>CM028131.1:833765000-836165000 GCA_016271365.2 Neoceratodus forsteri
AATAGTTCCAGCCTTCAAAGCTTTCATTCCATTATCATATATTGTTTATTCATTCTCAACCTTCCTCTCTTCCATATTGACTTCTCAACTCATCATGGGATGTGGGCTTCACCCAGGCATCATCATCCATCCCCCTCATATCATTGACTCCCATTCTGCTGTTCCATGCCAGCCTTCAAGGCTTCTCCTGTCAGCATATCTAGCTATTCATTTTCAACCCTCCACTCATCCATTCCAACTTTGTAGCTCCTATCTCACTACTCATGGTACTTCACACCTCACCCGTTGGCTGCGGGCTTCACCCGGCCACTCTTCTTTCTACCTTCCTGCAATTTGATCCACTCCTAATTTAGCTTCTCAATGGATCCAGCTGGCATGCACTCCTGTGCTCCTAATCACCATTAGCCTCCCCAAGACCCATGTCATGGTCTCTTTTCATCAGTCTAGCCTCTCTGTAGGTCTACTCATTCACATCGACTACTCGAGCATATCCCTTATATGAGTTCTATGCTACCTCAACTTGATCTGCTCTCTACTCAAAGACATACCTTCTGTATCCATTGCTCAATGGCTTGTGGCTAGCCTATAGCCAATGGTCTCATTCTGCACCCCAAAGTCTGCATCTAGAGCATGTGAAGCTCAGAGTGGGGTCCTTCTCCCTGGCCCACAGTGAGACTGTCTTCACTCCAGGTGGACCTTCAGTTGTTTCCAGTGACACTTCTGGATGTAGAATTTATGACTTCAATATGTGAGGGGTGTGGCTTTCCTCAGCAAGGCCCCTTTTGCTGCCTGAGCAGGTTTGGGGGCACCCTTTATTCTATTCTCTCTCTCTCTGACCACCTCTGGTTCACCTGTTCTGTTTCATAGGCTTATGTAGGCCAACTGAATGCTTCAGTGGTCATTTCTCTCCTACTTTGCTTTTGGGTGTCTTGTTGCAGAGACTTCACTCACAACCCTCAACAGCATTCCTTTTAGAAGGACAGATTGAGAGCTTCTTCCAAATTGGAATCTTTTCCTCTTCCCTCAATCTTGCCTCTAAATTGCAGTAGCTAAGCTGTCACTAACCAAAACATCCTTCAGCCTGGAGTGAAGGTGACCTAGGCTTTGGATCCTCAGATGTTTCCTCCCCAAAGCATTTTTTTCCTCTCCTCTGTGATGATGGTCATAAAATTTAGACAGGGTTAATGCTTTCATAGGTTCCATAGTTACAGTGCCTTCAGAAAGTATTCACCCCCCTTGGATTCTGTCACATTTTGTGATGTTGCAAACTCAAATTAAAATACATTTATATGGGATTTTTTTGTCACGTATCTACACAAATTACTCTATAATGTCAAAATGGAATGAAACTTCTGGAATTTTTTGTACATGTAATTTAAAATAAAAACCTGAAATGTCTTGATTTGATAAGTATTCACCCCCATTGCTATGACACTCCAAATTGAGCTCAGGTGCATCCAATTTCCTTGTGAGATCACTCTAAAACCTGAATGGAGTCCACCTGTGGTCAGTTCAAATGGCTGACATGATTTCAGAGGAAATACACCTGTCTATATAAGGTCCCACTGTTGACAGTGCATGTCAGAGCAGAAACTCTACCATGAAGACCAAGGAGCTGTCAGTAGAACTCTGTGATAGACTTGTGAGAAGGCATAGATCTGGGGAGGGGTATAAAAGCACTTCTAGGGTGTTGAAAGTTCCCAGGAGCACAGTCAAGTCCATCATTTGGAAATGGAAAGATTACGGAACCACCCAGACTCTTCCTAGAGCAGGCCATCCTCCCAAACTGAGCAACCGGGCAAGAAGGACCTTGGTCAGGGAAGTAACCAAGAACCCAATGACCACACTGACAGAACTACATAGTTCCATGGCTGAGATGGGAGAACCTGTCCAGAGGACAACAATCTCTGCAGCACTTCACAGATGTAGCCTCTATGGGAGAGTGGCTAGATGGAAGCCACTCCTGAGAAAAGGCCACATAACAGCATGCCTGGAGTTTGCAAGAAGGCACGTGGCAGACTGTGAGACCATGTGGCAAAAGATTCTCTGGTCTGATGAAACAAAAATTTAACTCTTTGGCCTGAATGCAAAGCGCTATGCCTGGTGCAAACCGAACATAGATCATCACCCGTGTAACACCATCCCTACCATGATGCATGGTGGTGGCAGCATCATGTTATGTGGATGCTTTTCAGCGGCAGGAACTGAAGCACTTGTCAGGATAGAGGGAACAATGAATGGAGCCAAATACAGGCACATCCTTGAGGAGAACCTGCATCAGTCTGCAATAGACTATGGACTGTGGCTAAGATTTACGTTCCAACAGGACAACGACCCCAAGCATACAGCCAAAGCAACACTGGAGTGGCTTCAGAACAAGAAGGTGAATGTCCTTGAGTAGCCCAGCCAAAGCCCAGACTTGAATCCCATTGAGAATCTGTGGAAAGACTTAAAGATTGCAGTTCACCGACGCTCCCCATCCAACTTGACAGAGCTTGAGCAAATCTGCAAGGAAGAATGGGCGAAAATCCCCAAATCCAGATGTGCAAAGCTGACACAGACATAACCAAGAAGACTCAAAGCTGTAATTTCTGCCAAAGGTGCTTCTACAAAGTATTGACTCAGGGGACTGAATACTTAAGTAAACAAGATATTTCAGTTTTTAATGTTTCATAAATTTTTGTTACACAATAATAATATTTTTGGCCCTTTAAATTGCTGAGTATGCTGTGTGAATCAAGGGGGGACAAAATAATTTTAATGCATTAAAAATTCTGGTAGTAACACAACAAAATGTGACAAAATCCAAGGGGGGTGAATACTTTCTGAAAGCACTGTAGGTTCCGCTGTTGGACGGAGTCGGATGGTGGCTCTGGCTATTCCCTCCCTCTCTCCTTAGGAAGTCTCGCCTCCTGCTTCACTTCTGCTTCCAATTCACAACTCATTCCGAGTTGTCTCCTGTTCCTCTCCTGTTCTACCCATCTACATCTATTGACTTCTGGTCTTGTCCTCGATATCATCCTGACTCCTTACCTCCTTTGCTGCTCATCATCCTTTTGGGCAGTCTTTTTGGGCTTCTTCCTAAGCTATCTCTAGCCAAGGGAATCATTCCCATGGCACCTGTATGGGTGGAATCCTTCTCTAGGGTTCCTCACTGTTTACCCCCACAGGGTGGTATATCCCACATGCAAGAAGTAAATAGCCACAAAGTATCTAAGTCGCATAAGCATACATCATACCAAGTTGCGTAAGCACATTAAACTGCAAGGCAATGCCTGTAGTTCAATGGGCAGAGCAACACCACGTTCCCAATAAGGCCTTAAAAGACTGCTCATTCTGGCTAGTCCAGGATCATTTTTTCATTGCACCACCATCGTCCCATCCTTCTCCTCCAGTGGCTTATCTCTCTTTTCCATGGGCTTCTTCCTAAACTACCTTTAGCCAAGGGAATCATTCCCATGGCACATATAGGGGAGTAACCCTTCTCAAGGGTTCCTCGTCATCTACCCCTACATGGTGGTATATCCCTTGGATAGAGAGGTGAATAGCCACAATGTATCTAAGTCACATAAGCATACATCATACCAAGTTGCATAAGCACATTGAACTGAGAGATATGGAACAGGAGGGCAGGAATCCTAAGAGGCTCTGCTTTAGGTCTGCTTCTGGAAATGAGGTTGTGGAAAATGTTTGTTCAGGTACTGCAGGACCCAGTTCATAGGGAGAGACTGCCTTTTGGATGCAGAAATTCCCACCGTGGTCACCAGCATGGTGCTTTGCAAGTCTGTAATCCTCGCTAGGGTGAACATGAACTCCCTTAGCCAAAGGGACAGTTTTTATATTTCTTCAAACACAAATTACTTCTGGACATTGTTAAATAGCCAAAAAAATGTTGCAGGAACCAAGGAAAGACAAACTAACTTTTTTGGCCTATGACCTTAAATGTTTGAATGATCCAGAAAATAAAAGGCTGAGTAGCTATCTCACCTATTAGTGCAAAGGCATTTGAAGAACAATAACAGACTCCTGGTGAAGGAGATGGGCACAAGTTTAGCAGATCCTCATTACACACTCCTTGTTATCTTTTCTGTACATTGTTTCTGTCAATTTACTTTGTGCAGCCCAAGGAAATCCTCCTCATATTCAGAGGAAAAAAACTTTTTAACCTTCTTGGGGCTAGAGCATAGACTGATTTTTCATGCGCTATTGTGTTTTTATGCTTGTTAAATCTTTTAGGATCTAAATACTGGCATGTGGTAATTCTCAAGCTTTTAGACTTTTTCCTGAGTGAACTGATGCTACCAGAGATGTTAAAATATGAAGATTTTTCAGGCCTGCTCTAACATATTCTATCCTTCTGTGAACAACTATTTTATTTGTTTTAAGAAGGTCTCCCCCCCGCTAGGGACACTGAATTCCTTTACCACATTCTTGTGGGTTGAGGTGCCAGATGGCCTAATCTGAGCATTAACAGGCCTCCCCAGCACATCTTCAGTTCGTGCAAATGAAATTATCCACATCTTTAAGTGAAGTTACCACTCCTGTCGTTGCAGGAGTCCTGACCTTGAGGAGGTGCCGATTCTAAGTCCTGTCGCTTGGTGCTGCACAAAGACCTGTTCTTGGGCATATTTTGTCTCACCCACCCACACCGTTCCCTCCTCCCCCTTAAATGCTTGTTAGCTCCTCCCTTTCCTATGGACAACAGCCCCCATTGGTAGGTGGTTGTGTCTGAAAAAACTATTCTCTGACTTTTTGACTCTTTCACAAGCTTAAGAGCCTGTATATTGCATGTGATCTGTCGCATAGCGCTGTTTACTTTTTCCTGTACCATAGCTAATTATACAGTTCTGCCTACTCTCTAGAATTACTCTGTGATGTCTTAGGGGTTTGAAGGGCTATCAACAGTAAAATTAACATTCTCTAGGTGCTCTACAAGCACAACTCTACCTGTCTGTAATTTCATGGGAGAGCATTTAGCAATAATTTTCTGTGTCACTGTTTGACTGTCTATATTGAATGCTTATATAATCTTAGATAGCCCCTGTTTACCTGTAGTACTAGAGCACTATACACTCTGGCCTGCCTCCTCTTAGGTTTCTCCCCTGGCTCATAGTGGCACTGACCACGGCTGAGCTCAACTCAGGAATGGTGTCTCCCAGGCCAACTAGGGGTGGCGCCATGCCCTCTGCTCCTTATACTGTACTCTCCATTGGTCTCCTCTCTGGTCCTTTACTCTCCCTAATGGTCATTGACCCATCTTGGTTGTCTGGGGATCATAGGGTTATGACTTACCCCCATGAGGTGTTTGATTTCGCCTTCTCTAACCTCCTAGCTCAAGATAGGCTGCCCCCTGTCCTTCCTACTGCCTTGACCTCAGATGTTTTCTAAATACTGTCATGGTTAGAAGACAACCTGCCCGTAGGTCCATGGCCAGAGAAATACCTTCTCCCATAAGGTATCTCCTTTGGCTCTTCCTGGTTATACTGGTCCTGGCTGGTGACATTGAGTTAAACCCAGGTCCAGCCCATCAGTCCTCTTCACTCCCACTGAGTTGGAAGTCTAGTAATGGGTTAAAAATTGCTCATCTCAACATTCGCAGTCTACTGCCCAACCCTGATGAACTTTCTGCCTGGGCCAAGCACTTTAAGTCCAACATACTTGTCATCACAGAGTCACTGCCTGTGTGCTTCCCGGCTTTGAGTTTATTAGGCAGGATTGGTCAGGAAAAAAGCAGAGGGGGGTATTCTAGTTTACTATAAGAGCCATCTAAGAGTGTCTATGGTGATTCATCTGCAGCCCTCCATGTCGTCATGTGAGCTGTTGCACACTATGTTGTTACTTGGAAACACAAAGAAGCTGCATGTTGTATGCTCATACAATCCCTCTAAGGATGGTCTGCCTGGACTTTTCCATCTCCCTAGACACCATTAGTCCTAATGTTGGGGATATAGAACATCTGATCCTGGGAGATATGAACTTAAACTGGAATGGAAGTAATTCCAAGCAGTTTGAACCTTTGCTTGTGAATCATGCCCTTACTCAGCTTATCCAGGAGCCCACAAGATGGTCTGCAAATGGTGGCACCAGCTCCCTACTGGACTGGGTCCTACCAAATTGTTCTGAGAGGATCAACTCTTCTGGAACCCTACCTGACTCCATCTCTGATCACACCCCAGTGTTTTATGTGGAAAGTCCCCTTCCCTCATTAAAGATTCCCCACAAAATCATTCATATTAAGGTTATTTCATGATGATCTGAGGAGCACTGACTGGTCTGGGGTGTTTAATGTCCTTGACCCCTCCACTGCTGTCACCCAATTCCTCACTGTTTTTGGTGACCTGCAGGACAGGCATACCCCCCCTTATTAGGTGAAGAGTACGGGGTTCAGCCACAAAATAGTTGCACAGAAGCCTCCTAGCCCTCATGAGGGCAAGAGACAAGTGTTGGGCTCATTTCAAAGGTATGGTGGATCAGTCCACCTTTCAACAATCAGGTCTGATATCCGCTTGGCCCTCCCTAATGGGAGCTGTGATGGTCGGCAGGAGATGTCGGACACCCAATTTGTGTGGTCTGACTTCAGCCTTCCCACAATCAGTGACATTGTGATGGTCATCCAATCATTGCATCTGACCAACTGGGCCCCACACATCTCCTAGTGGGCTGTGTGGATAAAATCTGTCTGGTCCTTGCTGAGATAGACTGGAGGTCTTTGGAGAGGGGGGATTTTTCCAAATCCTCTGAATGAGGCTGTGGTTCAGCCCCTTCTTTAGAAGTCCTCCTTGGATCCGGATTGTCTGGCTAACTACAGACCTGTCTCTAACCTGCCCTTTGTGGGTAAGGTTATTGAAAAGGTGTTCGCGTCACAGCTGGATGATCATTTTACCAGCCACAATGTCTATGATTCTCTCCAGTCCAGATTTAGGAAGAGACATAGTACCGAGACAGCTCTTGTCCGGGTACTAAATGACCTCCTAATAGCGAGAGATTGAAGGACTCATTCCATCTTGGTCCTTCTTGATCTCTCTGCAGCATTTGACACTGTGGACCATGGTGTGCTATTGGACCACTTCTGGTTTATCTGTGGGCTGTCTGGTACAGTCCTCAGTTGGTTTTGATCTTTCCTCGAGGGTAGGACTCAGAAGGTGGTGTCTGGGAATTTTTCCCCGGCATCATCCCCCTATCCTGTGGGGTGTCGCAGGGCTCCATTTTGACACCCATATTGTTTGTGGTGTACATGCTGCCATTAGGAGTGATTATTAGGTGGTATGGTTTGAGTTTTTAGTGCTATGCAGATGATACTCAACTGTACATGTCCTTTGTGCCCGGCCAAGATGCTGCCTTTTCAGTCTTTAACAACTGTCTGGCCGAAATCCAGGACTGGATGAACGTGAGTAGGCTGTGGTTAAATTCAGAGAAAACTGAGGTGTTGATTGTGGACCTAGATCGCCGGGAGGTGGGTTTGTTCGCAGGATCACCCTCGGGTTTATGGCTTGGGGGTGTTCAGCTAACTACCTCAGACTGGGTGTGGAACCTGGGCGTTGTGTTTGATGACTGTTTGACACTTAAATCTCAGGTGTCGGCAGTTGTCAAAGCCTCTTTTTACCATCTGAGGAACATTGACCAGGTGAAGCACCTGGTTCCTCCTGACAGTCTTCCTACTTTGGTCCACACCTTCGTTACCTCCCGCCTTGACTACTACAATGCCCTTTATCTTGGGCTACCGGGGGTTGATATTCTCCACTTGCAACTAGTGCAGAATGTGGCAGCCAGGCTATTGACTGGTTCCTCTAGGTCCAGTCATATAACGCCTATGCTCCGTGGACTGCACCGGCTGCCAATATGCTGGCAAATCACCTTCAGGGTTGGTTTGCTTACCTATAAGGGCCTACATGATCAGTGATCAGGCTACCTGAAAGATCTCCTTTGTCCCTACTCTCCTTCCTGCTCTCTCTGATCCACTGACGAGGGATTGCTAGAGATTCCCAGAGTTCGCATAAAGACCTCTGGGGCCAGATCTTTTAGTTTTATGGCCCCAACCCTGTGGAATTCTCTACCTCGTCAGGTGCGAGATTGCCCGACTGTCCAAAGCTTTAAGGTGGCATTAAAAACACATCTTTTTAGCCTTGCATACAATGCTTTTTAAATGTTGCTGCCTTGGATTATTTTAATAGGTGCGAAATAGTCTGACTGTCCTGAGCTTTAAAGGAGCCTTGAAGACCCACCTTTTTAGTATAGCTTTTAATGACTTATAATAGTTTTAAATTCTTTCTATTTATTGTTTTCTGATATTGTGCAGGTGCTTTGGATTTGAGAAAAGCACCTTTTTATAAATAAAAGTTTGATTGATTTAATTATTTATTGCTTGTATTATGTTATGTACAGGCACCTTGGTTTTGGAAAGGCACCTTTTATAAAGAAAGTTTGCTTTGATTTGATTTGAACAATACAGGAAGCTCAGAAATGAGTGTAAAAAAGCCATCAGGGTGGCAAAAACTGAATACTGTAAATCTGCCCTGCTTAGCTCTGCTAGGGACCCATGAGGGTTCTGGAGGAACATAAAAATTCTAGCCAGTGGCCCCTCTAACTCTGGGGTATCTGATGTGATCATTAGTGGGTCAAGTTGTAATCATCCACTTATGATGGCAAATGCTTTTAATTCCCACTTTTCAGACCTGTCCACACTTACCTCCCTTTTCCATGCTGCAGAGAACATCAGTGGCCCCTTGGCCTCCACCTCTCAGGAGGTTCGCTCCTCCCGCTCACTATTTTATCTCAGGAATATGTCCGTCATGGAGATGCAGAGACTACTCTCTGGTCTCTCCCCACACTCCAGTGAAGGCCATGACAATATGGAGCCTTAGCTTCTGAAGGTGGGTACCCCCCTCATTTTAAGTGGCAGATATCTTCAACCTGTCCCTTGCCACTGATGTTATCCCTGACATTTGGAAAGTGGCAAGGATTGTCCCAGTTCCGAAGCAAGGTAACCCCAAAGTCCTGGACAACTACCATCCAATTGCCATCCTATCGGCCAATAGCAAACTCCTAGAGAAAGTTGTGGCCGAACAACTCAAGGAGTACATTCAAGCCCATAAGTTGCTGTCCCCGCACAGCATGACTATCGTAAAGGGTATAGTACATCTTCGGCCATTGTCTCTGTCTCATCTAGCATCAGGATGGCCATGGATCAGGGTGAACTCTCTGGGGCCATTTTCATTGACCTGTCCAAGGTCTTTGACCTAGTGACCATGCATTACTTTGCTCACAAATGCAGTCTCTTGGCCTGTCCTCTCCAGCCCTGGGTTGGCTCAGAAACTACCTCCACAGCAGACTACAACAGACCAAATTCAACATGGCCCTCTCTGACCCCACACCGGTTACCACTAGTGTCCCCCAGGGGTCAGTTCTGGGGCCCCTTCTCTTCTCTTTATTTGTTAACAACCTCCTTGATGCTGCTTCCAACTGTAGTGCCACCCTTTATGCAAATGATCTAGTCATCCTTGTACATTCCTGGGACATTGCGATTCTCAACCTTCTTCTGAGTGAGGACTTTAAGACTATCCAGTCCTGGGTAGCATTCCACAAGCTGGTCCTCAACCTAAAGAAAACTCAGGCCATGCTTTTCGGGTCATCAGCCAAGATCAAGGCCTCCTCTGTCCCTCTGAGTGTCGGGAGGGTGGATGGTGCTCCCCTCCTTACTACCACTTCTATAAAATACCTTGGGGTGACACTTGACCCTCAGATCGACCAGGGGTGTCATATCCTTAATGTTTATACAACCATAAACTGCAAACTGGGTCTTGCCTTCAAGGCAAGGAAAAATCTGACGTCTGCTGCTTGCTTGGAGTTGGCCAGGGCTGTACTTCTCCCTTTGCTTAGCTATGGCCTTCTCCTATTTGCTAGCACCTCCAAGGTCCACCTCACTCGGCGGAATATGACCTACAACAACATCTGCCACTTTTCCCTGGCAGCCCCTCGCCTCACCCTTCATTGTAAATTATACAACAAACTTGGCTGTCTTTCCCTGGCAAATCACTTGAACTTCAGGTTGGGCTGCTTCGTGGGCAAGGTGCTCAGTACTTGCACTCCTCCAGGGTTGGAGCAGCTTTCCAAACCAGCTGAAACCTCCTCCTACTCTCTCAGGTATCAGGGAACTAGGGTGCTCTACGTTTTTCATACTTGCACCCTAATGAGGGATAGGGACTTCGCTACGTGTGCTCCAAGACTATGGAACTCCCTTCCTGATCATGTTTGTTCTTCTCCCTCCCAACTGAGACTCCAGAATTCCCTGTGTGAGCACTTGAAACTGGCCTTTGTGTGTGGTTGTCCCAAGCCACCTTAACCAGGACTTGCCCAACCTTGTGATCACTCTTGCAGGCTCTAATGATGCTGTCTACTGCCCTTTAACTCTAGGAGGCATGTGATGTGACTCACTTGATCATCTGTTCAGGAATTATTTGTTTCTGTGGTGCCATAAAGGGTCACTCTCTCAGTCCTACTGTCTTTGAATGACTTAGCCTGTTTGTTATGTATGTATTATTTATATTTTACCTATTACTGCTTACTGCTGACTATCAATGTTTACCTGACTCTATTGTGACGTTGTACCATGCGTCTTCCTGTGTCAAGTACCCTATCTGAACCTGTATTTTCATTGTACTCTCCTGGGTTGTACCTGAAAATAGGCATATAACTTGTCTAGTGTACCTACCTGGTCAACAAAAGCTAAATAAATAAATAAAGATGAACCTCATTCTAAATATAAGGCCATTGGTATTTTTTTGGCTTCTTGAATGGATCAGCTTTCCAGGTTCACAGCCTCTTGTTTCAAAAACTATTGTGATAAAGACTGTGGTTTTAATACCTGTGAGCACTCCATTGAGAACTAGTAGCATGGAGTCTGAGCTCTCAGTTACTCTTGTTTTCAAGGTTACTTAATCATCTCAAGTTAGCTTTAGACCTCAAGGTATTGCTTTAAACTTATTTTACTTATTTGAAAAACTGTTAATTGTAATTTGCGTTTTAACAAAAGGAAACGTTATTAATAGTTGGACTGTGATTGTGAAATGGCTATTATTTTTCACTACCCCCTCAGTCTGAATTTTGGTCCAAGTAACCTTGAAACTGAATGAAGCAAACATGGTAACAGTATTTGTAGAACATGAACTGATAGAAGCTTGCAAATACTGTCAAAAAATGTGATGGACTCCTGCGCTTAATTGGAGCTCTAAACCCTTGTTTTGATGGGATTTGTTTTTATTATCTCTATACTAATAATAAATTATAGGAACATCTTTAATGGGGTGCAGCTGTTTAAAATGTTTAAACACTCGTTTTTGTGTCATGCATAGCTGATTGTAACGTATGTATTTTAACAGTAAACTGTTTAATTAAGGAGGTGTTATTTAAACTACTTGGACTACATGTGGTGAGTCCTTAGGATGAAAGAAATTGTTATTCCAAACATTTATTTTTCAGGTGGAAAATGTGTTTATAGTAGCACAGAAAAATCTTAAAGACTTTTATTCCCGAGTGTCCTTTACTATAAAGGGACCTTGATATACTTGGTATACAGTATATTATAGTCATTGCACTGGCGAATGAGAATATAGCTATGTATAAAAGTCAGGTAGTCATATTTATTTTGATGGTTTTTTTTTGCTTTATCTTTTTTACCCCTCCTATGTGCCCCATCTCAGCAACTCCTTCAGGCATGAGCCAAGGCTGAATCCGACCCATCTCACTCCCCGATTCACCACTCCAGATAGCAGCTGACTCCAGGGTAACCCCGACATAACCCTTCGAGGGGCGGGTCCCCCTCTTCCAAGGGGAAGGGCACCAGTTGGGTGGACAGACCAGCACTAATGCTTGGCCCCAGGGTGCTGCTGGAATGGATGGCTCTTGGGACATTGATAGCCTCGGACAGCAAGGCAGCCGTCATCCAGCTGAACATGGAGCGGGTATTTCCACTTTTCGTGGTAGTCCCCACGTTGCATTCTGCAGTGCCTCTGGTCTCCACCGGGGGCCACTGCAGAGAGACGTCACCCTGTACCACAGGAGAGGAGAGCAGTCCTATGGACACTTAATCCTCTTCTTTCCCTGCCAGCCCCCAGTGTCCTGAATCCATCCCCAAACCAAGGTTGCTGGCATGGCTCGAAGTAAGGTGCCAGCACCTCAACTGTCAGCATCACCGGGTCAGCTTGATGTTTTTAAGTAAAATAATTAATGTGCCTCAGATCATTTAAGCCATTGGGAAATTTATTTTATATGAGTTTGTTTATTTATATTACCGAATGTTGTCTTAGTGGGAACATAAGATATAGACTCTGGATAGCACACAAAGTGCATTTTACCAGAACTATAACATACAGGGAAAAATTAACCTGAATCAAACTTATGCCTTATTGAAATGATTCTGCCTCATACTAATTTGACTATTACGATAAGATCATTTGGGATGTTTTTTGCTTAATTGCTACTGGATGCCCACCACTGGGCTTATCATAATATATTTATATTTCTATATCCACTTTTATGTGTTTCTTTTGTGTTTTATTAAATTGTAATGACCTTTTAGGTCTAACAATAAAATTGAATTGACTGATTGATTGATACTGCTTAATATTATTTGTTCAGTGTACACGTTGTACCTGGAAAAGTTGAGTAATAACTATATTAACACAAAGACAGTGTGACTATCAAGCAGAAAACAATGGCCCAGATATTCAGAGCAGTTGCACATGGAACAATTGAGTTGTACTGGCACAAGTGGGTATTGTGCCAAGGAGTCATATTCAGCAGGAGCCAGTCCACAGTGCAAAATCCATTGTGCCAATGCACAACTATAATGAATGCAGGCTCAAGAGCAGGGGGCATTCCCATGAATATCCAGTAGAGTGGCATATTCAACCATGAATCCATGGCACAAGTGTGGAGCAAATCGAAGTTGCTCTTAACACACTTGTTCCTATAAATAAAGGGCACAAACACACAGGCAGCACTTGTGCCAGGGGTGTAAGTGAGAGGGAGTGATTGAGAGAGACAGACAGAGAGAGAGAGAGAGAGAGACACACAGACAGACAGACAGATAGACCAAAGTCCACACACAGAGGGAGAGGGACAGAGGTGGTGTTTGAGGGAGAGGAGAGAGAGAGAGAGAGAGAGAGACACACACACACACACACACACAGCAGTGCATCAGGGTGGCACACAGCCAGCAGCCAACCACCCAGGGGGACAGCGGACAGCAAGGGCCATGGACAGTGCACCCTTCATGATGGAGGCAGTAATGAGGGGTGTGAGGGGGAAGGATGAACAGCGATGTGGCTGAGGGAGGGTCTGTCAGTGGTATACCAGACACTGGTGGTACTGTGCCTGTATCACCTTTGGGAACTAATGTGACACTGAGATCATGGGCCAGTACCACCTGAACAGGGACATTCTGAGGCAGCTCTGTGAGCTGTGCAGTGAGGAAATGCAGGCACCCACCAGACGGAGCCACGCCATGTCTGTGGAGATAAAGGTGACCACCATCATGTGCCTGCTTGCCACGGGCACCTTCCAGGGACCAACAGGGGACACCACAGGCATCACCCAGTCAGCCACATCCCCCCTACTCACACAGTTCCCCAATGCTCTGCTGCCACGTGCTTTGGAATTAATCCATTTCCCCAGCACACAGGTGGAGCGTACAGCAACCATGCAAGACTTCCACAGGGTGGTACGTATGCCTGGCATGAGTGGGGCCATTGATTGCACCCACATGGCCATCAACATGCCAACTGGCCCTGAGGGCATGGCATATATCAACTGGAAACTGAACCCGAGTGTCAACTGCCAGGTGGTGTATGATGCCATGGGGTGCATCACCATTGTCTGCACCACACACCCTGGGAGTGCACATGACACATTCATCTGGCACAGCTCTGTGCTGTGACACAGGTTTGAATATGGGGCCATCCCCATGGGCCACCTAGTGGATGAGTATGGCACGGGTAAGGGGTGATGGGTAGATCAGACCTGGGGATGGGAGTGGGCAGGGTGTGCATGGTAGGATGGGCACCAGGAACAGGCAAGGGGCACAGCATAGAACAGCAGAGGGCTAATCATGTCAATCTCCACACAGATGACAATGCGTATCCACTGAGGGCCTAGCTGCTCACCCCCTACCGGCGCCCATCCTCCCCAGCAGAGCAACGGTACAACAAGTCACACGCCAGCATGGGCAACATCATTGAGTGTGTCTTTGGCATGCTGAAAGCATGGTTCTGTTGCCTAGACAGGTCAGGCAATGCCCTACAGTACAGCCCTTCGATAGCCTATGGCCTATTCCTGGCCTGCTGCATACTGCACAACATGACCATTGACCATGGGATAGCTGTCGAGGCTGATGAGGGCGACAGTAGTGGGGATGATGGAGGCAATGGGCCAGAGGTTGGTGGACAGCCACCCCCTGGGCAGAGGGACCCCTGGCTGCTCCAGCAGGTGTGATGGCACCAGGACACCATCACACAGGAGCACTATGGTGCACACAGGTAGATAGTGCACTACACATCCATGGGCCACACAAACAGGTACAGCACACATGCAGGGGCATGCATTGCATTGAGCATGCACACACAGAGGCATGATGCAGGGATACACAACCACACACACACACACACACACACACACACACACACATATGCACCCACACACCCAGGCATTGGAATGTGGCATGGACCAGATGCATTGCACTTGTGCACAGGCACAACCGGTGCTAGACTTCCCTCATCATGCCCATGCCACATGGTCCAGCGACTGGGCAAGCATGCACACAGGCAGCATGCAGCATGACACACAGGTGCAACACCAGTGGTAGACACACATACACCATCTGTGTGCACAGAGGGCAGCAGCTACAGACTGCAGTCAGGGCGGCCTGCACATCATGGCCTCTGCATGGAACCATGGCCACCATGTCCATGGGGGCGGCCATGTCAGGGCCGATTGGCAGTCACAGGCTGTGCATCAGCCATGGGGGGTTTGCAATAATCCCCAGGGGCTGAACTGCGGGACCATGACCGTGTCCATACGGGGGTGTGCAGGCACCCAAACTGGCCAGCCCTGGGTGTGCCTGGGATGCCTACATCAGAGCCTGGTGTCGACTGTGTTGGGATCACCTGACGCCGGGCTCGTGGTGTGGGCAGCGCACTGTGGTGGGTCACCTGTGCACTTCCACACCCTGTGGCAGCCAGCAACACAAAGTCATCCGTGATCACAGTGGCAATGCAATCTAGGGATGCAGTCATGACCTCCTGCATGCACTGCATCCCCACCAGGATCTGTGCAATGCCCCTTTCCTGCTGCTCAGCTAACAGGTGCACCTCTGCACTCAGTGCATGCACCCCAGTGGCAAGCAGCACCTGCTGCTGAATGGACACCCGCAGCAGCCGAGCGTGCTCAGCCAGCTGGTCGGTATCCTGGGGCTCCTGGGCAGGACACGGATCCTCTTGTGGTGACCGGACATGCTGCACAGCCCCCCCTCTGGTGAATGCTGCACAGTGGGATCTACAGGGGGAATGGGCACAGCAGGTGCACCGGCAGTGGACCCTGTGTTCGGCTGCCCAGTGGCACCCACATCCTGCTGCTGTTGCCCTTCTGGTCACTGTACGCTGCCCAGCACCTGCATGGCCACGCCACCACCACCACCACAGGGCACAGCCAGGGCAGCACACACCACTGCACCCACAGTGGTGGCAGGCAGCTGTTCCACCACTGGCAGAACGGTGGGCTTGGTGCCTGTGTCAGATGCCAGCAGGGGTATCTAACCCACAATGTCACCCATGCTGTCCAGGATCAGTGCGATGTTGTTACCGGGGTCAGACCCCGGCCTGATCTGTGCCTCTGCACATAGGACACCAAGGCTGGCATCCTGTAGGAACACATCCAGGGCCTCATACGACCCCAGGTACAGGAAATCCACCTGCACCATGGTGCTGAGCTGCAGCCTGTCTGGCCCCTGGATGCCGGTGGAGGTGAACGGTTGGTTCTCTGGGGCTGTATCAGCATCCACAGTTGCTGCCGCTGCCGGCACCCCATCATCTGCATGGAGGTGTGCTGGTGCTGCAACAGAAAGAGGCATGTCAGTGATGCAATGCCCACATGTGCCTCCTGTACACTAACACTGTATGTGTCCTGCAGCATGGCATGTGTGTGGGTGTGCACACATGCACATGACATGCATACTGGTCTCATGCATGCCAGCATGGCTGTGTATGCACCCTCTGTGCCACTGGTTGTTCATGGCTGACATGTGTACCATGTTGTGATGGGCTGCCACCCATCTGGAATCCTCCTAAAGGCACATCCTCCACCCTGGTGCAGTACATGGTGGCTGCCTCCAACTCCTCTTGCAGCATTAGTGTGGGTGCATCCGCAGACCCTCCTCCAGTGGCAGTATGGGATGCCAGGATGGCCACTACCTTCTCCTTAATCCGCTGCTTTTCCAGTCCCACATTCTTTTGGCACTCCTGTACCGAACCGCTTGTGGCTGCCATTCTGGTTCACGTAGGTTGCCACCTTTTCCCATGCACCAGCCCTGGCCTATGGTGTGACCGTGGCACCGCTCAACAGGGGCTCCCTGTCCAGGTAGGCCTCAAACAGAGTATCAGTCTCAGCCTTTGTGAAGCTGGGCTTGCGCTTCCATGCAGGCCTGCACTCCTCGCTCTCCTCATGTGCTGATATGTTGCTGCCTGTGAACATGGACAGCGCAGTGTGATAGTGGCAGCATCTCCCAGGTCCATCCCACCATGCAGCGCTGTCAGCTCCCAGTGGGCTTCAGCAGCATGCACAACTTAACTATCAAGATTGCAATACTGGTCCATGGCCTGAACTGTTCTGTGGCGCTTATAAGGTGCAATGCATGCAAATGAGGTTAGGCGCAACAGTAATGACATGCTAATGCACTCACTGCACCATTCATTGGCTGATGAGCTCATTTGCATGTGGTGGCTGAATATCATGATACTGCACCGTGATCAATGGGATTGCACGAGAACAAGTCACAACGGCGTAATGTACACACATGCATGGTGCGCAGGCCCACAGTGCGCATGCACGTCATGGCATCATGGTGTCTATTGTGCACCGTGTGCAGACAATGTGATGCAGTGGCATTGCACATGTTGTGCATGGACCAGCTATGTGCATGGCCACACATGGGGTGCCGTGCCCTATCGTGCACGTGTGCAATGCCGGGCGACCCCTGACCCCTGGGTCAGACCTCTGACCCTGTGACCCCACTTAGACACACCCATTCCATGCATCTCCAGCACTGCATGATGGGCATGCACTGTGCATGCTCCTGTGCATCACATGGTGGGCACATGGTGTGGACTCATGCACTTTCTGCCCCCATTTTCGCGTGTTGTACTGACCATGGCTCAGGCAAGACGCAGGAGGGCCCAGAACTGGTCACAGATTGAGTTGACCAACTTAGAGGCCTGCGTACAGCCCCATGCCCCCCAGCTCTTTGGGCAGGTGCCCCTGCAGTGGGCCAGCAGCACCGTGTGGCAGGACATAGCCGACAGCCTGGAGCACAGGACGGGGGTGCCCAGGACAGGAGAACAATGTCGCCACTGCTATGGGGACATCATGCAGCAGGATCCAGAGCACCTGAGGAGGCTACAGGCACATGCCAGGTGAGGGTCTGTGCCACAGCCAGGTAAGCCATCCCATGTTGCATGTCTGCCCTGGTGCTGTACTGTGGTGTTGGCTTGGCTGCCTGCCATGCCCTGAAGGAGGAACACTGTCATCATGTGCATCACAGGGTGGCATTATCAGCTTCCACTTGCTTTGTGATGCAGCCGTGCAGCAGTATGGGATGTCTAGGGCAGGGGCACACACTGTGAACAGGGATGGGGGGGCAGCTGCTGTGGTCGGTTCCTGGTGTGCACCTGTCTTCTTTCCATTCCCAGGACCTGAGGACCATCAGAGGGCCCAGGCTGCAGCAGCAGAGCAGGCCACAGCAGGCCATGGTGGAGAAGGACTGGCACCAGCAGGGCCACAGAGTGCAGGTATGCACTGTCATGGTCCTTTGCACTGTACATGGGGGGTGGTAGGGGAGTGGGTGCGGGCATGACCACCTGTGCCATGTGCCATAGCAGCTGTGTGTGTTGCACTGTGCGTGGTACATGCCACTGTGGCACATCCATTGGACATGTGTACCAGCTGTTGGTGGGGTGGGTGTGTGCCTGGCTGCCACTGTTGTTTCTGTGGTGCTGCTGGTGCACTGGGCCATGTGACTGTCATTGCACAGTCGTGTGACCATTGTGCGGCAGGGACCACCTCTGTACACTGTCGTGGTGCACCCAGTTGCTGGCTGGCTTTGGCCCACCCCCCATGGGTGGCAGTTACAGGCCTTCCAAGGGTGTGTGTTCCCACTGCCCATTGTGCACTGTTGGTGGGCATGGTTCCTTGGGACATTGCACTGATCACCAGTCCTGTCCCTCGTTATAGGTGTCCAGCAGGAAAGACCGCCGAGGTCAATGATATTCAGACTGGTGTGCCAGACACTCCTTGTGACCTCGATGATGCTGGAGGTGGTAGTGCAGATCCACAGGATGCTGGTGGCCGAGTGGAGGCAGGTCCTGAATGCCAGGGCAGCTGGATGGGGCCACTGTTACTTTGGCCTCTGTGTTCCCCTGTTTCCCCCTGCTGTAACTCCCCCTACTGTCCCCCCTCCCACTATACAGTCCCTGTTCCCTTCCCTCGCTATACCTATCCTTTCCCAGCCCCTGGTTATTGTAAATAGTTTGTCATAATATATATTTTTCTGACTTACCTGCCTGTGTCTGTGTCTGATTAGCAGATGGCATGAGGAGCCATGCTGCAGTGTCTGTCCGTGTGGTGTGCATGTGGAGGGGTGCGTGTTGTGCTTCTGTGGTTCACTGCTGTGTGTTGTGGCATGTCCCACTGTGGTGGTTTCCACCCCCTGAGTCAGTGGCTGTGCCATGGGGTGCCCATGGGCCAGCTGTCAGTGCTGTGTGGCAAGTGTGTGCATGGTGGTGGTGGCACGCAGCCATGGTCATAGGTCAGGTGCTGTCTGCATGCTGTGTTGGGGCCCCAGCTTGGTGTTGTGTGATCTGTTCCATGTTGTCTGCCATGCTACCTGCCACCCTGCATGTTCAGTGCCTAGTGTGGGCTTCCTGTGTTCCAGTGTGGCATGTGTGTGTGTGTGTGTGTGTGCGCGTGTGTGTGTGTGTTTGGCTGCATGCTCCTGGGTGTGGCCTGCTAGGGTCTGGGAGGGGGGACACGGCCAGCAGCCTGTGGGGGGATCTCCCTTGTGGCACTCCATAGGCACCTCCTGTTGCCTGCTATCTGTGCCACTGTTGTGTTTCTGGGGTCACATGTCTGAGTGCCTGTGTGTGCCCTGCTGGTGGAGGCCTCCTGTGGCCTGTCACTGTGCTTCCATGGCTCTGTCCCTGGGTCTGTTCTCTGTGCCGTGCCCCGTTTGTTGCTCTGCTGCTGTGCTCTGCTCCCACAGTTGCATTGGAGAATCTCTTTTTGCACCATGGCACAATTGCATTTGCACCATGGCACAACTCTGTTTGCACCATGGTGCAACTCTACCATATTTAGCCGGGTTCTGCTGGTGCAGTTTGTCCTATACAACCTCTGAATATAGCTCCTGCTGCACCATGGAGCACCCGATTTGCACTGTGCCAGACTTGCACTGGGTTTTCGCACATTTCTGAATATTTGGGCCTAAGAATACAACCCAGAAGAGATTTCCTCCACATAGCTTCAGTTGTAATCCAACTCACAGCAGAGTAAAGAGATCTATTCACTGGTTAACCATTTAAGCATTTATCCTCCAGATAGCAGTCACTTTACATGAAACAGGCAATATAGTAAATTGACAGTTCATGGATTCCTGCTAGCCACTTCCTCAGAAAATTGCCGACTGACTAGTTGTTATGTATTTCACTGCTTTATTGCACCACATAACCATCTTTCAAATTTCTGTCTGAGCCTATGGCATCTTATGTCTTGTTTTCAGTTTCAATTCTTTTACTTTCTGTCCCCATGTTCCTGCCCTCTGACATCTTTCTTCCTTAGTACTGTGTACTGTAGAGTTAATCTTATCACTGGCTACCCCCGTACATGGCAATTTAATTCATTCATTCATTCATTCATTCATTCATTCATTCATTCATTCAGCCCATAAGGTTTTCTAATTTCTGAGGCATAGCACATTTTTTAATTGATTACAATATGTCAGTCTCATTCCCTACAATACATGTAATGCAATATATAAAGTATAAAGAAAACAGTAAGAAGCAGCTAGAGTGTTATAAACAAAATGATGTACACCCACTGATACACATTTAATCAAAATAGTTACTGTATATACAGTACATGTTATTTATTCTATTCATTCATTTGCACAGCACAGCACAGCAGAAACATTGAGGCTAACATCACAAAGCCATCTATGAATATGGAGTACGAGTTAACAAGAAAATAACAGCTAATCCAAGACTAATTAGAACTTACATTCAGATTACAGGTCCAGCATAGACATTTACATAACAATAACAACAACAAAGCAATCATTATTTCCATCTGCAGTGCAGAGGACTAGTATTTTGGGCAAGAGTGCAAGATGATGGAGGGCTGATTCAAAACAAGAATGAGAAGGTGCTCAGATGCACCACAAAGTCAAGTTAAAAACAGGTGCAGGACAGCTGGCCCAGTGACACAGAGGGCAGAGGGGCCCAGCGCTTCACCTCTCCCACTCCAGTGATTTGAGCTTGGGAGTGAGTTCAGGGCACTGGTGGTCAGCTGTGGGGGAGGGATGGGAGAAGATTGAGCAGCTACCAGGCAGCTCTCCTAGCCCAGATTGGGGAGGTTAGTCTTCCGGGCCCTTGGCTGCCACCAAGTGGAGGCTTGATGGTAGCACCAGGCAGATGGAAGCTGGCAATGGGCTGGGTGGATAGATCAGGGCCATTTGGGCCAAGATATATGTGTGCACCTCCACACGCACTCACAACCTTGTTACCAAGACTCTGAGAACATAAAGGGGAGAAAACCAAGAGGGAAAAATAATGACAACAGGATGAAAACCAACCCCTCACAGGCTCTGCTCCAGTTTACAGGCACTCACTACAATCCTGTGGCAGAGGACAATGGTGGTAAGGTAAGTCCCAGTGGAACTGAGTGACGGGGCTGGGGGGGTCGGTCAGAAGGGGGTAGCCAAGGCGAGAGGAGGACAAACATAATATGGAAAAAAAAAACTGTTTCAGGATGCACTGATCTGGTTGAGAATGGCTGTTAGCAAAAGAGAGGGAATTCTAGGAAATCTTGAGTCTCCTGCAACAGAAATAAACTGGTATGATAAGGAATCCAGCTCAGATGCCCAACAACATCAAGAGACAGAAGAAAACAGTCCCTCACTCACCAAATATTAAGCCAAAAATAATTAATGCTTTTATGTTTGGCAACTTCAGCATATATCTCCTATTTTGTGGAATTCTCCACTTCATCAACGGAGTGGTCTTAGGGTAAAAATTATGATAAAATAACTATAGAAGTGTTGTTTTCCAATCAACTGAAATATTTTTATAACATGCATGGTCACTACTGCTGAAATGCACTGAAATAATAACAGCCAAGAGCCCTCAAACGAGACAAAACTTTTTCCTCAAGTAGGTTTCTGTAATTACAGCAGCTAAGAAAGTTTTTAATTGGGCCTTGCACAGGTATTGAAGGGGTAAATTTGTCTCCATAGGTGGAAATGGTGATGGTGGTAGTGGAGATTGGCTTTGTTTTTGTTTTTTTGGAAAACAATATATTACCCATGCCCACAGCTGACAGGACTGACATGTATAGAGACACAGATGATGATGTAAATGGGCTTTATCAAATGAAGAGACCATAACATAAAAAAGGCACATATTTGAAATGGAACAGTTTTGTTGGTAGCCAGAGATATGCCCAAGTATATTACATCTTTCACAGGAAATCTCTACTCATGTTAATGAAATTTTCTGTGATACATCTGGATATGTATAAAGTCTAACTCAGACAGATCTTTGGCAACCACTGTACTGGCACTTAAAGTAAAATTACTTATTCTGGGGAGCTCTAAAATAAAAGGTCATTATAATTTAGAAAGTGGGGAATAAAGTAAGACTAATATAAAATAAGTAGAAATAAAAATAAATAAATCAATAAGATTGAATGGCAGGCCAAGCATAAGTATAAGCAAAAGACTGAGCAAGACTGAGTAAAAACATGCAAACAATATGCAAAAACTTAATTTTATATATATATATATATATATATATATATATTATATATATATATATATGTATATTGACATTGTCCTAATAACAGAAGCATACAGAGGAGAAAATGTGTGTCATTTGATGGCTTGCCTGGTTATACGGTAGTTGGGGATGTATTGTCACTGAAAATGTACATGTATATGACTGTAACCCTTGGGCTTTCTGGTTGTTCCCATATAAAATAAAAGGCTGCCTAGTGGAATAAAGTTTAAAGAGTAGGCTTCCCTTGGCACCTCCATCAACTGATAAGGGCATTGGTGAAGGGAGTGGAGCCAGGCTAACTGTCTTCTGAGGGGGACAGGGTAGTGGAGTAAGTCTGAGAGAGTGTTAGAGTGAGTCAGCAGTCAGTATTTAGTATTCAAAGATTTTATTTCCTCAGCCGTAGGTCACTCACTATACATTGACATTAAAGTCACACAGATATTATTGTAGAAATTAATAAATAGCAATAAATATTGTGTACAACAAAAAAACACAGTAAAGAAAGATAGTTTTACAATACAAGATTTTGGGCTTCATAGAATAAGTTTTCCTTTATTCTAGCTTAATTTTCAGTACAAGGGTTCAGGAAAATTTTCATACAGTTTGTAAGCGAGTATTAATAAATAGTGATGATATTAACAAGATGCATCTCCTTCTATTTTGTAAATTGTGGGCATATAAATAGGGTATGATATAAATTCACTTCATGGCCCTTATTGCACAACCATTCCTTGCTACCAGTTCAATTATCTTTAGCATATCCTAGTTCAATACCATTAAAGGCAAGAGAGTCAAGCCTGCACTGCATGATTATTCTCCTCACATTTGGAGTTAAAGAAAGCATAAAGCAAGCAATAATACCCAACAGGGTGGGTAGTATTGGGCAATACCAGACAGCCCGGGGTGTAATGAGGTCCTACGTCACAGGCAGAGAGCCCTTTAGCCCCTGGAAGGTCCAGCATTGCCCATGCTGCACCCCCCCCCCGGGGGTATTATTTTGCTTAGAAAATGGGCTGTGTCATTTTTCATAGGATTACAAAAAAATCTAAAGCAATTATACAAAAAAATGACTAAAATTCAATTTTTAGTCCTTTTTGGCAAAGTAGTCCATCTACTAATGGCATTGGTATTAGAGGTCACTGCTGTGTTGCTTCTGTTCTGTCTCAGCCTCCTCCTCCCCTTTTAGTGTGTTTCTCTTTGTCATTAGTGGTTTTCATGGTACCACCAGATCAGTGGAGTGCCAGTTCCTTCTTTTGGTGACATTTATTAGTTATAGGAGGAATGTGAAACAGATTTTGGAGGACCAGGTCTATGACTGAAGGAGATCAGGAGCAGGGCCGTGACTCACTGAACATGGTAACTTGCTCAGCACTCCTGCAGTGTTTAATTAGGGTCCTGAGTCATTTCTATTTACTTAGTTTAAATTGGAACCAGATAGGTTACTGTTGGGTAGTTATACTTGATATCCCCCACTTTTGTGGGGAAAGTGGTCTCGATGGGCCTAGTGCCTGCTTCCACTTTAATAACCAAGAGTAATACTGAGAGTAATACTTCTCCATGGAATCCCACGGCAACCAAGCATACATGAGTAAGCTTTTAAATTAAAGTGTTTTTGCAAGGCCTCTCATCGGTTCAGAAAACCAAATAAGAGAGTAGGCCAGCCACCCATGGAGAAGGTGGCATGACAGCAGAATCCATAAAGCACCGCTGTTTGAAATGAGTGCGGCTAGGAGAAACACTAATTTGTGTTTCTGCTTGTTTTCTTCTTCCATTTTTTTTTAAATAAATATATCCTGTATATATTTATTCTGCATTTGGTGGGTGGGCAAAGAAGTGTATGCATCTGTGGAGAAGGTGGCACAAGAACAAGATTCAGAAAGTGCTGCTGTTTGAAATGAGCACGGTTGGGAGAAACACTCATTTGTGTTTCTGCCAGACCACGTAATACTTTTTTTTTAAATAAATATATGCGCTGTATGTTTATTCTGCATTCATCTGGTGGGCAAAAAAGTGTAGGCAGCAGAGGAGCTGTATAGTGTTTGGGCTAAGAACTGAATGGGGGGCCTCTCAGTAGCTCTCTCGCTAAGTGAGGGGAAAAGTGGCAGCGATTTTAAATTGAAATGAGGTGTTGTAGTCATTTAGGAAGGGGGATGGGATGTAAGATATTTCATTGGGTGAAGGGACACTATAGGCTGGCAATTTTTATTTAGAGGGCTCTTACTCTAAGTTAATGTACCACCTAGAGCCAGTCAGAAATCTTAATTTTGAAGCCCGGTTTCATAGTAAGGTTCACACCTATGCCACTGCATATTTTTGATATACCTCTTGATAATGCTACTTTTGAGAGATCTTTTCATTTATACAGTTCAAAATAATATTTTTAATACATGGGACACAGTTTGTTGACATGCCTATTCCTTTTCTTGATTCCTTCCAGAGATTCAACCAATTTCTGGAAGACAGCATGTTCTTAACTAGTTGCTGTGATGGATAGGGTACGTTTTGGCATTTATTTTTTTTCTGTCAAGCATGTTCTTGGCCATTGATTTACATTGTTATTCAAAATTCATAACCAATAACTCACTATTCTTAATTTTGCCAATGCTTCTTAGGGGAATCTGCCCAATTCTGTGCTCAGAAAGAACTGGAAGGGGGCAGGATCAGTTGTGTTCCAGGACAGTAGCTGCTGCTGTTTTCACAGGGTTCTTGTGGATATTACTTGGTAGGTTAGTTCTTTTCTTTCTTGCTCCTAAGGGGCTAGCAGGGTATTGTTCTGGGGGATTCTGGATGTTTGTAAACTGATTTAGTGGCTGTAAGTGGGGCTCTTTTTGTGGATGTTTCACTTTGTAACAGGCTGCGCTGGTAGAGGCCTATTTCTTCTGATTTAAAACCTGTTTGGTGGGATTTGCTTGGAGATGGTTCTTTAGCTGCAGGGCTTGGAGGGGAGACACAGGGCTGATACACTCTCTCTTGTCAGGTGTCTGCCCAAGACCCGCCCTCCCCACCCTCCCTCCCAGAAGTCTGCAAATTTATAGGGGAAGACCTGCCCTGCAATTGGAAGAAAAGGCTGCTGGTGCAGCTCATGTAGTTCTAGCCACTGGGGGTTGGATTTAAAGGCTGGAGAGAGGAGCTTAGGGAGTTGTTCATTTTCCTTACATGTTTAATGTGTTGTACTGCACCTAGTAACAGAGTTACTGGTGTACAGTGGGACTGTCTCTAGGATTAGTGGGTGACCTGATTAGGCAGTAGGGGTATCTTGGAATAGGGGGAACCTGGTGGCTCACCCAAGGAAAACCATTTGAAAGGGGATGGAACCACACATCATTAGGGCCGGCATCTTTGGGAGGGTGGTGGGGTGCACAGGGTGTGGAGCAGCCATGATACTGGACTGGGCTTGGAAGTTTGGTGGTTGCCCAGTGTGCTACCAGCTGGCACAGCTTAGGGAGGAGGTTGCGGGGATGAGGAGAAAGCTGGGGAAGGGGTGGTATGGTTGGGGGAGGGCTGGAAATCTCCCACAGGGTTGCACCAAGCACTGAGGGTATGGGTAGGAAAGGAGTGCAGGAGAATACTCAGGGATCACATAGGGACCCTGGCAGAGGGGCCCAAAGGACACTACCAAGGAAGCAGGCAGGTAACTGGGGACCCCTCACAAAGGGAGACGGAGGACAACATTCTCAGGAAAGCAAGCGGATAGCCAGTGCTGGACAGAAGGAAGCAAGGCAGGAGGTGGATCAGACCTTATACTTAGTAACCGCCTAATTCTCTTCTTCTGCCTCAAGGATGGGGGGATGTAGCCACGACAGAGGTGGTTAGAGACGGAAAGGGTGTGGGAGTGGGGGGCAGGAGGCAGGGCCAGATAGCAGGAAGAACAGGGGGGACCTGGAATGCAGGAGAATGGGGAGATAGTAGATTGGAGCAGGGGAAGAGAGAGGAAAGCGCCAGGAGAAGGACCAGTTGGGAGGAAAGGGTAAAGAAGGACCAGAAGTTCAAGGATGATTCAGTAAAGAGAGCTGAGGGGTTAGGCCAGGGGAGCACGATGAGCAAGGAGGAACTAAATGGAGACAGGAAGGAAGGGAGGATGAGCCAGGCTAGTTTAGCAGATGGGGGAGAAGGACCAGTTGCCAGCAGTGAGGGGGGAATTAACAAGGTACAGAAGGATACTCAGGAGGAGGAGAGGCATAAGGAACGGGTGGCATGTGGCACCCAGATGGGGGAGGAACAAGGAGCCAGCTGGGTGGGGGGCCGGTAGAAAGGATGAGGGACATGGAAGGGGGGAAATGGAGGAAAAGGAGGGTCAGATGCTCCTGCTGGGGGATTCTATGATCAGGGTATCAAATGGGATAGGGAGGGAGAAGCCTGGCCAGTTAGAACAAGATGCTTCCCTGGACTAACGGTGCACAGGGCTAAGCACGAGGCATATCAGCTGGCAAGGACTGTGGGGTTCCCCAGACATACTGGTCCACCTGGGCACAAATGACATTGAGGAAATAGCGAGCTAGAGATACAGACAAGATTCAGGAGCTCATCGGGGTCTGTCATGACATTGGATGCACAGTTTCCTTCTCAGAAATCCTGCCAGTGCCAAGGGCTAGTGGGGAACACAAAAGAAAAATTAGGGAGATAAACCAGTGGCTCAGGGAGTGGTGTGAGGCCAGAGGGTATGGGTTGATGGGGGATTGGGGGGAGACCTGGGAGGATAAGGAGCTGTATGCTAGAGATAGACTACATCTCAATTTGGAGGGGAAGGGAATCCTTAAGTTGAAAATGGAGGAGTTCATTGGTGAAAAGTGGGGTTTAAACTTGTGAAGGGGGGTGGGATGGGAGAAAAGAAAGTCAAGGGGATGCTGATAAAGGAGGGACTCTGTCTCCACCCCCCTGGGGACCAGGAGGATTACAGGAAAAGACCAACTGGCAAAGTGCAGACCAGGAGAAAACAGAATCCCCAAGGGAACACGAGCAGGGGAAATGAAACTATAGGGAAAGGGTGGAAGGTAGTCCTAGAATGCCAGGAGCTTGGGCAATAAAATGCCTGAGCTCCAGGCGATGTTAACTGAGGGAGCAGTGGATGTGGCAGCGGTCACTGAGACTTGGGCCACTGCAAGACATGACTGGGACCTGAACCTGGAGGGTTACACTATGTTCAGGAAGGACAGGGGGGAGGGAAGGGGAGGAGGGGTAGCAATGATATTAAAAAACTGCATTGGCATAGGGGGAGTTGAGGAGGCAGAGGAAACCGTGGAGGCGATTTGGGTCACCTTGATAACAAGGGGGGGCAAGAGAGTAAAAATAGGAGTGGTGTATAGACCCCCTGCCCTGGTGGAGAGGCTGGAGGACAGTCTGGTGGCAGATGTTAGGAGACACTGCAGACTGGGCAGAGGAAAGGTGGTGGTGTTGGGGACTTAAACATGCCAGGAACAGACTGGGAGACTATGACATCCTCTGTGACCAGGGAACAGAGGTTGTTGGATGTCTTTCAAGGCGTTCCCTAACTCAGCAGGTGAGGGAACCAACCAGGGAGGCATGGGTACTGGATGTGGTCCTGGCAGACAGTGACCAGATTGGGCCTGAGGTAGGGACCCATTGGCGGGAGTGACCATGCCACGGTCTGGTTCTGCCTGGACCTAGGAGGGGTAGAAGGCTGCACAAAGACGGAAGTAACCGACTTCAGGGGGGTGGATTTTAAGGAAATGGGAAGGATCCTTAAGGAGCATTTGGATGGGATTGGGTCAGACATGGACGCTGATATTAGGTGGGAAATCATCAGGAGAGGGGTGCAGGATGCTACCAGCACCCGTGCAAGAGTAAGACGAAAATGCGGTAGGGTCCAAAAACCCTGTTGGTGGACCAGGGAGGTCCAGGAGGTGGTGCGGGGAAAGAAAGCAGCCTATAAGAAATTCAAGTGCTCAAGGAGTGAAAGGGATCGAGGAGAGTATGAGCTGTTGGCTAGAAGGGCCACTAGAGTGGTGAGGGTGGCTAAGGCAAGGAAGGAGCAGAACCTGGCCAGGGAAATTAGGAGAGGGAAAAGGGTTCTTTAGATACATTGGGGAAAGATGAAGGGTGAAGGGCAGATTAGCAGGATTAAATCAGGGAGAGATGGGCACAAGACCCAGAGGAGCAGGCTGAGGTACTAAATGAGTACTTCACCTCAGTTTTCACCAGGAAAATGGGGATGCTGCATCATACATGGGAGGAGACAGAGATAATGAGGAGGGGGCCCTACCAATCGGCAGGTCTGGGAGGGGGGCATCACTGGCAGGTGGGAGGAGGGCTAAGCAGGGAGAAGAGGCACTGAAGCGGAAATCACAGCAGAGAGAGGGAGGAAGCCTCAGCTCCTTAAGACGGAGAAAGCACCGGCCGGATAAATTACATCCTAGAGTGCTGAAGGAACTTGCAGATGTCCTGGCGAAACCCCTGGCAGAGCTTTTCACCATCTCTCTGAGGACAGGGTGGGTGCCCCAAGACTGGAAGGTGGCGCATATAGTGCCTATCCACAAGGGGGGATCAAGGGAGGTGGCAGGGAACTACAGGCCTGTCAGCCTGACATCAGTGGTGGGCAAGGTGATGGAGGGCATTGTCAAGAAGTGGCTAGGGGGGCCCTGGATAAGTCAGGGTGCCTGGACGATAGACAGCATGGATTCATCCGGGGAAATCATGTCAGACAAACCTGGTGGAGTTCTATGACTGGGTGACAAGTGCCTTGGACCTGGGTAGACCAGTGGATGTCCTCTTTCTGGACTTCAGCAAGGCATTTGACTCTGTTCCTCATGGGGGCCTGTTGGATAAACTAGGAGAAATAGGGGTGGGAAACCAGATGATCCGATGGATAGGCAATTGGCTCCAGGACGTAGTTGGTGGGATAATCTCTTCCCCAAAGAGGGTCATTAGTGGGGTCCCACAGGGATCAGTCCTTGGGCCCCTTCTGTTCAACGCCTACGTATCTGACATAAGGACAGGAATCAGGAGTGAGATGAGTCTCTTTGCAGATGACTCGAAACTGGGGGCAGTGGTGGATGGGGAGGAGGGGAGGGTGGCCCTGCAGGGGGACCTGGAGGCTCTGGAAAGATGGTCTAGAAAGTGGAAGCTGAGGTTTAATGCAGGGAAATGCAAGGTACTCCATCTGGGGGCCAGAAACCCAGGCCAAGTGTACACCCTGGGGAAATACTACAAGTCTCAATGGCTGAGAGGGACCTGGGGGTGGTGGTGGATGTCAAGATGAACAACTCTGAGACTTGTAGGAGGGCAGCAGCCAAGGCCAACAGGATGCTGGGATGCATCGCTAGGGGGATCACCTCCAGAAGGAGGGAAGTGATACTCCCCCTGTATAACTGCTTGGTGAGGCCGCACCTGGAGTACTCGTGCAGTTTTGGAGGCCTCACTTAAAGAGGACATTAACCTCCTGGAGAGGGTCCAGAGGAGGGCAACCAAAATGATTTGGGGCTTGGGGACAGGACCTATGAGGAGAGGCTCAAGAGCTAAATATGTACACTTTAGAAGAGAGAAGGACGGGACATGATAGAGGTCTTCAGGTACATGAAGAGGGTAAATAGGGAGGAACAGTGAGGGTGCTTCAAGGAAGGAGGAAGGGGCCACTAGAGGGCATGGGTGGAAGCTGGAGGGGGAAGATTCAGGGGAGAAAGGAGGAGGTGCTACTTCACTGAGAGGGTGGTAGAGCCATGGAATGCACTACCTAGGGGGCTGGTGGAGGCAGAGACAGTGGAGGGGTTCAAGAGGGGGTGGGACAGGTACAGGGGAAGGGTTCAGGAAGCAAAATCCAATGCAGCAAGAATATCCGGAACTGGGAAGGGAGAAGCCAGAGAAGGCGAGGGGGACAGCAAGGTCAGCACCCAGGGTGGGGGCTGACCAAACGAGCAGACACGAAAGACCATTAGGCCTATTCTGCTGGCATTTTAGTATGTTAGTATGTTAGTATGTATGCTGCTCTGGTTATGATTTTCTGAGTTTTAACAAAACTTGATAGCATAATGAGAATGGCATTTTTACACCATGAGAATAATAGCACCCCCAAACCTCTGCTCCTTAAAGTATTCCTGGGTTAAATTTTGCTTCACCTACCTTCAATGCTGTTACCACCATTAACTCTCCATAAAGAAAATTCAGTCTGATAATTGCCTCAGTAATTTGTTGTTGTTTTTTTTGTTGGAGATTTTATGTTTCGACCACCTGCTGTTAGATGAGAATATTACCCCTGATAAGTGTATTGAGCTATTTTCAAATGAGCAAATTTAGTATACTTGGATAGGAGCAGGAAGAGTTTGAAGGATTTTAATTTATAGGGAGGCACTATAGCATAGTGATTAAGAACACAGAGCTGGAAAACTGGGTTTGAATCCTACAGCCATCACTTGCATACTGTGTGACCATGAGCAAGTCACTTAACTTCCCAAGATGCACCTGGAAACAAACCTCGGCTTAGTGTGTCTTTCCTGGTCAAAAATTGTAAAATAAAGAAAAATAAAATAAGAGGAAAAAGGCAAATAATTTAACAGCTTGAGGTGTGGATTGTGGGGCACTAAAGTCCATGTTTGTATTCATTTTTCTGCCTGTGTGAAAACTAAGTGAAATAGGCTGCTTCAGGTCTTTCAGCGAGGGTGAAGAAGACTCAAGAGTGTGTCAGTGGGTTACACAAGGTGTGTGAAATTATCTGGAAACCATAATAGCACTCTCGGAAAGCATTTTCCATATTTTGCACATAGGAGACTCATTAATTTTGTATAAACTAATTTATTGCTCAAACTGGCAAATAAACAAAAGTAGCTAGCAAACATATGGTGCAGACTAATACAGCCAGTCATGGTACTGGAGATATAACCCCAGTGCTTTGCCAAAAGGCATTGGAAGAAGGTGGGGACAAAACACTGTGGTGCTTTAAAATAATCCCACAGTGATGATGGCATGGGCTGGCTTCAAAATAAATGCAAATCCAGATGACTGTATACAGAGATCACAATATGTACAACTGTAAACCAATATATCAAAGTACTACATAATCAAATTAAAACAAATTTCATGTAATGTTTTGCAAACAGTTCATATCACAGAAAAAAAAATTATAAGTTACTACATAAATGCAGCAAGATGAAAAAAAATTGCACAGGTTAATTAATAATCAAAGTGCCACCTCGTATCTGCTACACTCAAAACTGGTAGAAACATTGTATCCCCTTCTCACATCATGATCTGTGATTACCCTCCATATTGGATTCCAGGGAATCCTGGGGATCAACATGTGCAAAAATATACAGATCCATGGTGACAAAGATAGAAAGAGAGACTTGAGATGTGTGTAGATTGGTAACAGGAGATCAAAGAAAGAAAGAGAAAATAAATTATCATTAGATACAGATTAATAGATCATACATTGTTGTACATTCATAGTTAATCATTTACATTTTCGCAGCACATATGCATATAAGGCATATATAACTGTAGATGGTAAAGAGTGCAGCTGTGGTGGGGGGTACAAGTCAGGGTCGGATTTGACAAAAAAACCCTTGCCTTTCTCATAATTAGGGGCGAGGGTCAGGTATCACTTAAAAATTGTTTGAGATTCTAGTATTCATTCAGGCCATCTGGACTCACTGTATTAGGTTGAAATGTGCAGAAATTCTCCTTTTGTAGCAGAAAATTTAGTCTGTTTCCCTCTCATTTTGGTGACTTTATCACCTCAATACTCATATATTTCCAATGCCTGGGATCAACATTGTGATATCCATAGAAATGTCTGCCCTCAGGGGTGCCCATCCCTTTGTTAATAATGAACCTAAACATTTGATTTTAAGTGTCAGTAAAGTTACTACACTATAGCTACAGTGCATCAACATTGTAACTGCACTGCAACTGCAATGTAATTGCATGCAACAAACATGCAACTGCAGTGTAATTACCCTGTTGCATGTAACTAATGATTAGTTACATGGAAACAGACACTTAAAGTGTACCCTATTCTTGAAAGTGTTCTTTATGCATCTGTATGGTCCTTCCTACATAACAAAAACTGCAGGTACACCATAATATGTAACCAATGAAATTTGTGTAACAGGAAATAAAGTCCCTCACCTCAGTTTTCTTATTTGTTCTGGGACACACACATATTTTGTCCTATTCTGCATACTGGCATGTATTACAATGTTGGCATTTGTAGAACATTTAGGGTGGACAGGTAACCAGCCTGGCATTTTTCTTGTAAACTGGAAAACTGGCTATGCACCAGTCTATCCCTTATAGTATTTCCTTTCTTAAAGGTAACCATGGCTTGTGGACATACTGATGTACCAACCCAGTCATTGTTCAATAATAAAAGCCTATTACACCAAATGATGTTCCCAGTCTGACCTACCACACTATATGAACTGAAAAATTCACCCATCACATGGTCTAAAAAGGACACCATATCAGGTGTTAAAGTTTATAAGTACAAAAGTGGCACACCAAACAGAATGAAAGGCTGGGGCTAAAGCAGAATAATCCTTACATTTCACCCAACACACTACTGGGCTTCCTACCACACTATATATTCTATGCAGAAAGTAACTATATCCCATTCCTCACACTCTTGGTTTGTGGTACTAATAAGTCTTCCAATCTTTTTCCCTAACCTCTTGGTATGCTATGACCAAGAGAGTTTCCTTATAACCTCTAGCTTTGAACCTCTGCTTCAGTTCCTTAGCCTGTATATGCTATATGTTATGGATTTTCTAAGAGATTCTGTGTAAGAGTTATCACACCTTAACAGGACATTTGTGGATGTTTCTTTGTTAAAGGCTTTGGTTATTACTGTACCTGCTTGTTGACACTGTCACCTGTTGGTGTGAGGTCAAGGAGACACTGTGTTTGCAGTGAACTGGAGGTTGAAATCATCAGAATTCAACCAGTTAACAAATTCTTGGGCCTCATCCACTATACCCCCCACCCCAATATGCAAATGCAATTGTCTATGAAGTGATGTCAGTACTTAATGTATTTGAGGAAAGGTTTACATTCCCATTGTATAATCTACTCCTAAAACCTGAGGAACAGGTTGCCATTGGCAGGGGCCATGCAGCACCAATAGCATTCTCGTAAACTTGTAAATAGTGTGACTTGTCAAATTCAAATACATTGTGATGCAGCTATAAAATCCAGAACCTTAATGATGAAGTTAATCAGTATTCCATCTTTAACTATACTTTTATTATAGAAAATAGCTGCATGCATTTAGGCCATCCTGGAAATGTATGAATGTATACAATGTATCCACATCCCCACACAGCCATATGTACTTTTATTCTATTCAATGTTCTAAAGTTTTCTCAAGGGTCACCAGTATCTTTCAGAGAGGACAGCTGGTATTGTACATTATCTTATAGAAACTAGTCTAGAATGTTTCCTAGATTCTTAGTTAGAGAACCTACTCCCAAGACTATGCAGTAGGTCATCTCCTTAATTGGATTCTTAAATCTTTGCGAATCTTTGGCAGGATGTCATACATTGGAATCTTAGGGAACTCGCTCCAATGGTGCTTAAATTCATTGTTGTTGATAGCACCACTTGGCAATCCCTCCTGTAACAGTTCCAGCATCTCCCTTTTAAAGGCAGGTAATGGGTTTCCTGGCAGCTTTCAATAATTGGTTTCATCGAATAACAACCCCCGCACTATGTCTTTATAATGACCCCTCCCCAGAGTCATAATGTTTCCCCCTTGTCTGCAAGTTTCATTACAATTTCTTTCAAAGAGCTTAGATTTTCCAATTCCTGTAGCTCTGAGGGTGCAAAATTGTATTGTTTGTTAGTTTTGTTCTTTTCCAATAATTATCTTATGAGTTTAGTAACACCTGCTCAAATATTTTGTATAGAGTTATAACTATTAGCGGGTCACACCTGGAAATGAGCCTTGGCTCAGTATGCCTTTCCCAGTTACCAGATTTTAAATAAATTACTAACAACGGGACAAAAGTCTGATAGTTTCTTAAATAGTGACTACCTGATGTTATTAAAAGCATCTATATGCTCATCTAAGGGGTCACACCTGGAAATGAGCCTTGGCTCAGCGTGCCTTTCCCAGTTACTGAATTTTAAATACATTATTAACAACAGGACAGAAGTCTGATAGTTTCTTAAATACTGACTACCTAATGTTATTAAAAGCATATATGTGCTCATCCAAGGGATAAGAAAGCACATCCCTGGCAAAATCAATGCCATTATTCATATGCAACAAGTCTAGCATAGTCTCTAAATTTTGCCAGTCCATGCTGTCTTGTGGTTGGTCAGCTGCATCCATATCAGAGCCACTAATTACTGAGATTAAGTAGTCCAACTCCTCGTCTAGAACACTTTCCTGGCTTGTGTTAAATCCCATAGCATTCTCTTCTGATCCTTTAGATCTATTTCTACCAATGTAATAATGAAGTTTTGCTTTTCTAAAAAATTTAAATAGATTTCTATGGAATTGGAATGCATTAAATATTGGAGTAGGTCCCTTTTGCATACTGTAACTGATTTTTTCTCTTCTGACAGTTTTTGTTTTGACAGATCAACTATTTGTAGCTCTTTGGTGTCTTTTCCCTCAGTGGTCTCCTGATACCTTTGGTTCCTCTGGCCACCCCTTCTGCCATGTCTGATCTCTCCTCAAGTGCTGATTTCCCCTTGCTGGCTTGTGTCCTGCTCCTAGAAACACTTCAATCTTTGTATAATTTTGTTCTTCTCTTTCAAAGCTCGAATTACTAGCTGGGTCTGCAGTAATCCTTTTAGCTGATTTCTTATAATCTCTGTTTTGTTTGTTTCTGTTGTTATCATTTTGCCTGCTTCGTTTTCTGAAGCATCCATGGCTATAGGACTTGAAAGTTTATCAGTGCTTCATTTAAAGACATGGTCACTATTGTAGTAGTCCTGGTCCCTTTCCAGTTTGGTGTTTCTTGGTTACAAGTTCTTTTTTAGCCTTCAATATTTTAAGTTTAAGTACTGTATCAATTTGTTTCAAATTCTACTGTGAACAAATTGGCTCACCTCCTCTTCAGCTTTCTTCATTTCTGATGCTAAGTATCCACATTTTCACTGTCTTCTTTGACATTTAGTTTAGTGAGATTCAAAGAAGAAATTTCATCCAGTTTTTTTTTTCTTTATGCTTTTTTTTTATTATTGAAGTTATCTATGCCACATGAGGATACCTTTGTCACTCTAAGTCCCCTTGGAACCTGACCTTTCTCTACATAGGTCTCGAGTGTAAACACATTGTAGGTTACATTCAACTATTGAATTAGAAGCTTCTCTAATTTAAAAAGGATTTAATATCACTTTCTGTTATTTGGCCAGATGCAGCTCTTTCGGGTCCGGTATCCACACCTCTCAGTTTCTCTTTCACTTGCAAACACCTTTTCTTTTTTTTTATTGGATAAACTTTATTAAATAAAAAATATTGAACAACCAGACAACCAAAGCAGACATAAAACAGAAAAATCAGTACAATACAATAACCTCATCCCCATCCCTCCCCCTCACCCATGTGGAGCTACTACTTGATTAATACAACCAAAATATGCTATAACATAAGGACACAGACTAAAGATACAATAAGGCTAAAACATAAATCAAAACCAGAAGCCAGTCAGGATACAATAGTCACAACTAATATCCTGTGACACTATATAGTATATAAGGTATACAGTTTACCCCACTTCTTTTCAAAACTGGGAAGCTGATGCCGGAGGCTTGCTATCAGGTGTTCAACCCTGAGATTGAATAACAATTCCTGTAACCATTCTTGATAAATGAAGAAGGTGACAAGACTTTCTATAGATACATTAGTGAAAGGAGAAAGTCCAGAGGGGGTTTTGCTAAGCTTAATGGAGAAAAGGGAGCATGTGAGGAGGAGGACCCTGTAAAGGCATCTATCCTAAATAGATACTTTTGCTCAGTATTTACTGAAGAGAAGGTAGGCAGGGCCCACAGCTCAGCATCATGGACACAGGGGAGGAGGTGAGCACTACTCCTTCACAAAGAAAGGGTCCTACAAGAGCTTGCTAAGCTCAGGGTGGATAAGGCAATGGGACCTGATGGCACACATCCCAGGGTACTCAAGGAGCCAAAAGGGAGGAACTAGCAGAGCCATTAGCAGAATTGTTTAGTGAGTCTCCTGAGCACAGGAGAGGTCCCAGAAGACTGGAGAAAGGCTCATGTGATCCCACCCCAAGAGTGGTAGCAGGGAGGAGGCGGAACTACAGACCGGTCAGTCTTACCTCAGTAGTGGGCAAGATTATGGAGGCACTCCTTAAGGAAAGGATAGTGCAACACCTGGAATCCATAGGGGCACAGGATCCAAGACAGCATGGGTTTACAAAAGGAAGGTCCTGTCAAACTAATCTCATAGATTTCTTTGACTGGGTAACCAGAGTGGTGGACCAAGGGGGAGCAGTTGATGTCGCCTACCTTGACTTCAGCAAAGCTTTTGACACTGTTCCACATAGAAGATTGATAAATAAGCTAGGTAGGCTCGGGTGGGTCAGAGTTGGTCAACTGGGTGGCAAACTGGTTGACTGGCAGAAAACAGAGAGTGGTGGTAAATGGTATACAGTCAGAAGAGATGCAAGTCACAAGTGGGGTACCTCAGGGATCAGTCCTGGGGCCAGTCCTATTCAACATCTTCATTAGTGACCTCGCAGATGGACTAGAGGGTAAGGCTTGTCTGTTTGCAGATGACACCAAGATCTGCAACAGAGTAGATGATCCAGATGGGGTGGGCAGAATGAGAAGAGATCTGGATAAACTAGCAGAATGGTCAGAAGAGTGGCAACTGGGATTTAATGCAAAGAAGTGCAAAATCATGCACATGGGAAGAGAACCCTGAAGCCACTTATAGGCTGGGAGGAGTTGCTAGCAGTCACAAAGGAAGAAAGAGACTTGGGCATCATCATCACTGATGACCTAAAATCATCAAGCAGACCTCTAAAGCAGTAGGTAAGGCTAGGGGGTGTTAGGGTGTATTAGTAGAAGTTATCACAAGTCGTAAGGAGGTAATAATCCCTCTGTACAAGACATTGGTTAGGCCCCATCTGGAGTACTGCGTGCAGTATTGGAGGCCACACCTCACAAGGACATTAACTCAAATTGAGGCAGTCCAGAGAGGAACCAAAATGGTGCAGGGACTGCATCAGAAGACATATAAGGACAGATTAACGAGCTCAATATGTATACCCTTGAGCAAAGGAGGGAGAGAGGTGATATGATCGAGACATTTAAACACCTTAAGGGCATAAACAAGGTGAAAGAGTCTAACATGTTTAAATATAAGAAAAATAGCAGGACAAGAGGACACAGCATGAGATTAGAGGGAGACCGATTAAGGGGAATGTGAGGAAATTCTTTTTCACAGAAAGGGTGGTAGATGCATGGAATGGCTTACCACAAGAAGTGGTGGCTATGAATACAGTGCAGGGCTTCAAACAGGCATGGGATAGGCATAAGGGAGCAATACAAATGACTATGAATAGATAGGTCACTGACAGAGCAAAGGCCGATGGCACATTTATAAGGTAGAAAAAGAAATGGGCAGACTGGATGGGCCTTGCGGTCCTTATCTGCCGTCAACTTCTATGTTTCTATGTTTCTATGACAGTCTGGTCCAGCCAGTGCTGAAGAACCAGCTTCTTCAGGGAGAGAGATATCATTGCCATATGAAATTGATGTGCTCTGACAGAGATAGAGGTAGAATCCCCAAGGACACAGACTTCAGGGTTAAAAAGACCTTGCAGCCCAAGAAGAGGACAGGCTCTGATCTCAGTCATGATCTGGAGAGGACCTACTTTTGGACAGCCCCACAAAATATGAAACAAGGTACCCTTATCCGAGTCACACTGAGTGCAGTCCGGCGAAGGTAACCGTCCCATACATACCAACTTCTGCAAGTTAAAATATAGATGATTTAAAATATTAAATTGCTTCAGCCGTATCTATCTTGAGTGACATAATAATAAAGGTCACCCAAATAGACTCCCAATTCTTAGCAGTTCTGGAGAACAGCTGGTCCCAATACCAGGAAATGCCATCTATGTCTGGGAAAATCAGAGAGAAAAGGGATGTATTCAGGGTAGACACAGCATGTGGTTTAGAGACTAAGTCAATAGTAGAGACAAAGAATCCAGAGAAGTCAATATCCCAGCAACTTGAGCCAAACCATTGAGTAAAGACATATCTTAATTGGAAAAATTTGAAAATACACCTACATTCCAAATGTAGATGGTCTCGAATGGTAGCCGACATCAGTAATACTCCATCGGAGACCAAGTCAGAGACCCTGGCCTCAGCCAACTGGGGCAGCCTGTCTGCAGGAATCGGCTGGCCTCCAATTTTAAAATTGAGATTACATAGAATTGGTTAGGAGATGTCTTTGGAAAAGGGATGTTTAAGTAGGGAACAAAATTGAGAATATACCATCAAGGAGATTCCCCATAACCAACAACTTCATCTCCAAAGGAAGCAGCTTCCATGGGGTGTATAATAGAGAGGGTAGGGAAAGATTATACCCTCGTAATAATTCCAATTCTAACTCAAGCCATAGAGGTATATATTCTGAGTTAGATGCAGCCGATGAGGGGAAAAACCATTGGAAGAATTTACTAAGCTGGCTAGCCAAGTAATAAAGAAGAAAGTGGGGAAGCTTGAGACCACCACAATACTTAGGTGCCACCAGCTTATTGTAAGCACACCAAAGGACATTTTTAGACCAGATAAAGTCTGTAACAAGGCAGTGAGTACATTTAAACCAAACAAGGAGAAGCCAGAAATTTAACCTATGTATAGTGTAAAAAATATATGGGGAAGAACATTCATCTTTACTATGAAGATTCTTCCCAAAAAGTTAAAGGGAGGGTCTGCCATCATTGCAGATCTTGTTGTATATAAAGCACTAAATCATCCCGGTCAAGTTTACAGAGAAGACATGTCTTTAGTAATATGCAAACTTAAATATTTAATACTCTGGGGGGACCAGATCACCTCTAGATGCACCAAATCTTCCTTTGGCACTGCCAATGTGAGGGGCAGCACTTCCATGTTATTGATGTTGAGCTTTTAGTTGAAGAAAGAACTGAATTTCTCAATAACACAGAAGGCCACCAGGATAGAGATCTTGGAATGAGTTATCTGTAACAAGATATCATAAGCATAAACAGAAAACAGGAAGTTGTGGGAGCCCACCAAGATCCCAATTAAGTCAGTACAGGCCTTCAACATATGAAGTAGTGGCTGTAAATTCAAATTAAACAGCAGGGGGGAGAGGGGACAACCTTGTAGAGTACTGGAAGCTAAAGGGAAAGAAGATGCCAACACTCCGTTACAGTAAATTTTTGCTGAGGGGGTGGAGTACAATACTCTGACCCAATGGAGAAAAGCCAGTGGAAATTCAAATGACTACAAAGTCAACAGTAAAAATTCCCAGTTAACTCTATTGAATGCTTTCTCCATGTCCAGGGATACCAATGCCATAGGAATTGAGGAATTCCTGGATGCAGAGAATATATGTGCTAATTTCCTAAAATGGTCCAGAGAGGAATGTCAGGGAATGAATCCCACCTGTTCACAACTGAGTAGCCCTGACCAAACCTGTACCACCCTATTGGCTAGGATTTAGGATAGAATCTTAACATCACAATTAATCAGGAAAATAGAATTATAATTAGAGATGGACTTCGGAGAACTCCCAGGTTTGAGTAGCAAAACCAGGAGAATTTCCAGAGTCATAGTATCCAAGATACCTTCCTTATATATATAGAGTGAAAAAGACGATGAAGAAGGCGGACCAGTTGTTGGGTGAAGACCTTATAAAAGTTGGGAGTGAAGACATCTGGCCCTGTAGCCTTAACTGGTGCCATTGACAAAATAGCTTCATGAATCTTGGATTCTGAGATCAGTCGAGCTAGGAAGTCCTGGTGTTCTGGCTAGAGTTGTGGCAATAAAAGATTAGTGAGATAATCCCTACATTCAGACTGGGATGGGGATGTACTCCTAGAGCTATATAAATCTTCATTAAAGGAGGCAAATTCCCGAACAATGTCCTGAGAAATGGTCCGAAAGGGCCCATCTCCAGCGCAAATGGCCAGGATCAACCTCGAGGCCTCCTTTTGTTGCAACCGGAGTGCAAGCTACTGACTTGCTTTTTCCCCCTGCTCAATATATTTTGCCTTAGTTTTTAAGATGATGTAGTCTGTTTTATCCTGCAGTAAAGCAGTGTATTCATCCCACAGAACTATGAGGTTTAGCAGGGTCGATTCAGGGTCTGTGGGGACAGAGTTTGTTTGATGGCAGAAATCTGCCACCAAATATCAGCAGCAGCCTATTCACAGATACGCTTATGCCTAACTGATAGTCTAATAAATTCTCCCCTTAGAAAGCATTACATGCCGGCCATTCCAAATTGCCCTGCAAAATAGATCCAGAATTTTGCTGGGTGAATAAGATAATCTGATCTTTAATACACTGAATTACATATGTGTCCACCAGGAACTTGTTATTCAGCTTCCAAATCATATATTTTTCAGAGTGAGAACAGAGCGAAAGAATGACCCACACCAATTAGTAGTCAGAAAGAACCTGAGGTCCTACTGTATCTCCCCATCCAGGACTCCTTTAAACATAGATTGATGAATAACGACATAATCAATCCTTGAGTAAGATCCATGAGTGGGAGAATAAAAGAAATAGACTCTACTCTGTGAATTCAAAATCCGCCATGGATCACATAACCACAAGGACTGCATCATGTCATGCAAAGCAAGTTGGAGAGGGGAGAGAGCTGACCCAGACTTACCCAACCTATCTAAAACCATCATGGGTGGCATATTCCAATCTCCACCAAGAATTAATGGTGTGGGAGAGAAGGAGGATAGAATGGCAGTAAAATCCATGAAAAAGGATGGATCCGCAGCAGTAAGGCAATAGATACTACCCCAAACCAATTCCGTACACTCCAGGATGCCCTTTACAAGGACATACCTGCCCTGGGGATCACTAACATCATGTGTACATTTGAAGTTAATCACCTGGGAAATTAAAATAGCCACACCCTTGCTGGCCCAAGCACCCCCTGCAGTGAAGATCTGTCCAACTGATTGCATTCACAACATGGTCCCCTCGGTCCATAAGAGGTGGGTCTCTTGTAGAAATGAAATATGACATTGAATGTGCTGCAAGTGCTCAAGGATTTGATGCCTTTTAATGGGTGATCTGGCCCCTTTAACATTACAGGAAGCAAATTTTAGTGGATTAGTCATATCACAAATAATACCCACAGAACACAGAGCCTAAACACAGAAAATGTATACATAGTCCATCCCCATGAGTAGTTTCACCAAAAAGTCCCCTCCACATTTCCACCCACCCACCAGTCCACAAACTATCTAAAGGCTAGACCCTCTCCCCCACACCCTCCCTAACCCTCCTCCCCTATTGAAAAAAGTACCCCCTATACCCATGAAAACCAGAACACTGATAGGGAACTAACCCCCTGATGTCTTAGCGCATGACAGCCTTATCCACAGTGGCACCAGTACCATACCTCCCCACCCCTGCTCAACCCCCCACCAGCCAAACTCATTGAGCCCCATTACTTTAAACTAGCTAAACCACTACTTAAAGTGTACTACCCTTTATGCATTATCAATGGGAGGAGAGCAACCCCCAGTTCTAAATTTTGAACATCCCACCCTGTTCTGACTCAATCCAGGGAAAACAAAGAGAAAAGAAAAGGTAAGCCCCATCAATGGGGAATATCATGCTCCCTCTTAGGGGAGCAAACTATAACCCTGGTAAGGAGGGTGGCACCATCACTGAAGCCTTCCTTCCAAAGCCCTCCATCCCCCCAGCCTTGCTGTAAATCAGGCTAAAGAGTGACAGCCCAGGTGGGGAGGATGTTATATCCCCCTCTCAAACAACTTTTTAAGAAAAAATTAAAACCATCTGAACTCTACCAAACTACCTAAATTATTTGCAAAGTCAAAAACCTTGTAACAGTAAAACATGCGGACCAAACCATGATCACAGTCTGGATCCCGGTACTCAGGAACTCTCTACCTCATGATGTCTCTGCACATGGCAAAGTTGTAATATTTAACTGACAAGCAGCCTAAACCAAAAGTCCCCAGTTCAGTAACCAGACTTCTTCAAGCCAATATCATCCAAAATGGGCATTGGAGGATAAATGACAAGGGTGGCCAGGCCAAAACATATCCAGTTATTTGTCAATCTGGTACTAGGTCTATAGAGTGCAAGGTCAAAGAAATTGCCGGGCATCCAAGCAGGCAAACAGAGTGAAGAAAAGGTTCCTGGTTCCTTGCCAGATTGTAGAGTGTGAAACCAGCAAATGCCCATGGTGTCCCTGCAGACTAAAGAGGGTAACAGTGGGTTCTGGACACATACCTGAGAAATGACCATAACACAAGGGGGAAAAAGCACTCCGGATGGATGGAGAGAACAAAGTACAGAAGTATCTCAAAACCCTTTACCAGATACCAGGAAAGCCAAAGTAAGTTACAGCCAAGATCCTCACCAAGTCTCTAAGTGACAGGATGGTCAGTTAATCAAAAAACAAGGGAATTCAAGGATGTCGGCATTAGTGTTCCCCAAAATCTATTCCAAATCTTCAAGTAACAGTAAACAGATTGGGCAGCAGCTGCTTTAGTGCTTGATTCGCTTGGTTCACAGACTCAAAGGAAAGCCAGGAATCCTTATAAAAGACTTGTAGGTGAGCAGAATAGAGGCGGCTAACAGTTTGGTGACTATCGGATGAATTGCTGCCCGTTTTTGCCATGTTGCTGCCGGGAGGGCTTGCAAGATCCATAGGCATTGCCCCTCCCATATAAGCACCTCTAAATCTCTGCATTTCTGCAATATATATTGTTTGTCCAGACAATTAAGAAGCTGTAGAATGAATGGGCGGCAGCAGCAGGCAGAGACAGCCAGCGGTGGATGAGGGCAAAAACAGTGATGTGCTCTTTCCACAATGTATGAGGTGTTAGGAGATGGTACCGCAATGCGTTCCAAAACCTTTGGGCAAACAACACTGGGGTATTAGCGTCTTCAGCCAAATTATTCTTTCTGCTCCATCTCTCAATATCTTCAAGTTTACTCTCCATACAGCCCAACTTTTAATGGAGCAGGGTAATCTCAGGATCCACTCTGTCTTTTCAGCCCTCCAGGGAAGTGGTACGGGTCTCTACATCTCCTATCGGCATGTAGTGGTGGCCAAATCTGTCTGTAGCGATTTCATTTCCTCCGTGCAGAATGTAATAAAATATTTAATTGGCTACATCTCTGAAAGAAACTTCTCCTCGGGGGGGGGGGCACAACTGTAGCTGATTGTCCGGAAGAGGAGTCCTGGGCCTTGGGCTTATTAGCACTTTTGTCCTGTGCCAGAGGGGGAATATGGCACATATTGGCATCCATCCTAGCTCCAGCAGAAGAAACTGCTGGGTCAAACAATCACCAATGGTCTCAGGAAGGTAAGCCCAGCACCTCACAACTGTAAAATCCAATTGAAATGTAGTAAAAGTTAAATAGGAGAGTTGGCCAGGAGCGGTGGTGAAGCACAGCCACTAGCTTGCAGGCATCATGTCACTCTGCAAACACCTTTTCTAAGGTGAAGGCATGGTCCCCAAACTATAGCGCTCTAGTGGTGGGAGTTTCTGCTTCTTCCATGCTCATTCTCCAATGATTCAAAGGCAATGGATTCTCTGGTGATTAACCACACAGTTCTTTACAAGAGTAAAACAAGCATTTGTCAATGTCGAATGTTGTCACACTGGCATTGGCAGTGACTGAGCTAGAGACGCATAGCACTTTGATTTTGTTAATGTGTTGCAAAAGGTGATTTTGCACAACGAGCACGCCATTGTGCACCACAGCTGTGTAAATGCGTTTTGGGCAGGCTGTGAAAAATGGCAGCTGGACTGTTGATAAGGAGGTGTGCACAAATGCCAGTGGTGAAAATGTGGCATCAAAATGTTGCAGATTAATGAAGTTACAAGGATGCGTGGAAACTGCTCAATGAACGCTTGTAACACAGTCATTGTATGGACTTTCGGCACCAAATTTTCAACATAATCATTTTAGGACCTCTGCTCATGAATAGTGCCACTGTCATTTCCTCAAACTGTCCAGAAAACTGATTTCACACAGTGACTGTGCAATTCTGCGCTGGACATGCAAAAACACATTTCTGCCAGCTGTACTGTTCATAAGGAGGCATGGAAAAATGCCAATGATGAACAGCTGGAGTGAAACTATTAAAAATTCACAAAGGCACAAGCTTACATGCAAACTGCACAATGCACACTCATAAAACACTCATTTTATTGACTTTTGTCCCAAAACTTTCAACATAGGCATTTTAGGACACCTGCTAATGAACAGCATCACTGCCATTTTCATAATGTGTCTCAAACACGGGTTTTCCACAGTGACCGCGCTATTCTGGCTGGAACTGCGAAAACAGATATTGGTCAGGATGTGAAAAATGGCAGCTGTACTGTTCATTAGGAGGTGCAGAACAATGGCACTGTTGAAAATCTGGAGTGAAAATATTTTAAGTTTGAGAACTTACGAGCGTGCATGCAAACTGCACAATGCACACTCGTAACACAGACATTTTATGAAGTACTGTCACCAAATTTTCAACACAGGCATTTTAGGACCTCTGCTCATGAACAGTGTCACTGTCATTTTTGCAATGTGTCCTGAACACTGATTTTGAACAGCGACCACGCTATTCTGCGCCGGAAGTGCGAAAACACATTTCGGCCATGATGTGAAAAATGACAATTGTACAGTTCACAAGAAGGTGTTGTAAAATGCCAATGTTGTGAATCTGGCATGAAAATATTGTGAATTCAATAACTTACAAGCGTGCATAGCAACTGCGCAATACACACATTGTAAAACAGTCATTTTTTGGATTTTTCCCACCAAATTTACAACATAGGCTTTTTGAGAGCCCCACTCATGAACAGTGGCACTGTCATTTCATTACTCAGCCCCGAAGGGTGATTCCATACAATGACTGCAAAATCACCTTTCCGAACCGAATAAAGCCATGACAGTGCAAGAATTAATGAGGAGGGGTCCCAAAAACCCCACGTTGAAAATGTTGGGCCAAAATTCCCCAAAATGCCTGAGATATATAGAAAAGCTGAAAACATCCTATTTATTCCATTATACAGCTTACCGGCATTTCTTCAGTTCGCTGTTGGCTTTGAAACATAGAAACATAGACTTTGACGGCAGATAAGGAACACTTGGCCCACCCAGTCTGCCCATTTCCCTACCTACTGCATAAGCTGCAGATTCTAGTTAACCAACAGCCTACTTCCTGCAACCCCCTGCTATAATTGCCTTATGTCTGTCCTATGCATGTTTGAATTCCCCCACTGTTTTAGACCCAATGACCTCCCCAGGAAGGTGGTTCCATGTATCCACCACTCTCTCTCTCCATGAAAAAAAATCCCTCACATTACCCCTGAGCCTTCCCCCCTCTATCTTTAAATTGTGCCCCCTTGTTCTTATACATCTTTTTTTCTGAAAGATGTTACCCTCCTGGACTATGTTGATTCCCTTGAGGTACTTGAAAGTTTCTATCATGTTCCCCCATCCCTCCTTTCATCACGGGTATACATATTAAGCTTTCTCAGTGTCTCTTCATATGAAGAGTGCAGACATGTTCCTAGTCCACTGAAGATCATCGTGCTGGACTCTGGAGGTAAGTATGGGGTGATGGGGGTGTGGCGAGGCAGGGTGCACAGAGAGTGGGTGCAATTGGGGGGCAGGGAGACTACGAGGGACCATTTTCGTTTTATGGGTAGGGGATTTGGCATGCTGGGGTGGGTTCCTAACTGTTGGGGGGTCTGTAGCCGGCGAAATTGGGCACCTGGTTGGCACCACAACAAGGGGATGTTATGCCGACAGGGATTGGGCACCCCGTCGGCACACAAAGCAAGCGGGGGCCGAGCTGAGGGATTGGGCACCCTCAGCATTTAACAATGGGGGTTTTTATACCAACGTGGGAGGGCCTGTCAAACACAAAGAAAGTGGGAGGGCGAATAGGGATTAGGCACCCTCGGCATTTAACAATGGGGTGATTTATGCCGACGGGAGTGGGCTCCCCATCGGCACACAGAGGGGCAGGGGTAACCGACAGGGGGATTGGGCACCCCCGAAGTCAGCAGTTTGGAGCCACTGTGCTGCCATGCTCATAATGTCAGCAAGCACATTCAGGAAAGGTCCTCTGCGTCTGACGAGCTTTGTTCAGATTGCAGCAGACCTTTTCTTAGATGTGCTCCCCACATTATGTATGCATGGTGAGGAGCCAGCATGCAGGCTGATTGGGGAATGAGGGACTCACCTACTGATGCATGCCCTGCATTCGCCCAACAGCGACCACACCTCCAAAGCTGCACTACCCCAAGATGTTGACTGCGCAAGTGCACCAACATAAACAAATGGCAAATTTTGGAAGCCACCAAACTCTCAAGATTTTACAGCTCCATGTAATAGGCTTTACTTTCCTTCCTTGAAAACAAGCATAGCTATGCTTTCACATTGGCAGGCTGGGATGCCAAGTCACACATGAAAGTCAAATCAGCTCGCTTCAGTGAGTTTCCAAGGTAGTGCTACCAAGAAGAGTGGCTAACCCACCTTAGCCAAATGATCTGGAAACCACAGTGGCACTCTCCTAAAGCATTTGCCATAGTTAACACACAAGACTCATAAATGCTACATAAACTGATGTATTGCCCAAACTGGCAAATAAATAAGAACAGCAAACAAACATTTGGTGCAGTGCCTGGTTTAAGTGCATCAGATTTCTTTCTTCTTTGACATTATCCGGTATTACATTCCAACCAATTGGAGCATTCACAGAAGAAGACTTATCACTAATTGCTTTGAGTGTCTAAGGGACAGATTCATCTGATACACTACAACATTGTTTCCCTGTTCAACAAACTGCAAAGGTGGGGGGAAGGAGACTAGTCCAGTAGCACATTTGTACATTAATGGGCTAATACACTACAGTACCTGGACATTAGTGTTAATATTTAAAACAATGCTTGTGCAGTATAAATGGGAATAGAACTACTGCAGATGTCAGCTTACTGCAAGAGTGCTGATCCACACATTACACCTATTGCTGCAAAGTACAAATTCATCAAAATAGCAAAGGAGAAAAGAAAATGTACTTCAGTTATAAAATATCTGAAGTACTTTCACATTTCTCTTTTGCTAACTGATTAATATTTCCTGACATCTTTTATACGTGTCCTCCCCCATCACCTTCTTTGACTTCCACCTGGTGCCTGTGTTTCCACTCAGAGTAAACAACTCCTTGCTACTTACCTTGTTTATCCATTGATGGTATTTCTACATGTCTATCACATCCCTCATCATCTTCTTGCATCCAATTTATGTATATTGAGGTCCTCCAACCTCTCCATCTAGTACTTCCCTAGCCTTACATTTTTTTATCTGAAACATACTTTATATTACCAAGTTATCAAGCAGAGCAAAGGAAGGGCTCATTTCCAGTTGCTAACTGCAGTGCTGGTAAACCATTAGGCAAGCAGAGAGTCCTACTCACAAGACAGAGTCGTCAAAATAAACACAATCAGATAGATACAGACAAGACAGATGTCTGTAAGTACAGTGATGTTACGCAATGGGGACGACTTTCAAGAATCAGGAGAAGCACAATCAAATCTACAGCACAGCTGCAGCAGCAGACATGGTCAGATATTTCCAAAGACAGTCATTCCAAATGTTTCTAAAGAGATTCTCTTCAACGGCCATAAAGTGATACTACAGGCTAGCATGAAATTTCCTGAGTGATACTAGAGAAATTTCAGGAAATATCTAACGTTATCAGTCACTGCAGCTGTGCAGGCCACTTTAACAACATGCAAAGGCAAGTGGATATCTGCAGTATAAATAGAGAATAATGGATGGGGAAGGGGTTATGAGAAATTAATGCAATCTCGAGTTGTGGGATGCTGCATAAACCCCGAGGGTGAAGCCCGAGGGGTTTATCAAAGCATCCCACAATGACAGTGTGCATTAAATTCTCATATGAAGCACCCTCCCCATCTTTTATTTTTCATAATAATAGGCCAGCAATTTTTCTCCAGCAGTTTGTGAGACTGTTTGACCCTGCCCACATACAGAATGTTGGCGAATGAGGCAGCAACATAGTTTGACTGGCATGGCTCATGAATGTCATAACAACCAGCCAGTTGTTATGGAAAATATCAACCTGGTCAGTACATTGAGAGAAATTGCTGACCAGTTATTATAATACAGTAAGACAGGAAACAAATAATGTCAAGTCATAAACCACTGTATATCTAAGTGACTAAGTACCAACCAGAATATGGGAGATGCCCATGTGGAATATGAGGGATAGCCATCTTAAAGGCAGTTACAGTATGTCAGAGGAGTCGTATTGTTGGTTACCTTCATCTGCCCCATTTCCACCATGTCCTTTTCCTTTCTGAAGTGTGAGTTCCAAAACTGCACACAGTGCTCCATTTGAGGTCAAACATGGAATCTGTACAGTGACAGAATCATCTCTTTCTCCTCCTGCTGCTAATACCCCATTTTATGCATCCAAACATTCCATTCACCCTCCCTCCCTACTACTCTATTGCACTGCGCTGATATTTAAATTGTCTGTACTTATAACCACCACTCCTTCTCCTTAGACATTCTCTTACTGCTATGTCTTATCCTATATTCTGTTTCCTGGATCTTAACACAAATGTGCGTCACCTTACACATCTTTGTAAGGCAGTATAGCTTAGAGGTTAGACTAATGAGCTGTGAATGATCTTGGTACATCCAGCAGACCTACAGTAGCTTTGATCCCCACAACCTCCACTTGCATACTATAGTATGTGCCCCTGAGCAAGTCACTTAATCTCCCCAGTGCCCCTGGGTCACCCCTGAAAACAGGCATTGTGCCTAGTTGAACTTAATGAGTTGAAAAAGAATAAAAAAAATGTCTACTGCCATACCCTTGTACATTTCTCTAGTCTTATCAGATTTACCCTCATGGTTCTTATGTTACACCCTCCTTGCTGTCCGCTCATCTGCAGATCTTTATGTCATCTGCAAAGAGACAGATCTTTCCTGTATCCATACTCCAGCATCACCAGTAGAGAGGCTAAAGAGGATAAGTCCAAAAACCAATCCTGGTGGAACCCATCAGGTGACCTTCCTAATCTCTGAGTACCACCACTGAGGACAATCCTCGTAGTTCTCCCACTAAGTCAGTTTCTTACCCATTTCATAATCTTATCCCCCACCCCAAGGTTGCTCACCTTCTTGACCTACCATCCATGTGAGGAAGACTCAAAGGCTTTGCTGAAATCAAGATACAGTGTGTCCACTGTGTGATTCTTGTCCACTACTGTCTCAGTCATCAAATCAAAGAAATTGATCAGATTGATCTGACAAATCCTTCCTCAAGGGAACCCATGCTGCCAAATGTCCTGAAGTCCATTCACTCCCAGGAACCCTATGTTGGGAGGTCTAAACCTCACTTTCAGATTCTTGACGATATTGGGAATGCAAGTAATCACAGACACATTGCATTAGAGTAATAAACAAGTTTATTACTACCGAAGGGATGAATCACAGTTGCCCTAAGCAGTTCTTACCAATACGAACTGGGAGATAGTGCTTAGCGTTCTCTACACCTCGAGGTTTCTCTGTGTCTCTTGGGGTCGCTCAGGTCTCCAAGGTATAAGGCTTGTGCATTACATTATATACCTATGATAATTACTATGGTTACCAAAAGATAGAAACATTTCTAGTTACAGAGATGAGCCCTATTGGCTAAATTAGAGGTGGCTCCACAGTCCAAGATAACATTATATAATTCTGCAACGTCATCAGTTTGAGAACAAAAGAGTTCTTATACAGAGTCTTACATAACTCAGTGTAGTAGTACAAATCACCAAAAGGTGGCAATGCCGTCTTACATATTGTAATTACTCCAAGGACACAGATGTCCTGGCATCTTACAAGTAAGAAATACACAGAAAACACATAGCAGAATTTATGTATTAGCAAGCAAAGTGTATTACAACAATATGCATTCATATCAGCCCCCCCATCCACCTTGGCCAGCTTGGATCCCCTCTTTCACTCTTTCTGCCGTTTCATCCTAGACTGCCCACCCTCCACCCACCACTGCGACCTATACAGCACCCTTGCCCTTCCTTCTCTGGAATCTCAGCGTCAACTACATTGTGCTAATATCATAGCAAAGTACTGGACTAGCACCCTCCCCCCCATCTCAACTGCAAACTGACAACGCATCTGCCCCGGCATACTCCCTCAGAGGCTTGGACTCAAAACAGTTCCAAATCCCTTTCATGCGCACTTCAAAGGGCCAATCGGCTTTCAAACATCGGCTGCCCAAACTCTGGAATGACTTACCGGGCATACATTAGGCTCTCCTCCTCCCCTAGGCTTCTCAAACCGCTCCTAAATGCCCACTTCTCAGTTGCACGCAACTGCAACCTACAGCCGAGACTTGCTAATAGGGGCATCTAACAGGTCCTAATATCACATTTCTAAGTAACAAGCCTAGTACTCCTCCCATGATGCCTATCTACTGTTTTACTGTCTCACCCTCTAACACAAGACTAACCCTTCACTACAAACTATGCACTTTTGACCTGTGGTTCATACTTCGCAACTGGCACATTTGTTTCAACCCAGTTCTCCGGACCTGTTGTATCCCTCTCTGTATGTATCCACTCTCATGCTCTTGTATACCACTGTATTGTGCTGTCTTACTGAAACCACTATCAAACTACTGCAGTATTTATCTGCTACATATTTGTACCTATGTAACCCCCCAGATCGCATCTGGAAACAAGCGGACCCCACTCAGTATGCTTATCTGGTAAATCTCTTAAATAAATAAATAAATAAATAAATATCCTGACATCTACTCTTGTACGGTAAATGCCCTTAGCCCTAAATGTTAGTATAACATATACCTAAATGCTAGCTGTCTACGGTGTACCTCTGAGGGTATCAATTAGGGTGCAGGGACCTCGTGTAACATTCCCCCCCTTGTTGTCTCCAAGGGCAACACAGGCAGATGTATCGGGAAAGGACAGGAGCAGTGGTCATTTACAAACCCAACGAACGAGCTTTGTAAAGGAACTCAAGCTGCTCACGGTGTTGGTGCAGTGTGCACCGTAGGCAGCAGAGCATAATAATTAAAATGAAAATAAAAAATGCTTGTATAATAACAAAACCTTTAAAAGTAATCTCTAACCAGGTGTTAGTCAATGAGTTATTCATATCTCCATCATTGATCAAGGCGAGAACAGCTTCATTGGCTTTGGTCATATTATTGCTGATGTGGATGAGGTATGTGTCTTTCCTGTCTAAAAGTGATTTCAATGTGAGTGTGAGTGGGTCTATGTGTACATTAAAGTATGGCAAGTATTCTGGCAGTGTGAGCAGATAATCTGGGTTACCATCAATAATGTCTGCATCCAGAAGGGGGATGGGGTTTATAACAGTATGTCCGATAACAGTCTTCTGGTGGGGGACAAAACAGAAATTGGGCTAATCAATAGCACATGTAACAGATCCATATGTGTAAGATTTGTAATTCGTGACCATGCAGTACTCGCCATCAGAGTTATACTGTGAGTGCACAGTAGGCAGTCTCCACTTTTGCAACTGGACAGGGCAGGTGTAGGTCGTCTTCAAAATCCGTGTTGACAGGCGATGACCCTCCTCACAATAGGATTGGTAGAGTTTATCCGGAGCCAGAGTTGAGTCGAAGGAGTCAGTGCCATTGGCAGTGATGTCATCATCCATAGTGAAATTCCAATCAATGCTGTCTGGAAGAGTAACCACAAACAGGTTGAATAACATCAAACACATCACATTGGCACAAGTAAATATATTGCTTTTCCTCACAGCAGTCTGTGTGCGGAGCTACCCAGGCATCCAGGAAAGAATGATAAACCAGTAGAGGTGGTAGATCCAGGCGTTCTCTGTAGATGTCTTCATCCAAATGCCCTATAGAATGTACCAGTGCAAGCTTGTTGAATAAAGCTGTAGTGGGATCAAAGCGTGGTAAGGAGACAGTGAAAGAAACAAACATGGTATCTGTTATGGAACACTTCTTAACAGTAAAACAAGGGCCAGTATTAGGTTGTCTGGCCACAAACCCCAAATTCCAAGCTGTAGAAAGAGGAATTGTTAAAGTCTGTTGCATACACATGGAAACATAGCTAGTGGTTTTACATCGTGGACAATACCACTGGAGATGCGTCTATCATGTATAATGTCAGGTATTCTTCCGGATTCTAGATCATGGAAGAGGTTATTGATGGTAGTGATGATGTAGGAGCCATAAGCAGAGCAGAGTATCTCTCTAGCAATGTACTGTTTATTTGCTTCTTTGTTGTTCTGTTGTATGAGTGCGATGATCTTATCTTTAGAATCAGTGAATGCCTTAGCAATGTCGTGCATGTTGTATACAGTGTATCTTTCTTCCTGACTAAGGCCATCCACACCATGCAATAATCGGGGTAGTATGTTGTTGACCAAACCAGTGGAGAATTTGGCAGAATGGCTTTTGATAGCAGCAATGTCTGCTTTGTTCCAGATAGACATAGCCGTACCAAAAAGGCCTGTGACAGTACCTGTTGCACCTGTAACATCAGAACTGTCAACTTCACTTGTTTTACGTTTATGAGATAGATTATCAGGAGAGGGCTTCCTCTTGAAGTTGCCTCTATGTTCAGTAGAGTGGACCCCGGCAATAGGGTCTTGCATACAAATCTGAAATACAGCTAAACTATCAAGCAGTAATGTACTATAAAATGCTGATGTATTAGTATTGTGACACATACCAAACTCTTTCATATTCTAGTAGGTGAGAGTAAACAAAACAGGTATATGCATAAACTGTAAGTTATTAATCAAAGAACCTGGGAGGACGGTGGCTGTTAGACCACTACAGGGACCAGGGGTATGCTTTGGACATTCCAAAAGCTGCTTGTCAGTAGGTGGTAACACAGAGAGGTACATGGCTGCAGAAGCCATGTGGTGTATAGCACAGAATTTTTGAGCAGAATCTCTGGACAAAGAATTACAGTATGAAGGATCAATTAAAGCAGTTATGTTGTACAAACCAGAATGTCTTAATGCAGTTTGTAACAAGGACAGTGAACCATTTGGGGATAATTTAGCATTGGGCCAACCTTGGAAAGTTCATTTGGAGAGTTTGGCCACAGGGAGAATTTGTCCTCGTGATGTGGTTTGCCACTCAATTTGAAGGGTAGATTTATCAGGAGTAACAACCGAGGCAGTGAGGTAAGCATCAGAACCTTCCTGGACAGTGATCATACTATCTGGCATATTGATGGATACTCCCTCTGGAGGAGGTGCTGGAGGATCGAGGTGTCGTAGGAGGTCCTGTACCATGTCTTGGATGCAGGGGATAACTCCTGAGATAAGGAGATAATGGAACAAGATAGCCATCTTGTCAGTGTATCTGAAAAGGAAAATCAAAGATTAGTATGTTAGTACTATTCTGCCCAATGGGGTGAGGAAAAGTAATTTAAGCTCCTTTATACAGTTTCAAGAGGTTTGCATGTAACCATTTGTCAGTCAACTTGTTGTTGTGGAGGAGTCTAACTTGATAGACTGCCGGACTGAGCTTGTTGACAATGGGGTATGGGCCTTCCCACTTGTTGGAGAAGGAGTGGGTGGGATGTGCAAATCAAAGTACCATTACCTGATCTCCAACTTGCCAATCCACTTCTTGCGCATGTTTGTCAAACTGTATTTTGGATTGTTGATGGGCCTTACCCATGCAGTTAGCAGCATACAAGTGTGTGTGTATGAGGTCTTTTCTGAGTTTTTCCACATATTGGTCCACAGACACACGGTCTGCAGTGGGGGTGTGCAGGTCAAACAACAAGTGTTCAGGCAATCTCATCTGTCTACCAGTCATCACCTCAAAGGGTGTAAGCTTGGTGGTGGCTGAGGGTGTACCCCTGATTGCCATAAGGAGTAACGGCAATAGTGAATCACAGGTTTTGGGATTGTCCTCAATGAATTTGGAAAGCATTTGCTTAATCCGTCTGTTGGCTCTCTCTACTTGACCTGAGGATTGAGGGTGGTAAGGTATGTGGAACTTCTGCTGAACTCCAAGGAGTTCAAGGGATTCTTTCATCAACTCACCTGTAAAACTGTTTCCCTTGTCAGAGTCTACATTGAGAGGTAGACCCCACCTGGAGAAAATCTGTTCCACCAGTATTTTAGCAGTAGTTTTCGCTGTACATGTCTTAGTGGGGAAAGCTTCTACCCACTTAGAGAAAAGGTCAGTTACCACAAAAGCATACTTATTATTTCTGCTGGTGTCGGTCAGAGGACCAATGAAATCTATTTGTATGGCATGCCAAGGGCCAGAATGTCGTTGTGGTAAGAGTTTGGAATTTTGTTTGGTAGGGATGGGGTTGTTTTGTGCACAAATGAGACAGTTGTCTATGTATTGTTTAACATCTTTAGTGATACCAGGCCACCAAGCAGTGGTCTTGAGTCGCTGGAGAGTATTTTCTGCTCCCTGGTGTCCACCAGTAGGGGTGTCATGCACTTAGTGCAAAAATTCAGATCTTAAATGTCTGGGGACCACCCACAACTTAGTGGTGGAGTCATCTGGTTGGAACCAGATGAGCTTGTCATATGGTGACAGGCACAACTTACCTTCATGCCTCCGATAGGGGTTATGTGTGGGAAGTTTCTCTTCAGTATCTTTGTCAAGGAATCTAAACACCTCTTTAAGTTCAGTGTCAAGCTGCTGGGCTGCAGAGAGGTCCAAGTGTGAAAAAGGTTCAGGTTTCTTCCTGAGTGCTGCAATGTGTACAGTGGCATTAGCCTCTGGATGATTCATCATCCAGACATCCCCCCCTCGGGCCCCTTCCTTAGCAAGGGTGTCTGCTGTGTCATTGAAGGCATGATAGGGGTCATGGAGAGAGTGGGCTTTGACTTTGTGTACATACAGTTTGTGGGCAAATTTTTGTGCCAGTGAATGTATATATATTTCCAATTCCTTGTACTTCACTGGGCTGCCATCAGAGGAGAGGAAGGAGTTCTTCTGCCAGAAGGGAAGACATTCTGTAAGAGAACAACAAACCCAGTTAGAGTCTGTAAAGATGATGGTATCCTCGGTTCCATGCTGGATGAACTCGAGAGCACAGGCCACCGCTGCCATCTCTGCATACTGTGATGATGCTACACTACAGCACTTAGATATTTTAACAGTGTTCCCATAAGGGTAGATCACTAGAATGCCCATCCCTGCAATCTGTTCTCCCTTATAGTGGGATGCTGAACCATCAGTAAAGACACGGCACAAAGAAGTGTTATCAAGTATTTGCGGCGTGGCAGGGAGGAATGGACCTGGATCGGGAAGATCAGGTGACTGTAGTGTACAGTCATGGGGTTCTCCCTGGAAAAGGAGGCCATGAGCTAACATAGATGGAACTTTAGTTGGTTGTACCTGTATGTCTCTATCCTGGAGAAGAAGTGACCAGTGTGTCAGTCTGGTGTTAGAGACTGACCCATCCATCACTCGATCTGAAAGCAGAAAAGTGGTTGGGGTGTGGCTGGTGTTAATGATCAGTGGTGAGTACCCAATGATATACAGAAAGTGCTTGACAGCCCAGTAGGTGGCCAGAAGGTTCCTTTCACAAAGGCCATACTTCCGTTCCACTGGGGTCAATAGCTGTGAGGCATATGCAATGGGTCTCAAGGTGCCATGCACCTTCTGAGCCAGCACTACTGACATGGCAATGTCAGAGGTGGCACATTCCAAATGAAATGGTAGTGCTGGATTGGGGTTGACCAGAGCTGGGGTGGAGGCCAAGGCCTGCTTCAGTGACATCACAGCCTGGGTGTGTATGGGGCCCCAAGTCCATGGTACATCCTTTTTGAGTAATTCATACAGAGAAGCAGCTGTCTGAGCAAAATCACAAATAAAATCTCTTGAATAGTTCACCATACCTAGAAACCTTCGAAGAGTTGTCACACTAGTAGGTAATGGCAAGTCTTGCAATCCCTGTACCTTCTTCCAGGTAGGGCTTCGACCTTGGTCAGTTATTTTTAGACCCAGAAAGAGTACTTCTTTCTGATACAACTGTGCTTTTGCTGGATTACATTTCAGGCCTGCTCTCTGAATGAGAGTCAGTAGTTCGTCCAAGAGATCCAAATGTTGTTCCTGCGTGGCTGTTGCCAGCAATAGGTCATCCACATATTGTAAGAGACATTGGGGAGTAGAGAAACTCTCGAGGGCATCCATCATGTGAAGATGGAACAGGGATGGACTGTTATGGAATCCTTGTGGCAAGCAAGTCCACGTGCACTGTCTTCCTTCAAAGGTGAAGGCAAACTTATATTGACTCTTAATGGCCAATGGAAATGACCAAAAACCATTGGAGATGTCCAGGGCACTGAACCTTTTCAAATCAGGGGTCAGAAGTCATAGCACATCTGGTGCTGATGCTACAGTTGGAGAACAACTGGGGGTCACCTGATTCAGTTTCCTGTAGTCAATAGTAAGTCTCCAGGTGCCTGTGGGTTTCTTCACGGGCCATACTGGGGAGTTGGCAGTGGAAACATAAGTTCTGATTACTCCTTGCTTGAGGAGTGACTTGATCATTTCTCTGAGGGAAGGCAAGACCTGAGTTGGGAAAGGATATTGCCTTTGCCTCTCATCTGCCGGGCCTGGCACTTCAATGACAGTGTGCATTCTACCACAGTCATGCTTGTTGATGGCAAATGCTTCCAAATGTCATTGCAAAATAGGTAGGAGCTTCGGGAAAAGTTCATGATTCTTGAACAAATCTATGATGTCATACTCTTTGTCATTGGCAGATATCGTTGCCACAACATGTGAATCAGGAATCAAAATGGTATGATATTGACCCTGAATCTGTATCAATTGCATGTTACCTAGGTCCACCACACAGCCGTGCGGTGCAAGGAAGTCAGTCCCTATGATACTAGGATGATCATGCAGTACCATTAGTTGGAAAGTATGTGAGGCCTTTAGATGGCCTAGCTCTACCGGTAAGGGTAGAGAACGGTATGCAGGTAGCCTAGTACCGTCAACTCCTGACATGTTGGTCCTCCATCCGGTGGACCAAGGGGATATGTCTGGGTGTTCGTCGTGTAGCACAGATACAGCTGCACCTGTATCTAACAAAACTACTAGTAGGTGGCCCCTGACCTCGGCCTCGGTGCAGGGCCTTCCGTTTGTATCCAAGACTAGCTTGTTTACAATCAGGACTGGGGCCTGTAATTGTCAATCCGTACTACCAGAGGCATGCAGAGGTTGGGCCTGGCTCATGTGAATTGCTTCATTATGTTGCACTGATGCTATGTAGGGAGGAGCTTCTGGGTTCAGGCCTGAATGGGCCTGGGGGCCTGTACAGCCGGTGTCCCCATGGCCGGTTGGGGCCTGGGTCGCTGGTTGTACTGCCGCAAGGGCCTGTACGGGAACAGCATCCACCACAGAGCATACTTGTCCCAGGAGCTCTTGGAATTTCTGATTCTCTTCAGCTATCTCCCTGTATTAAGGACCCGTTCTCTGTCATTGTGGTTTACCTCTAACCTTATGCTTCCTGTTCTTATGCCAATTCCGGTTCCCACCCCACTGTTGTTGTTGTTGTTGTGGGTGTTGTTGATGGGCCTGTTGGGAGTGCTGATTATCAGGTGGAGGGGGCTTGCTGATGTTGGGTATGTTGGCGTTGGGCCTGCTCTTCCACTGTGTAGTGCATCGTGGCCTCTGGAACGGACTCCACGGCAGCTACCTTTTTGGTACTAGATCCCAGATCATGCATATAGAGTTGATACACTCTCTCAGTTTTCCGAAGGATGTCGGCAAACCTATCCATATTAGGGTAGGTGGTTGGCTTTACCTTTTCTCTTACTGCTGGAATCATGTTCCTAAGGAACAGAGTCTTATATTCAATAAGATCTACATCTGCAGCTTCTTGTGCCAGGTGCTTTCCTGCTCGGTAGGCCATCCAGAGTCTCTGGTGGTAAGTCGCTGGACTTTCTTTTGCATTCTGCTTCACAGGGTATGCAAGCATCACTCCTACTACACCTGGACTGTGAGCAGAAATGAGCTCAGCTGCAACCTCATCAAAGGTAGCGTTCCCATCCTGGAGAACAGCATCGGGGAGTTTGGCCCACAAACTAGGATCGATGGTCTGGTGTGTAGTATTTGGACCTGATATTCTGCAGCGAGACTAAGCATCTCACATTTAGAATGCACCTTCTTCAAGTGACGGCTGAGGTTGTGGGATGGATTAATCGGACCAATGCTGTCAGCAATTTGCTGAACAGAGTAGGCCATTTGTAGGGGATTAGTGGGTCGATCGGGCAAAGGTTGATTATCTCGAGCGCTGTCCAGGGCAGCCCAAGCTGCAGCTTCAGCCGCAGTGCAGACAGTCCCCTTCCTGAATGCCAGCCTCTTGCAGAAGCTGCCTAATCTGGGTTTTAATAGACCATTTATTCCTCTCAGGAAGAGGTACATTGCCTATTGCAGTTTCAATCATGGTCTGTGTCTCCTGCCTGTCTTCCACATTAATAACAGCTACCGGAGGTGCTGTCGGGACCAGGCTTGTTCCTGCTCCCCCCATCATGGGGGCCACCATGTTGGCATCTCCCATGATGAGTGTCACGACGTCGCCGATGTGTGACATGGGGAGTTGGGGGCGGGGACCCGCCATGCTGTGGATGGCTGGGTGTGGTCTCTGAGCCATAGTAGGGGCGTGACTGGGCGTTGTACTGTGAAATGTCATCATCAGATAACTCCCCTTCTGATGATGAATGAAGGGCAGGGGCTACCCCTCCCATTGCCTTAACATGTCCAGCCAGAACCTCTCGCTGATGGCGCAGTGTCACCATCTTAGTTCTACATTCATCGTGACTCACACTTGCAACATCCATATCAAGCTCATCTTGCTTTTGCTTTTGCAACACTCTATACATGGCGCTCAATTCGCGATTGTCCCTGTAAGCCACTTCTAAATCATTACGTACCTGATTTATCTCGTCCTGCAGCTCACCCATTTCGTCACTCAACTGAGCATTCGCAGCACTCAGCAAATCATTCATTTGCACTGCCAGACTCTTATCCTGTCTCAAACTTTCGCACTCCTGCTTCAACATACATATTTCCTGTTCTCCAGCTTGAGCTGAATGATGCAATAGTGAATTCTTTTCATTTCGTAGAGTTTGGAGTTCGGACTCCAAGTTCTGCTGCAGTCTAATACATACTGTTTCCTGCAAACCCATCTGTTGCTTAAGAGATGAAATCTGCAGGTCAAGGGTTTGAAACCTCACTTCGGAGGCTTCCAAAGCAGCGTAGAGAGCCGTGACCATCAACCCTTTAGCGTGATGCTTATTGGCTGATTGTCTCATCTCTGTATACTGGGTTGAAATCCCCAGTAGAGGGTTTTCAGATTGACTGACGTCCCACGCAAAGTCAGCCCATCCTCCATGGGAGGCAAGGAAGTTTGAGACATCCAGTCTCAGTTCTGCGCAGATACCTGAAACTGTGGCCATTGTGTGGGAGGGAACGAAAATTCAAACTGTGAAAAAGGCACCGTGCTGCGTATCGATCCACAGCACGAGCACTTTCTACACAGCCTGGCTACTGTATTAGGTGTAGACTTGCAATTCAAAACTGCTATGGAGTGGGTCGAGATGGCATCGACCACACCCGAAAAGTCAGCCAGACTTTGCAAGTTACTACAAATTGGTTTTAAAATGGGAGAGGTGATATGGGAATATACACCTACTGTCCCTGTGGGAAAGGGAAAAGTTTAAGCAATAAGTGAAAACTTACAAACATCAAATATCGCCTGCACACGGTTGCCAATTTGTTGGGAGGTCTAAACCTCACTTTCAGATTCTTGACAATATTGGGAATGCAAGTAATCATAGACACGTTGCATTAGAGTAATAAACAAGTATATTACTACTGAAGGGATGAATCACAGCTGCCCTAAGCAGTTCTTACCAATACAAACTGGGAGCCAGTGCTAAGCATTCCCTACACCTTGAGGTTTCTCTGTGTCTCTTGGGGTCTCTCAGATCTCCGAGGTATAAGGCTTGTGCAGTACATTATGTACCTATGATAATTACTATGGTTACCAAAAGATAGAAACATTTCTAGTTACAGAGATGAGCCCTATTGGCTAAATTAGAGGTGGCTCCACAGTCCAAGATAACATCATATAACTCTGTAAAGTCATCAGTTTGAGAACAAAAGAGTTCTTATACAGAATCTTACATAACTCAGTGTAGTAGTACAAATCACCAAAAGGTGGCAATGCCGTCTTACATATTGTACTTACTCCAAGAACACAGATGTCCTGGCATCTTACAAGTAAGAAATACACAGAAAATACATAGCAGAATTTATGTATTAGCAAGTAAAGTGTATTACAACAATATGCATTCATATTCTGACATCTACTCTTGTACCGTAGATGCCCTTAGCCCTAAATGTTAGTAAAACACATACCTAAATGCTAGCTGTCTATGGTGCACCTATGAGAGCACCAATTAGGATGCAAGGACCTCATGTAACACCTACAAGCCTCTCTTTTACAGTATTTGTTTGTAACATTTTATTTGTTAACCACATCACTGACTGGCTCTTGGTCTCCATCTTTGAACACTGCCTCACCCCAAAGCTGTCACCCCACCATCTCTCAAGACTTAGTCAGCCAGATGCTCATGGTATCTCTTCTCCATGATGCAAGCCACTGGGGTGGATCAGGTCCTTCTGGATGAGGTAGGTTGCTTGGAAGCCAAGAAGCTGTCCAGGCTAATAGGTGCAGGATATGCATGCCATGCAGGGCCATACTGCATCAGCAGCAGGGGTATTCCCACTTTTCTACACCCCAAGATGCCAGCCAAGAGCAGAATGTGTGCATGTTGTGTGTCTTGCCTTCTTCAGTCAATCCACATCATCCCCAACAGATATCACTCCTTCTTGCACCACCATCACTTGTGGTCACCCAGGTGGTAGTAGTGGATCAGAGGGTTCCCCACTCCCTCCTCAGATGAAGAGAGCATACTGTGGGATGGATGCTCAGTCCTGCAGTACTTGGCCAATCTTTCAACAATCCAGGCTTATTCCAGAACACAGGTCGTCAGTGTTGTGTGCAGTAGTGCTACTGCTGCACTGGCAGGCTGGCCGAGCCTCTTCAGTATTATGGTCAACAGTTACTTCCCCACTATAAACATCAAACTGGCTGGTCGATAGTTTCCTTCTTTGTTCAAACTTCCACCTTTCTGAGTTGGCACCACATCTGCTTTCCTTCAGTCCCTGGGCAACTCCCCAGTTTCCTGTGAGTTATGAATGAAATCTGCCAATGGTACGGCCAGGACCACTCCAATTCCCCTTCAGCATTCATGGATTTAACACACCTGGGTCAATAATTTACCCACCTTTAGTGCATTCAGTCCCCTAAATATTAATGCTTCTGAAATTGGTTGTGTATTGAAGCCCTCACCCCCTACTTTTCTGACCTTGATGACATATTCAGGCAGCAGCCTCTTATCCTATATCATGCATACCTAACAAAAGTACTGGTTCCACCTGGCTGCCTTGCCACTGTCTTCTTCATCTTCCTCCTACTTCTCCCATCCTTCACCTTAATCTCTTTGTCCCCATCTTGGATTTGTGTTTCTTCTGTGTGTAATGAAAGAATGCATTATTCCCTTTCTTCATTCCCTCTGCTTACCTCCGTTCCATGCCCAACTTTGCACTATTCACTGTTTGTCTGGCCTCTTTCATCTTGGTAAGATACTCCTCCCTATCATGCTCCACCTGGCATTATTTTTACTTTTTAAAAGTCTTCCTCCCCATCTCTCTTGTGTATCACAATGGTTTCTTTACTCTCTTTCTCTTTCCTACTTCTCTTACATGGAGTCTGATGGCCTCTAATCACCCACTTTTTATTAAGTATCACTTGTTAGTCACCCCTCTATTTATTTATTAATTTTATACCTTTATTTATTTATATATGTGGTTTTTTTTATTACTGGGTAAGTGCAGTAGACAATTATATGCCTATTTTCAGTCACAACCTGGGAGAATACAGTTACAAGCAAAATGGAGTGCAAATACGGTAAAGATGTTTCGGCATTAGAAACATAATAGTGTCATAATACATGTGTGTAAACTTTACAATACAATACATGATCAAGGTTGCAAGGAGGCAGTACATTGCAACAAAAAAACAGCAGTAGCATAAGGTGCTCAGTAATAAGGAGCATCAGGATAATTAAATACATTCTGCTAACACTTTCTTAGCATGAATAACATAAATTGCACATAAGTGTATTACTTATGGAGGCAGGAAGCTGGTACAAGAGTCAAAGCCCATTAGATGATGGTACAGCTCCATTTTGAAACAGGCATTGGGAGGGGAAAAATGGAGGGCAACCAGGAGGGAGTTCCAGTAATTGGGGGAAATGTGGAAGAAGGCCTGAAGCCCCATGTTAGTAGTATGCCTGGGAATAATTAGAAAGGACAGGTCAATTGATATGAGGGGATAAGCCAGGTCAGGGGGTTTCTGCACAGCAGGTAGGTAGGAAGGTACACCAGTTCTAAGAATTTTGTCTGTAATGGTACCCAGAGCAAGAGAATGACAAGCCTCAGGAGATAATCAATTTAACCCAGAGTATAGCTGGCATTGGTGGGTAGGTCGGTTTGAGACAATGGTAAAGTGACATATGCCATTGTACGTTACATTTTATTTGTAGAGGGTTGCTTTAAATTTTTTGGGAATATGTAACTGAGCCCTAGGTAAGGCTGTGAAGAAGAATGTCCTGAGCAATGGCAATTCAGGTGGAGGGTGTGAGAGTATGTTTGGTTCTACAGGCCAAGTAAATCTTGATAGTTGCTGATTTACAGGTAGTTGATATGTGCAGTGCAAAATCTAGAGAAGGTTCAAGGGATATACCAAGGTACTTGAAAGAGTTAGCATTCTTAAGTAGAGTACCATATGTACTGAAGATTGCTAGGCAGCCAGAATACTTTTTGCTGTTGGGGCAGAGTCAAATAGCATGGAATGAGATTTACTGGCATTGAGTAGCAACTTGGTTTGGGAGATCCAAAAGTGGAATTTTCTGGAAATCAGAGTTAAGGTTGTAATTAATGTCAGCTAGATTTTTTGAGCTTGAATACAGCATCAGGTCGTCTGCATAAAGAAGAGAGCAGCAGATACGGGATTAAGAGAGAGGTCATTTACAAAGATGATGAAGAGAAGGGGACACAAGATAGATTCTTGAGGAAAACCAAGTTTATAGAGGTGCAATCAGAAACTGTTGTATTGAATTTGACAAACTGATTTCTGTTCTTGAGGTAGCTGTGAAACCAGGAAACCACCTCTGGGGAGATGCCCATAGACTGCAGTTTTGTCTTAAGTATATGATTACCCTCTAAATCAAAGTGCTTAGAAAGGTTAATAAAAGCTTCCCCTGTGAACATGCCTTTGTCCATGGCTACCTTGGTATCATGTGTGAATTAATGCAGAACCACAGTGGTGCTATGGCTTTTTCTGAAGCCAGGCTGCACATCAGAGACTAGATTTTGTTCATGGAGATAACTGATTGTTGGGACCTCAACAGCTTCTCTAAGATTTTGCTCAGAACAGAGAGGATGGCAATTGGGCGATAATTGTAATACATTTGTGGTCATCTTATTTGAAAACAGAGACAATTTTGGCAACTTTCCAGATGTCCAAAACAATCCCAGAGCACAAGGATTGACTGTAGAAGCAGCAGGGGAACCAAGTTGTCCCTACCACCTTTAGTTTCTGCCTTAGCAGCTCCCACATCCTACTAAAATCCACCCTTCCAAAGTCCAGAACTTTTGTCTTTGACTGCTTTTTTATCTACCCCTTATTTAATATGGAACCACAAAGACTGGTATTTGTTGGTTCCAAGTGAGCCCTGAACTGTGATCTCCCTCATATTGTCCATCTCTGTGAGGACCAAATCAAGTATGTCTCCTTCCTTTTAGGCTTCTCTACTCTCTGTATAAGAAATGCCTTCAGAAATGCCTCTACCAGCAGCTGGTTCCTTGCACTTTCTTCAACCTGGATGTGCCATTCCACATCTGGCTTGTCGAAGTCCGCAATTAGCACATTTCCACCTGCTCTGCAGCACTTCTAATCTTTTCACCCAGTTCCTTATGAGTTGCATCTTTCTAATTTGGTGTTTTATTTATTATTCCAATTCTGACGTTCTTCTCTACACCCATGACTACCCGCACCCACACTGTTTCTGTACATTTGCCCTCCCCTAGTTCCTTGACCTCAGTGACTCTGAACACATCCCTTATGTATAACACCACCCCCCACCCAATTCCCAGTTCACCATCTCTACTGAACATTGCGTAACCTGGAATGTTCAAGTCCCAGTCATAGTGCTGTGTTGCTTATATCTAACTGCCACCAAGTCCACCTGGGTTTCTGCCACTATTGCCTGCAAGTCACAGGTCTTAGTCCCCAAGCACCTGGCATTTGCAGAAACAGCCTTCTGGCCCCCTGTGTCTACCCAAATGTTTCAAACACACCTTCCTCTCCTGCCCTTCTCTTGTCCAATACCCTACTATACCCCACCCTCCACTTCAATCCTCCTAATCCTGACTTCTTAATTTCCTTTCCTGCTCCCCTTCCTCAGTTATTTTTTTGCCTTGTCATCCTCTATGTCTATCCTAGTTCTGGTTGGAGACCAGATTGACCTCCCCAGTTGTGTAGAATCTTTCTTTATCTTACAACTGCAACTGTTTGAAATCATTGGCTATATGACAGTGCCCTGAATTAAGCCCTTTGCAAAACAAAAGGTGCTACTGTGAAGATGACGAATTAATGAATACCATAAGGTTAAACTTTTGTTAACATTTTTAATAACCCAAAAGAAAATATTAAAAAACTGTGATAAAGAACATCTTTTGATTTGATACTAACTGAATATTTAGTAGCTACAAGTGACTAGTATCTATAGTGCTGCCTGCATGTGTGCGGTGCCTGTCATGTACATGATTCAGAACATTAATTTAAGATTCAGAAATCCAAAGCTTTAGGAAAAAAAGAAATGAATATTAAAAACTTAAAGATCAGCTGACACCTTCAGGAGAACTTTAATAAATCATAATATTAAGACACAACCCAGCTTGTATTTTATATTAGTGCTGTATTTCTCCTCACCATTATTCATTACATAGGTCATCTGCATGTAAACATGATCTTTACTCCTGAAGAGTTTATCTGTTGCTGTCACTTTCTCCCTACCTGAGGTCATAATGCACTGCTTGTGACATCACAGTTACTCCCATTGCAACAGATTATGATGTCACAACAGAGGATTATGACTTGAAGTAGGTAGTAAGCCATAGGGGCCGATAAACTGTAAGGGATAATGATCATGCATTCAAGCCAGTTTCCTCAGTAATAAATAATGGGAAGCAGAAAGCCAGAGAATATATAGGGAATGCAAGCTGAATTGTATCTAATTATTATGTTTTTCAAAGTTGTCTGTGGAGCATCAGCTGCTCTTTAAGGGTGTATAAGAGATACTTCTTGACTAATCAAGTGTATCATCTTGGAATTCCTTAGTTTTTCAGGACTGCTCAACTTCATTTTGCAGTTCTTAAACACAAAGAAGTCAAGCGATAAAAAAACTGATTAGCCAAGAGTCATCTCTTGAACACTATTTACTTATAAAAGCATCAAAGCCTTTAACAAAGGACTAAGTATAGTGTTGGTGCAGTGGGAAATCATTGACTGCACTTGCTAAGTGAAAGTGGGACAAACTTGGTGGGCTTTATCCCTTCTGTTCTGGCATGTTATGCTAGGATGCTGACACCTATGCCATAAGTAGCACAGATCTGGAAGAGGAGGATGATGATATTGATGGGACTGGTGCTGGTGATGATGGTGATTACACTGGATGTGGAAATTTACATTTCACCACCACCACCGCATCTTCAAATACAGTAAAAGCTGTCTGTTAAGGATACTGCATCTTAAGGGCATCATGCTATCAAAACATTTCATGTAGTCCAGACTGCAATTTCTTCAGTAATGTGTGACCTGCATTTTAAGGGCAACTTGATATTAAGTACAGATTATTTGATCCCAAAATGGTCCTTAACTGACAAGCTCCACTGTAGTTCACAAAACAGAAAGAGAGAAAGATGAGGAAAATCACACCATCACATTCAGGAGGACAAGTTATAACTTGTCATTAGCTTCAGGACAGCTTGGGGGTAGGGTGAGTCACATAAATCATTAGCATCACTATCTTCAATGTAATTAGCCCAAGGTTAGAGTGAGCATTCCTTTTATCTTTTTATCATTACTGTTCATTAGTTCTGACTCAGACCACCACAGCTTATCTACACCATCCACTTTATTTGGCAGAAACTATGTGTGTTTCATAGGGATATGAGTGGGATCTTGTGTTGTTTCTCATATTCTAATGCAGTGTTGGTCTAGTCACTCGGATCTCCCCTTATCACTGTCATCAATTAAGGTGTCTCCCACAGTCAGCACCAATGTAAATTTGTTTATTAATTGTGTAATATTTTTTCACACATAAAAAACGTATGAAAATACCATCAGAAGAAGGCCTTACAGACCACTGAATCTGCTTAATGAAAAACTCTTTGCAATTTGTGTTACATGGAGCTCCACTACTCCTCCCCCGTCTCCCTTACCTTCCCCTTGACCTTGTCCCACCCCCTCTTAAAACCACCAAACCGTCTCTGGCTCATCACCTCTTTAGGTAGTCTGTTCTACCCTGTCATCACTCCTTCTGTTAATAAGTGCCTCCTGGCCTCCATTCTGAAACTTCTTCCTACCCACTGGCAGTTGTTGCCCCTGGTGTCCCTTTTCTAGCTAAACCTAGACAGGTCCCCAAAGTCAATCATGTTAAAATCCTTGAGGCACGTGAAGGACTCTGTCATGTCCACTCATTCTTTTCCTCTCACTCCTTGACTGAGTACATGTTTAGGTTATCCAGGCTATGGTCATGCAAGAGCCCTTGCTGGCCTTAAAGCAGCAGTGCAGTGAAAATGGGTTAAATTTCACACCACCTTTTTTTTATCCTAATTGATGCCAGATGTCTTCCAGTCTATTTTGGTAGTGAAATTTTCAGTTTTCATTATCATTTTAGAATTTTATGAATGTTTTAAGGTAATTATTTCTCAAGAAAAAAAGATGGCAGCCTCATGTTTGCATACAAATAATACTGAGGACCCGGGGAGGATGAGTCCAGACAAAAATGCAAATGCACAGTACACAGCACAGGAAGCATCCAGAAAACCCAAATCAACAGTTCTGCCAATATGTTTTAAAACCATAGCAGAAAATTAGCTTTTTGCAATAACTTTTTTCATTGCACTGCTGCTTTAAATCATCTTCATAGCTCATCTTTGGACTGCCTCTAGCCGTTGGATGTCCTTTTTGGGGTAAGGGCTCCAGTATTGCACAAAGTACTTCAGGTGCTGCTGTTTTTGACAGAGAACTTTGCTGTCAGAGCAAGTAACAGCAGTCTAGAACTACAGCTCTTTTACTAATTGCCCTATTTCCCACCTCTCCACCCTCCCACCCAAAGCCAGTTCTACTTTTATAGCCACTGGATTTGACTGACAACAGGAACTTCCTGTTTGGCAGTAGGAAGGGAAGGATCACTGAGACACATTAGTTTCATCAACATTGAAGGAACCTAAAAAAAATAACCCCCAGCTGCTGGAGGTCTGAATCCAAGCACAGAAGAAGGAGACTACTGAAGACTACAGGAAGGGTGAAAATTGTAAGGACACATAGGCAGTAGGAAAGTACGTGTAAAAATACATAGAAGGAGGAGACAGTAAGCATACAAAGCAACAGGAGAGGGGACACAAATTAAGTCAAGATGGGAGTGGTGCAGTTCAATGGCTGTGGGACAGCAGTGTTCCAGGAGACATTCTGGAGGCTGCGATGCTGCCCTGTTTGCAGGCACCTCTCTAGTCTGAGGGAGGAGGTTACCCATCTCCAGGCTGACCTGGCTAGGATTCGTGAAACCTCTTCCCCCACCCAGGGACCACCAGGGCCACCACAGCTACCTCAGAGGTTGCCAAGAAAGAGGAGTGGTTGGACCAAGGTGGGCTCAGAGAGGTAGAGGGTGGTGGAACAGAGGTGCATCCCTCCAGTTGTACCTCTCCACAATTCATATACTGTTCTGGTGAAGAGGGGTTTATCTATAGAGCACCTGCAGCGGAGACTAAGGAGGATGCTGGGAACCTCCACAAAGGAGACCCACAGGAGGGTGGCATGAGACCCCACAGGGGAAGGAAACAACTCCTGGTGGGGACTCAATCATTAGGGGGTAGAAGTGGGGGATGAAGGGGATAGGGAGGTAAGGTGCCTGCCTGGTGTCACGGCTCGGAGGGACAGGAAGTGAATTCTTAGGATCGGGGAACAGCTGCACAAGGGAGGGAGCTGGATGTCATTGTCCACCTAGGGACAAATGACCTGGCTGTGAATGGGATCAGAGCAGTGCAAGAGGAGTTTGTAGAGTTGGGGAAGGGCCTTAAGTAGCATGTACGGTAACCTTCTTGGAGGTGCTGCCTGTCTATGGTAAGGATGATGCTAGTTTATTCCGCACCATGGGATTCAATGAATAGTTGAAAAACTGGTGTGGAATTCAGGGTTTTGGCTTCATTGGGGACTGGGAAGCCACATGGAGGGATGCAGGCCTATACTGGCATGATGGTCTGCATCTGTTCAGGGGGGAACCAGAATCCTAGGTGATAGGTTTAAATGCTTCATTGGCAAGCATTTAAACTAGCCAAGGGGGGAAGCACTGAAAAGGAGAAGGGAAATCCCAGCCTCCCCCCACAAAATACAGTAGTTAGTGAGGTAAACACCAAGGTAGAGAAGTCAGTAGGGAGCAGGACAGGGGTAAGTGCAGAAAAAGGCAGTAAGGACAGGGTTGGGGCTAAAATGGAAGGTGATGAGTACCAATGCCCGCAGTCTGTGTAACAAGCTCCCTGAACTAGTGGCCCTGATGGAAGAGGGATGCCTGGATATTGTGGCAGTCACTGAAACAAGGTACACAGAGAACCATGACTGTGATGTCAACATACCAGGATACACAATCTACAGGCAGGACAGGGTGGGTAAAAGATTAGGATGAGTAGCTCTCTATATAAGGGAAACTATTAAAGCAACAGAACTAAAGAGTAAACAGGAAGTTGATGAGTCACTGTGGGTCACCCTGGATACAGAAAATGGCACCACAATCTGCATGGGGGTTGTATGCAGACCCCCATCTCAGGGGGAGGAAATGGACAAGGAAATGATAGAAGGCATCCTTAAAATGGCAGAAAAAGGGGAGATATTGTTGATGGGGGACCTGAATATCCCAGATGTTAACTAGAGTACCTTTTCAGCAGGCACATTCAAGAGCAGGGTCATTCTTGATGCCCTACAGGGGGGCATGCCTCAGACAGCTAGTGTTGGAACCCACTCAGGAGGGAGCAGTCTTAGACCTGGTACTCTCAAATGGTGAAGGAGAAAGGATCTCAGATTTAGAAGTGGGTAGCCATCTGGGAACAAGTGACCACCAAACAGTGTGGTTCACAATAAACACAGCCATAGAATCAAGCCATACAAAAACAAGAGTATTGGAATTTAGGAAGGCTGACTTTGGGAAAATGAGAGAGTGCCTCAGAAAAGCACTAGCAAACGGGCAAGAAGGAGGGGTGGAGGAACAATGGGGAATAATCAAAACAGCCATTGCAGAGGCAACAAGCCTTTGTGTGAAGCAAATCAACAAAACAAAATGAAGGAAAAAAACACTATGGTTCTCAAAAGAGCTAGAAGGGAAGGTTAAGGAGAAAAGGATAGCATTCGGGAAATACAAGGAAACACAGAAGGAGCAGGACAGAGAACTTTATCAGTTAAAGCAGAAGGAGGCAGGGAAGACAGTCAGAATAGCAAAGGCACAAACTGAGGAAAAGATAGCCAACTCTGTTAAGAAGGGGATAAAACATTTTATAGGTACATTAGGGAGTGAAGAAAGACCAAGGGAGGGATACAGAAACTTAATAAAGGGGAGGGAATGTGGGCAGAGGGTGACAGTGAAAAGCAGGAATACTGAACGAATATTTCTGCTCAATATTCTCAAAGGAAGAGGAGGGGGAGTACCAAAACAAAACAAGAGAAACACGCTGAATGGGGGGGGTCGATACCAGTCCATTCACAGAAGAAAGGGTTTTGAAAGAACTCTTGAAACTGAGGGTGGACAAAGCAATGGGGCATGATAGGATTCACCCAAGAATTCTAAAAGAACTAAGGGTAGAACTAGTAATGCCACTGACTACTCTCTTTAACAAATCATGGGAGGATGGGGTGCTACCTGAGGACTGGAGGAGGGCAAATGTGATTCCGCTTCACAAAAGTGGGAGCAGGGCAGAGGCAGGAAACTACAGACCAGTTAGTTTGGCCTCAGAGGTAGGGAAAATGATGGAATCACTTCTGAAGGAAAGAATTGTTGAGTACCTGGAGGCCAGTGGGGTACAGGACCCAAGGCAGCATGGTTTCACAGCAGGAAGGTCATGTCAGATGAACCTAATAGATTTCTTTGACTGGGTGACCAATGTAGTAGACCAGGGAGGGGCTGTGGATATGGCCTACCTAGATTTTAGCAAGGCATTTGACACAGTCTCACACAAAAGATTAATATACAAGTTAGCCAGCCTTGGAGTGGATCCCAAGGTGGTAGCCTGGATAAAAAACTGGCTGGAAAACAGGACACAGAGGGTAATAGTAAATGGAGCCACAGTGAAGAAAGGAGGGTAACTGGCAGGGTACCGCAGGGGTTGATACTGGGATCGGTCTTCTTTAATGTCTTTATAAGTGACATTGGAAAGCACCTGGAAGGAAAAGAATGTCTCTTTGTAGATGACACAAAGATCTGCAACAGGGTTGATACACAAGGTGGGGTCGAAAGGATGAAAAGGGACTTGGCAAGGTTGGAGGAATGGTCAAATACATGGCAGCTCAGATTCAATCCAAAGAAGTGCAAGGTAATGCATCTGGGAAACAAAAACCCAGGGGAACAGTACACAATGGGGGGTAAGTTAACAACAACAACAAAAATCGAAAGAAACTTAGGAGTAATTATATCAGATGACCTAAAGGTGGACAAGCAATGTGAGAAGGCAGTAAGGAGGGCTGGGGGGATACTGGGATGCATAGGGAGAGGCATCAACAGTAGAAAACAGGAAGTTGTTATCCCTCTGTACAGATAGTTGGTAAGATCCCATCTGGGGTACTATGTGTAATTCTGGAGACCCCATCTCTGCAAAGACATTGACAGAGTAGAGGCTGTTCAGAGGAGGGCAACCAAAATGGTGCAGGATCTGCACCAGAAGACATACGAGGAAAGACTAAAGCAGCTTAATATGTATACTCTTGAGGAAAGGAGGGAGAGGGGGGACATGATAGAAACTTTCAAGTATCTCAAGGGAATTAACAAAGTACAAGAGGGCAGCATCTTTCAGAAGAAGACATGTGCAAGAACAAGGGGCACAATTTGAAGATAGAGGGGGGACGGCTCAGAGGTAATGTTTAAAGTATTTTTTGACAGAGAGAAGGTTGTGGATGCATAGAACAGCCTTCCCGAGGAGGTTGTGGAGTCAGTAACAGTGGGAGAATTCAAGAATGCATGGGACAGACATAAGGCAATTCTAGTGGGGGGTAGGAGGAAGTAAGCTGTTGATTAACTAGAATCTGCAGATTATCCATCAGGTAGGGAAATGGGCAGACTAAGTGAGCCAAGTGGTCCTTATCTGCCATCAAATTCTATGTTTCTATGTTTCTGTTAACCTGTATAGTGACAGTTTGTCTACTTTCCTCCTACTGGTGAATTCCCTACCTGTGCAGTCCAGCATCTTATTAACCCATTCTGCTGCATGGATACATTGTGCTGAGGGTTTCAGATTGCTGATGATTTCATTCCCTTGATCTTTGTGTTCCTTAGACATCATGACCATTGCAACTTCCAACCTGTACTCAGCATCGGGGTTCTTTCTCACAATGTGCATGGCCTTGTACTTTTTTGCACTGAACCTAAGTTGTCAGATTCCAGACCATCTTTTTAACCTTGAAAGGGCCTCCCCTGGACCCCAGACCCCCTCTTCCATATCTACCCTCCAACAGAGCTTGGTGTCATCCCCAAAGTGGCATATTTTGCCTTTTATGCTGTCTCCAATGTCATTTATGAACACACTGAACAAATACTGACCCAAGTGAAACCCCTGATGAAGCCTTGACAGATGAAGTGCTGAGGCATTTTCTTCCTGGGTGACTAGCCTGAGTTCAGCTGTCACTGTATGTCCTTTGGCAAATAATAAACTGAATTTTCAGAATCTGTACTTGTTTTTGTTATTAGGAGTGCAGTTTCCTTCTGATCCTGTCCCCTGTGGAACCATACTGGTGACCCTACTCATTACTGAGTACCCCCCCTCCAGCACTACCACCACCCTTTGGGTTCTCTCTCCCAGCCAATTTTCAACCCACCCCATCAATTTGTTCCCTGTCCCAGGTCTTCCATTTCTTGATCAATATCTTGTGTAGGACAGAGTCAAAGGCCTCGCTGAAGCCCACATACAGTATGTCCACTGCCTGGCCCCTGTCCACCAACCTTGTAACCCAGTCAAATAACTTGATCAAGTTCATTTGGCACAATCTCCCTGCCATAAACTTGGCAGCCTAGCATCCTGGAATGAATTGTCCTTGAAAAACTTAGCCATCCTTCTCTTGTGAATGGTTTCAATCAGCTTGCCAGCTATCAATGTCACACTGACTGGCCTGTAGATCCCTGACTCATCCCTTTCCTCACTCTTGTGCAGCAGCAGTACATCTACTGTCCTCTATTCTCGTGGCACTACTCTTGTGTCAGGGAGATGTTGAACAGGTCAGCCAGTGGCACTTCCAGAATTTCTGCCAGTTCCCTCAGTATCCTAGGGTACATACCATCTGGCCCAAGAAATTTGTCAATCTTGAGAGCCCTGAGCCTCTTGACTATAATCACATCCACACATATTTTCTCCACCCCTCCCCATACCTATCTTTCTGTTGGACTGGTCCATCCTTTTCCTTTCTGAATGCTGAGCAGAAGTACTTTAATATGATCATTATAAATCCTTAAATTCATTATGCAGTATATAGCAGTTTGTATAATTTTCAGGTAGGCATCTTGCAACTACTATATTGGTATACACTCTGGTATATCACTATAGCTTTTTCCATTTGACAGATGGTAGACAGCCAAGGTGGTCTGAGCAGGGTTCGAGTGAGTCACCATCTCTTTTTGTAGGAATTTAAAAAAAAAATATGTTTCAATGTGCAGTTGTGGGGAGATAAGGTTTTGATGAATGTTGCTAGAGTGGAGGGAGGTGTGCTTTTACTACTGGTGTGTCTGAGAAGGAGGAGTGGAAAGAGGCTGGAATTGGGTGATATATAGGGTGGAGGTGAGTAGAATGAGGTGCTATGTGGGATAAAGAAGGAGGTGATGGATGCTGCAAGGATGAGGGAAGGGCATTTTACTTACTTGTGGGGTGGGGCAGGAGGAGGGTGGGTGGGGTGCAACTTGGGTTGGAGAAATGGGAGCTCTTTTTTTCACTTCTGTGGCTGGGCAGGAGGGTGTAGTGTGGGATGAGGTGCTATGAGGGTGGAGGGAGGGTGCTATTGTTAAAATCCCTGAAGTGTCACTTGGTAAATTATGTGCCATTTCATGTATTTATCTTTCTTTCGTGAAAGAATTACTTTGGGGGAGGGGCTACAGAAAATGTCCACTATGCAAATTAAGCAACATTCCACAGATACTTTTCTCTCTGAAATCCCATTTCCTGTTAAGAAAATTGCATAGATAACTCATTGAATTACACAAACTTCACACATCTTACAAAAAGCAAAGTTTTCATCACTCAGCACATCTCTAGATGGCACAACAGTATTATGTTTGTGACCAAGGGAGAGTCCTAGAGCTTTGAAACCATAATATTGTATAACTACAATTTGTTATGTTCTTTACAGGGAATTTAAAAGTACTGAGCAGAATAGAGTAAAAAATAAAAATCTAAGAGGTAAATGATTAGCTAGCTTTTGAAGCCTGGCAGTATAATTACAGTGGTAATCATGGAAAAGTATACTGGTAGTGCAGTATGCTGCTACCGCACAAATGCAGTACCCGATGAATAACATGTATTACGTTACCGAGCAATGATGAGCTGTGTAGGTTTTCAACTTGCTTTTAAATAGCTCAATATCCAGACAGGCCCAGATGTGAAGAGGAAGTAAGTTCCAGGGATGAGAGCCCTAGGTCGTTAAGGCCTTATCACCAAAAATGACCAGTTTTATGGCTGGCACAGCAAGAAGATATGCACCTGAAGATCAAAGTTGTCATGGAAGAATGTAGAGTAACTCATTCAAATACAGAGGGGCAAGACCACAATGGCGTTTGAAAACCAACATAAAGGTTTGTAATTAATACATTGCTGGACTGGAAGCCAATTTAGTTTTGCCAGGATAAAGGAAACACAGTAAGACTTTCTGGAGCCATTAGATACGGTTGCTAGGCTACAGCATTTTGAATGAACTGAGGGGGGTGTAGAGAGCAATATGGGAGTTACAATAGTCAATGTGAGTGACAATGAAGAAGTGTATCAGGGTAGCAGCAGTGTTGGGAGTCAAGTAGGGAGGAATCCTGACATTGGTAAGCAGGCAGTAGGATGCTGATTTAATGGCTCTATTGCTGTAGGGTTCCAGTTATGATGACTGGTAAAAAGAATCCCTTAAGGTTGTATGCAGTCATGGTGTGATGGGGGAAACAAGGGCAGGTCAAGATCAAATAATCGGAATTTAATCTTCACTCTGTTGTTTCAAATATGGAGTTTGGTTTTCCCAGTGTTTAGACATAGAGAATTTGTAAACATCCACAACTCAATAACAGCTAAACAATGCAACATCCAGGCAAGAGTCATCTTAGCAGAGTCAGTCACAGGAGTATATATTTGTGGGTCATTGGCATAACTGTGATATGACAGATAATGGACTATTATAATAGTAACACAGAAACATAGTAAAGTGGTGCAGAAGAAGAAAATGGTCCATCTAGTCTGCCCAAGAGATTCTAAGATCTCATAGGTCCTGGGGTCTAACCCCCCTTTTGATAGTAACCCTTTCCTGATCCAATCATTCCCCCTTGAGCCCTTTCTCTATACCACCCTTGTTTGAAAGATGCCATATTACATGTGCTCACCACCTCTGCTGGCAGGCTGTACTAGAGTTACACCACTCTTTCCATGAAAAAATGTTTTCATAGATCTTTTCTGAAGCTCCCTCCCCATAGCTTCCATTCATGCCCCTGGTGGTGGAGATGGTGGTCCTTAGAAATACTGTAGTTCTGTGTATGGCACCTTATTAATGCCTTTCAGGAACTTGAAAGTCTCAATCATGTCCCCCCTCTCCCTCCTTGTTTCTAGTGAGAATAGGTTTAACTCCTTCAGACATTCTTTGTATGAAAGATCATGGAGGCCCTGTATCATCTTGGTCACTTCTCTCTGCACAGTGTCTAGCCTATCAGTGTCCTTTTTAAGGTGTGGATTCCAAAACTGGATACAGTACTCCAGGTGGCGTCTCACGAGGGACCTATAAAGTGGGAGGATTACCTCCTTGCTCCTGCTGTTGAACTCTATTTCTATGCACCCCATCATTCTATTTGCCATGATGTAAGCTTTATTGCATTGGCTCAGTTGTTTAAAGGAATCACATATGGTAAACCCTAGGTCTCTTTCTTCCTAAGAGATGCTGATTTTACCCCATTAAGCCAGTAATCTGTCCTTGAATTCCCTTTACCCAGATGGAACACCTGCACTTTTTTGCATCGAACTTCAGTTGCCAGACATTAGACCATCTTTCTAACCTTTGTAAGTCATTATGAAGTTCCCTAATCACCTCCACACTGTTACCCCAACTACTCAGCTTGGTATCATCCATGAATAGTTCCAGCTTACCCTGAATGCCTATGCCTATGTTGTAAATGAACATATTAAACAGAACTGGCCCCTAAGACCAAACCCTGTGGGAATGTTTGTCAGGGTTGTCAAATGGAGTATGAAAAAAGGGGCTTCAGGACACAGCCTTGTGGGATGCCACCTCTCACTAACTATGGTGTAGATGTAGAAAGGTTCGAACTAATGTAAGCACCCCCAAGCACCCCAAGTATGGGTGCTTACTATTCAGCCCTTGTTCCTCCCCTTCTCCTTTTTAGCTATGGGTTTTTGGCCCTCCTGCAGGATGGGTGGGGCTATGACTCTCAGCTGGGTATTTAAAGGAGGTTTTGGTGCCCATTGGGGAGAGAGGATGAGGACCTGCAGGGGAGAAGAGGTCGAGAGTTCTGGGTTCAGGATGCTCCGCACCATCCACAGCCCATCTGGGATCCTTAAGTGGGTGGCATGGAGTCAGTCATCCTGGCAACAGTGCAGTGGGAGGCCAGAAGATATACGAGTGAGTTGAGTGGCTGGTGGGTGCTCCACCTCAGTAGTCAGCACTATGGTAAGAGGATGGCCTATGGATTCTGTAAGTTGAGTGGGCCCCACTGCCACATTAGAGAAGTCATAGTCCAGGGAGTGTAAGGGGGACCCATCACATGAACTGCTGCACTGGATGGATCAGCAGTGGGTCTGGACCAACAGTATGCTTGGCTTCTGCTGTTGGGGCAGTGTGGTATTGAGAGCCCATGCTGCGGGGATGGTGGTGGTGGCAGCCAGCCTTCCCCTTCCTGGTATGGCACTGTAGTGAATCCCAAGTGCCTTTGGGACCCAAAGGTTTTTCGAGGGCTCACATCAGTGAGTCTCTGGGATCTTCAGGGCCTGTATATCATGCCCTGGGATGCTCAGAGCCCGGTGTGCCTTGAGAGACAAGAGGGTCAGTGTGTATTGAAGCCTGGGTGTGGAATCTGCAATGTATCCAGAAAGTGTTGAGACACATTTCGTCTGTGTTGCTGCCATCAAATTCAGAGGCCCTATATGACTTCCTGGACTACCCTGCTTTAATCTGCCTAATCACCAAGTATGTGGCATGGCCTTGATTAACTGAATTTCTGCTATCTCGGAAGCTATGCCGCTTTGCCTCATTGCTCCATGGAGTGGAATTTTTCATTTTACTAAAAGAATTTCAATTTGTTTCTATTTTTGCTGCATCTTCAGTGTGGACATTGGTCTTCTTTGATAAATTGTTTGCCAACCTGTAATCACCAAATCTTCCCCTCTAGCTGCTGCTGCCCCATGGCCGATGCACTCCTATGCCTGCTCTACAATCAAACATGAGGTTTGAACCCAGGTAACTGCTTTTCTATCTGAATATTCTGTGACTGCTGTCTGTGTTGCCAGCCCCTATCCCCTCATTAACATCAGGTACCCCTAGACACAGGATAGGTGGCTGACGGTAACATTTTGTGATCAGTCACTGAGGTACAGTGGTAGCCAGTGACAAGATGTACTATATATCTGGATATCTTGGGAAAAACTGTATCACAGTAAGTTCAACTGAAATGAATGGAGATTTCCTGTGTGTACAGTACAGTACAGCCGGCCATGATGCAATGCAGTAGGGTTGTGTGAGTAACGAATATTAAATCCTGAATACCATGAGTAATACGGTAGTCAGTATTTGGGAACCGAATACTGACTAGCACAGTTATTCAGCAATATTCGGTATTCAGCATTCCTGTGGGATCTCAGGATCTTGCAGGACTTGCTGGCCAACCGCTGAGTATTTGCCAATGCCAGATCAAATGACACTTCAACATTGCTATGTAGTGGAGCGATCATAGTGAAGAGTGGAGAAAGCTCTGAGTCAGCACAGATTAGGAGTTGCAAAAAGCAAATATTTTCATCACAAAACCTTAATTTGTTTGTTCTGTACTATGTGTCTTTAGTGCCCAGTACTAGTGGGAGCACTGGGAGGGTTTTTTTTTTTCCGTCAATAAATTGTCTGAAGTAGTGATTTTTTTTTTGCTAGGAGCTGCAGAAAGAAACTGGTATACTTTAATTTCAGGGGCCTCTTGTAGTGGAGCAGAGATCGTAGTGAAGATAGCTCTGAGTCAGCAGAGAATAGAAGTCGCAAAAAACTAATATTTTCATCACAAAACCTTTATTTGTTTGTTCTGTACCGTGTGTCTTTAGTGCTTAGTAATAGTGGGAACACCGGGAATTTTTTTTTCATGGATGAATTGTTTGATGTAGTGATTGTTTTGCTAGGAACTGCAGAGATAAACTAGTATATCTTCATTTCAGAGGCCTCTGTGCTGTGCTCTGGAAGTGAAGGAGTAGAGTTTCTTCTTCTTTTCTTACTGCCTTTCCTGATAATGGTGTGAGGCTTTTGTGCTTTTTGCAATACTTTTTCTGTGCAAAAATAAAGCAGTAGTGCTGCTTACAATCATTTTTGAGCACTGAAATACAGCAGAATTGTTGTGCATTTACAAATAAAAACAAGCATTTGTCAATGTTGAATATTGTCTTGCTGGCATTGGCATTGGTAGTGCAGGAGTTAGAGAGATGCATGATAGGAATGGCAGTGAAGTAGTGAACTAACGAAAACCCTACCCCCACCCTGCAGAGAGTGAAAGGCATTGGGGTGTGCCTTTGGGTCATTGGCTATAACGCTCACACCATTTCACTGCATCCTACCCTGCAGACACCAACAAGTGTCGCGGTATGCTTGAGGTCTTCAGGCCTTACGCTCACCCCATTCCATAAGGGAATATGCTGAGAGAGGTGCAGTATAGGAGAATGGGGTAAACTTTGGGGCAGAAGAGTCCAAGGCACACCTTGATGCCTGTCACTAGCTGCAGGGTGGGGGTGGAATGGTGTGAGCATTACAGCTGATAATCCCAATTCACACGCCTGACACGTGTCAGTCTGTAAACGGTGGGGCATTATGGTTGGAAACCCTAATGTCCCAGGTGTTTGTTGGTATTTTCACTCCAAATTTTCAACATGGGCTTTTTGTGACCCCACCTCATGAACAGTGGCACTATCAGTTCATTAGCCAAAAGGTGATTTTGCACAGTGACTGCGCCATTTGATGCCACAGGTGCAAAAACACATTTCAGGCAGGATGTAAAAAATTGCAGCTATACTGTTCATGAGGAGGTCTAAATCAATGGCAATGCTGAAAATCTGGAGTGAAAATATGAAAAATTGGTGAAGTCATGAGTGTATGTAGAAACTGTGCAACACACGCCTGTAACACAATTATTTTGGGGATTGTTTTAACCAGATTTTCAACATAGGCATTTTGGGACCTCCACTCATGAACAGCATCACTGTGATTTTGTTAATGTGTCCCGAACATTGATTTCCCACTGCGACTGTGCCATTGTGCGCCACATGTGCGAAACCACATTTTGGGCAGGATGTGAAAAATGACAGCTGTACTGTTGATGATGAGGTGTAAAAAAATGGTAATGTTGAAAATCTGGAGTGAAAATATGAAAAAATTGTTGAAGTCACGAGCGTGCGTAGAAGCTGCACAATGCACACCCATAATGCAATTATTTTGGGGATATTTTTAACCAGATTTTCAACATAGGCATTTTGGGACCTCTGCTCATGAACAGTCTCACTGTGATTTTGTTACTCTATCCTGAATGTTGATTTCCCACAGTGACTGTGCCATTGTGTGCCACATGTGCGAAAACACATTTTGGGCAGGCTATGAAAAATGACAGCTGTGCTGTTCATAAGGAGGTGTGAAAAAATGGCAATGGTGAAAATCTGGAATGAAAATATTAAAAATTGTTGAAGTTACCAGCGTGCATGGAAATTGCGCAATGCACTCTCGTAACACAGTCATTTATTGGAATTTTTTCACCAAATTTTCAAGATAGGCATGTTTGGGACCCCACCTCATGAACAAGGGCACTGTCATTTTTATTAATTGGTAGCAAAAGGTGATTCCGCACAGTGACCGCGAAATTACCTTTCTGGACTGAATAACGAGATGACAGTGTATGCGTTCATGAAGTGGGTTCCCAAGAACCTCATGTTGAAAATTTGGAGCAAAAATTCAAAACAATGGCTGAGATACCTACCTATTTATTTATTTAGTTTTTGTTAACCAGGTAGGTGCACTAGCCATGAAATGACTATTTTCAGGCATGACCTGGGAGAGTATAACTATCAAAGACAGGTACATAGCATGAGTACAATGAAATTACAATAGCATAGGTCAAAACAGTCAGTAGTAATGAATACATGTAGCCAGAACAATAACAATCAATGAAATTCACATAGACGTTTTAGGCATAAAAAACCTACACAGTCTATGAGGAGATACCACAACACAGCAGCAAAGAAATATTGTTCAAATTAGTCACAACAGTGAGGATTCAAAGAGTCAGCGAAACAAGGCAAGAGCAAATTTCTGACTGGGCAAGATGGATTATTATGGCCTAAGAAACAAGAATCAGGTGTGGGGGGGGGTTGGGGTAGCTTAGCTCTCAAGGAGATAGTAAGGGTAAGAAGCGCTATGAGGTAGGGGGTTAAAGTTAGGCCAGGCAGAATCTGGCGGGTGAGTGTATTAAGGAGGATTAAAACAAGTGCAGAGATCAGCAAGGGATAGATGTAGGCACAGCTCCTTCTTGTAGCTGTCATGGGATCTGGATATTCAAAGTGCTTGGTGGAGAGAGTTCTAAAGCTTAGGAGCAGAGTGATTGAAGGCAACAGAGCCTTTTGATGTTTTATGCCTAGGTAAATTCAGCAGGGATTTATCTACCGATCTGAGTCTATGGGAGGAGGTTTGAGGTACCAGCAATGTTGCGAGTGCTGAAGGGGTCGGGTTTCTGAGTATAGAGTCAATCAGGGAGCCAAGAAAGTACTGACGGCAAGCTGAGGGGGATAACCAGCCCAGGTCCCTGTACAGTTGGCAATGATACTTAAGCAGTGGTGACAAGGAGGCATATTGACAGATGTTATTATAAGTGACATCCCACTTATGAAGGATGGTTTTGTGCGTGGCAGCAAAGGTCGGCATGCCGTAGGTGAGGGCAGGGAGTAATATGCCTATGGCAATAGCAAGTTTGACAGAGGGAGTCATCATGAAGCTGGACTGGTAAGTGACCCCCAATTAGCATTCACTGCCTTGCAGGCAGATTGTATATGCAGGCTGACGTCCAGGAATTGGTCCAGAAGAATTCCCAGGTAATTAAAAGATGTAATGCATTCTATTCGCGTGTCACTGTGGTCTTGCACCAATAGGGGAGTTTAACAAGTCCTAAGTTTAGGGGCATATCCAAGTAACATTGCTTGGGTTTTCTTAACATTAAGTACAAACTTATGTGCAGAAAGTCAATTTTGGACATTTGTGAAATCTGAAGAAAGGGATACAGTTATGCTGGCGACCTTATCAGAGCTTGAATAGACTACAAGATCATCTCCACAGAGAATAGATGAGCATGAAAGAAAAACCTCATCTATGTTATTGATAAAAAGTGAGAAAAGAAGAGGTCCCAGAACAGAGCCCTGGGGAACCCCAATATTGATGGTAGCACCATCAGATAAAGAGGAGTTGAATTTCACAATTTGAGATCTATTTGATAGATAGCTTCCATACCAGGCAACAACTGGGGGTGAAAAGCTCAGATTGCAAAGAGCGGAGAGGAGCAGGGGGTGATCAATAAGATCAAAGGCCTTTGTAAGGTCTACAAAAACTGCCCCTGACAGCTGGCCAGCATCCATATGGTAAGCACATCGGTAGTGAATTTGAGAAGTGCTGTAGAGGTACTGTAACCTTTACAGAAGCCATGTTGGGTGTCAGAGAGAAGGCTGTACTTTATGAGATAAAGTTGAACTGGCATTTTTGCCATTATACAGCTTACCGGCATTTCTTCAGTTCACGGTCAGCTTTGAAAAATGCAGACATGTTCCCACTCCACCGAAGATCACAGCGCTGACCTCCGAAGGTAAGTATGGGGTGGGGGGTGTGGCGAGGTGGAGTGTGCAGATGGTGGGTGTGGGTTGGGGAGGGGAGGTGCCACGGACAATGGACCTTTTTTTTTTTCAGGTACAAAAAAAATGGACACAGTACCACAGGACAGTTTTCTTTCTTTATAGATGAAACAAAACAAATGTTGGCAACACTGGGGTGGGATCCCAGTGTGCCACACAATGGGGTGGGTTGGAGCCCAGTGGCAGGAAAATACTGATGCAGTCGGCTTATTGTGAGTGGCAGCACACTGGGGTGGGCTCCCAGTGTGCCACACAATGTGGGTGGGTGGGCCAGACATGCCAACACAGGGACTGAACCCCCCCATGTCAGTTTCCTTTAGGGATTGCATGGCGGTGGCTTTGCCACCATGTTTATTGAAATGTTTTGCCAGAAAAGACACATCGGGAGGCTTGTCATCTGTGCCGCTGCATGACGAGCTTGTCTCTGATTGCAGTGGCACTTTTCTTACAAGTTGTGTATGCTTTACATATTCTTGTGTCAGTGCTAGCATGCTGGTTTATTGGGGGAATGAGGGAGGCATCTACTAAAGTGTGCCTTGCATTCACCAACACTGACACACCTCTGAAAGGTGCTACTGGCACAAGATGTTGCTTGCGTGTGCATGCAAGCCAATATAAAAAGTGAATTGCAGTAGTTCTGCTGTAGAAATGTCTGTGTAAGAAATATTTGTGGTGTAATCTGAGTTTGGGCTGGGGTTTCACAAAAGTCAATAGCCGTCAGCAGTCTCGAAGGGCAGTTGACTGGCTGCACTCCCACTCCCCATGGTTTAGGGCTAGGTAGTGATGCTTGCAGTGTGCGCACACCCTCGCCTGCTCTGCATGCATTCTGCTTGTAATAATTTTTATGTGTGAAAATAAAGCAGTACTGATGCTTGCAGCCATTTTTTTGTACTGAAAAACAGCAGAACTTTGGTGCATTTACAAATAGAAAAAGTGAATTGCAGTAATTCTGCCATAGAAATCTCTGTAAGAAATATTTGTAGTGTAATCTGAGTTTGGGCTGGAGTTTCTCAAAAATCAGGAGCCACCAGCAGTCTCGGAGGGCTTGCAATAATGTTTTATGTGCTGACATAAAGCAGTACTGCAGCAAGTGCTGCTTGCAATCATTTTTCTGTGCGAAAATAAAGTACTTTGGTACATGTGCAACGTATTAAGTACTTGAGAGTGTTTAGAACTTGTTGGCATAGACAAAGACAATGACAGGTAGAGGTGGAAAAAATGTACTTGGTCCAGCCCATGCAAATCTACAGTGGAGGAACTGGTTGGTGATGCCAAACCTGAATGTGACCTACGGTCAGCCTGTATTTGACACCCAAAATTATTCTTTACTCCTTCCAAGCCTATGTCTTCCAGCAACAGTAGTACTGTAGCTGGCACATAACAAAGTGATAGAAGAAGCACAAGCAGAAGGACACTGTTCTCGTCTCCCACCACAACTACCAATGTGTCCCCATCTCTCACCAGTACCATCACATCTGTCATTACCACCACTACCACTAGAGAGACCCTGTCTTCCTCTTCCACAATAACAGGCAGCATGACTACTACAGCCAGCCAGCAACTGTGACTGTCACTCCAGCCACTACTGAAACTATGAACCCTGCCACTACTGTACCACTATCACCACAGTCTGTTATGCCTGTCATGGTGCATATTACCAGTATGAGCACTACAGTTGATACAGTTAAGCCTCCTGCTTCTCAGTACTTCTGAAAAAGTTGTAGACAATGACCAGTCATCTGGTTTTGAGTATTTCCCCGCCACATGATGAATTGCCCAGTGACACATCATTTTGTTCATAAGGAGTACATGTGAATGACTTTGAAGATGAGGCAGAGTGTGCTATTTAACTTGAGGGCAGAAAAAAAGGTGGCTCGCAAAACAGCCTCTAGGTATAGCACTAGTAGCAAGGGTAGTAGAAGTAGCAGTAAGAGCAAGGGTAAGGGTCCCCCTTCCTCTCAGAAGACCAAACAAGCAACACTAACATTTCTTTGGCAGGCTCTGTCACAGCCTATGCCACTATAAGCCGAGAGAAATCACTCTCTAACTTAACCACAGCATCACTACAGAACCACTAGAAGCTTAAGCACCCTCAAGTGTATCAAAGATCCTCTGTGTCTGGATCCGGGCCCTTGGTTTCACCAAGATCAAACTCCTCCATTGGACAGGCAAATGCTGTTGGCAGTGGTGGTGGTACCGACAGATCTGATTTCGAGCAACCCAGTCATATGGCACTCCTTCCCCTTCACCAGCACAGAGTCCAGCCTCTACTCTGGTGGTCTCTTCTGACTCCAGTGATACTACAAGGCAGAGACAGTCATCAGCACTTCACACACAACCATTGTTGAAGTGGTCCACATCGATGTGTCCCATGGCAGTTCCAATTATGGATGCTCTGCATGCATGAACAAGGTATCATACCTCACATCCAACAGCACAGAAAATCACACAGTTGATTGCTGGGATGATGGTGTTGGATCTCCAGCCTATGTCAGTTGTGGAAGATACTGGCTTTGGACGGCTTCTCAACTATTTGCATCCACGGTATCAGATCCCATCTCATACTACATTTTCTTGAACTGTATTGCCATGGCTGCATGATGGCATGCAATCTGCTGTTACTGCTCTGCTTGCAGAGGCTGTTGGTGGTGTTTTTCATTGCACATCAGATATCTGGATTAGTGATAACTCCCTGCATGCCTATCTCTCTTTAACTGCACACTGGTGTGTGCAACATTCTGCTGCTGCTGTTTCTGATGCATCACCTTGTGGCTCACCCTTGCCCCCCCCCCCACAATCTGGTAGTCTCATTAGATCAGCTTTGATGAATGTCAGACTGAAGGAGGAAGACCACAGAGCACAAAATAGTCTCATGTTCCTGCAAGACACGTTGCAGTCTTGGATTGGTGTTAACACCAATTTAAAAACTGGCTTTTTTTGTTACCGACAATGGCACAAACATGATGAAAGCCATCAGTGATGGCCATTTTGTTAGTATTTGTTGCTTTAAACACACACTAAATTTAGTGGTGACTCATGCACTGCGTAGCAATACTTGGACAAACAACATATTATCCACAGCCCATTCCACCTGCAGCCATTTCCATCACTCTGTAAAAAACACTAACAAATTATGAGAAGTTCAAGAATGCCTTGGTCTGTCCCAGCATTGTGTAATACAAGATGTTAGCACTCTGTGGAATTCTTCATACCTGATGTTTTCACAACCCTAGGAGCAAAAGTGGGTATTACCGTACGTGAAATGTCTATGGAGGCTGACATTGGAGGGGACCTAGAACATCATGATTGGTTAGTTCTTGAGGGCATGGTGAAGGTTCTTGCACCACTTGAGAGGAGTACACTTAATCTAGGTGCTTCCACAGCTTTACTTAGTCAGGTTAGTCCAGCTGTGCATGTTCTCAAAAGATCGTTACAATGGTTTTTGGCTGACAATACACTCAGTCCACAAGAAGTCACTGACCTTGTTATTCATCTTGATGCAAAACTTGATGTAAGGTTCGTCACAGTCATGGATACCTGCCATCATGTGTTTGCTACCATGTTGGACCCTAGGTTCAAATGAGAGATCCTTCATCTAGCCATGGCCAGCCACACGGTGACTAGTTTTAGGCAACAGCTCAGTGAAGAGTTACATAGTGCCATGCAGGCAGTCAGACACTCAGAAGGGGTGGAACATGCTTCAGTTCAGGTAGGGCTTCAGTTAACTCAATTTTTGGAGTATTTAACTTCCAAAAATAAAGCAAAAGCTTCCAAATTAAAGAGGGAGGAAGTCATTGACTTCCAGATGTAAAATTAAAAATTAGATGACTTCCAAATTTGCAGGTATGGAAGTCAGAAATGATGTTTTTTTCTGAAAGAAGTTGTATTTCACAACTAATTTATTATATTAACATCCATAAATTTGTCCACCCTAGAATACCGACTTCCAAAAATGGGACCCTGGAAGTATTTTGATTTTCAAAAAATTGAAAAGACTTCCAGATTTCTACTCCTAGAAGTTTTAGACTTTCATTGAAAATAAATTAACTGAATCCCTGAGTTCAGGTTTCTGAGGGAGAGAGACAGGCATGTGGTGGTTTGGAATCAGATGATACTGGTGGAGATGGGGAAAGACGGTATAGTGGCAGTGTAGAGGAGAGTGACTGGGCATTACTGAGTACACCGCTGTATCAACAGCAACACAAATGCTCACAGCTTCAGCCTCTCTCTGCAGAAAATATACTTAATGGCTACTTTGCAGAATCAATTGAGCCATTTGATGTTGATTCGAGGGGCTACTGGGTTCAGGAAATTAACTCTTCTCCTCACCTGGCACAACTTGCTTTAAAATACTTAAGCTGCCCTCCTATAAGTGTGCCATCTGAGAGGATGTTTAGCACTGCTGTTGACGTTGAGCCACACCATTCCAAGCTGGACCCTCAACATGTTGAACAGCTAGTGTTCCTTAAATTAAACATCCCAGTAACTGGATACAAATAGGATCAGCTCACATAAAACTGGTGCTGCAGTACAGCTCTCAATCTGACTAATGTTACAAAAGTGTAATGTTACATTTTTTGGCTCATCCTTTCTTTTTTCTATCTCATTAAATATTTAATTAAAAGGGAAAATGAGTCTTCACTCCCTGGCATATAATTGCAGGACCACCATGAGGCCCCTGTTAAACTAGAAACATTTAAATATTGTATCATGTTTTAGTTACCGTACTATCGTGTATTTTAGGTTATTTATTATCTATTGGAAAAGGACTGCTTAGCCCACACAGTCATCCCAGATTGTCCATCTCTGCCTTATCAGTCTCATCTGCTGACCATAAAGTAACCCTGCTGCCTCCCTGTCTGTTTTCAAATACAACCCAACCTTATGCCTATCTCACTTCTGCTTGAAGCCCACACTGTTTTTGGCGCCATCACTTATGCCAGCAGACTCTTTCCATCATCTACCATGCCTTCCATGAATATTTCTTAACATCTGCCTCGAACTCCCCCTTCAGATTCATCACAAGCCCCCATTGCCTCTGGTACTTGTGCTTTTTCTCCTCTTTCTCATTTGAAAGAGACTCCCCTTATGTGCAATGTATTCACCCCGTGAGGTACTTGTATGGGTCTCTATCATGGCACATCTCGCTCTCCTCTCTTTCTGGGTGGACATACAAAGCATTAATGCCAGTGACATTTTAGTTGCCCTAGACAAAACATAAGACGTCACCTCCTCTGTGGCCTTTGCTCAATCTATGATGACCATATGTCACTTGACCACTGACCAGTGTAGTAGTGTGTTGCCATTTTTGGGTGCCTGAAAGGCTGTTGGGGAGTGTTCATGGCAGAATTGCCTAGTGTACATCAAAAGGGAAGGAAGTGGTGCAGTTTAACAGTGTTACAATATCTTTCACTTTATCTTTTTATTAAAATTTTCACAAAGATAATACATACAAAATTACAGGTACACAACATATTATACATAAGAAGTAAATATGTTGGTTAACTAGGAACATAGTAGGAAGAACACAATATGCATATATATATATATATATATATATATATATATATATATATATATAAAAGACAGTACTGTACTTAAGTAAGGATTTGGTCATAAGTATAAGGGAGTAAAACTATGAATAAATGATACTAGAGTTGTGATACAACAATAGAAACAATTAAGTTTATACTGTCTGTAATGTATAAAAAGGGAAGTCAGTAATACCTAGGGATAGTGCAATTGCTACTTAGCATATTGTTAAATATAGAACAAGAAAAGGTGGTTGCATGTGACCTGTAAAAGAGAAATAGAAGGAAATAAACAGAAGAGAGTAATGCAGATATAAAAGAAGCAAAGAACAGTGAGTAAAGGACAAAAAAGCATCTGTGCTATAAGTTGTCGTGACCCTAATCTATTGTATAGATGATGGGAAAAAAAAGAGAAGAAAAGAGGGGATTGAATATTATATATTAGGGCATAAGGTACTGGTAGTGTCAACATACCTGAAATAGTCCTGCCAACATCTATTATATGAATTGAGTCCGGCAAGAGTACTACAAGATAAGCAGTCCAAAGATTCCTATTGAGATAGGTTTTGAAGAACATCTGAGAGAGTTGCTATATGGGTTGATCTCCAGTTCATGAGAATCAGTCGTTTAACTAAGAGAAACAAAATATTTAGCCATCTAAAATGTGCATGTGAGAGGGTAGGGTTGTTCGGGGTTAATATACCTAGCAAAACAAAATTTGGATATAAGGGAATTCTATGTCTGATAACTCTGGAGGCTAATGTATGAACTTTATGCTAGAGTTTATTAATGGGAGAGCAAGTCCATAGAATATGGAAAATATCACCATTAGGTAGGTTGCAACGCCAACAATTGTTATTATTTAAAATGCCCATATGATGGAGTACGGATGGAGTTCTATACCAAGAATATAGAATTTTAATTTGAATTAAAGAACTACGGGCATCTTTGAGACCTAGGGGTGATTCTTGACGATGGGTTGACACTTTGGTGGCAGGTGTCGGCTGTCGTTAAGTTATCCTTTTATCATCTGAGGAACATCGCTAGGATCAAGCACCTTGTTCCGTCCCGTGGACCTCCGTACATTGATCCATGCTTTTGTGACCTTGCGTTTGGATCACTGCAACTCCCTTTACTTTGGGCTTCTGGGGGTTGATATCCGCCTGCAACTGGTGCAGAATTCCACAGCCCGGTTATTGATGGGGATTCCTCGATCTTCCTACATCACACCAGTGCTGCAGGAGCTGCACTGGCTGCCAGTTCAGTGGCAGATCACCTTCAAAGTTGGATTATTGACATATAAAGCCCTACATGGAATGGGCCTTGACTACCTGAAAGAGCTTCTGGTTCCTTACCTCCCTGAGCGACCACTCCGATCGGCCAGTGAGGGGTTGCTGGAGATTCTGAGGGTGTTTTTAAAATCTTCTGGGGCCCGGGCATTTATGTTCGTGGCACAAACCTTCTGAAATTCTCTACCCCATTGGATTAGGGAGTGCATGACTGTGGGGGGTTTTAAACAAGCATTAAAGAAGTATTTATGGAACAGGGCCTATGTTGTTGAGGATGACAGACTCTAACTGTATTGCACGTTTTTACTGTGAAAGCAGAATTGGTTTTAAATTGTTTTAACTGTGTACTGCACCTTAACATTTGAAAGGCGCATTAAAAATAACATTTATTATTATTTTATTATTAATATATTATGGAATATACTCCAACATTTGCTCTACTGTTTACTCGTTATTTTATAATTGAGTAAGGTACTCCATTTATTTTTAGCTGATAGAGTTTGATCAGGTAAGGCATCTAGAATGTATCTATAGATGGAGCTTTTACATTTTACAGTTAGTTTAGTCTAACATGTATTACAATATCTTTTAAAAAAACACTTATCTGTGGGGTTGGGGAGTTAAATAATGAATTTCTGGTGCCCCAAATATGAATATTTGTCTGAATATTCAAATTAAGGCATTTGCACATCCCTACAATGCAATAACTTGCAGTAAGTGACATGTCATAAAATACTGTACTGCATAACAAAAGGGCTTTATTGCCATTGAATTACACAGTTTGTTTCAGTACACTACATCATTTTGTGATATACTGGAACATTACTGCACTCCATCCTGGCTTGAAGTGTTGTATTATGATATATCTGGATATTCTGTATCATGCCACTGTAGGAGTGAAGCCAGCTTAAAACAGTGCTGTCTGACCAGTAATGGATTTAAGGAGGGTAAGGAGAGTCTCATGACATATGGTAGCAAATGCAGAGAAAACTGTCTAGAAGCAGAAGTACTACAGCTGTGCCATTGCCATTACCTGGTAATACGTAATTTGAAACTCATAGGAGTGCTCTTTTTTTGCAGTATACTTTTTAAAATCAGAACTAGAAAAAATATAAAATGTGGATTGCCAGACTGAGATCAGAATGCTCAATTTTTACAGTAATTCTGCTCATATACTGTATAAAGAATTGCTTACATCATTCCTGGAAACTTTGGCTACTTAAAAATAAAACCAAGGCTGCCAAACTCCACTCCCTCAGCACCCCTGACCCTTTTGATGCTCTCTGCACCTGTGTGAGGCTAAGCCTATTATCCTTGTAGCTGTTGCTTCTGTTTACAACCAGAATATAATAACTGGTGATCCCCTGTAATGGCTCGGTGTGCATTCCTGATGAAACACTGTAATAACTTGTTGAATTCTGTAATAACTTGATAGCGGGTTATTATGGCATTTTACTCCTCATGCTCTCACTTCACTCTATTTGTGCAGTATGGCAGTTGCCCAGGGACACACTGGCTCAGACAAATACAGCATAGTTTTTCTCTCTGTTGAAACCTTGCACTGGTTATTATAAACAGTAATGCCTGTGCAGAATGTGTTTTATGAGGACTTTTCACACACTTTCAGTGTGTGATACTCTCATAACACACACCTACACTGGTATTATTCTCTATGGGCCCGATATTCAAATATGCACCTGGCAATGGTGCAAGTGGGTGAGCAGCACAACTGAGGTGTGCTAGAGCAACTAAAGGATATATTCAAAATAATAATAAAATTTATGCAATGGGGTGGACATATATTCAGTGTGATAAATGTGTTTATCTGAGTCACTGTATGTATAAATAAATTTATACATACAGTGACCATTTATACACACATTTACTATGTCACAAATCTCTTTAAAATTCATTTAGAATGTTTCAGCCTCAGAAGCAGTACTAACCATATTCAAATGGAAATAACTTTAAAACTAAAAAAGATAGCATGGTACTGTGAGCACAAAAATTGTTCAGCACAAAATGGTCTACAAAATGAGTAGTGTTTCATGTATAGATACCTTATAGATTTTTAACAATTAGCAAAAAAGCAGAAGAAAATGTAATTTTGTTTTCACTTTTTTGACAAACAAATGTGAACAACTTTAAAACAAAAAATGATAGCATGGTACTGAGCACGAAAAATGTTCAGCACAAAAATATCTACAAAATGAGTGGTGTTTTATTTATAGATACCTTTTAGTTTTTTTTTATAATTAGCAAAAAACAGCATCAAATTCAATTTTCTTTTCCCTTTTTTTGATAAACAAATGTGGATAACTTTAAAATAAAAAAGGTAGCATAGTACTGTGAGCATGACATTTGTTCAGCAAAAAGTATTCTGCAAAATGAGTGGTGTTTCATTTAATAGCAACCACTATGCTAGGCAGATATACTCAAGGAAAGTTAACCAAAACTCCCAGAAATTATAATTTAAAATAAAGATAAACAGTCAAAACCAAATGTTCCTGCACTGATAGAAAGCATCCCTGTTGCATAAATGAAATATACAATGGTGAGCTGTATGATAAATGATTTATCTACACTTGAGTTGTTTGACCTCGGACACCTCACTCGTGGCTTACGCCACTCGTGAGGTTACCCAAGGTCAAACAGCACTTGTGTAGATAAATCATTTATCTGACAGCTCACCATTGTATATCCCTTATGTATTTAATTGAGCGCCTTTCAAAATTTCAAGGCGCTGTACAGCAAGAACAAACATGAAACATATTCAATACATTCAATAAAATCAAATATGAACATATATTTCAATACAACAGTATAAAATCAAAACAAAGAAGGAAACGCCTTTTCCCATAAAAAGGTCTTTAGTGCCTGCTTAAAACTCCCCACTGTCCTACACTCCCGGAGCTGACGGGGCAGAGAATTCCAGAGGGTAGGTGCAGCAAATCCAAATGCACCGGCACCAGATGACTTCAAATTTACCCTCAGAATCTCCAGCAACCCCTCGTCAGCCATGCGGAGCTGTCGCAGAGGGGTGTAAGGCACCAGGAGTGCTTTCAAGTAGTCGGGACCCAGACTGTGTAGGGCTTTGTAGGTCAAAAGAACCACTTTAAAGGTGATCCACCACTGTATTGGCAACCAGTGCAGAGCGCGCTGCACAGGGGTAATGTGAGAACTTCTAGAGGCCCCAGTCAACAAACGTGCTGCTGCATTCTGCACTAGCTGCAAGCGGTGGATATCAACTCCAGGAAGTCCTAGGTAAGGGGAGTTACAGTAATCAAGGCGTGATGTCACAAAGGCATGGACCAAGACCGGCAGGTCACTGGGCGGAACAAAATGCCTAATCCTGGCAATGTTCCTAAGATGGAAAAAGACCAGCTTGACAACTGCAGACACCTGATGACAGAGGGTCAAACCAGTGTCAAGCTCCACTCCCAGGTTACGCACCCGTTCAGAGGTGAGGATCTGGTCCACCCCCAGGATTAATCCAGAGGGGAGACCAGTCCTCAATCCCTCTACCCTGTGACCTGGATCCACAACCATAACCTCAGTCTTTCCCGAGCTCAACTTTAAATTGCTGGAATTCATCCAGTCTTGGATGTCTGTGAGGCAGTTGTTCAGTACCGAGACAGCACTAACCTGGTCAGGTGCAAAAGATAGGTAGAGCTGGGTATCATCAGCATAGCAGTGAAACCTCAGCTCATACCAACTTACAATGTCTCCGAGGGGTAGCATATATACTACGAATAACATGAGGGAAGCACCGAGCCTTGAGGCACCCCGCAAGGCAGAGAGAAGGCCTCGGATGAAAACAAACCCGAGACCACTCTCTGCATTCTCCCTTCGAAGAACGATGAAAACCATCTGAGGACTGTACTCGACAGCCCACAAATGGACCTCAGGCATTCGAGCAGAACCCCATGATCCACAGTATCAAAAGCTGATGATGGATCAAGGAGAACCAAGATAGAACAGTGTCTCTGATCTCTCGCCATCAGGAGATCATTGAGCACCCGAACCAGAGCAGTCTCGGTACTATGCCTCTTGCGAAAACCAGACTGGAGAGGTTCATATAAACTATGGATGGTCAAATGGTTATCCAATTGAGCCGCTACAACTTTCTCAATAATCTTCCCCACAAAAGGGAGGTTAGAGATTGGCCTGTAGTTTGCTTGGTCATCAAAATAGATGTGCAATGGTGCATCTCTTCTGAATATATCAAGTAATGTGCACTGTGCAAATACAATGCACTGGTGCATCCCCCCAGACAGGTCTGAATACTAGGAATGGAAAATGTGCCAGTGCATCACAGATACAGCGGCATCATCCGGAATGAAACCCACTTTTAAAGCACTCTGCAGTATGCTGCAGCAGACCTACTGAAAAAAGCAATGTTATTTCAATGGCAATTAGTCCCCTTCGTCATGCAGGAAGCTGTGGCATTCACTTCATCCTGGCAGTGTCACATTTTCCTGGATGACAATAGGGACCAATTGCCATTGAAATTACATTGCTTTATTCAGTAGGTCTGCTGCAGCATTCTGCAGAGTGCTGCAAATCCTGCAGAATTGGATTTCATCCTGGGGGAAGCCATCGTACGCTGTGTGCACAATCCTGATATTCAGCCACCAATATGCAAATGGGGCCATAAGGCATGCAAGGCGCAAATGGGGCCATTTGCATGTCATTATGCCCTATTAGCATGAGTTGTGCAGGGCTTGCCAGCGAAATGCTCCTGGCACACTGCACACTATGTGATGCTGGCAATGGAGGTCTAAAGGTCCCTTCCCCAGCCCACATTGGTGATCGCCCTGTCAGCTGTCATGCCCATGTTCCTGGTAGCCAGTGTAAACCCCCATCCCTCTTGCTGTGGTGATCACCATGCTAGAACATATGGCCAGGTCACTGGCAGTCTAGTGGTACCCCCCTTCCCTCCTGAACCTCCAGTCGCCATAATCATATGACCAAACACTTCCCTGGTGGTCCAGAGGCTCCCCCCACACAATGCCAACCCTCTGTTCAGAAAAATAAAGAAGACTAGCATCCCTTGCAGTCTAGTGGTACCCCCTCCACATCCCGACACCACAATCATCACAAAATGTATATTTCCCATTCCCTGGTAGTCCAGCAGTACCCTCCACCCTGCCAGACACACTGATTGCCATCATACCAATGCAGTAGATCACCCTGGTGGTCCGATGGTTCCCCGACCCTCCACCCACATAGGACCCCCAGCCCACCCAGCTCCCTCACGATCATCGGTGGGCAGCAGACCCACCCACGTACCTCTGTGGCTGCCCACCGAATGACAGCTTACAGTAGTGGCTGCAAGCTCATTGGTCCACACTGTGGACCTATGGGCTTGCAGTGCATACTGTATTATTCACAACTTTGTGAATTAAGTCATTCATTCACAAGGTTGTGAATATAAGAGTATGCAGTGCAAGTCCATTGGTCCACAGTGTAGACCAATGAGCTTGCAGCCCCTACTGTAAGCTGTCATTTGACGGGCAGCTGTGGAGGTATGCAGGTGGGTCTGCTGCCCTCTGATGACCAGGAGGGGATCTGAGTGGGCTGGGGGTCCTGTGTGGGTGGGGGGGAACCACTGGACCACAAGGGTAATATACTGTAGCAGTTTGACTGTGACTGTGTGTAGGGCAGGGTGGGGGGACTGCTGGACTACCAGAGAATGGGAAATATACATTCTGTGGTGAGTAGAGTGTCAGAATGGGGAGGGGTACCACTAGAATGCCATGGATGCTAGTCTTATTTATTTGCTGATTGAAGGGTTGCCATAGTGTGGAGGAGCCTCTGGGCCACCACTGTGTTGTTTAGCCATCCAATCATGGCAATTGGAGGGGAGGGGGGTACCACTAGACTGCCAGGGGGGGTTTCATAACCAATATCTTAGTGATCGGCGGTGCAGATTGGGAGGGGGGGCACTGGACTACCAGGGATTCCTGTGTGTGCTTGTGCATGGTGTTGAGTAGGTGAGGTTGCCACTCCCATCCAGCAGCTACTGTGTTGTGCATTGCAATACAGTGGGCCACCAGTTGGAGACCTGCACTTGAGCAATCTATTATGGGCTCAACTTTGGGCGCTGGTATGCGGCACATCTCTGGGTTGTGGCAGCAGATGCACAGCACATGCCGAGCTTAATATAGGGATGTGCCACATATGCATGGGCACGCCCCCTGGAGATGTACCGCATACATTGTTTTTGTGCCCCAGCACATTGGAAATTGTGCTGCGCATTCCCCTGTTTTGAATATTGCCCCAGGGCACAGTTCTGTGGTTGCACTGGCACAACACAGATGAAACATTCATTAGTGAATCATATTTTACGAAATCATATAATCAGTAGTTCTTGTGCTGTATGATGTAACTTATTGTACTCTGCCCATTTTTTCTACCTTCTTTTTTGCTGCAGACCCACTTGGTCTTTTTTATTAATGAATGAATACGTTTATTGTTGATCAGTTATGAACCATTACAACATTACAAAGATAAAAATACTTCAAATGACAGAGAAAATCTCCATAACTCACATATATACTCATGAATATTTGCCCACGTAACTATAATAATCATCTTTCAAGTGTCCAAAGACTAAAATGAACATCTCACATATCCTTCAGTTAATAATCCTATTACAGGGTTAGAGGGTTACAGGATTAAAAGCTTAACATCTCAATTTCAATATCTACATTTTTTTTAAAGTATTCTATCTATAATACAAATATACTATCTATAATACAGAGAATGTGGTTGCACTCATTCTTTTCTAAAAAGCAAAATAGATTGGAAATAACCAAAATACACCACCAGCTGCAAAATTCTACTAAGGGTTTACTCCCCCAAAAAAAAAACCTGGTGTAATAGCCACGAAGCACCACATTCAGCAGATCAAGAACAGTCCTCCTTTAAGGCAGGGCTGAAATCCAGGCAACAGGACAGACAGCCACAAAACAGAATTACTACATACAGTACATTACTATGATCTAGTCAGAAGCAGAAGACCATTACCAGTAGAATGAGTATGAACAAGCCCATGTTGTCAGTCAGAACTCACCACTAAAGAGAGGTTTATAATGAGCATCCTGAGGCATATGTATATGCTAGTCTGTGCTCCTCCAAATATCTCTCCTGCACTTGTTCCAGACTAAAAACAGCCCGAGATCAAATAAAGGATCCTGCAATTAGGTCTGCATTCTCACATAAAGCCATTTCATCCCATGTTTCACTCAAAATGTGTCTTTAAACCTAATCCATGGTTTGAAATCCCTATCTCAACTCTGGACTGACATAAACCACCTAAAGAGATGCTGTTTGTCTACAACACCACTAGTGTTCCAGTAGCATGCTCAGGAACTTTAAGAATAAGCAGTTGTCCTTGTGGGATTCTGGTCAAAGGACTTAAATTTTAACCTCTAAGCTGACTCTCATAGCAGCTAGAGAGGGCATAAAGAACTGAGATTATAATTATTACAATCCCTGTTTCAAGCTGTATATACATTCACTTCACACACACAATAAAACATGAGATTAAATAGCACACAAATTAGGTATAAAATGTATTTTCATTGAGTCACAAATCTATTGTTTTAGGCTTCTTAAGGTTCCCAGACTTATGTAATTCTATTTCAGAAAGTCAAAAATATAAATCTTTTTCAGGCCATGACATAACAATCCTGCAGCACTAGTAAGCTACTAGTCCTCCTCTCGGCTCAGCGACAGCTCCCAACCCCCACCTTTCAACTATAGTCTGTCAATAGACCTCTCGAGGTTTCTAGGGATGAGCCACCCCTAGAATCTTCAAAGACATAACCAACTTTCTCTGACCTTAGATTTGTTTTCCACTACTTGCCAATAAATCTCATACTACTCTTTAACTGCCTAATGTGCTGAACCCATTAATAATTGTATCTGTTCTGAAATCTGTAACTACTGTACTGGTGTTTTGTATTATTTGTCCACCCTGACGTGAAACCTTTGTAACTGAATTTGTTCTGAAATCTTTAACTACTGTATTGGTGTTTTGTATTATTTGTCTACCCTGATGTGGAACCTTTGTAAAACAGATCACGCTCAAAGGTCTTCCGAAAATTCATAAATAAATAACATGAAAGAGTTTGGCTCCAAACCAGGAGTCCTATCAATACTTCAAAAACAGACAAAAAATATTTTATGTCCACTCAAACCAAGAACTGAGGAGCTCAGAGAACATAGAAACATAGAATTTGACAGAAGATAAGGGCTGTTTTGGCCCACCTAGTCTGCCCATTTCTTTACCTAATGCATAGGCTGCAGATCCTAGTTAACCAACAGCCTACTTCTTCCTACCCCCACTAGAACTGCTTTATGTCTGTCCCATGCATTCTTGAATTGCCTCATTGTTTTTGAGTCCACTACCTCCTCAAGAAGGCTGTTCCATGTATCCACAACCCTCTCCATGAAAAAATATTTCCTCACATTACCTTTGAGCCGTCCCCCCTCTATCTTCAAATTGTGCCCCTTGTTCTTGCACATCTCTTTTTCTGAAAGATGCTACCCTCTTGGACTCTGTTGATTCCCTTGATGTACTTGAAAGTTTCTATTATGTCCCCCATCTCCCTCCTCTCCTCGAGTGTATACATATAAAGCTTCTTTAATCTCTCTTCATATGTCTTCTGGTGCAGACCCTGCACCATTTTAGTTGCCCTCCTCTGGACAGCTTCCATCCTGTCTATGTCCTTGTGGAGATGGGTTTCCAAAACTGGATGCAGAACTCCAGATGGGGTCTCACCAACTGTCTGTAAAGAGGGATAACAACTTCCTGTTTTCTACTGGTGATATCTCTTCCTATGCATCCCAGTATCCCATCAGCCCTCCTAACTGCCTTCTCACATTATTTGCCCACCTTAAGGTCATCTGATATAACTCTACTTATCATTACAGAAGAGGTCTGTAATTACAGCAATGTTCCTACAAAAATGTAATCAATTTCCCTGAAACTGAGTATAGAAATGAATTAACAGGTAAGCGGGGTTTTTCCTTTCTTCTTTAATTTCATATTGTACATCAAAGGGTCGCATCACTAAGAAGAGTGCTCAGGGCTGAATTAAGGGTCCTTCCGAGAACTCCTAATTTAAAAAAAAAACAGAATACTGAAAATTGTCATAAGTTCTTTCAAAAAAATATATACTGTAGGTGAAGCTTAAGCTCCATATGAAATCTGGAGTCCGCTTATATATTCCGTACTATATGAAGCCAAAAAATCAAGAACCAGAGTGGGAGTTCTAGCTCCATAATATTAGGCTTTTAAAGCCTTATCCAAATATCCGGACCCATTAATCTTGTTCATTTATTAGTGTGAACTTATAGACAGCACCTGAAAATAAATGCAGTACCTCTGTAGAATAATGATTTCAGGGTCAGTTTCTATCATCACCAATGCAGCGTGTCTGCTTAAACTAACAGTATGGAGTTAACACAAGCAAAACTCAGGACGACTTGTTTCCTCATTTTTGCTCATTTGTCAGATGTTCAGACATTAAAGAGTCCATATGGGCCTCCTCATCCCATTTCCTTTTCCTCCAATTTCAAGTGCTTTCATTACAATTCATTGTTCACTGGGTACCAGCATGAGCCACCTGTAAAATAAAGAAAAATAAATGCTCCACTGAGCGTAGTAAATTTTACCCAAATAAGTAAGCTGGGACCTCCCAGCCCTTGGCAAAGATAGCATATCTTTAATTAATGTGAAAAAGGCACATCATCACAAGCACAGGAACAATTCCTTCTGTATCAGTTCCTCCTGGAACCCAATTGTCTCTCTTCAGTTGGGGAGAGAATGCCACCAAAGCCTTGGTAAGCAACATAACTTCTTAGCTCATACTGGTACAGCCGACAGCATAATACTTATGAAAATCACAGTTATTTTGGCAATCACCACAGCTTAATATCTAAAGCAAATATAAGTTCCATTCAACAAGCAAAAAAATAGTGGAGAAATATATATAGCCACATGTTTTTAAAAATTGTAACAACACAAGCAGAGCAATGAGGAGCCGAGGAGCATCGCAGCCATCTTGCTGTTCCGCCCACACACACACTGGGAGATGGCACACTTACCACTTGATCTATGGCACTGTCTCTACCCCTTTCTTACCCCTATCATTCCCTCGTGCCTATCTCAGACATTTTTGAAATCCAACACTGTTTTTGCCCCTATTACCTCTGCTGGGCAGCTGTTACAGGAATCCACCACTCATTCTATGAAGGCAGGTATGAAGTATTACAGTATATATAGATATAGGGGATACATGATGGGCATGAGTGTGATATGGCAAATATTGTCACTACAGCAGAGTGAGATATCCAAGCTCACGATGCAGGAGTGACAATATTTGCGCCATAGCACAATATCTGCTCATCATGTATTTGATATATACAATAAGGCCAAGAGTTTCAGAAGTTTTGTTATGCTGTCTTGTGTTCTGTTCCAGTTTATGTGTTTGCTCATTCTGTGTGTGAGCTTTTCTGAATGGGCTGGCAGTGTTATAAACTCTGAGAGACACATGAGTGTGTTTTGCAATGCTAAATGAGTTAGTTTTAGATAGGAGTGAGAAACATACTTTTTGTGAAGCTGTATTGTTTAGCAGTCTGGCTGCAGTGAAGTTCAGAGCATCACAGTAATTGTAATGAGCTGAGAGGCAGAGTGTCAGAACAGCTGATACTGTTTTCAGTGATAATTAAGTTAGCTGCAGGCAGACTGCAGAGTGTTCTGTGAAATTGTACTCTTTAGGATTCTGGCTGCAGTGAAGCTGAGATTGTCACAGTAATTGTAATGGATGAGAATCAGAGTTTGAGGAACAAGTGAGAGTGTGTTTCAGTGGTAGATGAGTTAGCTACAGGCAGTAGTTTAGACTGTTCTGTGAAGCTGTGCTGTTTGGAATTCTGACTGCATCAAGTTGAGAGCATCACAGTAATGAGCTGAAAGTTGTGGGGGGGATAGGTGTGTTTTGTAATGCTCACTGAGTTAGCTGTAGGCAGCAGTGAGACCTCTCAGGTAGTTCTGCATTAGTGTCTATGGTAACAGGACAGGTGTTTCTTGAATGCTGAGGGGAAAGCTGCCTAGGGTGATGATATCAGTGACATTTTGTGACCTGTGTTTGTAAATGGCTCATATCATCACAGTAGAGCAGAGGGTAAAAATATCACACTGCAGTGGATGATACGCTGTTTTATCTCACTCATTTACCACTCACCCCTATTGTATATATATAGATATACAATAGGGGTGAATTGATATGCCATTAAAAATTTCCATATCATAGCCAAAGTGTGATAACCAGCTCATGATGTGTACACAGTGGAAAACAACACACGGTTATCACAACCCTCATTATGTCTGTGCTGTTATCACCACTGTGTACATGTCTGTTTCACAATACTACTGAACTACATTTCAAACACTCTTCCCAACCTGCCCCACTTCTGCGAGGTTCCAAGCAGCGTATGATAGAAACTATCGTCCATATCTCCACTGAATATAAACTCCACACGCCACTACCCACATAACAACCCACCAACTCCCAAAAGACAAAAAACATAAAAATAATGTTTAAATCCATCATAAACACTTCCAACACCATACAAGATGCACTGACCAAAACCCAGAAGAACCCAACCCCACCTACATCCCAAAGCAACCAACCACAAACAAGCTGATGAAAACCAACCAACCACAAAGCAGAAACCCACAAATACCACAAATCACTACAGAACACAACACAACACAACCAATCACTAAAGACTGCGGAACAACACCCAAACAAACAATCAGCACCACAGACAAGAGGTAAATAAATAAATATACCAAAACAAATGTATCTTTCTAAAACAAATACCAACGAGTTCAACCCTATTGTATAAAACAGATACGTGATGTGTAGACAAGCGATAGAGGATAACATCAACACTTGTGGCAAGTGAGCTCTGGGGGTTAATCACTCATGGCTCCACTTCACAGAGCCACTCCTGATAACCCCGCACTCACCACTTGTCACTCGTCCTGATATATCTGCTATCACATGACTACACATCACGTATCCCCTTATTATATATATGTATATATATATCTATATATATATATATATATATCTATATATATATATATATATATATATATATATATATAAAATGGGTGTGAAACATATTCCAGTGAGATAAAACAAGTTATTTTCACTGCAGTGAAATGAATCCTGATGACATCAGCTGAGTTAAAATAAATGCAGTTTATTGCACCTCCAAACCTGCGCAAAACCGCACAACCTCGCAAAGCCACGCAAAGCCATGCAAAGCCATGCAAATTGTACATTTTGCAACAATGAGTCCCCCATTGTATGAATAGGATACATGATGTGCACTCGTGTGATATGGGAAATATGTTCAGTCCTGTACAGTGACCTCTGAAACCTCACTCATGGCTTCGCCACTCGTAAGTATTCAGAGGTCACTCTAGAGGAGTGAAAATATTTTCCATATCACACTCATGCCCATCATGTATCCCATCTATATACATATATATATATATATATATATGTATATATATATATATTTATTTATATAACATTTGTACATTAACTGCTGCTTTGATATTACCACGTCATGAATTGACCTATTAAAGCTGGAAAAAATTTGCAAAATACAGTGGTAGAATTATTTCCTGTAGTTCCCCCTTTTGTTCTTCTTATCCCTGACAGGGTCTGCAGAGTGGGAGAACATGGTAAATGACTGCATTGACCAACAGGGATGTGTTGCTATATGGTATCTAAGGGTGTTGCACTCTCCCCTGAAAATGTGTAAACCCCAATCTACATTACATTTAGCCTGCTGAGAGATGGTCCAAAGGAAAGTGCAGTACAAGTCGTAATAAACTGTTCCACCAATGAGTTGGTTTAGCATTGTTTTTTACAGCTAGCAATGAATTGGTAACTCATATTGCATTGTTTTTCAATGCTTAAGCAGCTCAGTAACAATGTTTGCAAAATGTTTTTGCAACTCATTTAGAATGCACCTTCAGTCCAGTAAAACCGCAATGAAGAACTGCATTTTAACTTTTAAGAAACAGTTTGTGCTGAGCTTTGTGCTGGATCCATCAACACTTTTGCAACTCAATCAGAAATGCTAACACAACTCATTGGAGGAACAGTTATGTGACTTGTATATAATGGTTAGGGAAATCATTGTGTTCTGATTGGTTGAGAGGGTTCCAAACCCAGTGCCTTACATGGTGACAACCACCAGGTCGAGAACCCTTCTAGCCACCAGGAAGCAGCACACCTAGAAATCCATGCCTGCCAGAAATTTTTTGGAAAAAGATTTCAGGCAGCCTTGTCTGTAAGGCTAAAATCTTTAACAATCAAGACTTGCTGTAACTTACAAAATTACATTTTACCACATTGTTAAATCTCCCTAACCCCAACCACAACTACATCTTATATTTAAAATAAATTAAACCCAACTACTCACTTTTGTTTATGTACCGCTACACTTGTCTTCTGAAGGCCTTCAATCCTCACTATAGATCTGATGTTGACTGCTGCCATATTGGTGCACAGCATCTCAACCCCCCCCGGCGTGCTCAGCCTCTCAATCCAGATGCTCCATCACCTGCCTGCTCACCTGCTATTCTGATCACATATTTCTTAATCTATTTTTTTGTGCTGCAGTATGCATCATAATCCCCTTCTCCACTTTCTGAGACTTAGTCCATCTGCTTGATCCTCTGGTCTGCTCGCTCATCCCCTGGTTAATCAGCTCACACCCTGTTCCATTTACTCATTCACCCTCTATTCCTCTTGACAGAATTTAGTTTATTTTTATTGGTTCTTCTTTGTCAATGTTCACCAGCTCTGGCTGACAGTATCCATGGCAGCACACAGAACATGCTGTCGTAGAAACATAGAAATTGTCAGCAGTAAAGGACCTCTTTGCCCACTTAGTCTGCCCTGTTTTCCCTACCAACTGTGCCACAGAAGACCCTGCACAATCTCTAGTGTTTCCCCCCATTTGCCTTATTTCTAAGGTCCCCTTGTGTCTATCCCATACATGCTTGAATCCTATTATCATTTTTGCACCCATCACCTCTGCTGGGAGTCTGTTGCAGGTGTCCACCATTCTTTCTGTGAATAAGTATTTCCTCACATTTTCTCTGAGTCTCCCCCTCCAGCTTCATAGTGTGACCCCTTGTACTCTAGCATCTTTTTCTATGTAAAATGCTACCTGTATGTACCTTATTAATACCTATGAGGTATCTGAATGTTTCTATCATGTCCCCCCTTTTTAACCTTTCCTCCAGAGGGCACTTACTAAATTCCTCCAGTCTTTCCTCATCTGACTTTTTATACAGGCCCTGGATCATATTGTTTGCCTCTTCTGAACTGCCTCCACCCTATCTACAGTATGTCCGTCAAAAGATAGGGCCTCCAGAACTGGACACAATACGTGAGGTGGGGCCTCACCATCGATCTATACAGTAATAACACTACCTACCTCTTTCTGCTGGTGATACCCTTCCCTGTGCACCAGAGCATCCTTCTAGCTTTCCCTGCTGCCTTATCACACTGCTGTGCAACCTTCAGGTCATCAGAAATTATTACCTCCAGCTCCCTTTCCTGTTTTGTTGTTGCCAATACCTCCCCATCCAGCTGCTATGTTGCCCTGGGGCTTCTGTGCCTTAAGTGCATGATTTTGCACTTTTTTATATTGAAACCCAGTTACCAAACCCTTGACCAGTCTTCCAGCTTCATCATATCATTCCTCATTTTTTCCATCCCCTCTGGTGTGTCCATTCTGTTGCAGATTTTTGTGCTATCCACAAACAGGCATACTTTCCTCATCCAACCCTTCTGTAATGTTTACTGGATTTACTGGATACACTGGACAAAAGAAGGCCTTCTCGGCCCATCGAGATGGTCCCTTACAAAAGTGGGCCAATTACCTTCATGTGTTTGTCAATCATACATCTAATTTTTTTTTTAAAATGTCAGGGGTTTTAGAAATAATCAAATGCTCAGGAAGTGAGTTCCAGATTTGAGGTACCCTAACACTGAAGAAATTGTTTCTTAAATTTGTATTTACCGTTTCAACGGTCAGTTGTTTACTATGTAGTCTACCCACAATACGTTTCTTTGCAAAATGTCAGTCCGCATAACTTCATCTGAATTGGGCATTTTAAATGTTAAATAGAAGTAAAAGATCACCTCTCAATCTTCTTTTTCTAGAGAGTGGAGTCCTGTTTACTTAATCTAACTTCGTAAGAGCCTTTTTAATCTAGGTATCATCCTAGTCAATCTCCTTGGACCTGTTCCACTCTAAAGATATCCTTCTTAAGATAAGGGCTCCAAAATGGAGAAGCGTGAATCAAGATGGGGTCTAATATATGATCTATACAAAGTAACCAAGCATTGTTCAGATTTATTTACAAAAGTTTTATTTATCTGCCATAGTATTAGCTATATTTGCTACTCTGTTACAATGTAAATTGGCTGATAGCTTAGTGTTGATCATAATCCCCAGGTCTCTTTCACATTCAGAACTTTTAATTTGCTTGTTATTTAACCAATAAACATTTTTTGGATTATTTTTTCCAAAGTGTAATACCACACATGTATCGTTGTTAAAGTCCATAGAATTTTTTTTGGCCCATGTTTCTATTGTTTGCAAATCATTCTGGAGAATTTCACTATTTAAGGCTGTATCCACCCTTCCTCCCAGTTTGGTGTCATCTGCGAACTTAGTTAAAAAGTTGCTGGAAGTTATGAATAGGTCCCCAATAAATAAATTGAACAAAGTAGGACCCAGAACTGACCCCTTGGGGACACCACTAGCAACCCTGCAAGGTATAGACATTGAATTGTTTACTCTAACAACCTGAGTTCTATCATATAACCATTGTGAAACCCAATTTATCAGATAATTTGCAAAACCGAGTTTGCACATTTTCTCAATTAACAATGAGTGGGGTACTTTGTCAAAGGCTTTACTATAGTCCAAAAGGATAACATCAGATGGAATATGATTATCCAATAACCTACTGATATTATTATAAAAAGAGATCAAATTAGTAGTACAGGATGATCCAGTTTTGAAGCCATGCTGAGTCAAGTCCTGTATCCCCAACAAATGTATTTCAGAGTCAATATGGGACTTAACTATTCTTTCCATGGCCTTTCCCACTAGTGAAGTAAGACTAATTGGCCTATAGTTATGAACCCTAGATTTATTCCCCTTTTTTAAAATCGGAATAACTGTTGCAGTATGCCAGTCCTTTGGTACATGACCTTCTTTCAGGGATTTGTTAAATATCAGAGTTAACGGGAGAGTAACTGATTCAATGGTTTCTTTCAGAAACCTAGCATTAATATTGTCTGGTCCTGGACTGGTGGAATTTTTCAATAAAGACAGTGTATTTCTTACTTCCTGCTCTTTTATAGTTGGGAGTATGTGGGTTAACTTCCATCTTGGATAATAATTATCATTATTAAAAAATTGTAAAGAAAATAATCATTAAATGTATTAGCAATACTTTGATCATCAGTAATAGAGAGCCCATCATGCATAATTGATCCTATTTTACTTGGTCACCTTTTTACTATTTATATATGAATAAAGTGACTTTTTATTAGTTTTGAGTGAGCCAAGGTAAATTCTAGTTTAGTTTTTGCTTGTTTTATTAGTTTTTTAAGAAGGATACTGATCTTTGTATTTAACCCTTATATGGAGAGCCATTAATTTTAATTTTAAAAAGGCGTTTTTATTTTAATTTGTCTAGAAATACTTTTATTAAACCAAAGAGGAATTTTTCCTTTTTATTATATTTGTTTTTCATGGGTACATAAGATTGTTCCAGTTGATATATAGTATGTTTGAATATATCCATGCTTCAAAAACATTTTGATTCATAAACTTTAGTTCAATTTGTTTGGTACAATACATGATTTATTTGTATGAAGTTTGCTTTTGTTATAATTTTTTGTAAAGTTCCTATGTTAGTTTTATTTTTTGTGATCCTAAGGTTAAACAATATTACATTATGGTCACTATTACCAATGGGGCAAGTAATGTCAATATCTGACACTAGGTTCCAAGAGTTAGTCAGAATAAGATCCAATATACTATTTCCTCTAGTGGGAAATTTGATTAATTGTTCAAGGTCGTGATTGGTACACAGATTTATTAATTCTTTTTCTTGATTGGTTACTCCAGTAAAGCATTCCCAGTTTATTCCAGGCATGTTAAAATCACCCAATATCAACACATTATTATTTTCAGAAAAATCATTAATTTGGTTAATCAGTTTATAGGTGTAATCAAAATCAGATGATGGGGGTCTATAATATACTCCTATAGTAAGTTTTGGCTGTCCTTTAAATAATATTTGTACCCACAGAGTTTCCAAATCAGTGTTTTGTGTTACTTCAGTAGATAATATATCGTTGTGATGAATAAACAAACCCCACCTCCAATTTTATCTAGTCTGTCCTTATGATATAATTTATAACCAGGTAGTTCCTTGACCCATTTAGAGGCAGGGTCCCACCATGTCTCGGTTACGGCAATAATACCAAATGTCCAAGAATTTACATTTACATTCCAATTCTGCCATATTCAAATTGTTTAAGGACCTAGCATTGAAGCTCAAAATTTTACAGTATTTGGTCGTTAATTTTACTGTAGTGGTCTTAAATGTTTTCAGAGAATTTGGACAAGACCAATTCTCCCCCACAGAAACTAGTTTAAATTATTAATTTCAGCTAAGATTGTTCACTTGGGAGCTTAAGCAGCAGGCAGGTAGGAAAGAGGGATGGAGTTATATTCTGTTTTAACTGAAATATTTGAATAGTTTGTAAGTGAAATTAGTTTTATGTGTTAAAATTATTACCTTGAATTAGAACTGTTACATTGTAACTTTGGTGGCTTGGGGATAGTTGTTTGTAGGGATACTTAGAGGAAATTTAAATGTGTTGTTTGCCTGGTGTTTGGGAGGGACATTAGCTGCAATTACCTTTGTCTTTAAACAGGAATTACCTTTTTCATTGTTCACTTGGGAGCTTAACAGCAGGCAGGTAGGAAAGAGGGCTGGAGTTATATTCTGTTTTAACTGAAATATTTGAATAGTTTGTAGTGAAATTAGTTTTATGTGTTAAAATTATTATCTTGAATTAGAACTGTTACATTGTAACTTTGGTGGCTTGGGATAGTTGTTTTGACAGGGATACTTAGAGGAAATTTAAATGTGTTGTTTGCCTGGTGTTTGGGGAGGGGACATTAGCTGCAATTACCTTGTCTTTAAACAGGAATTACCTTGGCTTTCATTGTTCACTTGGGAGCTTAAGCAGCAGGCAGGTAGGAAAGAGGGCTGGAGTTATATTCTGTTTTAACTGAAATATTTGAATAGTTTGTAAGTGAAATTAGTTTTATGTGTTAAAAATTATTATCTTGAATTAGAACTGTTACATTGTAACTTTGGTGGCTTGGGATAGTTGTTTGGCAGGGATACTTAGAGGAAATTTAAATGTGTTGTTTGGTAAGAGCCCTCCCACCCACCCTGTTGTATGCCTTCTTAAATACTGAAAAGCCACTGGGGTTGGGATTGAAGGGCTGAGTATTTCTGTTTGGGACTGAAATTCGAAGCAACAGGAGCTGGTGGGCCTGTGACATCATATGGTACCTGATGTCTGCTTACACACACTGTTAGTGGGACCAAACACACACTGGACTGTATGTGTTTGTGAGACTTGGGAACGTTATTGGTGGAGTTGAAATTGGGTTTGTAAATAACTACAGTCAGTATAGAGAGAAACTGTACTCCAGGGAAAGGACTGAGAAAAGGGGTGCTATTAAACAGAGGGGATAATCAGGATGGCTATATTCCACCATGGCAGGCATCTTCGGAAGGGCTGTAGGCTGCACAGGCTGTGGGATGGCAATAATTCTAAATTGGACCTGAGAGGGAGGCTGCCCACTGTGTAGACAGCTATCTTGTATCAGGAGTGAGGTATATTGGTTAAGGAGTAAGCTGTGGGAGCTGGGGGGGGTCCAAGGATAAGGGGTGTGGATATGGGCAGCAGAAGGGTGGGGCTGAGGGGAGGCTGGGGCAACACTCTGAAATTACAGGACGTTATGTTACAGCAAGCAGGATGGGGGATATTAGGGACAGAGGACCCTTAGATAGGGAAGTTGATGCTAAGGGGAAAGTGTACGGGGTGAACATTCTGAATACAAAGAGACTGGAGGGGGAAGAGTCAGGAGGGGCTGCTGTGCGGAAGCCTAAAACAGCAGACTGTGGGAAGGGAGCTCCTAAGGTGAACAGTGCAAGAGAGGAAGAAGAGGGTCAGTTTAGAGATGCAGTCAGGGGAAACTTGGGTTACTTGATGGAGGCTGACATAGAGTGTCACAATAAATTTGAGCTACTAAGCAACCTAGAGGGGGAGGAAGGGGTTGGTGGAAATGAGGAAACTTATACAGAGGCCGGGGGGAGGGAGTCGGATACCCATAGGGCATCACAGACCAGCTATGGAAAGGATAGACATAGTCCCAGAGGGAGAAGGGGAAACATGTATGTTAAGCAAATGGGGGAGATGCAACATATTCCAGACATGAGGGAGGAGAGCATGATTGGAGAGAAACTGGGAGACAAGGAGGTGGGAGAGGAGCCCCCCTTCAGCAGGGAGGTCAGTACCAAGGATGGGGGCCCTAGCTAAAGGGACCCACAGAGAACCTCTGGAGGCAGGGGTACTATTACAAGGGGGGAGGATGGTGGTGGGGGAAGGGAAACCATCAGGGCCAGGATAAATGGTTCAGATAAGAGAGGGTTAAAGGGGACACCTATTCAGAGGGGTTTGAGTTAAGTGGGCAAAATAGCAAGGGAGCAAAGGGAGGGTGACAAGGGGTCTATAATAAGGCAGGAATACTCCATGAAATTGAGATCATAAATAAAGGGGGAAGGGGCTGAGAGGGCATAGTGGAGGTAACCATAAGGATGATGGCGGTGTTAAGGTTCTGTTACTGGAGACTCGATGATTAGGGGTATCCATTGGGAGGGACGGGGTGGATGCCATAGCCAGGTGAAGGTAGTGAGTATCTCTGGGCTGACAGTGCACAGAGCAAAGTTCATGGTGTATGAAATGGTTAGGGATTGTGGAGGAAACCGGATTTCCTGGTGCATTTGGGAACTAATGATCTAGAAGGAAATAGCATTTTGAAATCAAGCAAGGTTCCAAGAACTTGCCAGAGTCTGTCAGGATAATAATGCAACATTTTTCGGAGATATTGCCAGTACCAAAGGCCTCAGTGGAGAAAAAAAAAAAAGCTTACAGAGGTTAATGACTGGCTCAGGAAGTGGGGTGAAGAGAATGGGTTGGGGTGTTAGGGAACTGGAATGGAGTTTGGGAGGATAAGGGACTATATGCCAAGGACAGGTTTCATCTTGCCCCATTAGGGAAGGAAGTCCTTAAACAGGGATGGCTGACTCACATACAAGAAAGGTGGGGTTTAAACTTGTAAGGGGGAAGGGATGAGGAGGGGCTGACCAGAGCCCTCTCCTCCAGATGAGGGAGTAACGTCAAGCCAAGAGGGAGGGGAAACAGACTGGAGGTGGAGGTTTCAGGAGGAGCAGGGGAGGATGGAAGTGTAAGGAATCTGGGTGGGGTTCAACAAAGGATCAGGGATAAGGGGTGGGGGTTGGTGTTAGTAAATTCCAGAGCTTTGGAAACAAGTTGCAGGAATTCAGGCCATATGTGTTGAGGGTGGATGTGGCGGCGGTCACGGAGGCGTGGGCCAACAAAAACCATGACAGGGACCTAAATGTACGGGGTACACTATGCTTAGGAAGGATAGAAAGGAGGTCAGAGGGGTGGTGGCTATGTTCATTAGAGATGATATAGAAATTGCTATGGTAGAAGAGGCAGAGGGAAACGGAGGCCTTATGGGTCACCTTACGATCTCCAGCAGGTGAAAAGGTCAAGCTGGAGTAGTATATAGGCCCCGGGATGAGTGATGTTCTAGAGGATGGTTTGCTGGACAACATCATTGCCCAGTGTGGTCCAAGGGGAGGAGTGGTGTTGAGGGGACCTAATATGCCAGGTACAAACTGGGGAACCATGTCCTCTAAGGTGGCCAAGGAGCAGAGGCTGCTGGATGGCTTCCAGGATGTGTTCTTAACACAGCATGATGGAGCCCACAAGGAGGGCATGTCCTGGATGTGGTTCTGGTAGATGGGGATCTGGTAAGGGACATAGTTGTGCAGGACCCCTGACTGGGAGTGACCACAATACTGTCTGGTTTCAAATAAGAATGGGGGAGTGGGGTGAGATCTAGGACACTGGCAGTGGACTTCAGGGGGCAGACTTATGGGCATGGGAATATTCTCAAGGATCACTTGAAGGGGATTACCTCAACGACAAGTGTGGAAAGGAGATGGGAGGTCATAAAATGGGGACTTCATGAGGCAGTCAGGATCTGCGCTAAGTTGAAACTTAAGGGAGAAAGGTCACGTAAACCACGCTGGTGGTCCAGTGAGGTACAGGTAGCAGTCAGAGAAAAGAAGGCGGCCTACAAAAAATATAAAACAACAAGAGGGGATAGGGATAAGGAAATGTACCAGCTTGCATCTAGAAAAGTCACCCGTATGGTGAGGGGAGCAAAGTCCAGTAAAGAGCAGCGGCTGGCACAGGGGATACATGGAGGGGAAAATGGGTTCTTCCGCTACATTGGGGAGCGGATAAAAACTAAGGGCCATCTCAGAAGATTGAGATCAGAAGGAGGGTGGGTGGAAGAGGCGAGGGACCAGGCAGAGGTATTTAACGAGTACTTTGCTTCTGTGTTCAGTAGGGAAGGGGATGGGATATCTACAAAGCAAGGCATGAAGGGGATAGAAGCGGCAGGGAGTGGGATCAGTGGAGCAACAGAAATGGAGCAAGAGGGAGGGAAAGGTACCCCAGGGGTGTCACATCTGGATAAGGATAAAAAGACCAGTAAAGGGGAGGGGATGGATTATGCTATCTCCACCAAAAGGGTGTGGTTAGCCCTCAAGGCCCTAAAGAAAAACAAATCTCCTGGGCCGGATGGCATTCATCCGAGAGTACTATGGGAATTGGCAGACATACTGGCTGCACCCCTGGTGGAGCTTTTCAGCAGGTCACTTGAGACAGGGAGGGTACCTAGGATTGCGAGAGGCACATGTGGTCCCAATCCATAAAGGGGGTCGAGGGAATAGGTAACTATAGACCCATCAGTTTGACCTCGGGGTGGGAAAATTAATGGAGAGTATACTAAAGGAACGATTGGGGTGTACTTGGAGGGTGGGAGGTCTGGATAGTCGGCAACATGGGTTTGTGCCAGGTAGATCATGTCAAACCAACCTTGTGGAGTTCTATGAATGGGTAACATCAGAACTGGACAGGGTAAGCCTCTGGATGTATTATTCTTGGACTTCAGCAAGGCTTTGACTCTGTCCCCCACAATGGTCTGGTGGAGAAACTGATGGGGTTAGAGTAGGCCTTTGATGGTCAGATGGATTGAAAACTGGCTAGCTGGATGCACTCAGAGACTAGTGGTCTGTGGGAGCTCTCAACCCAGAGAGGTTGGTAGTGGGTACCACAGGCTCGGTCCTGGGTCCGATCCTGTTTAATGCATACATATCAGACATCAGGGAGGGTATAGAGGTGAAATGAGTCTCTTCGCAGATGACTCCAAGATGGGAGCAGTAGTTGAGGGAGAAGAGGGAGGGTGGCCTGCAAGAGACCTGAGACACCCTGAGCTGGGCTCACATGTGGAAATTAAATTACAATATCACCAAGTGCAAGGTGTTGCATCTTGGTGGGAAACCCTAAACACAGGTACACTCCTGGGAGGGAGGCTGGAGGCCTCAATAGGGGAAAAGACCTAGGGGTCATGATGGATACATGTATGAATAACTCTGAGCAGTGCAGAGGCAGCAAGCAAGGCAAACAGGATGTTGGGATGCATCGTAAGGGGATCACCTCTAGGAGCAAGGAAGTGATTCTGCCGCTGTACAATGGACTGGTTAGACAACACCTTGAGTACTGTGTACAGTACTGGAGACCACACTTGAAGAGGGACATACAGCTCCTGGAGAGGGTACAGAGGAGGGCAACAAAGATGATACGAGGGCTAGGGGATTTGACATATGAGGACAGACTTGAGGAGCTCTGCCTGTTTTCATTGGAGGAGAGGAGAGACAGGGGGGACATGATTGAGGTCTTCAAGTACCTCAAGGAATAAATAGGGTAAACATGGAGGATCTTTAAACTAAAGCAGGAGGTATCACCAGAGGCATGGTTTGAAGTTGAAGGTGGAAGGGTGAGGGGAAAAGAGGAGGAGGTTTTCACTGAGAGGGTGGTGGACCCTAATGCACTGCCTGGTGAGCTGGTTCAGAGATCCACAGTGGAGGGCTTCAAGAGAGGGTGGACAGACACAGAAGGTGGATGTATCAGATGATGGCCTGTCCCGGGTGGGATGGATGATAGGGGTTTCTGGAGAACAAGGGATGGAGGGTCTCGCATCCAACTAAGGATCTAAGTTCTAACAGACTCGATAGACCGTAAGGCCTAATCTGCTGGCAAATAGTATGTTAGTATGTTAGAACTACCCCTTCTACTCAGGTGGAGTCCGTCCCAGCAAAAAAGTGAGTCCCTAGCACAAAAGTCTTCCCAGTGATGAATACATTTAATCCTCTGCACACTGTTTGTCATCTCCTTCCACCCACTACCCCACCATCTCAAAGCCAACAGACATTTTTAAAATCATGTATGATATATACTGTATAGCAACTGAAACTCAGAATATGAAAGAGTAATATTTCTTAACATGTATTACTTTAGGTAATTCATTAGCCCATGAAAATATTACTGAGTTTCTCAATACTTTTGCATCATGGAGGCTTCCTGGTGAACCAAAGTTCATGTTCCAAAAGCTGGAAATACAAAATTAACATAATATCACCATACTTGTTTTAACTTGTTTGAGTCACATCTGTTGTACTACATTTCATCATGGAAAACTTATTTAAAAGATGCCCAATCCTAGAGACTCTGGGCTCCATAGAAATGAGTAGACACATATTCATATATATATATATTACATAACATCAGATTACCAATGACTATAATCAAATCTGTAGACTGACACCACAGGAGGAATGGAGGAGGTGACCCAGGAGAGCAGGTGCAAGAAGGTCTAAGAGATAACCTGGGCCCTGACCATGTAGGGGCTTATAGGTGGGAAGACTCACCTTAAAGAGGATCATCCAGTGGGTAATAAGGGCCACTCATACATTATATATATTACAAACCACTCCCCGCCATCCACAAATATGATTAGCACATAATCCTTAGTATACTAAAAATAGAAAACGTTATGAAGATACCAATATGATCAACGATTGCCTGCAGCCCATAGGATGGCCAACCTTTACAGTTAATAAGGTCTCTATATCCATCAATAGGAGCATGGATTGATATGTGAGTCCCATCTATGCAGCCAATCACTTGTGGTAAACCACTTTGTTTCTCAAATGCAGGGGCAATTTGTACTGCTTCAGATGTTGAGGGATACTTTATCAAATCAGGTAACACTTCCTTGAAGAAAGACATACACAACATATGAACAAACTTGTGGACTGTTGCTTTGCGGATGCCAAACTGGTTTTCCACTACTCTGTACTCACAGCAGCTTCCCAGTTTGTACAGAACTATAGCAACATGCATAGGCAATGGTACAGGTCTGCGTACATGTGTCATGGCTGGTTGCATATAAGGTGTCATTATCTGGACCAGTGTCATTAACGATGCACGTGACATTGCTAAAATTCTCTTGCCAGTCAGTGTCACAGAATTCACTGAGCACTATCCTCTGCCACCAATACTGACTACGTGTTTTCATCCACACAGAATGTTCACGCAGGTTACATGCTGATGCAGCACATATCATGCTGCTACTCAGCATATGGCAATTATATTGTGCCTCTTGTATTTCAGCATCATCTCTGTGATGCAATCTCATCAGTAACAAGAACTGACGTTCCATACGATTTCTGAACGGCATCATAAGAATAGCATATTTGCCATCAGGCTTCTTCAAAACTGCAAATCAAAGGGCATGGTAATGGAATATGCTTTTATAATGGCAGCAGTACTTTAGGAAGGCAGATAAAGAAATTAATGTGTACTGTATGTTCTTGATATTATGTTGAAGAAAAATTATTGATCAATACCTGAAAAATATAAAAAAATGTTATTACACCACTGCTAAGTTAAATTCAATCCATATGATTTTGATTGATTAATAGTAAGTGTTATTATTTAAGCAAAAAGGCCTGACAGGTTATGCATTGTGCTCGGATTGTAAGGTGTGCCATGAGGCATGAGGCATTGCTGAATGCCTTCACTTCAACCACCCAAAAAGTGCTGTTAGCCCACCACAATCAACACCCTGGAGTGTCTTACTGTGATTATAAAATAGGTCCAAAGTTTTCAATGTTACAAAAAGAATTCAAAATGTTGCTAGATAACGAAAATAGTTCTTCCACATATCACATATCATATATATATATATATATATATATATATATATATATATATATATATCTTAAATGGGAAAACAGTTTGCCAGCTAGCACCTTTTAAATTTGCTGCCATAATTGGCAAGCAGTTCCAACAGCCAAAGATACTTATTAACTCATTACTTGTATAATTGCTTTATTACATTGATGCTCATTTCCTTGTCTCCTGCTTAGTTCTGTAATTTAGTTTCACTGAATGCTTGTGAAAACGTACAGTATTGCTCACATTCCTTTCTAGTATATAAATAAATAAAAATAAACAATGTAATTATCACTTCTTGCTCCCAATGGCAAGACGGGATCAGGAATTCCATCCCCAATCCCTACCCACCCCAAGAGACAGTTAAGGCAGCCTTGGGGCCAGCTCAGTAAAGCAGACCATCTGGATACAGACAGGACATCAGGAAGTCTAGCCCTCCTTGTTTTTCCTCTTTTATCCCAAGAGCTCCTTCAGTGAGCATGATGTGCATGCCCTACATCTCGGAGATGCCACTGGTACTCTGTGTGGGATCCATTCCTGCTGTGTGTCTCACATTCATCATCACCAAAGATACCTCCAAATGGTAGTCAGCGATGAGGCACAGCAAACCTCTAACTGAGTGAGGAGAGCAGTCCAACAGATGCTCAGTCATCACACTCACCCAAGCAGCCCCCAAGTGACCTGCTCCAGTTTCTGAACCTGTGTCATCAGCAGCTCATGGGGGAATGTGCTTTACAGCACCTCAGCCCTCAACACCATTGGGTGAATTTTAAAAATTGGTTTGGTTCCGGTTTTGCCAAAGCAGTAAGGAAAAGAGATTGGCCTATATGAAATTCAGGAAACCAAGGAGAGATGGATAGGAAAATTACGAAAGTTGGCTGTTGAGGCCAGTGAGGAAGTCCGGTGAGCAAAAGGCACATAAGGAGCAGAAGATAGCTGAAGGAATTAAGAAGGCTTTCTTTCACTATGTAAGTGAGAAAAGGGGCATGAAAGAATGGATAGTTAGGCTTGAGAAAAATGTGGAATGGGTGGAGGACAATAAGGGAAACAAAGATATACTAAATGAATACTTCTGTTCTGTCTTTGCCAGGGAGAAGGATGGACCAGTGCCTTCAGGAGGGAAAGGAGGAGCGGGTGGGGGGGGGAACACATATGTAGTGATAGAGGAGGATTGAGTGAGGGAAGGAGGGATGGTTTGCTGGCATTGAAAGTGGACAAATCACCAGGCCCACACAGAATACATTTAAGGGTGCTACGGTAACTGACTGAGGAGCTTGCAGGGCCACTGACAGACCTATTTAGTAGTTCACTAGAGTCAGGCATGGCACTGCAGGATTGGATAACAGCCCATTTATTGCACCTACACAAAAATGGTCCCAATGACAATCCAGGAAATTACAATCCAGTTAGTCTGACCTCCACTGTGGGAAAGCTCATGGAGACTATACTAAAGTGATACGGCAATCCCAGGAGTTAGATTAACAGTCTGTTAATCATCCGCCAGGGTGTAATGTGGTACAAGGTGCAGCCAAGTGCCATATTGCCCCTAGAGGGTAATTAACTTACTGTTGATGTAAGTCCTGAGATTGCCTTATTGCTATTTTAATATAAGGCTATTGAAATCTAACAGCCAATCAGACTGCAGCATTTCCAATATCCTTGCTATAATATAGAAAAGCTTGGTGGAATGTCTAGTGGAGCATGGTCTCTAGGATGAGAGGAAGCTTGGTTTCATTGGGAGGCGGGAAGATATTGTGTCAAACAAGTTAGACTGACTTCTTTTAAACAAAGACACTAGACAGGGACCAAGTGATAGTCATCCTCTATCTTGATTTCAGCAAGGCCTTTGACTCTGTGCCCCACAAAAAGGTTAATAAGTAAGTTGATGGATCTCAAGGTTGGGGATAACATGGCCAGATGAGTGAAGAACTGGATAAGGGATAGAACCCAGAGTGTGTACTTGGTTGGAGAGTTATCTGGCAACAGAGAGGTAACTAGTGGTTTCCCACATGGCCTCTGAGTTGGGGGTCACTGTTTTTCAATGTCTCATCAATTACATTGGGGTGGTATTAAAGGCAATATGCCTATTCACATACGACACCAAGCTCTATGGAAGAGTAGACACAGCTGAAGGGATACAGGATATAATGGAAGATCTGGAAAATCTAAGGAGGTGTTCCAGGATATGGCAGCTTGACTTCAATGCCCATCAAAAAATGCAAAATTATGTGTCTTGGAGCAAAAATTCCAAGGACAGAGTACTACCTGGTCCAAGTATGAGTATCTGTATCAGAGGAGGAGAAGATCCTGGGAGAGATGATCACTAGTGACCTGAAGTACTCCACGCACTCATAGAAAGCAACAGCACTGCCAAGCAAGATGCTGGGATGCATATCTAGAGGGATCAATTGTAGGAGAGAGGAGGTTATACTGCCCTTGTACAGGTCACTGTTAAGGCTGCATCTAGAGTATGGAGTTCATTACTGGTGACACACCTCAAAAAGGACATTAACCTGCTGGAGAAGTTATATAGGACGACTACAAACATGATATCCGGTCAGCAGGGCAAGGCATACAGGTAGAGGTTGAGGGCACTGAACATGTACTTCATGGAAGACAAGAGAGAGAGAGAGGACATGATTGGGACTTTAACATACTTGAAAAGGGATAAATAAGGTTAATAAGGAGATCCTATTTAAGCTGAGAGGCAACCATAACATCAGGGGACACAGTCTTACACTGGTGGGTGGGATGTTTAGGAGGGAGGTTAGGAAGCACTTCTTCACATAGAGGGTGGTGGACATTTGAATACACTGCTGGAATAGGTCCTCTCATTGAAGACAGCACATTCCAGAGACTGAGATAGGCACAGGGGAAGATAAGGATAATGGCTAAGGAGGTTCAGAGGAATGGAGAGGAGAGCAGGACATTATCTCAAGTTGTAGACCCTACAATACGAGTAGACTTTTTTTAAACTCTATTCATTTTGGCCCAGTGGCACTGAAGGCTGAGATGCAGCATGCCACACTCTGCACCACGCCAACAACCCAAGTTCAGGAGTGAGCTCAGGAGTTGGGGGTGGCAGGAAGGGAGATGGATTGAGCACCTGCTGGGCTGCTCTCCTCTCTGGGTGGGAGGCATGGGTTGCCCAGTGCTCTGGTGACCCTGGTGGAGACCAGAGGGCACCATGAGCTGCCAGGCTGCATGTAAGGAGTGTGGCTGATGCAGGTAGGGTGCCGTGCACCAGAGCATCAGATGCACCACGCAGGGCGAGGGGATCTCAGGCTTTCACCACAAGAAATACCTCCAGCCCTGGATAGGCAATGACCCTGCCAGATCAACTGCCACACGCCCAATGCTGGTTCCCCACCACTGTCCCCCATGGTCTCCCTGGGTTGTAGTCTCCCGACCCTGGGAACCACAATGAACTTGAAGATGGTGGGGGAACACAGCGAGCAGTAGAGCAAGCCGGTGAGTGCAGTGGTCTGAGAGAGTTCCAGGCTGGAGGGCTACAAACAGAATAGTAAAAAAATAAAAAAACTCTATTTACTCTACCCATGTGGAGCTCTCTCTCCAGCTGCTGACCTGTGCCTGACTCTACCTCCCTGTCTGAAACTCACCAGAGCAAGGCTGCTCCAGCCCAGCAAATCCTGGCTCTGAGTCCCTGGTAGGGGCAGCCCACACTGGTGCTCTATCTATAATCCAATGCACCAGTACTGGAGTCAAAGAAAGCCCTGGATGGTGAGTCTGACAGCAGAAGTGTGGCCAGGACATAGGTGGCACCTTCACCTATCCACGAATCTGTTTTTTTTTTCAACTTGTTCTCCCCCCCTACTGGACTGGCAGTGCACTCCAGTGCGGTGCGTGCAAACTCCCGCACACACCCGCAGGAGAGCCGCAATGGCTGGTTCCCTGTGTCTGGATCCTGACTATTGATTTAACCCCAGGTCTCCAATGGGGGTTGCCAGATGGCGGAATTGCATCCCAGCTCCCTTCCAGGAAAGGAAAGCAGTCCTCCGGATGCTCGATCCTTTCCTTCCCCGCTGACCCGAGTCCATTCACGAACCTGGGTTGCCAGTGTGGCGTAAGGTATGTCATCCAGCGCCTCAACCATCAGTGCCACCAGGCCTGCCAATGCAAGCAGATTTGATAGGCCAAATGGCCTTCTTCTGCTGGCTTCTTCATATGTTCATATGATTGTATTATTAGCTTTAGGCCAAGTGATGTGGAGGGCTGAAATGCTGTGCAACACATTACCTCCTGACATGCTGGTGATGGATTCATGAATGGACTTAGGTGAGAGATGATGGAGTGACCAAGGACAGCTCCTGCATCAGGAAGGGAAGTTCTATGGCCCCTGCTTGACCACTACCTGGAGGAATCCATAGGTATATGGGTGGGTCATGTGTGAGTGAAAGCCCCACCTTCAGAGCACTGGATGCATCTCCATGGAGGCTGAGCATGCAAAACATGTTCATTACATACACATGTTTGGCCAGGACAGAAAAAGAAGAAAGTGGAGGATGGGCCTCATGAAGCCCTGCCTGTCCATCCATAGGCACGCTCTGACACTGTGATTCTGCAGCACTTTAGGATGGGTTACCAGGGTGAGGTGACTGGTGGAGGACAGCCCCCGTGAACAGTGCAAGAGAGGAAGAAGAGGGTCAGTTTAGAGATGCAGTCAGGGGAAACTCGGGTTACTTGATGGAGGCTGACATAGAGTGTCACAATAAATTTGAGCTACTAAGCAACCTAGAGGGGGAGGAAGGGGTTGGCGGAAATGAGGAAACTTATACAGAGGCCGGGGGGAGGGAGTCGGATACCCATAGGGCATCACAGACCAGCTATGGAAATGATAGACATAGTCCCAGAGGGAGAAGGGGAAATATATATGTTAAGCAAATGGGGGAGATGCAACATATTCCAGACATGAGGGAGGAGAGCATGATTGGAGAGAAACTGGGAGACAAGGAGGTGGGATAGGAGCTCCTTCAGCAGGGAGGTCAGTACCAAGGATGGGGCCCTAGCTAAAGGGGACCCACAGAGAACCTCTGGAGGTAGGGGTACTATTACAAGGGGAGGATGGTGGTGTGGGGGAAGGGAAACCATCAGGGCCAGGATAAATGGTTCAGATAAGAGAGGGTTAAAGGGGACACCTATTCAGAGGGGTTTGAGTTAAGTGGCAAAATAGCAAGGAGGCAGAAAGGGAGGGTGACAGGGGTCTCTAATAGGCAGGAAGACTCCCATGAAATTGAGATCATAAATAAAGGGGGGAAGGGGGCTGAGAGGGCATAGTGAGGTAACCATAAGGATGATGGCGGTGTTAAGGTTCTGTTACTGGGAGACTCGATGATTAGGGTATCCATTGGGAGGGACGGGGTGGATGCCATAGCCAGGTGAAGGTAGTGAGTATCTCTGGGCTGACAGTGCACAGAGCAAAGTTCATGGTGTAGGAAATGGTTAGGGAATGTGAGGAAACCGATTTCTGGTGCATTTGGGAACTAATGATCTAGAAGGAAATAACATTTTGGAAATCCAAGCAAGGTTCCAAGAACTTGCCAGAGTCTGTCGGGATAATGAATGCAACATTTTCCTTTGAGATATTGCCAGTACCAAAGGCCTCAGTGGAGAAAAAAAAGCTTACAGAGGTTAATGACTGGCTCAGGAAGTGGGGTGAAGAGAATGGGTTGGGGTGTTAGGGAACTGGAATGGAGTTTGGGAGGATAAGGGACTATATGCCAGGACAGGTTTCATCTTGCCCCATTAGGGAAGGAAGTCCTTAAACAGGGGATGGCTGACTACATACAAGAAAGGTGGGGTTTAAACTTGTAAGGGGGAAGGGATGAGGAGGGCTGACCAGAAGCCTCTCCTCCAGATGAGGGTAGCCGTCAAGCCCAAGAGGGGGAGGGGGAAGAGACTGGAGGTGGAGGTTCCAGGAGGAGCAGGGGGAGGATGGAAGTATAAGGAATCTGGGTGGGGTTCAACAAAGAGGATCAGGGATAAGGGGTGGGGGTTGGTGTTAGTAAATTCCAGGAGCTTGGGAAACAAGTTGCAGGAATTCCAGGCCATGCTGTTCGAGGGGTGGATGTGGCGGCGGTCACGGAGACGTGGGCCAACAAAAACCATGACAGGGACCTAAATGTACAGGGGTACACTATGCTTAGGAAGGATAGAAAGGAGGTCAGAGGGGGTGGAGTGGCTATGTTCATTAGAGATGATATAGAAATTGCTATGGTAGAAGAGGCAGAGGGAAACGTGGAGGCCTTATGGGTCACCTTACGATCCCCAGCAGGTGATAAGGTCAAGCTGGGAGTAGCATATAGGCCCCCCGGGATGAGTGATGTTCTAGAGGATGGTTTGCTGGACAACATCATTGCCTAGTGCGGTCCAAAAGGGGAAGGAGTGGTGTTGATGGGGACCTTAATATGCCAGGTACAAACTGGGGAACCATGTCCTCTAAGGTGGCCAAGGAGCAGAGGCTGCTGGATGGCTTCCAGGATGTGTTCTTAACACAGCATGTGATGGAGCCCACAAGGAGGGGCATGTCCTGGATGTGGTTCTGGCAGATGGGATCTGGTAAGGGACGGAGTTGTACAGGACCCCCTGACTGGGAGTGACCACAATACTGTCTGGTTTCAAATAAGCATGGGGGAGTGGGGGTGAGATCTAGACACCAGTGGACTTCAGGGGGGGACTTTATGGGCATGGGAAATATTCTCAAGGATCACTTGAAGGGGATTACCTCAACGACAAGTGTGGAAAGGAGATGGGAGGTCATAAAATGGGGACTTCATGAGGCATTCAGGATCTGCGCTAAGTTGAAACTTAAGGGAGAAAGGTCACGTAAACCACGCTGGTGGTCCAGTGAGGTACAGGTAGCAGTCAGAGAAAAGAAGGCGGCCTACAAAAAATATAAAACAACAAGAGGGGATAGGGATAAGGAAATGTACCAGCTTGCATCTAGTAAAGTCACCCGTATGGTGAGGGGAGCAAAGTCCAGTAAAGAGCAGCGGCTGGCACAGGGGATACATGGAGGGGAAAATGGGTTCTTCTGCTACATTGGGGAGCAGATAAAAACTAAGGGCCATCTCAGCAGATTGAGATCAGAAGGAGGGTGGGTGGAAGAGCGAGGGACCAGGCAGAGGTATTTAATCTAGTACTTTGCCTCTGTGTTCACTAGAGAGGGGATGGATATCTACAAAGCAAGGCATGAAGGGATAGAAGGGCAGGGAGTGGGATCAGGGAGCAACAGAAATGGAGCAAGAGGAGGAAAGGTACCCCAGGGGTGTCACATCTGGATAAGGATAAAAGACCAGTAAGGGGAGGGACAGATGATGCTATCTCCACCAAAGGGTGTGGTTAGCCCTCAAGGCCCTAAAGAAAAACAAATCTCCTGGGCGGATGGCATTCATCCGAGAGTACTATGGGAATTGGCAGACATACTGGCTGCACTCTGGTGGAGCTTTCAGCAGGTCACTTGAGACAGGAGGGTACCTTAGATCAGAGAGGCACATGTGGTACCAATCCATAAAGGGGGACGAGGAAGTACCAGGTAACTATAGACCCATCAGTTTGACCTCGGTGGTGGAAAATTAATGGAGAGTATACTAAAGGAACGATTGGGGTGTACTTGGAGGAGGTGGGAGGTCTGGATAATCGGCAACATGGGTTTGTGCCAGGTAGATCATGTCAAACCAACCTTGTGGAGTTCTATGAATGGGTAACATCAGAACTGGACAGGGGTAAGCCTGTGGATGTATTATTCTTGGACTTCAGCAAGGCGTTTGACTCTGTCCCCCACAATGGTCTGGTGGAGAAACTGATGGGGTTAGGAGTAGGCCCTTTGATGGTCAGATGGTTTGAAAACTGGCTAGCTGGATGCACTCAGAGAGTAGTGGTCTGTGGGGAGCTCTCGAACCCTAGAGAGGTTGGTAGTGGGGTACCACAGGGCTCGGTCCTGGGTCCGATCCTGTTTAATGCATACATATCAGACATCAGGGAGGTATAGAGTGTGAAATGAGTCTCTTTGGATGACTCCAAGATGGGAGCAGTAGTTGAGGGAGAAGAGGGAGGGTGGCCCTGCAAGGGGACCTGGACACCCTGGAAAGCTGGGCTCACACATGGAAATTAAATTTCAATATCACCAAGTGCAAGGTGTTGCATCTTAGTCAGGGAAACCCTAAACACAGGAACACCCTGGGAGGGGAGGCGCTGGAGGCCTCAATAGGGGAAAAAGACCTAGGGGTCATGGTGGATACATGTATGAATAACTCTGAGCAGTGCAGGAGAGCAGCAAGCAAGGCAAACAGGATGTTGGGATGCATCGTAAGGGGTTTCACCTCTAGGAGCAAGGAAGTGATTCTGCGCTGTACAATGGACTGGTTAGACCACACCTTGAGTACTGTGTACAGTACTGGAGACCACACTTGAAGAGGGACATACAGCTCCTGGAGAGGGTACAGAGGAGGGCAACAAAGATGAACGAGGGCTAGGGGATTTGACTTATGAGGACAGACTTGAGGAGCTCTGCCTGTTTTCATTGGAGGAGAGAGAGACAGTGGGGACATGATTGAGGTCTTAAGTCACCTCAAGGAATAAATAGGGTAAACATGGAGGATCTTTAAACTAAAGCAGGGAGGTATCACCAGAGGGCATGGTTTGAAGTTGGAAGGTGGAAGGGTGAGGGGGAAAAGAGGAGGAGGTTTTTCACCGAGAGGGTGGTGGACCCTTGGAATGCACTGCCTGGTGAGCTGGTTCAGAGATCCACAGTGGAGGGCTTCAAGAGAGGGTGGGACAGACACAGAAGGTGGATGTATCAGATGATGGCCTGTCCCGGGGTGGGGATGGATGATAGGGGTTTCTGGAGAACAAGGGATGGGAGGGTCTCGGCATCCAACTAAGGATCTAAGTTCGAACAGACTCGATAGACCGTAAGGCCTAATCTGCTGGCAAATAGTATGTTAGTATGTAAGAACTACCCCTTCTACTCAGGTGGAGTCCGTCCCAGCAAAAAAGTGAGTCCCTAGCACAAAAGTCTTCCCAGTGATGAATACATTTAATCCCCTGCCTTAAACACCTCTGTCTTAACCAGTTATTTATTTTTTTTAATTTTGTTTGTAATGGTAGTGGAAACCCTGGGTACTGGTAATATCTCTGAGAAGAGACTGAACATCCTTTCTCCACCAGTAGATTATTTAGTGCCACATAACTCTCTTCAATTTTTTACTGTTGGATTTGAGCACATCGTTTACCCCTGCATGAATTATCACTAATGGATTATGGCCTGATTGAGATAGTATTGGATTTAACATATCAGTGATGTCAACTATTTGGGCCCCTCTGAATCTTGAACAAGTTCTATTGGCCTTATCAGGGTTACAAACGGCTCTGTCTATGTGCTTAATTATCGAGTCCCCCAAAACATAAATTTGTCTCCGTTTAACATCTTCAGGAACTGAGTGATTAGTTTCCATCATATTTTCAGTACCAAGGTTTAAAGGAGGATATTCTATAGAATGTTGTGGATTAAATGCTGTAGGGCCAAGACAATCAGTGTTTATTAGGGTTTCCTGAGTAGTTAAATCAGATACATTATTCTGAGTCAATTTGAGATACATCTAAAAATAATGACGAAGATGAGTCATTATCAACATTGGATAGTATCTGAAAACGATTTGTAATAGGTATTTCAAACTTATTTGCCTTACGCCCTTTTTAATTACTCTACCTGAAGTAACATTTGCCCAATCTTGCTCTTCGGAATCTCATCTCTATTCCTTTTCCTATTTAGTTCTTGTTTTTATTTAATGACGGAATGATTTCAGGCATCAGGGATTTTGTAATAATGGTAGTTCTTGATTGGAGACATTAAATGCATCATTATTTGTTGGTATAACCTGAGGATAACTATCTCTTTCAATATGTCGTCTTAGCATGTCTGCCTGACTATTTTCAAGAATAATTAGTCTTTCTCCAAATATGTCTAGTTCATCTTTCATGGCTTTGTTTAGTGAACATTTCTCACATACAAAATTATTTTCCATAGTTGGAACAGAGACAACTAAAATGTACATATTACATGATTGACATTTTAAACCAATTTCCCCATCTATAGTCATGATAGTAACATTTGTTAATGAACTGTTTTCCATTTTCTTGTTGGTGAGTATAAAACTTTAATACTTACAATTAAAATTTTCTGGAGAATATGTGATAAAAATTCCTATATTATATCTAAGGTTTATTCTGCTGAGATCCGCTGAACACACTAAACATGCGCTAGACGCGCGTGTCTTTGCGTGCGCACCTGCTCGCCGAAGAGCGAGTTTTTAGAGTCCCAGAACCGGAAGTGGTTGCCCTGGTAATGCGAGGGAGTTTGCAATAAAAAGAATTTGTTGAATTTAAAAATAAAAAAGTAAAGTGACAACTAAAAGTGCTCTGACTGTCTGCAGATAATCTACAGACTCAGGAGGTTAAAATCTAACAGCAGCGTGAGAAGGAGTCCCCGATTTTAAAATCAGCACAACTACCTCTCCTCTACCTGTTAATATACAATAACAGGGCTCCAAATGATAGCACCTAGAAACAGGTTATAGCTAAAACAGTTTGCAACACAAAATATGATGTTATATTTATGGGAGCATTTCAGTTACGAGCTAAGAAAGCACTCGCAAGTCTATCACTTTCACTGAAATGGTTTATATCTCTAACATGCACAGCAGTAACTTTCGGGTAACTGGCAGCCTAGGAGCATTTTGGCTGTGCTCCAAAGTGCTGCAGACTCTTTCTCTCAATCTTGTAAAGGAAACCTGCTCGCCGAAGGGCGAGTTTTTAGAGTCCCAGAACCGGAAGTGGTTGCCCTGGTAACGCGAGGGAGTTTGCAATAAAAATAATTTGTTGAATTTAAAAATAAAAAAGTAAAGTGACAACTAAAAGTGTTCTGACTGTCTGCAGATAATCTACAGACTCAGGAGGTTAAAATCTAACAGCAGCGTGAGAAGGAGTCCCCGATTTTAAAATCAGCACAACTACCTCTCCTCTACCTGTTAATATACAATAACAGGGCTCCAAATGATAGCACCTAGAAACAGGTTATAGCTAAAACAGTTTGCAACACAAAATATGATGTTATATTTATGGGAGCGTTTCAGTTACGAGCTAAGAAAGCACTCGCAAGTCTATCACTTTCACTGAAATGGTTTATATCTCTAACATGCACAGCAGTAACTTCGGTAACTGGCAGCCTAGGAGCATTTTGGCTGTGCTCCAAAGTGCTGCAGACTCTTTCTCTCAATCTTGTAAAGGAAACCTGCTCGCCGAAGGGCGAGTTTTTAGAGTCCCAGAACCGGAAGTGGTTGCCCTGGTAACGCGAGGGAGTTTGCAATAAAAATAATTTGTTGAATTTAAAAATAAAAAAGTAAAGTGACAACTAAAAGTGTTCTGATTGTCTGCAGATAATCTACAGACTCAGGAGGTTAAAATCTAACAGCAGCGTGAGAAGGAGTCCCTGATTTTAAAATCAGCAAAACTACCTCTCCTCTACCTGTTAATATACAATAACAGGGCTCCAAATGATAGCACCTAGAAACAGGTTATAGCTAAAACAGTTTGCAACACAAAATATGATGTTATATTTATGGGAGCGTTTCAGTTACGAGCTAAGAAAGCACTCGCAAGTCTATCACTTTCACTGAAATGGTTTATATCTCTAACATGCACAGCAGTAACTTTCAGGTAACTGGCAGCCTAGGAGAGTTTGGGCTGTGCTCCAAGTGCTGCAGACTCTTTCTCTCAATCTTGTTGTTAATAAAGACACAGAAGAGGATCAGGCCTAGTACTGACCCCGTGGCACCATGCTGGTCACCTTGCCTTCTTCAGAGTGAACAACATTTACCACCACCTTCTGACTTCTGTTGCTTAGCCAGCTTCTTACTCATTTTACTACTTTGGACCCACTCCTAGACTGCCCAGCTTGCTCACCAGTCTTCTGTGTGGAATGGTGTTGGAGGCCTATTGAAATCCAGGTAGGACACATCCACAGCTCCCCGATCTACTTCCATGGTCACCCAGTCAAACAACTTGATCAGGTTTGTCTGGCAAGCTCTCCCTGTTAAACCATGCTGCCTCATATCCTGCAATCCATTGGTCACAAGGTATTTCCCAATCCTGTCCTTCAATAGTGATTACATTACTTTACCCACCATCAAAGTCAGGCTGACAGGTCTGTAATTTCTGCCTCCTCCCCATTACCACTTTTGTGACGTGGGACCAGATCTGCCCTCCTCCAGTCCCCCAGAAATTCCCTGTATCTAGGGGCTGTCAGAGGTGTAGCATCCCTCCTTGAGCTCCCTCAGTATCCTAGGGTATACCTCATCAGGATCCAAAGCCTTGCCCACTTTTAGTTGTGTTAGTTCCTTGAGGACTGTCTCCTCTGTAAAAGTACTAGTGTTCACCTCTTCCTTTAATGCCCTTGTCCCTTATCTTGGCCCATCACCTACTGCTTCCTCCATAAATACTGAACAAAAGTATTTGTTCAATACATCTGATTTTTTTGGTCCTTTTCCACACACACACACACCCTCCCCTTTTAGCCTTTCTATCCCTCCTATGGTCTTTATCTTTTCGCGTTCATACCCAAAGAATGTTTTATCCCCTTTTTTTACTGACTTGGCAGTGTTCTCCTCCATTTGCGCCTTTGTGCTCCTAACTGCTTTTCTGCCTCCCTTTGTTTTTCCTGTTATCTCTCCTTATCTTCTCCTTCTGTGTTAACTTGTATCTTCTAAATGCTAGTCTTTTTTGCCCTAACATTCTCCACTGCTTCTTTAGAGAACCATAGCTGTCTCTTTTTTCTCTTTCCTTTGTTAACCTGCTTGACACAGTGGTTAGTTGCCTTCTCAATGACTGCCAATATTTTTGCCCGCTGTTCCTTGAATCAACCCAATTTCTTTATCCCTGCTAGGGTGTCCCCGAGGCATTCTCCCATTTTTGTTAAAATCTGCCCTCCTGAAGTCCAGAACCCTCATTTTAGTGTGGCTTGATTCTGGCACAGTTCTCATATTGAACCATACTGTACTTGATCACTGGTCCCCAGGTGACTACCTACCATGACATCAGCAACATTGTCCCAAATTGTCATCACGAGGTGCAGTATGTCCCTCTCCCCACAAGTGGGCTCCTTAACTAGTTGCCTGAGGAATGCCCCCTCTAGGGAGTCTAGGATGTCCCTACTTCTAATGATTCCACCGCTGGAACGCACCCACGATTCAGCGCAGGGCAATTAGGGCACCAATCAGCAATGTCGCTAATCATGTTTTTTGCTGCCCCCCCACATCCCACTTTGTGGCGGACTGCATCCCCAAGCCCCCCACTTATAGATTCCAACTCCAGGGTGAGCGGAGCTTGGGGAAGGGGGCACATCCCGCATTTGGTGCCCTGTTTGTCAGGCACCATAATGCCGGCGCTCTGAGTGCTGGAAGGGACTTTTAACTGTTGTCGCAGCTGGGAGGCTGCAGTCCATGTCTGGTAGATTGAATTCCACCACCAGCAATAATACCTCCCCCTTTCTTGCCATCCTTTGGATTGCTTCCAACATATCCTTATCAATCTCTTCTTCCTGTGCTAGAGGTCTGCAGATCACTCTTTTGTGACTAGCAGCCCTTTCCATGTCTCCAAGCTGACCCACAGTTAGTTTTGCTCCTTCCTGATCCCCCAGTAGTTCTGTAACTTTTATGTTTTTCCTCACATAAAGAGCCACTCCCACCCTTTTTACCAAACCCTGTCCCTTCTGAATAGAGCATACCCTTGTATAGCTACATCCCAATTCTCGGTTTCCATGAACAAGGACTTGGTAATCGTGACTATGTCCAGGTCCACTTCTGCCATGGTGGCCTCTAGGTCTGTATTCTTATTGTCCAGACTTTGAACATTTTCACACATGGCTCTCTGGACTGTACTGCCACCTCCCCCCATTTTACCCTTTTGCCCTCACTTATTTCCTCCATTATTCTTCCTACTATCTCCCTTTCCTTTTTTTTTTCATCACTGCGTTCTTCCTCCTGCTGCAGTTTCTGGTCCCCCACTTTGCTCACCACCCCCCCATTCCCAGGCTTGCCCCCCTCAGGCAGAGCCCTCCTAGGAAACATGGTCTTCTAAGCCCTGACTTGCCACCAATGGTGAGTTCACAGGAGTGGGACCCCCACAGCCAACCTCTGTCTGCAGTGAGAACGGCAGCAGAGGCAGGAGCCATCATAAAAGGCCAGCAGTTTTTTTTTCTACAATTTTCCCTTGGGGCAGGGATGTGTAATGATGCCAGCATCCACCCCACCCTCTCTGACATATGGCACTGGCTGTAGAGGTACCCCCAGCCTCTGCCAGAGGTCCGCATAGGGCAATACAGTTCTTTCCTGAGGTCTGATGGACAGGGTCCCTGGCTGTTGGATGCCTCCAGTGAAGACTCCTGGCAGACTCCACTCATCAATATCCTTGTCTCATGGGTCCTTCTTGTAAGGAGCTGCAGCAGGAGGCCACTCAGTGGCTTACTCCTTATGTAGGTCCCAACACTTCCTGAATGATGCAGTGCAGCCCTCGATTGACTGCTTTCTAAGGAGGAGGCACAGCTGGGATCTGATTGGGTGTTATGCCCGAGCCCTACAGCTGCTGCTTCTTCACTGCTCCTTTGACTCCTCTTGGCTCTGGAAGTCTGGTGGGGAGGGCAATTCCCTACTCTGTCCCACCTGAAAACTCCATTCTGACTGCCACCTTTTAGGTTGAGCTATTTAAAGCCCAATTTCAGTCAACACTTCATGATTAATGTTGTGCAGCCCCTTGATTGGCTGCTTTCCAAGGATGGAGGTGTTGCGGCTCTGATTGGCTAATGTAACCTGAGTCCTACAGCTGCCATTCCTTGCTGCTCTTTTGACTCCTCTTGACTCTGGAAATGTGGTGGGGGGGTGATCCTACCCATCCTGCTGGAAAGTTCCGTTCTGACTGTTGCCTTTTGGTTGAGCTATTTAAAGCCCCATTTCAGTCAGCACATCCTGAATGACATTGTGCAGCTCTCTGATTGGCTGCTTTGTAAGGATGGAGGCAAGGCTGGGCTCGATTGGCTGTTGTGCCAGAATCCTACAGCTGCCTCCCTTGCTCTTCCTTTGACTCCTCTTGGCACTGGAAGTCTGGTGGAGGGGCAGTCCTACCCTGTCTCACCAGAAAGCTCTCTCACTCTGTCTTTCTCTCACTGCTTATGGTCACCATCATAGAGCTATAGCTGTATATGGTTGCCTCTAGCACCCCATTTGACTGGTCACCAGGACTCTTTCAGTAATCTTGCACACAGGTACAGCACACTCAGGGCAACAAAAAAGACACAAAAGCATTAGGCTAATGCCACAAAAATACAATTTATTAACATCAGGCAAAAAAGAGGGAGTCAGACAGTTCACTTCAGCAACTTGCCTCTTTTCAATGAAGCTTAGTCAGTCAAGTACTTGTGTGTTAATATGGCCTTGGCTTTTTTCACAGTGAAACTGACTGACCAGGAATGAGAGCTTTGGTAGTTTGTGGTTTGCTTTCTCAATACTGTCATCCTGCAAATAAAAGAAATAAGTAAACAAAATAGTTAGGAAATGTAAAATAATAGGACTTTATTATACAGCAAGCAGTGCAGCTTCCAATAGACCCACTTAGTGCAAAACACTATAGGAACTAATTATTTTATCGTGGTTTATCATTTTTTTCCACAGCCCAATTTTGCTTTATAATGTTTTCTCTGTAGATCAACATTTTGCATGGAGATCCAATTATAACTGAAGTCAGCCACTCCAGGGCAATGGTTGTCATGGGTTAGTGCACTTCCAGGTACTGAAGGCACTTAGCAGAAGTGTCTCGTGCCTCACTACACACCTGAGTGTGCATTAACCCATGACAATCACCACCTTGTTGTGTCTTATTGCTTGCTTGTGCCACATAGGGAACAGCGCACAGCACTGATACTGCACTATAACAAGTCAGCATGATGCCATGGTTTGACACAGGTTTTAAGCTACTGTGTTACAGCCATCGCCTCATTCAGCAACCAGCTCCCATTATCCATTTGTGTCTAATTTTCCTGCTTTGTGCATTCCTTCTATATGCAACAATGGAAAAAGTTTTATTTGGATTTTTTAATTTAACTTCATACAGGCCTTGCGCTAAAAAGCAGGGAGCTATTGATATAGTAAACAAAATACAAAGCTGTAGATTCATTTAGTTTTGTTCTGGTCATTTATGTTCCTTACCTCACCAAATATTCTGCTTAACATTAGGCAAATCATCCATCTTGTATCTTTAATAAAACAGTTGGTGCCAACTAGTAGCTTTTAACATTGTTTACAGTTAGCTTTCCTTGGCCCACCCATGATTAATTTGGGATACAGAGGTACATAAACACAATGCTATTAGCTTGTCTTTTCCTCCTTCTAATGTTTATGCAGCTTTGGAAAGGCTGGGACATAATATTCTTAAAACCCTAATGTTTGGTTCTCTAACTAGTTATGGGATGCAGTCAGGCTAATGCATTTTATAACTTGGAAGGACAGGGTTTATATGTAACACATTTATAAATCATACTTTCCCTCCCAATAACTTTTAAAAATGTATCATTATTGTGTTTTAAACACAATTATTTTAGTTATTTGACTAACCTGTCCAAGACTGAAACTGGCAGACATTAATTGAAATAAGTTTTTTCAGAGTAAAAAAAAATACTATGCAAGTATCAACTGTTAAGAGTAAAGGCAAAATGAATAAGGATATAGTAAAAACAAGAGAAAAATCTTGTCATAAATCACTTATTTGTAAAGTGAGACTGGTTTCTGTCCTTGCTGCACAGCTATGGCAGGCAAATAATACCTCTACAGCAAGGCCCCAGGGCAAATGTAAAGCAACATGACAGTTCTGCATTCTAACACTGATGTCTCAATTTTAGTTGTTGTCATCTACTCATTCAAGAATGTCTAACTGGATAAAACTCATTGGAAAATTAAAATCTCTTACAGGAGAGACTCAAAAAAGAAAGAGTCATGGCATACAGATAATTAATGTTAAATGGCTCATGTTAATTCTCATATATACCAGTTTTACTGCTAAAGTGTTTCCGTAAATCTTTGATTCAAACTGTTTCATGCAAACCATTATAGGTGCGATACTCTGGCTACATGACAATTTGTTCTTGTCATTTTGCTCCATGACAACTCGCCCTGGACAATTAGCTCTGGTGTCAATCAGCTCCCAAGTCAATTCAGCCCTGAACAATTCGCCCCCAGTGCAAATATTATAAAATAAACACCTGGTTGGTGCATTTCATCCACTAGATGAGTCAATGTGCTCAAGGGTTGTAGAAGTGGAGGTTGTACTTTAATCATTGTTGGAGTACAGTACGATGTGCAGTGGGAGCCAGTTGTCTGGATGACCTGATGGGAGCTAGTTGACATCGGGTTACAGGAATAGTCTGAAGTAGTTGTCACAAAGTGAAATGATAGGGACGTATTGACATCAGTGACTATGTTATGTTATAGTGAAGTCCATGTGCAGTACATGAGCACCTAATAATATAATGGGCCAGCTGAATGAAAAACATTCGTGCATAAATTGCTGCAGTCCCAGTGAGTACAGTAAAGACATCTATGATCAGTTCAGTGTACGTATATACAGTATGCCTCTGCATTCTTTTTGTGATTGCATTTTTTGCTTGTCTTGTAAAATGCATATATACAAGTTTTGCGTATTTGCCATATTTTAGATTTCAAAGAATTCAAGGGTACTCCATTTACTATGAATATACAGCTTTGCTTGAACACCCACTGTTTGAATTCACTTTTCTTGTGACTGAACTGTACTTGCATGAAACAGACACTTCTCTGTGACCTTACTGGAGCTGGTAACAGCAGTACTATATCCAGGCCACAAAATAAAAACTTTATCAAGAGGTATATCACATGAAATGTGACCCCATATGAAAGAATTTAGAAACAGTAATAAATGGCAGGGATCTTCGTTAGAGGTTGACACAGAGTGCAGGGATGAAGTATGACAGTTTATATAAAACATTTAAACATTTACTGCTGCTTTAACATTTGCAACTGATGAATAGACCTATTAAAGGAGAAAACAAATTGCAAAATACTGTGGCAGAAGGTCATTTTCAAACTTTGAGGGTGCATTATGAGTTTGCTAACCCAGACCCCCCTGTAAACCCCAATAATTTATCTATTTAATTTTCTTAGACTGGGAAAGGAGGGCTAAACAGTAATTCCTATTTTAGCCCCATTCCAGGGAAAATACAGATGCAAACTATCAAAATCAAACATGATTAAACTGCCGGGGGTGCGTTTAGTGAACTAGGAAAACTTGTCCAGGACACTGGGGAAATTCCCCTACTCTTGGCATGGGGCACTGTTTGCTCCCTGTCAAAGATGGAGGATCCTTGTATGGAGGAGATGGATGTGGAGTCTGGTGAAGTCCTCACACCCAGCCCAGATACAGAAAGAGGATGAAGAAATGTATGGAGAGATGATTCAGGTGCATAGAAAGCAACAAGCCATTGAGACAGTGAACTTACAAGAGGAGAACATGATGGTGAGCACAGACTTACCAGGTCTAAATATGGAGCAAGAGTTTGTACAGGATTTGCCAGCTACCACAGCACCAGAGAAAATGACTACAGAGGCACCGAATGGACACCCAACCTCGACTGAGGTAGAGCGGGTGCAGGTGACAGCTGTTAGTGACAAATAGCAGATGGGAAATTGCACAGAAGGGCCAGTGAAACATGATCTCTTATCTGTCACTCAACAGATCCTGTGGCAGTTTTGTTTGCCTCAAAAAGACAGCAAACGGCAAGATGAGACTTGGTCAGCTGACAAAGCATTGTGAAATGCAGGATGGACACAGAACGGAACAGGGCAATGGATCCCAGCCCCGATGTGGGATGAATCACCTAATCTACCAGAGGTGGTAGTGGCAACCAGGCCTGAAAACACTACACCTACAGAAAACTGCAAAACACAAACACAGAGCTCTGGAAGCACATGACAGGGTAAAACACAGAGACAGCAAAAAAACAGATTGTCTGGGGCCTCACAATGATCAGCAATACATACTGACATTAGTTCCATAATTGACAATGAAATACCAAGTATTTAAACTGAATGAACTGCTACTGATAGAAATGATACTTCAGGAATGTGTTAAAGAGAGCCTCTAATGACATTGGTACTGATAATACAAGTCGGAATATGAGGGGTGCTTTGGGAATCTTGGGGTACCCTTTTGGATTTGTTTAAAAATAAGCTAGAACAGGCACCCAGAAAAAAACACAGAAACAGAAACATAGACGTTGATGACAGATAAGGATCACAAGGCTCATCCAGTGTGCCCAGTTTTTCTACCTTATGACTATGCCATATGTCTTTACTCTGTCAATGGCCTATTTATTCATACTCATCTCTATTGCTCCCTTATGCCCATCCCACGCCTGTTTGAAGCCCTGCACTGTATTCATATCCACCACTTCCTGAGGTAGGCCGTCCCATGCATCCACCACCCTTTCTGTGAAAAAGAACTTCCTCACATTACCCCTTAGTCGGCCACCCTCTAATCTCATGCTGTGTCCTCTTGTCCTGCTATTTTTCTTATATTGAAACATGTTAGACTATTTCACCTTGTTAATGCCCTTAAGATGTTTGAATGTTTTGATCATATCACCTCTCTCCCTCTTTTGCTCTAGGGTATACACACTGAGCTCCAATAATCTGTTCTCATGTTTTCTGAGGCAGTCCCTGCACCATTTTGGTTGCCCTTCTCTGGACTGCCTTCATTTTGTTAATGTCCTTGTGCAGGTGTGGCCTCCAGTACTGCACACAGTACTCAGATGGGGCCTTATCAGTGTCTTGTAAAGAGGAATTATCATTTCCTCTTACAACTTGTGATACCCCTACTAATACACCCCAACATCCTCTAGCCTTACCTACTGCTTTAGTGGTCTGCTTATATGATTTCAGCTCGTCTGTGATAGTGGTGCCCAAGCTTCTTTCTTCCTTTGTGATTGCCAGCAACTCCTCCAAACCTATAGTTAGCTTCAGAGTTTCTCTTCCTGTGTTCATGATCTTGCACTTTTGCTAAACTCCAGTTGCCACTCTTCAGACCATTTTGTCATTTTTTCCAGATCTCTTCTCATTCTGCCCACCCCATCTGGATCATCTACTCTGTTGCAGATCATAATGTCATCTGCTAACAGGCAAACCTTACCCTCCAGTCCATCTGCAATGTCACTGATGAAGATATTGAAGAGGACTGGCCCCAGGACTGATCCCTGAGGTATCTCAGTTGTGACTTGCATCTCTTCTGACTGTATACCATTTATCACCAATCTCTGTTTTCAGCTCACCAACCAGTGAGCCACCCAGTTGACCAACTTCTAACCCACCCCGAGCATATCCAGCTTATTAATCAATCTTCTATGTGGAACAATATAGAAAGTTTTACTGAAGTCAAGGTAGGTGACATAAACTGCACCCCTTTGTCCACCACTCTAGTAACCCAGTCAAAGAAATCTATGAGATTAGTTTGACAGGACCTGCCTGTTTTAAAGCCATGCTCTCTGGGGTCCTGTGCTCCTATGGATTCCAGGTGTTGCACTATCCTTTCCTTAAGGAGTGCCTCCATAATCTTGCCCTCTACTGAGGTAAGACTGACTGGTCTGTAGTTCCCTGCCTCCTCCCTACTACCACTCTTGTGGAGTGGGATCACATGAGCCCTTCTCCAGTCTTCTGGGACCTCTCCTGTGCTCAGAGACTCACCAAACAGTTCTGCTAATGGCTCTGCAAGTTCCATCCTTAGCTTCTTTAGTATCCTGGGATGTATGCCATCAGGTCCTATTGCCTTGTCCATCCTGAGCTTAGTGAGCTCTTGTAGGACCCTTTCTTTGTGATGGGACTTGTGCACACCTCCTCCACCCCTGTGTCCATGGTAGAGAGCTGTGGGCCCTGCTCTACCTTCTCCTCAGTAAATACCGAGCAGAAGTATCTATTTAGGATGGATGCTTTTCCTTGGTCCTCCTCCACACACTCCCCCTTATCCCCTTTGATTTCAGCAATAAACTCTCTGGACTTTCTCCTTTCACTAATGCATCTATAGAACATCTTGTCCCCTTCTTTTACTGTTCATGCTAGTCTTTCCATGGTTTGGGCCTTTGCCTGCCTTACTGCCTTCCCTACTTCCCTTAGGGAAGTTTGGTATGCCTCCCTATCTTTGTCCCACAGCATTCCCTTATATTTCCTGAAGGCCAACTTTTTGACTGTGATCTTTTCTGCTATTGTTTTTGAGACCCAAAGTGGTTTCCTCCTTCTTCTGCTCTTGCTTTTCTCCCCAACACAATGGGATATTGCTTCAAGTATTGCATCCTTAATGCTTGCCCACTTTGCTTGTACCCCCTGACCTGTATTTCTTCTTGCCAGGGCTAGCTTAACTGTTGGCCATCTTATCAAAGTCAGCTCCTCTGAAGTCCCACATTTTTGCCTCAGAATGGGATGATTTAGTTCTAGTGGCCAAATTGAACCAGACCGCCAGCACTGGCAGAGGTCCTAGAAGAAAGTTTGGTGGTAAACTCGAGGGACACTGTGGATTGGGAAAGGGAAGGATAGTGATAATGGGGACCTCAACATGCCAGGAACAGACTGGGGACTATGGCGTCACCAGTGGCCAAGAGCAGAGGCTGCTGGATGTCTTTCAGGATGCGTTTCTGACACAACAGGTGGGTGAGCCAACTAGGGAGGCCCAGACACTGGGGTAGTCCTGGCTGGACAGTGATCAGATTAGGGGCCCAGAGGTGAGGGACCTTTGGTGGGGGAGTGATCATGCCACAGTTTGGTTCTTCCTGGACCTAGGTGGGAGGAAAGCCGAACAAGGATGGTAGTAACCAACTTTGGGTGCAGACTTAGGGAGATGGGAAGAATCCTTAAAGATTGTCTGAACAGGATAAGGCCGATATGGATGCTGACAGCAGGTGGGAGATCATTAGGATGGGAATACAGGAGGTTACCAGATCCTGTGCAAGGGAAAGGTGTAAGTTCAGTAAGGCCAGAAAACCTTGCTGGTGGACCGAGAGGTACAGGAGGTGGTGATGGAAAAGAGGCAGCTTATAGGCACTTCAAGTGCTCATGGAGTGAAAGGAATCAGGAGGAATATGAGCTGACAGCTAAGAGAGTCACCAGGATGGTGAGAGCAGCTAAGGCAAAAAGAGCAGTCCTTGGCCAGTGGGATCTGGAGCGGGACAAGGGGTTCTTTAGATACATAGGAGAAAAAGGAAAGTAAGGGGAAGATCAGCAAGATAAGGAAGGGGATGGTTAGGCACAGGAGGCGGGGAACAAGCAGAAGTCCTAAATGAGTACCTTGGCTAAGTTTGCCGGGGGATGGAGGGCTATGTCTTGCTGAGGGAGTGGGGGCAAACTGGAGGAAGGGTGGGACGGTAGAGACCAGAGGCCCTTGACAGATCTGGGGAAAGGGAGGCCACCACAAACTGGTGGGAGGCCAGCAGTGCAGGGTGAAAAGGGGAAGACGTGGAGGCTGAAATCCCAGTAGAGAGGGTAAAGGAATTCCTCAGGTCCCTTCAGATGGAGAAAGCACCTGGGCTAGATAAGATACATTCCAGGGTGCTGAGGGAACTAGTGGATGTCCTGGCAGTCCCTCTAGTGGAGCTTTTCAACATCTTTCTGAGGACTGGGTGGGTTCTCCAAGACTGGAGGTTGGCCCATGTTGTGCCGATCCATGAGGGGGGATCAAGAGAGGAGGCAGGGAATTACAGGCCCATTAGCCTGACATCGGTGGTTGGCAAGGTGATGGAGGGTATTGTCAAGGAAAGGCTAGGGGGGTTACTGGAGCAAACTGGGTACTTGGACGATAGGCAGCATGGCTTTGTCACGGGAAGATCCTGCCCGACAAATCTTGTTGAGTTCTATGACTGGGTGATGACAGCCCTGGACCAGGGTAGGCCAGTGGATATCCTCTTTCTGGACTTTAGCAAGGCATTTGATTCAGTATCCCACAGCGGCCTGCTGGCTAAGCTGAAGGAAATGGGGGTAGGGAGACAGTTGTTAAGATGGATAGGAAATTGGCTCTCTGAGCGCACTCAGAAGGTGGTGGTTGGAGGGGTAGCCTCATCACCAAGGTGGGTTACTAGTGGGGTTCCCCAGGGGTCAGTGCTGGGGCCACTCCTGTTCAATGCCTATGTCTCGGACATCAGGAGGGAGATCAGGAGTGAGATGAGTCTCTTAGCAGATGACTCAAAGCTGGGTGCAGTGGTGGATGAGGAGGAGGGCAGCGTGGCCTTGCAGGAGGACCTGGAGGCTCTGGAAAGTGGTCGGGAAAATGGAAACTAAAATTCAATGTGGGAAGTGCAAGGTTCTGCACCTGGGAGTCAGAAATCCAGGCCAGGGGTATTCCTGGGAGGAGCCATGATTCAAGTCACGAAGGGTGAGAGGGACCTGGGAATAGTGGTAGATGTCAAAATGAACAACTCAGAGATCTGTAGGAGGGCAGCAGCAGGGCAAATAAGATGCTGGGATGCATCGCCAGGGGGATTACCTCCAGAAAGGTGGAAGTGATCCTTCCATTGTACAACTGCTTTGGTAGGCCACACCTTGAGTATTGTGTGCAGTTTTGGAGACTACATTTTAAAAAAGGGACATTACACTCCTAGAGAGGGCCCAAAGGAGGGCAACCAAAATGATCTGGGGCCTGGGGAAGAGGACCTGTGAGTAGAGGCTCAGGAAGCTCGACATGTACACCCTGGAGGAGAGGAGGATGGGGGCATGATAGAGGTCTTTAAGTACATGAAAGGGATCAATAAAGGAGGCCTCAACAGGGTGCTCAAAGGAAGGAGGGTGGGCCAAGAGAGGTCACAGTGTAAGCTGGAAGGTGCAGGCTCAGAAGGGGAGGAGGATGTTATTTCACTGAAAGGGTGGTGGAGCCATGAAATGCACTGCCCAGGGTGCTGGCAGAGGTGGAGACTGTGGACAGGTTTAAATGGGGATGGGACAGGTACAGAGGGAGAATAAATCTGACCAGGCCCAATAGAGGTGGAACATCTGGGACTGGGGACAGTATAACCCAAGGGGGAGGGGAGACACCAAAATAGACCCTCAGTGCAGGTGCTGAAAATCAAGCAGACTTGAGAGACCATTAGGCCTATTCTGCTGGCATTTTAGTATGTTGGTATGAAACACAGACACATAGAATTTGACGGCAGATAAGGACCGCTTGGCCCACCTAGTCTGCCCATTTTCCTACCTAACAGATAAGCTGCAGATCCTAATTAACCAACAGCTTACTTCCTCCTACCCCCCACTAGGACTGCCTTATGTCTGTCCCATGCATTCTTGAATTCCCCACTGTTCTTGACTCCACGACCTCCTCAGGGAGGCTGTTCCATGCATCCACAACCCTCTCTGTGAAAAAATACTTCCTCACATTACCTCTGAGCCGTCCCCCCTCTATCTTCAAATTGTGCCCCCTTGTTCTTGCACATCTCTTTTTCTGAAAGATGCCACCCTCTTGGACTTTGTTGATTCCCTTGAGGTACTTGAAAGTTTCTATCATGTCACCTCTCTCCCTCCATTCCTCAAGGGTATACATATTAAGCTCCTTTAGTCTTTCTTCGTATATCTTCTGGTGCAGACCCTGCACCATTTTGGTGCCCTCTTCTGGACAGCCTCCACTCTGTTTATGACTTTGCGGAGATGGGGTCTCCAGAACTGCACACAGTACTCAGATGGGGTCTCACCAACTGTCTGTACAGAGGATAACAACTTCCTGTTTTCTGTTATTGATGCCTCTCCCTATGCATCCCAATATCCCCCCAGCCTTCCTTACTGCCTTCTCACATTGCTTGCCCACCTTTAGGTCATCTGATATAATTACCCCCAGGTCCCTTTCCATTTTTACTGTTGTCAGTATCTCACCCCCCATTGTGTACTCTTGCCCCGGGTTTTTGTTTCCCAAGTGCATTACCTTGCACTTCTTTGCATTGAATCTGAGCTGCCATACATTTGACCATTCCTCCAACCTTGCCAAGTCCCTTCTCATCCTTTCCACTCCATCTGGTGTATCAACCCTGTTGCAGATCTTTGTGTCATCTGCAAAGAGACATATTTTTCCTTCCAGTTCCTCTGCAATGTCACTTATAAAGACATTAAAAAGGACCGGTCCCAGTACTGAACCCTGCGGTACCCCACTAGTATGTGATTGCCACTGGCCCCCAGGTGACCTTTTACCTGGAGATCTGTGATCCTTTCCCCATTAGTCAGTACTAGATTCAGGATAGCCTATCTCTTGTGGGTTGTTGTACCAATTGATTGAGGCCCTTCCCCTGCAGGGAATCCACTATGTGTCTAGTTCTAGCAGATGTTTCTACTGATATTGACCCAAAATGCAGTGAAATTAAGGTATAGAGCAGGCCTACCAGAACACCCAGATAGGTTATATGTAGCTAGGCATCTACTTAAAGAATCATTGCAATTTGTACCTGATGATATTTATGCACTAATACATGTATCAGGTGAGGCTACAGTCGACATAAGTTTTAAAACTAATGTAAGACTGGAAAGATTTTGGTGGAAATTTAACACTCTAAAACAAACACCATTATGGACCCCATTTTATACAATCCCCCTGACTAAGCCTCAAATAAAACTTGTCACTGATATGTTTAGAAATGAAGGGGTCAATGTGAGTAATATTCATTATAGGTTACAAAACAGATGTGATATTTTAGAACCCCCCTGAGGCAATTATAGCCTCAGAAAGACTGTGGACAGGAGGTTGGAAATTCAAAGTCAAACTATTTCAGGTTAATTCTGAAGTTATTCTCTTGCCTAATAGCTTCTTCCTGGGAAACGCTAGAGGATTTGCTTATGCAGAACAGCCTAGAGCATGCTACAAGTGTGAGGTCAAACCCCATCTAAGTAGCACATGTGATATGCTTAAATGTGCATTATGTGGGGGCTTTGGACATGCTAGTGAACTGTGAGAAAATATATTTCAGTGTAATCTGTGTGATTACAAAGGCCATGCCTTTCAACAGTGCCCATGGGCCAGACATAATAGGAATGAAGGATGGGATCAGGACAATATTGTGCAACGTGCACAAGATAATAGAAGGGGCCCCACACCTACCCCTGCTGCACCCCCCCTCGACAGACACAACTCCTGAACAGAGAACCCACACAGTCGTACAAGAAGAAGGGAGATTACTTGAATCTGTTGTTAGACAAGAGGGAGAACCTGTTCTTTCTGTAAACCATGCTTGCATGCTTGGGGGCTGATAAGTCATTATTGTAATATGACCTGTATCAGTACCATGGTTTTGCAGCAGTACTGATATATGCATTCTGTTGATTTCAGCTGTTTTGATTCATTGTCCTGCTGTTTTTCGTGATTGTATTGTTGTTCATCAATGCCATCTGTATGGCCCAGGTCATGCCTGAAAATGGTCCCTTGGATTAGTGCACTTATCCAGTAAACAAAGACATACATAAATAAATAAATAAATAAATAAATAAATAAATAAATAAACAAGAGCAGTATCTCAACAAATACCAGCACAGATTGCCCTACCCTTACAGACTGTCTATACTCCATTGCAAAAACATGGAGGGGGGATTCAGATCAGGAATCAGATGTCTCCACTAGATCCAAGATAATCTCAGAGATGGACGAGGAAGAAAAGCAGCCTTTAGAGGTTACTAAATAGGAAAAAGAAAAAAAGGAAAAGAAAATGTCTGCAGAGGGATAAAGAATGACCCAAGCCACTAACTCATCGCTAAATGACTACCATACACCTAGCCTCCTTTAATGTGTGTAGTATTAAAAACTACAAGAAGAGAATATCAGTTTTGTACTATCTTGAGCATTTAGCAAATGATATTGGGCTGGATTTTGAAAGGGGCACAGGGCTTGCTGCCTGTCCTGCACCACGGGACTTTCAAATCCATGGTGCTCCAACCCCTTTGCCACAACTGTGCCCAAATTTCCATTCTCAGGTGCAGTTGCAACATTTTCCATGATTTACAGCAGCTTAAGTCAATGCTCTGGCACAAGCACCAGTACTTAGACTCTCAGGGTGAGGTACACTAGACCACACAATTGTGGTCTAAGGAGTGGTGATTGTGCAAGGGATGGAAAATCCTGATCACCAGCATGGAATGCAGCAAGTTCTGTATAAACATATGTTAACACTAGGTCTTGCAGCATTCCGAGCATGGAAAATCCAGCCCATTGTTTTTTTTACAAGAAACAAGAACTCAGGCTGGATTTTTGATGCTTCAGGAATGCTGCAAGCCACTGATGTGCCCAGCATATGACGCAGGCTGATAAATACATATGCACCACAAATTAAGGCAACCAGAATTGACCTTTAGCCATCAAACCATATCTTACTCTAGGAAACATGTAATTTGGGATGGATTTAAATTGTAGTAGAGATTCCAAATCTTCAGGAGAAACTGCTAGGAAATATATTGTGGTACACATGCACTAAAACAAATATTGATTGGGGCAAATTTGCAGGATGCCTTTAGACAAATCAGAAAAGACTCAGGGTTCACATACTACAGGCATACATATGCCACATGAATTGACTACTTTTTTACCTCAAAGTTTATAATACCTATTAAAATGGAAACAAAACCTACTGAGTTCTCTGACCATCACATTTTACTAGGTGGTTTTAGTTTAGAAACAGCACCTCTTCAGCTTTTTTTCCAATCACAATGTTGAAAATTGAATTTGTCTTTATTGGAACAGATGGAATTAAGAAAACAGGTAGAACAACTTTTAGAAGCTATACATTCTACTGTGTGTATTTATGACGACTTATAGGAATGGTGACAAGACACTAAAAAAAGACCTTAAACAACTCTTTATAGCATTGGAACACCAAAAGACTAACTCAGATTATATTAAATATCTAGGATTTTGAAAACAACTATATAAGTTAATATCTTTTCCACCTAAGGATCAGGCCAGATATAAGTCACATATTGTAGAAGTTAAAAAAACAAATGTTTACCTAGCAATATGATATGGCAAAGACTTCAGAAGCTGTAGTATAAAATTTATTAAAACCTACTTTTTACTAATGAAGCTACCACACAGGGTAGGTTATCTAATTTTAACTGCACCAGTATCACAATTAGCAGAAGTCTCCCAGGTTATGCTAGAAAAACCCATCACACAATACAAAGTATATGGGTGATTATGTCTTTAAAGACTGGGACCTCTCCTGGACTAGTTGGTCTGATGAGTGAACTGTATAAAGTGTTTGCAAAAGAAATCAGTAACTTACTGGTCCCTGTGTTTAATTATATCTTAGAACACAATAAGGATTACCCAGACTTTGGAAAAGCCATTATTACTTACATCTACAAAATAGGCAACAAACCACAATGGGCCCAATTCTGAAAGGGTTCCACTGGATGCAAGGTGCTTGCATCAAACAGCAATGATGCAAGTTATACTTATGCCATTTGTTGCAGCATTCCCTATTCTGGTACGTGGTCTGCACTGGTAAGGGAATTCACTGCACCAAGCACTGAGGCCCTCTTGCAACCTTCATCTGGGTCACTGCCAGGGCTCTAAGGAGCTTTCACCATAGTGGGCTGCAGCAACTGCTGATTTCCTATTCCAAAAGTCCTGCAGTGGTGGAAGGAAGGGTCAAGTTGGACCACCAAGTAGGTGGTCTAAACCCCTGTGGCAATGTCCCACAACATGGGGAACTGTTGGGGGCCCCATATGTGTTGTCCAGGGTTGGTAGGGACAGAGGTGTACCCAGAGGTGTTAGGGTGCCAGTGTGTATGCTGGGATGTGATCATGCACCAGGTGAGGATGATAGTCATTTGGCATTGCAGACACTGTGAGTGGCTAATGCTGACAAGCTGCCTCCAGATGGGTGCCCAATCATTCCCCACAGCATACTGGCTCCTCAACACCCCATGGTAATCACATGTGCAACATTTGCCCCAGGGGTACCCTGGGCATTGTGATCCTTTGCGCCGGGTGGGCTGGGGTGGTGGATCCATCTATCAGGACATGTAGGTGCACCTAACATTCAGTGCTAACCTGCGTTGTGGCATTTTCTGGGTGCAGTGGTTCAGGAACCCCTGATGTTCCAGAATTGGGCGCATGGTCCCTGATGCACCGGAATGTGCTGCAACCCTAGATCACCAGAACTTTGTGGCAATCTAAAGGCTCTTTCAGAATCAGGCCCCATATTTCTAATTGCAAACCTATAAGTATACTTAATAGGAATTAAAAATTCTGGCTACATTAATTTGTCAAAGTCTACAACAGTTATCAGAGACACTTATAGACACAGCCCAAACATGTGCTGTTTCTCATAGGAAAACACAATATAATCCTGATTTACCAAGACAGCTTTAGAAAATAATAGGAATCAGGATTTGATAGGCTATATCCTGGTCTTAGACCAATCCAAAGCTTTGACTGTGAAGGACATCAATATCTTATGCAAATATTGTTGACATATGGAATTCCCCAAAATTGGTAAGTTGGATTGAGAGATTGTATAAAGGAGCTTGCTTTGTGCCCTCAGTGAAAGGAAATTTAGGAAAGTCTAAGCCACAGAGAGGGGTACGACAGGGATGCCCTTTAAGCCTTCTGCTATACACCCTTGCACTAGATCCAATCATTTGACAAATTAAATGGAATCACCAAATTATAGGTGTAGCTCCTCATATCAGTGTATGCCCATAGAAGGTATCAGCATATGCAGATGATGTGTGCGTATTTGTAAAAGATATTATATCAGGAGAAAGAGTAGTTCAAACATTTCTGGCTTTTACCTCAGTATCAGGAGCTCTGCTAAATCTGGAAAAGAGTGTAAGGCTGCCACTAGGAAACTTCCCAGATGACATAAATGAAATTACAGGGGTTGAAATTGCCAGTACACCACAAAATTACTAGGTATATGGTTTGGGAAGGGAGATTCAGCTACTTTGAAGTGGGAAAAGCATCTAGAAATCTATGAAACCAAAGTAAGAATCTGGAAGAGTTGGAAACTGGAGAAAACAAAAATAATTTTGATAATAAAGAAATGTTTATTACCCATTTTCACATATCTGAGCTATGTGTACACACCACCATCACACTTGGAAACCAGAATACTAGTAACTTCTTTCAGATGCTCTAGGAAGCCATCTGAATCCAGTTAAAAGAGACTTTACCTACTGTACTTACCATACAAAGAGGGTGGGTTAACATAGGGCAAATCACTAGTCTTGATATAGAGTTTTCCTGGGAGTTTGGAAATTGTCTGAATGTCTGGATATTTTGAATACTCTGCGGAATCTTTTCAGACTTTAATGTCACTTTGGCAAAAGGGTAATTCTTTGAATATATCTTATATATGATCCCTTTCTCCTTCCTGGGCTGTACGTGATGGGGTTATATTTTGTTATATACTATAATGGTATTCCCCATGTCATATCTAATGAGGGGTGTCTTACAATGATCCTTTTAAGTGAAGCTATGCTTTTAAGATGTACAAGCTGTTATCCTCTGTGTATTTGTATCTTGTAAGTTTTGATTGCATAATGCATAAATAAAGATAAAAAGAGGTGTGTTAAACATAACACTCCTTCTTTATCAAAATACATTATGTGGGGTTGGAACCACACAGTATACTTGAAGGTATGGATACAGCATGCTGTATAAACATATATGTCTAAATGGGAACAGGGTGTAGCAAAGATACTGGCAAATTATAAAATACCAGATTATTTTGAAGCATCGCTAAAAAAATTAGACAATGGAAAATAGAGAAACAGACTATACAGACATTAGGATGGAAATGACTATATAAACATATTGTGTATAAAGTACATAAAGTACTATTAATATTTCACATATATACCTCAAAGGTGCCACAGGCCTTAGCAGCCTTGAATGACAATAGGGTACCCCAAAACACATGGCACAATACCTGGCTGTGTAGCCAGGTAGTTAGGGGTCCAGAGAAATTTGAAGCACAATGTTATTCAGGAAAGAGTCTGCCCAGATTTTCATGTATTAATGCTGAAGAAATAATACACCACTTTTATATAACTTGCCCAAACAGTATTCAATTTTGGGCAGATTTATACCAGATGGCAGTGGCCATTTTAAATAGAATTACTTATAATACTCTTATATTAGGAGATTATTCTAGGATTTGAGAGGTTTCCATATCAGCACATTACATGCTATTTTTGCAATCATGAAGTGCTACCTGTGGAAGGGTAGATGCCAGTACTTATTACAACAGATACAACTAACAAATACTGTTCTGATTTCACAAATAGAGACAGCAATACTGAAGGTGCAGGAGAGGGATAAATAGAAATATGTGCTAGAAAAGTGAATCACTTGTGGAAAAATCTGGAGAATTTATTTTAAAGGGAACATGAGGAGAAAATTATAATGTAAGGCACAAGAATTTCTGTTAAGGTTTCTTCAAGGGACAACAAGGAATATAATACTAAATGGTCATAGTATGAATGTAACGGAATCTATTTGTATGTATAAGGTTTAATTTTTTTATTTTTGTTATTTATGGTATTTCGGTTTTGACTTGATGTTATGTTTATTTTATTTTCTTTAATAAAATTCTCCTACCCTTTCAGGTAGGGGCACTGTCCATTTTCAGCTAAGGAGGTGGACAAAGAGGCTAGAGTGATGGTGGTCCGGTGAAGGAGCCTGTTTCTCCCCACCCAGGACTCAGAGGAAGCAATGGATGTTGGATTTGTTGAACTTCCAACACGTGGTATTGATAGTGCTTCAGCTACTACTGGATCTATGTTTTCCACTGACAGTGCTTTTGTGCCATGTTCTATGGAAGATGCTTTTATTGGAGAAAAGTACTTAGGCAGCCTATTGGCTGCTGAAGAAAGTAAATTGTTTGATTTGAAAACCAGATCGCACTCGCTGCTACTGGACACCTGACTGCAGAAATCATCACTCCTGTTGATTTCCATTCCTTCTATCCAGACTACTGCAGAGCTTGCTGAAAACAATGTCCCAGGTACTGTCATGGTCTTCTTCATTTGATCATGCTGTGAATGTTTCTGTGGCTCCTCCAACCCAGCGCTTTGTAGAGTTTAGCATTTACAGCTAAGGAAGAACCATCTTCAGCTGCGACAGGACTGCTGACTTATTCTTTGTCAGAATCTAACCTTCTGCCACATGATAACCCTGTGGCTTTCAATCAAACCCTGAGTGACCAAATAATACTGCAACTGTGCCTTCAGACCATCCTACACTGCTACCCTTACAGACTGAGACTGTGATTTCTGAAACTGCTGATGGTGTTAATGCTTCCGGTCTGGTAGCTGACTTTCCCCCTAAATTGTCTACCACTACTTCTTCTTCCACTCATGGCCTGTCCCTTTCACATCCAAATTTTGGTGACAACCTATCTGTAACTGGTATTACTATCGCAGATGCTCTTAGACAGGAAGGATGGGAAAAAGTGGGGTGCAGGAACCTTGACAGTCTCCAAGATCTGTTACAGCTACAGATCTTGGGAAACTTTCACAAGTAACTTCTATGTCTCAAGATAACACGTTTTCAGATGCACTGCCCTCTACCTTTGACCTTACATGAAATCCAGTATTACAGAGAGGTGATGTTGCTGAAAATCCTTCTGCTCATGTCATCATGTCTGGCCCTGGTGCATTTGACACCGCTGACGCCTTGCCTTCTACTTCAGTTGGGGCTCTCCTTGTGTGTGTAACTTGCCCCCACCCCATTCCTGCTGTCTCTGTTGCTTTCATGGTTGGGACTTACTGCTGCATCAGTGACTGCAGCACATCAAACTGGTACAAATCCTTGCACTTATGCAGGAATCTTCATGTCCTCTGAGCCTGCTAAAAGAAAATACGTGTGAGATTAGTGGATCCATGATGGGTGTTCACCAAATTTCTCGTTGAACGCCTCAATAGCAAAACCGGCAGGTCGACTACATTTAGCAGTCGGCCGCGGTTTCTCAGCACACAAAGTGTTTTCTTAGGGGGCTTCGCCCCTTGAACCCCCCACCCCCACTAAGGATTATCAGCTCTGAGTCCAAGCTGATTCAGGGGGTGCAGGACCCCGGACAGACAGTGCCCAGTTCCAGCGGGTCACCTACAGTGGCATGGCGCTGTAGTCACTGCGGGGACCTCGCTGTCAAACTGTCACTGTTGGGTGGGTATACCAGATTAAAATATAAGGGAGGTTTTGAAACCTTTCCTTATAGACTTTATGTATGGTGTAAACTTTTAAAAAGATAGCATGGACTTTCTTGCTACTGAAATCTGTGCATTAATCCATACCTCTGGTGACTCTATTTTTGATGCCAGCTTCAAGACTGCCTCTGGCTTGGAAAGGTTTTGATGTACTGGTATTATCGCAATGTTAAATTTACTCTGCTATGGATGTCTTTGTAGTGGCCCCTTACAAAGCCTGCATTCAAGATTATCACAGTTTTATTCAGAAATGAAGGGTTTGCATCATGGTTATTCTCTACTAGTTAAAGACAAAATGTACTGTTCTAGGGCAGCCAGAACCCAATATGGACATGGAACAGATATGGACTGGGGCAAATCAGAGTCTGTTTATCACAAATGAATGATACTTTGCAGCACTAGCCCAGCTGTTTTACTTGGGCTGGGACAGGGGCTTTATCTTTTATGCAGGGCAGCCCAAGCCCTGCTTTCACTGTGGCTCTTATTAACATCTAAATAATGTGTACGATCAACTCATATGCTCTTTGTGCTCTAGGATCAGCGGGCATGTCGGCCTCAACTGCAGCAATCCAGTGAGTTGCAATTTGTGTTATGAACCCGGTCATACATATAAAACCTGTCCTTAGGCATCACACAACAAACCTGCTGTGGAACAAGAGGATAAAGAGGAAGTTGTAAGCAGGGTTCAGCAAAGATTCTCCACCAAACCTGCATGACCATGTCACTCTGAAGAGGTGACCACTGGTCATCCTACTGATGCCAGGCAAACTGAAGAGGCTACAGTGGTGCTCAATCCACCTGTGCAACATTTTCCCAAGAGTACTTTGTTTCCACCTACCCAGCCACCAGATCCTGCCCTTCCTCAGACCCTCTCAGAAGGCATTGAGGTTCACTCTATGGCTCTGGATGAGGTCGCTATGGATCAGGACATTGTGGTTCCAACCTCCACTAGTTGTCAGATCCCTGTGACTGTTGTGGAGTCTGTCCAGGATATGCCCTCGCTGTCTACCACCATTATAGAACAAAGATCAATTCAGACTGGCACCAGGAGTCCGCCTAAAGCTAAATTTTCAAAAACTGAAGATATTCCACTCAAGAATAGATTTGCTTTACTATTGAAAAAAAAACAGCATGGGGTGACACTGAGGATGACTCAGGCATTTCTTCTTGGGGGTGTCCTCCCAATCAGATTCTGATACAGATCAAGAAGCTGCTTCTTCTGTGTCCACTTGGTTTAGAAAACAAAAAGTCAGACAGAAGATAGTGCCTAACTGGATAAGTGACTTCCTCTTCCTTCTTCTATTATTGGACATGACCTTAACACCTCCATTACCTCCTTAAATGTTAAGAGTATTAAAAATGATAAATGGAGGCAAACCACTTTTTTGTGTATTGAGAGATCTCAATTTTCATGTGTGATTTTAGAGAGACTAATAGGGCTTCAAAAGAATGGTTTGGAGGGCCATCTTTTTGGTTACTGGGTGAAGACCAGTGTTCTGAGTTGGATATCCTATATAACATGCTGGGTGTTTCGGTAACTAGACTGACTTGATCTAGTCCCAGATAGAGTCCTGATGCTGGACATTACTTACAATAATCAAAAATTTTGATTCTTGAACATTTATGCCCCCAAACAAAATTCTCTAGCACAGATGTATTTAAGCTTATTCAGCCCTATTGTTTTACTAGTAGAGCTGTAGTGTTTAGGGGAGACTTTAATTGCATTATTTCCCTTTCTGATAAGACAGGGAAGACTCAGAAACTATATTATGATTCTAATCTTCTAACTTATTTGTATAAAACCTCCAGACTTAAGGATATTGCCACTTTTCAATCAATCAATCAATCAATCTTTATTTAACTAGGTGAAACACCATTGAGTCAGCATCATTTACAAAGTGGACCTGGTCAGCAATACAACGCTGAGATATATCAACTAAGATAATACAGAGACATGTCAAAAAGTAGTGGCAGTACAACACCAATATATAACAAAAATACAAGAATAAAAATCTTATTTACAGTATTTACTATATGTGATATATATGTGTATATATATATATATATATATATATATATATTAGAGGCAAAATCCTGTTTAATGCATGTTAGCTGAAATGACACCCATAAAGCTGAGGAATTGTTGAAAGACCCTTGTTCTACTCGCTTACACCCTCAATCGGCATCGGGTAGTGATTAGGTTGTCGCCATAACTTTACCCCATCACATGTGTGTAAAGAAGCAGAGATGTAGGAGAATGGGGTGAGAGTAGACCGACAACTCCTAATGTGCACCCCAATGCTGGTTGGTGGTGTGGGAGGGGGGCCAAGGGGTCATTCAACCCTAACACCGAATTTCCTCACTTTTGTCGATGTGGAACAACCCTAACGAATGCATTAAATGGATTTTTTTGCCTCCAATTTCCCTTCTTTTTGAGAATGATAACGAGAAATAGTGAATGTAATGCGGTGGTGGTGGGAGCGCGGGGCCTTTGGGCCCCATGCTCCCACCACATGATGTCTTGTCACATAGTAACATTGTGCCCGCAAACGGAAATAGTAATGCGCATGGTGATGCAAAGCGAAACAGAAAGAGAAACAGTAGTGTAGACAGAAATGTAAAAAACAACGCAAAAGCAAGTGCAAATGAAAATGCAAAGGGTAACGCACATTGTGGCGTAGACGTGAACGATAAGTGAAATGGGAATGGAACTGCAAGGAAAAATGGTAATGGTAATAGTAAAGTAAGCCCACAGGCTGGTTTTCCCCAAAAGCTGCATAAAGAAAGACAGTGAGTGCAAAGAATGTATGCATAATAATGGTTCTCGGAGCAGAAATGAGGAGTTGAATACTAAATTGCTTATATCTCAGGAACTGTATGACATATATAAAAAATTTATAAGTCACATGATTTATGACTTTTCTGGCTAGTTTTGTACTTAGCCCCCTGGCATTTTTCCAATGAAAGTCTGTATCTCGCACCATTTCCAAGATACGGCCCTGAAAGGCGTGGCGAACGCCGTAGTGTTATCCTATGGGAAAAAAAGAGAAGTTCAGAGTGCCATAACTTTAGCTCCCTGTAATATTTTTTCACAAAAAGGCACATCTGTGGGATGTTGGCTGTGTTCCTTCGAATTTTCAGCCCAAAAGACCAAGCCGTTATTTTGCTGCAGGACGCCAAAGGATTCCTGTAATGTGTCGGATGCCATAATGCTATCCTATGGGAAAAGCATCAAATTTGAGGCCAGTAATTCTTCGTGATGTACAATTTTTTCAACAAAACATTGAAAGGCACATCTGTGAGATATTGGCTGCATTCCTTCAAATTTTAGGCCAAAACACTCAAACTGTTCTTTGCAGCAGGTGCCAAAGAATTGCTGTCATTTCACACAGCTAGAAAAGTACTGTTGAAGTTTCGCAAGTTCAAATCATTCAACAGTGTCGCAAGTGTGACAGTACTTATGGAAGTACTTTTCCAGAAATTTGAAAATATATTTCTGGGGTGTTTTACTTCAAAATAAAGACATGGCTAGCATCCTCATGGTCCGACTAGGTGAATACAAAAAGAATTAGGTTGCTAGAGGGTCCAATTTTAAATGGCAAGCATTTTTCTGATCACTAACTGAAAACAAAATGGCAGATTTGTGACAGTAAAAGGGCCATTTGCGACACTAAAAAGTGCATTTGCGACACTGTTGAACTTGTTGTTAACTTTTACCTTTGACTTATAATGGGAAATTGTTTTTTGAATAACTTTCGAACCGTTTAATATTTTTTCACGAAATCTTCAAAAGGCATATCAGGGACCCTGGCCACATGTTCCCTGAAGATTTCAGACCGGTCGCAGAAACTGTGCGACCTGTAGGCGCAACACTAAAATTACAGAAAAGCGTAAACGCGTGCGCCGATCACACTTAATAACTCCGCAGCTGTATATGCGACCAGTACAAAACTTGGCATATCCCAAGGTGTATGGGTCTTGATCATGTATGCCAAATATCAGGCAAATCTGTCAAACAGTTGCAAAGTTATTAAGGTGCAAAATTGTGGGTTTAACATGTAAATGGGTCCTCAACCCTAACTATAGTGGCACCACCGTGCCACTATATATTTATATATATATATATATAAGAGGCAAAAAACTCCATTTAATGCATTAGTTAGGGTTGTTCCACAGTGACAAAAGTGAGGAAATTTGGTGTTAGGGTTTAAAGATCCCTTGACCCCCTTCTACACCCCTAACCAGCATCGGGATACACGTTGGGTTGCCGGCCCTAACTCTCACCCCATCAGATGTGTGAAGAAGCAGAGGTATGGGAGAACGGGGTGAAAGTTAGGACCAACAACCCCAACGTGCATCCCGATGCTGGTTGGGGGTATGGGGGGGGTCCAAGGGGGCATTCAACCCTAACACCGAATTTCCTCACTTTTGTCGCTGTGGAACAACCCTAACTAATGCATTAAACAGAGTTTTTTGCCTCTAATTTCCCTTCTTTTTGAGAAGTATAATGAGAAATAGTGAATGTAATGTGGCGGCAGGAGCGCAGGGCCCTTCAAGCCCCGTGTTCCTGCCACGTGATGTCTTGTCACATAGTAACATGGTGCCTGCAAACACAAATAGTAATGCGCATGGTGATGCAAAGCAAAACAGAAAGATAAACAGTACTGTACACAGAAATGGTTAAAATAACGCAAACGCAAGTGCAAATGGAAACGCAAAGGGTAACGCACATGGTGCCGTAGACAGGAACAGTAAGTGAAATGGTTACGGAACCGCAAGCAGAAGCGGTCAGGGTAATAGTAATGTAAGCACACAGACTAGTTTTCCCCAAAAGCTGCATAGAGAAAGACAGTGAGTACAAAGAATGTGTGCTTAATAATGGGTCTCAGAGCCAAAATGAGGAGTTGGAATAGTAAATTGCTTATATCTCAGGAACTGTACGATGAAGAAAAATTTTTAAAGTCATATGATTTATGACTTTCCTGGTTAATTCTGTACTTAGCCCCTGTCAGAGGGCTAAGCATTTTTCCAACGAAAGTCCGTGATCTTGCACCGTTTCCAAGATACGGGCCCTGAAAGGTGTGGTGAACACCATAATGTTATCCTATGGGAAAAAAGAGAAGTTCGGAGTGCGATAACTTTCACTCCCTGTAATGTTTTTTTCACCAAACCAGTAAAAGGCACATCTGTGGGATGTTGGCTTTCTTCTCTCCAAATTTCAGCCCAAAAGACCAACCGTTATTTTGCAACAGGGCAGCAAAGGATTCCTGTAATGCGGCGAATGCCGTAATGTTATCCTATGGGAAAAAGTGTCAACTTTGGAGTGCGTAACTTTGCCACCCTGTAATATTTTTTCACTGAAACACTGTAAGGCACATTTGGGAGATGTTGGCTGCATTCCCTCCAAATTTCAGCCCAAAAGACCAAACCGTTCTTTTGCAGCAGGGTGCCAAAGAATTGCTGTCATTTTCACACAGCCTGGAAAAGTACTGTCGAACTTTGCAAAAGCTCAAGAAATTCATTCGACACTTCGTAGTGCAAAAGTACTTTGTGAAAGTACTTTTTCCAGAAATCTGGAAAACATATTTCGGGGGTGTTTTACCCCAAAATAAAGACATGGCTAGCATCCTTAGGGTCTGACTAGATGAATACAAAAATAATTAGGTTGCTAAAGGGTCCCAAATTTAAATGCCAAGCATTTTTCTGATGACCAACTGAAAACAAAATGGCGGATCTGCAACAGTAAAAGGGCCGTTTGCAAAAGTAAAAACTGCATTTTTGACAGTGTAAAACTTTTTGTTAACATTTCCCATTGACTTATAATGGGAACTTGTATTTTGAATAACTTTTGAACCGTTTAATATTTTTTCACAAAATCTTCAAAAGGCACATCGGGGACCCCGGACGCACATTCTCTGAAGATTTTGGACCAGTCGCACAAACTATGCAACATCTAGAGACGATCAAAGAATTCCAAAAAAGTGTAAACATGCAGAGCACACTTAATAACCTGTAGCCATAATCCAAACAGTACGAAAGTTGGTGGATCCCAAGATCTATGGTTCTTAATCATGTATTCCAAATTTCAGGCAAATCCATTGAATGGTTGCAAAGTTATTAAGGTGCAAAATTTTAGGTTTAACATGTAAATGGCTCCTCAACCCTAACTATGGTAGCATTACCATGCTACCATAATATATATATATATATATATATATATATATATATAGATAACATTTTTCATACAGGCCTGTGATAACTTTATCCTAAGTATAGATGGAGTTAGAACAGGTAGAAATTGTAAAGGAGCAGAATACACCCGCATAGGGTAACAGAGGATCAGGGGACGCTATGGAGGAGGGGAAGAGAGTAAATAAGTAGGGAGAAAGAGTTGGTGTTAGTTTTATGGGGCTTTTGGTTTTGTTAGCAGGAGTGTGGGCAGGAGGGAAAAATATGCAAGCATATGCACCTAAGGGGCTAAGCGTAATCATATGACAGGCTAAACAGGGAGTTACGAGTAACAGTTGCAAGAGTCTCTGATATGTTGTCTTAGCAGTGATTTGAAGGTTGCCAATTTAACAAGTGTGGATAGCCTCAGGGCTTTCTGAAGGTTATTCCATGGGGCTGGCAGGGCATAGCTTAGGGATGAAAACCCAAAATATGTTCTACATCTAAGGATGTCAAGTGAAAGGTAAGAATGTTTTCTTAGCTAATAACATCCAGGGCTACTAGTTAGGAGGCTTGATATATGCTGTGGGAGTTTTCCTAATAGGGCTGTATACATCCAAGTTGCCACATTTATAGTCCTCCTAGTTTTTAGAGACTGCCAGCCTAGCATCACATGAAGAGAGCAGTGATGAGTCCTGAATGGGGCACTGGTAATGAATCTTAACACCCTATTGTATAGGGTGTTGAGCTTGGCCAATGCTGTACTTGGACCATGACTATACAGGAAGTCGGCATAGTCCAGAAGGGGCAGAGGAATGTAAATTGCACTAGTCTGCTTGGCTTCCAGGGTTAAGAGGTGTTTAATCCTGAAGAACAATCCTAAGTGTTGCTTTAATTTTTTAGCAAGTTCCTCTATATGAACTATGAAGGAGAGTTATGGGTCATCCCCTCTATGTATTTTCAAAGGTCCAGTTCAGACAACCTCAGATAAATGAACAATACTTGTTAAGGGAGTAGCCCAGCTCCAATCAAGGCAATAATACAAGCATAAGCAGACTGGAAAAAATGGGCCCACTCACCAGAAATATATAATCATAATCTTCTATTGTTCTACAAGACAAAAAATGACCAGTGTAGGGGTCAGTTCTACAATGTGACCTTATTCTGATGTTTCAGAATAATCCTTCCTCAGGGTTACACTGGTTAGAGTACTGGTAATCAAAGAAATATCCCTTTTATGTTGATACCAATTTCCCTTTATTCTCATTTGCATTTAATCTCATGCGTATTCCACTTTTAGTTCTGTCCCACTTTCACTACTCACAAAAAGGAATAAAGCATGAAGCAAATGAGATACACACAATGTATGGAAACTAAATGTTTCTCTATTGGATGATCCAGGTTTATGGGTATCACTTACAGATTTATTGGAGGCAAGGAAGTCTGTTTTTGATCTGTATGACAATCCACTTCAGTGATGGACAGATACTGTACCAAACAGGATCTCAGAACTTTTTTTTAAAACTAACGCAAAGAAAGCAAATAATCAAAAATATTTATACTATTTGGATTTGAGATGACAATTTCAGTCATTTATTTCTTTATCCTCTGATGCTACGCATAATTACATGGCACAAATTGCTAATGTTAAAAAAGAAATGTATGTTTTTCAATATGATAGGGCAAGTAAATAACTCACTGAACAAAAATTCACAACTCAAGGCATGGCGCAGCATGTTAATTCATATGATGGTTGTAAAAACTGAACAAAATATATGGCTCAGTTATAGGATGACACTGGGTCCTTTAAGTCTGATAATTTTGATATGCTGCATATTGTTCATAGGTACACTATAAGTCTTTGGTTCTTCCTGCCTGTGCAGACTTCACCTGATGTGTTTTCATGATCTGATTATCCCAGACATACCTAATGATACCATAAATCTCTTAACAGCTCCCATATATGAAAATGATGTCTATTTTGCTGTGGTGTCCCTGAAAGGTGGTATTGCCCCTGACCTGGATGGCCCCATGAGAGCTGTATAAAAATCCTAGATTCTTTAATAGACTGCTTGGTAATTGTTTATAATTCAATCTACAGGTGACATGGCTTACTGCCAGAACTGTCTGAAAGCCTCCTGATTTATTTACATACAAAGGGCAATAAAGCCCTCCTCACAAATTTTAAGCCGATTAGTTTAATAAACATTGATTGGAAAATATTAGGTAAAATATTGTGTCACAGATTGGTTATAGCTGCTCAGAATATCTTCTACTCAAACATGTGCGATTCCACAAAGAAAACTTCAGGATAATATATTACTGTTAAGGGAATTGTTAGATTGTTGTACATCAAAGGGTTTGTTCTGAGTATCGATCAGGCAAATGCTTTTGATTCTATTTCTCATCAGTTTTATTTTTGACTTTACAATGGAATGGTATTCTGCTTGAATTTATACAATGGTTGAAATAGCTATATAAGATGGCCACTTTGAAACCAGTTGTGAATGGTATGCTGGGGATTCCTATAGGATTTGCAAGGGTACAACAAGGCTGTCCTCAGCCCTGTTTTATATGCTTTTGTACAGACCCAGGCAGGATTCTCAAAGATCGTGAAGGTTCTGCAGCTGCAGTAAAACATTGGCAACAAATAGTGGAGCCGCAGGGAGTCCTGCAGCTGACGGGGTCCACAGCAGAGCCAGATTATGACTGGCTCCACGACTTATGGCTGCTTGTGGTGGTGTCACCGGGGAGATCACTGCAGCTGTGGATAGTAGCTATGGCCGGTGGGAGCAGATGTAACACCCTCTGCAACTGCTGCAGCTGTGTATCGCAACCACTGCCACTGAAGGCGATTTCAGTCCTCAACTGCAGTTGCAGAGTGGGACTTAGGTCCTGAAAGCTTTGAGAATCCTGCACCCTCTTCTTAAAAGATTAGAAAAAGATCCTTTAAAAATGCATATTACCAGCCCAGGTGATCTAGTATTCCCTTGTGTCTCAGCTTATGCGAATGATGTTTGTATAATGGTAGCCAACAAGCAGTCAGGAAAAAGAGTTATGTTTCTGTACCAGTCTTTCTCAGCCATTTCATGTTCCACCTTGAACCTCGATAAATGTATTGGAAAGGCTCTTCCAGGAAACAGCGGGATGCAACACATTTACATTGCTGGGATACAGGTACTGCATGACCCTATAACTGTATTGGGTATTAAATTTGGGATACAGGATTCAGCTTTTCACAATTGGTCTGATAATCTTTCCATAGCAGAAACCAGAGTTGATCAATGGAAAGCTTATTATAGTACGAACAAAAAGGGTTTTAACTTAAAAAACCTTTATTGTTCCTATATTTTGTTAGTTTTGTCTTTCCATTGCCTCAAATGTTGGAAGCCAGACTCTATAACATTTTCTTTTTAATTGCTGTGGGCAGAAGACTGAACACTGTCAAACATTCAGTCACTTATAGATCTGTAAAAGATGGCAGGCTTCATATATTAAATCCTGTGTTTTTTCTTCATTTCGTTTCTTTTACTAATTTGCTACCCATCTTTTAGAATATGAAAGATCTCAGATTACATTTTCTGGGAAAGAGGGAATTTCTTTTCAGAAATGGATGACAGGGGCATTAAAGGTTTTTTTTTGTAACATCCATGCAGACATGGCAGTGTATATCTTTGATCATTTTAAAAAGCTGAAACAGTGGAATATCTGTTTAACTGATGTCTTACATAAAACTAGAAAAGAATTGTACATATATATTACATACTTAGTTTTTTATTAGCCCATGTTTCATTAGCACAGGATCATAATGTTGCAAGACATTATGCCGCATGCAAAAATCGTGCTGCCAATACAGCATGATTTCTTGCATGCAGCATGGTCCTTTTTTTGCAGGGTGCTCTGCCCCTGCACCTCCATATCGTGGGGCCAGCTCCAACCCCTCAATAATGATTCTCAACTCCATGGGGGAGTTGACATTGAAATCACACAAAGTGCACAAAACAAAAATAACATGTTCTTATGTCTGGGACTGGGAATCAGATCTGGTCCCAGACACAGTACCTGGGTTTTTTGCTGCCATTGACTCAGTCCATCAAGCCACGGCAGCTGCTCACCAGAACCCCCATCCAAGCAGAGGTCTTATCCTCTGCCTGGGACAGTGAGAGGGTGCAATACTGCGCACAGCAGCATTCATGGTATTGCGCCCTCTCGCTGATAATTAAAGCTCTATTTCGGGTTAGCCCTTGTGTCATATGCTCTTAAGTGTAGGACATATTGACCTGGTAGGTGTTTCATCTGCCATCCTGCTGGGATACAGGAGAAAGGGATACTGGGTCAATTAACAGAACCCAGGATACCTCAAAAGATGTGGGACACTTTGTGATTATGTTGCCACAACAGACTTAATGTTCAAAATAACCACCATCATAAGGTCATACATGACACATATTGTCTTAAAGTCTTGCTTTCAACAGTTTAAAACAATGGAACACTTATTTTAAGATGGTCCCTATATATGAGTTTTGCTGTATCGCAGCATGAGAGGGGTGCTGCACTTCTGAGGTGCCATCTTTCGGATGAGACATTAAACTGAGGTCCCATCTGCCTATTCTGGTGGTAGTTTAGGTGGATGTTAAAGATCTCATGGCACTTCTCGAAAAGAGTGGGGAATTTCCCCGGTGCAATGGCCAAATTTCCTCCATTCACGAAAAATACCACCAACAGCTTCATCTGGTTTAAGGTCAGTTGGCATTCATCTGTGTCCCCCTCTCCCAGGTCGTGCCTGAAAATAGGCAGGATTTGTCTAATGCACTTACCCGGTCAACAGAAACGAAATAAATAAAATAAAAATAGACATATAGACTGACCTTGCCAGACAATGGACTGTCCCACAGTTTTCTGGAATGTCTTACAATGTATTGATTTATGATAGTTTTGCAGGGGTCTGATATAGTTTCCATTCCAGCATAGTACGACTTATATTAGCTGTGTTGAAATGGGTGATGTGGCATGTTAGATGCCAATTTCTACTGCAACAGAAATACATTACTGTTAAAGATCTTTGTTGCACAAGTCAATAAAGGAACTGTCACTTATTTATGAGAAGGAGAAACAGAGTGAATTGGTCCCCATGCTGGTGGACTGGTGGAGAAATACACCCTGGCATCCCACTTCAAGTAATTTATTTGTTTCCTTCTTGTTTTATTTTATTGGGTTAGTAGTTTCTCTTGGTTAATATTCCTTTTATGATTTGCCTTTGTAGTGAGTGAAAATTGTTGATTTGTCTGAAACCTATATGGTGTGTATTATTTCTTCAATAAACATTCCCCTATACTTCTTAAGATGTGCCACAGGATTTTTAACATCCTTCTGAACTACCACTAAAAAAAATCCAAAAGGAACTATGTTCAAGGTCTTATTCAAAAGATGGCACAGTCCTACAGTACAGCATACCCTTAGTACTGTACTGCATTCAGTGCCAGAGTTTCTAGTATGAGCACAATCCCATTACCGGACTAGAACCCATGACCTTCTGGCCCAGAGATGGATGTGCGACCAACTGAGTCCCATTGAAACCAATAAAGACACATTGTCAATGACAGCAGAACAAGACTATTGTTCCATCCAGTGTGCCTGAAATACCCCATCTTACCCTGAGACTTGTTGTCTATATGGGTTTTTTATCTGCACCACCTACTCCAATGTTCTCTGCCTTACTGATGTCTCCCTGACTCAAAAGTCATTTACTCAGCCCCAGCTGTGCTTGAAACTAGTACAGTTATGGTTTTGTCACCCACCACCTCAGCTGGTGTACTGTTCCATAGCTCAACCACTATCTCTCTGTAAAATAAAACTTTGTATCATCCTTCCAGAACCCCCAACCTCCACATCAGCTTCCACCCATGTCCCTGTGTTTTAGATTCACTATTGCTATTGAATACTTCCTCAATGCACAGCTTGTTCATTCCTTTTAGCAACTTGAAGGTCTCAATCATATCTCTCCACTCTCCTCTGGTCTCCAGAGAGTTCATGTTCAGGGCAGTAAGCTGGTCCTCATTGGATCCACCAGCTGGTCCTGAATAATTTTGCTTATCCTATGCTGCACTGTCTCCAATCTCTCTTTCTCTTTCCTTATGTGAGGATTGCAGAAATGGGCACAGTACTACATGTGTGGCCTGACCAGTTATCAGTAGACAAGTAGTAACACCTTTTTCCTCCTGCTGTAAAAATTCTTCCCAATACATACCCCTATCGTGGTTGCCTTACTGTAGGCCTTGCTACATTGGCTAAATTGCTTAAGGGAGTAACTTATGAGACCTCCTAGATAGTGGTGATGGTGGTGGGGTGCTTAGCATTGCATTTATTTTGCCAGTTGTAGAGGACGAAAACTTATTGCTGATGACAGATTGGGCTCTTAGTCTCAGTTCAGTCTGGAGTTTCTTTGATGCATCGTGTTGTGACTGCAGAGCAGGTGGAAGGAATTTAGGGGTTGCTTTTAGATGGGGACTGGTGCTAGGGATAGTCTCCCAGTATAAAACATGTTAAAAGGAGGTTGTCTTATTCTGGTACAGGGGATGGTTTTCACCTGTCTCCAGAGTATTTTAGAGGGTTTTTTTTCTAGCCCCAGGGATGGTCAGTAGGATAGCCTCCCAGTGCTGCACTAGTTTTGTGGGGGGCACACGGATGGTTTGCCAACACTGAGGATGGGCTTCCAGTGTTGGGGGGGGAGAAAGATAGAGAGACAGAGACAGACAGAGAGAGAAGAGAGAGAGAGAGAGAGAGGGAGAGAATATACATTGGGGGGTTCTTATATGAAAAAATATGTCTACATGACAGTACACTTAGTGACACATTCTTGACCAATTTGTCATTAACAATACCAGCACACACAATAGTTGGATTTGTTCTGTGCATGCAGTATATCTTCCTTGAGGATTACTTTATTTGTTCTACTAATGACCAGGTCATTATGTGTAAACTCAGATTAATCAGAAGCAAAGGCCAGGAGGGTAAGCATGTATACCCTGCCAATGTTTGTGATTTAATGTTTTGAGGATTTGTCTGTGGACCATTCTACAAAATAGAGCAACCTTTGCAAAAACTTAAAAATGATTTTCTAATGAAGTCTGCATCTCAAAGACCAGATAATAGATTGGGCTGATGTTGTCAGGATTTCTACAGTAGATTTTAGTACCATCTGCAAACTCTGAAATGTTCGGCCTGTACTGTCCCTGATATCTGAGATACAAGTGAAAAATAGGGGCTTTATAACTTAGCAGCAAACCCTAACTATTAGAAGGGAAGGCAATCCCATGCATTTTTTAACTAATACGAAAAGGTAGTAAAAGCCACACTAGCCTGTTGAATATTTTTATTTATTAGAGTCTAGGATTATAATTACCTTTGAGCCAATGCTCTTTACAAAGGTTCCACATCAGGATGAGAACAAACAAGCAGGCCATTAATTATTACAGGATAACAGGTTACAGTTGTTTATCATCACAAGAGTACATACAGATTAGGCAGTACTAGGGGCATGCACAGGACAGGCATAACATTGATTACAAGAGCTTGGTGAGGCACGAGAAGAAGATGCTGCTAAATGCAAGTGTCAAAACGCACAGGAAGTGCAAGTGGAAAGTGCAAGTAATAGGAGGAGGAGGGGGGGAATGTAGAGGGGGAGAGTGGGGGTGGATGAGAAGGGACAAGTGCCACAAAGGGAACAGCAGGTTAGAGAAGACAGTCACATGTGCTAGAGACAGAAAGGAACAGGCAGAGATTAATTTGAATGGGCCTTGCTTTGGTAGGGAGGAGATGTCCCTGGTGAGACCATTTAGTCAGCTGGGGGCTCTATAGGCAAAGGATCTTTGTCCCTGTGAGGTCCGGCATCTTGGAATATGCAGTAATTTAGATTCAGAGCCCCTGGTGAGGCAAGGATTCTGAGCAGGTTGTAGCAGAGCTTGAACTTCAGGTGGGGCAAAGCCCATCAATGTTTTTAGCCATTATGCATGTTAGATACTTGATGTGGCTTGAGAGTTGAAGCCAACCAGTTTGAGCATCTAGGTCACATGTATGTGTGAGACGATTGGATCTGTTCATAGCCATAGATAAGTGCCTGAGGGCGGTGGTGGAAGCAGAACCATAGATGATGAGTCCATAGTTAATAGTTGAGATCACTGAGCTCTGAACTGCAATCCTTAAGGCTTCGGGAGTTAGGCATTGCCTATGCCTGTAAAGCAGGCCAATGCGTGTGTTAGTCACTTTGACAACATTGTCAATGTGAGCCCCATAGGATAGACAACTGTCAAGAGTGATTCCAAGGTATTTGAAGGTTTGCACTTGTTCTAGGATTGCACCTAGGCAGTTTGCAATAGTGAGGGGGTTGTCCCGGTGCTTGTTTTGTGAGCTGCAAAAGAGCATGGACTTTTTTTTTTATAGTTGAGGATAAGTTTGTGTTTACTACACCAGTTTTCAACTGAGGAGAAGCCATGCTGTAGTTTGCTTTACAGAAGATGAGGGTCCTTGTGGGTGGAGTGGATGACAGCTTTGTCGGAGTATAGGAGGAGTTGCTCAGGACAGGCTTGTGGAAGACTATTTAGGAAGACGCCAAAGAGAAGAGGCCCAAGGATTGACCCTTGTGGCACTCCAGAGTTCACTGGTCTGGCATCAGAGAAAAAGTCAGCTATTTTCACTCTTTCTGAGTGGTTTTCCAGGTAGCTGTTAAACCAGGATGTAGATTCAGGGGAAGTCCAGTATTTAGTAGCTGAGAGAGTAGTAGATGATGATGGATGGTATTGAATGCCTTTGTCAGATCAATGAAGACTGCCCCTGTAAGAAGGCTATTGTCCAAGGAACTATGGATTGCACCAGTGAATTCAAGGAGGGCTGAGGTGGTACTGTGACCTTTTCTAAAGCCATGCTGTTGAGCACACAGGACATCATATTTATCAAGGTATTCCATAAACTGGTCCGACACTATACGCCTATAGCCTTGAAGATCAGGGGTAATGGAGATGGGCCAACAGTTCACCAGGAGGGTTCTTGTCCCTCTCTGTGTACCAGTGTGACAGAGATGGACTTCCATCTGTCAGGAACTGGCCAAGAGAGGGAGAGGTTGAAGATTTTTGTTAATGGTAGGAGCACTTCGTCAAGGGTAAGGCAAGCAGCATGAAGTCAAGGGAGTCCCCACTTGATCTGGACCTAGCAATAGCTTTACTGATGTAGTTGCAAGCTTCACACGGTTTGACTGATCTGAAGTAGAATGGAGGCTGGTTTGGAGAGAGGGTGGGACTTGAGGGGAACGTTTGGGGGTTTGCTTCATTGAAATAGTCAGGTAGAAGAACAGAGCTGAGGTCAATGAAATCTGAGTTGAATGAATTTGCTATGGTAGTCGGATCCAGCATTGTGATACCATCTACGGCCAGCATAGTGGGTGAGGTTTTTGTCTGCTTCCTGTAATTTCTTTAATATTGTTCCAAAATGAATTCCCCTTGCCCCAAGTGTTTGTCAGGGCATCCTTATAGTAGGTACTTTTCTGCTGGTGGACTAATTTTGTGCAGTTATTATGAATTTGTTTATAATTCTGTATGTCAATTTGCTTTCCAGTTTCCCGAGTCCATACCCAGAGATGGTCCCTGGATTTTAGTTGTGCTAGTAGTTCAGAGGAGAGGCAGGGGTTGCACAGGCCTTTGACTTTCCACTTTTTGAAAGGGGTATGATAGTCACAGGCAGCATTAAAGATTTTGATGAAGAGGTCAAGGTCAGTGTTGACATCTGGAGTATGGAAGATTGGGGACCAATCTTGCAGTCTTAGGCGGGATTTTAGGTGTTTCTACTGCCCTCGTGGAAGGACTCTGCTGTTGATTAATTTGGGGTCATGTTTTATATATATATATATATATATATATATATATATATAGAGAGAGAGAGAGAGAGAGAGAGAGAGAGAGAAAGAGAGATGCCCTTTGGCCATTAAAGTATTTAAAGTGTTGTTTTCTCCTGACTTGAGTATGGATATGAAACAGTGCCAAAGTAAGACCAGCCGGACAGGTACTGTACAGTAGATACTCATGTATAAGTCTAGTTTTTATGGTAAAAATAAGTATGTAAGAAGGGACTCTACTTATCTGTGAGGTTGATCTAGCTGTGAGATTTACAATGATACAATATTTTTGCAACTGTGTATCTTAATTTTGTGTCCAGAACTGGCCACAAATGCAGAGTCTGTGCCTGATGTTGGTCACAAAACACATTTTTCCATCAAATTTGGGCAGTAAAATTATGTCTGCAGTTTTGATAAAATTAACAAGGTAATGTGAGTCAACTTACGTGTGAGGTTGAATTATAGTCAAGTATATATGATATGCAAAGCCTTAATGCTTCCCACATGTATTTAGTATACTTCTTTGGAGGGGCTTTCATAATGCATTGTGGTGCTAGTTTGTTCCTCCAACACTTAATTCAGCTCATAATGTTATGAGCAGCAGCAGCAATTAAAAATCCATGCCTGTTTTTATTTAATAAAACTGGGAGAATCAGTTGACTCTATGGAGGATTCCTTTCCATTCTATAGAAAACAATGATCCTTAAATTTTTACTGCCTTTAACATGTTCCTACATGCAATTCCAAAATGTCCTACCTCTAGTTTTAGCTAAGCTGCCCCTCAAACTGTGGTGATAGAGTAGCTTTTAGTCAGAAGATTGCAATGGGAAACTAATATTGCTTTCAGATTCTGTCACAAATTACAGGCTCTGGAGTGGAATGCGTGCTTCTACAAAATTCCCCTTTGGCTTACGAGGAAGTCTTCCTGCACTGCAAGTTTTCTTATAGTAATGTAAACATTATATCTTTTTAAGTCATGTGATGAGCTCAGGGATGTTGAAGACTCAATGGCACTGGAATGTGTAAGAGGGTCACTGTTTATCTTGGTTTTGACTTACTGGAGAATACTAAAGGCAGCTTCAATTCAACCTAACGTATGTCCTCCAATGTGCTTCTGTCCAGAGGCGAGTGATTTTTCTTGGGTGAAAGAGTAATTCATTCTGCTTGCTCGCTTTCTCTTGGGCCTCAGTTGAGCCAGTGTTGTCCATTTGTACTGAATCATGATAAAAGTGCGGATGTTTAGTGAACAGTACAGTAGTTCTCGGAGGGTAGGAGAAAACTACCCCTTTGTTAAGATGACACATTGTAACACTTTTTTCACTTGTGAGCTGGGCTTTGATTTAAACACAGACGATCAGCAATTAAATAGCAAAACATTATTAAATGCACCAACTGTGATTCATTGTGTATTTTGGTTTGGGCACCTGTAGGAAGGTTCCAGATGACTGTTTGGGGTAGAAGTTGAGAGTTATAACTAATGTAGTCATGATGGGGGAACATTTGTTTGGTGAAAACAAATGGAATTCTGGTAAAGATATGAGGAAAATAAAACTCTGGGAATAAGAAGTCTGTATGCATGAACAGTCCAGCTTTATGCTGACTTTTGTGTTTTACAACAACAGGACTTCCTTACGGGAGATGGAGGCTGATAGCTGGCAGAGAGTTGAGTGAGAGTAGTGTTGACTGCCATCTTGGGATGGTGGGGATGATATGGGGGTGGAGATGATACTCAGAGGTGGGAGGAATCACTGAACACCAGGCACTTATTTCTTATGGAGATCAGGTGAGGGGGGAACATTTGTACATGAGGAAAGTTGTTTAAAATACCAGCAAGGAGGTAGGTTGAACCACTGGACACCAGGGAAGTTATCTGAGATATCAGTGAGGATTTAGGGGACCACTAAATGCCATAGTGTGTTTGCTCATTAATATGCTGTCTCAGGAGATGAGGGGAGTTAAAGGAGCATAAATCACTCTTCTGCCTCACCCAATGAGGGATGAGATCTGGTGAGGGCGGTGGCTGCTTTGTGCATGCATTAATTAGCTCTGCACAAGTAGGGTATTATCATATGCAAAAGGCTTCCATTATCCCAGTGCATGTATTTTAATAAAACTGCATGTCATTTACATGTGTGCCTTTGATGCCTTTGTACCCCTATGCAAACGGGTTTGCTCTAGGCACAGTGAGGTTTCCCGTATAGGAGATTCAGTGTGCACTTGCTCAAATCTCACTGTCCACTTGCAAACCTTGGGCCCGATTCTCAAAAGGATACGCCAAGCGTAAGTGTAATACATCAAACATAAATGTCGCAACTGGCAAGATACGCCTGCAATTGCAACATGCAGTATTCTAGGAAATGCACATGCGACATGATGAAAAGCATTATGCCAGTGGCCACTTACACTGCAGTTACACCAAACCCTGAGATATGCATATACGTACTGCAAGATGCACCGAAGACAGTAGCAGATAAATCCAACTTGAAATTCTAGAAGCCTCCAACCCACCAGATACTCCAATAGCAATCACCAGAAGTTACATCAGGGGCTAGCAGATGTAACTCAGCAGAGTATTGAAGGGGTAGAAAGAGACACACATGACAGCGAGAGAGACACTGTGGAGTAAGTAGTGAATACACACTACTGTGAGTGAGTGAGTGATAGAGGAATGGCAGCACCAGCAGCCCTAATAGGCATACTACTGGCAGCAGAGATGTGGCATAGGCACCACAAGAGGCATGATGGCAGGAACCAGGGGAACAGACATCCACAACAGCAGCAAAGACCTGGCAGACACCATGCACCACATGTGTACCATCCAAGAAGTCATACCTAGACCTGGAGGAGCAGTGCATTGCATGCTATCACCTGCCAAGTGCCACCATAGCCGAGCTGTGTGATGACCTGAGGAAAGATATTCAGAGTGCCACCCATAGAGGGCATCCCATCCCTGTGGAGGTGAAGGTCAGCGCATCATTGTGCTTCCTTGCCACAGGGACCTTCCAAACCCAAATGGGTGACACTGTTGACATCTCACAGACTGCCACATCACATTGCCTCAGGCAGGTCCTGAATGCACTGGAGAAACATGTGATAGGTACATATGTTACCCAAGGATGTACAGCAGCAGCAGGTGCTCAAGTAGACACTCTACAATGTGGCCCAGTTTCCCTATATGCTAGGTGCAATTGACTGTATGCACGTGGCCATCAGGGCACCACCAGGTCAGGCTGATGTTTACATGAATCGAAAGGGGTACCACTCCATGAACATGGAGGTTGTGTGCGATGCCCAGTACAGGATCCTGGATGTAGTCACCTAGTACCCTAGTTCCTGCCATGATTCATACATCCTATGCAACTGTGGCCTTCATGAGGTTATTGAGTTGGGACAAATCACAGGTGGATGGCTCATTGTTAGATCAAAGCTGTGCACAGGGTGAACACCTCTGTCCAGGTGAGTTAACAACAACTTGCAGTGCAGTCATGATGTACTGTTCCACTCCAACAGGTGACAGTGGATACTCATAGCTCCCATGGGTCGCAGCCGCCCCTCGACATCCACACACCACGCCGAGCAGAGTACAATGACTCCCATCTGGCAACAGGGGTGATCAAGCGTACCTTTGGCATCCTCAAGGAACACTTCAGGTGTCTGGACCAGACAGGCGGAGCACTCCAGTATAGTCCTGGGATGGCCTGTAAGATATTCCTCATGTGCTGCATCATGCATAACCCGGCACAGAGGAACCATGTACCACTGCCATACCTGGATGGTATGGAGGAAGACTGGGATGGAGAACACCGTGACCATCCCGTAAGACAGCCACAGGCCCATGCTGCACTGTGCCATACAGGGCAACATGCCAGATATGAAATGATTGAACACCACTTTGTATAACAGCAACCATCAGTATTCACTGTGCACCAGCAGCAGTGGCAGCACACCATGAACACCTGAACAATGTACAGACCCACTGCCCAGTGCTGGGCACATGATAGTGTCACAGTGTACACAGCATTCAATGACCCTGTCCTGTGTCCTGTGCAGAAGGGGAAAGAAGGAAACATATTCAGTTCAGTGCTTTAGAGTAACTGGTAATTGCTATTTTTCTTTTAAACTCAGATTGTGGGCTTTTAGTGACACTGTACTTTCTTTGTTGTGTTTACTCATAATTGTTTTTGGGCTGTTGATAATTTAAAACATAGTGGTGGTGTAATTCTGTGCTGTCTTTAATTGCTGCAAATTTTCGCCCCCCTTCCTCCCCTTCCCCCAACTCTTAATTATATGCCCTGTTAAATCTGATTGACAGGAGCTAAACACAGGGTATAATAAGGTGTAAGTAGGAGGGGCATAAGGGGAAGAAGCCCACCCTCAGCACAAGTGTTTTGACTATTTATTTATTTATTGGTTTCTTTTTTTTTTTTTTAAGAAAATTATCTGAGGATCAGTGGCAGGATTTTTAGGACAGTAAATTAATAAAAAGGGAACTAGGAGAGCTTCAGTAGCAGACAAGAAGTGAAATTGCAGTATAATGTGGGGAGTGGTGCAATGCAGTGGCTGTGGGACAGCCATATTCAGGCAGGCCTTCTGGACACTGAGGTGCTGCCCTATCTGCATGCATCTCTCTGGACTGTGAGATGAGGTAGCCAGACTCAGAGCAGAAGTAAACTGGGTCAGGAGTACCATCCCCCATATCCAGAGACCATCCAGTTCAATGCAACTGCCTCAAAGGATGCCGAGAACAAGGAGCACTTGGATGACAGTGGGCTCAGGGATGGTTAGAGTGGTCAGGCAGAGGCACATCCCAGATCCTATTCCACTCAAGAACTCATATGCCACACTGGCAAATGAGGACAACCAAATAGAGGTACCCAGAGAAGTGGAAGGAAAGGATGTGGAGGTTAGCCAAGGAGGTGACCTCAGCGGGGAAAGCAGTGGACCCCAGAGGAGGAGGAAGCAAATCCTGGTGGGGACTCCATCATAAGAGGGATCCAGCTAGGAACACAGGAGGGGAGGATAGGGAGGTGAGGTGCCTACCAGATGCCACGGCATGATGGATGGAAGGAAGATCCTGGGATCACTGGGAAGGCAAGACGGAAGGTGAGCTGGATGTCATTATCCACCTAGGAACTAATGACCTGGCAAATGGGGAGGAAAAGGAAGTTCAGGAAGAGTTTAGGAATTGGGAGGGTCTCAAGCAAGTAGCTACTTCTGTCACTTTCTCTAGAAGTACTACCTGTGAGAGGCAAGGGAGAGAGCAGGGAGTGCATGCACCAGGAACTTAACTCATGGTTGAAGAACTGGTGCTGTGAGGAAGGGTTTGGATTCATTGGTGACTGGGGACCCACCTGGAGGGATGGAGGTTTGTTCAAGCCTGACGGCCTGCATCCATCCTGGAGGAACTAAGACTATCGATAAGTTTAAATGTTACATTGACAAGCATTTAAACTAGTAAAGGGGGTGGCAGGCCAGCAAGGAGGGTACCTACTTGCTCACCCCCCACAGCTAGCAGTGGAACCAGTGAACCAGAGGAGTGGCTATCTCTGCAAAACAGTGTGCAAAAGATGGAGATTAGTGCCCAAGAGGTGGATAGGCAGAAAAGGGTCAAAATTCAGCAGAAGGACAGACAGCAAGGAGAACCAGGGACAAAGAACAACAAAGGAAGGGGCTGGAGTAGAACAGTGAAACAGTCTAGGGAGGTCAAATCATGGAAAGCCATGTATTGCAAATGCCAGGAGTCTTAGCAACAAGATGGAAGATCTGACGGCTGTCATGGTGCAGTCAGACCTGGACATTGTGGCCATCACTGAAACCTGGTTTAATGATAACCATGACTGGGAGATGGCCATACCTGGCTACAACATATTCAGAAGAGACAGAGCAGGCAGGAAGGGAGGAGTAGTGGCACTGTATGTGAAAAATGACATAAGGGCCACAGAGATCCAGGAGGAACAAAATGGGGGAGAGATACTGTGGGTTAAGCTGGAAAGGAAAATGGGAACAGCCATCCGCACAGGTGTGGTCTATAGACCACCAGCCCAGGAGGAAGAAACAGATAGGGAGCTGATGCTAGCCATCCAAAGGATGGCAGACAAGGGTGAGGTAGTACTGGTGGAGACTTCAATATTCCAGATGTGGACTGGAGCATCCCAGCAGCAGCATCAACTAGGAGCAGATTTATCCTGGACTCCTTCAGGGTGCCTCCTCAACAACTGGTCATGGAACCAACTCAGCAGAAGGCAATATTGGACCTCAGGCTCACAAACAGGGACAGTGTGATGGGGGTAACAGTGGGGGAGCACCTGGGGAACAGTGACACCAGTCATTGTGGTTTGAAATCACAGAAAAGCAGAACCAAACCACACAAAACACGTATCCTGGATTTTAGGGGGCAGACTTTGGGAAAATGGGAGATACTTGAAAGAGGCATTAAGAGGAATGGGACAGGAATCAGGGGTTGAGGAACAGGGCAGATTAAAATGGGATTATAAGAACAACAGAATTATGTATTAAGCTGTTAGCAAAGGAAGAGGAGACCATTATGGTTTCCAAAGAGGTAGCTAAGAAAGTGAAAGTCAAAAAGATTGCATTCAGGCAATACAAAAGACACAGGCAGAAGGGTATAGGGAGAAGTACCAGGAGAAGCAAAAGGAGGCAAGGAGGTCAGTAAGAGAAGCCAAAGCTCAGGCAGAAGAACACATTGCAAAATCAGTGGGTGGGGACAAAACCTTTTACAGGTACATACGTGAAAAGGAAAGTCAAAGGGAGGGATAGTGAGACTGGAGGGGAGGATGGGAATGCATGGAGGATGACAACAGTAAAGCTGACATATTGAACAGTATTTCTGCTCAGTCTTTACTGAGGAAGAGGAGGGTAATGGGTCTGAAGGGAGTACAAGGAGGAGAATGGTGCAGAAATGGACACAAGTCCCTTTACACGAGAAAGAGTCCTGAAGGAACTGGAAGTAATAAGTTGATAAAGCAATGGGGCCAGATGGGGTGCACCCCAGAGTCCTTAAAGAACTAAGAGGGTGGTGGCTGGAACTCTGGCTATCCTGTTAGCCGATCACTGGAAACAGGGAGGTACCCAAAGACTGGAAGACAGCAGATGTAGTCCCCTTATACAAAAGCAGGAACAAAGAGGAAGCAGGGAACTACAGACCAGTCAGCCTCACCTTGGTAGTGGGGAAGATCATGGAAGCACTACTGAAGGCGAGATTAGTGGAACATCTGGTTGTCAATGGACTACAGGACCCAAGGCAGCATGGTTTCACGAGGGGGAGGTCATGTCAGACCAACCTCATTGAATTTTTTGAATGGGTGACTAGAGAGGTGGATCAGGGGAGGGCAGTGGACATGGCCTATCTGGACTTCAGCAAGGCCTTTGACACTGTGCCACATAGAAGACTATTACACAAACTGGGGAATATGGGTGTGGGCAGGACAGTAGTGTGGTGGGTAGGTAACTGGCTGGGTGGCAGGACACAGAGGGTGGTGGTAAATGGCTGTCACTCCACAGAGGGAAGAGTGACCAGTGGGGTACCACAGGGATCAGTGCTGGGACCGGGTCCTATTCAACATCTTCATCAGTGACATTGCACAGGACCTAGAAGGCAGAATTTCACTGTTCGCTGATGACACAAAGCTCTGTAACAGAGTAGACACACCAGAGGTGTAGACAGAATGAGAAGGGACCTGCAGAAACTTGAAGAATGGTCAGGGGTTTGGAAGTTGAAATTCAATGCAAAGAAGTACAAGATAATGCATATGGGGCACAAAAACCCTGGCACAATATATCAGTTAGGGGATGAGGATATAGCATGCACCGAGCAGGAAAGGGATCTTGGGGTTATCATCTCTGATGGCCTCAAGGTAGGGAAACAGTGTGACAAGGGAGCAGGTAAAGCAAATAGGATGCTGGGATGTATAGGCAGGGGCATCACCAGCAGGAAAAGGGAGGTCATAATTCCGCTATACAAGACACTAGTGAGGCCCCACCTGGAGTACAGTGTACAGTTCTGGAGACCACAGCTACGTAAGGACATAGACAGGGTAGAGAAGGTTCAGAGTAGGGCAACAAAGATGGTGCATGGATTGCATCAAAAGTCCTATGAAAACAGGTTGAAGGAACTGAACATGTACTCCCTGGAGGAGAGGAGGGAAAGAGGGGATATGATAGAGACACACAAGTATCTCACAGGGAGGAACAAGGTGCAGGAATACACTATTTTTAAGCAAAAAAGATGTTCCAGGACTAGAGGGCATGGGATGAAGTTGGAGGGAGGACGATTCAAAGGAAACATGAGGAAGAATTTCTTCACAGAACGGGTGGTGGACAAGTGAAACACCCTGCCAGAGGAAGTGGTGGGGGCTGAAACAATCACAGGATTTAAGAATGTTTGGGATAGACATAAAGGAATTCTGGAGGTCAGGGGTAAGGGGCAACAGACTTCTAGGAAAACATAAACTGAACTTACAAGCTCAATGGCAGAGATCATGTGGGGCTATAGGTTCTTATCTGCCGACACTGTCTATGTATCTATGTATGTATTCATGTGTCCAGTGTCTGGTGGAAAAACAACCTCCCACGCTGTGTTGTGAGACCAAGGTGCACTTGAAGACAGGAAGGTATGCTGGAGGACACATACCCAACCCACCACCTTGGAAGGACCGCAATGATATGTCCCTGCAAAATTTTGCACAAGAAGCCCCCATGCCCCATACTGTAGTCTGCATGATACATGTTTAGCGCAGCTGTAGACACTGTGTAGCTGCACAGCATATGAGACACTGACACATCACACAGTTACCCAGGTGTTACACACTGGCCATGGTCACTGGTTGAATAACAGTGATGTCATGGTCAGGTGTATGGCACTGGATGATGGTACACCTGTTGCACACATGCCCTGTCCTGCACAGCACTGTCAGTGTCCAGTCTTGTCTGCTAATATGTGAACCCCACACCCATGCTCATGGTGCAGTGCATGGTACTGGTACACACAGTGCTGCAGGTAACGTAGCATATCAAACATGCATGATCTGGAACAGCCCAACCCACTAGCATATGCAGAGTATGATATAGGTGACATCAGTGCCAATACATGTTTAGGTTGCACATGTTCCACCACGTATGCGGTTTCATAAAATATCACATGCACAAAGCTGCCATGTCCAAAATGCACCTGTGTGCCCAGCAGCACAGGCAGTGGATGACATGCATGGAACCCCACCAACATGCACATCACCCTACAACAATACCTCCCCAAGCACGGCAGCATACTGTGCTGCACATGCAGCCACAGTTCAACTGTGTGTTGTGCAGCTACACATCAAGCTGAAGGCAGAATGCAACTGTATACACCATCATTGCTGCATGTGCAGCCTGCATGCCATATTGTCACTCATTTTGATGCACATGCAAGTTGCGACACCGCGCATGTGGAAAGTGCAGAAACATGTGCAGAACACAGCATGCAACACCAAACACTGCAGAACCCAGTAGAAGTCACACCATTCAGTGTTGGCTGCCTAAACAACCATGGCAAGCAGAGGAAGGCTGACCCTATGTGGCAGGGCACCTAACTTTACATCCCAAGAGACTTCCCAGCTCATCAGTCTTGTCCAGCAATGGCGCAGGACACTCTTGCCACTGGGCTACAGAGGAGACACCCCCAGTGAGAGAGATGCAGTGTGGTAGGAAATTGCAGAGTGCCTGTACCACCTCACTGGTGTTAGTCATGCTATACGCTGGCTTAAGCACAGGTGGTGACCTTTCATGACATGACACCCTAGTCCTGCAGTGCATGCTGGATATGGCCAGGAAAACGATGTGGCCATGAGTACTGGCCAGAGGTCACCAGAAGGTGAGTTGTACAATGTTGCTGGTCCCTGCCATAGTCACACAGCATGTTCTACATGCCCCAGTGGCCAAACACTGATGCATGTCCCCACCATGTCTGCACAGATCACAGACGTATAGCCCATGACAGGAATACGGATGGTGGACAGGTGGACCCAGCAGCTGCAGCAGTGGACAGGGGAGGTAAGTGTTTGCAGTCCCATGAACATGGCCAAGCCTTGCCTGCATGTGGTGAGCTGTACTGTGGGTCACAGTACCACACAGACAGAGGCACAATGGCAATGTCTGTCATGATGTGTGCTCAGAACAGCCCCACCCACATGTGTGGATGTGGATCATGGGGATGTCAGGTGGGATGTCCATAGTACCACTGCTGTCAGTGTGGTGCTGGCAGGACCACTGTAGGCACACAGTGTCCAGCCAGAGTGGGTGCGGCCATGCAGGCAGCACCTCTGTGTGGCATCCCACAGTCACACCCCACACCACTGCAATGGTGACTCAGTTCATGCATGATACGACCCTGTCATGTGTACCGCTTCCATCCCACAGGTGTCACACAGCATGGTGGTGCGCAGGTGGACAGCCCTTGACACCATGCTCTGTTGACAGCGATGAGGAGGTAGAAAAAGGAGGATGCACATGCATATCGGCAGAGCACCAGGGCATGCCTACAGAGGGCAAGGCAAGTGCAGACACATTCAAGTGAGGGGGACACTGATGCCCAACCTGCCACTGCATCCACCACACAGGGTGACACAGCTGGTACTGAGGGGGACATGCAGGTCCAGAGACAACAGCCCACAACCCCATCCGGGAAGGGAACACTGGCAAGGTGGAGACAAAACACCACAGCCATGCAGCATCTCCTACCAGCCAGGGAGCACCACTGGAAATGAATAGCAGGACACAGGACACAGCCTGCCAACATCACCTGCAAGCCATGGCAGTGCCACTGGACATGTTGATGCTGAGTTGGACCGCACTCAGTGAACATTGCAGACATCACAGATGAGAATGCCACAGCACAGGACATGTCACCCATGGGACTGGTCTAGGATGTGGGTAATGTACAGGCCCAGGATGTGTGACAGGCCCTGCAGACAACAGGCGACATGAAGGTGCAGGATGAAGGTGCTACACAGGCATGGACATGCTGGTAGTGGAATGTGACAGTGGTGCAGACAGCCCTGTGGATGCACAGGAAGGGACTGGGCTGCAGGACGTGGACTCAGGAGCCCTGGCCCAAGCACCAGTGTACTAATGAACAGGGACCAGTGCCTGTCTAACATGGTGCAAGACATCCTTATGGACATCTCCTGTTTCAGGGCTCACTGCGCCGGTTCATGGGATGCACCAGGAGCCATGAATGGACATGGTGGTGATGCCATGCACCATGAGAGATGTTTACCAGGCATTTTGCACTGGTGTGCCTTTGCACTGTTACTATTGCTGTCTGTTGTGTTCAGCTATACACTGACACTGTTGGGGATGGTGGGTGGCTGTGTGTTATGGCACCGCATACTATAATCACTTGTCATTCTATCTGTTTTAGCTGTGTTACCTGTTGGGGTGGGGTAGGTGTGCTGGCCAGGTGTTTTGTATTGCAGGCTATTCTTCATACTGTTTACATAAGTTTTACATGTTTCATCTGTTGGACTGGGGTGAGGGGCTGCAGGCTTTGCAATGCACACTGTTCTTAGTACTGTTCCTAGCTGTTTTACTAGTTTTACCATTTGGGTTTGGGTGTGGTCGTTGTGGATTAGTTAATGCACACTGCCCTACACTGTTGCCATGCCTGTTGTACCTGTTTCACTGTTGGGGTGGGAGGGTGGATGTGGGTATTGGTGCAGCAAGCTTTTCTTCAATGTTGTCATGCCTGTCATACCTGTTTGACCTGTTTGGGTGGGGTGGGTGGGGTTGTGATTGTCACCTGTTATTGCTGAGTTCGTCCATTAAACATGCCTGCTGTTGATATGGACAGATGTGTCACTGTGTGTTGTGTGCATTGCTGTTGCTATCGTACATTACTGATAGGTCACATGATATGGCCCAGAGTGCATGATTGGAACCCTGGCAGTCTGCTGAGTTGCACACACATGTCACATGGGACATATGTGGCACATTGTTGCCATGTGGACATTGTTTGGCCACCGTGCCATGGCAAGTCTGCATGGCAGCAGTATGGTCCTGTCAATGACTGCAGGAACCATGTGTACATGCAGACGCAGGGGCCAAAGTACCCCACACTGTCCAGCCCTGACCAATGTGCTGGCTGTGGGCTGACACCACCTATGGGGAAACACAACTACAGGTGGCGCTGGTGGCAGCAGCACATGTCCAAAACACACACCACACTATGTTGGCGACATGCTGCCCAGTGCTGCTCACCTGTCATGGCATAACTGTTTATGGAATCCGGTAGCCATGTCAGGTGGGTGGGACCTGGTAGCTACTGCAGCTAGCAGGGGCAGTACACAGTGGGGACGATGCAGCTATGGGTACACTCATGTGGGTGCTGAGGCATGCCATAGGTGTATGGGTGCAGTGCATGTCTGTTGTACTGCAGTGCTGGACTATAGTGACTGGCATGCCCCCCACCACAATGGCTGGACCACTCATGTTGACGTTTTGTGTTGCATACAATAATCTACATGAGTGAGCATGGCTCTGCATCCCTCACAGCACTGTACTGCACATCAACACAGTTGGCATGTTGTCCGCATCCTGTGTGAGGCACCATATGCACATGTGATCATGCCACTGGACCCCAACTTGGGCCCTGGTGTGTTACGAAGTGTTGCATGGTCAGCAGTACACAGACACAGAGACAGACACACACACAGACACAGAGACACACACACACACACATATACAGCCCTGACTGCATAGTGTTCTTTGCCGTGCCATGCAGCCGGTGCACCTGTGCCCACACACACCTCCCATACACCTTTGCCCACCACTGTAAAAGTGGTTCTCCATATGCACATGGCGCACCCTTGCTGGCCCATTGCGTTCCCCAGGATATGCACTCATAGACAACAGGATGTGTGTTGGTAATGGTTTACTTATTGGTTGTGCCAGTGACATTACATGTCTACCCCCCCCCCAGATGTCCAGTGAAATCTTTACATGTGCATATGACAGGTTACATCCCTGTGTTTGTCCTCACACCTCTACATGACACCAGTGGTGTCCCTGGTTGTGAACCCATGTTATCACCCACTGTGTTGTGTCTGTGGCCACATGTTGGTGCCCCTGCACCTGGTTAACATTGTGTCAGGCGAATTCGACAGAACCCATTGTGTGTGTCCCCAGGTTGTGCATGGTCTCAGTTGCCCATGCTGTCCTGTGTGCTTGATTGGCTGCTAAGTGTGTGTGCACTGCACTGCTTGATGGCTGTTTGCTGCTGTGACCAGTGTCCTCTGCCTCTTCACCTGGGACCCCCTTCCCCTGCCTCCACTGGACCAATGTGTTGGGGCTCTGGTGCATTCTCCACACTGGTCATGCTCTGGCATTTCCTGCCGTGCTTCCTGGGCTGTGTTACACTCTCTTGGACCATCTGTTGTACCCATGGGTGGTGTCTTCCTGCTCACTTGTGCAGGTAGCATTGCTTGTGTGTTTGTTGCCCACTTCTCAGGTAGCAGTCTGTTCCATGGTTGGCTGTTGCCCTATGGTATGGCCTTCACCAGTGGTGACAGTGGCTGTGCTGAAGGGGTGTGGCTGCACTGGTTGTGGTGGCTGCACTGGGTGTGGCCTGGTTTCCTCCTGTGATTGGCACTGTGGTGTTGCCTCCTTGCACATGTGTGCCTTATGGGTGCATGGGTGATTCTTGATATGTGCTGACATGGTGTGGTAGCATGGATGGTGGCTGTCACCTCTGTGGTACATTCTCGAGGTTGGGCACGCCTGTGCTTGTGGTGGTCTCTGTATGGCTGGCATTGGCCATGGTGGTATGGCATCCTGTTGCTGTCTGGCTTGCAGCCAGGTTGCGATGGCATGCAAAGCTGTCGTTAGGGCCTCTGTGTGCTGTAGCACTAAAGAATGCTCCAACACAGTGGTGCACCACTGCATTGCATCCATCTGCCTGTGTGATTGGTTAATTAGGCCATGCAGGGCCAACACAACATCCTGCAGGGCTGTGTTGCTGTATCGAGACCCTGCCTGTATGGCAGTGACCATGTCTGCCATATCCCCCTCCATCTGGTGCTAGTGTGCCTCCATGCTGGTACACAGGGCACCTATCTCCCATGTGAGTTCATCCTGCTTGTGTACCACAGAGCTGGAGTACTCCCCCAAATACTCCAGGGTTGTGGTGCCTTGCTGCAGTGTCCTCGTGGCCTCCTCCATTTGGGCCTCTAGGTTGTCCACGCATAGGGGGCTCAACTCCTTGACAATGTCGTCATGGATGCTTGGGGTGTGCTCTGTGTCCCCTGCACCATGCTGCTCACATTGCCTGTCCTCCATAAATGCCATGTTGCCACCCGTCACTCCTTTGTGTGGACCATCGTGAGTCCCCATGTTCCTCCTCCTCTTCCTCACTCTGCACCTCACCCTCCTCTTCCTCCACACCCTCCTCAATTCCCTCCATTGCAGCCTCGGTATCCTCCTCAGTCCCATCAGTATTGCCCTGGACACCAGGGGTTGCGGGACTGCTGGTCTCACTGCTGGTGCCATCCCCTTCAGTGTCTTCCTCATGGGTTTCCTGCTGTAGACTGGTTCCCACCTGGCCTGTGCTTCCTGTGGTTGCAATGCAGGATAGTCACTTGCATGGCCTTGCAATGGTTTAGTCCTGCCTCTCTGGCCACTCTGTGGCCCGTACAGCTTCTTGGTCTCCCAGCCAGCTGTTCCATGCCGCCATTCCTATTGGCACAGTTCTGGTGCCTGACCACCAGTGTATTGCCTACTGCCCTTGTGGATGGCTGCTGGGGATGCTCTACATTCCCCAGTGGGTGCAGTCCTCTGTCTGGTATGGGTGCCCCATACACATTGTCACACCCACCCGCCTAAGGCCATTTGTTTAGCCACCTCCCATTTGCAATGTTCATATGCTGCCCATGCCTGTGTGAGGTGCACACCAGTATGCTTTATTTTCCCATGGCCCTGGTGCATATGCTAGTGGCATTTGGCTGTGCACCAGCACATGTTTCTTCTGGACAGTTCTTGTGGTGGTCACACACATGCACACACCCATGTCCATGCTCAGATGTTGGGTGTGTCCTCCTCCACTTACCTCTGGTGCTCTTCAGCCTGAAGGTGTCGAGGTTGGTGTCACCACTGTTGCTGTGTTGATCCAGTAGGGTGGCTACCATCTGCTCCATGGCTGTCAGGGTCTGCACCTGGGTTGGCCCACCCCCAGTGGCCTGGGTACTGTGCCTATTGTGGGCCAGCTTCTGTTTTACCACTCTTTTAACATCATTGTATTTTTTTTGCAGGTTCCAGACCATTCGCTTCTGGGTGGCCACTGTGTTGACTTTTCTGGCCATCCTGTTCCAGGCCTGCTTTCTCTTGTCCCTTGTCTTTTTGTTGCCACCCCTGATGAGCAGTAGTGCTGCTCTGGCATCCACCTCTTCTATTAGTATGTTTGTCTCCTACTGTGAGAAGTTTTTATTTTTTTTTCTGGTGCCCTGCTGCTGTTTGCTCCATCTCCTCCCTCCCTCTCTGCCATCCTCTCTCCGCCACGGCATTCACTTTGCTCTGTCCATCTTCTCTGTGATATATGCACTTTTATATGATGCAAGTTGCAGGGGTGGGCACGTGACTTGCACTTTGTTGCAACTACCATATCTTCCAGAATATTGCGTATCTCGTATGTTGCAACTGTTTTGGCGTAACTTGAGCAATTGGATAATTTACGCATGGTGCATCTGCCCTTTCTAGAATTGGGCCCCTTGTTTACACAGTACAAAGATTCAAAATGTAACACCACACCTTTTATAAATCTACCATTACTCTGACCGTTGCTGAACACTTCAACTGCAGCCCTTCTTATAACTTAATTTAAGCAGGCACAAATATGCTTTTTGATACCAGTCTGCATCTGTGTGTGTACAGCAATACTTGGAAACTACTTAGGTATTATGAAAAGTACTCAGACCTCCTTAATTTGGAGATTTGACCGCAAATTAATAACCATTTTCTTCTAGCTAGCTACTGCCTCACAACCCTTGCAAATCCCTTATAGCAGTACTACAGGTACAGACAATCAATTTAAGTGGAATAACTAACATAAAATTATAGATTGTACCATATTATGATAATTAAATCAGAACTATGTGCAAAGTAGGATATAAGAAAGGGATATAAATCAAGCTGACAGAAAGCCTTAAGCATAACAAAGGGTTTTGGAACTGTTCCAGCTACAGTATATTCCTTATTTGATGATGCTGTCGAGCAAGAATGCAGTAGGGCTACACTGACATTATAACACAGCTGAAAAATACAAAGGGGTGAGTTTATACTCTCCATTTACCCTCAAAGCATTAAAATCTAAACCTACATCAAACATTCCCTGAGGACCATAGTCCCATATTCAGATGGTTTGCGCTGTATAAACCTGGTTTGCCCTGGTGCAAATGGAAGATTGTGTATAAATGCAGTATTTAGCTATTTTATTTATCTATTTTTTTTTTAAATTGGTGACCAGGAAAGGTCCACTGAGCCAAGGCTCATTTCCATGTGCAACCCAGGGGAAGGAAACAGGGGGAGGAAATATAAAGACTAGATCCAGTACACAGTTAAGTACAATTGCATAGTTTTAACACAATTTTAGTTCCAGTAAAGTGGCACTAGCCATGTACCAACCAGACACAACAGCTCATGACCACTAACATTCAGCACAGAAAAAGGCGGTGACATGAATATTCTACACTGCATGAGATTTAAAGATTTGAGTGCTGGACTAACAGCATTTAGCACAACTTAGTGCGTGCAAATTAAGACCTATGAAAAGCAGGTCTTAACTGCCATAAACTCAGAGGTAGATCCCTAAACTGCAAACAAAATGGCACACATTCTGTACCTGATGGAGACTTTCTAGGAGAATCAGAATCCGAATAATGTGTCCACCTATCCCCAGACCAAGCCCTGGAGGCACTGTGCTGCAAACAGGGAGTACTATCCACGAGTCACATTCAAAGTCCTCAGTGAAAAACAGATTGTGTTGGTACAAGCTCAACAGGGCCATGCTCATGCAGCTGTGTGAGCTGCTGGATGACCAGAGCCAGACACCCACCGCAGCCATGCAATGTCTGTAGAGCTTAAGATGAAAGCAGCACTGTGCTTCCTGTTCACTGGATCCTTTCAGATACTGGTGGGTGACACCACCAGTGTCACCTAGTCTGCCACCTCATGCCTGTAAGGCCATGCTGGGAAGTTCATTGTATTCCCCTCCACACAAGCAAAGTGAACAGCAATCATGCAGCAATGGTATCTGATTGCACATCTACCGACTGTATTGGGTGCCATTGGCTGCACCCATGTTGTCATCCATGCACTCCCTGGTGATGCAGTGGAGGCCTATGTGAAAAAAAAAGACTTCCACTCCGTTAACTGTCAGGTGGTGTGTGATGCAACAGGGCACATCACCAATGTCTTGGCATGGTACATCAGCAGTGCCCATTACAGCTTCATCTTGCACAATTTCATTCTCTGCCAGACATTTGAAGGTGGGGACATATCCAGTGGGCTCCATGCTGGTGAGTATACACCCAAGGCCCACTGCTGACCACAGCTGCCACTGATGTCACTCACCAATACTGTTTTCCTACATAGGGGGCAGTGCATACCCCTGGGTCCCTGGCTGCTAACACCTGTTCTATGACCCAAAATCTGTTGCAGAGGACAGGCACAACACAGCACACTTTACAACACATAATGTTATTAAGTGGGTCTTTGGCATGCTCAAGATGTGGTTCAGATGCTTTGATCATTTGCTGGTGCCTCACACCACAACCTTCAAAAGGCCTGTGCCACATTCATTGTTTGTTTCATACTACACAATGGCACAGAACCATGGAGAATATGCCTACGGTCCCTAGAGGAAACATTGTAGTGGATGCAGAGTGGATGCAGAGACAGTGGACCAAGGATGCAGGGAGCAACTCATCAGGTCCAGGAGTACAAGGACCACCTCACTGCAGTCCTCTATGGCCCAGATAGTGAGTACATATTACACAGGAGACAGTAATAGTGTAACAAAATCTATTAGAAATGTAACAAAAAAGGCATGTCAAAACAATGCAGTAATTCAAATAAAAACAGCAATCCAGGCAGGGGGTGGGAAAGAGGGATTCAATCAAAAGAATAGCTGTTCAGCACTTGGGGAAAGGGGGTTCAAACAAAAGACTAGCCATCTGAGTGTCGGGGGGATAGGATTCAAACAAAAGTATAGCCATACAGGTTGGGGGGGAGTCAAACAAAAGAATGGCCATGTAGGCAGGGGGAAGGGAAGTCAAACAAAAGAACTGCCATCCAAGTGGGTGGAACAGGGAATCAAACCAAACGATAGGCATTCAGGAAGGAGGAGAAGGGGATTCAAACCAAAAGACAGCCATCCGAGCGGTTGGGGGCTTAAATCAAAAACATAGCCATCTAGGTGCAGGGAAAGGGTATTTAAACTAAAACATAGCCAACAAGGTGGGGGAAGGGGGATTCAAATCAAATCAAAGCCATCCAGGTGGGGTGGGGAAAGTGGGAAATTCAAACCGAATCAAAGCCATCCAGGTGGGGTGGGGAAAGTGGGGGATTCATACCGAATCAAAGCCATCCAGGTGGGGTGGGGAAAGTGGGAGATTCAAACCGAATCAAAGCCATCCAGGTGGGGTGGGGAAAGTGGGGGATTCATACCAAAATATAGCCATCCAGGTGTTTGGAAGAAGGATTGAAACATGAACATAGCCATCCAGGCAAGGGTGGTGGGGTATTGGAGTGAGAACCATGGTTTGTGACAAGGGGAGCATGAGGCAGCAAACCTGGGGTAGGGCACAGGTGTGACAAGCTCCTCTATGTGTGGCTTGTACCTCTACCTCAGACATGGGGCTGATGCATGTGATGTGTACTGATGAGCAGCAGGAGGAACCATCCACACAATGGGGGATGAGCACGGGGACAGCATGATCTGTCCACTGCCATGGCCCCATCGGATACTGACACCAACAAGGAGCAGGCCTTGACCAGAGGTGTGTGGCATCTGGCTCCCATGGGCCAACATTGTGGCCAGCACCTGTATTCCAGGAGATCACAGCTGCAGCTTCCAACACAGCAGCAACCATGGCACCAAAACCAGCACCATGGATTGTTCCATTCGGGGGAAATCAAACTCAAAGTTCACCACGTGTTCTGCATAGTGAACCTCTGCACACTACTTGTGTTCTACACCATTTCCTTATGCAGTCCATCTCAGCCTGCAGACCCTATTGAGCCCCCAAGGTAGCTTGCAGCAGCTGCCTGTTAGCTGCCGTCTACTGACAGCATGGATTGTCCTGGGTATAGGGTCAGGCTGCACACAGATCCATTGTGTGGGCTGTGGTGGCACCACTGTTGGTGATGTGCCTTGAAGAGTGGGCAGGGAAGGCACAGTGTTGGCTGGGCTGTGGGGTTTGACCTGGGATGGCACACCAGTGGCTGAGCCTGGGAATTGGCCTGCAGTAGCACAGCAGTAGCTGGGCTGGACACATGGGCTAAGGGCATGGGCGGGAGTGGCACAGGGGTGGCTGGGCCAGGGTCATGGGCCTGGAGTAGCCCAGCAGTAGCTAGTCTGGGGAGGGTGGTGACTGTCCCCACTGGTGGGGAGCCAGCAGGGATGGTGTCCACTGATAGTAGTAGCGTTGCAAGCAGACAATCCCTTCCACCATCCTGCAACACTGTGGTGTCAGAGCTGAATCTGTTATCATGCTGCAGCCTCCACTACTCTATGTATGTCTCCACATCACTGTCTATGTCCTCCTGTGCCCTAGCAGTTAGCAGCTGCAGGGCCTGCATCATTCTGGATGATCTGGGTGCATTATCATCCACTGTGTCTGACTCCGAGGGCTGGGATGTTGACAGCAGAGATGGACATTGCTGATTTATGCACATACCTATGGCTGGACCATGTTAATATGCAGGCCCAGTCTATGGTGTATAGACACACATGTCATCCATGCAGTGAAGTGCCTATACACTCTGAGTGTTATACACATCTTAAATGCCTTCCATGATTCCATCACCAGTGATCACACAAATATGACCGCATGTTGCAGAGTAGGAGATTTCCATTAAGATGTCCACACCACCAGGCAGCCTACTCCCATTGTGTAATCCATCCAACAGGTACACCATTACTAAAAGTGTGTGCAGCAATGAGGGCCCATGTGGTGGTGTACCAAGACTCATGCAGGATGCATACATAAGGCTATGGTAGGAAGTGTTCGCAGAACACATATTTGTGAAGTACATCCTGTGTTTGTCCTCTGTGCCTAACCATCTGTGGTCCACCTCACCATGGCATGTTTTCTCTCTGAAAAGCATGCAACCCCTAACATCATTGGTGCATGTGCACACCCAACTTCAATGTACCAGGGCTACTGTAGCCACTCACATGGCTGAGATGATCCCACCTGTCTTTTGTAGCCACCTCTGGGGACCCCCGTTATGGTGGCGGGCTGAAATATGCCAGACATAAGCACCTCTGCAGGGGTTAGGGATGGACACAGTGAGCATTGTATACACACAGCAGAGCACAGAGCACATGTACAGTGGCGTGCAGGCCCCAGTGCCCCTTGGCTGGAATACATATGTGTCCCAGCAGGTCAGAATCAAATACACAGTGAGCTGTCAGCATATTTCAGACTTGAGGCATGTGCAGATAGAGCTACAGGCAATTCTGGATACAGCATAAACTCATTGCTATGAACACACCCTGTCCTGCTGAAGGCCATTGCAAACTACACTTACTTATAGCCGCCTGCAGTGCCTCTGTTGAAGTTGTGTGGTGCTGTCTGCTCCTTTTATATGCTCCAGGTGCAATTAGGCATGCACATGACTGACTACTTTCCAATAATAACATGAAAATGTAGATTTAAAGATCCCCCGGCACCGTTAGAAAAACTTTGAAAAATGTGAGATTTAGACAGGACAGTTCAGTTTATATTTCATGTATTTTCTATAATTATTTACCTTTTTTCTTTATTACCGAGGACAGCTGTATGAAAGAGGCATACCGTCCCTTAGACTTTATCTGCTCTTTCTGCTATCCTACATATGACATCATAATCTGGGTTGCACCAGGAAACAAGCTTCTGGTCATGGTGCTTTTCCCGGTTACCAACTTTTAATAAATAAATAATCCCCCGTTTATGGCATCGTGTTAATTATCCCCACAGCAACAGACTGTGATGTCATAAACAGAACTGTGATGTCATATGTAAGCTAGCAGCCAGAAGAGACAGGGCAGTGATCTGTTTACATGCAAATGTCCTCAGTAATAAAGAAGAATAGAAATACAGAAACAATATTAAAATATAAGCTCACTCATGCTAAACATTACATTTTCTCAAAGTTGATTACAACGATGTCAGAGAACTCTTTAAAACATGGACTATGAAATTAGGTCATTTGCATACACTACGCCTAGCATTATCATGACAGTGCAGCAGTCGCATTAGTGCTAGTGCAACACTGACACTATGGCCAGTGAGGTGATGGCCATGATGTCATGTAATGTCTGCTGATGTCATAGTGCTGTATGGGTGTGCGCACTATGATGTTGCCCTATGCCATTGTTCATGTGCAGTGTGGTGATGCGCCTGTGCAAGCAGACATTCCCCCACTTAGAAACACACTTAGTGCAGCACAAATTAATTTTAGTGCTGTGCTAACATCAAATGTACAGCGTTAACACCCAGACTACTCAGTAAGGCCAGGGAACAGCTGGAGGAGTCTGAGGGAGCTGCTATAAATAAAAATAAATCAAAAAATGAATTATGTCAGCTAGGCACACTCTAAATGGCTAGACAGAGGGACACCAGGTGGTAGTTTTGGAGTTGGCCAACTTGGTCAACCTTGTGCTTGACTGTGAGGAGCTGCTGCTGAGAGGAGGAGACATTCGACAGGCCCAGATGCAATGTGAAGCATTAGAAGGGTGGCACCTGGCATGTCAGACAGACATTTCAGGGATGGACAAGTACTGCCACCATTATGACCTGCCTCAGAGGAAGCCAATATGTCTACAGCAGCTGAGAGCCATGGTAGACCATGGCACTGTTCCATGGCTAGGTGAGTACAGACATCTGTATGTGTGGTTGCTGTGGTGTCTGGGTTGTAGTACTATTTCCATGCTACAAGACTACTTTGTTACTGTATCTGAGGAAATCTACATGTACTGATGTGTACCTGTGGAGTCCACTTTGTGCTATTGGAACTGATTCTCTGTATTGTTCTATATCACCAGTACAGGCCTATGGGACCTACAGATGCCTCTATTGAGCTGTACAATACATGACTTGCTGTGGATCTGGGAGCCATGCTGCTTGCTATACCACTGAAGGTGTGTGGTACCACATAGACATGTGATCATTGTATGTTCCTTGGCACTGTGTCACATTGGATGAATTTGTCCTGTACCTTGGTGTGCACTTCTAGCCAGGGTGTTAGGTGTAACAAGCAGCATGTTGCTGTCTGTTCAATCTACACTGTCTGTGGTATGTAGCATGGGTGCAGGTATGCATACACCACATACTAAATGGCTTACAATTGTATTGGAGTAGTTGTGCTGACCTAGGACCTGTCATTCTGTTTGGTTACACCTACAGTATGATATCCACCCCTAATGTTGTGATGGTATGATGTTTGTGCTCGGTTTGTAATAGACATTAGATTACATGCATCCAACTATTTAATATGAGGTGTAAATGGGGGGGTATACTGACCGCACATCAACACCATCACAAAGACCATCACAGTGACATGGGGTGTAGTTGACATGTATGGGTAGGTTAAGAGTTGGCAAGGACAGCAGCACAAGGGCACCAAGTAGGTCTTGCATACCCAGTGCTAGGTCCTAGCTACAACACTGGTATTTAGGGTGGAGGGTGGAGGCTATGCCTAGTCCCTGGTCTCATCTGTCGATGTGCCACAGCACGGCTGTGCTTACCTATCTGATGGGTCAGTGTGTGGTCCTGTCCATCTCTGCCATGCTTATGTAGTTGCAGTGACAAAGTACTGGTGTACAAGTTTGTGTAGTGCTAAAGGTGCATAATAATGTGCCACGTGTTCCACTGCCTGCTACTGATCACCTTGGTCCCCCTCCATAGACAACAGAATCCAGCCAGGGCCATTCAGGGCCAGCTAGGATGCAAAAGGCTGGCAGGACACCAGACAGCAGCTGGGAGTGCAGAGCCATGATGGCAGAAGGCAGCCATCATGGGGCGTGAATCAATCTTCAGCCACACGTTCATATAAGTACCTTGCATTGTGTGTTTCACAGTCTGTCTTGCATGTCTACACTATGCTGCATTTTTTTTGATAGGGGAGGGGGATGTTCATGTGTGTGTCTTGCCAGTTTGCATGCATGCCTGTGAGGCAGCACTTCAGTGGTTGTGAATCTGTACACTCACCTGGTCCTTGGGGCGCTGTTCCACTACTGAAACTGTGGTATGGCAGGGGCTGTGCCATCTACTTGTTTGATCTTAATTGCGAGCCATGGTACACCAATGTGGTGACAACAATGCTCACTGCCCCAGGTGGTAAACTTGTCAATGTTTGTCAGGTCTGTTGTGCCACATGGTCAGGTCTAGGTGTGCATATCTGTCTGCTGGTGGTAGGTACAGGTCACTGTTGTACCCTTGTGGCATGCCATTCTATGTGTGGCACACAGCACCCATGGCAGCTTGCCTGTGTCTGTGCCATCTCCCAGTATCATCTCCACTGGGTTCCACCATCTCACCAGAGCCATTTGTATGTGACATGGGGTCCACAGCAGGAGTAAGTCACTGATTGGCCTTGAATGTACCTTAGCATGTATTTGTTTGGTATTCTGATACACAGTTGTAGTGTCTATCCAACATAATGATGGCCATTGTGTGATCATTCCACAGTACATAGCAGTAACATACATACATACATTGCAACACCACTGGGATGTCAGCAGACTGATGACTTGCACAGCTCTGTATGGGAAATCCCTATCATTAGGATGGGACCTAGTGCATATATTACAATACCACTGAGACATAGCCAGATAGCTGACAAGCACAACCTCTATGTGGGGGTCTCTGTCATTAGGGCAGAAACTAATGCATACATTATGACACCACTGGGATGATGCCAGACTGATGACCTGCACAGCCTCTGTATGGGGGCCTCTATCATTACAGTGGGCTTGATGTACACTGGGGCAGAGTGCCTAATGTTGGCTCTGCACCTCACACCAGTGTTACAGTAACTGTGGTATGCTGTGCCTGATGCTCACTCACCTATCAAATAGTTGCACTCATGTGTTATTCTGCCTGCTGTACATGGTGCTGCATGATGGTCCCATACATTTATAGCTGTGCTCTGTGTATACCACAGGTGTGTGTCTGGGCCCAACCCTACTGCTGGTCAGTGTGGCTCCTGCATGACTGGTGTCCTGAATACTTGTGTGGGCCTGTGTGCTGGATGCCTGGTCTGCAGGGTGCTGGGTGTTTGGAAGCAACTCACAGCCACTGGGGCCTTTACACTGCCTATTTCACTCTGTATCACGTCAAGCTGCTGACTGAATTTAGTTGCAGCAATTTTGGCACCACAGCAAGGGTGACAGTGAAAGGGATGATCTTGATTTTAGATTGCCCCTTCTCCTGTCGCCCTTTGCCCCAACACAGTTTCTACCCCCTCTGGGGCATGCCCGCCCTATAGAAGATTATATTTAGTTGTGGGGAGTGTGGGGGGGGGGAGACCTCTCAAAAGCCAACCATTTCCTGGGAGGGCGCTTCGGTGCTGTACCTCCTGGGAGATGAAATGCCTGGTGCTGTGTTGCCAGGCAGCATTTTGCCTGTGCCATTATTGGCGTCAACAAAATGGATGTTGGCACAGGAGGGTAGAGCCATTTACTCTGCCTTGGTGCTGCTCTGGCTTGTGCTGTGTTTTCATATCTAGCATGTTTGTTGGTATCCTTTGTCCCTTGCATGGCTGGGTCTGGCTCTGTTGCAGCAAGGCACAATCATTCAATGTGCAGTCTTTTACTGTTCAGGTATTCAGTGCTGTCTCTGGGATGCCACACACTCTCCATTGCAGCTGTGACTCTGTCCCCTTGTGTGTGGCATGTCAGCTTATGTGTTATCTGTTTATCTGGTATCCAGCTCATGTGTCACCTGTTTGTTTATCTATTATGCACATTATGACACTTCTGTGTCCTCATTCTGTGTGCACAGCTGGCTGAGTTCAGTGTCTTTCTTTTCATAGGTGCCCAAAGTTCACTAAGAAATACCACCAACAGCTTAATCTGGTTCAAAGTCAGTTGGCATTCATCTGTATCTCCCTCCCCCGGGTCGTGCCTGAAAATAGGCAGAATTTGTCTAGTGCACTTACCCGGTCAACAAAAAACTAAATAAAAAAAATAAAGTACCAAAGAAAGGTGGAAGAATGCCATGTTTAGGGAGAGCAGGGATGATTTACTGGCTCCAGGTTGACCTGCTGCAATTGCTTGGCAGGCAAGTCAAAAAGAATACCAGGGCTGCCCAGGAGCTTTCAGCGACCATCCAGCACCAGCAGCCACCACCACCACCTGCAGAACCTTGAGGTTCTCTGCTATGGACATAGTTTTTGTTAATGGGCGGTTGAACTTATTTTTTTTAAGTTTCTATTTTAGGAGTGGGGGGCCCTTTTTTTAATTTGTATTTTACTAGCAGGTGCCCTTTTTTTAAGTTTGTATTCTATGGCCGAGTGGCCATTTTTTTTTCATTTGTCTTTTATGGGCAGTTGCCCTTTTTTTAGTGTGTATTTTATGGGTGATTGCCTTATTTATGTTGTTGTTGTTGTTTTGTTTCTTAAGGGCAGTTGCCCATTTGTGTTCATTAAATATTTTTGATGCATTTCTGACTCTGTTATGTGTCTTTCATTGATGTGCACCTCTCCCCAACCCCACACTCCTTGTGCTGTTCTCTATACTACTTGTACTGTGCCTGTGTACAGTATTATATTCAGTGCTACATTCAGTGCTGTGCTTGGGGTCTATGACATTTTGCTCCTGCTTTTTCGCTCCCTGACTTTTCAATCCCAACATCTTTCTCCCATGTCAGTTAACTCCCGCTAGCCTCTTTCCCAGACAATTCGCTCCCACGTAAAGCCGATTCGCTATCTGTTCAAGTCTGTATATCAAAACGGTGAGCTACATCATATCCTTGAATTTACATAATTGACTCTATCCTGGGCAACCATTGCATAAATTATGTGGCTTCTGAAGCCTCTGTTCAGTGTTTTTTGAAAATGGCAAAACTCATTCAGTCTTTGTGGGACAAAAAGAAGCTTGTGCATACCAACAATTACCTTTATACCCACCACAAGCATGGGTTTAATGAAAAATCAATCTGGTAGTGTGAGCTAGCAATAAAAAAAGAAAAGACATGCAATGCAAGGGTGCACACTGAGAGTTATGACGTACCAGTCATCATGGCAGCAATCAGTGAGCACACACATGCTCCCGACCCTGCAGCAGTGAAGGGGGTAGAAAGCTGCTACCCAGGACCGCACTGCCCAAGTTCAATTACACTGCAAGGAAGACTTTTTTTTTGCTGCACAGGGCACAATAGTTGATAAGAACCTGAAACACACAATACAGCGTGTGCGTCTGCATGGAGTACCACCCAACCCCCAGGACTTAACCAGTCTAGTGGTCCCATATAACTTTACTATTTTTAAAACCAGAGCGGGATGTGAAGTTAACTTACTACTATATGACAGTAGGCCAGGGCCTGACAGAATCTTGGTGTTCGGTTCTCATTCGAACTTAGATTACCTTGTACCTTGCACTGTGATTTTGCGCTGAGCTGCAACACTGCACTATGCTGTTGTGTTGCACGTGTGAAGTATGCTGTTACCCAATATTCTCAGATGTGTTAGCATAGATGCACTATTTCTGAATATCTTTGTTGGCATGTGCAGGTGCTAGTGCAAGCAGAGCTGGCTTAATATGGGGATGCTAGTGTCCTATATTACTAAAATAAAATATTGTGCAATACTGTACCCTTCATACCTGTACTGTTATGATATGTATAATGGATTCAATACCACTATGAAGTGATTAAAGTGTGACATTAGAATTATGGAATAGTTTGTCCATATATGAAGGAGCAATGACAATCTTAAATTAGACAAATATGGGTTAGGAGCGCACAATCCTTACAGCAGTGTAGCCTAGTAGTTACAGTCCTTTTGAGCACTTAATATAGAAATGATACAAGGGAAACCCAAGAGGCATCTGAGGCCCCATACACAGCTGCAGTGGGTGGGGAGCAATCTTTAGATATGCATAGGGCTTTCTATGCTGCCACTCATCAAAACTACCATACATGTTCAAAGGTCAGTGGGGACTCTTTCTCTCTTTCCAGGGGACACAGCTGGGGGTCACCTCCTGGGTTTAATGCTACTTAAGGAGGTGGCTTATGTATAACTAATCTAGAAGGTAACAAAACCTTTGTTTCAGGGGTTCTCCCTTCTTTGTTTTAAGTTTAGCTACTGATATTGTTACCCTACGATGAAGCTGAAACAAGTATACGTAATTGCAATGGAGGGGTTAATCCCATCAGCTGTGTATGTACATAGCTGACACTGTATATAGTTTTCACAACCAGTTTTGGGATTGTGGACCCTGGGTTTGCACAGGATGAATGTGTGTTTGTCTAATATGTGGATTAAACCAATAAAGATGTTTTTAAATTAAAAAAACAAACAAAAAACTGCCATACACAAAATAGTGCTGCTTTCTGCAGGGGTGGTACTGCTGTAGTCATTCACCCTTGCTCTGTACATTCCTTCCCTTCCCATTCATGGTTGTTGTTCAACAAAATGATCCTGTGCCATGACATTCATCCCTAGTGAACCAGTGGCCCTGAAAGTATTCCTGCTAGTCCATGTCTACTCACACAGAGTAGGTGCTGTAAACACAGACTTTTAAAGTCAAAATACATAATATTCTAATTTGCTTAATCAAAATTAAACTTTGCATAAATAATGGTACAGTTTTCCATGGAGTTCTTTCCTTGCATTTCCATGTTTGATGATAATGTCACACATTATGAGAGCCAGTGTTCTGCGTTGTTCCACATTTTGAAGGCCAGTGTCCCTCATTTCATTGACAAAAGGTTTAGAGGAATAATACTCCATGGTGTCCAGTGGATTGCCTCTCCCTAGCTCAGTCCCAATCATGTCAGTTGATTGACAGCACTGTACACTGCCCAACCCTTTCTTCTTCTTTTTTTTTTTTTGAAATTGAAGTTTATTAAATTTTCAAGTATAAAACACACAACACATAACAAACATGCCAGGTAAGTAAAACATGAAAATACATGGTAAACCAAAATCCCCAAAACCAAAACCCACCCCCAAACCCTCCTCGCAATCGAAATCCCCACCCCACTTCCAGAATTGCATATGCAGAGAAGATAGAAACTTCTACCAGACCCAAAACAAATTCACCACCCCCTCACCCCCACCCCTTACACAAGTGTGCCTTCTCAATATTTCCTATAATCTGGATGAGTCTAATACTGATCATTTATAAATGAAATCTCCCTTGACAATAAACTTGCTAAAAACAATACGTAGCATAATATAAGTTGCCTGTGCAGGCTACAGGGATAAGGCCATGAACTCATTAATGCAAACATAGCGACTGTAATCTACCCCATCTCTTCTGAAACAGGTCCATACGACAGTGCAGGCTGGCAATTAGATTCGAGTTAAGGTATGGTGCTCAGTCAGCCAGTCAGCGTAAGTCAGGGCCAATTGATCAGTCCAGTGCCTCAGGACCAACTTCTTGACTGCCATGGACACCAAAGCCATATGATACGGCACTCCACACTGTCTATGGAGAGTACTCACCCAGAATACAGATCTCAGGGGTAAAAGCTCGACAGACCCAGAAGGGGTCCAAATTGTCCTGGATAAGAGACCACAAGGGAGCAACCTTGCTGCAGGACCAAAAAACATGAAGGTGGTTCCCCTCCTCCTGCATGCACCTAGAACAAGTAGGGTGAGGGAGTTTTTTAAGCTTAAAAAGTTTAGCAGGGGTGTAATACAAATTATTCACAATATAATATTGAGTTAGCCTTAGTCTATCCTGGGTATGATATCTATGAAGATCCTTCCATATACAGGACCAATTCAGGGGAGATTCAGGCAACAAAGATGACCAGATATTAGAACCCCCAGCTATATCGGGAAATTTATATTTTAGGAGAAAGGAATAAATTAATGAAGTAGAGTGCGGTTGAGAAGCGAGATTTATTATTTGAGAGAGAAAGGGGTAGGCCACCGACTCACTAAAGGAGATACCAAACTTCCCAGCGATAAGATGCCTTAATTGGTAAACTTTGAAAATCTCTCCCTTAGGAATGTCAAACTTGTCAAGTATATCGGCAGAAGAAAGGAGAGATCCTTGACCATAAAAATGCTCCAGTCTAGCTTCTTTAAGTTGTGGGAGCCAGTCAGGAGTAAGCCTTGAGTTACCCAACTTGATATTGGGATTAAGGACCACCGGCTGGCCCAAATCCGAGCCAACGAGGATGTTAAGGGACAGTAAACATTGAGCAAGTGACTTAAGGGATGTCAAAATCATATTATCAGTCAACCAGTGCGAAACTACTGATGGAGGAATAAAGAATACAGCATAGGTATCCAATTTGGCCCCCCGAAAGAAGTGACTGCTCAATTTGAAGCCAAGTCGGACATGGAAGGTTAGGGTCCACAGAAATCCATTTCCCTAGTTTAGAAAGATGAGCTGCCCAGTGATAGAGTAAAAGATTAGGAAGCCGGAGACCGCCTTTGTCTTTGGGGAGAGATAACTTAGAGTACGAGCATCTAACACCCTTTTCTCGCCAAATAAAATTGGAAAACTTCATATGGAACTGATGAAAATAGGCGATGGGCAACCAAAGATTTAACAAATTAAGGGGGGTAAAAGACCCAGGGAAGGATGTTCATCTTAATAATATTGATCCGGCCCCAGAGAGAGATGGGAAGGGTAGGCCACCGCAGCAAATCTTGGTGGACAAGATTTTTAATATTATCCAGATTGAGCTTCTTCAAAAGAGAGGGTTCTGTCGCAAAATGAATCCCCAAATATTTGATCGATTTGGGAGCCCATTTCATACCAAAAGAAATAAACTCCTGTTTACATGTATGCACATTTAATGGAAAGATTTCAGACTTGGAAATATTCAATCTGTATTGAGAAAGGGCTCAAACTGCTTAATAACATCAATCACCGCTTTTAGGGATTCAGCCGGACGTTCCAGATGCAGGAGTATGTCATCTGCGTAAGCTGAAAGTACCAATTCCTGCTGCTGTAACTTGCAGCCTCTAACAAGTGGAGAGGATTTAAGTCTGATAAGAAGGGGTTCTAGGTATAGATTAAATAGTAGAGGCGAGAGAGGACATCACTGTCTGGTGCCAGTGTATAAACGGAAAAGGGAGGAAAAAACTCCGTTACAATAAATTTTGGCCGAAGGGGAGCTATAGAAAACCTGAACCCATTTTAAGAATGGTGTCAGAAAGCCCATCTTCTCCATCACAGCCCAAAGAAAAGTCCAATCCACTCGGTCAAAGGCTTTCTCTGCGTCCAATGAAACCAATGCCATAGGATGAGGGACTGTTTGAGCTTGTTGGGAGATATGAGATAGGGTTCTTAAGTGATCCATGAGAGGATCTAGCAGACCTAAAACCTACTTGTTGGGACTAAGCAAGTCAAACCAAACCTTTTTAATCCTTTCGGCCAGGATCTTAGCGAAGATTTTCATGTCATAATTCTGGAGGGATATAGGTCGGTAGTTTGCCGGGTCCGTGAGAGCTTTATCAGGTTTGGGAATTAAGATAATTGTGGCTTCAAAATGAGTGGGATCTATATCACTAAAGGAGGAAAGGTACTCGTACAGTTTAAGGAGTATAGGTGCAAGCTCTTTAGAAAAAACTTTGTAAAAATTAGCAGGGAAACCATCAGGCCCAGGTGCTTTATCTGAAGTCATGGAGGTGATAGGTCTCTCTATCTCCTCCAAGAGATGGGAGCAGTCAAAATCTTATGATGGGACGATGACAAGCGAAGGATATCCGTGTTCCCTAAATATGCAATGATATTGAAATAGGAGCAGAAGATAAGGGTTTACTATAAAGGTCCGTATAATATTTTCGAATATTTGGGCAATACCTCTAGGGGAAGTTTCAATGGAACCAGTTGGGGAATGTAAGGATGGGATTATCCTGGAGCCTTCCAGCGCCCGTAGGCGCAAGGCCAGAAGATTCCCGGCCTTCTCCCCATGATCTAGATATTTAGCTTGAGTTCTCACAAGGCAGTATTCAGCTTTCTCTTTCAGGAGATCCATGTACTCGCTCTTAGCTGCCAGGAGAGCCTTAAGGGACAGCAGTGAGGAGGTTGGGGAATAACTTGCTTCTAACTCTCTAATTTTACTCAATAGAGAAAGAGATTTTGCAAGTCTGGCCTTCTTCCTTGCAGAAGCTATCTTAATTAATTCACCCTGAGGTAACATTTTAGTGAGCCCCAAATCATATCAAATCTCAGGGTAGACTCAGATTGTCTGCAAGGAAGAGAGAAATCAAAGATTTTATATACTGAGACCGTATGGGGTCTTTGAGCAATTGAGTATTCAGCCTCCATGTAGTGTCTCGACAGAAATCCGGGTTTAAGGAAAGTTTGATCCAAACTATTGCATGATCTGAGAGAATAATTGGATCAATACCAGACTGAAGAAGACTGGGAAGAAAAGTTTTACTGAACAGTACATAATCTATTCTCAACCTTGATTTATGGGGTTGAGAGAGGAAAGAGAAAGCCCGAAAAGAGGGATTCGAGAGTCTCCAGGGGTCACATAGCCCTAACATTAATAAAAGATCATGAAGGGCCCTTTGGGCAGGAGTAGAGGGACGATTGTCATGAGGGTCCCTGTCCAATATAGACGAGGGGGAACATTCCAGTCCCCACCAATATGAGTTGGGAAGGAAGAAGAGTGCTAACTCTGTCCATAAGGGACATAAAGAACTCAGGGTTCCCCAACTGCCCATACTGAACCTAAAACAACGGTACTCCCATTAAGGGTACCCTCAACCAAGACAAACCTCCCCTCTGGGTCCAATACAACCAATTCCTTCATAAACAGGACGTGTTTTTTAATGAGAACTGCAACCCCCTTACTAAGGCTAAAGCCTCCAGCCAAATAGACCTGCGAGAAGCCAGATCGAGATAGGGATTTGGTGTCTGCTTGACCCAAGTGGGTTTCCTGAAGAAAAAGTATATCCACCTGCAGCAATGAACAGTGATTAAATACCTGAGTTCGTTTGACCCGATCCCTGAGTCCACGTACATTCCAGGAAACTATTTTAACCGTATTAATAGCCATTTTAAGTACAGAACAAGAGGAGTATAAAACCAGAAACATCCAGAAATGGTGAAAAGGGAACGGCACACTGAGACCAAATATACCCAAAACCCAACACCCTGCCAAGATATACCAAAATTAAACACCCAGAAATTAACAGGAATTGTTCCAACAAAGTATAGTCATACATAAACCTAAATTGGCAGGCTAACCCTCCCCAAACCCCTTCCCACAATACAATCTCCAAAACTCCACCCTCTCAAATTGCCACCAAGAACATTTAAAGTATGAGTTATACAATATGAAATTGCTTGTTAGTATATAGCAAAACACAGTATATATCAAGCAGTGCCTTCCCCACCCCAACCCCCCAACCCTCCACATATCCAAACGATGATCTGAGAGAATGAAGTTAACACAAGTATCCACCCACAGTCCCCCCTCCCTGTACCCTCCCTACCCCAAACAAACAACTATTTACATCTTGGAGCCAGGACTGATAGCGAACAGGACTCCAGTAAGAAAAAACAAGACCTGGCCACCTAACCCACTTGCGAACCCCAAAAACCCCAGTTCGACCTGGTCAGGCAGTAGGGAAAGGTCCAAACCACAGGATCTCAAAACAGAAAATAGACCAGTCCCATAAAATAATCATCAGTAACCTGACGACTGGGGTGAGGTTAGCCAACCCCCTTAGGCTCACAATTCAGCATTCAGCTAGTCGCTAGGCCCCAGAACAAAATACCTCCCTCCCCACCCCAACCCGCAGATAGACCATGAGATATGCAAATAAGAAAAAACGGACCTGGTGCAACCCCATCTTCTAATTAACTAACATTGCGATAAACAAACATGGCCAGGATCTAAACTCTATATTTACTCATCCCTGACTCAGGCATCAATAAAGGAGTCGAAGCTGGAAACCAGGCCTCATGTCGAAAGGAGCTCACAGGCCAGGCCATTTGATTCGGGGTACTGTTTCAGTATAGGACCAAACCGGTCCGTCAAACAGAAGTTACCCAGGGGACTGTTCCCCAATAGGCGAGTTCGGAAGTAGACGCGGATCTCAATACCCGGTCTGAACTGCTCAGCTCCCACCCTTCAGGACATCATTCAGCCACCCTGGCCAGCAAATAACTGCAACACAGGTAAAGAAGATTGAGTGGCAGTCGGAAATTATGGGATAGCCGATATTAACTCTGAGGATAGGCAGGGCGGAGCTGATAGGAACAACCAACAAATGGGCTGAAATAAAGGGAAAAGGAAAAAACTCTTTACAGGTAGCCACTAAGACCAACTTCACTACAGTAGTACACAGATGATCAGTCTCTCAACCTGGGGTCTTAAACAAATCAGGCAGTCTAATAGAGAGGTCCTTCAGGGCCGCTTCTGAGCATGTTAAAACTGTAGGGTGGAACCTCAGTTGTAACCTTGAAGTGCGGTATAACATTCTAAAGGGATGGATGCAGCGATTAACTTCTGGACCGTAGGGTGAAGGCTGCTCTCTTCTCCCTAGTTTCTTTCGGAGGTCCTGGGTGATCCGAATCTTGACCGAACCCCACAATCTCCTTCAGGTCCAGACTTACTATACACGTGCTGCTCTCAATGTAACTCAAGAACTTCATGATGATGGGACGCGGAGGGATCCAGACAGGGGTAGGCCTCAACGATCGATGGGCCCGTTCAAGGTGGTAAGTTGGGCTGATCGGCTGACGGCCTACCACTTTAACAAGAAACCTTTGTAAGAAAGCCGTAGAATCAGGTCCTCCTCCATCTCCGTAGGCCCAAGATTAATAAGTTGTTTGAGATTCGCCCTCTAGGTCTTCAGTTTTAGCCTGGAGTTTCTGCATCTGTTGGTTAAATCCAGCCATCTCAACCTCTGCTTTGGCCTTCCACTGCTCCATGGAAAACACTCTGGCCTCCGTGTCAGCTACGCACGTAGATACCAAGGAAAGATCACACCGTAAGGACTTGAGCTCCACAGTTAGCTCCTGGAGGATTTCCTTCAGTGGAGTCAGCTCCTGCAGGAACCTGTCCTCCGTCAGGGGACTGGACGGCTGTGCCTTTTCCCCACACCTCTCTGACTTTAGGTCTCCCGGATTCCGTTGCTTTTTGGCTGCCTTTTCGGGGGTTGCAGGCGGCGTATGCTTCACTGCGGCCTGCCTCCCATCCACCTCCATCTTTCTCTGTAGGCAAAATAAATCTGCTGGAACTCTACTTCAAGTCACTAGGGAGTATATCAGCGCCCGTTTAATGCTATTTTCTCAAAGATTGGTGCACCGGGGGATTCAGAATCTGGCGATTAAAGCAGCTGGAGGGAAGAGCTCTAGGCCTCAGCTGCCATTTAGCTGGCTGCCATCACGTGACCTCCCCCAACCCTTTCTTCTGCTGGTACAGATGTCCACAAGGCTGCAGCCCCTTTAAGATCTGCTTTCAGCAGTTCATCTGGTCCTGGAAACACTGCACTTTGTGATGGGGGTTGGATAAGGAGAGTACGGCAGGGAGCTAATGTGCATAACAAAGTATCTCCACACATACCAAACCCTAATTAAAGTGGACTCCCTCTACCCCATTCCCTGCATTGTTGCACTGACCTGTACGATATTCCTGGGAAAGACTTATGACCCTTTGTGCTACACAATGCAGAAATGTACACCAATGTGATCTCTGCAATCACTTGTTGGCACTAAATTGTTACTAATTACAGGGCTACACATCACCAAACTTCAGAAGAGTCTATGATAATCACCCAGATCTCCAAAGACAGGTAACCAACAGGTTACCTGAGAACCCCATGATCATCAGTTCTGGTGGCCTGAAACAAAATGCATCCCCCATTACTGTTCAGTGGCCCCATCCAAAGTGCAATCTCTCCCCCTTCTGACCCATCCATATAGGACCCTCCTCCCAGAAGCCCCCTTGCCCTAATTACAGAAGTCAATTTACAGCATTTATGATAGTGACTGGCACAGCCCTCCTACTACTACCTTGGCCAGTCACCTTCTGAATGTTAGAGAGCAATGAGGTGCACAGGATGATTGCTGTGTGACATTCAGAGAGAAACTGCATGCCAAAGGCACATAACGCATGATCACTGTCTGACGTTCAGATGGCAGCTGGCCAATGTGGTGAGCAGAGGTCTGTGCTGATCCCCAACTTTAATGCCATATTTCAACTTCTGTGACCACAGCAAGGGGGGGAAGGATGAGGGTCATGAGTGAGCAGGTCAGAAGGGGAGTCAGTTGCACTTTTGGGTGGTCCACTGTACACCAAAGGGGAGGTATTATGTTTCAGGTCACCAGGAACGATGATAAGTGTTTGGGGGGTGATAGTCTACAAGACAATCAGGAATTTCTAACAGCAGCATGGATGCTGATCGAGAGGTTCGGTGGATCACTAGACTACCAGGCAAGAATACAGTATTACAGGACAGGTGATCAGGGGGTTGGGGTGCACCAGGCTACCAGATAATTGTTCAGAATAACAGGACAGGCAATTGGGGGGTCAGGAAACTACTAAACTACCAGGGATGTTTAACATTAGCCTGAATGGGCATTCCAGGAGGCACTTCTGCACATGGATAAGGGTAGGGTTTCAGCAGCATTAAACAGAACTGCAATGGAGGTCATTCAGTACTGCTGAAACCTCTAAATATACTGGTTCTACCTGTATGCAAGATGGTTCCATCATTACCTGGACACAGCAGTATTTTCTGTATAATTGCACTGTCAGATCAATGCCCGCCCCATCAACTCATGTTATTCTTGGTTAGTGCAGTGCTAACATGGCAAATTCCATGCTAACCATTTGAATATGAGGGCCCCAAATCATTTTTCGCAAAACAGTGGAGAATGTTTTCTGAACTGAAAGATGTGCAATACCAGGAGAGACAGTCCATAAGTGGAGCACTGATATAGGACAAACGTGATGTGTAGCAGTCTGATCCTGTGCATGCATTAAATTAGCAGTTATTGCTGGAATGGAAACTGGGAACATGGTCCATGTGTAATCACCTCAAACTGAAACACTGTGGTGATTGGTAAGACTAAATATTTGGTTTTATATCTCATTCATGTAATAACAAACAAAGACAAGCTGATTTTGATGTTGACACTAGCATTTACTCCCTCTGACTCTTGGAGGATCTATTAACCACTGACTGGTCTCCCATCCCTGATGCCACCTCCATTGACCTTGCATGGAACTATTTTAAATTCAAAGTGCTTGCTACCTGGAACCAATATAACCCACTAAGGCCCACAAGAATGTGTGGAAACCATCTTCCCTGGATTCCCTCTGAACTACTAGCATGCCTTTGCACTTGCGACCTATCCTGGAAGGCTCACAAAACCTCTGTCTCTCCTTCTGACTACCTACACTACCATGTACTCCATAACAAGTGCACCTTGGCAATACAGTATGCCAAGGCTGAATACTTTCAGTTTACCTTTCAGACCAATTTGAATCATCCTTTCAAATTCTGGAAGGCAGTTCAAGCCCTTTTCTCCCCACCTGCGAGCCCTCTATCTGTTTATATTGTGTTGATGGCTCAGACCTGTCTGACCCCTTGGTGGCTGAAAATGAATTCTGCTCTTACCTTCTGCGCTTCTTCTCTCCCTCTAGTCCCTCCCCCACCCCCTCCCTACCTCCCTCCTCTTCATCAGCTGATTCTCCCCAGCCCTCCTTCTCCTCCTTTCCTGTATCCTCCACTACCACTCTAGAGTCTCTCCTCACCCTAAACTCCTCCTCTGACTCCTCCTTGATGGTCTTGATGCTAAAATTCTTTATCTATCTGCCCAAGCCATTGCATCCCCCTTTCTTCTCTGCTCAACCTCTCCTCTCTTGCCTCTGTTCCTGAGACCTGGGAGCATTCCACAGTCCTTCTGTTATCAAAAGGTGGTGATTCCTCTGCTCCAGGTAATTGCCAGCCAATTTCACTTCTCCATATCCCTGCAAACTCTAGGAACAGATGGTGCTCTCCCAACTCTCCTCCTACCTTGCTCACCCCCCACAGCTAGCAATGGAACCAGTGAACTGGAGGAGTGGATATCTCAACAAAGCAGTGTGCAAAAGATGGAGATTAGCACCCAAGAGGTGGATAGGCAGAAAAGGGGCAAACATCAGCAGAAGGGCAGACAGCAATGAGAACCAGGGATAAAGGACAACCGGGGAAGGGGATGGAGCAGAACAGCTAAACAGTCTAGGGAGGTCAAATCATGGAAAGCTATGTGTGCCAATGCCAGAAGCCTTAGCAACAAGATGGAAGATCTGGAGGCTGTCATGGTGCAGTCAGACCTGGACATTGTGGCTATCACAGAAACCTGGTGTAATGATAACCATGACTGGGAGATGGCCATTCCTGGCTACAACATATTCAGAAGAGACCAGGCAGGTAGGAAGGAAGGAGGAGTGGCACTGTATGTGAAAAATGACGAAGGGCCACAGAGATCCAGGATGAACAAAATGGGGGAGAGATACTGTGGGTTAAACTGGAAAGGAAAATGGGGCCAGCCATCCGCACAGGTGTAGTCTATAGACCACCAGCCCAGGAGGAAGAAACAGATAGGAAGCTGATGCTAGTCATCCAAAGGATGGTAGACAAGGGTGAGGTAGTACTGGTTGGAGACTTCAGTATTCCAGACGTGGACTGGAGCATCCCAGCAGCAGCATCAACTAGGAGCAGATTTATCCTGGACTCCCTTCGAGGTGCCTTCCTCAAGCAACTGGTCATGGAACCAACTCGGCAGAAGGCAATACTGGACCTTGTGCTCACAAACAGGGACAGTGTGATGGGGGTAACAGTGGGGAGCACCTGGGGAACAGTGACCACCAGTCATTGTGGTTTGAAATCACAGAAAGAGCAGAACCAAACCACACAAAACATGTACCTGGATTTTAGGGGCAGACTTTGGGAAAATGGGAAGATACTTGAAAGAGGCATTAAGGGAATGGGCAGGAATCAGGGTTGAGGAACAGTGGGCAGTATTTAAAATGGGATTACAAGAGCAACAGAATTATGCATTAAGCAGGTTAGCAAGAGGAAAAGGAAAAGGAGGCCATTATGATTTTCCAAAGAGGTAGCAAAGAAAGTGAAAGCCAAAAAGATTGCATTCAGGCAACACAAAAAAACACAGGCAGAAGGGGATAGAAAGAAGTACCAGGAGAAACAAAAGGAGGCAGGGAGGTCAGTAAGGGAAGCCAAAGCTCAGACAGAAGAGCACATTGCAAAATCAGTGGGTAGAGGGGACAAAACCTTTTACAGGTACATAAGTGAAAAAAGAAAGGCAAAGAGAGGAATAGTGAGACTGAAGGGGGAGGATGGGGGCCATGTGGAGGATGACAACAGTAAAGCTGACATACTGAACAGGTATTTCTGCTCAGTCTTTACTGAGGAAGAGGAGGGTAATGGGTCTGAAGGGAGTACAAGGGGTGAGAATGGTGCAGAAATGGACACAAGTCCCTTTACGAGAAAGGGTGCTGAAGGAACTGGAAGTAATAGAGTTGATAAGCAATGGGGCCAGATGGGTGCACCCAGGGTCCTTAAAAACTCAGAGAGGTGGTGGCTGAACCACTGGCTATCCTGTTTAGCCAGTCACTGGAAACAGGGAGGTATCCAAAGACTGGAGGACAGCAGATGTAGTCCCTTATACAAAAGTTGGAACAAAGAGGAAGCGGGGAACTACAGACCAGTCAGCCTCACCTCGGTAGTAGGGAAGATCATGGAAGCACTACTGAAGGAGAGATTGGTGGAACATCTGGTTGTCAATGGAATGCAGGATCCAAGGCAGCATGGTTTCACCAGGGGGAGGTCATGTCAGACCAACCTCATTGAATTTTTTGACTGGGTGACTAGGGAGGTGGATCAGGGGAGAGCAGTGGACATGGCCTATCTGGACTTCAGCAAAGCCTTTGACACTGTGCCACATAGAAGACTATTACACAAACTAGGGAATATGGGTGTGGGCAGGACAGTAGTGTGGTGGGTAGGTAATTGGCTGGGCAGCAGGACACAGAGGGTGGTGGTAAATGGCTGTCACTCCACAGAGGGAAGAGTGACCAGTGGGTACCACAGGATCAGTGCTAGGACTGGTCCTATTCAACATCTTCATCAGTGACATTGCGCGGGACCTAGAAAGCTGAATTTCACTGTTAGCTGATGACACAAAGCTCTGTAACACAGTAGACACACCAGAGGGTGTAGACAGAATGAGAAGGACCTGCAGAAACTTGAAGAATGGTCAGGGTTTGGCAGTTGAAATTCAATGCAAAGAAGTGCAAGATAATGCATATGGGGCACAAAAACCCTGGCACTAATATATCAGTTGGGGGGTGAGGATATAGCATGCGTCAAGCAGGAAAAGGATCTTGGGGTTATCATCTCTGATGACCTCAAGGTAGGGAAACAGTGTGACAAGGCAGCAGGTAAAGCAAATAGGATGCTGGGATGCATAGGCAGGGGCATCACCAATGGGAAAAGAGAGGTCATGATTCCACTATATAAGACACTATTGAGGCCCCACCTGGAGTACAGTGTACAGTTCTGGAGACCTTACCTACGTAAGGACATAGACAGGGTAGAGACGGTTCAGAGGAGGGCAACAAAGATGGTACATGGATTGCATCACAAGTCCTAGGAGGACAGGTTGAAGGAATTGAATATGTACTCCTGGAGGAGAGAAGGAGAGAGGGACATGATAGAGACATACAAGTATCTTACAGGGAGGAACAGGTGCAAGAATACACTATTTTAAGCAAAAAGATGTTCCAGGACTAGAGGGCATGGGATGAAGTTGGAGGGAGGACAATTCAGAGGAAATGTGAGGAAGAATTTCTTCACAGAACGGGTGGTGGGCAAGTGGAACACTCTGCCTGAGGAAGTGGTGGGGGCTGAAACAATCATGGGATTTAAGAATGCGTGGGATAGACATAAAGGAATTCTGAAGGTCAGGGATAAGGGGCAACAGAGTTCTAGGAAAACATAAACTGAAGTTACAAACTCAAATGGGCAGACTAGGTGGGCCATATGCCCTTATCTGCCAACACTGTCTATGTATGTACATTGACTCCTTCAGTTTCTTCTCTCCTTTTTAGTCTGGCTTCCAGAAGCAATACTGCACTACCACCTCTCTCCTCTGGCTCACTGACTCAATCCTTACAGGGATGGACAGTGGCCTCATTATCTCCTCTATCTTTATCAACCTTGCCAAGGCTTTTGACATTGCCTCCCTCCCCCTCCTTCTTAACAAGCTTTCTGCAGTCAGCCCCCTGGTTCTGCCACCATCTGGTTCTGAGTCTATCAGGTAGGTAGAACTCAATCCATTCATGTTGCTCACTCCCTGTCCCCTTCCTTCCCAATCAAGACAGGCATCCCCCAGGGTTCTATTCTTGGTCACCTTCTCTTCTCCATCTTCCTAAATAACCTTCCTGCCACCTGCTCCTCCACTAATATCCACATGTATGCTGACGATACAGTCCTGTATACCTCTGAATCCTCTTCCTTTTCCTGAATGCAGAGAAGACCATCTCATTGACCTTTGGCACAAGGCAGAGACTGTCTCAGCTCCCCTCTCTTCCCACCTTCCACACCCTTGAAGGGACAAAATTGGAGGATACTTCCTCCTTTAGATATCATGGAGCCTGGCTAGACTGGCATCTTGACTTTTCTGGAAACATGAACATCATCATCAAAAAACTGAACCCCAAGTTAGGTGCATTGTACAGAAACGGTGACTGTATCCCACTGCCTGTCTACAGAACACTAGTCCAGAAAATGATCCTTCCAGTATTTTGACTATGGAGATTTCGTCTTCAATGACACCCTCAAAACTTCCCTTGGCAGACTGGACACCCTCTATCACTCCTTCTGCCATTCTGTCCTCGACAGCCTCCTCAAACTTACCACTGCAATCTCTACCAGTCCCTTTCTTTCCTCTTCCTTTATGATAGGCATCGCTCACACTGCAGCCCATTCACCTCTTAATTCTGGTTTGGTTCTTGTCCTTCCTACCTTTCTTCCTCCTTATCTCCTCAACACCCCCCTCCCTCCCTCTGAAGCTATGATTCTTGCATCATGGCTGTCCCTCCTAGATTCACCACTGCCAACCAATCTGCGTTCTCTCATCATTTCCCAAAACTGTGGAACTCTCTCGTACTGGTAATAGACCATGCCAGCTCCCCTTCTGTCCTCTCCTCCCTCCTATGAGCCTATCTCTCCCCTACTTGTAACTACCTATAATTTTCCTCCTCCACTCACTTTTTGGCAGCTCCTACATATTGTACTTTCATTGAATTGCCTGCTATGTGCTCACATTTTGTATATATTGTATTATATATTTTTTTCACAATCAATGTTTGCTCTGTTTCCTGTTATTTAATTTGCTGTATAATATCCTAATTCAATTGTATTCTTGTATTGTATTATTATTGTACTCTGATGTCTTCCCATTCCCCTTCCCCAGGACGCACCTGAAAATGAGCAGTGTTGCTCAGTATGCCTTTCCCGGTGAAACTTTTAAATAAATATATAAAAACTAAAAATTCAATAATAGTGAAGTACACCTCCAAATAGGGGCTTACATTAAGCTCTCTGCCTTTGAGTGCACAGAGGGATCCTGCAGGCTATGCTTAACACCTTCATGGCTACAGCTGTATCACAGCACCTCTTCTTTGCTTCATGCCATATATGTTCAGTGGGGTGTGAGGACATGACTAGTGCCACCAGTGGAAGACATGACTCACCAGACACCAGCAAGGGACTACAAATGAAAGTATAAAAATAAGAGCTGGAGCCAGCAGGAAGAACTGTGAGTGAGACCACAACAAAGAACAGAGTACACAGACATGCCCAGGAATGCTATCACAACTGCTGGACACTGATGGTTAGCAGAGGGATCAGGCAGATAAAAGAAATTGCCAGCATTGATTGAATAGGTGTCAGGAGGCACAGACAAATGGCTAGATGCCACAACAAGGGAAAACAAATATAATAAATTTTGCCCAGGATGGAATGGGCACCACCATCATTGTTTGACTCTGACCCCTTAGGAAAGTGAGAAGGGGCCAGAGGCCACTCACTGTGGGGAAACAGGAGGCTCTCAAGGCCTCAAGATGCACCTCTTTACAGACTAGCCAGTCAGAGAACAGTGCCCTAAAAGAGACATGCTGTTGAATTATTGAATGTATAATGGGAAGGTTGCCAAAATGGGACCAATCGGAGAGCCCCTTTTGCCCCTGCTAACTGACACAAACAATAAACACTGAAGCTTCAGAAGTGGGATGTCTGCAGAGTGCTTAGTATTGTACCTCAATTTATTATTTCATATTTTTCTGAGGCAAAGAAGAGTACTGATGAGCTCTCTGCAGCTTAGCCATGTGCGTAAGCCCAGCCTGACACACCTTATTGCAGTTTAATTCCAAACAGATTCAGAGCATGGAACTAAAGTTCAGTCAGAAAATAAAGTGCACCTAGCCAGAGGTGCTGGGACAAACAAGGCCAACATCAATACAGAAAGTTCAGCATCACCACTATTAGTAGCTATTCACAAAATATTCCTAGGCACAGATCTCATCTGGTAAGCCGACAAATGCAACATGATGTGTTGTATTTGTCTGAGCACCTGAATAAAGGATTTCTGCACTTCAAGATATCTTGTGGACAGCCTTCAGTGTGTGGTAGTGAGTGTGGAACTTTTCTGTATTGACGTGGAACTTTGGTGCATGCATGGGATTTTAATGCTTGGAGCAGAGGATGCATTGCTAAAGTTCAATTTCTATGAGGGAGGGCAGCCACAAGATTGTCAAAGAAAAGGCCCCCTGTGGGATGAAAGTTTCATCTGAAGTCTTTTTGCATGCTATGCACCCTTTACCACCCGAAAGGCATTGTAGTCCAGTTTAAGCTGCTCAGCCAGGACTACCAAGGAGGACACTATAGAGTCATTGCACCTGCTGTTTGAGTTCATTTGTGAGTTCAAATCAGGGTCACTTCCCTGCAACAGTGTTAGATAGCAAGGGCCATGTTAGACAGTTTTCTAGCCAAGGACTGAACTTAGTAAAAACCCAGTAAAGCAGCCTTCTAGTTTAATTGCATCAGCAACAAACTAAAAACTTTAGTCTGTGGTAATATTTATCTGGGATTCCCAACTGTATTTCATCCATTGGTACCACACCGTTCATCAGATGCTGGGTGGAGGGAGCTGATTGTGACTGGTGCCCCTGCTGGCTCTCCACATTTGTGCAATTTTTTAGCAATAAAATTTCATTGAAAGCATCTATTTTGTGCACTGCTCTTTTGCGAAAGTGAATAGTGTTCATCAGACATGCAATGTTCTACAGCTCTGTGAACGTTAAAGATTGTGGGAGCTCCCATTAGGGACTTTTGGGCAAATGGTGCTCATTGGGGATGGTCAGTAGAAATACACACTGCCTGCTTGGTAAGAGGTAGAATTACTGTGGAATTGCCATTAAGCTGTCTGTTTTTGGTTACCTTAACTTTAACCTTTCCTCCCGTTGAACATGTTCCTGTACCTTCAGTAAAGTTCTGTTGTATTGTCTGTTCCATATTTTTGACATCACTGTCATCTGTGATTTGGGTTTGTTTTCCATTTTGCTTTGTTATATTGCATTAGTTAGGTGGAGAACTGCAAAAATATTATTTGAGTTTGAGCATTCTATTTGGGTACCCTGTTACCACGGGTGGAAACTGTTATTTCCTGTGGGGAAGCTCCCTTGTAACTTCACTGGAAGGATCCCCATAGGTGGAGGCACTGGACCACTTATTAGTCCCAGTATGATCCCACAACTAAACATCATCAATGCAGAGGCCTAAAGACTCAGCCACTACTTCCAGCTACCAGGCTTTGTAACTCACCTTGTGTCTGTGTGTGTGTGTGTGTGGGGGGGGGGTTATGACTATATTCTTAATCTACTTCCTGCCTGCCTATTTATTAACAATAGGTTATACTCATCATTCATGTCATGCCATGCAATGATGAGCTTGCTTCAGTGTTGCTCTGAGTCTTCGCCTTCTCCATCTTTTTCACAAACAAAATATTTAATGCCGTCTTGGTCCTAGTAAGAAGAAATCCAGAGCAAATGGTTTGATGCCTTTTATTGGACCAACAAGGATGTTACAAAAAGAACAAAGAACTTTAGCTTTCAGACCAACAAGTCCTTCTTCAGAAGCCTAATGAGAGTTATTTAGAAGATCTCATATCATTGACACTTAGAACATGCAGAAAAAAAACAAGTAATTCTCATTGGTTTAAAACAGGCCTTCAGAAATAATTAAAGTTACACTGGAGAGCTTGAATATCTAAAGTGTGATTTCAGCTGAACCAAACTTAAAGGTTAAAGGTTGTCCAGAGATAACATCAGGCAGAGAGTTTAACCCACATATATTATACCATGTATAAGTCTAATGGATAAAAAACCTTAAGATTCTCTGCTCAGTAAATCACACGTCAAGTGAAGAAACCTCCCGAAGACACATACTTCACGAGTGAGGTAACAGTCCATCAGTAAACTCACTAACATTCACTAAAAATACCATCAACAGCTTAATCTGGTTCAAGGTCAGTTGGCATTCATCTGTATCCCCCTCCCCCCGGGTCGTGCCTGAAAATAGGCAGGATTTGTCTAGTGCACTTACCCGGTCAACAAAAACTAAATAAAATAAATAAATAAATAAAACTCCACTTGATACCCTTTTAGCCACGATGGATGTAACATCCCTCTACACTAATATACCACACACATATGGCATTTCAGCTTGCCATAAATACATGTATGAGAATGAATTGGATCACAGCATCAACCCTGAGATCACAGGGGAACTTACTAAATTCATTCTGACACATAACACTTCAGCTTTAATGGGAAACATTATGTTTAAACTATAGGAACAACAATGGGCACCAGGAGGGCTCCACTGTATGTTAATCTCTTTATGGTCAATTTGGAGGAGGACTTTTTAAGGCACCGTACACACAAACCACTGCTTACTTCCATTACATTGATGATTTGCTTATAATTTGAACAGAAGGCACTAACACACTTAAGGATTTTCATCAGGGACTTAATAATCTCCACCCAACCATTAAGCTTTCCCTGGAATATTCTGCCACCAGTGTTAATTTTCTGGATACCACTGTCACCATCAAGGATGGAACCCTACATGCATATATTTACAAAAAAAACCAACAGTCAGACAGAGATACTTACACAAAAAAAGTAATCACCCAAGTCACACAAAAAAGTCTGTCATATATAGTCAAGTACTTAGGTACCACAGTCTCTGTTCAAATGAGGAAGACAGAGATAAACATTTAGTTATGTTGAAAAACACCTTTATTGAGCAGGGACACTCATCCAGAGAAATTGACAGAGCAGTGGAACATGCTACACAAGTACCAAGAGAACACCTACTGCAATATAATGAAAGGGCCACTGCTAACAGAGTTCCCTTAGTAGTCATGTTTCATCCTGACCTTGAACTTCTATGTAAGATTATCAAGGACCTACACCACATAATCAGTGAGGATGAAATCTTTAGTTGTATTTTTCAAGAACTGCCACTACTATCTTTTAAACAGCCACTCAATTTAGCCAACCAGATTATTAGAAGTAAACTTGAACCTGAACAGAGTGCCATGACATCATATGGCACAGAACCCATCACTGTGGAATTCTCTACCTCATTGGATTCAACAGTGCCTGACGGTGGAGAGCTTTAAATCTGCATTAAAAACGTATTTATTTATTTACTTTGGCAGTCACTGATTTTATTTGATCTGCTGCAGATGTTTTTATATGTGTAGCTGTTTTTATGTATTTTATGGTTATGTACTAGCACTATGGTTTTGGAGTAGCGCTATTTCATAAATAAATGATGCAGCTCCCCAGTGTGGGAGTTTTTTAACTCTGTGGGTGGAGACAGCACAGTCGTGGTGTGCCATCTGTGCAGTATGCTGGTGTGCCGTGGCTCCCGGGGGATACATTTGGGGACTGGTGGCCAGCGCACCCACATGTTGAAACACCACAAGGTGGAATGTCGGGCTGCCATGGAAGGGGCCAGGTGTCCTCCTGCTGGCCCTTCTGTGGAAGTGGCTGAGGGTGCTGCTGGAGTTGAAGCTGTGCCTCACTGCCTCTGCAGGAGGAGGGCCAGTGCAGCAGCTGCTCCACCACCACCACCACCACAGCAACCAGCACCACCCTCTCCACCACCACCACTACCTGGTTTTCCACCTGCAGTGGACCATGCCACAGTCCCTGCAACAGAAGCTGACATTGCCCTGGTGTGGGCAGCCCTGGAGGAGAATAATGAGAGGGTAGGTGCAGTGCAGCAGCAGGTCGATACAATCTAACAACAGCAACTGCAAATACTCACAATGCTGCACCTGCTGCTGGACCACCATGGCATCCCATTGCCACATTAAGGGATTGTTTTCTGGACACCCCACCCCACTACTGTGCTGTACTGTTTTTGTGTGTTTTTTTGTTGTTGTTGTTATTTAATAATATGCATTTTCCCTTCTGTATTTGCAGTGCCTCAGTAATGTTTACTTTTTGTTTTGGAGTGCTTGTGGACAAGCTGTTGTGAGCAGTGCAAGTATGATGTGTAAAACTGCATGTGTGCAGTCAGTGATGTTTCATATGTGTGTGTGTGTGTGTGTGTGTGTGTGTGTGTGTGGTGTGTGTGTGACATTAGACCTTGTGCAGCATGTTGCAAACATATATTGCTGTTGCTGACTTGTTGCAAGCAGTGTGTATGCTGTAAAGAATAGCAAGCAGAATACAGTATATTTTACTGTCACCATCATCATCATCAGTGGACTAAGTGATACAATTGTTTTCCAGATGTGTCTGGGCAGAGTACACCTTAGTCCCATTAAATACTATACTGCACATGTAACTTTTAGGAGAGCATGTGTTTTTGTGCTATGATCTCTGCAAAGTCATGTGTGCACTGTGAGTGACTGAGGTGCACAGTGACCTGATACCTCTGAAAAAATATCATATCACTTAGTCCACTGGTGCTAATGGTACCAAAAAAATATACAGCAGGTATTCTTTGTAATCTGTATTTTTGATAATGCAACAAGTCTTACCATATATATGTTTACATGAAGCTGTACAATGTATGCACACACAGGAAAGAACAGTGATGGCATGCACGCAGTTTAGTACAACATACTTGCATTGCTCAGTCTTCATGCTGTTTGCGAAACACTTAAAATCTGATTCATGAGTCCTGACACAAAGTAAACATTACTGAGGCTCTATAACTATTTTGCTTGTGAAATAGACATGAAAGAGATTCACCAAGTTACAGCATTGAACCCGATATATGGGCGCCTTACTTCCAGGGGAATCTTTCTTGATCCACATAGTGCAATACATTTCTGTGAAAACTGCCCGTAATTTCTTTACAGTGTGTCACGTGATGGAGGAATTCCCGTTCAGAAAAGTAGCCCACATTCTGCCCTGCTTTCTCAGCAACATTAGGACATGATGCCAGGGAGAGCGTGGGTGCGTGCTCCATTATAGTGAATGTCCTATTGTCAGGCAATTTTCCGAATGTTTCTGTATGTTATAATGGTCAGTTTGTGGTGAAACGTGTGGGCACATTTCCAGTAAGAAGAGCCATGTTAGTGGAAACGTTCCCACATTTCACCACAAAGTGAACCTTATAACATAACGAAACATTGGGATAGCTGCCAGACATTTACTATAGTGGAGCACGCACCTGCGCTCCCCCTGGCATCACATCCTAACTTTGCTGAAAAAGTGGGGCAGAATGTGGGTGGCTTTTCTGAAATGAAATTCCTCTGTCATGTGACACACTGTAATGAAATTACAGGCAGTTTTCACAGAAATGTATTGCACTATGTGGAGCAAGGAAGATTCTCCTGGAAGTAAGGCACCCACATATTGGGCTATGTGCATCACCATAACTATGTAATGTGGTGAATCTTTGTAAAGCAGCAGTGCAACAATCTGTTGAGAACTCTGACCTATATTTTTTAATGCTATGTTACAACTTCCTTTACTTACATCCTGACTGGAATGATATGAGAATTTCCAGTAGTTGAGTCTGATGTACCACCTTTTTTCATGTGTGAAATAATGAAAGAAGCATTCCTTTTAAATTGGTGCTGACCAGGTCTTTGTCATTGTTTTCCTTTGCTTTTCTCCATCACTTCAGTTAGTTGTTTATTTATTTATTTATGTTTTTGGTAACCAGGTAGGTACACTGATTCAGAGGACCATTTTCAGTCACAACCTGGGCCACAACGTGGTGACATGAGACATAGAAGTATACACAGTATACACATATGGTTATACTTTACAAACATTTGAAATGATACTGCACAAAACACCAAGATGGATGTTGAGACATCTGTTGATTATCTGTGGTATACAATCATGGTAAATTAAGGTACTGTGAGACATACAGGCAGTAGTACAAAGGAGAGGTAAGTTCAAAAGATGGACAACTAACATTTGTCTAAGGTGCCATGCAGAAGACCTAAGAGAGAGGGTTGAAGCGAGGCATTGTGGTTGTCACCATGTGGATCTTGGCTCTATGGAGGGAGGGCGGGGTGGGGAGAAAATGGAGGGTGTTTGTGTTGATCTAGTTCATGGCAGAAGATTACAGTGGTTTTTGGGTGTCTGCTTTACTCTGTAAGCATTTACAGGAGGATGCTTCTAGTAGTCAGGCCTTCAGGTTAGATTTGAAAGACTCATGGGATGATAATGTATGAACAGGTGCAGGAAAACTGTTCCAAAGGGAGGGGGCAGAGACAGAGAAAGCATTACTGCCCATGACTGTAGAGACACGTGGAACCTCAAGGGTTGGAAAGGAGGATACCCTAGTAGGTCTGGTTGCTGTTTTATATATAAGAAGGGGGAGCATAGGGGGAAAGTTTATAATTTCTGAGGGAGCTGTCTATCAGACAGCCTGTGGTGTAGTCAAAGTGTGCCTGGAGGGGGAGCCACCAAAGGGGTTAGTAGAGTGAGCAGTGATGGGTGAATGAAGGCGCTTTGAGAATGAAGCGACCAATGGAATTATAAGTCATGGTGAGACGGGAAAGTTCCTTTTTGGACAGGTGTGAGTAGATGGGGGAGCAATAATCCAGGAGGGGGACAAGATTGCCCTGTGCAATGGTAAAGTGGGCTTCAGGGGATAGCAAGGCAAAAACCTGGTAGGCCGCACCTAGCTTCTGATGGATCTTAGTTATGGTCTGAGTTGTGTGATCACAGAAGGCGAGTGATGGGTCGAGAGTGACACCGAGATATTTGAAAGAGGTGACCTGCTCTAATGGGGGGCCTGCAGGGGGACATACTGTGAGTGTGGAATTTGTTTTGGCAGCTTTATTTAGGAAAGGTTTTGATCCAAAGAGCATAGCTTTTGTCTTTTTCCCATTTATGAGGAGTTTTTGGACATGAACCAGCCTTCAGCTGCTGCAAAGTTGCCAGTGAGTGTGGAGGAGATGGACTTTAGGGACTTATGGCTGTGGTACAGGACTAGGTCATCCACGTAGAGGAGTGCATTGCAGTTTAGGCAATCCCCAGGTAGATTATTGATAAACATGGAGAAGAGAAGGGGGCCAAGGATTGATCCCTGAGGAACTCCAGTGCAGGTGTGAAGGGAGGCTGAGGCAACTTTGCCTATGAGCACGGATTGTGACCTGTTTGTAAGGTAGCTGTGAAACCAGGCTGCAGGTCCAGGGGCACAGCCAAATTTGTCAAGAGTAGCGAGGAGGAGCTGATGATCAACTAGGTAAAATGCCTTTGACAGATCAACAAAAACTGCACCCGTGGCATTTCCCATGTCCATCTGTCTGAGGACATGGTTCAAGAAGGTTGCCAGGGCAGAGGAGGTGCTGTGGTGCTTGCAGAAACCATGCTGAAGGGGACTTAGGAGGTTATGTTTGTTGAGGTGTTCAGATAGTTGGGAATGGACTACCTTCTCAAGAAGTTTGCTAAGATGTGGTAGCAAGGAGATGGGTATGTAGTTTTCTGGGACACGTGGGTCTCCCACCTTGAAAATGGGAACTACATATGCATGTTTCCAGGCATCGGGCACTGTTGAGGTAGACAGTGCGAGGTTAAAAATGTGAGTTAGAGGTCTGACACAGGCTGGGGAGATGATCCTCAGGAATGCAGGGTATAGCCCATCACTTTCTGGGCTACTGCTGGAGGGAAGGGTTTTCAGGAGTTTTGAGATGACCTTGGTGCCGATGGCCCTGAAGTAGAAAGGAGGGGTGGTTGCTGTGGGGTTAGAGGTGGTGGTGGGGTTCCTGTTCTGTCTAGGCTGGAGGGGGGTGAGAGGAGAGTTTGTTTAGGTATGGGGTCAGGTCAGTGACCATAGCGATTAGGAGGTTAGCAATGTCAGCAGGGTCATTTATGGTGCCTGATGGGGAAGTGAGTTCAGTTATTTGTTTGCTGGTCTTAGGATGTAGTATGGATCCTATTGAGGCCCAGAATTTGTGAGGGTTCCCAGGGTGTTCTTTTGGAGTGCAGTAAAATATTTCCTTTTTAGTGACTTTACCTGCTGTTTGCAGGCATTTCACAGCTGCCTGTAGGCATTCCATAGCTGGGGGGATGGGGAGTCTTTGAATGCTTGCCATTTGGAATCCCTGACCTTCATTTGAGATAGTAGTTCTTTTGTTATCCAGCGCGTGTAGCCACCTCTAACCCTTCTGGTTTTAATGGGGAAATACTTGTCCTGTAGCTTTTGCATGGTACTGGTAAGGAGAGTGACAGCAGAGGAGATGTTATCACACTGGTAAAGGGAGGACCAGTCTATGGACATAGCTTTCCTAGTTATCAGGTTGTGATTTGAGCTGGTGAAGTTTCCAAAGGACAGTAGTTTTGGGGTAGGGCGAGCTGACTTTGTGTTTACAATGATGTATGTTGGGGTGTGATAGCTAATTGCATCTGACATTGTCCCTGTTTGGAGAAGTAAGTCAGATCGATTTTTTATGATCCAATCAAGGATAGAGTGGTTAAGTGAGTGCTGGTTGAATCTTGTAGTGGTACAGAGATTACTTGCTCCAGGTTTAGTGATTTCAGTAGGGCTTCATAGTCAGGATTTGGGCATGCTGCCCAGTTTAGGTTAAAGTCCCCTAGTAGGAAAGCATCCCTAGCTGGGGTGGTGGAAGCCAGGCCTGAGAGAAAGCTAGACAGTCCCTGGGTACTAGCTGGAGGGGGTTGTGGCAACAGCCAACATAAAGGTTTTTTGTTGCGCTGATGGTAAGCTCAGAAATCATCCATTCACTTTCAGAGAAGGTGGTGGAGTGAGCAACAATGACAGCTGTTATATGGTCTTGGACATACAGTGCAATGCCACCTCCTCTCTTTCAACCTGGTCTATCCTGCCGGAGTAAGGAATTGCCTTGGAGTTGGTTATAGGCGTTATCGTGGTATGGCTTCAGCCAGGTCTCGGAGAGACCCAGTACTTGGGACTTATATAAAGTCACCCAGGCCTCAATCTCAGTGAATTTAGAAGGGAGGCTGCATACATTTAGGTGGGCAATTTTTATCCCATTTCATCCTGCCCAAGTGTCATTGGTGTGATCATTGTGTGTGTTTGCAGGTCCAGGGTTTATTTCAACATCACCTGCTAGCAGGGTGAGGAGAAGGAGGGACAGAAAGGGGCAGGTCAAGGAATGCCAGTGTTGTTTCTGGATAGTGATGGAGTTAATCAGGAAACCTAGCTGCCTTTGTTCATATTTTGATAAGTATGCTAGAGGTGCAGACTCTAGGAGTGTGGCACAAGTGACAGCCCTGGGGGGCATGCTAAGGGGAGGAGGTGGAGGGTGCGTAGGGGTGTATTGATGGGAACATCTTTGTTCAGTGGCTAGGATCCCTGCCAAGATGTCCACAGACAGTAACCACCCAGTCAGGGTGGAAAAAACCAAAAATACAAGCCTTATGTTCCATTTTGGCAGTGATGAGGAGACACCCTTATTGTTTGCTGGTGATCTGAGTATAGATGCAGTCCAAAAAGCCATGTTTCTTAGGTGTGGTATGTAGTTTTAGGAGAAAGCATGAAGGGACTTAGGAGAGAAGAGCACAGTGGCCACTGGTGGTGCTTTAATATAGCCTGCAGATGGGAAAGTGAGCTGATTGGGTTTTTAACGCACATGACACACACTATAAAAACAGATGTCGACCAAGGGTGGTGGTGGGGGTGGTGGGGCAGCTGGCACGCAGCGCCGGTGGGGTAAAAAGCAGCAGAGTCTGCTGTTGAAGCTGTCTGTAGCTCTGTGGAGATGCGTACCTGTGTGGTGTCCGTCTGCTCAGCTGGGGAAGGTTCCGACTGGGGAGGGCTTCTAGCAGACTGGGAAGGACTCCTTTATCCCGCCTTGCCCTCACAACCACTGGACAGCTGTAATATATCACTTCTGTTGTAAATTAACAGTTATGCAGCAGGCAGTGTTTTATGACATCACGGAACAATATTTATTGAAAAGCAGCTGCAAATAAATACAAACCTGGTCAGAACAATATTGAAAGGTGAGCTCATTTTTTTTCAAACATGAAAAAAAGTAGTCAACTAAGTAAAGCCAACAGAAATTGTGAAAAGAAGAGTATCATTCAAGTTACGACTCGGAGGTAACTAGTGGCTGTGGCAATGTAAAGTAGCATAAAAAAGTACAGTTCAAAATTGTCACGACATTCTTGCAATGCTGCTTTAATTGATAATGTCAGTATGACATCATGAGCTCACAATCACACAACACTCAAAATGCATCCCCAGAATTAATGGCACACTCACTCATGTGCGTAATGGTGGCACAGAGTCCCCAGATTTTTTCGGCATGCCCAAAATGCATCCTCCTTGTGTGCACAAAATTGACAAGTGGTAACACAGTGAAATGAGAGTGTTTCAGTACATACAAAGTCCCCCATAATTAATGGTGCACTCAGTCATGCACGTAGTGGTGGCACAGAGTCCCCAGATTTTTTCTGTATGCCCAAAGTGCATCCTCCTTGTGTGCAGAAAATTGAAAAGTGGTAACATAGTGAAATGGGAGTGTTTCAGCACATACAAAGTCCCCCAGAATTAATGGCGCACTCAGTCATGTGTGCAGTGGTAGCACAGAGTCCTCAGATTTTTTCTGCATGCCCAAAATGCATCCTCCTTGTGCGCAGAAAATTGACAAGTGGTAACACAGTGAAATGGGAGTGTTTCAGCACATACAAAGTCTCCCAGAATTAATGACGCACTCAGTCATGCGTGCAGTGGTGGCACAGAGTCCCCAGATTTTTTCTATATGCCCAAAATGCATCCGCCTTGTGTCCAGAAAATTGAAAAGTGGTAACAAAGTGAAATGGAAGTGTTTCAGTACATTAAAAGTCCCCCAGAATAAAATGATGACCGTGAGCGTACTGTTGCTCGTCCAATGTGTTCTGTGAGGCGATTCGAGCAAATGCAATGTGATTATCTCAACTGGATAGAAGGGTGTCCTTTGTCTGTACACTAATAGTAGTCTTGGTGAGTTGATATATTTCGATATATGTTTCTGTATTTTGTAGGTGAGGAGGGGGGTTGACATGGACTTGTACTCATGGTATTGTTCTGTATCACAGGTCACAGAAACTGTTGGTGTGAATATTCCAGTGCTTAATGAGAATTTTTTGCGTTGAAATTGAAAATGGATAACTCTCAAGCACATGAAGGTAAGTAATTTTTTTGGGGGGAGTGGGGGGGAAGCATATTGGCAGGTTTGTCTGTAATGGTTTCTTATTTTGTTACTTTTTCACAGATTTCATCTGCATCCTTCTGGAATCCAGTTGTTAATGATGGTCATGGTCTTCTAATGAATCGACTTTTGCATGTTGCATGTGTGCCCAAGCCCTGGGGAAGGGGATGCCTGATGTTGAAGAACTTTTTTGGATAAGGCCACTTTGACAGAACAACAAAGCATCTGGAAGTTTCCTAAAAAAAGAAATGAATGACTTCTTACAACTTAATTGTAATTTGTCCCTCCCTGGTTTTCAATCTCAAGTCAGGTTACATTTCAAACCCACATCTTGTCAAGTAACACAACCTGTGTGCAACTTTTTCAACACTGTCATGGCCAGGGCTGCACAGCTGCAAGTTCAGAATACAGTGCATGAATGATATCTTACAGAAATAGTTTTGGTGACGTACACACATCACTTAGTTTATGAATCACAGTCAGTTGCATTTGCTGTGGTCTTTCCAAAACAATGAAACAGATGAAATAAAATCTTCATACTTACCAGAATGGATTTCACATGGATATTCCATCGGTTCCTCTGTACGGTACAGCTGCAGTACCATTCCCACCAAGTTTTAGCGAAGGAGACTTTTTTTGTTAACTTGTAAAAAAAAAAAAAAATAAGTGTCCACTGTTTGACCATTGTGGCCCTGAAAAGCTACAGAAAACAAAACATACAACTAAAGGAAGTGAAACAGCATAACAAACATGAGTACACATACTCACTTTATGGTTTAAATATTAAGAAGCTTTGAGTCTGTGGCTGATGGATGTGGTGGTCTGGACAAACTCATGCTCAGCGGTGGCAGTGGCTAACATAAGTCCCAGTGGTGGTGGTGGTCTGGGGGCAGACAAATTCATGCTTAGTGGTGGCAGTGGCTAACATCAGTCCCGGTGGTGGTGGTGGTCCAGGGGGCAGACAGACTCATGCTCAGTGGTGGCAGTGGCTAACATCAGTCCCAGTGGTGGTGGTGGTCCAGGGGGCAGACAGATGCATGCTTGGTGGTGGCAGTGGCTATCATCAGTCCTGGTGGTGGTGGTGGTGGTGGTCTGGAAGGCAGACAGACTCATGCTCAGTGGTGGTAGTGGCTAACATCAATCCCGGTGGTGGTGGTGGTGGTGGTGGTCCAGGGGACCTACAGACTCATGCTCAGTGGTGGCAGTGGCTAACATCAGTCCTGGTGGTGTTCGGGGCAGACAGACTCATGCTCAGCGGTGGCAGTGGCTAACATCAGTCCCGGTGGTGGTGGTCCTGGGTGGCACATCACCTTTTAACAACTTCAGTCAAAACCTGCGAACATTGACCACATCATCACCCTCATAAAGAAAGCTTCCCTCACAGTCATCTATGCCTGAAGTCTGACCACTGGGAAATTCTTTCTCCATTGTGTCATCATCTACGTCAGTGGTGGGCCATTTCAGGCAGCCACTGCCAGTTCCACCAGGATGGTCCATTTCCACATCACCAAAACCACCATGACTAGGCCGGAGTATGAATACCAAAGTTGCAGTCTGTGCTGGTATGTGCCTCTCATTCATTTTAATGAATGTTAGCAAACTAACATTTGCAGGAGACAGGTTTCTCCGATGATCCCTAACTATTGCACCTGCTGAGCTGAATACCCTCTCAACACTTACATTTGAGGGTGGGCATGTGAGGTACCACACTGCCACTGCAGTCAGCTCTGGACATTCACTGACCTTTCCACTCCAGTACAAAAGAGGATCTTCAGTTATTGTCAGATGCCTGTTTTCAGACAAATATGACTCAAACATTCTCTGAGCCGTACTAAGTCCAGTTGTTAATGCATCATCCTGTTCTCCGGAATCATTTATTTCACAAATACCCACTTGGGACAAAGCCTCCCTAAGTGGGTTGATGCCAGCCACTTTGGATGACAGACCACCTGGAACTGCAGTCCCCTTCCCCTTGCAGGATATGCTTGATAGTCCTACAGCTACTCCTTCAGCCAAATTATGCTGCTGAGGTTTGCTGATCTTGGCACGTGACTTCTGTGCCCCATGAACCAAATGCACCAGTTGAGCACTGATATTTTTTACCTGTTCAGGCCCTTCCTCCAGTACTGATGCAATTCCACGTTTGTATCGTGGATCCATCATTGTTGCTATGCCAAAGTTGTCACTACGCTGAATGCTCACAACATGATGATTCTGGTCGAATACTGTCAGCATGTGTTGCAGCAACATACTGCTACCACCGTCTCCGGGAACATCAAGGCCATGCTGTACATTCACCAATGTCTGCCTCAGCACCCACAGCAGTGGAATTAATTGGCTAATGGAGGCAGACTCACCACTTACTGCCTGTGTGGCATGTTCAAAAGGCCACAAAATTGCTATTACAGAGTCCATGAGGCACCACTGTTCAGTCGTCAGAGACATGGAGGCCCCAGAACTGTCACGGCTAGTGTGCATCGCAAGATATTCTGAGATGGCTGTATATTATTCATACAACCTCTCTGTCATGTATAAAGTGGATTTCTACTGGGTGACAACTTCCAGCTTCAAGCGGTGCTGAGGCAGGCTGTATCTGCAACTGCCGCAGTTGGTCACAGGCCTTTCCAGATCATGAAAAGTGAGAGCAGATATGTTGTGCAATGGTCAGCACTTCCTTTACATCAGGATGCTGCAGAAACTTAGGCACCACAAGATTTAAACAATGGGCCATGCATGGAATATAAAAAAAAAACACCATTCGTGATGCATTTCACCACATTTGACCCATTGTCACTTGCTATGAACCCAGCTCTCAGGGACAGGGGGTTTAGCCATTTGTCAATTTCAGTCAGTAGCACGTCCAACATATTCTCACCAGTGTGTGAACAGGTCACATTGCACATAGCAATCATTGTATGCTGTCGAATTCCTGGAAGATTGCTACCATGACAATCCACCTTACTGCACTGATTGTTCACACTACCAACATCACAAACAACCTCAGACACCTGCGCCCAGTGTGCAGTTAGACACAAATATGAACTCCCTGCTGCTTTACCACTTGTCCACACATCCATACTTAAATGGATGAATGGAGAGGAGGAATGTTGAAGGGCATGTCTTATTGAGTCGGACACAGTGCAGAAAAACTCGGGCACAGCATGGGTAGAAAAGTATGTCCTTGATGGGACTTTCCATTTTGGACAGGCACATGCAGCAAACCACCAGAACCCAGAATTCTCCACAACAGAGAAGGGCAAAAGATCAATTGCCAGCATTTCCGCTACAGCAGCATTAAGTTCACGTGACACTGTATGATTGGGGGGGTACTTCAGCTTATGAGCAAAACCACTGTAACGTGGGCTGACTTAAATGTTTTACATGGGGTGTGATCATAAATGGCTGTGCTCTGTGATGAATAGCATTGGCAGGGGGTGGAGTGTGGACGTTTGATGAAGATGATTGCACCGGTGATGATGACAAACCCAGAAATGCAGTTATTTTGCCAGATTTGCCAACCGGGGTTGATGTACCAGTTGCACTAAACATACTGCATTCACCACCACCACCACCACCAAATGTGCTGCTCTCACCAGCACTGGACAACATTTCAAAGTCATTATGGTCCTCCAACTCATCATGCCTGTAGTAATCCTCTGCTGTTATTACCTCACTACTGCACACGTTTAATTTGCTACTGGACTTAACAGTCATGGAAGGGGATAACAAGCTCGCTATGGTTGCTGGTGATGAGGGTGAATGCCCCACTGTGGTATTAGCTACCAGCTTGTGCTGGGTCCACAGTGCCATGTGCCTATTCTTAAGATGTGTATGCTGTCCTCCTGTGCCCAGATGGCTCCTCTTTTTACCTCGACTCACACGCACATGGCAAACCTGGCAGATTGCAACTGACTCATCATTTGCATCTTGAACAAAAAAATCCCAAACAAGGGATTGTGATGCTCTGCTTTTAACATATCCATGATATTGCTTATTTAAGTCTGTTATTTTAAGCCCTGAAGTGGGGGGGGGACGTGATGTTTCGGGCACTGCATGCCTGGACTGCAACTGACCACCACGACTACCTACCATTATTACTGGGTCATTATCATCAACTAAAACCAGTAAATCACAAGTTTTCACAGGGGGGGAATTCCTGTAGACAGACTCAGACACAGCCACTTTGAATTTCTTTTTCTCTGGTTCCCAACAGGGGTCAATTACATCATCATCATATTCATCAATGTCACACACATCCACATCTTCTGCTTTGATGCTAGCATCATATGAAGAGAGACTGAGAGAGCTTAATATGTATACTCTTGATGAAAGGAGGGACAGGGAGACATGATAGAAATGTTCAAGTACCTCAAGGGAATCAACAAAGTCCAGTAGGGTAGCATCTTTCAGAAAAAGAGATGTGTAAGAACAATGGGGCACAATTTAAAGATAGAGGGGGGATGGCTCAGGGGTAATGTGAGGACTTTTTTTCACAGAGAGAGTGGTGGACACATGGAACTGCCTTTCTGGGGAGGTTGTTGGGTCTAAAACAGTGGGGTAATTCAAGCATGCATGGGACAGACATAAAGCAATTGTAGTGGGGGGTTGCAGGAAGTAGGCTGTTGGTTAACTAGAATCTGCAGCTTATCCAGTAGGTAGGGAAATGGGCAGACTGGGTGGGCCAAGTGGTCCTTATCTGCCGTCAAAGTCTATGTTTCTATGTTTCTATGTGGACTGCATGTTGCAACATCAGCAACATCATCATCACATTCATCATCATCATCTACACCACCATCACCTGATATTTTTTCACCACACTGTGAATCACTGCATGGAAATGCATGACATTAACCGCCACGGTGGATGGAATATCACATTGTATGCTATCATTGACTTGATTATCAGAATCCTCAGGTTCAGTTACTGGGATGTTACTGGGAAGTATGACATCATCTATGCTGCCACTCACTTGCACTGCTTCACACTCAATATTTTTGGATATGGTACACGGGTCAGAATTCGAACTTGCCACACCAATACTAATACTACCACCACCACTAACACCAGTAACACTAACACCACTGGCTGGGAAAACATCATCTCCTCCGACTACAAGTGAAGCTACTGATTGGGCTGTAAAAACATTGCAGGAGAAATACCTTTCTTCACATCAGCAATGCACTTCTGCATCTGCGTACTACCACGCCCACAGAATATCTTACTGCCAGCATTGCCATGACGAGAACCAGCTTTGCTTGTACATCTCTTTGGGGGCATTTTGGGGATCAACAACAATATTATAACCAAATTTAGATTTTGGTACATTCACTCTCTGATTGGGGGGGATGCTGGATGTGTGAAGCCAAAAAAACAACTGTAGCTTCAGCAACAGATAGAGGCTGTCACGCAATGAAAACAACTTCAGTAACCAGTGGTGCTGATGAGGTCACAAAAACAATTCTATCTGTTAAAACATTCCTTTTGCTGGTGGGGGTGGGGGGGAGCACTGACTGCAGATTTTTACAGCAGTACAAGCAGCAAAACAAAGAACAGATACCACGATCGCAGTACAATATCAGGCAGCTGCAGTGGCTAGCAGGTTCACACTGCTGCACCTGCCCTGCAATTACACTAGTCTGTGGCACAATAAAAGGTGTATTATTTGATGTCATGCAATACCACTCACACACACACAGAACAGTTTCTCTACAAAGGTGAAAGAGCAATGCATACCAAATTGAAAAGTTCAGTAATATAACACGTATTGTAATGTAAATAACCAGAAATTATGAACTGCTGCACCAGATCCACACAACACACAATCAGCAAGAAAATGTCAGCAATTACTGACAATATTACTGTGTGTACATTAACACAGTCAGTTATATAACAAAAATATAACCAAAAAACAAAGAAATCACTGTTTCTCCAACTTAAATATACCTACACCACAGATACGCCCCTTCCCCAAAGCACACTTTCACTGTCTTTCACTATACATGCTCAATGTTGTACATTAACATTCAAAATCCACACAAAAACAAAAACGCTCGATGATATGAGTACAGGAGGGTTTCCTGCAATTAGTGAACTAAAGGTGGAGCCCAAAAAAAAGGCAAAAATGCTTTTTAACAGCTTTTAGAAGGTTTCAATCACAGACATCTCTCAGAGCACACTGTCTCCTACTGCTTCCTACACACACTACCCTGAACTGAGGCGGTGCAGATCCATATAGAGCCCATGTGACCTGAAATCCCATGAATCACTGCAAAATTCACCTTTAGAGCTCAAAAACAGGGTAAAGTGAGGTGAAGTGCATTGATCCCAATGCACTTCACTTAAAATTTTGGTGGAGTGGTGGTCTGGGAAGGCAGAGTAATGAGAAGTCCGTGTATTCAATGGACTTCGCATTACCCATCATAACGCGAATTACTCCGATTCGCATTGCAGAGCACTCCGTGAATCCGCCTTTGCTCCACGAATCACTTTGTGGAGAAGATTGAGCCCTCTTCGCCCACCACTAGTAATATGTTACATTTTGACATGCATTTGTTTTCTCTAGGGTCATTTTATTATCATACAGTAGGTTCTATTCACAAACAGAGTTTTGAACAGAGTTGAAGCTAGAGTTTACTGATGGACTATTACCTCACTCATGAAGTATGTGTCTTTGGGATGTTTCTTCACTTGACATGTGATTTACTGAGCAGAGAATCTTAAGGTTTTTTTATCCATTAGACTGATACATGGTATAATATATGTGGGTTGAACTATCTGCCTGCTGTTGTCTCTGGACAATCTTTAACCTTTAAGTTTGGTTCAGCTGAAATCAGACTTTAGATTTTCAAGCTCTGCAATGTCGCTTTATTTCTGAAGGCCTGTTTTAAACCAATGAGAATTATTTCTGTTTTTTTCTGCATTTCCTAAGTGTTAATAATATGGGATTTTCTAAATGACTCATTAGGCTTCTGAAGAAGGACTTGTTCGTCTGAAAGCTAAAGCTTTGTTCTTTTTGTAACATCCTTGTTGGCCCAATAAAAGGTATCAAGCCATTTGTTCTGGATCTATCTTTATCACAGAATTCTATATCTGCCAGTCTGTTTATTAAAATTGGGCTTTGCACATTATTTATGTCATGACAAGCAACCAAGAGCTTATGTTTCATGTTTCAATGAGCCTGTACGTCCTCCAACACCATCAGGGCATTCTCTAGCCACTTAACTTCCTGTGTTGTTCTTATTACACATCATTTGCACATCATGATCACAAACTTACGTATGTGGTCTGTACTTTGTATGTACTACTAATCATGCATCATTTCTGCCTGTCTGTTTTCCTGTTAATGAGTTGACTTCCATTGTTGCCTGTAGTTTCTGTACTGACATTAGTGCATGTATTTGAACTTTTGGGATGAAGAAGATGTACAACTATTAGATGAGGAACTATCAATATTTTTGAAGACAATTGATTTTGTGTAAGATCATTGCTTCTCTTCTCACAATTAGCACATGGTGGGAGAGAGTGATCCAGTTAATTTCAGATTGCCTCATATCTTCTACACACTGATTACTATATAATGTTATTCTCTCAAACAGCATTCCCACGTGGCCTGCTCTTTTTTCTGAAACTATTTTATTTTAAATTAACATACATCAATCCACATTTTACAAGCATTAATCCCCTCCTCCCTCTCCAAATCCATTGATCCATTGACTGTCCCAAATATATAAATCCGTTTACTAACATTTCCATAAAAATTAAACTAATGACATATCTTTTCCATATAAACCTCTATGTCCTTTCTCCCTCTTCTACATATTCACTTGATATTCGTTTAGGTTATCTTGTTAAATACATTTAAATACCACAGAAGTATATAACCTGTTTGATGGGATCAGCAATTAATTTACCAATTATTAAATATTTTACATTCTTATTAGTGGAGGAAACATTGTCATTAATTCTTTCCACAATGTTCCTGTTACATCTTTCAAATGTTCGCATCCATGCCAAAATGTATTACTTACTATAGGATGTATTTATTTTATTCAACAAGAGTGGAGTGATTTAGGATCTAAGTAGTATCTGTATTTGAACAGATTTATTTTTAGCTGCCTTAAATATTTTGTTTCCTTTAGCTCTTATATTCTTCCACTGTATATCACCTAAATTTAATCCAGGTTTTTCATTCCATTTCTTCTTGATATGTGACCCATTGTCTTTATGAGAAGCTAATACTGGCCCTAGCAGAAAAGGTGTAAGATTGGCATCATATGCATTGGCAGGCATTAGCAGGAGGAAGCAGAGGAGTGGAGGATTCTGACAGTTGACTAAGGTAAAAGTCTTGTTTATTACCATTTATTGCAGTCACTGCTTGGATGGGTGACAGATCAAGGGTAGGCCAAAACAGGAAAGAGGAGCAACACCCTATCTTGGGTAAAGGTACAAATGGGATTAACAAACAACAAAATGGGTAAAACAAAACACACCAAACACCCTATCAGTGGCAAAGGATAGACAAGGGACAGGGAAAGCAAAAGGGTAGGCCTAAACTGGTAACAGGAGCAACATTATCTAGGGTAGGTATACAAAGGGGTATAACAAACAGCATAAGGGGAAAACGAGAACCCTATCAAGGGTAAAGGTACATACATATTTCCTAGTAACACAGGGCAAGCAGGAACTGGGAATGCTGGGAGTGGTGCATTGCAGTGGATGTGCAGGAACAGTTTTCAGAGATACCTTCTGGCAACTGCAGTTATGCCCCATTTGCATGCACCTCTCTGGATTGAGTCAGGAGGTCACTAGACTCCAGACTGAGTTAGATAGTATTCAGGGAGCCTTCCCCCCCAACCCAGGGGCCACAAGGTCTGCCACTGTTACCTCAGAGGATGCCAGGGAGGATGAGGAATATCTGGACTATGGTGGTATCTGAAAGGGTGGGGGTGGTGGGTCAGAGGCATGTTCCTTAACTGATACCACTACAATATTCCTACACTGCTCTGATGGGGCAGGACTGCTAGGTGGAGGCACCCATGGTAGTGATCAGGGAGGATGTGAATTCCTCTATGGTAAAGACCCAAAGGAGGGTGGTAGATGATCCCAGAGGAAGCAGACACAACTTCTGTTGGGAGACTCAACTGTCAGGGGGATAGATTTGGGAATAGGAAGGGGGTGGAAAGGAAAGCCAGGTGCTTTCAAGGCACCATAGCCCAGAGGGATGGGAAGCACATCCTGGGAATCACTAGGGCAGTAGGTCAGCAGGGGAAGCTGGATGTCATTTTCTACCTGGGAACCAATGACCTGTCTAGGGATGGGGCTGAGATAGTGCAGGGGGCATTTAAGGAGCTGGGTAGTAGTACTAGAGAGGTAGCATGCTCAGTGGCTTTCTCTGAGGTGCTGATTGTCTATGACAGGGGGAGGAGAGGGATCTCAGCACTGGGAGCTTCAAATCATGATTTAAGGAATGGTACAGAGAGGAGGTAACTGGTGACATCAGGAACAGGGGATCCACCTGGACAGATAAGTGCTTATACAGGGGTGATGGCCTGCATCCATGTGGGAGGGGAACTGCAGACCTCAGTGGACAGTTTAAATGTTACTTTGAACATTTCAACCATCCAAGGGGGAAGGCCAAAATAATTTGGGATGCAGAAAGTGCCCCTCCCCCCACCAGGGTGAGGTAGAGAGGAAGAAAGGAAGGAGAATCCGAGGAAGGAGAAACCAGTAAGGGTGCAAAGGAAGGAAGCAAAACAGGGTGATAGAAACAAAGGGGGATGGGAATAGGAGCATTAAAAGGAAAGTGAAAGGTGGGGGAAAATGAGATAAAAGAGGAGCAACAAGAAGAGTGCTAACAAAATCTGGAAGACCACGTGTGTGAATGCTAGAAGTTTAGGAAATACGATTCCAGACCTACAGAATACCATTGCAGAGGCCAGCCTGGATATTGTGGCCATTACCACCTCAAGATGCACTGAAAACCATGACTGGGACATGGCTACACCAGGCTATGCTTTGTTTAGGAAAGGAGGGGGTGTAGTGCTTTATGTCAGGGAAAGATTAAAAATGACACAGATACAAGGAATATGGGGGGGGGCAGAGGTACTGTGGTCACCTTGGAGAAAGGAAATGGAACCAATATTTACACTGGTGTGATCTGTAGACCTCCAGCACAGGGGGAGGAGTTAGATTTGGTACTGGTTGAAGCCACTAGCAAAATGGTAGAAAAGGGGGACATGCTTCTGGTGGGGGACTTCAACCTGCCAGATGTAGATTGAATCCTCCCAACTTCAGCAAGGAGCAGGAATATCCTGGACTCCCTGCAGGGGTGTTCCTCAGGTAACCAATCAGTGATCCCACTCGTGATGGGACAAAACTGGACCTGGCACTCACCAACAGAGATAGTGCTGCAGACATCAAAATGGGAAGTTATCTGGAGACCAATGATCACCGTACAGTGTGATTCAATATAAGGACTGCTGCAGAACAGAACCACACAAGGGTGAGGGGCCTAAACTTCAGAAGGGCAAATTTCATAAAGGTGGGTGAATGCCTCAGGGATGACCTGGTGGGGGAGGATGACATAGGTAGGGTGGTGGAACAGTGGTTGAAAATAAAAAGGGCCACAGTGAGAGCAGCAAATCTCTCCATCAAGCAAGTGTGCAAAAGCAAGAGGAAAAAGAGACCACTGTGGTTCTTGAAGGAAGTGGTGAAAAAGATAAAAGCTAAGAGGATAGCATTCAGAAGGTCTAAGGAGACAGAGTGAGGAGGATAGAGAACTGTACCAGGGGAATCAAAAGGAAGCAGGGAGGGCAGTAAGGAGTAAAAAGGCATTTTTAGGTATGTAAATGAAAAGAGGAATACCATGGGTGAGACTGCAATGTTAAAAAGGGAAGGAGGACTATGCAGAAGGGGACAGGGAAAATGCAGAGATCCCGAACAAATACTTTTGTTCAGTGTTCACAGAGGAAGGAGAAGAGGAAGGGCCACAAAAAAGTAATAGGAGTATTGGAGGGAGGGAGGTGGATACAAGTCCGTTGTTGGAGGAGAGAATCCTAAAGGGAGTCACTAATCTGAGAATGGACAGAGCAATGGAGTCAGATGGGATGCATCCAAGAGAGCTCAGGGAGCTCAGGGAGGTACTTGCTGCACCTCTGACAGACCTTTTTAACAGATCAATGGAAACAGAAGTAAATTTGGACTACTGGAGAAGGGTGGATGTAGTCCCACTACACAACAGTGGTAGTAGGGAAGATGCTGGCAATTATAGGCTAGTCAGACTGACATTGGTTGTAGGAAAGTTAATGGAATCACTGATAATGGAAAAGATTGTGGAATATCTTGAATCCAATGGATTACAGGATATGAGGCATCATGAATTCATGGGAGGAGGTCATGTCAAATGAATCTCATAGATTTATTTGACTGGTTGACAAGGGAGCTAGATCAAGATGGAGCAGTGCATGTAACCTACTTTGGTTTCAGTAAGGCTTTTAACACTGTTCCATATAGGAGACTCATAAGCAAGCTGGGTAGCTTAGGGGTGGGTCCAAAGGTGATTAACTGAGTAAGAAATAGGTTAGGGGATAGACTGCAGAGGGTGGTGGTAAATAAAGTTCACTGTGAGGAAAACAGGGTGACCAGCAGGGTGCCTCAGGGATTAGTGCTGGTACAAGTCCTCTTTAGTGTCTTTACAGATGACATTACAGAGTACTTGAAGTGATGGTTTGCCTTTTTATAGATGACACCCAAATCTGCAACAGAGTGAACACTCAGCGGGGTGAAAAGGATGAGCAGTGACATGAGAAAACGTGAGGAGTGATCAAGGGTATGGCAGCTGGGTTTCAATGGGAAAAAAGGCAAAATAATGCACTTGTGGCACATAAACTTGAGTGCTGAGTACAAAATGGGTGGGGTGGTACTGATGAGCACCAAACAGTAAAGAGACCATGGGATAATCATACTGGATGACCTAAAGGTGGCCAGGCAGTATGACAAGGCAGTTGGGAGGGCTAGTGGGATGCTGGGGTGCATAGAGAGAGGTATCACTGGCAGAAAGAGGGAGGTAGTATTGCTTTTGTATAGATCAGTGGTAAGACCCCACCGAGGGTACTGTGTCCCAATCTGGAGACCACACTTGGAAGGATATAGACAGAGTGGACTCTGTTCAGAGGACAGCAACTAAAATGGTGCAGGGTCTGCATCAGAAGCCATACGAGGAGTGACTTCAGGACCTGAATATGTACACACCGGAAGAGAGGAGGAAAAGGGGGATATGATAGAGATCTTTAAATCCCTAGGGGAATAAGATACAGGGGGAAGAATTTGAGGTGTCTCATCCCCAATCTGATTTCTAACCAGCTAGTTTGTCAAAGACTTTCTTTTTGTCTTTGCACACATAATATTATTTAGTGCTGTCTAGGTATGATACTCCCTTATCAACAGAATTGTCACACTCATATATAAACGTTTAATATTTAATGAGTCTTCTTTTTTACCAAAGGAGAATAGTGGCATTATTTGCCGTAACAAAGGAATGTTTATTATGGCAAACACACATACAGTTTTCCACTCGGTCTGCGCATGCGCCCGTTACAGCTCTTCCTCCTAGACTGTCAACTGCCTGATCCTTTTAAAGAAGATGGAACCGCCACTCAGACTCGGCAGTAAGTGACCACTAAATTAATCAAAAAATGAAGAATGAAATTTTTGCCTGACAGAAACAGCTGAAAACTTTTACATAAATGAATAAAAATGACCGTAGACCGCACACTATAACCAAAGCAGACCATGGCTGCAAAGGACTCAGAAACATCTTTTTTATTTTTATTTTATATAATTGTTGTGGCCAAAAAGGAAGACCCAACAATTATATAAAATAAAATATGGGGTGGTGTGTGTAAACCCAAAATTTACAGACACCCTCTGGATTAGATGCTTTTCATAAACCCCTTGAGCTTCACTCTTTGGGTTTATGTAGCATCTAACCCCTCGAGTAAGTGTAACATTCTCATTACACACACCACCCCATACTTTATTCTATTTTTTATCTACAACTGTTTCTTATCAGTAGATTGCTCCTTCCAAAGTATACAAACTTGTTTTTTGTAGAACCTGTAATACCTGATGAAAGGCATCTGTGTAGCCTGAAGGCTTGTGTTCTGAAGATGTCTTGTTGATCAAATAAGATGTATCAAATCACCAACTTTGTTCATCTTTTTGTACAAGGACCAATAAGGCTACAAACAATTTGTTGACTTAATTTAGCTCATTCCATGAAAACCTGTTTTCCCAGGTCTGTAGTTTCCGAATTTTGGCAAGCAATAAAAATATTTCCATTATCTTCTCTGCACCAATGCTATATTCCTAGCAAATGGTTTAATGCTATTTTCATTATCTCTACTTGTTCTGTTTTATGGGAACCATTTTCCTTCCTAAGAGATCAAATTAGGTTCTGTTGCTTTTGTTTTTGCAACAAATTAGCTAAGAGCCGACCTGTTTTGTCACCTTGTTAATAAAAAGCTTTCCTTACCCTCATTATATTTCACTCTGTTTCATTATTAATTTTTATTGTAATTTCCAGTCATACTCCATCCATTCCTTACCAAATGTGTTGTAATCTTGTAACACTAAGTTGTCTAGTTCCTTTAATTTGTCATAAATTTTGTTTTGTTCTCTAAATTTCTCTTTATTTTACCATGATTGGTAGGCTAGTATTGCCCCTCTCATCACTGCCTTTTTTAGACTTTTGTCTTGAATAATTATAGAACCAATATTCAGTGATTACATTTTGACTTTTACTCTGAAATACTATTTTTTCAACAATTCATTATTAAATTACCATTGACGTGGATACCTTTTCAGTTCTTCTTTAATCTTAATTTCAAGTTCCACTAAAGCATGGTCAGGCAATAATATTGATCTGAATGAAGACTTTTCATATTGATTCATTAGCAATTTAGATATAAAAATCTAATTGATGCTAGAAAAAGAATTGTGCTTTTCTCAAAATATGTGTATTCTTTACTATTTGGGCTCAAAAGTCTCCAAGGATCTATCAACTTGTGATACCGGTATTCCAAAAAGTAATTTAAGGCACAGGATATTATCTTATTGTTATTTGAGATTAAAGGTGTTTTATCTTCTCATTGAACTGACAAAGCATTAAAATCCCCCATCAAAATAATATTTTCTGCTTTTATCTGAACAATACCCTCAGTAATTTTGGATAAAATGTATGGTACTTATCAAATGGAGCATATATTGACCCAATTGTCATACGTGTATTATTAATTATACCCTTAATAAAAATAATTATTTCATCCTTATTGGACCATTAAGTCAAAAAATTGAAAGCAATGTTTTTTTTTCCTAATTATTATGTAACCCGTGCTCTCTTTTTGTCATAAGTGATGAAAAGGTGCGTTGAATCCAGTTTCTTACCAATCTCTTTGACTCCTGACTGTCTAGATGAGTTTCTTGTAAAGCTAAAATGTCTGCCTTGATTTTAGTCACATAACTATGAATTCTTGTTCTCTTAATGGGGCTGCTGACTCCATCTCCATTAAAGTGACACATATTATTTCTATGTCCTTCTGAGCCGTCCCTACATTTTATACAATCCAACATCAAAAATCCCAAACTTACATTAATTTTACTCATGATTACCCCTCATAAGCAGAGCCTTAAAACTATCTTGTTATAAACCTCAAATAAGAAGTACTTCAACCCATTCTCTAACCCCACCCTTAAATTTATAACGATCCGGTAATCAACAATACAAATGCCCCAGCAACTCCATATTCTTCAGGCTGCAGTTATGTTACCTTTATGTTTCTTCATTTACCCACTCCTTGACTGCCTTTCTAGAAAAAAAATGGAGGTAATTAAAATGTCAGTATATAATGAACTGATAAAATAAAGAATACACTCATATATGAGACAATCCATAACATTCATCATGGGCCCTATATACTGCTTTGAGTTACTATCTTAAAAACAGAAAGAAAGAGAACAAAATTAAGAAAAGTATTAAATGCAGTCAGATAACGTTTAGATTTCTTAGGTCTTCGTAGATGTCATAACTTAGAACAACCTTTTAACAGTTTGTAAAGAGTCTTGGTATTTTCATTTTTAAATTCACAGTAGCTTCTTTAAGTGTTGAGTACACAAATCTCTGGTCATCCATAATCACTCACAACATTGCTGGCAAAATCAATGCAGATGTAACTCCTTTAGTTCAAAGTCTGTTTCTTAGCCACTCAAAGTTTTTTCCTCTCTGACACCAACTCAGGGGGAACATCATGAAACATTGAAATCAAAGCCCCAATAATTTGTATCCTGTTTTATACACTTGGCTCATGGACATATAAACATATGACTATACCAGCAGAAAAAGCTCATTGCAGTCTATCATGTCTGATTGAGTTTGCAGACCCCCCAGTATCTACTGTGGGATCTACTCCCATACCCATTACCCACTTCTCCCACCCCATCAATGTCCCTCTTCCCTCCAAACACCCCCCTGCAAGCAATTTTCCTCTTTACTCTGTCCCTTCTCTCTTGAAGCTGTGCACAGTCTTCAGGGAAACAACTTTCTTCGGCAGCTCCTTTCATTTTGCCACCACCTTCTCTGTGAAATAGTGTCACCTTATTTCCCTCATGAATCTTCCCCACTCCAGCTTGAGGCAGTTCCTCCTAATGATCTTGTTCCAAACAAGGTAGACAAGATCCTCAGAGCCCACTTTGTGGAAACTTTTAAGGTATTTCAAAGTTCTGATTATGTCTCCACTATCTGTTCTATCGTCCAGGGAGTACATGTTGAGATATCTGAGTCTCTTCTCATATGGCCTGCCTTGCTGTCTCTAGATCATCTTGGTTGCTCTTCTCTGGATCATTGTTCCAGCTGGATGGTTACTTTCTTTAGGTAAGGGCACACTGCATACTACTCAAGTTGCGGCCGAACCATTTATCTGTATGGTGGCAGTATGACCTCTGCTTTTCTCCTGGTTATATCCCTGGCTATACAGCCCAACAACCGATTCACTTTGACTGCTGCTGTCCTGTAGCATGCTGAGTGCTTTCAGTTACTCATGATGATCAGACCCAAGTCCTTCTCCACTTCTAACTTAATAATTTGCATACAACCTAGCCAGTATTTGACCTCTGGGTTATTTGCCCCCAGCTGCATTACCTTTTGCTTTTGGGGGATGAATCCCTCCCAGCTGCCAAATACCTGAACTTATCTTCAGTTTGGTTGGGTATTCCCTAAGGTCTTGTCTCTCCCTTTCATGTCTAGTCTCCCACAGAGTTGTGTGCCATCTGCAAACAGGTACATCCTACCATTTATCTCATCAGCAATGTCACTGATGAAGATGTTAAATAACACTGGACCAAGCACTGAGCCCTGTGGGACCCCATTAGTGACTGGTCTAGCCTCTGAGAATGTCCCCCACCATAACACTTTGCCTCTATCTTGTAGCTAGTGTCTAACCCACATAGCCAGTTTCACCCCTTCCTTAGGTCCCCCAGCTTTCTGATTAGTCTCCTGTGGTGAACAGAGTGAAAGACCTTACTGAAATCTAGATACAGAATATCTACTGCTTCACCTCTGTCCTTTGTCCAGATTATTCAGTCACAAAAATCAATCAGATTGGTCTGGCAAGACCACCCTACATACACATATGAAATTGCCGGCAGAAAAATACTCACAGCTCTATCAAGTCTTCTTGACTGTGCAGCTCTTGTTTCACATCACTACAGCTGCCCCAACTCCAACCAGCCCCCTCCCTTCCTCCCCTTTCCTGGCCTTTCCCCACTTTGTGTTTTTGTCTTTGCTAATCTTGCCCTGACACAAACTGGTACTTCCTGTCATCATGGAGACCATTGTCATCCAAAATGTTTACCACTCTTTCCTTCAGTGTGGTTTCCATGAACTTCCTCATTATTGAGGTCAGACTGACCATTCAATTCTTACTAGTGTCGTCCCTCAGCCCACTCTAGTGTAGAGGCAATACATTCACTCTCCTTCACTCCAGGGGTATGTCCCCAATCTAAAGCGATATGTTAAACTAGTCTACCAGGGGACCCACCAGCACATCTGCCAACTCTCTCAGCATCTTCCACTATCTACTATTTGGTCCCAAGACTTGTCTAACTTCAGGGCCAGTCTTTCCTCACCCTGTCTTTTTCAAACTCCCATCTGTGGCCCCAATCCCATTTCTCCCCCCCCCCATCTTCCCCTGGGATACTAATCCATCCATCTACTTAGTGAAGACAGAAGCACTTGTTAAGGGCTTCTGCTTTCACCTCACTACTTTACACCCACCCCCCACCTTTTCAATCTCATTATCCCATCCTTGATATCCTGCTTTTCCCTGATGTACTGGAAGAAGGGCTTCTCCCTCATTTTCACCTCCTCTGCCAGCTGAAGCTTTCTCTTAGCTTTGCACAGTCATGCTGCCCTGCCCACCTTCCTTGTCTTAGTATAGTAGTCCTCCCTGTCCTCATCTCTCTGTGTGTGCTTATGCATCCTAAAGGCTTTCCTCTTACTCTTAAAGATCATGTGCAAAGGATTTTTTTCCATTAATAAACTGTTGTATGTAAACCAAAATGTCTGTGTGTGTCAATTTATTTAAGTCACATATTATTAGTGGTTGTATTTTTTACAATTTTTTAATTTTTGCTACCTTCTGTTTGATCCCCAAAGCGCGCATGCAGAGACTGTCCCTGCAAGTGGACGGATCTAGTGATGATATCACTTTAGAGTCTGACTAGTGCAGGAAGCGTAATGTGCCCTGTGTTACCATTCATGAGTAAACATTATGCCTCACACATTGCTTCCTTCCAACTAAACAGCATCACTGATCTAAAAAGGCAGTTTCAAGACAGATCATGCAAATGAGAACTGCTACTTGAGTGTAGTGACAGGCTAGTGAAGATGGTGATAAAAACAGATTTTAAAGTCATACATTTAGTATATACCAAGATCAGAAGATGTGCACTGTAGCCTGTTCCATTGATGCAAAATGTTCACCAGAGCACTGGTAGAATTGCCTGTTCTTACTGAAATTGGCATGGCATGTGCCAGGTAGACAGCAATCTGACCACAAGTATACGGCAGATAAGGAGAGCCCCCCCCCCCCGGCTACCAGCCCGAAAACCCATCGGAGGTGTAGAGCAAGTGTGCTTGGTTTATCGGTGTCAGGACACCACTGCACTATGGAACATCAGGTTTTCTGAGCTCTTAACACATTGCCTGCATACAATGAGCTAGCTCTTCTGTTTCTGTTGTGGCTTTCAACCTTTATGCTTGTGCGGCCACCACACAACCCCAACAATTTAAAAATAGCCATTATAAAGAGGGTTCTTGTCCACAGAGCAATAGTGGCTATTTGACCATTCATGGACACATGACTGCCTTTCAAATAAACAGCATCACTGGGACAATCACCTGTTCTTACTGAAAGTAGCATGGCATGTCCCAGGGAGACAACAGCATTACCACAAGCGCATGGCAGATGCAGAGACACCCGGCTGAAAAACTGTTGTAGCAGCAGAGCAAGCGTTCCCCATTCATTCTTGTTAGGGCATCCCTGCCCAGTGCAAAATAAGGTTTTTGGATCTCTCCAGACCATTCCTGCATCCACCTATATTCAAGGGGCTTTGGTGCAAAGCGGCATGATGTGGTTCAGGTGTATTCACAGTAGTAAGCTCAGGGAAATATATACATCCAGCAATTTTGAAAGGGGAAACTGTGTGCCAAGTCAAGCAGGCAAAGCAGGGGGCATGGTGACCACTACAGCTATGGAAAAGGCAAGGCAGGCATCATAGCAGTATATGTAAAAACTGCTTATTGGAAGGTCCCATCCAGTGCAACTGCCGTCACCCCACACCACCCGCAGACAGAAATAAATGGCAATGACGATACAAAAACACAAAAGCAATCTGCCTAGACAAATGCCAGGGTGGCATCAAGGGATGAGAAAAATAGACCAACAGTACGATTCTCCAATAACCACCCTTGCATTGCATTCTGTATTCAGTTGCAAAGGGAATGGGGTTGATGAACCTCTGGCAGTGAATGCCACATTGCCATTTTGTTTCTGGTACTTGGGAGAGTCACCCGGCAGTTGCCTAAGTGAGTATATATAAAATGCTGCAGAATCCATATAATGCAGCAAATAGCACCAGCTGCAACACCACCAAAACCAGGTGGCAACAAGCCTAATGGCAACAGACTAAAGAAACTAATAAAAAATAACAATTAAAAATTAGTAGATGTGTACCGAAATGGGGGGAGCTTTGCAGTACACAGTGGAAAATAAACAAAGGAAACGAACAAAAAAGGTAGAATGAGTGGAACAGCATGGGGTTCTTTGGACCGTAGATGTGAGCTACACCCACAGATGAAGTGATACGGACCAGGCCAACAATGAAATGGGGACAAATGAAGTATGTTGCTGGGCAGACCGCTAGAAATTAAATAATTGCATAATGTGTGGTCTGTGCAGTTTTATTTTTTCAACGGTTGTCTAGATGTACAACCAGTTATTCTGGCGAGGGGATGGGGGGGTTGGATTTTTCAAACAAAGATAATCAGGTGAGAACTACAAAAATGGCGCCAGTGTAAGAGGGGTGCCTAAATGCAGTGCAGCAAACTCATCTGGCACTATAAGGGTCAACAGGGACTGCAAGAATGAGTCTAACAAGAAGAAACATAACTGTCAAAACTAATGCTTGACAGGCACCGAGGTGTCCTATACAGGGGGTTGGTATCCAAGTTGGTGAGAGACAGTGCACAACTGGGAATAAGGACCAGGTCAGATGAGTCAGTAAGGAAGGAGAAAAGAGACCTACTACACTGATTCTGTGGGGATAACAAAGGGAAACAGACAGAAATAGTACAGATAGTAAATAATGTTCCTCTGTGCATCAGCAGAAAGCCCAAAGAAGCGTGACAATGTATTTAGAGATGTTTAGTGCGGTGCTTTGGGGTGTTGGAGTGGGTGGGCATTAGTAATGGAATTATATGTAATTTATACGCAACACGTGTCTAGCACAGCATGCAAAATTGGTTAGAACGTTGAACCTACAGATGCCCTAGGGAATCTCACCAGTACAACCATTGATGGGTCCAGAAATTATGGCATCCTTGACTGATAGCTGCCTTGCCTTTAATCTGCAAATGATGCTGACTGGCACACACAGAACAAACAGGAGGGGCATATGCCATAAAGTGGCATATTGTGACCCAACAACCAGCCCATTCACTGTGAGGTCAAGGGCGACATCCTCAAGGTAGATTCTGCATGACCAGGGTCTGTTAGCAGGCACATGCTGAACCAGTTTTACCACCGGACTGTGCAAGGTTTATTCCTGCGGGTCAGAGACACACACCGTATTATGTAGAATATATAGTGCTGGTGAAAGCCGGGATGTAGTGAGATGAGGGTTGTCAGGACGGACACAACCGGTGCACAGCAGAGGAAAGCCATGTATTTTTGATATGGCATAGTAGTTTGAGGAGGTTACAGTGTCATAGTCTAAATTTGATTAGGCTTGCAAATGATAGGAATGGGATTGTGACCGTGACAAGTGATTGCATCTGCACGACCGTATGTCCACAGTCTGTTCCTTCCATGGGGTACCACCAGGTGTGACACTGTAAACTTGTTCAGTGCTATTGCTAGCATCAAGCAAGCCCACAGACAAAACTTCAGCACTGAACCAGATACCACGCAGCACCGGACTCAGAGAAAGTGGGAGGCACACCGAATGCCCTCTGATGCAGTATGCAAGTGAGACAGCAGAGGTGGAAAGTGGGTTTGACAGGGATAATAATAGCTGCCTGGGAACATAAGCACATAACTCTTGGCAGGACAACCATAATATGTTGTGTGTGTAAATTAGGAGTATAAAATATTACCTGGAGTTACAGCATCTATCAACAGCAGAGCCACTTAGATTGGCATGGCTTGTATGCAGCTGTTATACATGTGTAGCTATCCCCTCCATAGCCAGGTTCTACAGACTGTTTGCCCTGGGACACACTGGCTCCATTCCTGGGCTCATGCAGATAACATTTTAAACAACCCCACCCCAAAAAAAAGGAACACAAGGCTCTCTGACAGGTGATGGTGGCCTGGCAGGCTGTCTGTGAAAGGAGAAATGGGAACGCATAGTAAGGAGGCTGCTGATGGCACCAAGATGCAGGTAGTAAAACATTGCAATGAATAGCCACCAAAGTTAGGTGCCATGTTATTTTTGTGTGACAACGGGCATGGAATTCACCTAGGACAACTGCAGATGGATGCACTGTGTCCAAACCAAGTCACCAGAGGGGAACTTTGTATTGGTCCAGAATGATTGGAAGACATGTTTTGAGTAGGGTCATCGATGGGAATGATTTTGGGAAGGGCACCTTGCTGGTAACCAATGAGTGAAAATGAATGGGCAGACGTAGTTATAACAGATATGTTAGGCTGCACAGATGGACAAAGGAACAGGCATTTGACGGTCTCTGATAGGTCTGGTTTTGGGGGGGGGGCGCAACCACGACTGTAGAGCTTAGCAGGGCAGTCTCATGTGGAATGCTGCTAGGTGTGCAGTGGAGGTTTTGGCAATATGCCTGGCAGCGATCATGTTTTTAACCACCCACAAAGTAAATGGGAATAACAGCCATTCGTCGAGCTCCATAGCAGTTCCTGGCTCCTCTTCACTGCTCTCACTGCTGTCCAGCCGTTCCTCCTCCAGTGCAGTACGTGGCTTACCAGCAGCTCAAATAAGTATGGCAGGATGACTGTATGCTGGTAATGGAGGCTCTCAATATCTGAATCATACTCGGAGGACATGCTGGACAGGGTAAAACTGCAAATTGCAACCATGGAAAAGATGACATGAAGCAGCAGCTGCAGCTAAATAGATTAAATTCCACGCCACTCGTCAATGACGTCAAGGTGGTAGGCAGAGTGACTAGCGGGATTAGGAGATCCCGAACGTAAGGGCTGGGCATTCACTTTATAAATCATTAATTTTATACGAAAATATGCATATCACACACATTACACACACATTCTAAAGAAAGACAATAGACAGAGGTAAGGAATTCATCTTTATAGTGAATTTCAGTGATTTGACTCAAAAGGGCTTTGCACATGATCTTTAACTGCCTGGCCTATTTTTCTATCAAACCAGCTAGGCTTCTTGGCTCTAGATGTTTTGCTCTTTATTTTGGCACACTTGTTATTGGCTGCCAACAGCCCCTCCTTGATAACGGCCAATTTCTGGCCCAACTCCATTTCTTTCCTCCTCCCAGGATCTCAAATGTAGAGAAAAAAAGTATCTGTAGACCAGGCACTCAGTTCATCATAAGAAATGTAGTTTCTAAATCAATTCTTTCATTATTGGCTTTACAACAACTAGGATTCAGTTTCCAACTTCAGATTATAACTTTTTTTTTTAACTTAAACAAGTTGGAGACCACGTGATGCCGAGAGCTGAGTAGAAGCACCTCCGCTAAGCTCCTGCCTCCTGATCATATAATCGTCTTTTTCCGACGTTTAAATCTCACAAAATCCTCTGCATTTAAATTCTCCTGTCTGCTAAACATCTAGAGCGCCTGTTTTGAGAGTTTGGTCTGCGGATGGAGGCTTACATGAAGAAAGCCCAGCAAAAACATACCCTGCCTGCTACCCCCAAAAAGGCCCCAAAGAAATCTCGGGCCTCGGGTGGGCCAGATAGGCCTGATCCTTCGAGCCAAGTTGGGGAACAAGCATTTAATGCTTAACAGGTTCTTAGAAGAATTTAAACCCTTCCATGAGGAGATGAAAGGAATGGCAATCGACCTGAAAGCTCTGTCAAAAAAGCTGGATGAAGTTTCGTTAACTGCCTCCGATAATACTGCACAAATAGTCTCGTTGGAGAAACGACTAGAGAAAGTTGACCCTGAGTTAGTGTTTACAAGGCAGAAGCTTTCTCATGTGGAGGCAAAACTTGAAGATCTGGAGGGCCTTAGCCGCAGAAACAATGTTGTGATATTAGGGCTACCAGAGGGAGAAGAAGGCCAGAATGCTGTAGCATTCACACAGAAGCTCGTGGAATGGGTTGCTGGCCCCTCTCCCTTCAGCCCTGTATATATTATCGCGTGAGCCCACAGGTCGTTGCGACCGAAACCTTTACCGGATGCTGCCCCTCTACCTATTATTTGCCGATTCTTAAATTTTTTAGAAAGGCAGCACTTCTTGCAGAAAGTGAGAGCTCTGAAGGAGGTCCATTGGGAGAATTCTAAATTGAGAATTGCACAAGACCTGCCAGGATTGGTTCGTTTGAAATGCAAAGTATTTCACCCCATCATATCCAAGATCATTGCTGCGGGGCTGAAATTTAAGATGGGGTACCTGGCCAGGCTGCAAGTTCTTGTAAATGGATCCTGGTTAAATTTTGAAGACCCAGAATCTGCCCTTTCAAGCCTGAAAACCGCATTACCGGACTGGTTCTGAGAGCCCAGAAAAGTTCTGCCTACAAGATAAGGGGATGTCTGGTGTTGCCTCACTGGGACTGCTATCTCTTTATTTGTTTATGAAGATAGGGTTGATGGGGTGCATCTGGAAGTTCTTGTTTCTCATCTGGACTATGTTAATACGAATCTGGGCTACTTGTTATGAGATTCTCAGGCCCTAATTCTATAATGCGAATTGCTGTTCAGGGCAAGGACTCCTGGGATGTTCGGGCTTGTTTATTTGGGGAAGGAGTTTCTTGTTTCAGTGCATTTAGTTATACAAACTAGCATTAGCGAGGGGAAGACTGTGTTAAACTGTTTAAGTTTAATGTCTCACTTCACAGATTGTTTAAATTGGGAGCGATGTTGGGCTTTCTCAGTAATTTCACATAGCTACCTTGTTAGGATCGGGCTGTGGCCACAAGAGGGAGCATCATGCACATGAAGTGTACTTTAGCGCTACTCTTATTTCAGTGAGGATCTCCTGAAGTTGTGTCTCTTGTCTCGAATTTAGGGCAGCAATTTACCCCAATTGGAGTTCTTGGGCCTGTGGGCTGGTAAATGCTCGGGAAGAGATGTCATTTCTCAACATTTTTTGCCTGGGGTCCAAGATGTTAGTGTCTTTTTCTGGTTTTCTGGTCACATTCTGGTTGGAGGGGAAATTCCCCTCCATTAGTTTCCCGATCTGGTTCTGGCTTGCGTAGATATTTCTCACGGGGCAACACAGACCCTATTTCCTATTCGGTTTCCCGAGGTTTTTGGGTGCATCTATGCATTTTGCAGGCTACTTTGCTCCCCTTTCATTATTATTTTATCATACTCGTGTGCATTTACATTGGAAGCCCAGGACCGCTCTCAAGTTATTGGGGGTTGTTAAAATAGTTGCACTGCTTTGTATTTACTTGAGAATACTGCTGCATTTGCTGGAAGCAGAGGTGTACTTTTGGGGGGGCGGGAGAGGGAGGAAAGGACCCAGTACTGTGCTAAGCGTTGCTTATGGCAGTGTGGGTGGTTGGGTGGGGGGTGATATATGTTGGGTTCTGTTAGGTAGAGCGGGTGAAGTTGGGGGGAGGGGGATGGGTTATTTGTGGAGGGTATGGGGGAGGGAGGGTTCTACAGCAGTAACCTGTGGATTATGGCTGAACGTTTTTTTGTGATTTGTGTACAGGGCTGAACATACTAAGCTTATTAACTCTAGTTAGATGGCTAATGAGGTGACTTTTGCTACTTGGAATGTTAAGGGGATCAGGAAAAAATCCAAACAATATCAGGTTGTCAAACATTTAAGTCTATTACATTCTCAGATAACTTTTTTACAGGAATCCCATTTACTTGAACCTGAAGCCTTATAGCTAAGGAGGCAACAGGTGGAGCTGGTTTACGATGCTCAGGGCTCCACTAAAAGTTGCGGGGTCATGCTTATTATCAATAAAGGCATTCCCTTTGTTTCTACGCAGTTTATCAAAGATCCAGAGGGCAGATTTGTTTTAGTTAAAGGCACTCTCTGGTCAGTACCACTTTTACTTGGTAGTATATATGGTCCTAATATGGATGATGCAGGGTTTTTCATGAGACTGATAACCATTATTCTTCCAATGCTTCCCATCAGGATTATTATGGGAGGCGACTTCAATCAAGTCTTAGATTCTAATCTGGACAGGTCAGGTAGTGGATTGGGAGGGGCTTCGCTGGGGCAGAGGGCATTTAAGGATTTAGTAGACCAGTGCGGGCTCTGTGATGTCTGGTGCATGTTGTATCCTGACTTTAGGGAGTTCACTTTCAGGTCAATGGCGCACAGCTCGCAGTCCCGCATTGATTACATATTTATCTCACAGGGTCTCTTGCCCAGGGTCAAGGCCTCCTCGATCCAACCTGGCCCTGTCTCCGATCATTCACTTGTGTTATGCAACTTGGCATTCTTTAACTTACCTAAAAGGGAAACCAGATGGAAGCTCAATGAACAGCTTCTTAAGGATGCCAAGTATTGCAAGCTCATAAAGGAGCAAATTGAGTTCTTTTTTTCATCTAACCCTTTAGACAGTGCAAAGCTGGATATTTTATGGGGGGCCTTCAAAGCATACATGAGGGGGATCCTTATCAGTATGGCAGCTAGTAGGAAAAGGGCACAGGAGGAAGAATTATTATCATTATTGTCCCAAATTCGGTCACTCGAAGCGAATAATTCTGTTAGTGTCTCAGATAAGGACAAGAAGAGGCTCCTAATGGCCAAACACAGATATCTAGAGCTGTTAAGGGAAAAAGCAGAATTAGCTATAATTCGAACCAGAGCTAATTATATGGATCAGGGAGAGAAAGCAGGGCGCCTGCTGGCATTGCGTATAAAACAACAGGAATCTGCAAGATTTATCCCACCAATTCAGGCAGTGGCAGATGGGTCCCTGAAAGTATCCCTTACTGAGATAGTACAAGAGTTTGCTCTATATTACGAAAGATTGTATAGTGACATGGAGTGTCCTCCTTGTCCTGGGAGTACGGAGAAGTACATAAGGGACTCCCACCTGCCCTTCCTAACAGAGCAACATAAGGGTTTTTTGGCTACCCCTATATCCCAGGAGGAGATTTCGAGGGTATTGGTGGGCTACCCGCAGACAAAGTCCTAGGTCCAGATGGGTTTTCTTCTCTATTTTACAAGGTTTTTTGGGATCTTTTACTACCAGTACTTTATCGCCTATTTCAATACATTCTAACTGGAGTAGAGGCAGACCTTCACCTGTTTGAGGCCCTGATTGTCCTTCTCCCTAAACCAGATAAGGATCCTGAGTTAGTTCAAAGCTACAGACCTATATCCCTTCTAAACCAAGATATTAAAATCCTTTTGAAGATATTAGCCAATAGGGTAACTGTAGTCCTCCCTGAGCTAATAGATATGACCCAGGTTGGGTTCATGAAGGGATACTCATCATCAGACCATTTGCGTACCCTTTCTCATGTCTTCTCGGCTACCAGGGATGCTGAGTTTCCTGCAAGACTGGTTTCCCTGGATGCCAAGAAGGCATTTGATCATGTGCATTGAAATTTTTTGTTTCGAGTTTTGGAAGCTTTCCAATTCCCTCCTGTATTTATATCCTGGATTGCTGCATTATATAAAACCCCCACGGCAAGGCTCTCTGGGAATGGTGCTTTTTCTAAACCCTTTTCACTCCATTCAGATACTAAGCAGGGTTGCCCCCTAGCTCCTCTTTTATTTAACTTGTACCTTGAACCTCTTATCCAAAACATTCTCAATAATGCGTTAATACAAGGCATCTGGGTTGGGCGTCATGAAGTCAAGGTCACTGCATATGCGGAGGATCTGCTTGGGCACTTATCCCATCCGGTATCCTCCGTTCCGGCTTTCTGGGCGAAATAGCTAAATTTAGTGCCTTATCTAATTACAAACTGAATGCTAATAAATCATCTTTCTTTCCTTTAAATCACAAGATATTCAAGACTGATATTAGCCCTTAGGTTTATGTTGGGCCCCTAGGTCATTCAAGTATTTGGGCATCAAACTAACTTGTAACCCTTTAGCATGGTTTAAGGAAAATTTCGAATCCCTCTCTCAGCTTACAACTCAGGACCTTGATAGGTGGTCTAAGCTCCCCATTTCACTATGGGGCTGTATCAACATAGTTAAGATGAATATTTTCCCAATAATTTTTTACCCTCTATATCTCCTCAATACTTTTATCCCGTTATTCTGGTTTAAGAAGTTGCATGGCATTTTCACTAGGTTTATCTGGTCTGATAAATACCCTCTATTGGCCTATTATAAGTTGGCCGCTCCAAAATCTGAGAGGGACTTGCGGATTCCCCACTTGGCTATATATTATTGGGCTAGCCATTTGGCAAACTGTTTGAAATGGGTATGCCCCGGCCCTGAAAAAGAGCAACCGGTATGGCTTAGAATAGAATTGGATTTAATTAGGTCTATAAACCTCGATCCCCTAACTTTGTTCTATGTTAAAATGTCTCAGGTGCGCGTGGCTGAGAAGTGTCCCACAGTGGCTACCTCATTAAAGGTATACGCACAACTATGTTCCTTTTTCCGATATACCCCTCAGTTAGATTTGGCCTAGCCCATCTGGAACTCCCCATCTTTCACCATGAACAAGCAGTAGATTCCCCGCAATTGGCTGCCCCAATTGGGAGATGGGAAAGTACTCTCCTTTGTGGATGAGGAGAGGCAATGGTTGTCAGTAGGAGATGTTATTCTGAAATTTAATATCCCGGCTCTCTCACACTTTAAAGTCATACAGTTAAGGCATTTACTCACAATAGTCCTTGGCAATACCCCTCCTTACCAGACAGTTATGGCCCTGATCCCCGAAGTCTCTTCATTACTTGGATCTTCGGGTATCGTATCTAAATTATATCAGGTGTTGTTTCACAAAACATATGGGGACTGTTTTGGACCCACAAGGTTTTAGAGCTCCATTCTTCCTCATTATCATCCTGATTGGCAAACCCTGTGGAGATCCTGTCATAAATATGTTTCTCAAGACAGGTTGCGTCTTATGCAATATCACATTTTACATAATATGTACTATACTCCGGTTAAGTTAAAGAAATGGGGTCTCTTGGACTCTAACTTATGTGTTAAGTGTTCTCGGGAGGAGGGAACACTTCTTCACTTATTTTGGTCCTACCCCAAAATCTCTTTTCTATGGTACTCTATCAACATTTCCCTGGATCCTTTACTGGGCCTACAGGAGTATTTCATGCCTGATATTTGTCTCCTAGGGGGCTTGTCTTCTATTAGAGTTAAAGTGAGAAGGTTTCATATCTGTATGATAGCATTATCTGTTAAAAAGCTTATCTTACACCACTGGAAAGACAAGCCCACTCCGACTTTTCAGGAATGGGTGAATGAAATTCTTGCCAACCTGCGTACAGAAAAAGCGATTGCCAGCCTCCACAACAGATTGTCTGTTTATACACAAATATGGGATCCCCTTCATTCTCTAATTCTAGTTGCTCAGACTTAGTTGTGTTTTAGGACAAATTGCCTTGTAGGTTCCTGTATATTGATTTTATACTTATGGGACACATGGATTTGTTACTGCTGTATGGGGAGGGAGGGAGGGTGGGGCAGTTTATCTTAATAAGTTGCTATATTCTTGCTTCATTCTCATGGTAACTGCCTTTTATTGTGGAAAATCTCTTAATAAAGTTTGAATTGTAAAAAAAATAACTTAAACAAGTTACAGCCACTTGCAGTCTGTGCTTAGTTTGAATTGAAACTGCAACACATGCTATTCAGCTTAGGCAGGAAATAAGCATTGTAATGATAGAAATCTGAGTGAAGGGAAGTTTGGAATGGTACCCCTGGGCTGTCTGAAATGAAACTAAGCATAGACTGCAAGTGGCTGTACCTTGTTTCAGTTAAAATAAAAAGTTATAATCTGAAGCTAGAAACAAACAGGAAACTGAATCCTAGTTTTCTAAAGCCAATAATGAAAGAATTGATTTAGGAACACAAGATCCTAAGCCCCTGAGGAAGGGGCTTAGGAACAGCCGGAGACTACAGACTGGTCAGTCTTACCTCAGTAGTAGGCAAGATTATGGAGGCTCCTTAAGGAAAGGATAGTGCAACACCTGGAATCCATAGAGGCACAGGATCCAAGACAGCATGGGTTTACAAAGGAAGGTCCTGTCAAACTAATCTCATAGATTTCTTTGACTGGGTAACCAGAGTGGTGGACCAGGGGAGCAGTTGATGTCGCCTACCTTGACTGCAGCAAAGCTTTGACACTGTTCCACATAGAAGATTGATAAATAAGCTGGGTAGGCTCAGGGTGGGTCAGAAGTTGGTCAACTGGGTGGCAAACTGGTTGACTGGCATGAAAACAGAGAGTGGTGGTAAATGGTATACAGTCAGAAGAGATGCAAGTCACAAGTGGGGTACCTCAGGGATCAGTCCTGGGGCCAGTCTTATTCAACATCTTCATTAGTGACCTTGCAGATGGACTAGAGGTAAGGCTTGTCTGTTTGCAGATGACACCAAGATCTGCAACAGAGTAGATAGAGCCAGATGGGGTGGGCAGAATGAGAAGAGATCTGGATAAACTAGCAGAATGGTCAGAAGAGTGGCAACTGGGTTTAATGCAAAGAAGTGCAAAATCATGCACATAGGAAGAGAAACCAGAAGCCACTTATAGGCTGGGAGGAGTTGTTAGCAGTCACAAAGGAAGAAAGAGACTTGGGCATCATCATCACTGATGACCTAAAATTATCAAGCAGACCTCTAAAGCAGTAGGTAAAAGGCTAGGGGAGTTAGGGTGTATTAGTAGGGGTATCATAAATCGTAGAGGGTAATTATCCCTCTGTACAAGACATTAGTTAGAGCCCCATCTGGAGTACTCATGCAGTATTGAGCCACACCTTCACAAGGACATTAACCAAATTGAGGCAGTCCAGAGAAGGGCAACCAAAATGGTGCAGGGACTGCATCAGAAGACATATGAGGACAGATTAACGGAGCTCAATATGTAAACCTTGAGCAAAGGAGGAGAGAGGTGATATGATCGAGGCATTCAAACACCTTAAGGGCATAAACAAGGTGAAAGAGTCTAACGTTTAAATATAAGAAAAATAGCAGGACAAGAGGACACAGCATGAGATTAGGGGAGGCCGATTAAGGGGAATGTGAGGAAATTCTTTTCACAGAAAGAGTGGTGGATGCATGGAATGGCTTACCACAGAAGTGGTGGCTATGAATACAGTGCAGGGCTTCAAACAGGCATGGGCTAGGCATAAGGGAGCAATACAAATGACTATGAATAGATAGGTCACTGACAGAGCAAAGGCCGATGGCACATTTATAAGGTAGAAAAAGAAATGGGCAGACTGGATGGGCCTTGCGGTCCTTATCTGCCGTCAACGTCTATGTTTCTATGTTTCTTTGAAGCCCAGTGTTGGGTGAAACATTGGGCGTGCCTAAGGGATCATGGTGTTCTAAGAAAATATCAAAATAAAACTGCATTTCTTATGATGAACTGAGTGGCTGGTCTTCAGATACTTTTTTTCTCTACATTGAAGTCAACTGTTCAACCAGCCCCCAATAGGAACATTTGGACTACTTTATACAATAGGCACCCACCCACGTTCTCTTCATCCCAGGATCTCCCCCATCCTACAATAGTCTGCCTACTGAAATCCAGCACCCTATTTGTCACAGTCTTCTCCCTGCCCATGTCCAGGGGAAAACCACACAGTGTGATTGTCACTTCCTGCAAGCAGAGATTTCACCATTACCACCTGGACATGCTCACCATTAGACATTACCAGGTCCAGTATGGCTCTCTCTCTGGTATGCTTCAGGGAACATTGTTTCAGGAACCCACTTGGGAATGCATTCAGCAGCACCTGAGTACTAGTAGAGGTGGTGGCAGGTATCTTCTAATCTACCCTAGATAGATTTAAGTCCCCATAATTATTATCTCCCGCTGCCAGCCATCTCCACTATTTTGGACACCAGTTCCCTATCTAATTCCTCATCTTGGTTTGGTGACCTCTGTATTGCTCTTATCCTAAGCTTTTTACTTTTTGTTGATTGCACCTGTATCCTCAGCACCTTTGTTCTTTCATCCATCCATCTTCTCCTGTCTTGTACAGGTTATGCCTTCCCTCATGTACAGAGCCACTCCTCTCTCTGTACCCACCCCCATCTCCAATTTACAGCTTGTACCCAGGGATAGAGAGGTCCCAGTCATGATTCAATATGGCCAGTGTCTCTGTGATGGCAGCCATAGCCTCCATTCCTTCTGCCATCAGTGAATGTACGTAGCCATTTTGTTCTCCATGCGCCTTGCATTCAGAGATGCAACATTCCACCATGGCTTGGGTCCCTCTCCACTCCTGAACTTCCTGCCCCTCCATCCCAGTTCCACCCTCTTGCCTTTATTATTCTGAACCTCATCTGATTCCCCCTCCTCTTGCCTTGATATGGGGGAGAGGCTGGTCAGCTTCCTTCAACTGGTGACTAAGAGTATTATGACCTCTGCGATCCCCCCTTATCACAGAAACCTAGAAACATAGACAGTGATGGCAGAAAAAGAGCAAAGATCCATCCAGTCTACCTGAGTTCTCTATGTAGCTCTGGTTTAAATTCACATCCTTGTCTATATACTCTTCAGATTTGTCCTTCATCACCCTTGTTCCCTCCTTGCTAAGGTGTTGCCTGTCTGGTTCATAAAGGTCCTTTTTTCCAATGTGCTCCCAGCCTCCAATAACCCATATACCTCATTTCTGCATCACCTCCTGAGCTGGACATTAAACTCCTTGATCCTTACCTTTCTTGCTGTGCTGACCCTTGGAACTAGTAGCACCTCTGAGAATGCTATCGACCTTCACACCTTACTGCAGAGCCTCCCCACTTCTCTGAATGTCTCTTGAACCACCCCTTCTGCACTATCAGCTTAGTCAAGCTTACCCAGTGAATGATGATGTAAAGCTGCCACCTTCTTTTCCTGTGATTTTTGGTATCTGTGGACCCACCTTCCCTGCAGTCATTCATGGCCTACACTGCACCCTTCTGTGGTTTGCCTTTGCTTTTGTGTCACCCCATCTCACTCCTTTAACTATGGAGTCCCCCAGAGATTATTACCCTCTCCTCCCCACTTGTCACCCAAATCCCCTTCCCTCCACTTTTGCCTCTTTGTCCTTCCATATGTGACCTCTCTATCCTGTTCCCTCATGCTCCTTATCTCTTCTCCATCCTATCCATGATCCCCAAACCCTACTTCCCTCCAGCCTCCTCCCCTTTCTGACTACATTCATGCCCCCCACATTGCTTCCCCCCTCGCTCCCTACCTGTCCTCCTCTGCTCAGCACTTTCCCTGCCTATCCCAACTCATTCTCTGCCAAGTAACCGCTACACCTACCCCTACCTACCCCTTACCCTCCCCTCAGTGGTTACCACCACTAGTACTCATTATCCCCTCCTGCTGTTGTCCCCTTTCATTCACACAGATCTTTCCTGTACCATCTCTAGCCGGTAGGAGAAATCTGTTCCACACCACCACTTCTGGAGGTGTTCTCACTGACCCTTCTTTCCTTGCCCTCCCCATTCATCCTACTAGTGTCCATCTCCCTCCACTAGACCACACCTCTCTCCCTCTGAATAGGGACCCACAAAGCCTGCCTTAGCTTCCCCTCCATTCTTTCACCAGACCTCCCACAAAGCCAGGATTCCCACACTACTCCCCCCATCAGTCCCCATGCTCCACACTACTCACACCCTATTTGGATAACACCATGTCACTAATGCTCCTATCTCCCATCTGAGCTGCTATACTTCTGCCCTCAGCTGATTTAGGCTCCTACAGACCAGACACCCCCTACCTCCCAGAGAGTACCCAAGAAAACAACTGCTCCACACCCCCTGCAACACACTACTCTACTGACCCTCTTCTGCCCTCTTGGCAACCTTCCTTTCCATGTGTTGATGTTCTAACCCATCTGTATAGAGTACCTACAGTATATAGCCCTTGTATCCCTAAATAGTTATACCCTACATAGAGGTCTGCTACGCTACTCCAGGAAACTGTTTATTTGATCCTTGTAGTTTAACTTAGGTGTGGGTGGCTGAAATGCTGCACCCTTGCTCACCCCAATGTCTTACCCTATATAGCAACCTAATGATCCACTTTCTTTGACAGAGACCTATTAATATATATGAGGGAAGGCTGTAAAACTGTAACTCCTTACTTATGTTGTTTCCTAGATAGTGATCAGTTGCATTCCTTGTGAGACTCTCATCTACAAAGTCCATTGTAAGCTTATCTAAGATACAGACCAGCAGCAACCCCTTGGCAATGCTTACAACAGATATAAACCTACTAACCTATATGGTAATAGCTGCAAAGCTGCAAGCTCTTACTTACACTATTTCATAGAAAGGTGCCAGCTGCTTACCCTATCAGAACCCTGTCAACCAACTCCCTTGAAAGGTGACCCAAAATAAGGACCAGCTGCATCCCTTTGATAATACTTGACTGCCAAATTTGTGCCCCCACCTTTACTTTCCCTGATCTTAATTGGGCAGTATGGCCTATGGCCAGCAGTTGTCTCTGAATGCATCCTGCCAACAGTTCTACATCAAGACCATGCACAAAAATACAGTGTGGTCAATAACAACACTGTCAGTAACACAAAAGAAAGAACTGCATCCATGTAAAACAGGCACAATTCAAGTAAAAAGACTCTCAGGCAAAAACCGCTTGAGAAAAAACATGCACTCAATAAAGTTGCATATTGAATAACTTCTTGATTAAATGCAGTCAGTATTTTTGTATTCCACTTTTTCATCTTGAGTGATTATAACAGAGCTCTTTTTGACCATGCTGTTTTGCTGGCACAGTGTTGATGGGATACCCCTGATGACACACCAACATGCCACTTAATTAGCAACACACTCTTGCTTTGTGGCACTCACACTTTGGGGCCATTCATTCAAGGGGTCACTTGGCTTTCTGGGAACTATATGTGTACTACAGCTGCCATACTAGTTGGCTGTAGCCATGTGGTACTTCCCTCCTACAACCATCCCTCTAGTAGTGTCTTCCCTCCTCCCCAATTCCACATAGCCCCACCACAAACACATTTCAGCACAGCATTTCGTTTTACAGTAGAAATGCATCCTTGACCTAGTGTTGATTCATCTAATTTTTGATCATGTATAACTCAGCAGCAGCTCCACAGAACCAGAGAATGGAAGATGGAGATCTGGGTATTTTATCCATAGGACTATAGCTCCTGTACTGGTTGGCTGTAGCCATGTAGTCCCTCCCTTAACCCTCCCTCTATCAATGTCTTTCCTCTCCGATCCCTAACAGCCCCATCATACATTTCTACATGCCTTTCAGTTTAAAATAGAAAAGAAAACCTTGCCCCAGTAGCTGATTCCTTGGTCCCCCCCCATCTGATGTCACTCTTTCTTTTATAAATGTTTTATGCTGAAAGTGGAAGTGCATTAATACATGGTCCAGAAATTTATAATACGATATATCAAGTACACATTTGCATAACATTCCAATACATAAATTATTTGAAAAACTCATACAAAAAGAAGTAATAATATTTATGAATAAATACACAGTCACATTGTACTAACGTGTGCTTTATACAAATAAAATGTAAGCTCTTTTCCAATCTTTAATTGGTAAGTTATGTAAGTGCCAAAATGTATCATCTGCATTGAAAAAGTCTGTATCATACAGTTTTGGCATAAATAATTGTCTCCATTCAATCTATGGAAAAGCCTTCTCTGAATCTCCTTCTTTCTAGAATTTCTTGAGTATTAGCTGTTTACTAGCCACAGCTGCAGCTTTGATTATTTGTATTCACATTTTGTATATTTACTAATATTAAATTGATGTAATATAACTTGTTCAAATCATGGCTGATTAATGATGATCTTTAACTTGTTTATAATTTTATTATAATAACTCAGAAGCGTTTTCTCCCATAGGGAAACCTGGTTATAATTTGCTGTTATAACCTGTTGGTAAAAACAGCGAACATGCACCAGGTTTCCTTCACGTCACACATGCGGCAGCTGGCTGTGTACCCCTCCTCACTGCACAAAAAGCTCTGTGCCTCTGACAATACTTGCTTTACACTTAGAAACATGCAGAAAGTTTTTTTTATTTTTATCTTATTAAAAATATTCTGCCAAGTACCTTCCTTGGCAAACAATCGCCCGTTCCTCTTCCTGGGCAGAGCGGCAGTGAGTAGTAGCAAGGGTGCGGAGATTCCAAACATTGGTAACTTGTGATTCATCCTCCATTCCTCTCGCAGTACATTTAAAAATCACACCAAACTGTTCTGGGAGAACAGTGACCAGGACACACTGCAGTTTGGAGTGGGGAACGACTGAAACTATAAAGGCAAATCAGAGCACAGGAGAAACAGACAGCTTCACCTCAAGGGGAAATGGGGTAGACAACCTTCTGGCTGCACAGTGCCAGTGCTACAGTATGTTTGAATTTTATATAATTGCTGTGGCAAAAAAAAAAATGCTCCCCAGCAATTATATAAAATAAAATGTCACTTGGGTTTATTTAAGCATCCAACACTTCAAGGTGTGTGCAACATCTCGTTAAACACATCACCCCATGCATTATTGTATATGATATCTTGCCACCATTTGTGTAGCATTGTACAATTCCAAAATGAAAGTATCACATCTGCATTACTTATATCACAATGCCAACAGTATGAATCTGGTGAAACCTTCATCTTACGCATATCCCGTCAAGTTGCCAACTGAATTTGGGAGCGGCAATTTTGGTGCCACAACAAGGACAACAGTGAAATCTTGATTTTTAGGTTGCACCTCACTCCTGTCGCCCTTTGTCCCCATACAGTCTCTACTGCCTCCAGGACATGCCTACCCTAGAGGAGGTTATATTTCATTGTGTGTGTTGGGTGGGGGGTGTTGGAGTGAAGCCTTCTGCAAAAACCAACTGTTTCCCAGGAGGCGCTTTGATGCTGTACCTCGCAGGAGATGAAATGCCTGGCACTGTGTTGACAGATGGCATTTTGTCAACACCATAATAGGTGTCAACAAAATCGATGTTGGCAGGGGAGGGTAACACCCATCTTACATAACTTTAGGCGTGTGAGATGGGCTCTGTTTATTAATTTATATTGGATTGTTTTGTTCCTAGTTGATATTGTGTAGTTGCTGATTTTAATGTATTGTCCCCATGAATTTCCATGACTTCATGATTTAGTTCTTCTATTAATTTCTTTTTAGCTTTTCCATAAATTTTCTAAGAATTGTTTCTCATATTGTTTATTAACCATGCAAAAATATATCTATGTTTATTGTTAATCAGTCTTGAAATCTTATTTTCAGTGTTAGCTAAACTTGGTGTTTTTTCCCACCTTGAAAAGTCCTCGATCAGAGACTTTTCATCAGTAGGTACCCAAAAAATTCAGTCTGACTTAAAATGAATTTTCATTTACATTTCTTCTACTATGTCATTTGTCCATCTTCTATTATGTCCGGCACCTATTGATTCCTAATGCATGCCATGATCTAAAGAATCATGGTTTTCTGCTAATTGTATAATTTGAGTTGTTCCATAAATTGTTACTCAGGAATTGTTTTTGGTTCCCATTTTGCTTAATTAAGAAAGTTATTTGTTATATTTTCTAAGTTGCATGTTATGTCACATTTTTCTTTGGTATATGATAAAGAGGAACTTAATGTTTTTTATAGATACTGTTTTTGTTGACCCCTGCCTAATAAATTATTACACCAAAAGAGTTCTATGTTATTATATGCCCAGTCCACACTGTTACATTTTGGGAAAGGGCAAGCAGTACCACATTTCTCCTTACCAAAGCATAATTTTGATGGAAATATATGTGATTGTTTGTTATTCCACTTAAAATTTCTGATTTGTCAGGTTATACTTTTGAACCAGGGGTCTGGGCTTGGGGTAAAAACAGTTTGAAACAACTAAGACATTGAAGGCATTAATAACATTCTGAGCATTTGGATTTTGCTCCAGGTGGACAAAAGTATCTTTTGCCAGCCTTGGAGTTTGCAAGAGATTTCTTCTAATATGGGTGTATAGTTTATGTTATACTGTACATGTTACTAAGTGAATCTGCAATTGTAATTCACAGATAATCTATACCTTTTGGCTTATGAACTACATTAAAGAAAGCTAGTGTTGTCCAAATGTCTGATGATTAAATGCCATCAGTTCTGATTTCTTCTTCTTCTTTATTTTATAACTCAATACTTGGGAATATATTTCAATGATTTTAAGATTTCTTTCAGTGTTTCTTGTGCTTTGATCAGAGTTAGCAGGACATCATCCACATAGACCTTTAACTTTCTTTCCACTCATTGAGTCCCCACAACTATACTATTTGCATTCGTGCATATTTTGTTTAGCAATACTTCAGGAGCTAATATGAGTGTTGAGGATAGTGGACAACCCTCATGTACCCCATAGCGTAAGATGAATTTTCTTGTGAAAATAGTATTAATTTTTATTTTGCTTTGTTGTATGGTGCAATGTTATGATCCATGTTATTACATCTTTTGGTAGACCCCATTCCGTTAATACATGAAAAACATATATCTATGCAACCATATTAAAGGCTTTGCAAGTGTCTAATGATGTGAAAATTGCATCTAGTATGTTTATTTCTATATATGCCATCATAAGCTGTATGTTGTGTGACTCCGCATCAGATTCAGAGGGAGAGGACACTTGAACACATTTCGTACGAGTGAGCTTTAGCTTTTGCTTTTTCTCCCTTGCCAAATGAACAGTTGTTTTGATTTAACAGGAGTGATCCTGAACTCGGTTCTAACCCTTCCTAGGAGAGGTGGAACATTGTTAATTTAACTAGTGGCTTTCTTGGGCTGAGAGACTTAACCATTTTTGAATCAAGGCTCAGAAACATTGGGACTTATAAATAAGTACTGTTAACAAGTCTCTTGCTCCTGATATTTATTTTAATCACCTCCTTCTTGTTTGTTTCTCTTCTTTTGAATTGGCGGAATGCTTACATAGAACTTTGTTGGGACTTTACATTTACATGGAAACTGTTGGGGAAATGCTATAATTATCTCTATACATAATTCTTTGAAAGTGGATGCTGGGGGAGCATTTATGGGAGGTAATCAGGAGTTAAACTAACTTGAGTTAAAAAAAGTTATGGGCATTATAGCCCAGGAAATGTTTTTATATGTGCTGTAGTAGAAAACAGAATTGCCACAATTAGCTTTGATAGCATATAGCCAAATGAAAAATACTTTATTTGGAAGCAGCTTTGAGCTGGAAGTCCCCCTGATCTTGTGCCACTTGTTACAATGGATCTCATATCCGTATATCCTTTTAATGCTGTTTACCTGATGATGTATTGCATTGTACAGCATTTCATAATGCTTTGTATTAGCATAAAACTTATAAATTAAAAGTAACAAATAATAAACTGTATGTTGTGTATACCTATTAGTATTGACCAGTTGGGGATAAATCTCCCTTGATCTGAATGGATGGATGGATTTTCTCAAGTATGGCAACATTCCCTTATTTATGATCTTTGCTAATATTCTGTACTCATTATTCAAAATCACAACCAGTTTATAGTTCCCCACTCTTTTTGCATATTTTCCCAGTTTTTTTGTTACTTATATTTTATTGATTGCTTTACCTTATACTGTATATGCAACACAAATGTAACAAAGTAATTATACAAGACTAGCCAGTCTCTGTGTATATAAAAAAACAAATTGAGCCAAATCCTTGAAAGTGGACAATAAATGATACTAAATAATACATTACAGGTCTTAGATGCTAATTAACATAACAATTTAAAATGTAATATTTACCTCAATACATTAATAAATGCAACCACACCTTGCCCTAACTAACTCCAACATTCTTAAAAAAATATTAAACTTAAAATGTTAAACTATATTATAAATCATATTTATGTAAATTTAAATGTAAAACACATTTATATCTGTAAAGTGTGAAGTTATAATTTAAACAAACCATATGTTGCAATTTTATGTTTATGTTACCATCATTGTCATTTCTTTCTCAGAAACTGGAAATTTGTTTCCCCTCTTTCTGTGAATTCTATTCATATTGGGCTATTATAAATATAATGAATTGCTCAACATCAAAAAAAATGTTTTTGGCACCCTTACACCTTATACAAAGCTTTGCTGGGGTAAGCAATTGAAACTCAACCCCAATCTCAAGGAACTCCTGTTTGAAAAGCAAGAAATGTTCTTCTTCTCTGCTGTGTTTGATAAGAATAATCCGGATATATAGAAAATGTCTGTATTTGGTAAATTAATGGAGTTTTCATCCTAGATAGACATACAAATAAATCTTTGTCAGATTCAAATGCAAAAGTTAACATTATGGTTGATTTTTTGGACATCAGTGTCATTTTTTTAATTTATTAGGAATCCTGTAAGCACAAATTATGAAAGGAAGATTATCTTCAGGGAAAACAACAACTGAACAAAAAAATCTTTCATAATATCTTTTGTGTTTTGAAAATCTGAAACAAAAGAGTTTGGTAGTCCTAGGACCCTTAGATTGCTGTACCATTGTTGATTTTCTAAAAGCTCTATCTTACAAGACATAGTGTAGTTGTCTCTAATAAGATTTGCAGTTGTAGCTTCCACACCCAATACATTGTTTGCCTGCTTCTCTATTTCTTTTTTATATTCCACCACATCTTTACAAACAGATTCAATCTTCTCCCTGTTTATTGTTGCATCACTGTGCAAGTAATCTACTTTCTCTTAGAGGGCATGAAACTTACAATCAAACATTTCAGTCCACCATATTAGTTTTTCCATAGCCTCTCCCAGGGAATAAACTGAATATTTGCCAGCTATGGATTCATTAGAAGCAATGTTTAGTGCTGCTTTCATATGTGAATACATAGAGACAGCTATATTATTAAGTGGGATTGCATTTGAAACAAGAGCAGGAATAACAGGTACATTGTGTGATGTTTTATCCTTTAAAATAACCGACTCTGTTTACTCTGGGCTAGAAGCCTCAATTATGCCTGAATCATCAAATAATAAAGAAGCGTTACCTGGTGACTGGTGTCTACTTCTAAAACTGAAAGATAGATAGATAGATAGATAGGTAGATAGATAGATAGATAGATAGATAGATAGATAGATAGATAGATAGATACTTTATTGCTATAGTGCCCCTTCCCAGAGGTTTGGAGTGCTTAACAAACATTTTATAATCATCAGGCAACAAAAAGTTTCAGGTAAGACAATGCAGAATATAAAATATAAAATAGCAACTCTATAACTTAAGGCAACAGTCAGTACACTACATGAACTTCTGTTTAGTATACATTATATAGGTCTTAGGCTCGATAAAATAAAAACATTTTCAGCCCTTTTTATAAAAGGTTTACAGTGAGGGTCTCTCCCTCAAATGTCGTGGTAGTAAATTCCACAGGGTCAATGCTGCAACTGAGAAAGAACAATCCCCAGAATGCCGCAACCTAGCCTTCTGAACTACAAGGAGCAACCCTCAGAGGAACAGAGAGCACAAGTTGGGCAGTGAAGAACCAGAAGGTCTTGTAGGTAGTCTGATCCCTGAGCATGCAGGGCTTTATAGGTCAGTAACCTGACCTTGAAGGCAATCCTCCACCTTTCTGGCAGCCACTGCAGTTCACAGAGGACAGGCATAATATGATCAAATCTTGAAGTGCTAGTCAACAATCTAGCCACCGCATTCTGCCCCAGCTGTAGACAGTGGAAGTTGCCTTAGGTTAGCCCCAGATATAGAGCATTGCAGTAGTCCAACCTGGATGTGATGAAGGCATGCACCAGAGTGTCAAGGTCTTCAGTTGGTAACAGGGCCCAGAGCCAAGCCATCTTCCTCAGATGGTAAAAACCACTTTGGCCGACAGCCAACACCTGAGCTTTAAGTGTCCGATCGTCATCAAGGACCATGCCCAGATCTCTGACCCAAACAGAGGTCAGGAAGATGCCTCACAGCACCAAACCAGGGAGATTTCTAGGTCTCCGTCAATCGTGTGGATGACCTTGGTCCACCACCAGTACCTCCGTCTTGTCTGGGTTGAGTCATAGCCAGTTTTGAGTCATCCAGTTTTATTTTTATTTATTTATTTGAATTTTAATAACCAGTTGGGCCCACTGAGACAGTCAAGTCCCTTTTTCGGGTGACCCCGGGGAATTGAGACAATTCCAAGCATAGAGTACAAATACAGTAAGGTGTGTATAATTTCAACAATAGATATGAATATAGTTGGATATATGATGTAATATGAAGAAGCAGCTAGATCAGTACGCAGCAGGAAAGCAATTCACATTGAAGATTAAGCAGTCAGAGCCAAAGTTACATTCAAGAATATGCAGTTAGTTCTGACAGTTTGGGCCAATGATTTCTTGGAGGTCCTGTGGTGTCAATGGAGGATAGGACACTGGTGGGGTTGGATCAGCAATGATGGAGATTTGAGACCAAGTTCTGCACCTCCTCCAGGCAGTTGTTAAACTCTGAGGCTGCCATCTGGTTCCTAGGTGCAAAGGACAGGTATAGCTGGGTGTCATCAGCATAACAAGGAAAACTCAGCCCATACAGCCTCATGGAGTCTCCAAATGACAGAATATACATCTTGAACAACAGAGGTGACAAGATTGACCCTTGTGGAACTAAACATCATAGAGGCATCAGGTTAGATGAGGATAACCCCATCATCACCCTTTGCACTCTACCCATGAGGTAGGACCTAAACCAGTTGATGACATTACAGGCTAGTCCACACCAGTTCTGCAGTCAGTCCAATAACACCTGATTGTCCATGGTGTCAAATGATGCCAAGAGATCCAGGAGAACAAGGACCGGTATGTTCTCCCCTATCTCTTGCCATCAAGAGATCATTCAGCACCTTCACCAGGGCAGTTTCAGTGCTATTCTCAGATCTAAATCCAGACTGGAAGCACTCTTGAGTGGTCAAGGAGGCAAGATGAGTCTTGAACTGGATGGCTACCACTTTTTCTAAAACCTTCCCTTAAAATGGGAAGTTTGACATCGATCTATAGTTAGTGAGACACTCCCTGTCGAATGAGGGTTTCTTCAACAGGGGTCTACGCAAGGCCTCTTTCAAGGCCATAGGAAAGACATCACTCCCCAAGGAACACTGAACAATCTCAGCAACCACAGATCCAATCAGGCCCACACACCCAACCAAAAGTTGGACTGGACCTGGGTCTAGGTCACAATAGGTTAGTCGCAGCCTCAAGACTGTCTCAGCCACCTCTTCCACTCCAACTGGACCAAACTCAACCCATACAAGAGGGGTGCCCAGCACATTTCAGGTCCAACTCTGCAAGCTCTTTGACCAACATGGAAGAGATCTTAGCCCTGATAGAGGACACTTTGTCGGCAAAGAACAAAGCTAACTCTTCACACCTCGTGCATGAACCTGCTCCACCCATATGGAGGCAGGCCAAATGTAGCAGCTCATCCACCATACAGAAGAGCCAAGATGATCTGTTCCTTGCCATAGCAATCTCCCTTTGCAAAAAAGCTGCCTTCTTTCAGGAGATTGCCCCTTGATAATCACCATAATGTGACCTCAAGGCCAATTTGTCTTTCATCATTCCAGACGTCCTCCAGTGCTGCTTCAACCTCCAGCCCTTTATCTTTAACTCCCTGAGTTCCCCATTGAATCAAGGGGGTCTCCGGTGAGTAGATAAGGGCTGTATATGAATAGGCACAACTGAGTCAAAGACCACAGTAACAGCCCTATTATAGGCCACCACTGCCCCCTTTGGCCCAGCCATGCACGCAGCTTCCACATTCGATAGGTACAGCACCCCCTATAGTCATGTTGGGGACAATCCCTGCAATGGGCTGTACCAGACCATCTCCACAGAGGATGGACCCTCAGGGCAAACCCCAAACATGAACCTCACCGTGCTATGATCCGACCAGATAACCAGGTCAATCTTGAGGTCCATGATCCCAAGACCCAGAATGAACACCAGGTCCAATGTGTGACTGTGTGAGTCGGTCACTGAGGTGACAACCTGTGACAGATCTAGACATTCCATACTCTTCAGGAAGTCGCAACCAAATGATAAGAGTCCATTGTTGACCCAGGCATTGAAATCCTCCAATAACAACCATCTGGGGGATTCCAACACCAGGCCAGTAATGAAGTCCTCAGCCTCCTCCAGGAATTCCTTGTCCATGCCTGGTGAATGCTATATCCAAAGGATCCTGTAGTCTGCACCAGGACACCCCCCTCCATGGCAACACTCTCAAATGACCTGGTAAAACCCACTGGTAGCACAGTGAGGCCAAGGTTGGCTTTAAAACAAATGCCACTGCACTGCTTCTGCGATCCTTCCTCGGGGTGTATATCACAGAGTACCTGTCTGTCACTGCTGCCTCCAAGATAGGGACAGCATTTTCATCCAGCCATGTCTCTGTGATGCAAGCCAGGTCCACTGAGGAAACCAAGTCTGCTATTACTGCAGTCTTGTTCCTCATCGACCTGGCATTGCAAAGCACAGCCTGGGTCAGATGAGTGGGAACTACTGGACCAGCAACCACCTGCCTACCATCAAAGGTGAAGTCCTTAAATAACATAAGCCTGTACAGGCTTTTACTGGCAATTTTTGGTCAATTTTCTCTTTAATAGTAGAACCTCCTTGAGCTGTGCTATCTGCGGGCTTGTGTGGGACAACAGTTTTGTTTTGACCACAGAGCCGGAGCCTCCTTCCTGGGCTCTTAAAATGCCCACTTTGCCAGTTACCAGTCTGGAAAGTTTTTTGCAGTGGTTTGATATGTGAAGTATACTGATCAGATGAAACTGATGATTGTGCTTTCCTCTTTTTGGCTACTGTATATTATTAGAATTGTTAAACACGTAAGAAAAAAATGAGAAAAAATCATTTATATCAAGTTGCTGGTACAGCGCTAAAATGGAAAGCAGCAGCCTGTAGCCATGTTGGAACCACCATTATCATTTTTAATACTGATATCATATATGCAGTGCTCAAGGAAGATGGAATATTACAACTGTTTTGTGTACACTGACAGAGGAACACAAGAAGTTGAAGCAAAGCCTCCATAACAGACTGTATGAAATTTTATTAGAAGAAATTTAATTAGCTGGAAAGCTGAGGTTCTTATGCCCTTGTTTTGGGCCTGTGCATGGACAATCCTAGAATTTGGGAGTCAAATCTGGTGCCCATAAAGGGCCACAGATACATCCAAACTTGAACAAGTGCAGAGGAAAGCAAAAAAAACTTGTGGACAATTTACATAACATGTCATACCAGGATAGAATGCAAGCATTAAACGTATATACACTGAAGCACCAGAGGCTTAGTGGTGATCTTATACTTATGTACAGCAAAAGTTCACATTTCTTACCTACTTGCTCAGTTAAATCTGGTCTTAGAACACAGCATTATTAACACCAGAGGCCACCCTCTAAAACTTAAGCCAACCAGATTCAAAACAAATAAGAGCAAGTACTTCTTTTCTATAAGAGTAGTGAACCATTGGAATCATTTGCCAACTACAGTAATCAACAGTGACTCAAAAGAAAATAAAAAAAAGATTGGACACTATTTTTAAGGAAGGTGGTACTGCATCATATTATTGAGTTTTGATAGAAGCAATAATGGCAAATGCCTTTTTGACTCCTTCCAACCTTTGTGAACTTTTGTGAACCTAGAGTAAAACCATCCTCCCTTGGTCATTTGGCTTTTGCCAGATAATTTATTGTATTTTTATTTCCTCTTGTGTAATAGGTGCTATTAAATTTGAAATATTTTCTTTTGTTAAGGTAGAAATTAGCAGTAAATGTTGTCAAAGGCTGTGTAAAGCTGTGTGTGGCTGTACTCTGACTTATAGTTTTTGTGATTGGTAAGAAAGTAAGTCATGATTTTATTTTAGATTTTTGTCATATGTAGAAGAAATTTTTGGAGGGCTATATCCTGAGGTTCAATGTGGGGGAATAGCTCTTCCCACATTCCCTACAAAGGCCAACCTCCAATGACAGTTCTTTAGTTAGCGGTGTTGTGAACCATTGGCGCCTGAGCTCCTGTATGGCTTGTGGGCTGGGTCTCCTTTCTTCCCCCACTCCTCTCCTTTCTCCCCTCTCTGTCTCCTACTCTTCCCACCCCCCCATCTTCTCCCTTGGTCTCCCTGTTAGCTCCCTTCTCCTTCTGGCATCCCATTTCATCCCATCAGCCTCTGTCCACCCCTTCCCCATATCTCGTTTGCCGCTCAGCTCATCTCTTGCTGTCGGATCCTTGGGTGGTTCCTCCTCTCCTTGTTCATGCCCTTCTGAGGTACGGCATCATCCCTCTATGCCTGCTGGCTGCCCTCCTCTCTAGCTCAGCAGACTGTTCTTTGGAGGACTGCTCTTTGGACCTCTCGTTAGTACGCCGTTCCTTGCATTGAGGCAATCCCCTGCTGGACTTCTACAAATCTGCGATTGTTCCTCCTCATATGTTTTATTCCTGTGACCTCGCTCCTGGTCACCAAGCTGGTCTGCTCTCCAGTGCTGTTCTGCTGTGCTGATTTATTCCTGGCGCTACTTCGGTCCTGCTACCTCCCTATCAGTGCTCACTCCATGACTGTGCTCGGTATTACTGTGCCTCTCCTCAGCCGAATTGCATCCCAGCTCGTGCTTTTTTCGTCTGTGACCCCGGGACTCCTTTCCCTGCTTACTACTGCTTCCATTCTGAATCACTGACTCATCTGTAGATAGCTGTAAGTAACCAGCTTTCTTGGCAGTGCATTTATTGTCTCTGGGAAGCTATCTATTAGGTGCGTAATCCTGACATATAGTACTTGTTTTTTGAGTTACAGCAGTTTAATTGCAGCCTACAGCTTTCAAGCTGCCTGACCACACAGCGCTCCAGTAAAATAAAAAAAATTGTGTTGTTGTTGTAATTGACACATGGATCTATGGGTTCTTTAGGTGGTGCACTGCCTTGCAATACTTTCATGTCAGCTGGGATGAGACTGTGCTCATCTAGAGCCTTGAGTGGACGTGGACCTTCCCTGCTTTCCAGCTTCCTCTTGGTAAGTTTGGCTCCTTTTCTCAGTCTGACAGTCATGACTCCATTTGCACATTACCTGGTACTTACTGCCTTACTGTAGTCTATTGCTTATTTCATAAACGAATACTAAAGCAAAAAAAAGAAAAAAACCTTATCTCATACCTGCCCTCCCTTCCTTTCTCCCCTGGCTCCTTGTCTGCCCCTGCTTCTCTTCCTGGCCCACCACTTGTGCCTGCCCTTGCCCTGTCCTCCTCTGGTTTTCCTTTTGGGCCTTTCACTTCTCTCTCCAGCATACCATCTCCCTTTACGCCCCTTCTCCCATCCAGACCTGTGCTACCTTTACCCCTAGTCTGGTGAATGCACCCCCTACTGTTTTGCTCCCAGCACCTATACCCTGCTCAGCTTCAAGATTTCTGTTTATTTGTTCTATCCCTGATGCTGCTCATCTTCCAGCTTCCAGTTACCTGCCCTCCTGCCTTCATGGCTTCCACTACCATTGCATGGATCATTACCCTTGCAGACTTCTCAGCCTTCAGTCATTCATTGCTTACATAGCTACCAGCATGTTCCTTCATGGATTCCTTTACCTTTCTCTTACTAGCACTACTGATGACATCCACCTCACTTTTTCCCACTTTACATTGCTGCCTTTCCCTTTATGCAACCTGTTTACCTACTATACTATGCAGCCAGCTGCCTTTTACTTGCTCAGGCTATACCAGCAGTTTTCCAGACTCCATCCCTAACTCATGCCTTTTGAGGCATTGAGAGAAGGTAGGCTTACCCTGTCTACCAGGGATGGGATTCCGATACAATTATTCCTACCTACTACTTACAACCCTAATATCCTTCATCCCTAACAATGCCTGGTGGCATTGAGTGAAGGTTGTCTTGCCCTAACAACCAAGGATGAGAGCCACATCTGTAATCTACTGTTTCAGCCTATGCATTCTCTACCTGCCCAGCTGCCATTTCCCTTCAGGAACGGCACCTCTTTACCTCTTGTGCCATCATCATCCTACCTACTATGGCTAGCGTCCCCACGTCAAGGTTGTCTTGCTTGACTACCAGAACTGGGAACGAATCTGCATTTGACTGCTTCAACCTTACACATCTCTACCTGATACCAGGTTGCCATTTCCCTTCCAGAACAGGACCATTATACCCTATTTGCATTCAACATCCTACATCTGCCTGATGGCATCAACTGCAGGTTGTCTCGCACCAACTACCAGGGATGGAAGCTTGTATCTGCAATCCACGGTTTCAAGCTTATGCATTCTCTGCCAGACTACCTGGTTGCTGCTTCCCTTCAGGAATGGGACCACTTTACCCCATTTGCCTTCATCATCCTGAATTGCCTGGTGGCATCAATTAAAGGTCATCTCACCTCAAATACCTAGGATGGATGCCAGTGTCTGCAAATGACTGTTTCATCCTTATGCATTCTTTACTCAGTAACTGATTGCTGCTTCCCTTCAGGAACAGTACCACTTTACCCCATCTGCCTTCCCCATCCTACTTCACCTGGTGCTTGAAGTGAATGTCATCTCACCTTGGACGTCTAGGATGGTAGCCAGTTTCTGCAATTGAATGTTCCAGCCTCATGCATTTTCTACCTGATACCCAGTTGCCACTTTTCTTCAGAAACAAGATACCTGTACTCAATTTGCCTTCCACATCCTTCCTCACTGGTCTATATCCTGCACTTCCATGAACTCCTCTTATTCATCCCTACCTTGAGCTTCCTGCACTATGGATTTGGACTCTGCCAGCTTGTTCCATCTCTGCCTCAGTTCAATTCAACGACATCCTGGACTTCCTTGCTGCTAGTCACCCATTCCCAACAGCCATACGAGTTCTCTTTCTCCTTTGGAAGTGGGATCCTTATGCCTCTTCCCTGGAGTGTCTTCTGTTCTCTGCACTTGTTGCTCACCATCATTTTCAGCTGTGGAACTCTCGCATCTCAACATTGTAGCACTCGGTACCTGGATCTTCCATGGATCCACCTCATGACCTGCAACAGTTTTCCTCCATTTTGATTCAGTTTGCTATGGCTCTGACCCTGGTTCTGTTTTTGTCTGCACCTACTGAAGTCAGTACGCTTGGCCTATGCTGTCTTCATTTCTGACTCATTCCTCTAGTCTGTGGACATCCATGCTGGCCTTTCTCCTTCATCCTTGGACTGCTGCCTTCTCCTTAAACAGTTAAGCCACCCTGGTGGCTTGGGGCTCCTTTCTCATTGCAGTGGCTCTTTTTGACAGTTAACACCTATCTCCAGCCAGTATTTCTACTCAGTCAACTACATCTCCCATTCATCTATCTCATATTCCTACCGTGGCCATCGTAATAGCCCCAATACACTACTCGATGGAGCACTTGTTCATTTCACATGAGGAAAACTTCTAGCAAACATCCCTTGGACGACATGCCTCATGGACTCTTACATCACCATGGAGTTATCTATACTTCCCAATCATCTCCCCAGAATCAGTTCTGGAATCCATTCAACTGGACTATAAAAAGATCTTATACCCCATCTGACTCTACTGGATGCTCCTGCTGCATCCTGTCAATTCAAGTACTATGGCTTCCCTATCTCCCATATCTCAGAGGATCTAAGATTTAGTGGAGCCTTCTCTATTCCTATCTTTTGCATGGAAAAGTGACCTAATTCCTTCCATCAAATACTGACTCTGTAATCATCATCACTGTTATGGATAACGGGAACTGCAAGATACCGCATAACAGTACTGACATCATCCATTGTACCTTTTCATAGCTTCTCTTATGAGCACTGACTATGTTAATCATGTTACTCAATTCCTAGTTCCTCAATAGCCATTAGATGTCCTAAAACCTTGCCAGCTACCTTCCCAGAACTGCCATAATTGGATCTCTGGTGCCTAGCTGCCTTACTAAAGTTAGGTTATCCAAACCACTGTTTCTAGCCCTGGATGTCACCAGACTTCATACAATCATCTACATTTCTTCATTATATTATCGTCAATCAAGTCAGCTACCTATCCAGTGGTTCTTTTAGCTCATCCTTTATGATTCATCTCCCATACTCCCTCTAGTAAAGACTTTCACCAACAGCAGGCTTCCATTGATTCTTAGTCAGCATGTCTGCAACCAGCCTGGCTGTCTCACTATCCCAGTCATGCCCCTCAACAGATCTATGTAGAACTAAAATGCTTGGCACCCCAGGTATTCTACACCACTCTCGACTTCCCACTGCCACATTGGTCTATAGACTCTTTCAAATACCTGTTTTTGGGCTTCCTGCAGCATTTAGACATTGGATCACCTGTAAGACAAAACAGTCATGGCCACTTCAGCTCATGTCATGGGCAATTATGCCACAGAAATACCTATATCTACCTTTTTCTACCAGCAAATCAGCAAGAGCCTGTACAAGTATTATTATGGCATCAATACCCAAATCAACTTTCGAATTCATCATGCTGCAATTCCAATTATTCCATATACATTAAGTTACCATCTCTGCTGGACATACTGACCATTCTTCATTGGTCTACAATCTTCCATGTCACTACTACTACTACCAGGCACATAAGGATTCTGTCCAACCCCTTCATCTTCTTCATGGATACCTACATTGCAAATTATCACTCACCACTTAACTCCAAACCTCCAGCCTCTAACCTGAATGTCAAATCTTCTACAAAGTCAGATTGCTTATCTTATGACTCCATAACCCATCATACTTCCTACCATTCAAAGTCTGGTAGCAAATGTTATCAAATCATACTTTCATGCTCACTTTGTCTCTGTATTCCAATTGGACATCATCCATCTTCACTTTGAAAACCTGGACTACATTCACCCCTTTTTCAACTGGACCTACTCCACTCTCAGGATTCCGATGCTCCTCATAATAGACCTACCTCTTCAACCTCAGAATCGCCCTTCCAGAATGCATCATCCATGGATTTGAAGATGGACCATCATCTCTCCAAGCAGTTCACCATCCTTGGAAAGTAGCTTATGGTTGCTAGAACCTGCAGTAGGTTGAACTCCTCTTAGTTTGCCCAGAGGATGAGTGGGTCAGTAGCCATGGGTCCTCAGAGGTTTCCTCCACCTGGGGAATTTTCTTCTTATGCATGCTACAGATCATACTCTCCATTAGTTGGAGGAGGCAATCATAGTCTTTTGAACATTCATTGGTAATTCTTTTGGACTTTCTATTCCCTACTCACTATCCAGCTTACCTTCCAAGGGCAGGAATAGAGAAAAGCCAAAAGTAAACTACAGTTACATAAGGAGTACTAACCCCACACTCTATTCACCCAAACATTGAAAGGGAAGGCTATAGCCTGAGGTTCAATGTGGGGGAATAGCTCCTTCCACATTCCCTACAAAGGCCAGCCTCCAATGGCAGTTCTCTGCTTAGCACCTTGTGAAACACCCATCCTCCACCCCTGCCGCCTCCTTCTCTGGCACTCTACTCATGCTTGGTGCTGAGCTTTGTATTCCCTACTCACTACCCAGCATACCTACCAAGGGTGGTACTAGAGAAAAGCCAAAAGTAAACTACAGTTATGTAAGCACTACTAACCCCATACTTGATTGACCCAAGCATTGAACCATCTTTTGTTCTTGATTTTTTTATTCTTTTTGCTAATAGTCTTCCTGTAACTTCATTAGTTAGATGCCAATTTTCTTTGTTTTCATCCTGTCATTTTTAATATTATAAATATCTGTGTTAGTTGTTATTTTTTTATTTACATATTGTTCTTTCACTGTTACATCCGCCCTCAAACTTTTCTCTCATATTCTTTCAATGAAGACTGTAACTCATTCAGTTTTATTTCTGTTTGTTTATTCATCTATCCAAGATGCATAAGAAATAATGTAGCCTCTGTCTGTGGCATTAAATGAATCTCAGTTTTTGGTAATATTGTCCCCATCATGTCTGTTGAAATCTCAGAAGTCATAGATTGCTTTCTTAATCGTAAAGACAAAAATATCACCTTTTAGCAAAACATTTTTAAACCTCTATATGACTCTTTTCCAAGGCTGAAATTTCCTTTAGAAGTCAAATGTCACTTGCTTGTGATCTGATATATATTGAGGCTATATAGTATGTCAGAATAATGTCCGTGTGCATCAATAAAATTGCTTTTTATACATCTTAATATTATTGAACCTTGCACATGCTTTATGTGTGCTTGAAGTATGAGTAATGTTTTTTTCATCATGTAGCTCTCTCCAGTAGTACACTAGACAATTACTTTGTAGAAGTGCTGTAAATATTCATTATTTATACATATCCCATCTCTTCACTGCAGATGATTTGTCCAATAGGGTAGCATTTTAACAGTTCATATCACCTCTGAAAATAATATGTTAAGCTTCTAATATGAGCAGCATTTTAATTTTAGTCAAGCAGAGGTTACATTTCTAAAAAAGGGGGGCATGTAGTGATCCCTTCACAAATGAAAGATTGTTTATTTCAATTTTCAATAATAATATTCTGTTTTCTGAATCAGACATTGAGTCAACTATCTTCCCATTGAATTTTTTTGTTTACTAAAATTACAACCCCTTTTTTCTGTCTTTGCTTTGTGAGATGTAGACCTGCTTCACCCATATTTTTTTCATTTTTAAAGCCTCCTTTTGGTCATGGTATGTTTCCTGTAAACAAACAAGATCAGTATATATAGTGTTCCCTCACAATTACAAACCTCATTATACCGAACTCCCAATTATAAAGAATGGTTCCAGTGGCTCCCGACTAAACTATCAATGTGCTGTAGTATACTAAGTGCTTACTGTGCTCACTTCCTTTTGATCAGCTCTCCTAATCAGCTGTGCTGCAAAGTAAAATAGCAATAAACATTAGTTTGGCACAATTCTGCCTATCGCCATGCTGCTTGAAATGATCACTGTCACAATCGCAGTCTCTGAGAGAGAGAGAGAGAGACAGAGAAAGAGAGAGACAGACAGCAGGCAGAGTGCAGTGGGGACAGTGCTGATCAAGACAAGTGATCCTAAGCTGGCTAAAAAATTTACCAGATTCCAATCTCATTAAGCCACACAGAGAGCAGGGGGAGGATAATGATGTTCAGTTCTGTAACTGTCTCACTTGAGTTTGAGCAGCAACTGGGGAAGAGTATTGTCAGGAAAAGGAACTGGAGGAGTACTGCTGAGGCAGTACTGATCAAGACAAGAGATCCTCAGTCAGCTGTGGCAGTAAATGAAAACATCGAAAGTAAATAGATTAGCAAATTATTTTAATGCAGCATACAGTTTCCTACTTGTCTCTTGCCTCCTGCAATAGTGTAGTGGCAGACAGTCCATGAGTTTATGACAGGCAGGAGCTGGTGGGTGGAGGCATGGTTTGTTTTGTTTGTTTTTTTGTCTATATTGTGTGTATTGGGTCTAAACACTACATTCGTAACAGCAGTATGCTTGAATAAAACTTATTTAAAATAAGCGAAACCACTGTTCACTACTTGAATGGACTACTGAATATGCTTGCATTTGCTTTATGTGTACTAGCTTAACTGAGTTAGTGTCACTCACTTTAACAAACAGCTTGCTATAATGGGAAGGCTATAGCCCGAGCTTCTGTGTGGAGAAATAGCTCCTTCCACATCTCCTACAAAGGCCAGACTCCACCGGCAGTTGTCCGCTTAGTGCATTGTGCAACACGCTCTACTTCAGTGCCTAGGCTCCTGTGTGGCTCATGGGTTGAGTCTCTCCCCTCTGTGCTCCTTTCTTTTCTCTGTGCTCCCCATAGTTGTACCTGTGCAGCTTCCTACTGGTCTCCTGCTTTATCTTACTTCACACTGTCCCTGTGTTGCTCTCCGTATGAGTTTTGCAATCTGCCCTGGTTTTTCTCCCTTCTCCTGCCTGTTCTCTGTTTTTTTCTCCCATTTGCCTCCCTCTTCTCTGTACCTCACCGCCATTCCTCTCCCTCCTTCTGGTGGCTCCTCTGGCACTTTCTGGTTTTGTTCTTCTCTGTCTGGGACCACCACTCCTTTTCCTTCCCTCCCGGGTGTGACGTCATCCCCTTGCACCTGTTGGCCAACCTCTTGCCTTGATTCGTTCCTGAAGACTCTTTGGGGATTACACTCTTGACCTTTGCTGGTGCGCAGCTGTTTTGTTTTCTGGGGGTTTTGTGAAGCACCACACTGCTATGCCTTGCTCTGCATCCAGATCACCTCCCAGCAGCATGGCTCACGTATGTGCGTCCCCACCTCCTGCAATTCTCATTGCTTTCTGCTGGCATTTCTGTTTGTCTTTGAGGAGCATTTTCTCACTGCCCTTCCTCTCGGCTGGGCAACCCTTTTTGATCTGGTAACATGCTGCGATGCTGGGTGTGCTGAACTAGCTCTGCACTGATAGCTAGTCTTTTACTTGTTTTCTTTTGTTCGCTTCAGTTTTGCCTATTTTATTTTATTTAATTTAGTTTAATTTTATGGTCTCTCAGTTTTGCCTACTTTGAGTCGTTAAAGTTTGCATAGTCAGGAAACATATTTGGACTCACCCACCTGGAATGTTATTGGAGCTGCTTGACTGGCCATTAAGTGTAGACTGGGTTGTTTGACTGGGCCTGCTGCCGCCCTGAATGGGTGAAGATAAAGCGTTGTGGAAGACTCGTCAGGATAGTGTATTTGTTTGGTATTTTTTGTCCTCTGCACTGGAGTTGACTGGTTGACTAACTTTGATACGGCATGTAATTGAGGGAATGCTCAGACTAGAGCGTAGTGCATTTGGTAAAGGCTGAAGAATTTTGTCCCAGGTTTGAGTTGGATGTATTGAATTGGTCTGCTTTTAAGGAAAGAAATTAGGAGAAATTTGATTGCAGACTGGTGGAGCTCTTAGACCTAGGACAGTGTGACCCCTGCAGCTGTGGATAATTAGCTGACAAAATCTGCTTCTATCTGGGAGAAATGGGCCTGGACTGACCATGGAGCTGGCCTGCAGGCCCAAGACAATTTTTGTCCAAGACACCTCACTGGCCAGCAGGTTCAGTCAGAGTGTCGAGATGGTGGGGAAAATATTTCTGGTAGCAGCTTTCATAGGTAGGGTGTCTGCTGTCTGGCATGGTTTAAGGGTATACTTGGACTGATATCGGATGTTCATCACTCCTATGAAGATCTGGATGTACTGGAAGGTTTTTTGCTCCAAGGAGACTTCCTCTTGGAATTAAAAGGTTAAACTTCACTCACAATCGGAACTTCATTTCACGGTCAGATCTCAAACTTTTTTCTTTGAACTCTGTTCTGGGCAGTAGGAGTACTCGGTTTATTTGAGACCCCCAGGCAGTGAGAGGGCCTGGGGGCTGAAATTGTATTTCACACTGTTTATTTTCTGGAATTTGTGGTCAAATAAATTTTTATGCTTAAGACTTGAATTTTATGGTCTGAACTTAAATTTTTCTTTTAACTCTGCTCTGGACAATGAGGTTTATGTTATACCCCCAGGTAGTGAGAGGGCCTGTGGGTTGAAATTGCATTTTTGCCGTCTATTTCATTTTTTATTTTAGTGAAAGGAAGTTGATTTAAGCTTTAGTTAGTTATCTTTGGTCAAGTTCTACCCACACTGTTTTTTCATTTTGGTATTTGGACTTCCTGGAAGTGGATTCCTTGTGGTGATATATCATCCTTTTCTCGGACTACCATCTACATTACTCATTTAGTAATTTTGGAGCTTGGACTATTGTTTTTATACATTTTTAATTTATACATTTTAATTTATTGTAATTTCATTGTATTATAGATTGGTTTTGGGTGGGAAGGGTAGTTAATTTTATTTCCTTGAGTCTCTTCTCTCGGTGAGAGCATGTGGGGAGTTTCGGAAATTGCTGGGGTTTATTTTAATTTTGGTGTTTAATTAGTTATTTAATTAGGGATTTATTCAGGGGTGTTTTAGTGTTTGGGTCTTAGTATGTGCAGGAGGCCTGTCCCCACAGTCGTGCGCTATTCGTCCTCCACTCTTTGTGCACTCCAACCTTTCTTCTCCCCTCCATTATAGCTATTGACATACCAGCACTGTAGAGTGCTGGGGATTGTTCGCAGGGGGAGGAAGGGGGTTGGGGGTGCGAACAGTGGAGGTTGAATGAGTGGGACCATCATACTGGGGTAGTGAAATCCAGAAGATGCCCTGGGGCAAAATGAACTCTAGAACAGGGTCCTTTCTGTCTGGTTTCCATACCCATTGGCACCACCAATACTGGTGGGCAAGCAGTCTGAGCAGCTCCAGAATCCTGTCCTACCTGAGCGGTGTTGTGCAACACCAGATCCATTAAGAACAAGACTGCAGTTATTGCAGATCTTGTTGGGTCAGTGGATCTGGTGTGCATTACCAAGACCTGGCTGGATGAGAATGCAGGCCCCATGTTAGAGGCCACTATTCTGGCCGGGTACTCAGTGTTACACCACCCAAGGTTGGACCATGAGGGGGGGTTGCAGTCTGTTTCAAGACCAAACTGGGCCTTATGAGTGTACCAGTTGAGGAAGCTGAATCTTTTGAGTGTACTGTGGTGGCAGGTGTGGGTTGCAGAATTGCCCTCATTTACCATCCACCAGGTGATGAGATGTGGTTTCTGCAGGAAGTATGACTTTGTGATCTGCATGGCGTTCGAGTCTCCCAGGCTGATGGTCCTAAGCTACTTCAACTCCGGGTTCGATGACAAACTCTCGCAATTTGGACAACAATTTCTCTAATTGATGACATCTTTGGGCCTTACACAAGTTGTTACTTCTGCCATTCATAAAGGTGGTCACTCCTTGGACTTAGTCTTCTGCTGGGAATCAAAGCCTTCAGTTTTGGGGTGGAACCTGTCAGAAGGTCCGATCATTACACCATGGTGTTCAGTTTTTGCACCTCCCCCTCATAGGCCTACCCCTGTGGAGATGGTCAGGTACCACCCTTTGAGAGATGCAAGCTCTGAGGGCCTGGCAGCGGTGTTTGACCTATCAGAGCTTTCTGGAGTGAGCAGTGACCCAGATGCCTTGGTTTTGGCCTATAATAAAGCCATCTCCTTAGCTCTGGATTTCATTGCTCCTGTCTGTGTTCGTCCTCTCTCCCTTCTCCCTCGGTCCCCATGGTTTGATGGGTCTTTGAGGGAGATGCGATGACAAGGATGAAGATTAGAGGGCTGCTGGCGGAGATAAACCCTTGATGCTGACTATCTTAGATTGATGGAACATTATCAGCTCGATCATTCCTCAATCTTCCATAAGAAGGCAGAGTTCCTATCCGGGGAGATTGTTGCTGCTCAGAACTGACCAGCTCAGCTCTTTCAAACTGTAGACAGACTGTGCAACTCAGCCTTCCTGCAGGTTCAAAGAGCCTTTTCACAAGTTGAGTGTGAGGAACTTGCTCACTTCTTTGTGGCTGACATCAGGGCGACACTCCAGCCTGCATCCTCTATGGGAGAAACCATAGATCGGCACCCGGTCACGGTCCATAGGCTCTCCTGGAGTTCCTTTGACTGGCCAGAGTTCAGTGATGTCATGCGGATTGTCCAGGGTATGCACCCTGCATGCTGTAGCTTGGATCCAGGCCCAACTTCCTTGATAAAGGATTGTTGTGATATTATCGGCCCGGTCCTGGCATGGATAGTCTGGTGTTCCTTGGAAATGGGTGACTTTCCTAGCTCTCTGAAGGAGGCGGAGGTAATGCCCCTCCTGAAGAAAGCTTCTCTGGACCCAGACTGCCATGCTAACTACAGACCAATCTCTAACCTCCCCTTTGTGGGGAAGGTGATTGAGAAAGTAGTGGCCATACAACTGGAGAACCATTTGACCATCCATGACATTTATGAACCACTCCAGTCTGGTTTCCGAAAGAGGCATAGTACTGAGATAGTGCTGGTTTGGGTGCTCAATGATCTCTTGATGGCAAGAGATTGAAAGAACCATTCCAACTTGGCTCTTCTCAATCTCTCTTCAGCATGTGACACTGTGGACCATGGATTACCTCTCAAATGCCTGAGGTTCATCCGTGGCCTGTCTAGTACAGTCCTCAGGTGGTTTAGATCTTACCTCATGGGCAGAACTTAGAAGGTGGTGTCAGGGATTAACTCCTCTGGCCCAGTCTCTCTGTCTTGTGAGGCTCCTCAAGGTTCAGTGTTGTCCCCCATGTTGTTCGCAGTGTACATGCTGCCCCTTGGAGACATTGCAAGAAGGTATGGGCTGAGGTTTCACTGCTATGCTGATGATACCCAGCTCTACCTATCTTTTGCATCCGACCAGGATAGAGCTTTCTCAGCATTTAACAACTGCCTTGCTGAAATCCAGAGCTGGATGAATTCAAGCTAGCTGAGGTTGAATTCAGAGAAGATGAGATGGAGGTGATGGTTGTGGACCCTGGTCACCGGATAGAGGGGATAGGAGCTGTCTTACCCTCAGGACTTTTTCTGGGTGGCACCCAGCTCCCTGCCTCTGAATGGTGCAGAACCAGGGGTGATTTTTGACAATGGGCTGACACTGCAATCGAAGGTGTCGGCAGTCGTAAAATCATCCCTATACCATCTGAGGAACATCTCCATGATTAAGCACCTAGTTCAGTCTGGTGATCTGCCTACATTGGTCCACGCGTTTGTGACCTCTCACCTTGATTACTGCAACTACTTGTATCTAGGGCTATCAGGGGTTGAAATCCGCTGCTTGCAGCTCATGCAGAATGCTGCAGCCTGGTTATTGAAAGGTACTTCTCTTACCTGCCATATTTCTCTGGTGCTGCGCAAACTGCACTGGCTGCCAATACAGTGGAGTATCACCTTTAAAGTCTGTCTTCTGACTTATAAAGCCCTACACGGACTGGGCCCGGACTACTAGAAAGAGCTCCTGGTACCTTACTGCCCCAGGTGATCACTCCACTTGGCAGAAGAGAGGTTGCTTGAGATCCCAAGGGTTTCTTTAAAATCTTCAAGGGCCCATGCTTTTATGTACGTGGCCCCATCCCTCTGGAATTCTCTACCCTATCTGCTTCGGCAGTGCACGTCCATGGAGGAATTTAAAAAGGCCTTAAAGACCCATTTGTGGTTAATGACTTACCCCTGGTGATGATATTTTATTGTATTTTATGAATTCAGCAGTTATTGGATCACTGTTTATTTCATTGTTTTATGTGAATGCTGTTGTAAAGGGCCTTAGTTTCGAGAAAGGTGCGATAAAAATAAATAATTATTATTATTATTATAATACCTCTCAATCACTCACCTGGAAATTCCAGGATAAGGCTTAACTCATATCTGGGATGGAGGACCAAACTCAGGTACATTTCTCAGCTGTTAGTATTATTCACGCGTGAAGCCCACAGAATACAGGAAGTACTGTTGGAAGCATTTTCTGATGGTGAATATATCTGTATCTGTCCTGCTTGACTTTACTTTGTGCTTCCATTCCCTGCCATTCTGTCACACAATCACATATTTTACAAGGGTTAGGGATCACATCTGAGGTGAACTAGGGGATGGCCCTGACAATTGGGGTCAGTTGGGAGGTATGGCTCCCTCTCTATTTTCTGTGTCAGTAACCTCCCATACTCATTCTGTCTGCTCTGCTACCCCAGCTTCTGCAGGATCTTGCACCTATCTATCTGCCTTGCCCCACTCCATCTCCTTCCCCACCTTCCCAGCCTGCCACCTCCTTGGGGTCTCTGTCTCCATGTCTGCTATTTTGTGCATTGTCCAGATAGCCCTATCTGCACTCAGCCCTGCTCTCAGCCTGCTGCCAATTTTGCTGCTCTGCTTGACTTATTTCACTGGCTCATATAGACTTTTGGCCGGTCTTCCCTTTTTCAGTTTGCTTGCTTTTTCACATTATCATTGGATGTTGCTTCGGTGGATGTTGTACTCCTGTAATTCCCTTCCTTGTTCTCCCCTCACTTTTCTCCCCTAGCTCCTTGTCTGTCCCTGTTGTCTTTTCCTGCCCCCCAATTCCTCCCTTGTCCCATTCTTCCCTAGTGTTTCTTTTGGGCATTTCACTCCTCACTCTGACATTCTATCTCCATTTACACCCCTTTTTCCATCCTGACCCGCAATACCTTTTCCCCTAGTCTGGCATTTACACCCCTTACCATTTGCTCCAGCAATTATACTTGCTCAACTCAGGATTTCTGTTCCCTTGTTCTCCCCTGGAGCTCCTCACCCTCCAGCTTCCCAGTTATCTGCAATGTTCCTACCTATTCCCTCTTTCATGCCCCTTGTGGTGCCTCTAAGGTCCGCATCATTGGCTTTCATCATGACCTTCCGTTATTCATTGCATTCCATTGCTACCAGTATGCCCCTTCCCAGATTACTCTAACCTCACCCTTATTGACATTCCTGACTACTTCCCCTCATGTTCTCCTACTCTGACTTGCTTCCTCCCCATTTATACTGGCTCACAGTTTACCTACCTAAGACTACGTAGCCAGCTGCCTTTTCCTTGCTCAGCCCATACCAGCAGTTTGTCCGGACTCTGTCCCTAACTCGTACCTTCTGAGGTACTGAGTGAAGGAGGGCTTGCTCTGTCTACCGGGGATGGGATTTCGATACACTCAGTACTAACTACTACTTACAACCTGACCTCCTCTGTCTCTAACTCTGCCTGGCGGCATTGACTGAAGGTAAGCTTACCCTGACTACCAGGAATGGGAGCCATGTCTGCAATCTGCCATGTCTTACTTATGTATTCTCTACCTGATACCAGTTGATGAGGAATGGGACCTCATTACCCTATGTGCCTTTAACATCTACCCATGCCTGGAGACCTCAAGTCTAGGTCATCTCCCCTCACTTTCCAAGGATGGGAGTATGAGTCTACATTCAACTATTTCAGCCTTATGCAGTCTCTACCAGATACTAAGTTGCAGTTTCCCTTCAGGAACAGGTCCATTAAACCCTTTTGCTTCCAATCATTCAATCAATCAATCAGAATCTTTATTTATCCAGGCAAACATCATTGAGCAGTGCTCATTTGCAAGATGGACCTGGGTAGAAGAAGTCAGTTACACATACAATGAACCATATGTTGTATATACAGAAATATACAAGGTAGAACAGAACACAACAGCAGCATACTTGGTTTCATAACATAACATGCTGGGTTTGAGTGAGGATCATTGATAAAGTAGTAGTAGTAGTAGTAGTAGTAAAAACCTTTATTTTTTAACAGGTTTGATGACACAAATACACCATTAGGACTTAAGTCCCATTTTCAAGGTGCTACTGAATTTATATAATTTCTCAGTACATAAGTTACTTAAAACATACTGTACACAAATATTCCTATAAAGAGTTGATACAAATACTTAATAACATGCACCCTAAGATACAATATAACAACAGTGAAAACTATAACAATTTTCTATTATGGATGTTTCTAAGGTATTTCTAATAACACACTTATTTCATTTGTTTATTGATTCTAATCAAAGCATGTGCATCTCTTTGTTAATTCCTGTTTAAGAGCTGTACTGAGTAATTGTTTTACTATTGTTTATATTTTTTCACTTGCATGTTATATTAGTTCCAAACTTTTACTGCATAAAATGAGAAGGTCATCTCACCATATTTGGATTTTAGGGTTTTTATTTGATAAACTCTAAGTAGTCTATCGTCTCATAAATTATGTGTATGATTTGTCTTTACCAATTTATCATATAGGTAAGTAGGTTTTGTTGTTTTTATTACATTTCTGACTTGATTTATCCAAATAATATTTTGTTTATCTCTAAGTGAATACCAATTCATTTCCTCATATAGGTGGCAGTGATGAGTTCGACTGTCAGCTTTTAACACAAACTTTGCCAGTCGATTATATAACACCTCCACCTTTTTTAAACTTTTACCATTTGCAAACCCATAAATATGTAAACCATAATCTAATACAGGAACTATCATTTGGTTTACTATTGACCTTCTCATTTTAGTATCTAAACAATGTTTTGTCCATCTCAGTGCGCACCTAGCCTGCAGTTGACCTTGCTAACCAAATCATTTATATGATATTCAAACCTTAACTTACTATCTACCCATAGTCCCAGGTACCTGTATTCCTCTACCTGTTCTAAATACTCTCCTGATGTAGTTTTTATTTCCAATTTCAATAAATGGTAGGATGTGGATGAACTATTCTAGTATAAGCCCAGGTTTACATCAGTAGGAGGGAGGGGATACCATGAAGGTGTTAGTAAAGGAAGAATGGAAGGGAGATCTTCTAGTAAGGAGAAGAGAGAAACAAGGAGAAGGGAGAGCCTGTCAGGATAGGCGAAGAAGGGAGTAGCAAGGGACTAACTTACCAGGAATGAGACAAAGTAGTGAGTAGAAAAGGACTAGAGGGGGACTTAGTTATGTGCAATATTAGGAGCAATGAGCAAAGGGGGTAGATGATCATATTAACATATGACAGGACCATCCTACCTTTGTCTGGCGACATCGAGTGAAGATCATCTTGCTTCGACTACCAGGGATAGGAGCCCATCTCTGCAATGGACTGTTTCAACCTTCTGCATTCTCTACCTGATATCAGGTTGCCACTTCCCTTCTGGAACAGGACCATTGTACCCCATTTGCCTTCAGACTCCTACCTCTGCTTGGCAGCACTGAGTGACAGTCATCTCATACTGAGGAGCCTGCATCTGTAATGGACTGTTTCAACCTCCTGCATTCTCTACCTAACTACCCGGTTGCCACTTCCTTTCGGGAATGGGACCACTTTACTCCATTTACCTTCCCCATCCTGCCTCAGCCTGGTGGCATCGAGTTATAGTCATCTCACCTCGCATTCCAGGCAAGGGAGCCTGTGTCTGTATTAAACTGTTCCAACCTTCTGCATTCTCTATATGATGCCCAGTTACCACTTCCCTTCAGGAATGGAACCACCGTACCTCATTTGCCTTCCTCATTCTATCTTACCATTCTACATTCTGCACTTCCATGGACTCATCATACTCTTCCCCACCTTGGCCTCCTTGTGCTTTGGATTTGGACTCCACCAGCTCATTCATTCTCTATCTCCATTCAGTTTGCCTGCCTTCTGGACTCTATACTGCTGGTGACTCTTCCAATCTACCATGCAAGTTCACTTTCTCCTTAAGAGATGGGACCTCATGCCTGTTCACTACAGCGCCTTCTGTTCTCTGCTTCTGTGACCACTGGACTTTCATGCATCAACTTCAAAGCACTGGGTAACTGGATTCACTTCTGGTCTTCCTTGGATCTGCCACTTGTGACCTGCAGCTGCTTTACTACATCCTACTTTGGTTTGCTGTAGTGCTGACCCCAGTTCTGTTCCTTTCTGCTTCTGTGATGTCAGCTTGGCTTGGCCTCTGCTGTGTTTGTATGGGACTCCTTCCTCCTGTTTGCTTACATCTTCTCCAGACTTTCCCCTCCATCCTTGAAGAGCTGCCTTCTCCTTGCCACCCTAGTGGCTCAGGGCTTTGTCCTGTGCTGTGGATCTTTCTGGGGCATTTTACCCTCTCTCTGACCAGTATTCCTACCCGGTCAATTACTCCTCCCCTTTATCTATCCCATACCCCTACCCTGACAGCTCATCCACTACTCAATGGAGCACTTGTTCATTCCACCTGAGAAAAACTACATCTAGCTGACATCCCTTGGACAATATGCCTTATAGACTCTTACGCCACCATAGAGTTATCTATACTTCCCAATCATCTCCCCAGGATCAGTTCTAGAATCCCATTTGACTGGATTATAGAAAGATATAATCCCTCATTTGACTCTACTGGATACTCCCTATGCATCCCATCAATCCAAACACTATGGCAGTACAGCCTAGAGGTTAGAGCAACAAGCTGTGAATGAGCTTGGTATATCCAGCAGACAAAATACCTTGGTTTGATTCTCACAATCTCCACTTGCATACTGTGTGACTCTGAGCAAGTCACTTAACTGCCCAGTGCTCCCAGGTTGCCCCTGAAAACAGGCACTTGTGCCTAGTGGGCCTTACCCAGTTACCAAAGACTAATAAAAAAAACAATGGCTTCCCCACTTACCATATGTCATAGGATTTCTTTTTACATGGAAAAGTGACCTAATTCCTTCTGTCATGCAATGACTCTGTAATCATTATCGCCATTACAGATAACAGGAACAGCAAGATACCTCATAGCAGTACTAACATCATCTGTTTTACTTTTCCATACCTTCTCCTATGAGCACTGACTCCATTGTTCACATTACTTGTATCCTACTTCCGCAATAGCCATTGGATATCCTAAGACCTTCTTAGCTACCTTCCTAAAGCTCCTATCATAGGATCTCCAATGCCTAGCTGCCTTACTAAAGGCATTATATTCAAACCACTGTTCCAGCTCCTGGATGTCACCATACTTCATACAATCATCTACATTCCTTCGTCATATAACCATCAATCTGATCAGCTGCCCATCCAGCAGTCATTCTAGTTCATCCCTCATGATTCATCTCCCATACTCCTTCCAATGAAGACTTTCATCAAGAACAGGCTTCCATTGAATCTCAGTCTGAACATCCACAACTGATCTGACTGTCTCCTTATCTCAGCCTTGCCCCTCAACAAATCTGTATTTGACTACAGTGCAAGGAACCCCTGGCATTCTACACTACTCTTGACTTCTCATTGCCACTTCAGTCTAGAGACTCCTTCATATACTGTTTCCAGGCTTCCCACAGTATTTAGACATTGGATTATCTATAAGGCAAAACAGTCATGGCCACCTCAGCGCATGTCTCAGGCAATTACACCACACAAATACCCATATCTACTATTCAACTGTTGGACCGGCAAGGGCCTATATGAGTTTCATTATAACATCAATACCCAAATCAACACTCAAATTCCTCATGCTGACCTTCCAATTATTCCTTATACATTCAGTTACCATCTCTACCTCATATACCAATCTTCCTTCATTGGTCTAAAATCCTTCACCTCACTACTCCTACCTGGCACATAAAGACTCTGTCTGACTCTTTCATCTTCTTCATGGATGCTTACATTGCAACTTATCGATCACTGCCTAACTCCTCACCTCCAGACTCTAACTTGGACATCAAACTTTCTACAAACTCATGCTATTTTTGGTCATCACTGGCATAGGGGTGGGAATGAAGGAATGTTGGTGGATGACACCATGGGGAATAGAGAAAAGCCAAAGTAAACTACAGTTACATAAGCACTACTAACTCCATACTCTATTCAGCCAAACATTGAATGAATGTCAAGTCTCGCTACGCAAGCATTCATTATAGTGACAGACTACAGTAACTGAGTACTCTGCTCATTTTAATAACTGAGTTTAACCCATTCCAGGTAACAGCTTTAAATGGACAACCCATAGGATCTGAGTGCATATTTCCTATGTGACCTAGAGCATAACTGTATGCTCTAGGTCATGCAGAACATTGCGGACTTCATCATCGACATGGTATTGGAGTCTCCCAGATGGATAATTCTGAGGGACTTCAATGCCTGGGTCGATGATGAACTCTCATAATTTGGTCAAAATCTCCTCCAGCTTATGATAATGATGGGCTTTACACAGGTGGTTACCTCCTCTACCCATATAGGAGGCCACTCATTGGGTCTGCTGTTCCTTCTGGGGATGGAGATCTCTGACTTGGGGATGGAAACAGTCAGTTGGGCCAACCATCACACCATAGGGTTCAGTTTTGGGGCCACTCCAAATGGACCTACCCTTTCGGAGATGGGCCAGTACTGCCCATTAAGGGGAGTTACCCCATATGATCTGTTGGTGGTTCTGGACCTATCACAATTCCTGGCTGAAAGCATGAGCCCAGGGGACCTCATACTAGCCTATAATAAGGCAGTGGGAGATGCCCTGGACTTCATTGCTCCTGTTCATGTTCGACCACTCACTCTTTGACCAAGGTCCCCTTGGTATGATGGGTCCTTGAAGGAGCTGAGGTGAGTTGGTCAAAGGTTGGAGACAGCATGGTGGAAGTCCAGCTTAGATGCTGACAGGCTTAGATTGTTAGAACATTATAAGGGCTATCAATCAGAGATCACTCATAAGAAGGCAGAGTTTCTGTCCAGGGAGATCTCTGCTGCACAGAATCGACCTGCTCAGCTTTTCCGAACCGTTGACAGATTGTACAACCCAATCTGTCTCCAGTCTGGAAGATCTTTTTCACAAAGTAAGTGTGATAAGCTCGCTCAATTCTTTACAGATAAGGTTGCCAGCATCAGGTCCGGAATTGGCCCGGCTCTCTCTATGAGGGGTTGCGGAGGTCGATGGGAGGTGGTGAGCACCTGGTCTGTCTCGGCAGACTTAATCTGACTGGATTTCATGGACATTGTGAAGATTGTCCGGCCTTTGGGCCCAACCTGTTTAGTTTGGATCAGGCCCTACCCCCCTCCTAGTGGGGTGTGTAGATGTTGTCTGCCCGATTCTAGCTGAAATTGTATGGAGATCCTTGGAGATGGGGGTCTTTAAAGACTCCCTAAAGGAGGAAGTCATTCTACCACTCTTTAAAAAACCTCCTTGGATCCCAACAAACCAGGTAACTACTGACCTGTCTCTAACCTTCCCTTTGTGGGGAAGATTATTGAGAAGGTAGTTGCGCTGCAACTGGATGATCACCTTATAACCCACAATGTCTATGAAGTCCTTCAGTCTGGTTTCAGGAAAAGGCATAGCACGGAGACTGCCCTTGTTCGGGTACTAAATGACCTCCCAATGGTGAGAGATCAAAAGGCTCATACCATCTTGGTCATTCTCAATCTCTCAGCAGCCTTAGTCACTGTGGACCATGGGGTGCTTTTGGAGACCCTGCAGTTTCTTTGTGGACTTTCAGGTACAGCCCTCAAATGGTTTCAATTGTTCCTCACAGGCAGGTCTCAGAGAGTGGTCACCAGAATTTATTCCTCTGATGCCCTATCCCTGTCCTGCAGGGTGCCACATGGCTCCATATTGGTGCCCATGTTGTTCGCAGCATACATGCTGCCATTGGGAGATATCATCAGGCAATACAGCTTGAGTTTTCAGTGCTATGCTGGTGACACTCAGCTGTATATGTCCTTTGTGCCCAGACAGGTTGATGCAGTCTCTGTGCTAAATAATTGCCTTTCTGAGATTAAAGACTGGATGGGCTCCAGTTGGCTGAGGCTGAATCCGGATAAGACTGAGGTTTTGGTTGTGGACCCAAGTCACCCAGTGGCAGGATTGGGTGCTGGGCACGTGTCCAGCCTGTGGCTTAATGGTGTCCGGCTCACTACCTCAGACTGGGTGCAGAACCTGGGCGCTATCCTTGATGATGGCTGGACCCTGAAATCTCAGGTGTCAGCCATGGTTAAATCCTCATTTTACCATCTGAGGAATATCACCAGGGTGAAATGCCTGGTTCCACTGGATGACCTTCCAACACTGGTCCATGCCTTCATTACTACCAGTCTTGACTATTGTAATGCCCTCTACCTAGGGCTGTCTGGGGTTGATATCCACAACTTGCAGCTGGTACAGAACGCTGCAGCCAGGTTTTTGACTGGCACTTCTAGGTCCAGTTACATTATGCCTGTGCTGCGCGCACTGCACTGGCTGCTGGTTCAGTGGTGGATCACCTATACGGTAGGCTTGCTTACCTTTAAAGCCCTACATGAACTGGGACCTGACTACCTGAAAGAACTCCTGACACCCTACATCCACAATCACCCCAATCTGATCCACCAACGAGGGATTGCTAGAGATTCCCAGGGTTCATCTAAGAACATCTGGAGCTTGTGCTTTTTCATTTGCAGCACCAACCCTGTGGAATTCTCTACCTCGTTGGTTAGGAGAATGCTTGACTGTCAGTAATTTTAAATCTATGTTAAAACTTTATTTATTCTCACTGGCTTTCCCAGACTAATTTTATATTATTTATACTGTTACTGACTTGTTAATTGGTGGTTTATAATATGTACTGTGCCTTGATATTGAAAGGCACTATATAAATAAAGATTTACTTGCTTGCTTGCTTTGCTGTATTCCTATGCAGTTGTAGTAAGCAATTCTTTGACAAAAACATTCTTATATTGTACAGTTCTCCCACACCTAATCCTCTTACTTTTTTAACTCCCCATGGTGTCCTCCACCATCCTTCCTTCATTCCCAACCCTGTGCCAGTGAAAAATTCCAGGCCCACATGTGAAACCAGCTGAGGCACTAACAGTAGTGCAAACTATTCTTCCTGCCTATATTATGTTCAGATAATTACAAGTTTGGCTGTGAGCCCTTTGTCAGAAGAAAAAAAATATGTATGCACTACCACCTATCCACACCCTCCCTTTCCCTCATATTGACACACAAATAATCAACTAGTCATAGTAAAGTAAATTATATTTTGAGGTGCATATTTTTTCTGGTACCCTGGAATGGAGAGATGGAGCCTGAAAAATAGACATCTTTACTTTCATGCAGATAGTTGTAGAACAAATTCTAATGTCTCATATTATAAATTATCTTTATAGGCCAGCCCATTAGTGCAGAACTAGTGCTACCACTAGCAATACCAGTGACCACAGTTTGAGAATGAGCGTGGATCATTGGGGACTGACCTGGGGAGGATGATGGAGTATTTCAGGAGATGTTCTTCTCCACCAAGGGAGGGAGGAGGGAGGGTCATCGCATGGTTCTGAAACTGCCACCTGTGGATGCACGGGTGGCATTGCAAGGTCAGAGGTGTAGTGTGCGGAAGGACACCATTAGGCCATTGGCTGAGTTGTGCATCAGTGCATCACCAGCCTGGGCATAAGTCCTCATGCCAGCATCCTTGAGGGAAGGGAACAAGGGGAAACTAAGGGGTAAATCCCCCAATGCAGAAGCATCATGATGGCCCCCAAACAATGGGGAGAGTCCAGATAAGACAGTACATCTACCACTATCACCAGTGAAGGGAGCAAAACATATATCTAGAAAAAGAAAAAAAAATGTGCTATATTAGGATAGGCTCCCCACCCAGTTCCACATATTAATAGTCATACTGATTGAATAATAATATATAGGTGGCAATTGTACTCCTATGCTGAAATTCCCTTGTAGTCTGGAGGTTGGGAAAGAAAGCAAGAATAATACAATTCATGTTTCCGCTCTCTTCTCCCAGAGTTCTGGTTGCATGCTCCCATGTTAGAGCAGTTATATAATAAGTTATAGTGCATATATAATGTCTCATATAACTTGTAAATGTAGAGAATCCTAACAAACCCAATTTTGTTTCTGAAACTTAGTGTGAATATCAAGAGCCAGGAGTTCCTGAAAAGTCTCCCTCTCAGGGTCAGTTCAACCAGGAACAGTGACGAATCAAAACATGAGTATAATGGTTTATATAATAAGTTCTTTATATTTAATATTATTCCATGTGGGAAAGAGTAGGTAATCATAGTTTCAAGACTTCGTATGCTTCAGTGTGGTTCTCATATATCAGAATTTGAATTTTCAGGAAAACTCTCAATCTTCCTGGATACCAGATTGTACATTTTATCTATTACTTCCAGAGTGTTTGTTGTATACTGGAGTATTGTTTACTCACTTTCCAAAGTTCTCTTGAAAATTCCAGTTTACTTGAGATTTTTTGGCCTCTATACAACTTATATTTTTTTGTGCTATGGCTTTCATTGCTCTATATTTATCACTTTTGACAAATTTTAGTATTAACGGTCTAGGTCTCTTGTCTATTGATGTTTCTTTCTAGTTGCTGTTCCATAAGGCCTTGATTAAATAAGATATGATGACCTTCCTGGTGTGCATTTAGGGGAACCCGGCCCAGGGGCGCATCCTGTCCTGTGCCAATGGTGTCTATCCTGACTGGTTTCTCTGTGATAAACTACCCAAGGAAGAAATGCAGGGAAGCAGCAGTGGCTATATGTTTTAAGTTGGAGCTGGGCCTGACAGTGCACCCAGTGGGGGACACCATTTTGTTTGAGTGAGTGGTGGTGTGGATGGGTCCTGGAGTGGATTTCAGAATTCTCCTTGTCTACCGACCACCTGGTTGGTACAGGGGTTTTCTGCAGGAGGTGATGACCTTTGTTGCCAAGAGGGTGTTGGAGTCACTGAGATGGCTTATTCTCAGCAACTTCAACACCTGAGTGGATGATAGGGTTTTGTCTGTTGCCAGGGACTTCCTGTTTAACATGGAAGACCTTGGCCTGACTCTTGAGACTGCTTCTGGGACCCAATGCTCCGGGTATGAGCTAGACCTGGTATTCTCCCTGGAACTTGAGATTAACACCCTCAGGATTGATTCTGCCATTTGGTTGGATCATTGCACTGTCAGGTTCAGCTTTAACATCTCCTCTCCCCCCAGTTGTCCCTTCCCCTGTGGAAATGGTTGAGTTCCACCCTTTGAAAGGACTGCAGCTGGAGGGACTGCTGGCAGAGCTGGGCATTTTGTCTGTGCTAGAGGCTTGAATTGGGGATACTGGGGAAGCTGTGGCTGCCAATAACAGGGCTGTCATGAGGGCCCTGGATCATCTGCTGCTGATCCATATACGCCCGCTAGTTTTGCACCTTGGCTTGCCTTAGCTTGATGGGGAGCTGAGGGCATTAAAAACAAGGGGGCGGAGGTTGGAGAGGTGCTGGAGGAAGACCAGATCCCAGGAGGACAAGCTGGTTCCGATGACTCATTATGATGAGTATCAGAATGCAATCATCCATAAAAAGGCAGCTTTTATGTCTAGGATAATCGCAGCTGGGAAGAATTGACTGGCTCAGCTCTTTTGGGTTATAGATAGGTTATTACATCCTGCCTATCTAGAACCCATTAGAGATTTTTCAACTCAAAAATGTGAGGAGTTTGCTTGGTTCTTCTTAGGCAGAGTGTCCTTTGTTAGGGCTGGGATTTCTCCTAGTGGAATACTTTCATTGAACAGCAGCGGGCCTTGAGAGGACAGACACGTTCGGCCTCCTTGTGGGGAGTTCCATCTGGTTATGATGGTGGAGGTCTGTGGGATAATCCCACAGCTTAAACCAAAGTTCTGTGACCTGGACCTGGGCCTGACATGATTTCTTGTTGATTGCGTCATAGTCCTGGGTCTGGTTTTTGCACAGATTGTCAGATGTTTTCTTTCAACAGGGGTCTTCCCTGAGTCCCTTAAACAGGCTGTGGCAAAGCCCCTGTTGAACAAACCATCTCTGGACCATGACATCTTGGCAAATTTACAGCCTATCTCAAACCTTCCCTTTTTTGTGAAGGTTCTTGAGAAGGTGGTGACTAAACAGCTCAAGAATCACCTCATGGACTTCCAGATTTACGAACTGTTCCAATCTGGGTTTAGAGCCATGCATAGCATGGAGACCGCGTTAGTAAGAGTGTTGAATGACTTGCTCAGTTTGAGGGATAGAGAAGAGCAATCAATTCTTATTCTCCTTGATCTCTCTTCAGCATTTGACACTGTGAACCATGGGGTGTTATTGGACAGGTTGCAGGATACGTTGGATTCACTGCCAAGGTCAGCAGCTTGATTGAGTCCTTCCTTCATGGCAGGTCCCAAAGGGTAATACTGGGGAATTATTCCTCAGGCCCAATTTCCCTGCCCTGTATAATACCCCAAATGCTCTGTTCTCTCCCCCATGTTGTTCACAGTATACATGCTGCCCCTGGGCAAGGTCATAAGGTAATATGGGCTGAGTTTTCATTTCTATGCTGATGATATTCAGCTCTACCTGTCTTTCACACCTAGAAGATCTGACGCAGTAGACGTGCTGAATAAGTGCCTAGCTGAGATTTCATTGCTATACTGATCATACTCAGCTCTACCTGTCTTTCTCACCTGGAAGATCCGACGTGGTTGATGTGCTGAATAAGTGCCTGGCTGAAATCCTGACCTGGACATCATTGAACTAGATGGGGCTGAACCTGGGGAAGACTAAAGTATTGATGGTTGAGCGAGGCTGAAGGTGGGGTGTCTGGGCCTCTGGGAAAGGTTTAGGACTTTTTATTGGTCAGACCAAAATAGAGGCCTCCCCTAAGGTGAAGAATTTGGGTGTTATTATAGACAACAGCATGACACTTGATACTCAGGTGTCGGCTGTTGTTTGGATTGGTTTTTACCATCTCTGCAACATTGACCAAATGAAGTCCCTAGTCCCCCTCATGATTTAGCTACCCTAATACATGCGTTTGTCACCTGAGGCTTGACTACTGTAACACACTCTACCTCGGGGTCAGTGGGGGTGCACTGTGGTACCTGCAGCTGTTGCAAAACACTGTGTCCCAACTATTAACTGGACTGTCACGGTCCAGCCATCCTACGCCGATTCTGTGCATACTGCATTGACTGCTGGTGCAGTGGTGCATCTCCTTCGAAATAGGTCTTTTGACCCATAAGGCCCTACATGGGTTGGGTCCGGGTTACCTTAAAGAGCTCCTGCATCCCTACTCCCCAAGATGCTCTCTCAGACCAGCAGGGGAGGCCCTCCTGGAGGTCCATAGAGCAAGGCTAAAATCTTCCAGGGACCAGGCATTCGAAGTGGTGGCACCGGTACTGTGGAATTTCTTGCCAGGGCACCTCCGTGAGGCACCTTCCTTTGAGATATTTACAAATAATTTAAAAAAAAATTCCTCTTTCAAGAGGCATTTGGGGCCAGAGATTTATACCATCTAGGACAAGCAGTATCTGATTAACTAATCTGAGTTTTATTGACTATGTTTTCATTCATATTTATCTGTTATAAGTTGTATGTTTACATGTTGCTGTCTGTCTATTTTATGCTGTAAGGGCACCCTGAGCCTTCAGGGAAGGGTGCCCAAAACAAATAAAATCTACTACTACTATGACTACTACTATTACTGCTACTACTACTACTTCTGCTACCGTTATTACTACTACTACTGCTGCTGCTACTACTGCTACTACTACTACTCAAGAGGAACTTGTTTTCCCATTCTTGTACACCCTCCCCAAAAAAATCTATTTTTGCATCCTGTGTGATTCTATTGATCATCTTGTTTCTGTCTCATTGTCACATGTTGCTTTTTGAGAAATGTGTTATAATTTAGCACAGGGTCGTCTCTATTGTGTATTATCCCCCCCGACATTGATTCCTCTCTCCTCCCTCCCCATTCGTATTTCTGTCCTCTCCTCCCCCTCCCCCACTAGCTCATGTCAAGCCTCGTTATACATCTCCAACCCCCAACTCACATCTCCAGTCCCGACTTACATTCTTGCCATTACTCCTACCTCCCTTTGAATTATGGTCCCATTTCCTATCATCCCTCATGCATCCCTATTAACTGTACCGAATTTCTTTGCTGTTCTCCACCTACTGCTTCCTCAGTCTACCACTCCCTCCTTCTCTAAGCACTTGGCCTCCTCAGCCTCTTCATCCAAGTTCCAAAAGCTCCACTTCCTTATCCTTTCTCTGCTATTACTCTCCTTGGTGGACATCCACCCCAACCCTGGTCCTGCTGCTTCCTGGGATCCTGACATCTCCTCTTCTGCCACCGTCCACAGCCCTACTGCCACAGCTCTCCAAAGGGTTTCAAGATACTACATCTAAATATCCATAGCTTGCTACAAAAAATTGCCTCCTACAAGCCATTGTTGCCGCTCTAGAACCAAATATTCTAATTATCACAGAAACATGGCTAAAGAGCACGATCCCTGACCACTCGGTCTCCATTCCTGGCTACTCCCTCTCAAGGCAAGATAGAGCCCGCAAGGGTGGTGGAGTGGCCATGTACATCCTTACCTCCCTCCAATACTCCATTGTTCACTCTTCCTCTAACCCAGTGACCCATGACACTTTAGCTGTCCATGTGTCCCTCCCATTTACTCTTCCTATCTTTGTAGCTGGTATCTACTGCCGCCCAAACGTCAAGCCCTCTATCACTCTTGACCTCCTAGTTTCCATCACTTCCATCTCAACCTGGGGAACTATATATCCTAGGCAACATCAATTTAAATTGGCTGTCTCCTACAAGAACCAATACAAGAAATACTGTCAGTGACCTCAACCTCACACAGCTAATATCGGAACCCATCCACCCCAACCATAAGACACAAAATCACTACCTATTCAACTGGGCTCTAACTTCCCACCCCTGCAGAGTCAGTGCCTCTGGTATCCTTCTTGATGTGCTCAGTGACCACAATCCAGTATTCCTAGTCAGGAAAGTTCACAGCCCCAAATCCCCACATAAAACCCTACAAATATGATCATATAAATCCTTAGAATTAGAACCTCTCCTCCGCAGCCTAGACCTCTCCGACTGGTCCCCACTAGCCAACACCCCATCAGTCGATAAGGCCTTTGCTTATTTTAAAGACATATTCCTAGCAAATTGGAATGCCTTTGCCTCTCTCAAACAAACCAGGGTTAGGGGAAATCACCTACCTTGGATTACCCCAGAACTTTTGGCATGCCTCAGAGCTAGAGATCGGGTCTGGAAAAGCCATAAAGTTACCCAGCTTCCTAGCGATCTCGTATCTTACCACAAACTCTGAAATGTCTGCACCCGGGCTACAAGGCTAGGCAAATCAGAATATTTCAAAACTGCCTTCCTTACAAACATAAATTCCCCATCCTAGTTCTGGAAGGTGGTCCATGCCCTCTTTATCCCACCATCCCATTCACCCTCCATACTTAAGATAAATGAAACCCTCTTGGAACACCCAGGTGCTGTAGCTGCCGAATTTAACTCCTACTACAACTCATGTGCCGCTGATTTACTGAAATCCCTCCCTAACTACCCTCCTTCCTCTCCACCCTCCAGTGGTCCCCCTCAACCTACCCCCACTCCCATCCCCCCTAATCCTATGCTACAGTCTCCCCAAATGACACCCTAAATGCCCTTCTAGCTATCAACCCTTCTAAAGGATCCTCCCCACATGGCCTAGACCCTAAACTCCTATCTCTCTCTGCCTTGGCCATTGCCTACCCACTCTCTCTTATTCTAAACCTCTAATTCTCAACTGCCTCAGTTCCTTCCCCATGGAAACATGCTGTGGTCCTCCCCTTCCCAAAGGTGGTGACCCCTCCTCCCCTGGTAACCACCACCCTATCTCTCTCCTTCCTACCCTAGCTAAACTTCAAGAGCACCTAGTCATCTCCCAGCTTACCACATATCTAACCAACACCTCCTCCTTCTTCACCCCTTTCCAATTTGGTTTCGTGAAAAATCACTCCACCGCCGCCTTCCTTTTTTGGCTCACTGAGTCTATCCTTACAGGGATGGACAATGGCCAAATCACCTCAGCCATTTTTGTTGACCTGGTCAAAGCCTTCAACATTGTCTCCCACTTTCTTCTCCTAGATTCCCTCTCAACAGTTGGACTATCCCCCTCAGCCACAAACTGGTTCAAGGCCTACCTCACTGGTAGAACACAATCAGTCAAGATTTCTAACATCATTACCCCTCCACTCCTGATTAGAAATGGTGTTCCACAGGGCTCCGTGTTAGGGCCCTTATTATTCTCCATCTTCTTAAATGACCTTCCATCCACCTGTTCACCTTTTTCCACCATACACATGTATGCCAATGATACAGTCCTGTATGCATCTGGTTCTATCCCTGCTGAGGTTACATCCAACTTGTGGCATGACTTCAACAAAGTTCAGCTTTGGTTTACTAACCATCAACTTTTTCTTAACACCAAGAAGACTGTCTTCATGACCTTTAGCACAAGGCAGAGACTCTCTAGGCTTCCCTCCCTGCCCACTTTCCACATCCTTGATAGGACTCTACTTGAGGACACATCCTCCTTCAGTTACTTAGGTGTTTGGCTGGACCAACACCTGAACTTCTCTGTACATATTGATGCCGTCCAGAAAAAGTTGTGCCTCAAGCTTGGTGCCCTGTTCAGGAACCATAACTGCATCCCTCCTATGGCTAGGCATGATCTTTTTCAGAAGATGATCTTCTACATTTTTGACTACTGTGACATAATGTACGGTGCTACTCCCAAGTCCTCCCTGGCCAGATTGGATACCTCTTCAACTCCTTCTGCCACTTTGCCCTCGATGCTGCCTCCAACACCCACCATTGTGATCTCTACCATGCCCTATCCTTCCCCTCCCTTACAAGTAGACAACTCTCCCACTGCACCAAATTCACCTCCAAACACTGGTTGGGTGAACTCCCTTCATACCCCTCCTCCTCTTTTATAACCCCCCTTCACAATCCCTAAGATCAACTGACTCTCGAACTCTGGTGATCCCCCACTGCACTACCCTCATCGGTCAATCAGGATACTCCCATCACCTCCCAAAACTGTGGAATTCCCTTCCCCCCTCAAATTTGTCACTCATCATCCTGCTATTCCATCAGCTCTTCCTTCAAAAACTTCCTTGCACCTAGCTGTTCCTGCTATGACCCTCCCTAATTTCCCCCAAGTCCCTACATGCCCTCTAAACCCCACCCCATTTCCTCTATACCCACGCAATTTGCCCATGATCTACCCCACCTCCCTCCCATCAAATCTACCAGCCTCCCTTCCCCCCATTTCCTCCCCCTCTGGCCTTCCCTTGTCCTTCTCAATGTTCTAAATCATCCTAAGCTGTTATCAGTGCTTGCCCCTACCCTCTCCCTACACCTACAGCCCTAACCCTCACCGCTCTCTCTCTCTCTCTCTCTCTGTATCTCTGTAACTAGTCCTAGTTATTGATCTACCCCAAATCTCAAATGCACTTATAGTCCCTTCTCTTCCCACTCTCTTCCTTCCTGATGTACTCTCTCTGTATCCTGAAAGGGCTAGGTCTTCAGCCCCTCTCCTCTCTCACCTCTCTCTCTCTTCTAAAGCCTACTTTCTATCGCTGCCTACTTCCCTCCTTTCGTGCACTACTTAGTTACCTACAACCTGCTTCCCTCCTGTCCAGGCTCTACCTCTGCCTTGTGCAGGCAGGGTCCACACCACAGCTTACTGTTGTGGCCAGGCCCAGGCAGACCCTTCTCTTCCCCCTCTCTTCCTTCCTGATGTGCTCTAACTCTTGCTGCCTACAACCTGCTTCCCTTCCATTATGCTTGACCACTGCCTTGTGCAGGCAGGGTCCCCAGCACACTGGAGGGAACAACCCACCCCTCTCCTCCTCCAACCTGCCTTCCCCTCCTCCAAAATCACACCCTTTTTATCCCTGCTCTCTGCCTATACACATATAAGCTCCCCATCCACTCCCTTAACTAGCCCTAGTTATTAGCCTACCCAAAATCTCAAATGCACTTATAGTCCACCTTGCACTTCTGTTCACCTTGCAAATTTTGTTCTGTCTGTGTCTTTCCTCACAATTCTGCCCTAATTCAATCCTTCTGTTTCTACTCAGCCATTTTTCAATCTACAAAGCTATGTCCCACCAAGTGTTTGCCAATTGCCATTTGTGCTATCACATCTATCTAGTTCTAAACTGTTAGCATGGTATCCATCTAGTTCATACCTGTTAGCATTCCTCCTTTTCAGTACTTCTGAATAGCCTGCTCACTATATTGAATGTAATCAACTTGTATATCTATACTGTGTACCAACTCTCTGTATACTATCCTCATGTTCCCCTACCCCCACAGATGGCACCAGGAGACAAGCAACTTGTTGCTCAGGATACTTTCCTGGTGAAACATTTCAATAAATAAATAAATAAAAAGACTGGTATTCTTCCAAAGCACTATTTTTTTCACTTCTTAATTGACTTTTTATTAAAAGTTATGAATTTTATGTTTATTTTCCCGTACATCAGTAGGCATATTTTTATTTTTTAGAGATTATCTTGTATCATTTTGAAGACTGGTGCAATGCACCATTGTACTGTCATGCCTTGTGGCTATCAATTTTTCTCCATTCAAATTAATTATATCTGCTTTATGCTGTGAAAATCATGATCAAGGTATTGCCACATTCTGTATCATTAACAACATCACCCAGAATATTATCAGATGAAGCTGTGACATCACTGCAAAATGAAAGCTCATCCAATGCATAGGTGATTGGTGCTCATCCCCCCCCCCATGGCTGACTATCCAGTGGCATATGGAAAGAAAAGGAAAAATGTTTTCTACAAAAAGCTGGGCAGCAGAGCAACATAAATACTGCAATTGAACAGAAAAGTGAAATGAAGTTATAAAGACTGCTATGTTTTATTAGAGGGCTTGATGGAGAGGTGGCAGAATGTTGTAACATACCTAAAGATATTCTATGTCTTGTGTTTGGTGATATGGAACGTGTCAAGAAACTTAAGCATAAGTTGTACTACATAAAGCAGATGAAATTAATTTAAATGAAGAAACATCGAGAGCCACAAGGTGAGACAGTACAATGATGCACTGCACCAATTTGCAATTTGAATGTTGTCTCTATAGAGGGTTTGACGGAGAAGTGGCAAAATGTACTGAAGTACCTATAAATAATCTACATCATTTGCTTGGTGATATGGAATGTGGCAAGAAATTTGAGCATGAGTTGCACTCCATAAAGTGGATGAAATACATTTAAATGAAGAAATATTGGGAGCCACAAGGGAAGACAGTACAATGGTGCACTACACCAATCCACAATAGTAATCATGTTCTGAGCACCCTTGGTGGGGTGGTAGCAATTTCTCATAAAATTATAAAAAGAGAGGTGTTCAGAGCATTAGTAGACCAATGTGCCTATCTTGTACCATGTTTTACACTAATGATGACTTGCATTACCCATGCGGTCTGTTGCTCTTGAGTAATAGTGTCTTCATTGTCTTTATTTTTCATAGGTAGCTGTTGTTGGAATAGAAAAGTTACATCTTCCATTTTCTGTGACATAAATTTTGTGTCTAGTTTGTATGATATGTTGCACTAGACCCTAGTTTTATGTGTTCAGTTGAAACTGAGGGTGCAATACTGTCTTCATTTTCTGGAAAGACATGTCGGCTATCTGTAACAACACTGGCATTTGATTCATTACTCATGCTTTTACCAAGATGATTTTCTGAGGACCTTTGTTCATTCTTCTTTTTCTTTTAACTTTCTATTTTACTTCTAGTTTCCATTTTGTGTCAGCTTAGTACATCGCTTTTTAAGAACTTAAGCTGAGTTTGTGATGAAGTTAAAGGTTTTGATTTTATTCTAGTTTTCTCAGTTCTTCTATTTGTGTTGCTCTATTCTTTACACTTCAGTTTTTTTGTTTTGGTTTTTATTTCATTTCAGAAGATTTAAGTAACTAAATCATTCGTTACTGATATTGCCTGAAGGTTTAAGAGTTTCTTCTCTTACTTTTTCATCAGTTAAAATATCTTTCAGATGATTAGTCTACATGTGTCCTTTATTATGCTTGCGAGCTTGTATTTCCTATGTTAGTTGTTTTCTCATAACACAATGTTTTTCTTCCACTTCTGAGTGTTTACGTTTGCAGACCATAACCTGGGTTGGAGAGACATACAGGGATGGCAGTAAACTGAATACTGTTTCCAGTATCTTATCCACTTGATTTCCTAGTGTTTGACTTCAATTCTACATTTGTCTATATCAGCTTCATTCCTTTGTGTAACTTAGTCCAATAGTCATAAAATAATTGTATAGTATATGGTTTGAGCTTATTATTCATGGCATTTTGTGCCTGCTCAAATCTTGTTGTGCACATTCTAACAGTTGCTCTACACATTCTAAAAGTTGTTGTGCACATTCTAAAAGGTATTGTGCATATTCAGTAATTAATATTCATAAGCCACTAATTAATATTCATTTCCCCATGTGCTATCTGCCACCTGATTGGTCCAAATGGACAAGTTCACACTTAAATCTCAGCAAACACGGTGGTGTTGCTTAGCGAATGGCTCACCAAGACAGCTGGAACATGAACTGCCATACTTGGCTCTGTGTTTCAAAATTGAACACATTTGACAATTTCTTTTTCTTGAACTGCTGCCAAGAATGGTAGCACATTCAGGAGTGAAATGGGACCATACCAATGCACTCTGCAGCAGACCGTGCTGCTGACAACAACTACGATGGTGAACACAAGGTATGAAACCTTGTAACATCTAAATAAATTGGTGAATTTAACTTTTTTTTTCTTTGGGGGAACTATATAGTATAAAAAAATAAAACATGGGTGAACATACACAGCTCGTCTTGTGTTTCCATCTCAGGGTCAAAATACCAGCATGGACCTCTTGAGCTTCACTCTCAAGATTCATATACTGGTATCAACCCCTCAATGGAAACACAGGCTTGTTGTGTATGCTCACCCATGCTTTATTCCTTATATAATGTATGGACAGTGTCTATTAACTGCTGTTTTCAGTCAGTTTACAACCTGATAATTCCATCATTATGACATCAGTATGCTGTAAACACTTGCTTAACTATGTCATAATGATGGGATTACAGCATAGGTTGTCACCACCTGTCAAAATTCTTAGAAAGGAAAGGTGATCTGCTGCTTGGACATTCATTCAAAACACATGCATTCCATCTGGACAGTTACAGACCCGCTGTAGTGTAAATTGCAATGGGTAATTTCAGCACTTCAGTTGCTCAACATTCAAACCAAGAAGCATTCATAGCCAAGCAGGAGAACAAATGCAAATTGAAAAAAAGCTGTATTTTTTTCCCACAGTGGCTAGTTTTTCCATACACTGTAAAATACAATACCTAAGTAACAGTGGTCAATTACGGATGTAATCATCTAGTGCAGTTGCCATGACAACTGTAAACCACTTGAGCTGCACTCTCAAGGTTTACTTGGTTGTCCTGGCAACTGCTTGAGGTGATTACATTGTGGTTAACCACTGTTACTCAGGCATTATCCTCTATTTTGTGGATGTCCACTTACTGTAGTTCATTGCACAGCATGACACAATGTAACTCTTGTGTTGTACTGCATAGCTCATTGAAGACAAAAACTCAAACAACCATTCAGATTAGTTTCTAATGCAGTCCACACCAAATGGTCTTACTGGGTGATTTGGATGTAGTCAGGGTTATGCTAGAAGGAGAGTGATACAACATATTCAAATGTAAACAACACAGTAAAAGTAAAATCTCTTTTCTTTTTTTGGCTCCTTTGGGTTTTTTCACCCCTTAATTATTGATTCTTCATGTTTCTGTAAAGGCTGGTACACTCATACATGCAGAAGAAAAGTGTAAAATATTTGAAGTATATTTGTTGTTTTAATTCAGTTCTACTTATCTTAGTCACAGTCACTTAGCATCTACTCATTTGTACTGCTGGATTATGTAAGCTAACATATTTGATTCAGATCAGCTGTTTGATTAGTAATTGTTATGAATCTTTTTTGTTTGTGCTGCAAGCATTCACCTGCTAAAAAAGTTAGAGGAATTAAAGGAGCTCAGTAATGAAAGAAACTTGCACCATGAGTCAAACTCACTGACCACATCTCCTCTTATAATAGCTCAAGGCTTTAGGTTTGTTTCTGTGACTGAAGGCAATAGCTACCGCTATAGCATCTGCCATCCATCATCCAGCGTAATGCTGAAGGCAGCTGTAGGCTCAGGTGGAAATTGCATCAAGATTTCCTTCTTCTTGAATATTTGGCTGATTCAGTCAGTTATAGCTAACTCATCTTTATTTCTTGCCATGGGAGTAGGTGATGTATCTTCAATCGGCAAGCAAGCAAATTGTCAATAGTAGCAGTTGAAATACGATTTCAACTTATGAACTGAATAATGCTACTAGTGAAAAGTGACAGAAAAAAATGAAGAGCACAACTTAATGCATTCAGTTCACTGCACTCTGCATAAGTAGTATCAAACTTTTCATCTATAATGTCCAGATTTTGTAGCAGTTCAACTTGACATCCTCCAAATTCCCATGAAGGCAGGGAGGGCAGCACCCATCATAAAACTGAAAGTGGACTAGGCAAAGGGCACCAGATGGGATGAATAGTAGAGTATTAATAATAATAATAATCTTTACTTCTAAGGCAACTTTCAAATATCAAGGCACCATACATTGGGATCAGACCAGTGCAACAGGAGTTTGAGGAGTTGGGGAGGGGCCTTAGACAAGTAGCACAAATGGTAACTTCAGATCAGAGCAGTGCAACAGGAGTTTGTGGAGTTGGGGAGGGGCCTTAGACAAGTAGCACACACAGTAACTTTCTCGGCCATGCTACCTGTCTATGGCATGGATGAGGCTCGGGCACTCCACACCATGGGATTCAATGACTGGTTGAAAAGCTGGTGCAGTGCTCAGGGATTTGGCTTCATTGGGGACTGGGGCTCCACCTGGAGGGATGCAGGCCTATACAGGTGCTATGGTCTGCATCTATCCTGGAGGGGAACCAGGATCCTAGGTGATAGGTTTAAATGCTTCAGTGGCAAGCATTTAAACTAGCCAAGGGGGGAGGCATTGAAGAGGAGAAGGGAAATCCTAGCCACCCCAAAATAAGGGTAATTATTGAGGTAAACACCAAAATAGAGCAGTGAATAGGGAAAAGGGCAGGGGTAAATGGAGAAAAAGACAAAGGCAGTAGGGACAAGGATGGGGCAAAAAGAAATAAAGCCATAAAAAAATGGAGGGTAATGAATACCAATGCCCGTAGTCTAGGTAAAAAGCTCCCTGAAATGGTGGCCTTGATGGAAGAGGGATGCCTGGATATTGTGACAGTCACAGAAACATGGTACACAGGGAACCATGAATGGGATGTCAACATACCAGGGTACACAATATACAGGAGGGACAGGGAGGGAGGAGGAGGAGGAGGAGGAGGAGTAGCTCTCTATGTAAGGGAAGAAATAAAAGCAACAAAACTAAAGGGTAGACAGGGAGGAGAGGAGGCACTGTGGATCACCCTGGAGACTGGAAATGGCTCCACAATCTACACAGAAGTTGTATACAGACCCCCATCTCAGGAGGAGGAAATGATAGAAGGCATCCTTGGGATGGCAGAGAAAGGGGAGATATTGCTGATGGGGGACCTGAATATGCCAGATGTTTACTGGAGCACCTTTGCTGCAGCCACATCCAAGAGTAGGGCCATTCTCGATGCCCTACAGGGGCATGCCTCAGACAGTTAGTTTTGGAACCCACTTGGGAGAAAGCAGTCTTAGACCAGACCTGGTACTCTCAAATGGGGATGGAGAGAGGATCTCTGATCTTGAAGTGGGTAGCCATCTGGGAACAAGCGACCACCAAACAGTGTGGTTCATGATAAACTTAGCTGTAGAGTCAAGCCACACAAAAGTGAAGGTACTGGACTTCAGGAGGGCTGATTTTGACAAAATGGGAGAGTGCCTCAGAAAAGCACTAGCAAACAGGCAAGAAGGTGGGGTGGAGCAACAATGGGGAAACATGAAAACCGCCATCACAGAGGCAACAAGTCTTTGTGTGAAGCAAATAAACAAATCAAAATGAAAGAAAAAAACACTATGGTTCTCAAAACAAGTGGCGGGGAAGGTAAGGGAAAAAAGATAGCATTCAGGAAGTATAAGGAAACACAGAAGAAGCAGGACAGAGAACTGTACCAGTTAAAGCAGAAGGAAGCAGGCAAGGCAGTCAGAATAGCAAAGGCCCAAACCGAGGAAAAGATAGCCAACTCTGTTAAGAAGGGGGATAAAACCTTTTATAGGTACAATAGGGAGCAAAGAAAGACTAAGGCAGGGATACTGAGGCTGAACAAAGAGGAAGGTGGTTGGGCAGAGAGTGACAGTGAAAAAGCAGGGATACTGAACGAATACTTCTGCTCAGTATTCACAATGGAAAAACAGGGGGAAATACGTAATCCAGTCAATAGAAGCACTCTGGATAAGGGGTTGATATTAGTCCTTTCACAGAAGAAAGGGTTCTGAAAGAACTCTTAAAACTGAAGGTGGATAAAGCAATGGGGCCTCATGGGATTCACCCCAGAATTTTAAAAGAACTAAGGGAAGAACTAGTAACACCACTGACTACCCTTTTTAATAAATCATGGGAGGATGGGGTGGTACCCGAGGACTGGAGGAGGGCAGATGTGATTCCGCTTCATAAAAGTGTGAGCAAGACAGAGTCAGGAAACTACAGACCTGTCAGTTTGACCTCAGTGGTAGGGAAAATGATGGAATCACTTCTGAAGGAAAGAACTGTTGAGTACCTAGAGGCCAGTGGGGCACAGGACCCAAGGCAGCATGGATTCACACAAGGAAGGTCATGTCAGACAAATCTAATTGATTTCTTTGACTGGGTGACCAAAGCAGTAGACCAGGGAGGGGCTGTGGACAAGGCCTACCTAGACTTTAGCAAGGCATTTGACACAGTCCCGCACAAAAGATTAATAAACAAATTAACCAGCCTGGGAGTCGGTCCTTGGGTGGTAGCCTGGGTAAAACACTGGTTGGACAACAGGACACAGCGGGTAATAGTAAATGGAGTCCACAGTGAAGAAAGGTGGGTTACTAGTGGGGTACCGCAGGGTTCAGTACTGGAGCCGGTCCTTTTTAATGTCTTTATAAGTGACGCTGCAGAGGGACTGGAAGGGAAAGTATGTCTCTTTGCAGATGACACAAAAATCTGCAACAGGGTTGATACACAAGGTGGGGTGGAAAGGACGAAAAGGGACTTGGCAAAGTTGGAGGAATGGTCAAATGTATGGCAGCTTAGATTCAATGAAAAGAAGTGCAAAGTAATGCAACTGGGAAACAAAAATCCAGGGGAAGAGTACACAATGGGGGGTGAGATACTGACAACAACAAAAATGGAAAGGGACCTGGAGGTAGTCATATCAGACAACCTAAAGGTGGGCCAGCAATGTAAGAAGGCAGTAAGGAGGGCTGGGGGGATACTGGGATGCATAGGGAGAGGCATCACCAATAGAAAACAGGAAGTTGTTAGCCCTCTGTACAGACAATTGGTAAGACTACATCTGGAGTACTGTGTACAGTTCTGGAGACCCTATCTCCACAAACAAATAGACAGGGTGGAGGCTGTCCAGAGTAGGGCAACCAAAATGATGCAGGGTCTGCATCAGAAGACATATGAAGAAAGATGTATAGCCTCGAGGAAAGGAAGGGGAAGGGGGGGCATGATAGAAACTTTCAAATACCTCAATTGAATCAACAAAGTCCAAGAGGGTAGCATCTTTCAGAAAAAGAGATGTGCAAAAACAAGGGGGCACAATTTGAAGATAGAGGGAGGATGGCTCAGAGGTAATGTGAGGAAGTATTTCTTCACAGAGAGGGTTGTGGATACATGGAACAGCCTTCCTGAGGAGGTCATAGAGTCAAAAACAGTGGGGGAATTCAAGAATGCATGGGACAGACATAAGGCAATTCTAGTGGGGTGTAGGAGGAAGTAGGCTGTTGGTTAACTAGGATCTGCAGCTTACCCGTTAGGTAGGGAAATGGGCAGACTAGGTGGGCCAAGCAGTCCTTATCTGCTGTCAAATTCTATGTTTCTATGTAAAACAATCATCAGATGATAAAAAAAGATATAAAACAATAAAATCCATTATAATTCTGGAAATGCCAATATCCACAAGAACGTTATTAAAGGAGCTTAGGAAGGTACTGGCAGCACCACTGGCAGCCCTGTTGAATGAATAACTGGAAATATGAATGGTTCCAGCGGACTGCAGGAGAGCAGATGTAGTCCTTCTACACAAAAGTGGGAGTAAGGAGGAGGCTGGAAATTATAGACCAGTAAGTCTGACCTCGATGCTCACAAAAATAATCGAATCACTGCTAAATGAGAGGCTTGAGGAACATCTTGAATCCAGCAGAGCACAGGATCCAAGGCAGCATGGATTCACTGTGGGAAAGTCATGTTAAACTAATCTGACAGATTTGTTTGACTGGATGACCAAGGAATTGGATAAGGGAGTAGCAGGGGATGTGGCCTACCTGGACTTTAGCAAGGCCTTCGACACTGTTACACATAAGTGGCTTGTAAACAAGTTAGACAACTTCAGAATGGTTCCCAAGGTGGTAAACTGGGTTTGAAATTGGTTGAGGGATAAAACACAGAGGGTGGTGGTAAATGGAGCTCAAGCCAAGGAAAGGAGGGTGACCAGCGGGTGCCACAGGGATCAGTTCTGAGGCCAGTCCTATTTAATGTCTTCATAAGTGACATTGTAAAGGGGCTAGATGGAAAGGTATGTCTCTTTGCAGATGACACCAAGATCTATAACAGATAGACACTTCGGGAGGGGCAGAAAAAATTAGGAGGGACCTAGCTAAACTAGAGAAATGGTCAGGTGTGTGACAGCTAAAATTGAATGCAAAGATGTGCAAAATCATGCATTTGGGGTACAGGAACCCAGGGGAGGTTTACATGATGGGGGGGAAGGTGTATACTGACTGCTACCAAACAGGAAAGGGATCTGGGGGTAATCATATCAGATTCATTCTTTCATTCATTCATTCAAAAAATTGTATTCATAAAAATTATTATGAACAGGGATAGATGTTTCAAACTCCATTGAACAGAGCTAATTTCCAAGGAGGTCCCTAACAATGTAGCAAGTTCTATTACTATGAGTTACAGTTAATAATATACATAAGCATATCATGACATTAAACAATCAGTGGTTAATATATATATATATATATATATATATATATACACATACATATATGTGTGTATATATATATATATATATATATATGCAATATATATATATATATATATAAACACCATGGAGACAAACTCATATATATAAACATCACTAATCACTACAACAGACAACTATATCACATACAGTTGGGTTCACATAAAGTAGTTATGCAATCAACCAATATAAGACTGCAAGATGACCTAAATGTGGCTAACAATGTGCCAAAGCTGTGGGGTGAGCCAGTGGTGTGCTGGGGTATGTGAGGGAGAGGTATCACCATCAGAGGAAATGAGATGGTGATGCCATTATGCAAATCATTGATGAGACCCCATCTGTGTTACTGTGTCCAGCTCTTGAGGCCACACCTCTTTATGGACACAGTCAGGAAGGGTCAGTTTAGAGAAAGGCAACAAAAATGGTGCAGGGTCTGCTCCAAAAGGCATTTCAGGAGAGACTGGAGGACCTCAAAAAGTATACCTTGGAGGAAAGGAGAGAAAGAGGGGATATAACAGAGATCTTCCAATATCTCAAGGGCATAAATAAGGTACAGGAGGGTAGCATCTTTCAGAAAAAGAGATGTTCTAGAACAAGGGGACATGACCTGAGGGTGAAAGAGGGTAGACTAAGGGGTAATGTGAGGAAGTATTTAGAAACATAGAAACAAAGAATTTGATGGCAGATAAGGACCACTTGGCCCACCTAGTCTGCCCATTTCCCTACCTGACGGATGAGCTGCAGATCCTAGCCAACCAACAGTTTACTTCCTCCTACCCCCACTAGAATTGCCTTATGTCTGTCCCATGCATTCTTAAATTCTCCCACTGATCATGACTCCACAGCCTCCTCAGGAAGGTTGTTCCATGCATTCACAACCCTCTCCATGAGAAAATACTTTCTAACATAACCTCTGAGCCATCCCCCCTCTATCTTCAAATTGTGCCCCCTTGTTCTTATACATCTATTTTTCTGAAAGATGCTACCATCTTGGACTTTTTTAATTTCCTTGAGGTACTTGAAAGTTGCTATCATGTCCCCCCTCTCCCTCCTTTTCTTGAGGGTATACATATTAAGTTGCTTTAGTCTCTCTTCGTATGTCTTCTGGTGCAGACCCTGCACCATTTTGGTTGCCCTCCTCTGAACAGCCTCCACTCTGTTTGTGTCTTTGTGTGGATGGGGTCTCCAGAACTGCATGCAGTACTCCAGATGGGGTCTCATCAACTGTCTATACAGAGGGATAACAATTTCCTGTTTTCTACTGTTGATGCCTCTTCCTATGCATCCCAGTATCCCCCCAGCGCTCCTTACTACCCTCTCACATGGCTTGTCCACCTTTAGTTCATCTGATATCATTATTCCCAGGTCCCTTTTGATTTTTGTTGTTGTTAGTATCTCAGCCCCCCTTTTCTTCAGGAAAGGGTGGTGGATGCATGGAACGACCTCCCAGTGGAGTTGGAGGGGGGCTAACTAGGTAGGGGAATTTCAAAATGCACTGGATAGGCATAGGCGAACCCTAGTTATAGGAAAGACAAGAAAGCAAAATATCAAGTAGGGTCTGTGGTTTTTGCAGCAGGTAGGGAAAATGGGCAGACTGGGTGGGCCTAGCGGTCCATATCTGCCATCAGTTTCTATGTTTCTATGTTTCATTGCTGTCTACAGGTAGCTTGCATGCATGCTTGTGTGTCTTCTCATGCTCCTCCGCACACTTAATAATGTAAATTATCCAATCTCACTCTTCTTGATCTGTGGATTCTGTCCACATCAATTGATACATTTTTAGGATCTGTCTCCACATAGGCAGTCATCACTTTTTTACAAGACTCTCTCAATGTGGCAGTATTGGCCAAAATTTCAGGAACCTCTACAACCCTCAAATTTGTTTCTTCTGGCCGTTGTCTCAGAGTCTGACAAATTAGTGTGTGCCTCTTTTTGCTAATTCTTGAACTGCTTGATTTGTCTGGCCATGGGTTTTGATTATCGTCTAGAGTGGAAGTCTGATGCTGAATATCTGATAGTTCACTTTTTATAATCAAGTTTTCTTCTGCCAGTTTATCAAAGGAGTTGTGTAATTTGTCCACTTTCTTTTCCAGTGTTTTCTTGTAAGCTAGTTGTTTGTTCATAATTTTCATTTGATTTAATGCCAGTTTAGCCCAATCTGTGATGCCAGAAGTGTCAGAAGCTTCCCCCTCCTCCTCCTCCTCTTCCTCACTTCTGCACTACTGAGATATGTTAGTTGAATTAAACATTTACTGCAAAAGCATTTTCATTTTCATTTGCAATTGCAAGAACCTTTGTATGCAGTGCTGTTTCAACAGTAGCCCTTTCTTTTGTTTTCATGTGTCAAAACCTTCAGCCCCTTGGCAAACATCTGTTCTGTTATATAGCCACTGAATGCTGTTACAGTAACATGCTGACTCTGCTCATATAGTTTCCCAGTTTTTTAATAAGTGTCCTCAACAGATTTACTACAAAAGACTGACAGGCAATTGCTCGACAGTCATAATCTCATCACCAAAAGTCTGACAGAAAATCTCAACAGTTGTGGCAGGTGTTTTTTTCCTTGTTTCAGGGGGCAAAGTTCCCTGCACCCCCCTTAATTGTTATAACATACTCTGCCACAGGGAAAATCCCACTGTCTGAATTTTCAGTGTTGGGCTTGCGGAGTTGGGATTTCAAGTGTCAGGCAACCAAGTTTCTGTCTTTCAAAATACTCCTGTCCTCAACCAACATTGAGGAAGAGCTCTCTGCTTCATAGCTCTGTTTTCCTTGTTCTACCTCCAGTACATTTCTTTGTAGCTGTGATTCCTTCAAAACTTCTCTGGTTTTTGGATTCTTCTTCTCATGTGCTATTCACAATATATTTAACCTACTCCCCAACATAATTTTAATGACATCCCCCTTGTGTACTGTAGCCAGCTATCTCATCCACTTCTCTGCAGAAGAAATTTTATAAAAACCTGATCCACCTAAAAGTTGAGACCCATCAGTGTACCCCAATGAACTTCCAGTGATAGCACTACATTGTAGCTCTGAAATCTTCACATTTGTACATGTATTTACATTTAATGGTTTTGATATAGCAGGGGAACTGGGGAGATTATTGACCCATGCAGTAGCGGGCGCCCACACTTTCATCTCTCAGCTGTTTATTATACCATTTCCCACATCAGGGTTCTGATCACGCTGCATTTTTCTTCCATCTACTTTGGTTGCCATTATGAGTTTGCTATTCTCATGATGCTATAGGCTACCTCAGTACTGCTGCTTCATTGCCTTGACAGTCCTCGTAAAGTTGTACTGGCATCTGTTTTTTCAATGACTGCAATAGAGGTAAAAACGGCAATATTGATTGATGCAGAGGGCTGTTTTTGTGCCAGCTCTTCATTTAACACTCTTTAACCCTGCTTGGTTAGTCTCTTGATTATCCAGACTGACTTCACTGACTTGACTGACATTTCATCTCCTACTGTATAGGGCACTTTTTGTACTTCTCAGGCTGTTTTTCTTTTACATTTCCCTTGGATTGTGAGTGTCCTCCATGGCTCCATGTGCTCTGTGTACCCCAAACAAATTTGTAGACTCCATAGGTGTATTGTTTTTATTATTCACTTCCCCTCCACTAAACTCAGTATTTACTGTTTTGGATATGAAGTTCACAGCAGCACTCCATTTTGTAGTGAGTGATGTCTTTTCTTTTTTTCAGTTCTCCAACCAACTTACTTGGAGGTTGTTTGCTTGAATTGTTCTTTGTATCATAATCTCAAAAGTTGAACATACTTTAGTTGTTTTTTTTTTCAAGATTATCTCAAATTAATGTTCTCCAAGGATATTCATCGAGCTAGGAAACAAAAAACTGACACTACTCACCAATGCAGAAAACAAGACACTAGTCTCAGGGCTGCAGTTGAATCAAGTATATAGATAACCATGTGGTGAGAACAAGTTGTATATGGATCCCGTTCTAATACAGTTAGTACAAAATTGAATTTTAAAGCAAGGATGATTAACATTCTCTGCATAGGGCCAAGCCTGTAACAAGCTCTGGCAGGAGATCAATTCATATCCCAAAACCTAAGCAATTAGATTAATACTCTGATTCTACATCAACCATATCTGAATAGGCATAGACACAAACTAGATGCTTACCTCATATTTTATCAAATTGCTGCTAGGTGGGACCAAGCCCCAATTGATAGGATGTGTCTACAACCCACCTAAGATTGCAAAAGAAGTCTTAAAGACCCTTTTGGCAGGAATCCCTGGTCTACTTCTGTGGGAGAAAATAATCCTTGGTGAATTTCAATCTCCATTGGGGGTCAGCATAAAAATGGTGAATTAAAACCCAGTTTGCAAGAGTCCAATCTGACCCAATTAATCTGTGAACCTACAAAGCTGAATATAAAGTCAAGAAACCATGCCATTTTGGATTGGATCCTTGAATCCAATCCCAGTAGATTTAAACTGGTTGGCACTCTTGCAGACTCCCTAAGTGACCATGCCCCTATATTCGGCATCTGGAGAAATGACCACCCCACCCCTCCACCCAGAATTTTCTGAGCTCATGATTATTCAAACTTTGATAAATGCTCCTTCCTCGAATATCTATCTGCAGTGGACTGGACCCAAATAAAGCTAGCCTCCAGTTTAGATACAGCCCTTGAATTCTTTATAAATAATTTCCTCTCAGCTGCCAATAAACATGCCCCCTTCAAAACAAATTGGAGTTAAAAGGCAGCACTCAAAGTGGTTGACCTGAGATCTAGAAAAAAACTCCTGGGGGTAAGAGATAAAGAATGGGGTAGGTACAAATCCACAAATCTGACCAAGGATTGGGTGAACTACAGAGAACTTTGAAATAAGTGTAAAAAATAACTAAAATCTGCTAAAAGACAATACCTCCAGAACCGACAAACCAAAAACCTTTCTGACCTCCAAACATTTTGGGCCCAAATTAACTCTCCTCAAGGGGAACACCAACCATAATGAATGAAATATTATAGCGAATGGTGTCCATCATAAGAACCCATAAGACTCTGCTAATGCATTTTAATGCGTTTCACATAGATTTTGACAAATTCAAAAATAATCCACCAGGATTTCTCCTTTCCCCCAAGATGGTTTAGTGGATCCTTACCATTCTCCTAATTTCCATTTCAAACTAACAACTAGATCTGAGGTACTAAAACTACTAAAGAGAACTAAATCTGCAGGTTCTGCTGGATATGACAAGCTGGAGCCCAAGCTTCTCAAAACTGCAGCACATGTCATTGCCTCCCCATTCACTTGGCTTCTTATCAGATCACTGCTTAAATGCAAAATCCCCACAGTTTGGAAAGTTGTCCTGGTCAGTCCTATTCCTAAGGGGGGTGGTATTGAGCTTGTTGAGAATTACAGACCTATGTCCATCCTTCACAATGTAAGCAAAGTGTTGGAAAGCAGGTCCACGAATGCATCAAGCTGCACAATCTACTATCAGCATGTCAACATGGTTTTAAGAAAAATCATGGTACCAGTAGAGCCTTAATTAGCTTCACCATTGATATCCTCTCAGCTCTGGATAATGGCCAACAAACATGTGCAGTGTTTATAGATCTCACCAAGGCCATTGATTTGGGGAACCATCTGCTGCCTATCTATAAATTGACATCCCTTGGTCTAAATAGTCTGGCAGCACAGTGGTTTATGGACTACCTTGATGGCAGGTCACAAATCATCAGACGGCATAGTGCTAACACTAACAAATGTCCCATCCTGGATGGTGTCCTGCAGGGCTCAATACTGAGACCTCTCCTATTTTCCCTATTTATTAATAACTTGTCTCAACATTGTGGAGGGGCCAAGGTGACCCTGTATGTGGACAATGCTGTAATCTATAGATTTTCCCAAGACGCTGTCCAACTGAGCCACCTACCTTCTTATCGCAAGTCCTCTTGTCACTTGAAAATTAGATTCACACCAGTAATTTAGTTCTTAATGTAAAAAAGACCTTACTATTTGGCCCTAAGACTTGGGCCCAAGCTGGTCACATTTATTGTCTCCGACTCTTTCCAGTGGTTCAAAGATTGAGGTGGTTGACTGTATCAAATACTTATGTGTATGTATAGACCAAGACTGTACCTTTAAGAGTCACATTGACCAGCTGACTAAGACACTCAACCAAACGTTGGTTTTCATGTACCACCTAAGCCCATTCTTCACTTAGGAATCAAAAATCAAGGTAGCCAGAGGTACTGTCCTACCCACCTTACTATATGGGCCCCCTTTACTACATTCAGTATGAAACTCTAGGATGCAAAGGCAGAGTACCTTGTATCACAGGGTAGGATGCTTTGCCACAGGGGCCCCATAGCAGGTGCATCACTGCAAGGTACTACTATCACGAAACTGGCTCTCCCTTGAAGACAGATTAGCGTATTTTTCTCTGTGCCTTGCCTTTAAACTCCAGCAAGATAATGCTCCCCCCAGTCTAATTAACATGGCAGCAGCCAATCAAAATGGTAGAGCACAGAGGTCCTCTGGTCGCCAACTTCTCCAAGTCCCCAGGGTAAGGACTTCGCAAGGACTATGGTCCTTTGCTGCATTCATTCTGTCCATCTGGAATCATCTCCCTAGTAGTCTCCAGGAATGTGCCTTCCTTGGGGGCTTTAAGAAAGGTCTTAAGACTCATCTTTTGGAATTGAGCTGCTGTACCTGCTACCACTAGGAATCAGCTGGACTTTCAGGAAGAAACTCTTGCGGCTGTGATCCTTTCTCTGCAGACTCAGTGGTAGTTATCGAAAAGTTTCCTACCTCGAGGTACTTCGAGGTATAACTGTGGTAGTGTGTATCCATATTGGTTCTATATCTGATTTTGGTTGTTTTATGTAATATATATTGCTTCCCTTGTTGGTATTAACTGTACTTATCCAACCTGATGTACCTTTAACTTATGCTGTATGTCTGTATTGATTGTACTCTTGACATGAGATGCTTTTATTGATGTTGTTCTTTAGATTTATGTAATTAATCCGGGGTCACCCCTGAAAAAGGGACTGTTATGGTCTCAGTTGGCCTACCCGAGCAACAAAATTTAAATAAATAAATAATTTAACTTTTATCGTAACTTTCAAAAGCAGTACAATTCCAGTAGCAGAGCACAGTTATGTAGTTTGGTCTAGTAAATGCTGATTTAGGCTACTTACCAAAAAACTTTTTTTTTATCAGTGTTACTATCCAAGCATGTATACATAGAGAATAAAGGATGGGGAAGGGGGTGCTATGAGAATTTAACTCACACCAAATTATGGGATGCTATCAAAGCATACCACAATGAGGGTGTGCATAAAATTCTCATACCACCCCCTTCCCCAATCTTTTATTTTTTATAATACACTGAGCAGCAATTTTTTCTCAGGCAGGATCAACCAGATATAAAAAAACTATGCTGAAAACTCATGTTGTGGTGGTTCTGCAGTAAGCGAGAGATGAAGCTGCCATGTTTTTTGAACTGTTATGCATGCCCACAAGCAAGACAAGAGCCAATGAGGGAGTGGCATACTTTGATTGAAATGGCTCGTGAATGCCATAATAACCAGCTGGTTGTTATGGGAAATACCAACTGGTCCAGCCTGTAGGAAAAATTGCTGACCAGTTATTATAGTACCATAATGATATATGGTCTTTGGTTTTAGCACTGTTTTGATCACTTTAATTAATTGTCACTGACGTTCATTCTATATGCTGCTCTGTCACTTTAAGAACTACCTTTAAAAAAGGACAGTATTAGGCAGCCTGAATGTTTCCCATAAAAGTGTAGATGCATGAAACATCAAGACATCATTGCGTACCTCTCACTGTTGTATAGTTTCTTTGTTGCTGTGTACCCACTTCAATTAAACATCATGCAACAGCAGTCATGGGCCTAGAATCTTGATTTCTACATTTGTGAGTAGCATCAGTTTTTTGTTTCCTACAATTGCACTGTACTGGTTGCACTGCCTTCACCCTTGTTGCAGCCCTTATATGTCTTGATATTAATAAAGCATTTACTTTTTAGGAAAGTATTATAGCAGATGCATCAGACAGTCCGATATGATCCATATCAGGAGCCACTTAGGGAGTTCCTTCCCACAGTGTACTCTCCTCCACCTTCTTTCTGAGAACCAGCATTAATGACATTCTCCAGGTGGCCTGTACTGTGTACTTTTTTTTATAATTCATACAATTATTTCACTGATGTCTGCTTGATTTTTTTTCCAACCCTGATGAGCTAATTGGTCACATGGCCTCTACTTTGTGTACACTATATTGTACTACAATGCCTGCTAGCCTGCCAGCTTCAAAATCCTGACAAGTTGAATTTCTAACTTCAGAAAAGATGGACTGACTTGTTTTTAAAGCTATCTGAGCACCACCCTAACAGTGCAGAATATACACCTCTTCTTCTCCATGTAAACTCTATTTCTCCTCTTTCCAAGGTGTTCTGCCCAACCACAAGACTATACTACACTGGCAATACTCTTGTGTTACTGCAGTACTGCCCCTACCTGAGCTAACCTGCTTGCTTGTTTGCCTGCCTGCTCTGACTGTGGTCATTGCCACTGTGCATTACAAAATACTTCTGGGATTTCAGTCAGTACTCAGGGCCAGAGGAAACTGCAGGACCTATTATCCTGCTAATAGTGGTTATTCAACTGGAAGCATTTGAGTGAGTCATACTTTCATAATAAAAAACGTAATTAACTGCACGATATAGTCCAAAAAGTCCATCAGGTTTAATGTGTTTTATTATATCTTCACTTCACACCATTATACGGTAGGCAACAGTTTTGTGGCTATACACGTCACTTCCTCAGGCCATTCATATCTGACAGTGTTGATACTAAATACAAAAACATAACTGTAATTATGAAATTTATAATATTTAAAATAAATTTATTCTTCTTTTTCATTAAGATATTGAATGGTTATTAATGAACAGTACTCTGTTTCAATATGGTACATGAAAGTGTAAATACATTAATTTAAAGCAATATAAATTATCTTAAAAATAAAATAATTATTACTTCACTTTACACACCTATTATTTCTGGTATTTAACCATAAAATGTTCTTCCCCTTCTTAGAACAATTTTTGAGTTGCCACCTGTTTTTAAACTTCTTATTAGAACTTGTTCCCAAATAAATGAAATTCAATTCTGACTAGAATAAAACAACATAATCTTTATTAAATCAAATGTATAAACCTTACTAGAAAGGTATTTTCTGTTGTTATAATTGTAATACCTCTTACTTCAAATGTGAATTTCTTCTACAAATTGATTGGAATAATGTTCGTCCTTTTATGGACATATAAATGCCTTAAATTCACTCATCTCCTATAGGAAAAAGTTTATAATTATTCTAAGAGAACTCTTGTCTTTTAAAATTAATATGAGGCTTGCAACTACTTGGTGAATTATTAAAGGAAATGTACCTTATTGTCTAAACAGAGCTCATTCAATGTAAAATCCTAGTCATTTAAGTGGAGCTCACAGATTCAGGAACTCCCTTAATTTCATACATTTAAACTTCCAAACTCCTTTTCTTTTCAATAAAGTTGAGGAGAAAAGGGAAAGACATGAAGTCCGCTTACTTGGCGTTCAGTTTTTTGTTAAACATACTGTCAGTTTAGGCCTTGATTCCTAAAATATTATAATTGAAATTGTACCTTGCTACATGCCATAAGATAGACGACCGTCTTCCAGAAGGAACCGAGTGGTCTGAGCTAAGGGTTTAAATGCAGTTTGAAAAGCCAGCGAAAGTGATGGGGGTATTACGTCATTCATGCAGCCACACCATAACCCACTATAGGATTGGCTACTGATTGAAAAAGAATGAGCTGCATGACTTACACTGTAGCTAAGTGGTAGGTGTAAGTGGGCTCACTTAATACATATTGGGAGTCAGCGGTTCGCCCCCTGTCCTTGGCTGATTGCCGAAAGTAAAATCTTTTGCCTCTATTAATATATCTTAGTTATTAATCTTGCTCTTAGTTTTTTTATTTAATTAACTATGTTGATCAAATATTTAAACACAAAGGATCTTATCACCCTTCACTGTGTATATCTACTTTGTTTAATTTATCGATTTATGTCTGTACACAGACTAATTTTCCTAAGTAATGACTTTCCACACTTATAACTTTAGTTTTCGATCAACTATGCTTACAGAAAGTAATCTATATTCAAACCTGAATTGGAAAAAGGTTTGACAAGGGTGTGATACATCATTCATGCAGCCAATCCTTACCCCTATGGGTTTAGTGACTGTCTGAAAATGAATGAGCTGCATGACTTACCCTGTAGGTAAGTGATAATTGTAAGTGGGCTCACTTAGTACTTAATGAGAGTCAGCGGTTTGCCCCCTGTCCACGGCTGATTGCCGAAAATGAAATCTTTTGTCTCTATTAATAGTTTTTACTCTTGCCTTTAGTTTTAGTATTTATTAATTATGTTGATTGAATATTTAAAGAAAAGGGATCTATTTACCCGTAACTGTGTGTATCCCCTTTGTTTAAACCATTTATTCATATCTGTGCACGAACTAATTATCCTAAGTAATCTAAATTACTTTCCATACTTATAACTTTTGTTTTCAACTGACTATTCATACTAAAGGTAATCTATATTCAAATCTGAATTAAAAAAAATATTATAATAAACAAAGAGAGATACATTTCATTGTTTGAATTTGGATTAATTATTCAATTAAATATAGGTTATACTCCCACCAGATCCACTGGAACCATCAATAAATACAGCTTTGTTTCAATGAAATATATCCACTCTACTTTAGTTCCTTATACATTTCATGAAAGGATGCTATATTCCAGAAGGTTACGATGTTCCAACAAATGATAATACTTGATAGTGAATTAATTCCAATACAAATTCCAGATGCATGATTCATTCATGCCAGTTCTTGGATTAGTACTGTCCATAATATATATCAGAAAAACTTCTCTTTTCAACAACAAATTGTCTGACAGAATATTATGTCCTTGTGGTTCACTGACTTTCTCAAGTACCCAAAATCTCAATGAAGCCGGTGAATGTCCTTCATTGTTGAAATGCTTTGCCACTGAAGATTTTTCATCTTTAGTTCTGATGCCACTCCTGTTCACCTATCCTTGTTCTTAGTTCTCGTTTTGTTTTTCCCACATAAAGTTTATCACATGGACATTGTATTATGTAAATTAAATGATGTGATTTGCATGTTATATGTTTTTTAATTATATGTTTTTTATTAGTGTATGGATGTTCAAAAACTGTTTTCTTCGATGTATTATTGCAATGACAGCACTGGCCACATTGAAAACTACCTTCCTTTAAGGGTCCTAAAAGTAGCTGTTTTTCTTGTCTGGGATTCGTCAAATGTTTTATGTGTTGTGTGTGTACTAGTTTATCCTTTAAAGTCTTGTTCTTCTTCGATGTAATGAATGGAATTTTCTATAAATCTTTTAATATGGTTTTCACCTGCCTGAAGTATATACCAATTATTAACCAGGCTACTCTTTATTTTGTTACTCAAATGACTGTAGGGGGTTGAAAATACTATTCTGTTTTCCATTTTCTTTTTGTCTTTCTGTTGTAATAATGATTCATGCGTCATTAATGATATCTCTGAAATAGTTTCTTCTACTTTCTGGTATTTGTAACCCCTTTGAAGAAATTTATTTGTCATTATGTTTGCTTCTTTTTCAAAATCCACCTCTGTAGTATTATTCCTTCTAGCCCTGATCAATTGAGATTTGGGAATACTGTGCTTTAATTTTGGATCATGGTAACTTTGAAATTGTATTAAAGTATTTTGATCTGTTTCCTTTCGATATAATTTAGTCTCTAATTTGTCTTTGTTTTAAAAAATTTGTAAATCTAAAAATGATATTTGTTGCTTATCAAAATCAATTGAAAAAATCATATCTTTGTTTCAACTGTTTAAATATCTTATGAAAGTATCTAATGCCTCTTTTGTTCCATCCCATAACAGTAATACATCATCTATAAAATGTTTCCACTTAATAATGTTATTTTTAAATGGATTATTCTCTTCATTCAAAATATGTGTTTTTCAAAATTCCACATGTATAAATTAGCATATGATGGGGCCATAGTGTTTCCCATAGCTGTTCCCTGGACTTGCAAATAAAATTCATCTTCAAATGAAACTTTTTTTTTTGTAAAACTAATTTATCTAGACCCAATAGAAAATCTGTGTTGAGAAACAAATCTGCCCTATCCCTTAGTGCTATTTTCAATGATATCAACCCATCTTCATGTGGTATACTAGTGTATAGATCTTTTACATCAAGTGACACCAACCACAAATCTTTAATATTAATGCCACTCAAATTTACCTCTTGTATTATTTCTATGACATGGCTGGTGTCCTTCATGTAAGTATCCATTTTCTTTACTTGTTGTTGTAAATGATAATTGATATACTTCGATAAATGCTCCAAAAGGGATTTTGAACCTGACGCTATGGGTCTACCTGGAAGTTTTTATAAATGTTTATGTATTTTAGGTAATATGTAAAATTTTGGCAGTCTGGGATTTTTGTTAATCAACATTTTCATTTCTGTGTCCGTACACCATCCTAGTTTTACTGCCACTTCCAAGAAATCTTGTATATCCGCTTTTATATAATTTGTCGGATCATTATCTAGTGTAACATAATTTGTATTATTTTGTAATTGCTTAAGACACTCTGCCTTATAATTCTGAAGGCCCCAAAGGACTATTCCACCCCCCCAACAGCTGGTTTGATGACTATAAAACTATCATCTTGTAAGTTCCTTAGTGCTTCCCTTTCTTTCTTAGTCATATTGTTAAATTTGGGAAATTTTGGTTCTTTCTCTAATAATTCTTTTTTTTCCTTTTCAATAAATGTAATATGTGTTTCTACCAATTCTTTACCGCTGAGGGGAAAAAAAATCTGATTTGTTACCCAATGTTTTTTTTCAGTTCTTGTTTTCTTGTGGGTGGTTCCTCTGGCTTATCTTGGAACCAATCTGCCAATCTCAATTTCCCGTATAATTTTTGTAAGTCTATTTCTAATTGAAATTGATCAATTCCAGCAGTTGGTGAGAAAGAAAGTCCCTTAATAAGGGACTTTCTTTCTCATCAACTACTGAAATATCTTAAGCAATTACAAAATAATACAAATTATGTTAAACTAGACAATGATCTGACAAATGAAATAAAAACGGACATACAAGATTTCTTGGAAGGGGCAGTAGAACTATGATGGTGTACGGATACAGAAATGGAAATGTTGATTAACAAAAATCCCAGAGTGACAAAATTTTACATATTACCTAAACTTCATAAAAATTTTCAAAAACTTCTGGGTAGACCCATACTGTTAGGTTCAGACTCCCTGTTGGAGCCTTTATCGAAGTATATTGATTATCATATACAACAACAAGTAAAGAAAATGGATACTTACATCAAGGACACCAGCCACGTCATTGAAATAATACAAGAGGCAAATTTGAGTGGCATTAATATTAAAGATTTGTGGTTGGTGTCACTTGATGTAAACGATCTATACACTAGCATACCACATGAAGATGGGTTGGTATCATTGAAAATAGCTCTAAGGGATAGGGCAGATTTGGTTCCTGACACAGATTTTCTATTGGGTCTAGCTGAATTAGTTTTACAAAAAAACTATTTTACATTTGAAGATGAATTTTATTTGCAATTCCAGGGAACAGCGATGGGAAGCACTATGGTCCAATCATATGCTAATTTATACATGTGGAATTTTGAAAAATACATATTTTGAATGAAGAGAATAATACATTTAAAAATAACATTATTAACTGGAAACATTTTATAGATGATGTATTACTATTATGGGATGGAACAAAAGAGGCATCGGATACTTTCATAAGATATTTAAACAGTAGCAATTAAAAGTCGATTTTTTCGATTGATTTTGATAAGCAACAAATATCGTTTTTAGATTTGAAAATTTTTAAAAACAAAGACCAATTATAGGCTAAATTATATCAAAAAGAAACAGATCGAAATACTTTATTACAATTTCAAAGTTACCAAGATCCAAAATTAAAGCACAGTATTCCAAAAACTCAATTGATCAGGGCTAGAAGGAATAATACTACAGAGGTGGATTTGAAAAGAAGCAAACATAATGACAAATAAATGTCTTCAAAGGGGCTACAAATACCAGAAAGTAGAAGAAACTATTTCAGAGGTATCATTAATGACGCGTGAATCATTATTACAACAGAAAGACAAAAAGAAAATGGAAAACAGAATAGTATTTTCAACCCCCTACAGTCATTTGAGTAACAAAATAAAGAGTAGCCTGGTTAATAATTGGTATATACTTCAGGCAGGTGAAAGCCATAGTAAAAGATTTATAGCCATTCCATTAGTTACATCGAAGAAGAACATGACTTTAAAGTATAAACTAGTACACACACAACACATAAAACATTTGACTAATCCCAAACAAGAAAAACAACTACTTTTAGGACCCTTAAAGGAAGGTAGTTTTCCATATGGCGAGTGCTGTCATTGCAAAAATATATTGAAGAAAACAGTTTTTGAACATCCATACACTAATAAAAAACACATAATTAAACAACATATAACATGCAAATCACCTCATGTAATTTACATAATACAATGCCCATGTGATAAACTTTATGTGGAGAAAAACAAAATGAGAACTAAGAACGAGGATTGGTGAACACAAAAGTGACATCAGAATTAAAGATGCAAAATCTTCAGCGGCAAAGCATTTCAACAACAAAGGACATTCACCAGCTTCATTGAGATTTTGGGGACTTGAGAAAATCAATGAACCACAAGGACATAATATTTTGTGGGACAATTTGTTGCTGAAAAGAGAAGTTTTTTGGATATATATTATGGACAGCACTAATCCAAGAATTGGCATGAAGGAATCATGCATCTGGAATTTATATGGGAATTAATTCACTATCAAGTATTATCATTTGTTGGAACATCGTAACCTTCTGTAATATAGCATCCATTCATGAAATGTATAAGGAACTAAAGTAGAGTGGATACATTTCTTTGATAACAAAGCTGTATTCATTGACAGTTCCAGTGGTTCTGGTGGGAGTATAACCTATATGTAATTGAATAATTAATCCAAATTCAAACATTGAAATTTATCTCTCTTTGTTTATTATAACCTTTTTTTTAATTCATATTTGAATATAAATTACCTTTAGAATGAATAATCAGTTGAAAACAAAAGTTATAAGTATGGAAAGTAATTTAGATTACTTAGGATAATTAGTTTGTGCACAGATGTGAATAAATGGTTTAAACAAAGGGGATACACACAGTTAAGGTTAAATAGATCACTTTTATTTAAATATTCGATCAACATAATTAATAAAAATTAAAACTAAAGGCAAGAGTAAAAAATATTAATAGAGACAAAAGATTTTATTTTCAGCAATCAGCCATGGACAGGGGGTGAACCGTTGACTCCCATTAGGTACTAAGTGAGCCCACTTACACTCACCACTTAGCTACAGGGTAAGTCATGCAGCTCATTCCTTTTCAGACAGTAGCATAGTGGGTTAAGGTTTGGCTGCATGAATGACGTATCACCCCCTGTCAAATCTTTTTTTCAATTCAGGTTTGAATATAGATTACTTTATCTAAGTGTAGTTGATCGAAAACTAAAGTTATAAGTGTGGAAAGTCATTACTTAGGAAAATGAGTCTGTGCACAGACATAAATAGATAGATTAAACAAAGTAGAAAGACAAAGTAAAGGGTGATTAGATCCTTTGTGTTTAAATATTTGATCAACATAGTTTATTAAATAAAAAAAACTAAAAGCAAGAGTAATAACTAAGATATATTAATAGAGACAAAAGATTTTTCTTTCAACAATCAGCCAAAGACAGGGGGCAAACCGCTGACTCCCAATATGTTCTAAGTGAGCCCACTTAAACCTACCACTTAGCTACAGGGTAAGTCATGCAGCTCATTCTTTTTCAATTAGTAGCCAAGCCAATAGGGGGTTAAGGTGAGGCTGCATGAATGACGTAATACCTCCTGTCACTTTCGCTGGCTTTTCAAACTGCATTTAAACCCTTAGCTCAGACCACTCGTTCCTTCTGGAAGACGGTCGCTCATCTTATGGCATGTAGCAAGGTACAATTTCAATTATAATATTTTAGGAATCAAGGCCTAAACTGACAGTATGTTTAACAAAAACTGAACGCCAAGTAAGTGACTTCATAGTCTTTCCCTTTTCTCCTCACTTTATTGAAAAACGAGGAGTTTGGAAGTTCAAACGTATGAAGTTAAGGGAGTTCCTGAATCTGTGAGCTCTGCTTAAATGACCAAGTTTTTACATTGAATGAGCTCCATTTAGACAATAAGACACATTTCCTTTAATATTACACCAAGTAGTTACAAGCCTCATATTAATTTTAAAGGACAGGAGTTCTCTTTGAATAATTAGAAACTTTTCCCTATAGGAGATGAGTGAATTTAAGGCATTTATATGTCCATAAAAGGACAAACATTATTCCAATCAATTTGTAGAAGAAATTCACATTTGAAGTAAGAGTTATTACAATTATAACAACAGAAAATACCTTTCTATTAAGGTTTGTACATTTGATTTAATAAAGATTATTTTGCTTTATTCTAGTCAGAATTGAATTTCATTTATTTGGGAACAAGTTCTAATAAGAAGTTTAAAAACAGGTGGCAACTCAAAAAGTTTTCTAAGAAGGGGAAGAACATTTTATGGTTAAATACCAGAAATAATAGGTATGTAAGGTGAAGTAATAATTATTTTATTTTAAAGATTATTTATATCGCTTTAAGTTAATTTATTTAAACTTTCATGTACCATATTGAAACAGAGTACTGTTCATTAATAACCATTCAATATCTTAATGAAAAAGAAAAAGACATTTATTTTAAATATTATAAATTTCATAATTACAGTTATGTTTTTGTATTTAGTATCAACACTGTCAGATATGAATGGCCTGAGCAAGTGTATAGCCACGAAACTGTTGCCTACCGTATAATGGTGTGAAGTGAAGATATAATAAAACACATTAACCCTGATGGACTTTTTGGACTATATCTTACAGTTAATTATATTTTTTAGTTTAAATAGTCACAGTAAGATGGTCCAGACCTACATTATTAATATTCGGGCATCCTGTATCAGCATTTTTCTAAGTCATATTTTCATAGTCAGGTGAAGAACAGCTATATTCACCTTTGAAATAAAAATAACGGCTTAAGACCTATTTGAAATCAACTTAGATTACTCTGGTGGTTTAATCATCCTTGCTTTTAAATTAAAAAGAAGTTTGCCAAAGACTTGGCTTCTTACACCAGCTAAAACGATTCCTTATACCTGAAACCAGGGCCCTGCTTGCTAACAGCTTTTTCCACATTGTAATTGACTATGACCATCTGATCTACTAACCCTCCAACTCCCAGAAAAATCCTGGTAGATTAAGGACCATATATCACAGCATCATTCGGTGTGCCATAGGCCTTCCCTTAATGACAAACCACTGTGACCTCTACAAGGCAGCAAACTGGCTCTCTTGGGAGGATAGATTTGACTGCAAAATCCTGACTTTGTTCTTCAAAATTCAGTGGGGCCATCTTCCCAGTAGCATTGCCACACTCCTTCATAGGTCTGTCAGCAACAGGACCACTAGACACTCCACTAGCTATTCCTTCACAATGTCTCTTTGTTACATGACCCAGGCTCAGCATACCCTTTCCTTCAGGTCTGCCAAACTCTTTAATTGCCTTCCCCCCACCGTTGGTCCAATGCGTGATACTGACTTCATTTAAAAACAACTTAAATCCTACCTTCTTGGCAAACTCCTGTAGAGATGCTTTTGACCTTTTGCTCTCACCTCTGATTTATGTTACCCTTGAGCCTATTTCACAACCTAACAGTCCACTTAATTTCCCATCCCCTCGATGCTCTACACCCACCTGAAATTGTTCTCTCTTGAAGGTGCTCTGTACTCTTATGTCATTTATGTATTTGTGTACATTTTATTTAATATGTTAAGTATGTTTTGTTCACACACATAAAACGGTAACATGTCACTAAGTTTCACTAACTCGAGACAGCTCGCACTTCAATGTGCTCTTTTCACTGATATCATTTTATGTAATATGTAGTGTATAATTTTCTGTTCACCCTAGGATGTATTTGTTCATCTTTGACTGTACTTTGTATTGATCTTTCCTTGCCACTGGATGCTTGTGAAAATGAGCAATTGTGCTCACATGCTTTTCCAGTATAAAAAACTACAGTAAATGAAATGAAAATGGAATAATAAGTCAATACATACTCCTTGGGGTGTCTCTAATGGTATAAGTGAGTCCTTGCATGAGTTTTGGGAAGCAAGAACTGCCCTGTGTCACTTAGTTGTTCTCATATCCATACCTCATGCAATGACTCTTTTTATACCAAAAGAAGCACTCCACCTAGGACCAATTGACTTATAGTGTGATGCACCTTTTTGGTACTGTACTGATCAAATGGTTGAAGCGGACAAAACTAGGATAATAGATAGGAAACCCAGGGATGAAAAAATATCCTAAAAATCTGTCCTGGAGTTGGTGTATCCCAGGTAAGGTTACAGTTGAAACCAACTTTTGTATTTGTCTTTATCTACACTTTTACAATAGTTGCTCTTTAAATGTATTTCCCAGGTTGTTTATACCCAGGTTTCTTTCATCTCCACTCCTTTCTCTACATAAGTAAGATCTTTTCTGAAAAAGGTCCATTACCCAGTCAACAAAAAAAAAACCTCTGGATAGCCAAAGAATCCACCAGACCAGGTTAAGAAACTATCTGAACAGTTCTATAAATAGGGTCCAGTGCAGTCAATTAGATGTTGTTGGGCAGGATTCACTAAAAAAGGCAAAGTGTTGCACAAAACATTGTGTTGCACCCCGTGGTTGTGCTGGGGGGCAATTCTGCTATCCACAGTTGGATTTCATGCTGGGCTATCTGACTGTAAATAGGGGCAGGTGGGGCCAGCGCTAACCCAGGAAAAGCACCAGAAACTCCAGTAGCACTGTCCCCACAGCCAGTCAAGAGAATGGGCCAGCAACAATAGCACATACATGCTAAGTCTCTATTCACTAATGTAGCCATGCAAATGAACCCATTGGGCATGCAAGGCACTACTGGATATTAGCATGCCCATTATGGGCCCATTTGCATGGCCTGTGGGTGGCTTAGTGCAGCCTCCCCACCAGTCCATTCCCAATGCAGCCATACTCCCTGGAAGCCTAGTGGTGCACTCCCTGATCAGTGACCTCATAGGAAAAAGAAGGTTTCCATAGTGTAGTGGTCTATTCCCAGTCCCTGATCACAAACCCTATGTGTTATAAGAAGTTTCTAAAGTGCAGTGGCCCCTACCCTGCCCCAGTGATTGACACTATATGCAATAAAAAGTTTCTATAGTGTAGTGGTGCCCTCCCCTGCCCTAATCGCTGACCCAATATGTCATAATATTTTTCCATAGTGTAGTGGTGCCCTCCCCACCCCAACTACCGATCACCATCCCAAATTAAAAAAAAAATTCCCTGCTACTCTAGTGTCCCTCCCCCCCGGTCACCAATTGTTGTCTCCAAATGGAAAAAAAAATTCTCTGGCAGTCCAGTGTCCCTTTCCCCTAGCCAGTTACTGATCGCCATCCCCAAATGAAAAAAGGTAATCTCAGGTAATCACCCACCACCACCCCCATTATGACTCCTGTTCGGCGAGAAGCAATGCCCTCCTCTCACCTCCATGGCCGTCTGCTGAGTGAGCTATGAATGAGCGTGAACTTTATAGTACATGCTCATGCATAGCTCAGTCAATGGGCAGCCATGGTAGTGAAGTGGAAGAGCTAAGCTACTCGCCGAGCGAGAGTTATGATGGGGGGAGTCGGGTGGTGGGTGATTACATTAGAGGGTGAGGGCTGGAGGAGTCAATAGACCACCAGGGATTGTATGGTGTTTTCAGTGGACAGGGACCAGGAATCAGGTGGGACCATTAGAATACCATGGAATTTTGTTCATAAGGGGACAGTGATCAGACATTGGGGGATGGACCACTAGACTACCAGCTAATATTTATTTTTTTGATATGGGGATGGTGATCAGTGACCAGGGAGGGAGGAGGGACACTAGACTGCAGGGAATTTTTTTTTCCATTTGGAGATGGCAATCATTGACTGGGGAGGGGGGAAGGACACTAGATTACCAGGGAATGGGTTTTTTTACCCTTTGGGGACAGCAATCAGTGGCTGGGGAGGAACAGTAGACTATCAAGGTTTTTTTCTTCCATGTGGGGATGGTGATTGGTGACAAGGGAGGGAAGAGAGACACTAGACTGCCAGGGAATGTTTTTAATTTTTCCATTTTGGGACAACAATCAGTGATCGGGGTGGGGAAGGGCACCACTACACTATGAAAAAATGTTATGACATATCAGGTCAGCGATAGGGAAGAGGGGTATCACTACACTATGGAAACTTTTTATTGCATACAGGGTCAATGATCAGGGTAAGGGAGGAACCACTACACTATGGAAACTTCTTACAACAGATAGGGTCTGTGATCAGGGACCGGGGAGGGACCACTACACTAAGGAAAATTCTTACAACACATAGGGTCACTGATCAGGAACCGAGGAGAGACCACTACACTATGGCAAGGTATTACAGCATATGGGGATGGTGATCAGAGAATGAGGGAGTGGAGGGGGTGGAGGCCGCATTACCTCTGCCAACCACTAGGGTTGCATGGACTACCACCAGGTTTTTATCGATGGTAATTTCTTCATGCAAGTGCCTTTTCAAAAAGGCCCTTGCTTGGGGAAAACCCTTTGTGAACTGCACTGCAGGAATATGCAGATCCCCTTCCACTCATTTGCATTGCGGCCCCCCCCCAACTTTGCCTATGGGCAAACTGGGCTTTGTGAATACCAGCTCTGGGCAAAACCCAGTTTGCCTCGGGCCAACTGGGTTTGCACCTGGGCAAAGTTGTGTGAATCTAGCTGCAGGTGTATGACAGACTTTGAAGCTATCAGAGCTGTGGCATAGTAACATAAACCTCAATGTGGACAACATTTAGATAACTACCACTGTGGCATTAGTTACTGCAAATGAGCGTGCATGACAGCTTTGTAAATTTTAGGACACTTTTGTAATTATTGTTTGGAACACTATTTTGGATGTGTGTAACAAAAACATGCAGACTTAATCAAGGGCAGGAATAGAATATGTAAAATTCATTAATTAGTCATTGCAACTTGTGATACCAGGATGTTTATGTTTCTTAAAAAAGTGTACAGAAATACTGTATGAGTGCTTACCTATGAGAGTATTAGATTCTGCATCACTATGTTAAAGCAACAAGGAAGATTTGTGTTTGGCACTGGGTCCCATGTAAGCGTCGTTTAATAGTAAATACATCCAAGTAGAATATAAGAGCAGACATGAAATATGCATTCAGTGATAAAAGTACAATAATGACTGCAGCTTTAGTACTTGGATGTAAATGGTTATGTATGGTGCAGAAGTGGAATCCATATGAGCAGCATTCAAATCTGTACTACCACTTTAAGTTAAGAGAGAGATGGTTCTAAAACACATTTTTTGAATTGGTGTTGCATGTACTCAGAGAGGTTCTGAGAGCTCTGAACCATGACCCCTAAAGAAGGCTAGGAGCCAAAGTGCAGGGGCTAGTGCATCTCTGTTGTTATCCTAAGTGATTCTACATTATTATTGAGGACTGTAAACTGCTATTTGATGGAATAAAAAGCAGTTAGCACAGAAACGTGCTGTGTTTAATTCTTATTGTGGAGCTGGAGTAGCGCTTGAACTTTTTTTTGAATATGCAAATACAGTTTGTCTAGGGGCAAATTGGGCTTTGTGAATACCAGCTCTGGGCAAAACTCAGTTTGCCCTGGGCAAACTGGGTTTGCACCTGAGCAAAGTTGTGTGAGTCTGGCCCAAGGTATATGACAGACTTTGAGGCTATCAGAGCTGTAGCATAGTAACACAAACTTCAAGGTAGGCAACTTTTAGATAACTACCACTATAGGAAGGGACTCTAGGTCCATAATATCTGCTTCAATGCAAAACCAAGAAATTGGAGCCTATGCAACTGTTGGAGTTGGAGGGATTTAAAGCTTCACTTTTCATTTACAAAATTAATATTAATTTCAGATTTCAAGCTTGTATCATCTCAGAAAAGACATATATCAAGGAGTGTGGCAGAGACACGTATTCAAATGGCTGTTCTTGATGGAAACTTCTATCACCACAGAGCTATATAAAGTTGAGAAGCTGGACTTGATTTTCATAGCATGAAGCTTGGTGCTACTATGCATTCCAAAAATGCAAAGGCAGTACGCAAATCACTAGGAGCTTCATTATCTAAATATCAGTTCATCAGTGGCCATAATGTCTGTTCTCCCTCTACCATATTAAGGGAAACATAGATATGCTGTGCAAACACTCATTTTTAGGGATTTCTTATTCACTCTTCTGTGCAGGGTATTTAGTGATTACCTTATCAAACAGAATTTTTTCTTGGTCTCCCTTCAAAGCCTATGCTGTCTTTGTGTCTACTATCTTCATTGGTAGACTGTTCTATAGGTTCTTCATCCTATAGGATAAAAAGTTCCTTCCAGTGTTACTCCTGAATTTATTACCCCTGAGCTTCAGAGCAGGTTACTGGTCATGCTGCAAGATACCACATCAGACATCTCTATTTTGTGTTGTTGAAACCTTTAAAGTATTCAAAAGACTGAGATCACGTCATCTATCAGACTTCTGATTTCCAAAGTGAATTTGTTAAGGCCTCCAGCTTCTCCTCATAGCTTTTGTCTCTGATTCTACTGATCATTTTGGAGATCCTGTGTTGTAGGAGAGGATTGACCCTCTCTGGCTTACCTGTTCTTTGGTTAACACCAAGTGTCTCTTTTAAAACAAATCACCATAAAAGGTTTAAATGGTCAAAGGAATGCTCTTGACTAGATTCTGTGTGGAATGCTATTGGGTAAGTGAGGGCTTGGCCCAACAAAAGCTCTTTGAGAGCAAGTGGTGGACGGGATCAGTTCAAGTGCGACAGTTACAGTAAAAACAAACATTTGTCAATGCCGAATGTTTGTGTGCTTTTAATTGTTGTGCTGTTGGGAAGCACCAAGTTTGGTCAACAGTAAACCTGTCGATCACCCGAACAGCGACGGCACAATACCGATGCAGGTATTGTACCACCGAGGTCCCCAGCGATTTTTGTGGGGGACTGTGCCCCCCACATCCCCATGGGGGGCTCTTCCCCCTGCATCCACTGGACCTTAAGATTTTCAACTCCAGGTCGGAGTTGGTCTGGGGAAGGGGCAGGACACTGGGGGACTGTGAAACACAGAAACGGACCATTACAGCGACTGTCGCTGTAGTTGTAATTTTCCATGTTTTACCATCAGGATGTCAGGCAAAAGGGGGCCACACTGCTGTTGTTGGTTATAGCTAGCACAGAGGCAAAAATTAACAAACTGATATCAAGAGTTACAATAGTGAAATTGTTGATATTAGCATAGATTTTTTTTAATGGATTTGCCTTCCTGTGATTGTGAAATGATATCCTCATTTGTGCAGGTCCCTTTAGAAATTGAATAAAAAGAATAGTGGTGATATTTCAAGCCCTATTTTTCATGCCAACCAACTTCTCCTGATGCAGAACATGGTCTAATCAGCCATGAATACACACCAACCCCTTGTGAGGGAAGGCTGTCCAATCTGTAACAAGGTGTCAACTGTGTGACAGAACACTGCACAATACATTCACAGGCTTGGGGTGGTGACATGCAACAGTGCTGGCCCCTATCCTCATACTATCCAGACAGCTTGTTAAGCTTGTCCCGGAACTTGAGTCACCAGCACAGGAACACAACCACTGCCCACTGGGCCAAATGCTGCCCCTGCATACAACCTTTCTTCCTAGTATTTTTTTAGGCTTCTGACGAAGGACTGGTTGGTCCAAAAGCTAAAGTGCTTTGTTCTTGTTGTTACATCTATGTTGGTCCAATAAAAGGTATCAAATCATTTGCTTCTGGATCTGTTCCTGCAAGGACCAATACGGCAACTACTAAATCTAGATTTTAATATTTTTTTAACATTTTCATCCAAAACTTAAAACACAGTCTTCTTATGCCCACTTTCTGAACATGACAGGTATCATTTATAAAATGTAGTCTTTTCATGACCCCCTCCCCCCTTTCTGGGCTCAACAGGTGTCATTTATAAAATATTGCCTAAAATGCCATTTTGCTGTGTAAGTGTAAAAATATGTTCTAGCCAGGATATTCAAAATAACCCCAGTCCCAAGCGTGAGGAGGTGTGAAAAATGACTATATTGAAAATGTATGGTCAAAGTATTAGAAATCACTAAAGTAATGAGTGAATGTTGAAAAATGTAAACACACCTTCATACTTTTGGTGTTTTATTTTAAAGATTCTGACCCCAGATTTTCAACATAGCCTTTTTATGACTCCACTTCATGAACCTGGTAGGTGACATTTTTCAAATCCTGCCAGAAAGATGATTTTGTGGCATGACAGTGAAATATCCTTTTAGGCCAGGTTTTAAAAATGTCACCTACCTTGTTCATGAGGTGTGGTCCAAAAAAAGTTCGTGTTGAAACTTGGTAAAAAAAATATTAAAAGTGGCAAAATTATGAGCAAAAGTTCAAAATGCATTGAAAATACATTGTCAGCACTTATCTTGTTTCTTTAGTTCCTGGTTGGAATTGAAGCAGAAGGATATATTTTCCTCACAGAGTGAATTTTTTGCATTGGACTTTTTAGGTGAGTGAGAGTTATGGAGGATGTGGGTGAGTGTGTGCTGATTCGGGGGTTGGGGTGAAGTTGGTGGGGGTCTAGGGGTTGAAGGTCACAAAATACATCAATAGATAATTTTCTGCCTTTCAGGTTTTAACTACAAAAAAGGAAAAACATAGGGAGACCAAGGATGACACAGGGGGTTGGGAACCTCAGTGTCTCAAAGCGAACACATCTCAGATATGGAGAGGGGTCTCAATGGATCACATAACCTCAGCAAAGGATGGGCTTTTTGGAGGGTTCTCAGCAGGTTGCACATGCACGTAACTGACATCTGGACTCAGGAGGGAAGGGAGTCAGATTTGGTTGGTTGGTGCTTGGTTGGTACAGCAGAAAAGTAATAGTTGGTGGATTGGTCACATAAGGTAGGCAGCCAGTCATCCACAGAGTACACAGCTGCAGCATGCTTAGCACTTTAGCTAAGTTCCAGTTGATGGAGGTAGAGATTTTGAAATATCATGGTGGCATGGTCTGTAGCAACTCCAGCAGATGCTGCTCTCATTTCTCCTCTGACAGAAAAGACCCTGATCCCAACTTGGAAAGCACTGGTGAGTAACAGCAGAACACTGATAATGACAACACTCAGCTGCTTGCTCAGCAGCATCATGCAGACGAAAGGGTCAAGACCCTTTATGACAGGAGTGGCTCACTCCTTTTAACTACACAAAGTTGCCACCCAGCAAGCAGAGAACAATGTCATGATCAGCAACAGTGATCATTGGGCCATCATTGTTGAGCCCAGTGCAGCCTGAGCTGCACTGGACTTGACAGTGACATGCCTCTGATACCCACTAAATGTAACATGAGGTTTTCTATGCAGGTCTAGACACACATAAAAAGATCACACAGGAGTGTGGTGTGGATATTTTATGGAACACATGCAAACATATGTGAGAAAGAATAAGTGCATCAGGTGGTACTTGAATCCAGGCCGGCAGACTACTGTTCCGATTCAGCTAACCAGCTACACCACTTAGACAACTGCAACCTGGGCCATCCCCGAGCACATTACTCTTTCTCAAATGCACAACCCAATGGCAACACAAATATTTATTTCTAACAATCTCACAGGAACGTGGTGTACATATTTTATGGAACACATACAAACAGGTGTGAGAAAGAATAAATGCCTCAGCTGGGACATAAAAAAGATGTTGTTCTGTAGAGAAAAGTAGAATAAAGGCAGTATCTCATCTGCTAGGTTTTTAGTTTTATTTATTAAACCTATGAGTAAACCAGCATTTCTTTTGCTACAGTACATCTGCTGAACCAAAAAAATAAAGCAGATAACAACAGGCATTTTAACTGGGTTTGTGTGTGTCATGCCCTTAGTAACCCAAAAGTGACCTAGCCAGCCTTTCACAGGGAGCCTTTAAAGCACAGAAATAGTTTTATTTTTTCTTTTATCATACAGCAAAGAACAGTATCGCTACAATGTGGTTGAACACTTCCTCCAAGCAAGGAAGAACAGTAGATCATGGTAAACAACATCTACTGATCAGTGAACTTGACACACATTAACCTGACACACATACTGAGACTGTAAAGGCCGCTTTTGACAATCATATTGTTGTACTGGTGGAATTTTTTTCCGTCTTGTGTTTATCCTCTTTGATTGGTCATCAGTGGTGTATTTCATACATTTTAGAAATGCAGCTGCCCATACTGTCTACAGGTTATCTCTCTGCAACTTCCCCATGGATTCTCCCCATGGCTAGGCTGGAAAGGAGGGAAGGTGTCCCAGCCCTTACTCACACAGCACAATCTAATGAGAGAGCATTCATCATAGGACTCTAGCAGGCTGCTACCATCATGTAGATGGCCACTCTTTTCTTCCTGATTTTTTTCTTTCCTGTCCATCAACCATAATACTGAAGAGCAATACCCCTGCAGGCCATGCTAGCATGCAGCATTCCCCTGTGGAAGTTGCTCACTGCAGGGGTCACTAGTGCTGCAGAACCTTATTCCATCCCTCTCTAGCTGGAGATGCTACTGTGATGCAATGTCTCCCAAGTCTCCTGGGCTGCCTGGATAGCTCCTGAGTTTGATCCCTAACCTAGGTTACTGGCATGGGCATGCCATGACGTGCTATCCATTTATCAATCAGGTGGCCTTTTTATGGGTACAATTTGTTACCTGCACTGGGCATGAAGGAAATGGAAATTGGTTTGGAACCTTAATGCATAACTGTAAATTTAATATGTCTCATGTGATATGCCACTAAACATTGACATGCATGTAAAACATATGCACAACATTGCTCCAGATTGCTGCCACAATTGACTACATTTAAGGAGAAAAAAAAGGGAAAGGGACCTTATGAGGAGTGGTGCTTAAATGTAGCTAGTGTCAGAAGAACATGTAAAAACACATAGCACTTCCTGTCTGCAATGCTTCCAAGATATAAAACAAATGTTTCTTTATTCAAAGTTTCTTCTTGAGGTTTACAGAGCTGTGGACAAAACAGTACTCCAACAGAAAAAAATTGCATGAGAACAAAACACTGAATAAGAGCCTTGAGGGAGGGTGGCACTAGACTACCAGGGAATATTATAACAAATGAATAGTTGGAAGAGAGACCACTGGAATCAGAAAAAAAAAACTAAGTGTTTCCCCACAGGCACTTGAGAATAGGAGTGCCACTTCGGCTGAGCATGGGTTTGATTGATATGCTCAGTAGACAGTAGTTCAAAGAACTATTGCTCGTTCTGAGGAACTATTGATCAGTTTCGGTTTGAAACTAATCAATAGTTCAAAAACTGAGCATGTCATGTGACAGGCTCCGCACCAATCAGAGACCTGGGACAATCTGAGAACAGGTTTATTTTTCTTAAGATGTGCCCACACCAGGCACTTGGGTTAAATCACAATACTGACACTGTCAAGCAGCATGGGGGGGGGTTGCTGCACTCTTGAGGTGCTGTCTTTCAGATGAGATATTAAAACGAGGTCCCATCTACCTGTTCTGGTGGTAGTTCAGGTGGATGTTAAAGATCCATGGCACTTCTCGAAAAGAGTAGGGGGAATTTTTTATTATAACTTCAAACAAATATAAAGAAACAGTGTTGACTTCACACAAAATAATATACAAATCAGAAAACAACAAAAAAATCATATAAGTATTACAGTTATACATCATCTAATTTGTTATCAGTACATCTATCAAAACCTCAAAATAAATCATTCAACTAAAATGAAAACTCCCCCCTTCCCCCACTAAAACTTTAGGGGAATTGTTTTGCCATACATAAATTAAACCCTTATACCAAAAATTTAGATAGGAATACATACAACACATACTAATCCCCACTTCTCTCCCCCCCCCCAAGAGTAGGGGAATCTGGTATTTATAATTAAACAGAAAAGATAGTCGAATATGTATTACGTCATACAAATTCAGAGAAAAAAAGGGAAAATTTAGAACAGATATTGGTATTTCTTCATATATTATCCTAAGCATCAAAACAAAAGCTGTAAACATCCCTCCTCCTCCTCCTCCCCTCTTAAAGAGTATAGGAAATTGTTTATTTTACCTACAGGACTTAAGGAAAAGCAAAAAGTGTTAACTCACACTAAAAGAATATACTATATATATATATATATATATACATATATATACACTAATATATATGTATTACTCAAATCAAATAGGTATTCCATGTATGCATAAGTTGGTGTACTATGCAGTATGTTCAATCTTCCCCAGAGTCATCTTCACCAAACTGCATCACCCCATGTCCAACCAATGCAACAGCTTCCATCTTTTATTATAAAAATGAGTTGGAAGTGAACTCTGGTCTACCCTTCTTAAAGATAAAACTGCTTCTCTAATAGTCCAAAACAACTGACTTGGGGTGACAAAATATTGGTGTTAAGGCCATTTGTAGCGTGCTTGCCAAATTTAGTATTTAACCCAAAATGCCATGCAAAATACCGGCTTCATATTTGTTCCACAAATCCGTTAAGATACCTAATAATAACACCTTAGAGGTGAACCCAAAGAAAATGGTGAGGAAGCCCAATACTTAGCCACTATTGTCCAAAATAGTTTTATATAAGGACATAAAAAAATAAATGTTCCATTAGTTTCAACAGGTGCTATACACATATCTACTGTTGGACACGCTCTGTCTTCCCTGTTTTTATGTTTTAAATTACCTTTCATATTCAGTTTGCCACGTCACACCCCACATAAAAGGAGGCATATTTAAGTTCAGCAACTTCACTTTAATGGGTAAAATGTCAGATTGATGTCTATTGCAAAAGTCAGGTAATTGACAAAAATATGTTTGCTGAAGTGCTTGGTAAAATTATTTTCTAGTCTTATGAACTACCCTTGTTTTAGTGATTTTTCACTGTTTTAGTTTGCTGAAGCAGGTATAATAATAGGAGGGTAGGCCTTGTATATGTTTTTGCCTTGCAATGACCTGATTCCAGCCCGAATCTGTAAGCCATGGAGAGATAACATCATCCACCCACGGTGTCCACACATGTGGAATACTTACAAGTAAGGGACAGATGTTGACATATAAAAAGATTGAAAAGTAAACTAAAATTGGATTAATCATATTCAGTCCACACTGATTTTAAAAAAAAAATACAAAATACCTCTTTTTATGGGGTTCAAACCGCTACCCCATATTGCGTGAAAGAAAACACTCAACAGGAAGCTTTCCAAATGTCTGGAATGCAAATACATCACAGCTATATGCTGAAAAAATTCTAGTAAATACATTTTTACCATATACATATGTTTTGTTTTTGACATTCTCCATTTATTCCAATTTCCTGTGCGCACCTTAGCTTCTTGGATGAGACATGCACAATTATACTCATCAGCCTTCTTCACACCAAAATGAATACCTAAGATTTTAACACCAGACTGCACTACTGAAATTCTCATCACTTCTTTATGTGGACATATCCTACCTCCAAGAAAAAGGCACTTACTTTTCTTAAGATTGATGCGTGCTCCCGTACTTTACATGAATGCTATTGTCAATGCTTCTGTAGCTTTGCTGGATGGGAGATCTGCCAAAAAGATGCATAGATCATCAGCATAAGCAATTGTTTTAAGATCTGGTACATCACTGTGTATAGGAATACCATGAATTACCTCTGCCCTATTAAGTCTTACCAAAAATGGATCCAACGTTGAAATATAAAGAAGGGACTAAGGGGGTAACCCTTGCATACTTCTCTTGTGTGTCCGATATTTTCCAATCCACCCATTTACAAAGGGGGCCACACCCACAACACTATAGTATTCCTTCAGCCAGGAGATAAAACTTTCAGGGAACCCAAAATGTTCCATACATTTCCAAAGATAAGGATGGTAAATTCTATTGAAAGCCTTTAGCTGGTCTAAACTAAACAAAAATCCCATCACTTCCCCCATTTCACTCCTATCCATAACTTCTCTCAACATAATTAAGGCATCAGTAATGGTCCTGTCCAGTACTGAACACAATTAGGAAGCATGCATAATATGAATCAAACCTACTGAAAGTCTATTACTTAGAATTTTAGTCAAAATGTTGCAGTCTGTATTAAGAAGTGTAATTGGCCTCAAATTCCTAAGGTCCTCTATTTCACCAGGTTTGTGCAGGAAAATGACACATCTTTAAGTAAAACTAGCAGAGAAAGTTCCATTGTCTAAACTGTTCATATACATTTGCAATAATTCCCGACCTAGGGTATCATATATTATAGTATATAATTCATTAGGAATACTATAATTTCCTGGTGCTTTGCCCCTCAGTAAGGCCTTTATGACTGACTCTAATTCCAGTAAATTAATGGGTTGTGTCTCATTTCTAACTACGGCATCATTATAAAGTAATTTTAGCCATACCTGAAACTCCTCAGGAATACCATATTTATATAATATCTTATATAAAAATTCATAATTTACATGATTGAATGCTTTACTCTGATCTAAAGCAATCAAACACCCTCTGTTCTGTGTTTTCTGATCATATTCTATCACATCTTTGGTTAGAGCCAAGTTTTCCTGTATGTCCCTGCCTGGAATAGTGCAGATTTGTACTTCATGTATAACATCACCTGCCACCCCCTTTAATATTTTCTGAAGAACCTTAGTCAAAATCTTAAAATCAGAATTTAAAACTCTTATTGGTCTCCAATTTCCCAAGTCCTGTTTATCACCATTTTTAAACAAGAAGATAAATCAAATCAGATCAAACTTTATTTATAAAAAAGTGCCTTTCCAAAACCAAGGCGCTTGTACATAATTCATTAAAATAAATCAATAAATAAAACAATAAATTAAAACTTTAAATAAACAAGTTAAAACTCATGACAATGGCATTAAAAATCAGTATGCAAAAGGCTAAAAAGAAATGTCTTCAAAGCTACTTTAAAACTTTGAACGGTCAGGCAATCTCGCACCTGATGAGGTAGAGAATTCCACAGGGTTGGGGCCATAAAACTAAAAGACCTGGCCCCAGATGTCTTTAAATGAACCTTGGGAATCTCTAGCAATCCCTCGACAGTGAATCAGAGAGAGCAGGAGGGACAGTAGGGATGAAGGCTATCTTGCAGATAACCAGGTCCCTGGTCATGTAGGGCCTTATAGGTCAGCAAACTGACCTTGAAGGTAATCCACCACCGTACTGGCAGCCAGTGCAGTCCACGGAGCACAGGCTCCTTTTTTTTTATTTATTTTTTTTTTTGTTGACCGGTAAGTGCACTAGACAAATCCTGCCTATTTTCAGGCACGACCCATGGGAGGGGGAAACAGATGAATGCCAACTGACCTTGAACCAGATTAAGCTGTTGGTGGTATTTTTAGTGAAGAGGGAAATTTGACCAGGACACCGGGGAAATTCCCCTGCTCTTGGCCAGTGGGGGACTGCTGGCCAGTGAGTTTGTCATTTCGAGCTGAGATGGAGAAGGGAGTGGATGTCTTGCTGGCTGCAGGGCCAGCTGCTGAGCGAAGGCCTGATGTTCTGGATTCAGAGATTTTCTTTGATGCTCCCAGTATGGATATGGAGATGGCGACTCATGTACTTGCCATGGAAAAAGAAGTGGGCTTGGATTTACAAAAGGATAATAATGAGGTTAAAATACTGAAAAATGTGCCTGCTTGTGATTTACCTGCCTTGCAACAACAGCTGCGTGAAGAAGAAGCTCATTTTCAGTTTTGTCAAACAGAACTATGTGCTGCTATTGCAGCTGCGGATCAACATCCTGTGTGTGAGCAGCCTGTGGCAGAGGCCCCACAAAACGCTGCTCTAGCTGCTGATGAAATGCCCTCCTTGCAGATTCCTCAAAAACAGATGGCAGCTGTTCTGGACGAGAGGCAATCAACGAGTCATGTAGCTGCTGTCAGTTCTTGCACTTCCACTGCAGGTAATGGGCAAACGCCCTTGTTTGTTTTCAAAGGAAATCTTTTTCAAGATTCTGTGGGACTGTCAGTAGGTCTTTCAACCTCAGGAATGGTTCATAAAGGGGATACAGAGGTTCCCTCCCTTCATAGACAGGAGAGCCTGACGGAAACTGAGAAATGGTCGGTTGAGGCGGCTTTACAGAAGGCTGGGTGGGAGAAATCTAGAAGTGGTACTTAGGTGTCAGGTCCTTCTCCCATTGCAGTGCCTCCTAGCAAAAACACGGCAGCAACTCCAGATTGTTCCTCTATAGGTACCGAAGATTGGGGAACTGTGATGGATCTTGTTTCACCTTTACAGGTGCCTGCCAGCCTAGAACTTACTCAGAACGCAGTGCTATCCTTATTACAAGACAATATTGTTAAACAGGGTGGGCCTATTCCTTCAGTAGAACCTGCTGAACAACTCTCTCAAGAAAAATCCCAGCCTGTTGAAACTTTTGCATCTTTATTTAGAGCACCTGTTTTTCCTGCTAAATGACATAATGCCATTAGGTTATTGTATAAGGGGGGATTAGATGTTTTTCCTGACCGTAAACATGTTGCAAGGGATTTGCTTATGGGTTCTGTTTTTTACTCTGGCTGAAATCTATGCCTTAATACACGTTTCAGGAGAACCAGTGTTCAATGTTAGTTTTAAGCAAGGCAGTGGGTTACAAAAATTCTGGTCCCAATATTTGCTGCTTAAAACTTCTGCTTTATGGGTTCCTTTTGAGGTTGTGCCTTTAACTAAAACAGCACACTGTATGATAACAGTTCTTTTTAGAAATGAGTGGGTGCGTGTTTCTGATCTTTTGTTCTGGCTTAAGCAGAGATGTACAGTAAAAGGTAATCCTGAGCCCATTTTCGATGAAGATTATATCTGGAATGGGGGCTGGAAGGTGCAGGTGGTTTTGAATACATCTGATTCTGGCTTAATCCACCTGCTGAATAGTTTTTTTCTGGGGAAAGATAGAGGGTTTTGTTTTATGCAGGTCAGCCCAAAACCTGTTATCGTTGTGGTGCTCTGGGTCACCTTAGCAGTATATGTGACCATAGCAAATATAACACTTGTAATGAATTGGGCCACAGTGCTGCAATTTGTCAAATAATCAGGTGTGTAATCTATGTGAGACTAAGGGTCATACTTATCATTCCTGTCCCTCAGCCGCTCATAATCAGGATGAGCAAGCTGACAGAGATGAACAGCAGGTATCTATTGCTTTGGCTCAATGGGCTCAGGCCCAGCGGTTGGCCCCTAGGCCACGGGATAGGCCCCTGGACCCACTTGAACCTATTCCTACCACCTCTGGTATGATAGTACAACCTTCTGAGATGCCTCCCCCTGGGTCTAATGCTACGAAGGATGTTCTCATGGTTATTCAACAAGAGGTTTCTTTTCCTGAGATAGTTGTACCCCTTGTTTCTGAGGTGGGATTATCTCTTCCTGTATCTGCCACTGTGGTTTCTCAAGTGCCTTCGCTATCCCAAATTAAGATTTCTAGGCAAAGGCAGCACTGGATACAGCCTGCTGCTAAAATGCCTAAGACGTCTGACATCCAAGTTAAAAACAGATTTTCTGCCTTGCCCATTGATGGAGAGCTCTCAGAGAATGACTCTGAAGGGTCCTCTGTTTTTTCTACCATTTTGGATCATGGTTCTGAATTAGAAGAACCCCCTTCTGACGTGGCCCCCCTTCCCTCTGGTAAGCGCACTGGGAAAACCAAACATAGTCGGACTACTAGGGCCTCCTCTAAGAAACCCCCCTTGAAGTACAGTTATGCCCTAGGTTGTCTTTTTCCTTCTTTTTTATGTGATAATAATGCCTTCTTTATCTATTTACTCTATCAATGTGAATAGTATTAAGAGTATTTGGAAAAAACAGGCTGTATTCTCACATCTGAGATCTCTTGCTGCTGGGATTATTTTTTTACAGGACACCAGGTTGCATTATTCCTGGTCGGGCTTTGATCTTAGATGTTAGGATATCAAATATTTTGTTCCGGTTTATTAATATATATGCGGGTCAAACAAAGGTGGCACGTATTTAATTACTTCAGACCATTCAGCCTTATTTGTACTCTGTTCATCATATTGTGTTTGGGGGGGACTTTAATTGTGGACTTAACCTAAGGGATAGGGGACGGCGAACTGTAACTACGAAAGTATTTTGTGATATGACCTATTTATCTACCATGATTAAGAATGCGAATCTAAGGGATGCCTACTTTAAAACAGTGGGGACAGCAGATCCTACTTTTTTCAGATCTACTCTTGCTACTAGGATTAATTAGTTTTTTATTTCTCCTTGTGTACAAATTGCAATGGCACGGACCCTGCCGGCGGAATTCTCTGATCATAGAATTTTATTTATATTATTAGGTAACTCTGGTGCTCCCTCTTTTGGACTGGGTTACTGGAAATTAAACTCATTATTATTAGCTAAAACTATTGTTCAACAAGATTTGGTGTATTTTATTCATGCTAGAAAATCTGTTTTTGACATGTATGACGACCCAGGTATTTGGTGGGAAGACACGGTGAGGGATTTGACTAATTTTTTAAAATCCTATGGAAAGTTAATTCGGGATAAGGATTATAGGGTTTATCTCAATAATAGGTTACATCTTCAAAAACTTGTATCTGTTGCTTCTACCGTACAACATGATTTGTCTGTGCAAATCCAACATATTAAGCAACAAATGGTACAATATCATTTAGTACAGGAACAACATCTGCTATTTCAGCAATTATATTGTACACAGGGGAGAAAAGGTTACATTTACCCATATGAGGGGCACACTGCTAGGATTTTAAACAGAAATATGGATGGTTTATTTGATGATCGAGGTAACGTCTGTATAAATCCTAGGCAGATGCTTAATATTGTTTCACAACATACATCTCTAAATTTTATTCCACCTTCTATTGGTCTTGACACTATAGTTTTTTTTCTTGACTCAGTCCCTACTGTTCAACTTACAGATCAGTTATTGAAACCTCTGACAGCGGCTATTCAGCCTCTTGAAGTGGAAGAAGCTGTTAGGGCCTTAGGGACAAATAAAGCCCCTGGTGGTGATGGTTTGACTAGCGAATTATATAAATTCATTGGTCCATACATTTGGGTGGAATTGGCGGCTGTTTTTATGGTAATTCTTGCCTCTGGTTCCCCTTCCTTACATATGACTGGAGGTATTTTGATTCATCTTTATAAACAGAAAGGTGATAGGCAGTACATAAGTAATTGGAGACCGATCTCCTTACTTAATACAGACTTTAAGATTTTAGCTAAAATTCTAAATAATCATCTCCTATTGGTAGCAGCTCACATTTTGTCCCCTGCTCAGGCTTGTTCTTTACCTGGTAAGAATATTTCGGAACATTTAATTTTGTTACGGGAGCTCTTTGAGCATAGTTTTTGGTCTAGAGCAGATGGTTTGGTGCTTCCTCTGGATCAAAAACAAGCTTTTGACTCTATTAGTCATAATTTTTTATGGGCAGCTTTACAGCAATATGGTTTGCCATTGCAATTTGTAAACTGGGTTAAATGCCTTTATAACACGGCAACAGTTACTCCTCTTATTAAGGGCTGGAAGGGGCTCATGTTACCTGTAAGGCGGGGGGTATGTCAGGGGTGTCCCCTTAGCCCTTTGTTATATGCTTTCTGCATTGATCCTTTACTTAAACTTCTTAATACTTCAGTATCTTTAAATCCTATAACTGTGGTTTCCACCCCTTTACCATTCAAAGTCTTAGCTTACGCTGATGATCTTTGTATTCTAGTAAAAGACAAAGTTTCTGTTCAGTGTGCTCTTGACATCTGTACAACTTATAATTTACACTCTGGTACTAGTTTGAATTTAGATAAATGTATAGGTACGCAGCTTGGTTCAGTTTTTTTTACCTGACTTAGTAATTTCTGGTATTAGTTTTTCAGCTACCCATTTGACCATTTTGGGAATTATTTATGGTCCAGGGGATATGTGTGTCTGAAATTGGGAGCTGTGCATTAATCGAGGTAAATTGATGGTTGCAAATTGGAATAGGTGGAAATTTGGTAAACAAAAATATATTTGATTAAAACCTCTCTCATTCCGGTATTTCTCTCTATTAGTTACATTTTTCCTCCCCCTAGTCAATTAATTGCAACAGTTTATAGTCTTTTTTTTTCTGGCAGTATGGGGTAGTTGGCTGAATCAGTTAAAAAGGAATATTTTATATTTACCAATTCATCAGGGGGGGTTGGGTATGGTAAACCCGATTGTATTTTTTTGTTCTATTTTCCTTTATGCAAATTTCCGTCCTTTATTAATTTCTTTTGATAAATCCTGGACGTCTATGGTTGAGTTAAATTATGGTTTATGTTTGAGGCAATGGTTCGAGGGGAATTAGGGGTTTTACGCAGATCATTGAATATTCCATCTTATATTAGGGAAACTTTTATATATATTAAATGCTGGAAGCTTACTAGTCATTAATTGATATCACAGCAACGAAGAAGGTTGTATATTTGGGTTATACAGACTCAATTTACTGAAGTGGAAACTTTTCCTCATTGTCCTTCTTCTCATAGAGGGGCAATTTTGAGTTTATTAAATATGCCTCGGATTCCAGATAAATTTCTGGATTTTCATTGGCTGAGTTGTCATGATAGGATTAATATTAAGGCAAATCAAAAGCATAAACAATTGGCTGAACATTTATGTGTAAGGCCAGGGTGTATTCAACAGTTAGAAACCACACACCACCTTTTTTTGACCTGTGTATATATTATGCCTTTTTGGTCTTTTTTAGCGACTGTTTGGAACACCCCATGGTTCCAATCTATTACTATGGAGGCTTTGATGTGGGGTGATTATATCGGGGTTGATGATTGGCACAGGAAAACTCTGCATAGACTTGTGTTAATTATTAAATGGCATATTTGGAATAATAGATGTCTATTTTCATTATAGCAGAAAATTGTCTCGCATGAGAACTTCTTGGCAAAATCACTAAAGATTTGAAATCACAATATGGGGAGGATTCTAGGATTTTGCATTCCAGAACATTGCGGGCTGTGTGGAGGAACATGCCTTGGATAACGAATTCGGATGTACCTGTTACTTAAAGGACTATGCATTCTTAGATTTATTTTTTTTTGTTTATGTTTATAATTGTTCTACTTTGTTTTTTTTTCCTTGTTAATTGTGTTTTTTTTTCCTTTGGCTTTTGTATTATTTTCTTAAAGTTCCTTTGTTTATTTTGTATGATTTCTTCTTTCCAATAAACTCCCCTACTTTTTTCGAGAAGTGCCATGGGATCTTTAACATCCACCTGAACTACCACCAATCCAGGCAGATGGGGCCTCGGTCTAACATCTCATCCAAAAGATGGCACCTCAGAAGTGCAGCATCCCTCTCATGCTGCAGTACAGTGTCAGTATTGGGATATTAACCCAAGTGCCAGATGTGGGAACTGAACCCACAGCCCTCTGATCTCCCGGCTTCAGAGGCGAGTGTCCTACCTATTGAGCCACTGACACTGACATTATATGACTGGTCCTAGATGAACCAGTCAATAGCCTGGCTGCCACATTCTGTACAAGCTGCAGGTGGTAGATATGAACCCCCGGTAACCCAAGGTAAAGGGCACTGCAGTAGTCAAGGCAGAAGGTAACGAAGGTGTGGACCAAAGTTGGAAGATCATCAGAAGGAACCAGGTGCTTCAGCTGGGCGATATTCCTCGGTTGGTAGAAAGAGATTTTGACAACTGTTTTCACCTGAGATTTAAGTGTCAAACAGTCATCAAACATAATGCCCAGGTTTAGCACCCAGTCTGAGGTAGTTAGTTGAACACTCCCAAGCCATAGACCTGAAGGTGATCCTACCAACAAACCCACCTCCCAGCTACCTGGATCCACAACCAACACCTCAGTTTTTTCTAGGTTTAACCACAGTCAGTTCACATTCATCCAGTCCTGGATTTTGGCAAGACAGTTGTTAAAAACCAAAACAGCATCATCCTGGCCAGGCACAAAGGACATGTACAGCTGAGTGTCATCTGCATAGAAAGTGAAAACACAAGCTGTACTGCCTAATAATCACTCCCAACAGCAGCATGTACACTGCAAACAACATAGGTGCCAAAATGAAACCCTGTAGCACCCCCACAGGATAGGGGGAGTGATGCAGAGGAAAAAATCCCAGACACCACCCTCTGAGTCCTACCCTCAAGGAAAGATCGAAACCATCTGAGAACCATACCAGACAGTCCACAGATGAACCACAGGTGCTCCAAAAGCACACCATGGTCTACGGTGTCAAATGCCACAGAGAGATCAAGAAGGACCAAGATGGAACGGGTCCTTCAATCTCTCACTATTAGGAGGTCATTTAGTACCCGGACAAGGGCTGTCTCAGTACTATGTCTCTTCCTAACTCTGGACTGGAGATAATCATAGATGTTGTGGCTGGTCAAATGATCATCCAGCTGTGACACAACCACCTTCTCAATAACCTTACCCACAAAGGGCTGGTTAGAGATAGGCCAGTAGTTAACCAGACAGTCCGGGTCCAAGGAGGACTTTTTAAGAAGGGGCTGAACTATGGACTCCTTCAGATGATCAGGGAAGATCCCCCTCTCCAAAGACATCCAGATTATCTCAGAAAGGACCGGACTGATTTTATTCACACAGCCCACTAGGAGACATGTGGGGCCCGGGTCCAAACTGCAGTTGGTCGGACACAGTGACTGGATGATCATCACAATGTCACTGATCGTGCGGAGGCTGAAGTCACACCCCACAAACTGGGTGCCCGACATCTCCTACCTACCACCACAGCTCCCATTAGGGAGGGTCAAGTGAATACCAGACCTGATTGTGGCAACCTTATCTGAAAAGAATCGAGCAAACTCCTTACACCGTTCTTGAGAAAAAGCACTTCCAGACTGAAGACAGATTGGATTGCACAATCTGTCCACAATCTGGAAAAGCTGAACTGGTCAATTCTGTGCAGCAGCAATCTCCCTGGACAGGAATACTGCATTCTTAAGGGTGATTGCTGATTGATAGACCACATAATGGTCTATCAAACAAAGTGTGTCACACTCCAGGTCTGATTTTTGCCAGCACCTCTCAAGCCTTCATCCCACTCTCTTTAACCCCCTCAGAGTCTCATCAAACCAAGGAGACCTGAGGTAAAGAGTGAGGGGGATGAACACAAACAGGAGCAATGGAATCCAGGGCCCCTACCACCGCCTTATTATAGGCAAGTACCAGGTCCCCTGGATTCATGCATTCACTGGGTAAGCCCGATAGGTCCAGTACCACCATCAGGCCATCTGGGGAAACACCCTTCAAAGGGCGGTACCAGACCATCTCCATAGGGGCTGGCCTACTAGGGGTGGCCCCGAAACTGAACCCAATAGTACGATGGTCAGACCACCCGACTGGTTCCACCATCAAATTGGATATCTCTATCCCCAGGAGAAACACTAAGTTCAATGAATGACCACCAATATGGGTCAGGGAGAAAATGACCTGTGTGAAGCCCAGTGAGGTCATTAGCTGGAGTAAGTCCTGACCAAACTGTGAGAGTTCATTGTTGACCCAGGCATTGAAATCCCCCAGAACCAACCATCTGGGGGACCCCAATATCAGGTCGACAATGAAGTCTGCGACTTCCCGCAGGAAAACATTCCTGTCTCCTGGTGGACGGTAGACGAGAAGTATCCTGCACTCCACACTCTCACCCATGATACATTCAAAGGAGTTGGTAGTTCCCACTGGTACCTCCATTAGGCCCAGTTCTGATCTAAAACAGATGGCAACACCCCCTTCCCTACAATCCGTCCTAGGGCGGTGTTTCACCAAGTACCTGGCTAGAATTGCTGATGCCAAAACTGGGCCAACATTCTCATCCAGCCAGGTCTTGGTGATGCAAGCCAGGTCAGATGATCGAACAAGATCCGCTATTATAGCAGTCTTGTTCTTAATAGACCTGGCATTCCATAACACCACCCAAGTAGGATGAGAACCCAAGGAAGACCATGTTACCTGCCTGCTTCAAGCAGACACCTTGGATATGGGAACCAGATAGGGAGGACCCCTTTCCTGGACCCATTTCACCCCAGGGCATCTCCTTGTCCCCACTATTCCTATCCGCCCACTCTTTTCCATTCCCTCTCCAGGTCCAGCTCTTGTCCTCCTCCTTCTAACAATCCCCAAAGCCCTACACCATCTATACACCTCTAGTGACAGTGGAGGACCTCCCTTATAGAGAAGTCTGCTGGAACTTTTCTGGTATAAAACATAAAATGATATACTATCATCAGAAAAGCAGCTAATATTCTTGAAAATGTTTTATAAAGTTCCTTGGGTATGCCATCCTCCCCTGGAACTAGTCCCCCTTTAAGGGTCTTTATTATATCATAAACTTCTGCCTCTCTAATATTCCCCTTTAGTCACCTTTCATTTGCCAAATCCATTTTAGGTATGGTTAAATTAGATAAATATTTTTGTTATTTCCAAATCCACACCCCTATTTGCTTTACTTAAAATTTCCTTCATTATTTCCCTGACCCCATCAGTGTTATTTACTATGTGACCTTTCTTTTTTTTTTAGGCTATTAATCCTTGACCTATTCTCTTTTTCCTTAAAAGCTTCACATGAATCTATAAAGGGTGTTTTTTGTGTACCATAACTTAATTACATCTTTAATGAAGAGGCTCTATCATATTGCACCTCCTTCATTTCTTTTCTAATTTTCTCTCTGCTCTTACATCTTTTCCAGCTGTATAAGCTGCTTTCAGCACGTTATACAACTTATTTCTGAGCCCCAAATAATTAAAGAACTTATTGTTAGCTGTCTGTCCCCCATAAGCTTTAAACCATATACAAATTTCTTTCTTGGTATCTACTCACCATTTATAAAAGTCATCATACAATCCAATTACTGGGGCCCTGTTAACTAACAGAACCCCTAAAGTTACTTTAACATTATCTACCAAAAAGCTTGAAGCATTCATTTTCCACCTAGCTTTTGGTTGCTTGATACCTGTTTCTGTACATATTACAATTTTAATTAATAAATGGTCTCTTAATACTGATGGGAGAGCCATAGTTTTATAAATTCCTAACCTCTTTGAAATAAAGGTATAATCGATTTTTGAATAAAGTGAACCTTCTGAGACAGTAAAGTTAACTGGAGGATCTGCTTTGTCAAACACATTTGATAATCCTGCTATCTCAATACTCTTCTTCAATGCATAAGAGTCACAATACACCTTTTTCCCTGCGTGTTTTCATTCTGCAATATCTAACATGCAGTTTAAATCACATCCATAAGTATTCTTTGAAGAACACAAAAATGGCTTTATTGATTCAAATGACCCCACTCTCTAGGCCTTTATTTGAGAGGCATAAACCACAATAAAACTACTTGGCTGGCCATACCATAGGTCATCCACCAATAAGACCCTTCCTGGATGAACATCAATTATTTCAGACAGTTTAACCCCAACCCTGAAAGTAAAATTCCCACCCCATCTGCTCTGTCTAAGCCATATGACCAATATGATGGTCCCCATACCCATTCCCTTTGTGCCTGAGCTAATACGCAAACAGAATTAAACCAAGTCTCCGGAACAAATATTACTTCACAAGCTAAGCCATGTAACTCAGCACACAGGGCTTCCCTTTTTTCCCTTTCAAAATGCTGCTAACATTAGCTGATGCTACTGAAAACAAAACCATTTATTTCTCCTTTTTTTTCCCTTTTTTCCTTACCCCAAAAAACAACAAAAGGAACATTCTCTTATTTGCTTCCAGTCCAATTACTCATGTAATTTTCCTTCTCCTCTTCTTTTTTTCCTCACATAGTCCCCCTGCCGTTTATCTTGCATCTCTGGATTTTTTTTTCCCCGAAGAAACTACAGAGGACATGTCAGATTCTTCACCCCCAAAAGGCTTTCTTCCCCACCTTGGGTGTCCAGGACTTCATATATGTTCTCTAGTTTGATTTCTGGACTTATTTTGTTACTCCTCAAACTCATATGCCTGGACAGAGCTTGGTTACTGCATGGAACTTTGGGGGGGGGGGGCATAACCACCTCTCCTGTATTTTGGATATTTAGCAGATTCTCTTCCCCCTTCTCATCTTCTGTCTCATTCTTCAGTTTTTTCGCTGCTTCTGCCTCTGCCATGGTCCTGGCTGACGTCATTTCCTCCTCTTTCTCCACACTTTTTTCTGTCTTCTCACTAAGTTCCACTTTTGTTTTTCTGGTTCCTTGTGGTAAGAGCCCTGAGGGCCCAGCTTCTTCCTTCTCTTCAGGTGGAGGGGGCAGATGGAACACCTCTTGCCCCTGCCTGTTGCACCTTATTTATCAGATTTTCTGGATTCATACTTCTATTTTTCTGGAACATGTGACCATATTCTTTGCATAAATTGCACCTAATGTGGTTCCAACACTCTAAATTACTGTGTCCACTTTCTCCACGTAGTCCACATCTAATAGTGTCGCACACATTTGATAGGTACATATGAGACCCACACCTATAACATACCTTTGGTTGTCTGGGGTAAAAAATTACACCCTGTCTCTATGCAGGAAGTGGTTATTGGGGATGTGCTCAATACCCTTTCATTCTGCTCCAGTTTAACTTTAAATCTCCAACCCCCTTCCATGTAAATTCCACATCTATAATAGCTTCTGGAGGCCCCAGTACAGTACATTTCTGGTTCAATCACTGAGTAATATCTTCGACATGTACACATTCATTCCTGAATATCACAATAATTGTCTTTATTAAAGGTTTGGTCAAAGGAATAGCCAAAAAGGGGGACCACAGAGGTGAATATTTTATCAACTCACACTTTTGCCAGAAACGGACTAGGCCTCTCATTGACCTGAAGCTAATATCAAACATGTCTTCCCCAGAAATATGGATCAAAGGATATATTTCAGAGGCTATAAATTTCACAGAATTTTTCAATAGTGTGCTCCCCACGTACAGCCTGTCAGGGAAGATTTCTAGGCCCCCTTTGTACCTTAAACTTAAAGCAAACCATCTGGGAAATGGATCAATGTAATTTGCTGTGTTCATTTTTCCTGGCCTCCCTCTTCGTATAGCAGGAGAAGGATCTTTGCCCCTTATACCCTGGTCTTTAGACGTATCCTGGTTTTTAAGAATATCTGCATATTTTTATTTTTTTATTTTAGTCTTTGGAAACTGGGTAAGGCCTACTAGGCACAAGTGCCTGTTTTCAGGAGTGACCTGGGAGCAGTGGGTGGTTAAGTGACTTGCTCAGAGTCACATAGTATGTGAGTGGAGGTTGTGAGAATCAAACTCAGGTTTGGTCTGCTAAATGTATCAAGCTTATTTACACCTCTTTCCTCTAACCTCTAGGCTATACTACCAGACAGTTTTTCCAGTAGCAAGCACCTCATGCCTAACAATGCACCTGGGCGTGCTCTTATCAGGAGATAACCCACACCTCATCATGTGTTATTGCTTGCATATTCTATGCAAAAAACTTAATTAATGCATCATTTAGGGTTAAAACACAAAAAGTCAGGAAATGAAAAATCTTTAGGGTTGCCCCAACCCACCCATCATCCCAAGATTGACAGCTGAAGGGGTGTGTCATTGGGCATGTGAGGCCTAAATGTCACCCCATTCCATCTGAAATTACATTCACAAGCCACAGTAAATAAGAATGGGGTGACATTTAGGCCTCACAGCCCCAGTGACACACCCCGTCAGCAGTCAATCTTGGGATAACGAGTAGGTCTGGGGGGGCAACCCTAAAGATTTTTCATTTCCTGACTTTTTGTGTTTTAACCCTAAATGATGCATTAACAAAGTTTTTTGCATAGAATTTCCTTACTTTTGAGAAAGAATAAAAAACTAAGAACTTTCACAAGTTGGTGGAAGCATGGGCCCTTCAGGCCCTGCACTCCCACCAACTTGTGGAATGTGGTGGGAGCGTGGGCCCTTTGGGCCCTGTGCTCTCACCAACTTGTGGAATGTGGTGAGAGCGCGGGCCCTTCAGGCCCAGTGCTCCCACCTACCTATGGAACTTTGTGGGCGCACGGGCCCTTCAGGCACTGCACTCCCGTGAACCTGCGGAAGGTGGTGGGAATGTGGCCCCTTCGGGCCCTGCACTCCCACCAACTTGTAAACATTTGTGTACCATCAGCACCCTCCAAATTTCAATACAAAACACCAAACTGTCTCCAAGATATAACATGTTAAAGTTTGAGATTTTCAGTTGTCAGAGATGCAGAATTCTGCACCTGTTAATGTTTTATAGGCACAACAACTAAAAACTACATCCATGACACTAAGACTATGTACCCTATGAATTTCAAGCCACCAGCACAATGCAAAACACTGTCCGCAACACGTAAATTGTATCAGGCAATATCTCTGCAAAAAAACTTTCTCTGACATGTAAATACCATAATTCACATCTTCAGGACATGCTGAGGACACTCTCCAAATTTCAATGCTAAAGTCCAAACCGTGTCTGAGATATAACATTTAAAAGTTTGAGATTGCCATTCGTCAACTGGCACTGTTCTGCACTTCTTGACATTTAACAGACACAATGACTGAAAACTACATCCATGACACTAAGGCTAGGTATCCTATCAATTTCAAGCCACCACCACAATGCAAAACGCTGTCTGCAGAACATAAACTGTGCCACACAATATCTCTGCAAAAAGAATATGTTCTGACACATAAACACTGTGATTTACATGAACAAGATATGCCATAAACACCCTCCAAATTTCAAGTAAAAAGACCAAACTGTTTCTGAGATATTTAATGTTGAAGACTGGCAAAATTGTCCTATCTATGTAAGCAATAATACCTGACAGGGTGAGCAGAATTGACCAATACCAGACCGCCCAGGGGTGTAATGAGGTCTGACGTTGCAGGCAGAGTACCTTGTAGCCCCTTGAAGGTCCGATATTGGCCAATACCGCCCACCCTGGAGGGTATTATTGTACTTAGAAAATGGGATATAGGTGACATTTTTTAAAAATAAAATATATATAGAAAAATAAATTAAATGAACAAACCTTTGCACTTCAAATGCATGCACAGATTGATAGTCAGAGCAGGTCCCCACCAGCCCTGTCTCCACAACTCCTGATAAGGCATACTAAATCTAGAAAGAATTCAGTTATGCTTAATGATCTTAATTTTAGGCAGTGTTGGCAGAATGGCAACTCACAAATGTTCACCTACAGTAAAGCTCAAATGCAGATGATGGAACCAACAGAGTAATCTTGTTTTCCTAGTGCAACATACACACCACACCACATCACACCACATGACACTTAAGCAAGCATATGAATTGACTTGGTCCACATGACGCTTTAATACAGACTGACCCATTTTACTGAACCTAAACAAGGCACTCATGTGGTGCCTGGAGTAGTCACTTAGAAACCTGACAGTCTAGGTAAAATCTTATTTTTGTCACATGGATTTGTCAACCAGTAGCAGTAGACCCCTGGCCCCCAAAGTGGCATGCTTCCACAAGTACATAAACCTATCTGCAGAATGATGCAGGGGCCACAGGGTGAAACTAAGGTCAAAATACTTACATCTAGGAAATCTGACCACTCTCAAGAAATTGAAACTTATTAGTTTGTCAGTTTCATGAAACTTTTATGACTGGGATCTACACAGGGAGTCAACACACGGGGTCTCTCATTAAACTGAAGGGAGCCTGAGGTAGAGGATCTGAGCACCACTTAAAGTAATTTCTCACCTCTATATTTTCTTTTTGCAATCTTCTGTCTCTACATAGGCAACACTTACCTTTATCAGCACTGAACCATATTGGCAGGCATCTATTCTTCACCATTATGGGCTTCAAATTACAGGTTCTTTAATTACATTTAAAGGAGAAGTTCACCCAAAACTTGAAAAAATAAAAGTTGTGCAGAGGGTTTTAATTTCTATTTAAAGTTCTAGTGTTCCCTTCCCTCTGACTGGTATTAGGAGTTTTTCCTAAATTAACCTGCTAGCTTTATGCTAGTTTTATGACCCCTGGGGATTTTCATCCCTGACAGCGTAATTGTATTTCTTGTTCCCACAGTGCATCTTGTTTCATGTGACAGTGATGTAAGAGAGACCCAACATTCAGCACACACATGCCAAACAAACTAAATATCTTGGAAGCTTTACAAGCTGCACAAAAATTACCAGCAGCAAAGTTTTTCAGGACAGCAAGACCTTTACAATGAGGGCTGTCACCAAGCTGAATTCTACAGATTTTAAAATATAGCCATCTCTACTGTTGTGAACTGATTGTAAAGCAATGCTTTCTGCTGGATTAATGGTCTCTGCTACATCACCATCACATGAAACAAGGTGCATTGTAGGACTAAGATATACAAATAAGCTGTTTGATATGGAGATCTTCAGGGTCGTAAAACTACCCTAAAGCTAGCAGGCTCATTTAGGAAAAACTCCTAATACCAGTCAGAGGGAAGGAAACACTAGAACTTCACATACAAATTAAAACACTCTGCACAACATATATTTTTTCAAGTTTTGGGTGGACTTCTCCTTTAATTTAAATATTAATTACATTGATAGTGGAATGCAGAACAAACCTTCCTTATGACTGATTTCTAGTTTTTTTTTGTCTTGAAAATGTAAACTTATACCTACTTTATACTCAGTTATGTTGTGGCATATGTCCCATATACCAGTAGTTAGTAGCAGAGAGCATGCAGTTGGTATAATTTTACATTTTCAGAAAGAAAGTGACGTGAACAGAAACCTGCCAGCATGGGTCAGTGTTCCGAAGACAAATGTGAAGTGGTGCCTTCAGTATATAGAAATGGAAGATCTTGATGCAAGACATAAGGTACAGAGGTAAAAAAAAAATTCTACTCCATGCAGTTTTATGCTCCAAAACACCATTCTTCCATAACATTAATACACAACATAATATACTGCCGGGTACTTAAACACTGTGCTGCAGCTATATAAACACTTTAGCTATTCCTGAACTATCATCTGCCACCTCCACTTCTTAATAGTTAATTCAAGGCTCCAAAAAACAAGCAAGTTGCAGCTGACATTCTCATATACCACCCCCAATTATTCCACATGATTTAACCTAGAAAATAAAACTACAGCAGCAACAGGATGGGTGGGGGGACAGAATGCATTATTCATTTACATACCCCAGGCTCAGCTCCTCAGTTGTCTAACTTCAGTCTGCACACAGAGTTGTGGTCCTTGGCCAGTGACTGCATGGGCTAGTATGTTGAAAATTAAACTTTTAAATCATTCCCTTGGATGAGATCGATTGCCTGACAGGACTGAGCGCAACAATACTCCCGTCTCCCCACAGTCAGGGGCAGCACTCGAGTCGACCACCAACCAGAAGTACAGAATCAGTCACCTCATCACCACAGAGAGTCACGAATATTCAGCAAGCACAGCAGGCACAGATATCCGCAGGCAAGCAGGCTCCCATTCTCCTAGGTTCTGCGGCTGCTTCCTGGCTCCCCTAAGCCTGGTGCTGCAGTGAAACTCAAGAGAGAGGGGAGTGCTGTGTGCAGTGGTAACCTGGCAAGTTCCTTAGGAGACTGGCAGGTGGCATGAAGATGGGGATGGGGAGAGGGAGAGAATAATCAACAGTCAAGAAGAAGAGAGGACCTAGCGGGGCAGGCAGGCAGGGCACAGGCAAGACAACAACACGACAGTCAATGGCAGTGCTGGCAGAAGCAAGCAATCAAGGCAGCAGGCAGCGATATTGATAAAAAAGTTAAATAGTGAATTACAGCTCTTTTTAGTCGCTGCCCCTACCTATAAACTTGTTTTCAATCAGACAGACTGCTCCGTTCCTGCCATTGCACTGTGACCACTGTAGTGTGCTGTTCTTTCTTCTGACCAAACTGAGCTCCCTCCGATTGCCAACTAGTCAATCTGTGTCTGTCTGCCCGATTCTGCCAGGGGTAGAAAAACTGCCCAGTCTAGTCTGTCTCTTGTGACTTATGAGTAGAGTCGAGTTGTGGTGCAGCCACACTGTTTTCTGCCTGTTTTCTTCTTAGGCTGTGGCCTGACCCGTGCTGTCTTGTCTACGTCGGTTCTAATCTCTCTCTCCCTCTGCCTCCAAAACCAACTCTCCAGTCTGGGCGGGTGGCATCCAAGACTCTAGGGCTGGATTCCAGTTCAGTTCTGGGTGGGGTGACTCGTCTTCTTACTTGGCTCAAGGCAGCTTAACTTTTCGTCATCCTCCATGCCAATCCAAGTCTCCAACACACACAGTCTGATTGAAAATAAGCTTATAGGCAGGGGCAGCAACTAAAAAGAGTTGTAATTCACTATTTCACTTTTTTATCAATATCGCTGCCTTGATTGCTTGTTTCTGCCAGCACTGCCATTGACTGTTGTGTTGTTGTCTTGCCTGCTCCTCCTTTCAACCCCAGCACTCCCCCCCCATCTCCACTTTCTCATTCCGTCCCGTCTCCACAGCAGAAGTACTCCATGCCCTACATTCTCTAGATCCCAACAAAGGCAAATGCCCATTAGGACTGGACGCCAAACATCTCCACCTATCAGCCCCTGCCATTGCTGCCCCTCTAGCTGACCTCCTAAACCTCTCATTTTCCATGGCTCAAATTCCAGCCGCTTGGAAGCAGGCAGTTGTTATCCCTCTACTGAAGGGAGGTGACCCATCTGCACCTGGAAATTATTGCCCCATCTCCGTTCTCCCAATTCTGTCCAGACTTCAGGAACACCTAGCCCTTGCCTAACTCACTCAATTTCTCATCTCTACCTCCTTCTTCACCCCCTATCAGTCAGGGTTTCATAAATCTCACTCCACCATCACCGCACTCTTAAGACTCTCAAATGACATCTCCTCAGGTATGGATAAGAGGCATATCACCTCGGACGTTTTCATAAATCTGGCCAAGGCCTTCGACACTGTCTCCCACCCAAAGCTACTCACAAAGCTAAATGACGCAGGCCTCTCCAGTCTTGCCACTAGTTGGTTCCAGGCCTACCTGTCTGGCAGACAACAGTCAGTAAAAATTGGCTCACAAGTATCCCCCCGCGCTCCCAGGCACCATAGGGGTCCCCCAAGGCTCTGTCCTGGGCCACTTACTATTTTCCATATTCTTAAACAACCTCCCACTGACCTGCTCAAACTCAGCCATACAAATGTATGCAGACAACACCGTATTGTATGCCTCTGGCCCCTCGACTGGGGACGTGTCTGCTGCCCTCCAACAGGACTTTGATGCCATTCAAAAATGGCTCAGGTCCAATCAACTAGTACTAAAATCAAAGGAAAACCATCTCCCTAACCTTCAGCATGCAACCTCAACTCTCCCGCCTAACTTCTCCTCCCACCTTTCATACCCTGGATGGGTCCCCCTTGGAGTCTTGTACCTCCTTTAGATACCTGGGAGTATGGCTTGGTCAAAACCTTGATTTCTCTGCCCATATTGACTCGTTACACAAAAAGCTGCACTTCAAACTGGGTGCACTTCATCGTAATAAAGGGTGCTTGCCCACCACGGTCTGTAGGGAAATAGTGCATAAAATGATTCTCCCTATCTTTGACTACAGCAACGTGGTTTGCGGCTCAGCACCCTCATCCACCTTGGCCATCCTGGACACCCTTTTTCACTCCTTCTGTCGCTTCATCCTGGAATGCCCCCCCCCGCGACCCATCACTGTGACCTATACAGCTCGCTAGCACTACACTTGCTTGAGTCTCGATGACAGATACACTGTGCAAATGTCATAGCTAAATTCTGGACAAATTCCCTCCCCCCCACCTCACCTCCACCTTATCAGCACAACCCTCCCTGGCCTACTCTCTCAGATGCTCCGACTTCAGGCTCCTCCAAGTCCCATTCATGTGCACATTGAAGGGCCAATCTGCCTTCAAATATAGCTTGCCCAAACTCTGGAATGATCTTCCTGCTGGTATCAGGCTCACCTCTGCCCCAAGGCTCCTTAAACTGCTCCTCCATGACCATTTCTCTGACATATGCAACTGCTACCAGCAACCCAGACCTACAGCCAAGGGACATCTAAATGTACCATGCCAGTATATACTCTCAGCAAAATGACTGTTTACGTGCATGTTTTCTGCCTGTCTATACTCTGCAGTCTTAGGACTAAACCTTGTAACAGCTGATGAATCAAATGCGAGTCCAGCTTTGTAACTATTTTGGACTTGTTGTTTTTATCCCTGTATGTACTTGTCCTGCTGTATTTTCTCTGTAACTCCCCAGATCGCATCTGGAAATGAGCGGTCCCCACTCAGTATGCCTGCCTGGTTAATTTCTTAAATAAATAAATAAATAAAATAAAGTCTACGCTACTGTATGGGGCATTTAAACATGGTGCCCCAGAGTAGCCACAACAGCTCCAGTGTAAAGAAACTACACATCCCATGAAACCATGAGGCAGCTAAGAATTTTACTGAAACATGGTCCCCCAAATAGTAGTGTCCTCTACTGCCCAAGCATAGCAGTAGAGGGACTACTTGACAAGAAAAATGTGGATTTATTCTATTTTTTTTACATTTACCATATTTGTCTTTAAACTTTTATTTAATTTTAATAAAAATGTTACCTATAGCCACAGAATGAAGCCCCCTGAGTAAACCCACCCTCATTTGACTTCCTAGGGCACCCCGGGGCTGAGAGAATAGATTTTTTAATTCGGTCATCTCGTCCCTCGCTCGCGATGCACGATCGCGATCAAAGAATCTCACGATCAAAGAATTTGCAGCACTGTGATCAAAGAATTTGCAGGCTCATGATCAAAGAACAAAAAATACTGTAATTCAAAAATTACAAGGAATTGCAGTAAGCCACCACCATGGTTCAACAGAACGAAGCCCCCTGAGCAAAACCCACCCTCATTTGACTTCCTAGGGTACCTCAGGGCTGAGAAAATAGATTTTTTAATTTGGCCATCTCGTCCCTCCTCATGATGCACGATTGTGATCAAAGAATCTCGCAATCAAAGAATTTCCAGGCTCGCGATCAAAGAATTTGCAGACTCACGATCAAAGAAGAAAAAATGCTGTAATTCAAAAATTACAAGGAATTTCAGTAAACGACCACCATGGTTCAACAGAACAAAGCTCCCTGAGCAAAACCTACTCTCATTTGACTTGCTAGGGCACCCCTGGGATGAGAAAATTGATTTTTTAATTCGACCATCTCGTCCCTCACTTGTGATGCATGATGGCAATCAAAGAATCTTGTGATCTAAGAATTTGCAGGATTAAGATTAAAGATCGTTAGCGAGCTGCGATCAAAGATTTTAAAACCTAATAACTCTATTTTTTGACCATTTTGGATGAAACCAAAGGCATGGCTCGATAGAACGGAGCCCCCTGAGTAAAACCCATCCAAGTCTGACTTCAGGAGTGACCCCTGAGCCGAGATATTTGTGTTTTTATGATCAGAAATCTAAAAATAAGATGGCAGACCTCACGATCAAAGAATTCTTGGAGACAAAGATTCTTGAACCAAGAAGCTGAAAATTCTTTGACTGCCAGGTGGGATGAGATGTCCAGAACCCCATTCTTTGTTTGTAAAACATACATATACATTTTCCCATTGACTTATAATGGGAAATTAAAAGTGGCATAACTTTTGAATGCTTTAATATTTTTTCACCAAATGAAAAGCAGCATGTTTGGCCACCAAAGCTCTTTCAAATGAGCCATCTTGCAGAGTGGCATGTGACACAACAGCTGCACAGGGACATGTAGAAAATCCCAAAGGCTGCCTCCAAAAATGGATAATTTTGCATTTTACAGCGTTTTAGTGCGCAAAGACCGTAAGTCTGACCAAAATGAAATTTGGCAAATCAAGAGATTTGCCATGCCCTACTGCACATACCAAATTTCAGGAAAATCCATTGAACAGGTCCAAAGTAATTAACGCACAAAAATTTGACTTTAACATAGAAGTGACATCTCAACCCTAAATATAGTGGTGCGACCATGCCACTATATATATATATATATATATATATATACACACATATATATACATTTAGGATTGAGGCTACAGCAAAAAAAATAGGGAAATGTGGTTTTAGGGTTTCCAACCCTAATACCCTACCACTACTCTTCAAACAAATAAGGGGTGCAGTCTTCCTTGGGGTTGTCAACCCTATTGCTCGCCCACTCTATACACTACAGACACTAATGGGGTGAGCTTTAGGGCTGACAACTCCTGGAAGGGAAGACTACACTCTATTTTCTTTTATGGGTGGGTGTGGGTTTTAGGGTTGGAAACCCTTAAACCACATTTCCCCGTTTATTTTCACTGTAGCCTCAACCCTAAATTTTGCATTTACACAGTTGTTTTCAAAGAATTTCTTTACTTTTCAAGATAGTATAATTGTAGTCGTACTTGCCTCACTGTGCTCCAATCCATTCATATTTTTGTCAAATAGTTTAACCATATCAATACTTGTCTTTACTTCCATCCCTCCATAGATGCATGAATGTATGTTGCTGTGGAAGTGCAGGGGTCTCCGGGCCCTGTGCTTCAATTTGTAGGACAATAACAACCAAATTGTCAGCATAGACTTCTTATTACCCCACCTCATGTACCCATTACTGAAAATGTTGAAATCCCCCCAAAAATGTCATTCCACATCACCACAACGCCATTCCATGGCACAGGTACAAAAAAAATTGTTTGGACAGGACTGAAAAATGATAGCTATCATGTTCATGAGGTGGTGTAAAAATAGTAATAATAATAATACTTTATTTATTAAGCGCCTTTCAAGCACCAAGGCACTGTACAAATGAACAATAAAAATCAGAGAAAATACACATATAAAATCATAATAATAACAACAACTTCAAGCCATGAAAGCCTGACTCCAGAAATAGGTCTTAAGTTCCCGCTTGAAAATCTACACGGTCGTGCATTTCAGAAGCTGGTGAGGCAGAGAATTCCAGAGGGATGGGGCTATAAACATAAAAGCCCAAGCCCCAGAAGATTTTAAAATAACCCTTGGAACCTCCAGCAACCCCTCGTCAGCTGAACGGAGCTGTCATACAAAAATGTGTATGCTGACAAATTTGGGGTCAAAATATTTAAAATTACCAAACATACGAGCAAGAGTTGCAACATTTCAACAGATGCACATAACTTTGGCATGTTTACATATTATGACCCCAAATTTTCAACATAGCCTTCTTATGAACCCACCTCATGAACAAGGGCAGCAAAAATGTCCAAATCCTAACCATAAGGTGATATTACCATCCACCATGAAATTGCCTTTTGGGACAGATTTGCATAATTCCACCAACATTTTTCAAGAGGTGGGGTCTCAAAAAGGCCATGTTGAAAATCTGGTTTAAAAATATGCCAAAACAGCAAAGTTATGCATCAAAGTTGAAAACCCCATTTAAATACAGTGGATTCCAGTTGTATGCCATTCAGATGTCTGCACATTCTGGATGTATGCACAAAAAACTGAAGTTTGGTTTCTTGCCCTATTCCAGAAATGTTAATTATTTTGATTCTATGCACACAGGTTTTTCAGTTATATGTAAATTTTTTATGTTTGCTTGCATGAATGTGCAAGAAACATAATGCCATCATCCGAGTTTTTGGAGGTGTGTCAGCCATCTTCCAATTTAGTCAGTGTGTTTGCAGGCACGGCCGCAGTTCTCCAATGAACACTGCAGCTGTCTATGACAGCAGTTGAAAATGCAGTGGCGTATAGTTGAAGAGAGAGAGCTACGCTTCAGTGAGCAGTGAAAAGATATCACATGCCCATTGCTCCCACACACACATCACTTGTGTGCTCATGCCTCCCCACCACGCACACACTGTATAGCCAACAGGGGTGCCCAATCCCCGTCGGTTGTGCTGTGCTCCCCCCCACAAAGTTCCAGATGCCATGCTGGGAGCCCACCCCAGTGCGGCAACAGATTGTATAGCTGACGGGGGTGCCCAATCCTCTGTTGGCTCCACTGTAACCCCCCAAGAGACTACAGGGTGCAATGCTGGGAGCCCACCCCAGTGTGGCAATGGCTTGTATGGCCGATGGGGGTTCCCAATCCCCCTCGGCTCCATGGCTCCCCCAACAGCCTTCCAGCTGTCACACTGGGAGCCCACCCCAGCATGGCAAATGTCCCGCATCATCCAAGTAATAAAAAAAAACCTGAAAGAAAAAAACCTTCCCTCGCTGCTGTCATGACCCCCCTCTCCCACCTGCGCCCACCCACTGTGCACCCTGCCTCCCCACACCCCCACCTCACCCCATACTTACCTCCAGAGCTTGGCATGACAATCTTCAGTGGACTGGGAACACGTCTGCATTCTTCAAAGCCGACTGCAAACTGAGAAAATGCCGTTAAGCTGTATAATGTAATAAATAGGGCTTTTTTCAACTTTAGTGCACATCTCAGGCATTTTGGGGAATTATTTCACCAAATTTTCAACATGGGGTTTCTGGGACCCTACCTCATGAATTCTGTCACTGTCATGGCATTAATCTGCCCCGAAAGGTGATTTCACAGTCACTGGGTGGAACCACCTTTAGGGACCAATTTACAAACTGACAGTGTCACAGTTCATGAGGTAGGCCCCCAAAACCCTATGTTGAAAATTTGGTGAAACAATTCCCAAAAATGACTGCTTTACGAGCACGTGTTGCGCTGTTTCTATGCACACTCGTAAATTCGTGCATTTTCAATATATTCACTCCAGATTTTCAACATTGCCATTTTACCATACCTCCTTATGGGCAGTACAGCTGTCATTTCTCACATCTGACCCAAAATGTGTTTCCGCCCATGTAGCGCACAATGGGCAGTCGAAGTGCGAAATCAATGTTCGGGACAGATTAAGAAAATCACAGTGACACTGTTCATGAGCAGAGGTGTTAAAATGGCTGTATTGAAAATTTGGTGAAAAAATTCCCAAAACTTACTGTTTTACTAGCATGCGTTGCGCTGTTCCTACGCTCGCTTGTAAGTTCACGAATTTTCAATATTTTCACTTCAGATTTTCAACACTGCCATTTTACCACACCTCCTTATGAGCAGTACAGCTGTCATTTTTCACATCTTGGCCAAAATGTGTTTCTGCCCATGTAGCATACAATGACGCAGTTGGTGTGCGAAATCAATGTTCGGGACAGGTTAAGAAAATCACAGTGACACTGTTCATAAGCAGAGGTGTTAAAATGGCTACGTTAAAAATTTTATGAAATACATCCATAAAATGGCTGTGTTACGTGCGATCATTGCACAGTTTCCATGCACCCTTGTAACTTCATGGATTTCTAATATTTTCAGTCCAGATTTTTACTACTGGCATTTTCCATACTTCCATAGGAACAGTACAGCTGTCATTTTTCACACCATGGCTGAAATGTGTTTTCACACTTCCAGCGCAGAAATGCATGGTTGCTGTGGGAAATCACTGTTCGGGACAGATTAAGAAAATCACAGTAACACTGTTCATGAGTGGAGGTTACAAAATCCCTGTGTTGACAATGTGCTGTAAAAAAATCCCCAAACTAATTGCATTACGGGTGTGTGTTGCACATTTTCTACGCACGCTCGTGACTTCACCAGTTTTTTTTAATATTTTCACTGCAGAATTTCAACATTGCCATTTTTTGTACCTATCCATGAACAATACAGCTGTCATTTTTCACATCCTGTTTAAAATGTGTTTTCGCACCTGTGGTGTCAAATGGTGTGGTCACTGTGTGAAATCAGCTTTCGGCTAACAAACTGATATTGCCACTGTTCATAAGGTGGGGGTCACAAAAAAATGTCAAAAATTTGGAGTGAAAATGCCAATGAACGCCTGAGGCATTAGGGTTTCTGACCATAATGCCCCAGCCTGTAGAGATTGAGAGGCATCAGGGGTGTGACTTGGGATTCTTACCTGTAATGCTCATTCCATTCCACACCCTGCAGCCAGTGAGAGGCATCGAGGTGTGCCTTGGACTCTTTGGCCCCAAAGTTCACCCCATTCTCCTATACAGGATCATCTCACCGTATTTCCTGATGGAATGGGGTGAGCATAAGGGCCAAAGATCCCAAGGCACGCCATGACACTTGTCAGTGTCTGCAGGGTAGGGTGTGGTGAAATGGCGTGACTGTTATGCCTGATGACCCAAAGGCACACCCCAATGCCTGTCAGTCACTGCAGGGTGGTGGTGGGGTTGGCTTCAGTTCAATACTTCACTGCTATTCCTATTATGCAGCTCTCTAACTCCTACACTACCTATGCCAATGCCAGCAAGCAAACATTCGGCATTGACAAATGCTTGTTTCATCTTGACATGCTCCTCAGCAGGTTCCCAGAAGGTCTTTGTCACCTCTTTGACAGTTGCATTAAGCTATCCTTCCCTTGCAGCCACTAAATTGTCCCCTGTAGCTAATCCACTAATCACCTGAAAAATGCCAGAGCCCAGTTAAACCTGCTCTCCCACACCATAATGATTGTGATTGCTGTTACTTTTCAGTTCTGATTAACTTACAAAGGATACTGGACTGATGACAAAGGATATGACTTTAAAATTCATGCTACTCAATGAAAGCTGTATTCACTCTTACTTGCTGCAGCAGAGGCGGGTCAGCATTATGAGTGTTCAGTTGAGCAAAAAAAAAAGATGTACTATGTTAAAGGATGTTATTTCTCATATTGCATAAAATAACATTTAACAGCATTTAAGATAGCTTAGGTGTATTTGTGAGCATGTGAGTTATGTTTTGTAAATGGGTCCCCACTGATTTCAATATGCATCCATTAATTTCTATGGTGTTCTGGTTGTATGCACATTCCAGTTGTATGCACACATTCAGCTTGTCCTGGTCATGTGCATACATCAGGAATCCACTGTACATTGAAGCTCACTTATTTTAGTTTGTCATATCACAGTCAGCAGTTCCAGCAGGAAGACGTGTCTACGATGTGAGAGTGGATCTTCACCCAGGGACCTGTTCAGGTGAGTGAGGGTATGTGGGGAGTGTGGGGCATGCAGGGTGGTGGGTGCTGAGGGGGAGTTTGGATTGGGGGGCAGATAGCCAAGGGACCTTTTTCTGTTTTACAGGTTTTATTTAAAAAAAAAGACATTGATAATTTGTTTTATTTATTACAGAAAGGACAGCTTTTGAAGGGTCGGGGTGCCACTTGGCACCAGGAAAAGAGAAAATGTCAATGGGACAGTGATCAGAGGGTGGGGGGTGCCAATAGACACCAGGGAAATATAATATATATGGGATGGAAAATGGATGGTGGGGGTGCCACTAGACACTAGGGAAATATTATATAATTTCAGGACCATGATTGGAGGGTGGGAGGATGCTACTAGACACCATGGAAAAACTATATAATTTTGGGACCATGATCAGAGGGTGGGGAGTGCCACTAGACACCAAAGAAATATAATTTATATATGGGCACAACAATCGGAGTTTGGGGTGCCACTAGATAACAGGGAAATAAAAAGTTTTTATGGGAATGGCAATCAAAGGGTGGGGGTGCCACTTGACACCAGGGAAAACATGCAGTCTAAGGGAAAAGGATTTTTCCCTCACAAAAAAGAATCTTTTTTTTCGTGAGTTGTTATACAAAAAAAAATCTTTTGTTGTATCACAAGTTACAAAAAAGATTTATAGTCATAATAAAACAACATTTTAAAGACATTTTTGCAACAGTTAAGTGCAGAATCCAGGTAAGGGAGTCCCCATAAGCAACACACATGTGTTGGTCAATCTCAGGAATGACATTTTGGTGGGTTTTAAAATTTGAATTCTTATGAAAAATGGAAAACAAAATGTCAGCAAACAAAACAATGATTTTCCCCTGACAAGAAAAGGATTGGCCCCGTATGAAAAGATAATTCATTTTTTGTTTCATACAGCTATTTTTATGTGCCGACTGGGCATGCTCAGAACCAGTTATTCAAAATTTCAAAATTAAATAACTTTGGAATGGATTAATATTTTTTTTCACTAAACAAGCAAATGGCACATTTGTGGACCAGACCCTTTCTACCCAGAAAATTTCAGACCAAAACTCCAAAGCATGTCGGTTGTAGCCAAGTTGACAGAAAACCCAGCATAACCAATGGGAAAAAAAATCTTAAACAATTCAATGTTTGCACTATCCAGAACTCAAAATCTGCACATCTGACTGGAATGAAACTTGCCACATCCAGAGATATACCCCATGAGACCTTGCATGCAAAATTGTAGGCAAATACATTGAACAGGTGCAAAGTTATTAACTTGCACAAATTGGTGTTTAACATAGAACTGCCAGTACAACCCTAAATATAGGGGCATGACCACACCCCCTTATATATATTATAGTGGTGCAGTAGTGCAAGTACATTTAGTGTTGAGTAGGCATTTTAATTTTAAACCCCAGTTTTTGCACTTTAATAACATGGCAACTGTTCAATAGATTTGCATGACATTTTGCATGCATGGTCCCATGGGTTAGATCTCTTTACACTCCAAGTTTTGTTCCCATCAGATGTGCGGATTCTGAGATGTGGATAGTGAAGAAACATAGAAAATCACTGTTTTTGCTGTATTTCTGACAGCATCTATTATCCAGATGATTTGGAATTTTGGTCTGAAACTATCAGGATAGAAAGGACATAGCTCAGAAGGACTCCTGAGCTGGTTTGAAGAACAAATATGAATCCATTCATAATTATTAAAAGCTAAGATTTGGGGTTCTGAGCATGATCAGTAAGCAGTTCAAAATAGCTGTACAAAGTGATTGTATGGGGCAATCCTTTTTCATGAGGGAAAATCCTTTTCTTGTTTGCCACCATCTTGATTTCTTTTTTTTTTAACCAAAAACTTGAAACGGTACAAAAATGGCATGGTGGAGAGAGACCAACACATGTATGTTGGTCATTGGGATGCCGTTAGGTTGATTCTGCACTTCACTACTGGAGAGATGAAGCAGAAAGCTGTTTTTCTTTTGTTTTTATATATGTTTTTGTAACTTGCTTCCATGTTTTTTGTATTATATCATATGAAAATACTAATTTGTTTGGGGGGGTTTCATCATCTTGCTGCCAAATGGTTTGAAATTTTTGTCTAAAATTTTCAGAGTAGAAAGCAATTGTTCCACAGATGATTCCTTTGCTGGTTTAGTGAAAAAAATAATCCATTCCAAAGTTATTTAAAGTTAAACCTTTGGGGCTCAATTCTTAAAGCTCTGGGTTTGACAGAAGGTACCTGAGCCAAACATAAATTGCACAAGTGGCCCCTTGCATCAAACACTGTCCCCTGAGCTATTCACAAAGGCAGCCTGCATCAATTACAACTCCTCAACAGGGCTTGTGCTGTCTGTGCACCCAAGAAGGGGCTGTGACACAAGCTGCCACATCTCCAAATGTGGGATTCACAGGACTCTCCCAGAGGGGTTCGTGTGTATTTTAAATATAGGGGCACATCGGGGATTGAGGCAGGGGGCACTTATACTACCAAAGAGGGGTTCATATCTATTTTAAATATAGGGGCACATTTGGGATCAGGGCCGGGGGCCACTATACTACCAATGAGGGATTCATGTATATTTTAGATATAGGGCACATCTGGGATTGGGGAGTGGAGACCATTATACTACCAATGGGGATTTATTTATATTTTAAATATTGGGGCACATCAGGAATTAGGGAAGGGGCCACTGGACCATCAGAGAGATGGGCTGCCCTTTATGTTATTATAACGAGGACATGGGGATCTGGAAGTGGCACCGCTTGCCTTTGCTACAAAGTGCCTGTGGCAAACCCTTCCATGTACCATGTGTTTGCCGCACAGAAGGGGTTGCTGCAAGTGTGGAGACATAGGCACCAGGACCCATCCTGTACCAGAATCAGGTGCAGGGTCCCTGGCACACCGGACTTCAGTGCAAGCTACACCTATTTTGAGAATTGAGCCCTTGGATTCTGGGCATGCTTAGTAAACAATTCAAATTAGCTGTATGAAGTGATCGTATGAGGCAATCCATCACCATTCCCATATGTTGCCACTGTTTCCCTGGTGTGTAGTGGCACCCCACATTGACGTCCTCATATTAATTAATATTTCCCTGGTTTCTTGTGGCATCCCCCACCCCTCTGATCACCATCCCCATTATTATTACATTTATTCCTGGTATCTAGTGGCATTCCCAACCTCTGGTTGCCATCCCTATAATTATTAAACAGTTGGCTGTGTCTAGTGCTACCCCTAATCCTTCAACAGTCATACCTGTAATAGTGTTATTTTTTTCCTGGTGTCTGGTGGCACCCCAATCCTCACATTGTCACAAGTCACTTAGAAACTACACAGCTTACATCTTTTTGTACTAAACCTTGCTCATTATAGAGCTTTCCCAGCATTCTTTCTACCAGAAAGAATGCCACTCGCTCATGCTTTATTGCAAAATAAAAGTGAAAGCCATTACAACTGAAAAAGTGTAAAAATGTCAGTATCAACCAGATGCATTTTTGTATCATGCTAGATAGATAGATAGATAGATAGATAGATAGATAGATAGATAGATAGATAGATAGATAGATAGATATAAAGTATGACATGCCATGGCCCAAACTGCACAAGGAAAATATCAGTGATAGTTTTATTAGGACAGTGACATCCATGTCATGCTTTTTACTGTAAGGTGGCAAGAAAAAATCCTGCATCCATTCCTGATTGTTCAGTGGCCACCTTCAACAGTGGTGTTTTTCCTGCACAAGCTTACTCTACGAAGGTGATCATTTTCAATGGTCTCTGCTCCCCTACATTGTCATTATTGACCTAGTGTGTGGATAAATAGACCAAGAGTGATAATAACACTGGTAGTCCCACAATAGGTCCCCATAGTGGCAAAATATTGGTGGTATTTGCTCCTTTTTTATCCTCACAAGTATTGCATAAAATTATACTGTAATATACGGTATACCCAGGTTGTTCAAAATACCTTAATACAATGACAGTGAAAAACTTGCAGAAAACTGGACTGATACAACACCAATGGTGATTAATGTTTCTGCTCTGTCATGTGTGGGCTATGGTCCTGCCTCCTGTACTATTAAGATATGAAGATAATTTACATACGAGTACAGTAGAGATCTGCCAAGAGGACCAAGGGATGTGCTGCTGTGGGGGAACAGGGCATCGGGGGTCCAGAGCTCAGAGGAGCAAGAAACAAAGCTGGTAAGTTTTGTGTTTTATTAAATTTATTGTGATTTTTTTTTCCCCTGCAGTTAACAGCAAGGGCAACAGACTGAGCTGCAATACTATCTGGAGTGTTGGTTTTGTGATTTTGTTGTGCTTTTCTTTCTTTTTTCATGAAGGGAGCAGCTACCATAGAGTGAACTGCACTACCTATTTTGTGGGTTAGATCTTGTCTAAAGGAGGTGCTGCTTACAGCGCAAACTGCAATATAGCATTGGGGCTAAATAGAAGGGGGAAGTTGTTTGTTTTCTGAGGCGAGGGGGATTAAACCTGCCCTACCCTCCCCATCCCTCTCACCCTAGGCTACTCCACCTTTATAGGCAGACTGCCATGATAAGGAGTGGTAACTTCTTGCTTCCAGGCAGGACAGGTGAATTCCCAGCTACACCATATAACAACCACATAGGTAGGGGTCAGAGAGTACTCTTGCAGTGTGACAGAGCCCTAAAAAGAGAGAAAGAATTCAAAACAGAAGCAGACAAAAGGAGAGAGATACAGAAAGGAAAGAGAAAAAGGTGGGAACCACACATAGGAAAGGGATACAAATAGTACAGGTGAGTGTCACTGGTGGGAGTAGGCATATTTAATAAGGACAGAGAAGATGTTTGGGATGGTGCAGTGTAGTGGGTGTGGGAATGCAGTGTTCTGGAGAATATGCTGGATCATTCAGTGCTGCCCCATTTGCAGGCACCTCTCTGGGTTGAGTGAGTGGGTTGCCTGTCTCTGAGTCAAGTTGGCTAGGATTCAGGGGGCCTTCACCCCCACACAGTTGGTGTCCAAAAGGAAGAGAAGGAGGAATGGTTCTCAAAAGAGGTGTCATACAAGGTAAGAGCTAAAAGAGTGAATTTCAAAAAGTATAAGGGAACACAAAGGGAGGAAGACAGGAAGGTATACCTTGAATGTCTAAAGGAAGCAGGGAAGGCTGTTATGAGCACAAAGGTGTAGACTGAGGAAGGATTTGCGCAGGCAGTGAAAAAAGGGGACAAGACATTCTATACGTACATCAATGAAAGAAAAAAAATAGGGGGATTGTAAGGCTTAAAGGGGATGAGGGAGAGTTTATGGAGGGAAACCTCAACAAGGCAGAAATACTGAGCAAATACTTCTGTTCAGTAATCACTGAAGAGGGAGAGGGTCAGGGACCACAGTTGGGAAACAGATGTAATGGGGGAGAGAGAGATGGACACCAGTCTATTCACAGTGGGGAGAGTCCTGGAAGAGTTCACAAAACTGAACATGGACAAAGCTATGGGGTCAGATGGCATACACCCTAGGATATAAGGGGAGCTGTGAGGGGAACTAGCAGCACCACTGGCAGCCATGATCACCAAGTCACTCAACACAGGAGTGGTTCCAGAGGACTGGAGAGGGCCCATGTAGTTCCTCTACATAAAAGCGGTAGTAGGGAGAAGGCGGGTAACTATTGGTCAGTCATCCTCACCTCAGTGGTGGGGAAGGTAATGGAGGCACTGCTTAAAGAAAGAATAGTGGCGCACCTGGAACTCAAAGGTGCCCAGGATCTGAGACAACATGGATTCACAGCAGGAAGGTCATGTCAAATGAATCTGATAGAGTTTTTTGACTGGGTGACAAAGGAAGTAAATCGTGGGTGGGGGGATGTGGACATTGTCTACCTCAATTTCAGAAAGGACTTCAGCACTGTCCCACATAAAAGGCTGGTTAACAAGATGAGTAGTCTGGGCATGGGACACAAGGTGGTAAACTGAGTTAGCAATTGGGTAATGGACAGGAGGCAGAAGGTGGTGATAAATAGGATCCAATCCAGGGAGAGGAGGGTGACCAGCGAGGTACCTCAGGGATCAGTCCTTGGGCAAATCCTGTTCAATGTCTTCACTGGCAACATTGCTGAATGGCTAGAAGGAAAGGTATGCCTGTTTGCAGATGACACTAAGATGTGCAACGGGGTTGATACTCTGGAAGGAGTGAAGAAAATGAGGAGGGACCTGGGTAAGCTTGAAAAATGGTCTGAGGTGTGGCAACTGAGGTTCAATGCAATGAATTGCAAAATAACGCACCTGGGAAGAGGGAACCCAGGAGAGATCTATAGGATGGTGGGGGGTGCTGATGATTACCAAGAAAGAAAGGGACCTGAAGGTTATCATTCAGATTACCTAAATCTGTCAAAGCAGAGTACAAAGGCTGCAGGGATGGCCAGTGGCATGCTGGGGTGCATAGGCAGAGGTATCACTAGCAGAAGTTGGGAGGTGATGATGCCATTATATAAAACACTAGTGAGGCCTCACCTAGAGTACTGTGTGCAGTTCTGGAGGCTGCACCTTTGCAAGGACATTGACAGGGTGGAAGCAGTCCAGAGAAGGGCAACCAAGATGGCGCAGGACTTACACCACAAAACATATGAGGAGAGATTAAGGGACCTCAATATGTACTCACTGGAGGAAAGGAGGGAGCGGGAGGACATGATAGAAACATGTAAGTACCTCAATGGCGTGAATAAGGTGCAGGGGAGAGACATCTTCCGATGTAGAAGGAGTACAAGAATGAGAGGGCATGATATGAAATTGGAGGGGGACAGGTTAAGAGGAAATGTGAAAAAGGTTTTCTTCACAGAGAGGGTGGTGCACACATGGAATAGTCTGCCACAAGAGATAGTGGGAGTCAGCACAGTGGAGATATTTAAACATGCCTGGGACAGGCACAAGGGAACCTTGAGGTGGGGAGAAGTGAGGAGGGGCCACTGACCAGATAGAGTCAGAGGCCACAAACAAGTATAGGGTTTACAGGCAGACTGGATGGGCCTAGCGAACCTTATCTGCCAACAGTTTCTATTTTTCTGTTTGTTTCTATATTTTGAGTCATGTCCTGGTGCATCATCTATTTATTTATGCATCTGGAGCTAAAATAAATGTGAAGTATGCTACCAGGCGACCCAAAATAAGCCATGTCATCACATGTGACGGGCAAGTCAATAACTCATGAGTCCAGAGCCATGAGTTAGTTATGTAAGCCCCCCACAACCTTCTTCTACTTTTTTTTTTGTTGCCTGGTCCCCCTGGAAGCTCATCCCAGCTCTGTTCACCGTCCCCTCATGCCCAGGCTTACCCCCCTGGATGGGACCATCAGGCTGGTACCCCCCCAATGGACACTGGGTAGGCGAGATCCAGCTTACACCCTGGGTCAAATCCAGGGGAGCAGGACCTCCATGGTGGACACCGGTAGGCAGCGGTGATGGCAGCAAAGCCGGCATCATGTGTGGGGGCCAGCATTTTTTTTCTTTTCTGCAAGGATCCCCAGAGGCAGAGACATGCAATGACAACCAGCATCCACCCCACTTCCCTGACATATGGCACCAGCTGTGGTGGTACTCCCAGCCTCTGCCTGAGGTCTGCAATGCATCGGACCCTCAACCACCCACCCCCCCAGAGAAGGAGAGCAGTCCCTAGGATGCTCAATTCTCCCCCCCCAGCCGGCCCTCTGATGTCTCAGTTTGTCCTCGAACCCTTGATGTCAGCACTGCAAGCAGCCACCTTGTGCTGTGCCAGTGGGATGGCTCTCCTTTTCCTTTAAGCACTAACCTGTGCATTATTACAGTATGGCATCTACCCCACAAAACATTCGGACTTCATATTATGTTATCACATATTTGAGAAAAAAATTGCTACCATTAACATGTACAGCTAGTGTTTTCCTTTTATCTTTTTTACCTTTTGCTCATTAGGAGGTTCTCTATCAGGTAGTATTAGGTGTGATGCAAAGAACAGTACTTAACCTGGAAAATTACATATCTAGCTTGATTTATCTTCATAGCTCATCAGAATTGTGACCTCACGCATTGTGACATCATAAGTTATCGATCTCGCAGCAAGGGATTGCTCTTCTTGGTTAGCTGTGATGTCATAGATAGTGAGGTTACACAGCTGATGATGTATGAGGAAGAATAAAAGTGGCTCATTCTGCCTCCAGGTATGACACTGTAGTGTTCCACACATTACATCAAGTATTGCCAGGTAAAAAATCTTCAAATTAGCAAAAGGAAAATGAAAAAATACTTCACATTTAAGAAGAAATAGTTCACTACTTTTTCAACATTGGTATTTATTTCAGGCCATACACTAGCTCTTTAATATGCTCTCTTGCAACCTAATTATACAATAAAAAGAAAAGTCACCCCATTTCTATACTATGCAGTATAAAATCCTCAGCCTGTTTTTACATTGAATTACCTTCAATGGTAATATTTTAGCCCAGCAGTCTTTATGCAGCAGATTCTCATAACACTACTTTTAGGGTCTTGCGCCTGAGTGGTGCTTTGGAAACAAGGCGGCCAGCAACAGCCGTTCATACAGCCACCGCCCAACCCCCTTCAGCAGCCCTTGCCAGATTAAGGGCCTCAGGACACAGATCCTTCACCAGGGTCTTGTGCCTGAGCAGCGCTTTGGAAACAAGGCGGAGAGCAACAACCGTTCCTACGGCCGATGCCCAACCCCCTTCAGCAGCCCTTGCCGGATTAAGGGCCTCGGGACACAGATCCTTCACCAGGTACTACCACCAAGCTTTTCTGGGAGCCAGTACACTAGGGTGATCACGATTGGTGAGGCGCTGACTCAGGGGGACACTGATTGGTCCACCTGCTCGCCACCTTCACTCCGATTGGTGCATCCATCCCCATAGAATATTACAACATTCCCTGCACTGCATCTGTGCTTCTAACTTCTGAATGGAGTTTCATTCCCTCCCACCCACCTGCTCCCAGGCCTCCATTAAATACAATTCTGCTCCGCCCTCCCTAGTTCTTCTGTTGTAAAATTGGCTGTGGTGTAGCTGGGAATGGCTGAGTGGAGCCAATAAGCCTGATCCTTGTGGAAGCACCATCGCGCTACTAGCCACCAATCTTATTTTGTTTATTTTATCTTTTTCCCCCTTCTTATCGAAATTCCATCTCAGGCTCAGAGAGTGTCTTTATGTGGGTCTGTTTCACACTCAGAAAAAGCACCAGACCATTACTAACCTGCAGACCTCACTCTTTGGCATCATGGCTTGCCTCATTACTATGCTATTTTTCCTAATATACAGTGTGCCCTTAGATACAGTACACCAAGAAGTACCATGATATAATCCAGTCCTGGACTGCATTGTCTCAACATTCTATGTTGCTACAGCCCACTGTACCTCCTTTTTTTTTCATCAACCCCCCCTCCTTCTTGCCTATACCCTCCATCATGCCCCGCTCCCCTTACTACTACCTTCACCTATGACTATACGAGTACTCACAATGATTACATCAAACTGTCACATTAGTGGTGCTCTTTCCTGCACCAAACATACCTCATTGGCAACGTATCATGGGTGGTCCCAAAGGAAAAAAGCCGTCTCCTTCCTTACGAGCTCCTTAAAGAAATTGCTGTTGTTGCTCCTTCTCTGCTCAGGTATTGTGGAGCTAAATCCTGACCCCCCTCTGGCAACTCACATCTCCTTCAGATTTCGCAGATGCCCCAGGACTTAAGATGATGTTGGTCAATATACTAAGCCTGACCAAATAATTTGTCCAATTACAAGCATGGGCTGTGCATACTAACCTGAACCTTATCATTATTATGGAGTCTTGGCTAAAAAACGCTAATACCGACCAACAAATCTCCCTCCAGGGATACAAACAATTTAGGGCAGACAGGGCATCTAGAGGTGGGGGTGTGGTCGTCTACGCCAAAACTAAGTACTCAGTCACTGATATCAGCTCTAAATCTTTACCTAAGGAATTCGAGATTGTTTCAATGAAGCTTCATCTTCCTTTTTCGGAATGCATCACCATCATAGGTGGTTATAGGCCTCCACCTGGAGGCACTGAAATCCTTAATATACTGAAATCCCTAATCTTGGATGCAAAACAGAAACAATATTCCTAGGGGATCTTAATATGGATCGGCTAACCCCTAAATCTCACTGCCTTAAATCCCTCTGTGATGAGCTCGGCCTAGTGCAATTAGTCAATGAACCCACAAGGAACAATGTCCTAAACACTGCCAATAGCTCCCTTTTAGATGTGATATTAACGACTCATACACATAAAACTTCGCATTCAGCAGTGTTCCATAATGATATCAGTGATCAGGGGGTTGTTGTTTGCATAAGATTTCCTATTAAAGCCCGAACACAGCCCAACTTTATAACAAAATGATCCTTTCGCAAGTTCATTGCAGCAAACTTCCTTTCTGACCTAGACAGGGTCAGATGGCAAGATCTTTACCTAGCCAAAAATAGCAATGAGGCAGTCTCCATCCTTAATGTCAACCTTACTAGTCTGGTAAATAAACATGCCCCCCTGATCAAAGTTAGGGTACGCAACAACTCTCACTCATGGTTTACCCCAGATCTTAAGGCAGCTCTTACAACCCGGGATAAGCTCTGGGCGAAAGCAAGACATTCCAAGAAACCCTCGGATTGGCAGGCTTTCAGAACAGCTAGGAATGTCTGTGTAAAAAGCATTCGTTCTGCCAAAGTTAACTTCTACATCTCTACCCTTGAACAAGCAAAACAGAACTTGCACAAAATATGGAGGACACTTAAATCTATAGAATGGGAGCCCACTGACCCCTCCATTCCAACTAAGATAGTCTCAAATGATAGGGTGGTGGAAAATAAGTCCTTAATCCTCTAAGAACTTAACTCCCACTTTGTCACAGCTGGACTAGCTTTTGACTCCTCACCTTATGCTAGCATTGCAAAGAGCCAAACAAGCTCTTCCCCAATATCTAGCACCTCATCTTGCCTATTTCAACTGCGTGAACTAAACTATAAAGAAGTAGAAGATTCTTTACTTAACTTGGACATCAAAAAAAGTGCAGGGGATGATGGTCTAGAACCCTTCTTCCTAAGAATAGGATATGACCCCCTCTCTGCCCCCATTCTTCATATCCTCAATCTCTCCATTACATCTGCTACTGTGCCGTCCTGTTGAAAAACTGCACATATCCGGCCATTATTTAAAACTGGTGACCCTTGCAATGTGAATAATTACAGGCCTATCTCCATCTTGCTTATTCTCTCTAAAGTTTTTGAAAAACTGATCTATAACCAACTAAAAACTGACTTGGAAACTTTCTCTCTCATTAACCCAGCTCAGTCTGGTTTCTGGGCAAATCACAGCACAATCTCTGCTTTAGCGGAAGTAACTAATGACTGGGTCTCTGTTATAGATGCTAGGAAGATAACTGGAGCAGTCTTCTTGGATCTTAGTAAATCATTTGATACTGTTGACCACGACCTTCTAGTCAATTGCCTCACTAACTTGGGTGTCACGTCCTCCACTACCCAGTGGCTCTCCAGTTACCTAACAGGGAGAACCCAGAAAGTAAAAGCTGATGGCCTTTTCTCTGCCTCTCTGCCAGTTGTCAGTGGAGTCCCCCAAGTCTCCATTTTAGGCCCTATCTTGTTTTCATTGTACATTAATGACCTTGATTCCAACATAACTAGATCCAATCTGCTTTTCTTTGTGGATGACACTGTACTGTATACCTCTGGCTCAACGTTATCTGAAGTTAGGGGGGTGCTTCAAGCAGACTTTGCCCATCTTGAACATAATCTAATAAAGGCAAAGCTTCTCCTTAATGCAAAGAAAACCAAAGCTATGATATTCTCTCATAGTCCCTCCACAGGCACCTCCCATACCCCACCTAAAGACTTTATTGTTACTTCTCTAAGTGAACCATTGGAAGTCATTTCCAAATTTAAATATCTGGGTATCTGAATAGACAAAAAGCTCTCTTTTAATGACCATATCAAGGACTTATCCAGGAGGCTCAAAGCCAGGCTAGGTTTCTTCTTTAAAAATAGGTGTCTTTTTCCCCTCGAGACTCGAAACAAGCTCATTCAGGCTACATTTCTTCCCCTTCTTGACAATGGCAATGTAATTTACACTTTCACTACTCTCGCAAACCTAAGCAAACTGGACATCCTCTATCATCGTGTGATTCAGCTTATTACCAACTCCCCTTACTGCTCGTACTACTGTGACCTGTACGCAGCTGTTGGCTGGACATCTCTTACCACTAGATGTTTGCTCCATGCTGGTCTCTGGACCCTTAAGTTGCTCCTGCATAAACTACCAAGTTACCTATCATCTCTCATCTGTATTTCTCACAATGCATGCTCCCTCAGGAAATCTGACTTAATTCTGCTGGATGTACCCAGGACATGTACCTCCTTTGGTAAACGAGCTATTGTGCATGCTCTTCCCTCTGTTTGGAAACAACTCCAATCCATGCTGAAACTAACTAGCATCGTCTCAATTAACTTCTACAAAGTGCTAAGTGCAACTAAAATAAAAGATATCTGCAATTGTTACTAAGCTCCTTCCCATCCCTTTGTGTGCCTTATACATTTATGTGTAAGCCCTTCCCCGCCCTTATGCATGCCACTTCCTTATTGGCCACACTACCATTTAACCAAGACTTAACTACATTCTCATAGCTTCTGACTACCAAACTGCGACCAATACTGCAAGAATCTCACACCTGCTCCCCTTCCCCATCCTACTCTTGGCTCTCTCTCCTTATATATTACTTCTCTCACTCTTGCCAAACCGTGACTACCTCATTTATCCTTTATTCCCTATCACTGCTCAATATGCTAAAATTATTTATTGCAAACACCAGTTACCCTGCCTTGTACTGTTGGCATCCTACCTTGAAGTGCTTGCACACTATGTGCGATATGTCTTCTCACTGTCTATTGTTTTCTGATGTTATATCCTTTCATATAATTAATGGCTTCTTCTTTTTCCCATAGGGAAACCGTGGCATAATTTGTCGTTATAAAGGAGCGTTTATAATGGCAAACACGCACACAGTTTCCCCCACTCTGCGCATGCGCCTCCTCGCGCTCCTCAATGTTCGATCGCCGTCTCCTTCCCAACCATATGTGTGTGTGGATTCAGCAGGCAGTTTAACATTTAAGGCAAATCAGTTCCCGAGTAGTTTATGTTTAAGATTCATCCTGTGAAAACATTGTATTGAACGTCTAAAAACACAATGCGTTACTATGAACAGTATTAAATTGAACTCGGCAGGTGATGAAGAGATATCGTGGTGTTTTGCTGTGCTTAAGTTAAAAAAAATCAGGGCCACACATTCAGTGCAGATTGGTGTACCTTTCACTGAAAGACCAATTTTGCCCTCAACCTTATTAACTAGAATATATGATTTATATTAAAGTGATTCTGAATCTTGCACAATAGTTTAAAATAAAAGTGAAAGCTGACTGCGCACCATGATGTGATCGGACTGCGGCAGCACGGCAGCCTTTTTTATTTTATATAATTGCTGAGGGGAAAAAGAGAAACCCAACAATTATATAAAATAAAATATGATTCTGGGTGTGTGAAAACTTGAATTTACACACACCCTTGGGGTTTGATGCTACTCATAAACCTCTCGGGTGTGTGTAAATTCTCGTTACACACCCAGACCCATACTTTATTCCCTATGTAATATCCTGCTTGAACTAAGTGTACACCTTGAATACATGTAATAGTATTGCTCTATCAAGTATTATATTTTATGTAATGTTCTTTATCAGTGTATATGTCTCAGGACCTCCTTGTGAATGAGCTTGCTCAATGGAGTTTTTCTGCAATAAACTTGAACTTGAACTTGAACTACTGGGGTGTAGCTATAGTATTCTGACACATAGGCCATAACGCTGGATGATACCTAGGATGTATGTAACATATTAGGTCTTCTGTTCTTTCTGAGAACTAGTCAACTCAAAGGGGGACACACTATGGACTTTGTAGGGATGGTTATAGGGCTGAGATGGATGGGAGGTACTGTTTAACAGTACAGTATAGAGATGGTTTGTTTTGGGTTGGTGGTTTTTGTTTGTGTTCTGTGTTTGGTGAGCTGAGTCCGTGTGGCTTGAGGTTTTTATATTTCTGCAAACTGTATAGTGTCTCTATATTCTTTATCTTTTGTTGTGTGGCTGTGCATACTGAGGTATATACAGTACATGTATTCTATGAATATTTATGTGTTCTCTGGATGTTTGTTCATGTGTTATATCTGTATGCGTGTGTAATGATATAGGCAATGTATTTTAGTGGTTAGAGAACAAGCACAAGAACTAGGAGATCACATGTTTAAACCACACTAGAGCACAATATCCACTGTGTAACCTTGGGCAAGCCATATACCCTAATATTCACAGCTGGCCATTAGTGCCTAACAGCCAGTAGTGCCGCATGACAGATAGTGCATGATCAGCTCTATGGATTCTGTCAGCACACTCCAACTAGGGCACTAATTCTCTGAACAAGGAGCTGTGCCACCACAGCACATAGTGACTATGCACTGTTCTGGCACAGCCCATTGCTGAATATGGCTCACAGGCAAACCCACTGGAGATAGTGCTGCCCAAGCAGGACAGCACCAGGAATGCTGTCGGCCATAGCCACTCCTAGCATGGTAATGAACCCATTGGACATGCAAGGTGTTATGGGGCCATTTGGATGCCCAATGTGATCTCATTAGCATGCCACGTGAACCCTTAGTGCCCATGCTGGGCATTAGAATCATGATCCCCTGGTGTCTAGTGGTCCCCCACTCCTAGAACACACAAGGTGTAAATATGCCTTGTTTACCCACCCCCTGATCACCCATGCTGTAAATATGCATTAAGTCCACTGGTGCCTAGTGATCTCGCCACACCCAGATCACCTATGCTGTACATATTCTTCATCTTCCCTTGTGTCTACTGGCCCCCACCACCACCTGATCACCCATGTGTAAATATACATAGTTTGCATAATGGCTAGTGGTCTCCCCACCACCCATAAACAGTTGCCAGTCAACCCACCCAACATGGACAGCAATGGTGCCCAGCACATCCTTCCATCACCTCCTCAGTGTTTTGCACTCGCAGTCACTCACTGACTGTCAGACAATTGCTGGCCAAGGAGGTGAGCAGAGGGTTGTGCCAGTTGCCATTGCTATCTTTGTGTATGAAAAAGTGCCAGGGGTGAGGAGGGTGTGGTGCAATGGGTATGGAGTAGGCAGGTCAGATGGAGATTGACAACTTTTCCCATTGGGGGTGGACCATGAGCCACCAGGGAAAATAAAACATGTTTACAGCATAGGTTTTTGATATAACACCTGCCTTCACCCTGATTTCACCTACCTGGGTGATCGTATCCAGCTTGCTGCAAGGAAGGTTAACTACAAGAGCTGGTCAGATACTGTATGTTTGTTAATTAATAAAACAAATAAATGTTAGTACTAGTAAGAAATACCACAAAGGCAGGAGCTCACTTTCAAAGACAGAGCAGTTATTTTTTTTTTTTTACCTTCGGGCAATGGTTTGATCAGTTACTAAGCTAATGGCTGCACAGCTTATTCAAAAAATTAACATTTGCACACTCTGAACAGTATTGTTGTTTACCCTGACTGAAAAAAATCTGTTGATTACTGTGATGATAGCATAATGTTTTTTCCTTGACAGAACTCTCCTATCAATTACTGCAGTGATCAGAACCCCCCCCAAAAAAATGTAAAATGGCCCAAAGTCAATTCAGATTCTCTGAAGTCACTGTCCCTTCTTCCTCAGATTCAAATAGGTGCTGTCCATGATGATGATGATAATGAGTCTGGTGTTCGATGCACTGCCCTGGCCAGTGATGATGGGCAATTGTCTTATGGGTCCTTTGGTTGGCTTTGCTGCACCTCTGGCCTCTGGTCTTCTGGTTCTGCTGCACCTCTGATACTCTTCTAGTTATCAGATGAGCAGGTGAATTCCCTCACTAAAACTTGTAACAGAGTAAAATAACAAATCTTTGGGTATGTCTTGAAAAATTAATTAAAATGGACTTCCCTTTACTCCTTCTTAAATTGGACTATCAAGATCCAAGGATTTCTGTAAAACAATGAATCTGACCAAACGTTTCCTGACTAAACATTTTTTTTATTAACTTTGGCTGTGATAGCTCCTTAACTATGTACCCTGTCCCTTTAATCTTCTTTTCTGCACTTCTTTCTTAGATCCTGAGAGGAGTAATTGCCTGTGGCAGAGACACTCACAGCACTTATGTCAGCATGAGGAGGAGGAAAGGAAGACACCAAGCTACTCCTCCTTCAGCTTTTTAGCCATCCCTACTATATACCTGATTTGTCCATTGAGTCTCTAAGATTCTCAGCAGACAATTAGGGGTGTGCTATCACCCCCTAGAAGAGGAAACATCTTGAGTCAGCTCATCCTAATTGCTATCCCCCCAGTCTTTTGAACGCCGCATTTTCTCATTTGAGGGGAACACACTTGCCACCATTTTCTGGGCTGATATGGATGGTGATTCCTTATCTTCCTTATTCACACTTTTTAAAACAAATGTGTCATTTCACCATCAGAAGTGGCCAAATAGCAGCACCCTCTCGACTTCATATTAATATCGAGCTGATCGTTCACCTGTACCTGACATCACGATGGGACAGACATCAGCATCTGCCAGCAGGCTCTAACATTGCCTGCCTGTAATGTGTCCTCCCCAACAGACTTCTTTAATTTAATATTTTACCCGTCAGGTCTCCTACACAGCCAGAATGTGACTTAACTGCTTGTGCCCTCCTTGCCCCTGTGTTGCTCCTTGCCCCACCCCAATTCTTTTACACAGTCCTGAGGGGCTCTAACATAGCTGAAGAGTGGCTTTGCTTGTTGCTCACCCTGAGGAGACAACTGATCCCGCTCCCTCAGGATCCTGCCTCTTACAGGCATTTCAATTACATTCCTAAGCCCAGGTAGGCATTTCTACACTTTAGCTGTGTTGTGGATTTACATATATGGCTTCTGCTGTGCTTTCTACTGCCTTCCCCCCGGTACCTGCATTGAAAGCTTTACAAGGCACTTTTATTGTAGCCACTGGAGCAGCTTCCTTTACTGGTGGCTCTCGTTGCCTCACAATCTGGACTGGGATCGTGCACTGCCATGAGTGTCGCTCTCTCCATGGTAGCCTCCTGCCAATACAAGCCCCTCAGGGCATTTGCAAATATGCCACCAGAACAGTGGTTGATGTAGGTGGAGGGAGGCTGTAGTACATTGGCCTCCTCTTCCTCCTGCTAAGCTTGGGCCCCTATCCCACCCACACAGAGCAGGCTGCAGCCTGAGTTCTGTATAGGCAGGGAGTATCAAGTGCCTGCTGGCACTTTCACTTTTACCGCAGTAGTACTATAAGCATGGCTGCACTCAGCAGTCACAGGTTGTCATCCTCTTGACACTCATCCCTGCCTGCCAAAACAATATTGGGGCCCAGGGACCTCCCACCAAACCACAGGGAAGGATTTAGTTTGTTTAAATATGGGTATTGGCCACCAGGGAAATTAGCCTACTAGCCCAACAGGGCTATGCCTTTAAGGGAGCAAGTCTTCTAGGGCAACCCTAACCCACAGGATCACCAATGCTCCTTTTAAAATACAATAAGGCCCACAAGCATGTGAAAAGGGTAGCAAGGTGATTGTGGGGGACTTCAACCTACCAGGAGTGGATTGGAGTACCCCATCCACCACGAATAGAAAGGAGCAGATACTTCTGGACATGTTCCAGGATAGTTTCCTAATGCAAATGGTTAGTGAGCCAACTAGGTTAGGAAACACTCTAGACCTTGTACTGGTAAATGGGGAGTTTGTGAGGGAGCTGGGGGTGAAAGAACTGCTGGCAGGAAGCGATCACCACTCAGAGTGGTTCATGTCTAAAATGGGTAAGGAGGGAGTAGAAACAGGTACAGGAGTGTTGGACTTTAGGAAGGCCAACTTCAGGAGGATGGGGGTGGTAGTTAAAGGGTATCTAGCCAGAATCCAAACCAATATGGACACTAACCAGAGGTCATAAAACTGGGGATTGAGGAGGCAACCAAAACCTGCATCAGCCTCCAGAGTAAAATAGCTAGGGCCAAGAAACCTAGCTGGTTGAGCAAGGGGGTCATGGAGAAAATAATAAATAGAAGCTGCCTTTAGGAGGTTCAAAAAAAAACAGGGACAGGGGAGGACAGAGAGGATTACCTAAAGCAATCGAAGGAATTGACAAAGGCAGTAAGGGCAGCCAAAGTGTTTAAGGAGCTCAGGCTGGTGCAAGGCATCAAGAAGGGGGAGAAGGAATTCTTCAGGTACATCAGGGAGAAAAGGAGTTGTAGGGACAAAATAGAAAGAATTAAGAGGGATGGGGTGGGTGGAAACAGGAGTAGAGCAGACAGAAACCCTTAATGAATACTTCTGCTTGGTGTTTACTAAGGAGAAAGGAGGGGTGCTATCAATGGGGGGGAGGTCAGGCTTAGGGGGAGGAGGTGACAGATGGGGGAGTCACAGACGGCAGGGTACTGGAGGTCCTGAAGGCACTGAGGGTGGAAAAGGCGCCAAGGCCAGATGGCATTCACCTCAGGGTACTGAGAGAGCTGGCAGAAATCCTGGTGGGGTCCTTGGCAGTCCAGTTCAATGCCTCCCCTGGTCTCAGAAAGTGTACCTCAGGACTGGAGGATGGCTCACTAGGTACCCCTCTATAAGAGCAGTCCCAAAAATGAACCAGGAAATTACAGGCTGGTAAGCCTCTCATCCACTGTGGGAAAACTGATGGAGATAATCCTGAAGGAGAGACTGGTGTCCCTTCTGGAGACCAATGGGCTGCAGGACATAAGGCAGCATGGGTTTGTAAAGGGCAAATCTCGTCCAACCAACCTGGTGGATTACTATGACTGGGTAACTAGACAATTGGACAAGGGCCATGCAGTGGATGTCCTGTTTCTAGACTTCAGTAAGACATTCGACTCAGTGCCACATGGGAGGCTGGGTAGTAAGCAGGCAGGTACAGGTGCAGGGGAGAAAATAGTGGGATGGGTAATTAACTGGTTACAGAGAAGGCAGCAGAGGGTGGCGGTGGGAGGGGAGCTCTCATCTCTGAGGACAGTAACAAGCAGAGTACCACAGGGCTCAGTGCTGGGACTGGTGATGTTTGGATTGTACATATCAGACATCTCAGTGGGCATCAAGAGCAAGATCAGTTTGTTTGCAGATGACACCAAGATTGGAGCAGTAGTGGATGACCTAGGAGGGTGACATGGGTTACTGGATGATCTGTTAAAACTGGAGACCTAGTCAGACACCTGGCATTTGGGGTTCAATGCCAAAAAGTGCAAGGTGCTACATTTTGGGACTAAATACCCAAGAAGGAGCTACCAGCTGGGGGGGGGGGTCAGCTATCTGTGACTAAGGAGGTGGTGCTGAGCAATGTGCAGTTTCTGTCTGGCAATGTCTTGAAAAGTGTGCATCTTTTCTAACAATTGCTGGTGGTATCCTGAAAGGTTTTCATTATGTATAGGGTATCCTAATAATTCTCTGCCAATAGGTATGTTGAGCTCTCTGCTGATCACTAGTTGTGCTGGACTGTAGCCAGTGGACCCATGAACTACACTCCACAATGCCATTGTCATGCACTGTCGATATCTATCCCACTGAGATTGTCTCTGATTTACATAAGTTTGTGGGAAGGTTTTAATATTGTGGTTCATCCTTTTTGTCCAATTGCTCTGTGAATAATATGGGGTCGTGTGGATATATGCTATTCCTCAGGCACTGCAAAACTCTCTCCATAGTCCCAAACAAAACTGAGATCCATTGTTAGTGACCAAGCACTTTTGTACACCCCATCTATTGAAAATGTCCATTTCTAGCTTGAGGAGGATGATATCTGTTGTTGTACAACTCAACAGGACTACTTAAACTGATTTTGTAAACTGGTCCACCACAGCCAATATGTATTTGTTGCCCTTAGATGTTTATGGCAGAGTTCCCATCAGATCCAGTGTGAAGGCTACCCATAATCCCTTTGGCTCATTAATGATCATCTTCCCTGCAACAGTCTGATTTTCTGCTTTGGTCTCCTGTCAGAATGGACAATGTATGGACATATTCCATGACATTTGTCCAACTTTTAGGCCAGTAAAATGACTTTGTACCTATCCAGGCTTTTCTTTTGCCCTGGGTGGCCTACAATTGTGCAGTCATGTACAGTCCTCATCACTTTTGGCACAAGGGTTGTATGCACAGCAGCTCTCCACCCAGCCAAATCACAGTCCTGTAGTACAACAAGATCATCCCTCACAATGAGGCCATATCACTGAGCATGGAACTTCCACAGTCCTTGAAGCTCAACCAAACTGCCACAACAAACCAAGCTGTACTCAGTCAGTTTGATCTTCAAATCTTTATCTTGCTCTTCTATCAGTTCAACCCTAGTGAGTGGTATGAATTGGTCTTCATCTGTTTCTGTGTCACCAGTAATAATTGCATGGCACCTGGCAGGAGGAAAGGTTCTGTCCATGTTATTGACATCCACAACATCATGCTGACTCCCCATGTACTCAGAATTCTTTGACAGGAAGGCTGGTACTGCATTCTTTGGTCTTTTGGAGTGTTTGACTGTGAAGACAAATTCTTGGAGCAGTAGTATCCACCTTCCATGTTTTTTTTGTCAGTGTACATTGTAAAGAAAAACCATGTTAAGGCACTATGGTCAGTGTATAGGGTGAATGGATGCCCTTCCAGATAACATTGGTAATCTTTGGTAGCCCCCACAATTCCTGGGCATTCTTTCTTGGATGTATGGTATTTTCATCTGGTGAGCTGCAAGGGTCTACTGCAGTAGCAGACCACTCCTCTCACACCATTGTTGACATGATACTGTTATGCACTAATTCCCACATCACTTACATCTGTGGCTAGGTGTAAGGAAAGGGTGTAGAAAGAAAAGTACAACTTTTAAGATTCTGTCAGGCTATCCTTGATTCTCTTGAATGCTGTCTCTTGTTCAATGCCCCAGGACCATTTTTGTTTCTTTCTCCTAAGCACATTAATTGGTTCTGCCAGCACTGCCAGATTAGAGAAATGGTCTGTACAAATTGCAAAGACCCATGAAGCACTCAATATGTTTCACTTTTCTTGATGCTGGAAACTTTTGGATTGATTCCACTGTTGTGAACTCAGGAGTGATTCCTTCATCTGAAATTATGCGCACCAAGAACTTTACTTGGCTAAGGAAAAAGGAACACTTTTCTGTTTTGATAGCCTGCCTATGTTATCTCAGTCTATATAATACTTCAAACAGTCCCTTTCTCTGTGAATGCACTCCAGTGTTTATGCAGTTGGGGGCAGCTAAGCCTGAAGTCAGAAAGTTCCAAATAGCTGCTCTCCAACCAAGTCCATAGAAGACTCCTTGGAAGTAAATTAATTTGTCTTTATTCAGACATTTATTTATTGAAATGTTTCACCAGGAAGGCACACTGAACAAAAGGCCACTCATCTTCTGGTGCCACCTGGAAGGAAGGGGTACAACAGTAATGAGACATTAAACATTCAATTTACAAGACAACATTAACATGTAGTTGTAAGACAGGTGTTACAAACAGTGTTACAACAGTGTTGTGCATAATAGGTAGAAAAAGTGGACAATAATCAGTGCCAGGTTATTAAGTAAACAATGTTTATGTGAAAGAAAAGGGGGAAAGGAGAGGGAGGGGTGAGGTTGGGGAGGTGGAAGATTCATGTCCCTGGAGACCCCTTCAGGATGCAAGGTACCCTGCAAGGGACTGGGGGACCAGAGAGAATGGGATAAGGTAGTGTCCCAGAGAGACCCCTTCAGGACATGGCGAACCATGTAAGGTGGCTGTGGGGCTAGATAAAAAGGGGACAAGGCTGTAGGGATTTAAAGAGAGAGGAGAGAGAAGGAGGAGGTGTGACTAGTGCTGTGCAGAATTTTCAAATTCCGGTGAAGCAAAATTCTGCCAGAAATGGAATGTTGCAATTCCATAACAGAAAATAGTTCTGGAAAAAAATTAAAAAATGATACAACATGTTCAGTCTCTGACAAGACAACAAAACTTATTAGAACTAGTTCTAACCAATGAAGATATCAATACTAAGAATTATGAAGTTAGAGTTCCAGCTGGGAACAATGATCATTCCACAGTATTATTTATCTAGAAAATCAAGCAACTAATGTTAATGGTTGTTCAGAAATATATTTATATAAAACTGCAAATGCAGAAGCAATTAACAAAGAACTTTCAGAAATCAATTGGCAACAAATATTGGAATAGAAATCTGTTAATGGCTCTTGGGAATACATAAAAATTATTATACACAATGTTATGAACAACCATGTAAAAAAGATTAAGAAATATAATGACAAGAGAAAATCACCAAAATGGTTGACAAAAAATATTTATAACATAGTAAAAATAAAGTTTATGGATTATACAAATAACACAATACAGAGGCAACTTGGACATCATTTAAAGACTTACAAAGAAAGTATAACAACAAACAAAGCAAATAAAAAATATGCAAAACATGCAAAAAATCCAATAGTAAACAATTTTACAGTTATATAAACTATATGAAAAAATCCAATGGGGAACTAACATCAATATTAAACAATGATAAAAGCATTACAGACCTAGTGGAGATAGTCAATTCATTTAATTCATATTTCAGCTCAGTTTATAATAAAAAAGGAAGCTCATATATAAATAATGATATGGACACAGAGAAGAAGACTTATATATTAACCACAGATGAAATAAGGGATCTAATAACAAACTTGAAAAATCATAGTTCGCCTGGTCCAGATAATATAACAATAGACATATTAAAGATTATGAAAAAACATATATGTGTCCTCTTAAAAATACTATATGAAAAATCACTAAATGCAGGTGAAATTCCAACAAATTGGAAAAAATCAATTATTATAGCTATCTATAAAAAAGGTCCGAAAACTGACACATCCAACTACAGACCAATTAGTTTTACTTCTGTTCTATGTAAAATGTTAGAAACAATAATAACAAACAAAATTCTTAAAAATTTAAATAGCACAAATACATTTGATCAAAATCAGCATGGATTCAACAAAGGTCGGTTATGTACAACAAATTCAATTAATTTTTATGAAAATATAAATGAAAACTTGGATATAAATAGATCTATGGATGTAATAATGTTTGATTGTAGTAAGGCATTATATTTGGTTCCCCATTGGGCAGTGAAAAAAAATTGATTAAATTCAACATTGACAAAGGAATTCCACGGTGGATAAATAATTGGCTGACTGACTAGAAACAAAGTGTGTCGATAAGAGGTATTTATCAGTAGAGGGGGATGTGTCTAGTAGTGTACCACAGGGTTCAGCCCTGGGTCACATAATTTTCAGAATATTTATAGCTGACCTAGAAGACATGGTGAATAATAATATCATTAAGTATGCCGATGATACAAAATGAAGTGGACATGTGATACAGTACATGAGATATCATCATTACAAAATGACATAACCACCATCAATCTACGGACAACACAATGGGGTATGCAACTTTAATATAGATAAATGTTGTGTTCCACACATGGGGAAAAAATCAACTGCATAAGTACATATTAAATGATAAGCATATTCAGAATAGATCAATTGAAAAGGACTTGGACATTTTAATAGATGATAAATTAGAGTTTAAGCAACAAAGCACTAATGCCATAGCTAGAGCGAACAAAACAGTTTTAGCAATAAAAAGAAACTTCAAAAGCAAATCCAAAGATATATTGCTACCACTGTACTTATATGTTAGGCCACATTTGGACTGTGGAAGTCAACTATGGAGTCCATTTACAAAATCAGAAATTAACAGAAGGGAGAAGGTCCAATGTCGATTCACCAAAACCATTAAAAATGTAAAAGGAAAAAATGTATGAAGAATGACTTTATGCTCTATGGCTACATAGTTTGGATGTGCACAGAAAGAGGGGAGAAATGTTGTTTTATTTTGAGATAATGAATGACCTTGCGCTTATGACAGTATTAAATTTAGAATACAAACAAGATAGAATTTATGTAAGAGGACATGCCGTACAGGTGAAGATAAATAAGCATAAATCGAACAAGAGAAAACATTTTTTTACAATTAGATCTTCCAATTGATAGTAGAGTACAGTAAGTAAAATTTTATTTTTATGAGGCACCCTTCCAGTGCTCAGGGCACCTTTACAATACCCATTAAAAAAAGAAATGTCATAACATTACATATTAAGAACAAATAAAACATATTAACACACATTCAGTGGGTCCCTGCAAATACTTGGTTAAAAAGATATGTTTTCAATGATTTTTTTCAATTCTTCCACGGTCAGGCTTGTTCATATCTGGCGTGGTAGAGAATTCCACAGGGTAGGTGCCATAAAGGCAAAAGATCTTCCACCTGATATTTTTAGGCATACCCTGGGAATCTCTAGCAATCCCTCACCAGAGGATCGGAGTGAGCAGATAGGACAGTAAGGATACAGGAGTTCTTTCAGGTAGTGGGGTCTCTGCTCATGTAGGGCTTTATAGGTCAGCAATGCGACCTTGAAGGTGATCCGCCACTGTATTGGCAGCCAGTGCAGTTCACGCAGCACAGGTGTTATATGACTGGATCTAGGGGTTCGAGTCAACAACCTGGCCATCGCATTCTGCACTAGCTGCAAGCAGTGGATATCCACCCCCAGTAGCCCTAGGTAGAGGGCATTGCAGTAATCAAAATGACTGGTGACAAAGGCTTGGACAAAAGTAGGAAGATCTTCAAGTGGGACCAGGTGTTTCACCCGGGCTATGTTCCTTAGATGGTAAAAGGAAGATTTGACTACAGCCGAAACCTGTGGCCTCAGGGTTAGGCCTTCATCAGATACCACACCCAGGTAATGGAACTGTTTACCTGAATACGTGATCATAAGTACTAATAAAAAGAATTTCAAAAGAAGTTTAGACAGTTATATAAATAATGGGGGGTAATATGAATTACTTTATTATGTCATAAAGGAGCTAATCCATGGACCTAGGCCTTTTATAGCTCCTAAATTCTAAGTGAATTCTAAGTAAGTGAATGATTTTCAGCAGCAAAATGATGTTCCGTGGAATATTATTCAGCAGATCTCAATATTTTCCACAGAAATTGTTGTGGAATACTTTTTCACAGACTAAAAGGTTGTTCTGTAGAATATTATTCCATACAGATAAACACAGCCTTGTTTTTTCACCACAGTGCAAAATACCTCAGCGCTTCACCTATCCAAGAGGCTTCTCCCTTAGGAAGTGCTGAGGTATTTTGTACTGTGGTGAAAACACAAGGCTGTGTATGTCTGTATGCCTGAATAAAGACTAATTTACTGCTAAGGAGCCTCTGGAGGATTTTGTTGGAGTGCAGCTATTTGAATCTTTATGCAGTACTTCAGTCAGGTGGATGAGATAGTCTTCGAGGGTGGCTGAGTAAACAATTATGTCATCTATGTAGGTCAAACAGGACTTAAACTGTACTTCTCTTCGAACCTCATCCATCAGCTGCTGGAAGGTAGTTGGGCTGTTCTTTAGACTGAATGACAGGACAGTAAATTCAAACAAGCTTTCACGTGAGATAAATGTCATTTTGCACATGTCATCTGCTTTCACCAAAATCTGCAAGTAGCTTCTCCGGAGGTGGCAGGGGGTCATACTGTTGATGACAATAACAGTGCATCAATCAATGCTGCAAGAACAGCGTCTGTGGAAACAACGCAGGTAAACACAGCGACCTCACAAAAAAAAACACCCACACCAATAAAACAATCAGAGTTTCTTGTTTTTTTTTTGTGAGGGACTCTGCCCATCACTCCACCCAATGGCCCCCACATCCCCCAGAATATATATAACATACTCTGAGGAGTTGTGGACTTTGGGGAAGAGGAGAAACTCAAGAGGGAGTAAAACTATTTTTTTCAAAAATTAAAAACATACAAAAGTTAAAATACCCAAAGACCTGGGGGGGGGAACAAACCGTGGTCCCAGATCTCCTTTCATGTCATGTGCTGGTGCCTTAGCCACTCCACCATTGGGGTGCAGCTTGGCCAGGGAAAAGACCACACAGCTGCTTGATACTTCCCTTCTTACAGAACAGAGTGACAGGGGTTGCGGTAATTCCCTACCTCTATTACTGTAAACCGCTGTTGCTCTAATACCTTTCAGGCTTTCCATAGCGTGGTTCTTCCTGTACTATTATTGTAGCGCTATATTGACCCGGTAACTCCAGAGGTCAAGAGTGGAGAAGATTTTAGTGCAAGGCAGTCTGTCAAAGGTTTCTCTTCCACAGTCACTGAATTCAGTTTATGGTATTCAGTGCAGCATCTGGTAGCACCGTCCTTCTTACACACAATAACAATTAGGGAAGACCATGCTGAGGTTGAGAACTAGAGAATTCCTTCTTCCAGCACTTCTTATAGATGCTTATGAATGATCTCTTTCTTTTCTGGTGAGTAGTAATAGGGTCAACACCTCACTGGCTCTGCATCCCTGGTATTGCTAGCATGGCTGAGGGTTAGAGTATGTTCCACCTGCTCTCACATCACCTTGTACAAGTACACACTCATTCATTGAGCGTTCGGTGGGTGGCTAGCCATGGTGGAGAGTGCAGGGCTGTGCCAGTCATTTGCTCAGATTTGGGATGGGGGAGTGGGGTGGTGGGACCCTACCTGTTGGGGGGTGTGGGGCATGGGTGGTGCACTAGACCACAAGGAAATATTTATTTTGACTCTATGGGAGATTAGGATGGGGGGGCTACACTGGACACCACGGCATGTTGCCCATGTCGAGCAGGTGATCGGGGGGGGAGGAACTGCTAGCTACAAGGGAATTATTTTTTATATATGGGGCAAGTGATCGAGTGGGGGGAGGGACAGCTAGTCACCAGGGAATTATTTTTTATATATGGGGTTGGGGATCAGATGGGGGAAGGGACTGCTAACAACCAGGGAATTATTTTTAGCTACAAGGGAATTATTTGTTATATATGTGGCAAGTGATCTGGTGGGGGGAGGGACCGCTTGCCACCAAGGAATAATTTTTTTATAGATTGGGCAGGTGGGTGATCAGGTGGGGGGGAGGGACTGCTAGCCAGCAGGGAAGTATTTTTTATATATGAGGTTGGTGACTCGGTGGGGTGAGGGACCACTAGCCACCATGGTATTTTATTTTTATTTCGGGCAGCGGAGGCCACTGGACAACAGGGAAATGTTATATGTTGGACATTTGGCGGTGAATAGGGACTGGTGGGTGGGTGCCACTAGACACCAGGGAAATATTAAATGGTACTCGTAGGGTGCTGGCAAAAAGTTAGAATTTCCGAAAAAGTTGCTAATTTTATTTTCAGACTTTCATGGTAGCAAAAGTCTGACTTTCGACAAAATTTCACAAGCATAAGCTTTTTTTCACACAGCTCTACTAAAAATTGACATCCTCTCACTGCTACTTAAATTGGACTATCAAGTATTTTTGTAAGAAAATTTTTCTGAATGAACTTTTCCTGACAAAACTGTTTTTTATTAATAACTTTGACTGTGGTAGAGCCTTAACTATCTAACTTGTTACTGTAACTTTGTTCTGCACTTTTTTCTTCAGTCCTGAGATGAGTGTTGCCTGTGGCAGGGACCACCCACAGCACTCCTTTCAGTTTGAAAAGGAGTAGGAGAGAAACACCCCCAGCCACTCCTCCTCCTTCAGCCCTTTAGCCATTGCTACTCAACTCGACACTTTGAGGCCCCAGGCAATCAATCAAGAGTGAGCTCTCACCCTCTAGAGGCAGAAAAGACTCAACCCAGTTAATCCTAATTACTGTCCCTACTCCCCTTTTTGCCCCTCAGTTTCCCATTTTAGGAAAAACAAACAAACCACCATCTGTGGGGCAAACAGGGCTGGTAATTGTCTATCTATCCCTCTTCATACATATAAAACAAATGTGCCCTTTGACTGTCAGGAGTGGCCGAATAGCAGACACTCCCAACTTCACATTAATATCTGGCAGATCGTGCTCCCAGCTGCTGATGTCTCTTATGAAGCAAGGGTTTTCCTTGCAAAACATTAGTTGTTTTGTCTCCTGATGTATGCGATCATATTGTTGTGACCTAAGATGAGATGTGCTGCACTTTTTCACTTAAAAAGGTGTGATATTTCAGCCATCTGTGTGTCCTTTCCCTGTGGGGGATGCTAACATTGTTTTCTACATCACTGACATCAGCATCTGCCAGGAGGCTGTAACATGGCCTGCCTGTAATGTGCCACTGGAGTAACTCCTTATTTCCCCCAGGTAAACTTTCTTTATTTTATATTTTACCCCGTAGGGCTTCAACAAAGTGGCTTGGGGCCCTCCTGACCTTTATGTGCTCTTTCCCCTCCCACAATTTTCTTACTCAGCCCATCAGGGTTCTTAACATAGCTGCGATGGGGAGCAGCAAGCAAAGCTGGATCACCCTGATCCTACCTCTTGCATGCATTTCAATTACATTTGTAAGCCTAGTCAGGCATTTAAAAACTTCAGCTGTGGTGCAGCTTGACATGTGCTCCCACCACCCAAATCCTTAAAAGCCCTATGGGGTACTTTAATGTAGTGTAGGAGTGGCTTCACTTACTGGTGGTTCCTACCACCTCCCTTTCCTGCCTGGCACCTTCCACAGCCATGAGTACTGTCTCTACAAGTCCCACAGGGCATTTACAAATATGCCACCAGAGTGTTAGATGGAGGGAGGTGCCCCTATCCTGACCTCCTCCACCTTGCTCTGAGCTTCTGATCCCCCTCTCCTGCTCACATGGAGCAGGCCACAACCTGAACTCCATATGGGCTGGAAGTAACAAATGCCAGCTGGCACATCACTTTTAGCACAGTAGCACCATATGGATGGCTACACTCAGCATTTGCAGCTCGTCATCCTCCTCACATGCCTTCTTGCCTGCCAAAACAATATTGCAGCCAAGGGACCTTCCATTGGACCCCAGGGAAGGATTATTAATTTTATTTCAATATGGGCATTAGCTACCAGAGAACTAGCCCACTAGTTCAGCAGGGCTATGTCTTTTAGGGAGAAGGCCTCATGAGGCAACACTAGCCCACAGAACCACCAATGCACCTTTTAAAATACAACAGGGCTCACTAGCACAAAAGGGCCTACAATAGCTCAAAAGGGCTATTGCTTTCAATTACTGACCATTTGGCAATCTAAGGGCTCTAAGGGGTTTTAGCTAAGCAACCCCCTCCCTGCAAACAGTGCCTACTCTTCTCTCTTCCTATCATTCATTAATTTATTTATTTCTCTATATCAATATCCTCCTACTCTGACCTAACTATAACTTTCAATCTAAAACTCTTTTTCCTACACCCCTTTTGGAGCTCTTGGCTCTCTTTCTTTGTTCTCACTACTTATTTTCTCCATATTAACTTATATTTCTCTTTACTTAACAGGTCTGACAGGACACGGACTCCTTCCCCATTAGATAAATATTATACTATGTCTAACCAGTTCTATCCATCCTGTTTATTCCCTAAGAAGCAATGGAACCTTTGGGACTCCTTTCCGATTTTTATTTTACAGGTCCAATGGACGTCATCACTTCAAGACCCTACCTCTGTCTCCTATTACTCAGGTAAGAGACTCTCTTCTTATACCTATACTTGTTGGACTGACTATAACAGTGTGACAACACCAGTTGCAATCAGGGGGAGACCACTGGACACCAGGGAACATAAAGCATATTTACAGCATGGGCATTTGGGGTGTGTAATGGAATGCATAATGGAATGTTTTGCCACTGTGCCCTGTTAAGGGCAGGGTTTCAGCAATGTCAAACAGTACTGCAATGGCAGCTGTTTAGCACTGCCAAAATAGTTGAATATACCACTGCACCCTTTATGCATGAGGGATTCCTCATTTGCATAGGCATAGCGGTATATTCTGCACAGTCATGCTGTTGCGATAGTGCATTGAACTGTGGGGCCTCTGAATAAGACACCTGACTATCACTGCTATTTGCAGTTAGCCCAATGCTATTCTGGTTAATGCTGTGCTAATCATTTTAATATGGGGGCCTTAATCTCTTAGTGATCCAGTCCACTCAACTGCAAAAATGTGTAGAAGCAGGACCCAACTGGCAATGTTTTGTTTCATTTTAGCCAGGCTGTAATGTGTGAATAAACTATAAAATACTGAGGTGTTCATCTATCATGGTTTGTTTGTTCATAATCTGTGAGAGTATTCTTCTGTTTGTTTTTTATTGTTTCTTTCTTCAGTCTGATTTATGTCTATAACTTCTGAAATTTGTTGCAATATGGGTACATTATTTTGTGTCTACGCATTTTTATGCATGTCTGTGCAATGTGTAGTGTCTGTACTTTGTCTTGTACAGTATGTGTCTGTTTAGAATAAGGGGTACTGTATGTCTTTATGTTTGTATTTTCAAGTGAATTTTGTTGATGCATGGTATGTGTTGCCATGAATTTTCTGCCCATACATTGTGTTGTTTACGAGTGTATTTACTGAGCCTCCAGGCATTCCAATGTCTGTGTGTTGATACTGTAACAAATCCAGCATGTCTGGATTGCCATGGCAACTTGCATGTACCTATCCACTGGGATGTGTACATTCAAGGATCTCAGAAGGATTTTCATTTTGAGTGTTCTGGTGTCTTATGAAAATGGGACAATTGCTACACATTTATGTATTATAAAGTCGCTGGGGCATCATAATGGAATGTTTTGCACAGTGCAATGTGTGTTTGTCCAGTGTCTACACTGCTGTGACTGGCCTTCTGCCCACAGGACCATAGTGGAAGGCATGTTATTGCACAGATCAAACAGTCTGCACTCTTATGCAAAGGCAATAGTTTGCTTGGACAAACAAGGATTGGAGTCATACATACAATGTGCAAACAAAAATGGAAACAGGTTTAGATGTGCAAAATGCCCGTTTGGCTGGGGCAATACAAGGAGTGAAAAAAAAACTTTTAACACTGCACTCAGTGCTGAGCAGAAGCAGGAGGGGACACACAAGTTGAAACATGCTGGCAAAGGCCTAGCACTACTGTAATGGAGTATATCTGTGCCATGCTCCCTACGCATGTCAACCCCATCACAATCCCCTAGCAGCACAACTTTTTGTAAGGGCTGGGAGAGGATTTGAATCAAACCCCTCTTGCTTTAGAGTCAGCTCCATTAAGACATTAGTGTTCTATGTGTTCTAAATGTTGGCTGTCTCTCAAATGGAAAGGGAATGTCATGCACATGTGATTTGTATATGCAGTCCTAGTGTATTCTTCTCTTTGTTTGCTATTGTGAGATTTTTTTCCTAAATTTGCCTACTAGTTTTATGTCCCCTGGGGATATCCATTTTTCAGTTATTTATCTCTCTTCTTTTTCCTACAATGCCTCCTGTCTCATGTGACAGTAATGCATCGGTTTCAGAGTGAAACTTCTGCCGAAGCAGCGGTCTACTGTTGGGAGCCTGATGTTCTGGCCTCAGAAATAACTTTTTCTAAATCAGTATTTTCATTTTGTAGATATGTGTCTAGGTGATAGTGTAGGGGGGATCACGTGATGCAAGCTACCGGATAGTCGCTCCTCTGTACAGCTCCAGCCTCCCGTCTCTTTATTTTTGTTTTTTGGTATATTTTCTCAATCTCTAAACCTCTAATTTCATGTTATTCTGGTTCCTAACTATATGCCTTGCAGAGAAGCGATTTTCCGAGAAATGGGCGTTTACACGAAAAAACGACAGCAGAAACACACCCCATCAGTTACACCAGTGGCCTCAAAAAAATTCCGGGCCTCGAGTGGAGCAGAAAAGGGAGACTTTCTGAATCTAGGGGTGGATCAGGAGCCACTCACATTGTCTAGATTTCTGGAGGAATTTAAACCATTCAGAGATGAGATTAAGGAGATGGCATGAGAAATGAAATCGCTCACGAGAAAAATAGAAGAGATTACCCTTGCTACCTCAGACAACACAACTGGGATCTTCTCTTTAGAGAAGCAAGTGGAGAGGTTCGAGCCTGAGATGGCAGCAATGTGCCAGAAACTGTCTAGATTTGAGGTCAAGCTTGAAGACCATGAAGGTCGTAGCCAGAGAAATAATGTTGTGATCCTCGGGTTACCAGAGGGAGAGGAGGGCCAGAATACTATAGATTTTACCCAGAAGTTGGTTGAGAAGATTGCAGGCCCTTCCCCATTTGGGGCTAAATATATTATTGAGAGAGCCCACAGGTCATTAAGACCGAAGCCCCCTCCTGGAGCAATGCCCCGACCTATAATTTGTTGTTTCTTAAATTTCTTAGAACGACAACATTTCCTGTACAAAGTAAGAGAACTCCAAGAAGTTCGCTGGGAGCAAGCTAAGCTTAGAATAGAGCAAGATATTCCGGGTTCAGTCCATTTGAAGCGTGCGACTTTCATCCTGTTGTTTCAAAAATCATTGCGGCTGGACTTAAATTTCGTATGGGATACCCGGCCAGGCTACAGGTACAGGTGGCTGGTTCCTGGACTACCTACGAAGATCCGGAGGCAGCGTTTGCTGGTTTAAAATTAGGATTGCCAGATCTCTTCAGGGACACATGAAAGGCCTTAGGTCTCTCTCGACAAGATGAGAACTGTTTTGAGAAGGCTGGACACTCATGCAAAGGGATCTTCTGGAAAGCAGCGGTTAAACATTCTTGGACTCTCACTTCAGCCCGAATAAGGGGCAGAAAAGACTTTCTTTTTCCTTTTTACAGTGATCTAGTTGTGGATGCATGCTCTTATTTGTTTTTTCTGGGTGTGGGGTTTCAGGCCCTTCGGTTTTCTAAGTGTTCCAATCACGGAAGCATATTCTTGGTTGTTTTGTCTGGGTCTGGGGTTTCAAGTAATCAAGCAATTTCTCGCTAGTTTTCGTATTGGCAGAAAACAATGGCTATTCAGCAATATCTGGTCTCCCCCTCTCCTGTAAGAGTTTGGTAAGGAAGGGTTTGGTGGAAGGCTTTAGCCTTTTGGAAAATCCAATTACAACGGCTGTGTTGTCCATTCCTTTGTAAGGCATCAGGGTGCAGTTACACACTCACAACACAGGAGGGAGCTTGTGCTTCATGTGTGTTAAGTGCTAAGGGTTGCTAAAGCAGGAGATAAGCTGGGATTCACTGGGGCAAAGGCACAGCAACTGGGAGGAGAGGATCGGGGGGCCTGTCCCTATAGGGCTGGAGAGCCTGTTGAGACGAAGTCCTGCTCAGTGAATGTTATGTTTGGCTGAAGCTGACTCCCCGATCTTGCGCCATGAGGCGCCTTATCACATTCAACAAGCCATATGCCCTTGTAAGCCGTGATGTTACTGGGGGCGATGTTTTATCAATACTGGCTTACTCCTAATGGCCCTCATTAGGGGATAGGCGGTAGATACAAGGGCTTGTATTGTAGGGACGTTGCATTCACTCTCTTTCTTTTATTACTAGCATCTCAAAAAAGGGGAATGTATTATAAAGAATACAGGGTTTGGGGGACGGTTTTTTGGGGGGCTGGGGAGGACTAGTAAACGGAGCATTGCTGAACATTGTTAGCGATAAGAGGGGGGTTTGGGGGGATGGCTTTTTGGACTATGTTTTGGAGTTACTGATGATGTGGATTGTTCGAGGGGTAATTGGAGGGGGTGGGGAGGGACAGGAGTTTAATGGGAGGTGGGAGACCAGCACAGCAGATTCAGGGGAATAGAATCACCTGTTACATGACTGCGGTATATGTTAGATACCTTATCTGGATTATACCTGATACAATAGATGGCTCAGAATCTTAATATTGCTACGTGGAATGCGAAGGGGATCAGGAAAAAAACTGAAACAATATCAGGTACTTAAACACCTGAGTCTGTTGCGTGCCCAGAAATCATTCATACAAGAATCTCATTTAGTGGATTCTGAAGTATTACAACTTCGGAGACAACAGATAGGTCAGGTTTTTTTATGCTTCAGCGGAAACTAATAGTTGCAGGGTGATGTTACTGATTAACAGAGATATCCCATTTGTCCCTTCTCAGGTATTTAAGGATGTGGAAGGCAGATATGTCTTAGTTCAGGGTACTATTTGGGCCATGCCATTGGTTTTAGGTAGCATATACGGTCCAAACACAGACAATCCTTTTTTTTTTTTTATGAAATTGATTTCCATGATTCTTCCTATACTCCCTATTCCAATTATATTAGGAGGAGACTTTAATTTGGTCTCGGATCCGAATCTGGATAAATCAAGCACTGGGTCGAGGGGACTGTCACCTGTACACAGGGCCTTTAAGGAAATGATGGATCAGTGCGGATTGTGCGATGTCTGGAGGGTCACACATCCTAATATTAGGGAATATACCTATTGCTCACCAGTGCATGGCATGCAATCTCGTATTGATTACCTATTAGTTTCTCACAAGCTCTTGCCAGGGGTACTATTCACCTTGATCCAACTGGGTCCAATATCGGATCATTCTTTAGTCTTGGGTAATTTGGCTTTTCTTAACATCCCCAAAAGAGAGACCAGATGGAAATTATATGAACAATTACTAAAAGATGAAAAGTATCGAAGAATGGTGAAGGAACAGATAAAGTTTTTCTTTTCCACCAACCCAATAGATAGTGCAAGACTGGATATCTTATGAGGAGCCTTTAAGGCTTATATAAGGGGCATTCTCATTAGTCTAGCTACAAAGAGGAAGAGGGCACAGGAAACGGAGTTACTCTTCTTATTGTCTCAGATACGGGTATTAGAAAATATACACCCAGATAAAATTTCTCAAGAGGAGTCACAGAAGTTATTAACATATAAAGATAAATATTTGGGAATGTTGAGAGAAAAGGCTGAGTTGGCAATAATCCGTACAAAGGCCAGTTTTACAAATCAAGGAGAAAAAGCAGGGCGCCTGTTGGCTCTACGTTTAAAACAACAAGAATCAGCAAGATTTATACCCCCAATAAGGTCTCAGTCTGATGGGACCCTGAAGGTATCCCCCTCAGAAATCGTCCAGGAATTTGCTACTTTTTACGAACAACTATATAGGGACATGGCTAGTCCTCCGCCCATTCAAAAACTGGATGAGTATCTCAGGAAAGCACATCTTCCATTACTATCTGACTCTCAAAAGAAATTTATATCTTCCCCTTTATCACAGGAAGAGATAGCTACTGTTATAAAGGACTTGCCTATGGGTAAAGTCCCGGGTCCAGATGGGTTTTCGGCTTTATTTTATAAAGTTTTCACAGAGCAACTACTTCCCGTGTTGCATCGGCTCTATTTGCATATTTTGTCTGGAGAGATGGCAGATGCACATCTGTTTGAGGCATTGATAGTTTTGTTACCTAAACTGGACAAAGACCCAGAAATGGTTCAGAGCTATAGGCCAATGTCTTTGCTGAATCAAGATGTCAAAATTCTCTCGAAGATAATGGCAGATAGACTAACCTTGGTTCTTCCAGATCTTGTGAGTATGACTCAAGTGGGATTTATGAGAGGACATCCATCTTCAGATCATCTGCGTACTCTCTTGCATGTCTTCTCGGAGTCCAGGGATGCCATATATCCTGTGGGGTTGGTCTCCCTAGGCGCCAAGAAGGCATTTGATCGGGTTAACTGGACTTTTCTATTTCAAGCCCTCAAGGCATTTGGGTTCCCATCCATGTTCATAGATTGGATCAGGGCAATTTACCGGTCGCCTACAGTGAGGATTTCAGGGAATGGGACCTTCTCCAAGTCTTTTACACTGCGGTCAGGTACGAGGCAGGGATGCCCTCTCTCTCCATTACTTTTCAATCTTTATCTGGAACCCCTTATTCAACATATTCTCAATAATGAAGGGATACAAGGTATTCCCATTAGGAATGAGGTATCGAAAATAACAGCGTACGCTGATGACCTTCTCCTACATTTGGCTAATCCATTAATATCTATCCCGAATATGCTAAGGGAGGTTGATAGATTTAGTAGTTTCTTGAATTATAAGTTAAATCCCAATAAGACATCCTTTTTCCCTCTTAACCATAAAGTCTTTAAGACCGACATTATTTCTCTGGGACTATGCTGGTCACCCCGGGCTATTAAATATTTAGGCATAAAATTTACACATAATCCCTCCTTGTGGTTTAAGGAAAACCTGGACCCCCTTCTGCAGGGGATCACTTAAGATTTAGAGAGATGAGATAAACTCCCGTTATCTTTATGGGGTCGTATTAATATAATTAAGATGAATGTGTTTCCCCATTTATTTTATCCTTTGTCGCATCTTAATTCATTGGTCCCCCTAAGTTGGTTTCAGAAAACACATAAACTCTTCACCAAGTTTATTTGGTCGAATAAGACCTCCAGGCTGGCATACCACAAATTTGCTGCACCTAAGAATGAGGGGGGGTTGCGGATTCCTTACTTGCCCATCTACTACTGGGCTAGTCATTTGGCTAAATACCTGAGATGTGTAAGACTGGGTCCAGATAACATGAACTCGGTTTGGCTTAAGATTGAATTAGATTTTTTCCAATCTATGAACATGGACCCCCTGACTATGCTCTATCTAAAAATTTCTCAGATGGAAGATATTAATAAATGTTCCACTATCATGACCTCACTAAGAGTACACTCGCAATTGTGCTCTTTCCTGCGTTACAATCAAAGTAAAGATGTCACTCAATCTATTTGGAATTCCCCGGCTTTCACTATAAACAAACAGAAAATTTCCCGTTCATGGTTGCCTCACTTAGGAGAGGGGATAGTATCTTCATTTCTGGATGAAGTTGGTGAGTGGCTCTCATTTTCTCAGTTCATATACAAGTTCAAAATACCAGAGTCTCAGATTTTTAAAGTATTTCAACTGAGACACTTGTTAACCACAGTCTTTGGGGCCACACCACCCCATCCACTGACCTTTGCATTAGTATCTGAACTTTCCCCTTTTCTTGTCTCTTCTGGTGTGATTTCTAAGATTTATCAAGTCTTGTTCCGATGGAGGTTTGGATGCGGTGGTGGCCCCACCAACTTCTGGGTTTCATTTTTTCCCCATTATACTTTTAAATGGTCCGTCCTCTGGATGTACTGTCATAAATATGTATCCCAAGATAGATTACGTCTCATGCAGTTCCATATTTTGCATAACTTACACTATACCCCAACTAAACTGGTGAAATTGGGCCTTCTTGATACTGATAGATGTAATAAGTGTTCCCAGGACACAGGATCACTTTTTCATCTTTTCTGGTTGTGCCCCCCCGGATAGCTTCATTATGGGAGCATATAAAAACCAGTCTGGATTCTTTATTGGGTTTACAAGACTATTTTACACCGGATGTTTGCCTGTTGGGGGATCTGTCCTCCATAAAGTTAAAATCCAGAGATTTTACATATCTATGGTGGCGCTCTCAGTTAAAAAGGTAATTCTCAGGCGTTGGAAGGAAAGGACCGGTCCAACATATCAGGAGTGGCTCCATGAGATCTTAGCAAATATACATACAGAGAAAGCTATTGCTAGCCTTCAAAACAGACTACATAGGTATAAGGATAGCTGGGATCCCCTTCATACTTTAATTATGGTGGCTATGAAGTAGTGTGTAGTCGAGGTTACCACCTTAATTATTTTTGGTAAAGGTAGTTAGCAGGTGATAACAGTGCTAGAATGAACTGCTGTGCCGGGGAGGGGGGGAGGGAAGGGTTGGAGGCAGTATGATTTGTTTTACGAATCCTATGTCAAAGTATTCAGTACTGCCTCCTGTAATGTGGAAAATGTGGTGAATAAACTTTGAATTAAAAAAAAGATATGTGTCTAGGTCTTGCTGGGAAGAGTAAATGATTTGTTTTTAAAGCGTTTCATCCCATCAAACTACACAAAGCCATAAAAAGCAGACAAATCACCCCAGGTCATCGATACTTCAATTAGTGAAGAGTAGCTGTTTTCTTACAGAATAACACACTTAATTTTATTTATTTATTTTATTTGAATCTAGGATTACAACATACCTTTGAGCCAAGGCTCTTTTACAAAGGTTCCACGTCAGTAGTACAGACAATTAGAATCAAAATGGTTACATGGTTACAGATTAGTTACATGGTACAGGATAACACATAGTAATTTAGGATGACATTAGGAATTAGAGGTAAGGCATGACATATAGACACCAGGAAGAAGACAGTAGGGGGAAGTGCTGAGGAAGAAGATGGCATATGTGGGAGAAGGCAGAGTGAGGCAGCCGACGGGCTTTGTCAGGACAGACATGGGGTAAGTGCTTTGGAAGTGGCTGTGGACAGGTAAGTGCAGGTAGAGAACAGAACAGACACCAGGGGTGGTCAGAGGCAGTTTTGAGGCCACAGCTTGTTAGGTAGTGCAACCACAGGTGTTGGTTCAAGTGGCAAGCGGTGAGAGGCCGCGCTTAGTTTTGAAGACACCAAGTGTTGCAGAGGAGGAGATGTCTCCATAGAGACTGTTAAACCAACTTGGGGCCCTGTAAAAAAATGACCTTTGGCCTTGGAATGTGCAGCAGTGGGGGATTTGCAGGATTTGTGGCTTAGTGCTCCTGGTGTTGATGGTGTTGATTTTGGGTTTAAGGAGGGTGCTGACTCCAGGTGGTGCTTTACCCAGTAGGATTTTCTTAGCTGTGATGCAGGTAAGGTATTTGATTCGGTTGTTAAGTTGCAGCAACCCTGTTTTAGAGTAGAGGTCACAGGTGTGGGTGAGACAGTGGGAACCAATAACGAAATGGCAGGCTTGATTGAGGGAAATTGAAACTCGTTTGAGAAAGGAAGTTGTAGCAGATCCATAGATAATGAGGCCGTAGTCGATGATGCTGATGATGGAGCTCTGGACGGCAATGCCTGAGCCCAATAAGGGAGATGGTGACTAAGGGGGAAAAAAGGTTTATTTTTTGTTTTTTTTATAAAGCCAGAGACTGAACTGCAAGAACCAATTTGTTAAGTTGAATGCAAGCTCTTTCATTTTTTTTTGTTTGTTGCTGAAAGTAAATCAGTTTTCACTTACTGTAATTTAAACTGGTGTCCAGAGTGTTCCCCCAAAAGCATATACCTACATTTTGCACAGTTTAGCTTTGCTTTGGTATACTAACATTTTAAGTTTTTCTATATGTCTGCATTCACAGCACCTTCTGTGTGAGGCATCAACTTTTTCAAGAGAACAGATGTGGGATGGAGCACATTCATATGCCGTCACTACAGCAATAACTTTACAGCAATGTCATTGTTGCCGACAACACCAACACATCGCTGTAAAGTCTGCTCAGGACCCCAGCACTCTTTCTCAAGGTCCTGCACCACCTTCTGAATCAGCTGTCTGACTCAGAGTTGATTATATTAAGTTAGGGAGTGCAGGGTGCATAGCCCCCTGACAAAAAACACCTTTGTCCTCGCTTGGAAAAATTCCGACCACAGTTGCGGTCGACATAGTGGTGTCAGGGAAATGTCACGTTAACAAGAAATTGTCAATGCAGCATTGTAGATCCAAGCACTTTTATGGGAGACAATGAGGGGCCTCACTCATCATAAGGGAATGTAGAGAGGAATAGTGCTGTGTCCTTTGTGGAAACATTCCCCTGTTTATCACATGCTGCAGTGTGAAGCACTCAAGTAGCACCAGTTTGGAGGAGCAAATGTTTGTGCCTCCTATAATGATGAGGTTATACAATAATGACATGCAGAAGTCCTCTTTGCCCCACGCATGGAGAAAATGGTCATTTGTATACTCTGTTTCCATTATGGGGCTGTGTGTGTCTCAGAAACAAACAGCTTTGCCCTGTGCAAATGTTTGATTGCTCCTCTGACTATAAGGCCTGCCTATTCCTTTCCAGCAGATATCCGTCCTTCCTAGACCAGCAATGATTTGAATGTGCTTTTGCTCTTTCATCACCTTGTGTTCCCATAGTGGTATAATAGAACAGACTTCACAAACTTGGACCTGCACCTAAATCAATAGATAGATTATTCGTGGATTAAAAAAATATCATGTTAATGCACAAGTTTTGTTTTTTTTTTAATATAAAAAGTAAGGAAATCTGGTGTTAGAGGTTTATTTGTTTTCCACATACCCAGTAAGGAAATCTGTTGTTAGAGTTATTTTTTTCTCCACACCTTCTCCAGTGAGGCTGTACTTCCATCCAACCCCAGCCCTCACCCAGCCCTGCCACTTAGCTTCTTGTGGACTTACTGTCAAATTGCATTCTGCCCCATGGCTTACCCTATATGTTGGGGTTGGGGTTGGTAGGTCCCCTTCACACCCATTATGCACAGGACACTTATTCTGCCTCACAGCATTTTCCAGTGTTCTCCTTTGTTTTCCAACTTGAGAGTGCACACAAGCTCAAGCACAGTGAGAGTGCTAAGTGGATCATCACCAGCATCCTCCATCCCTTAAGCCACTCCAGGCACACAACCATCTGTGGTCTCCCAGGTGGTAGTGAAGCACCAGAGCTGGCAGCTCTCCCATTCTGAAGGGAGAGATCATCCGCTGGGATACTCAATCCTTTTCCATCAAGCAGGCACCCACTTGCCCTTGTTCACTGCTGAACTTGCTTCACCAATGTCCATGGTGGGATCTTCTTTTAACTCTAACTTCTCCCATCCCAATGCACCACTTTGTAAACTCCATCTAACTGAATGCCAAAACATAGTCCAAATCAAGATCCCAAAGGGGCTTGTATGAAGCAAGTAAATCTTCTTACTTTTTGAAAAAGTAGTCACAACTTATTCTGCACAAGGCCCTTTGGCACTGCACAAACCAAGACCTGATTCCTAAATTTCTTCATGCTCTACTCAAAACAGGACCTAACTCTTAATTTGCTTCAGCAGGACCCATCAGTTCCTATACAAAGCAGGATGCAGAGGGTTCTTCAGGTGTGTCATGAATCATGACCTGAGCTGAAACTTGCTTCACACTGATGCTGAGGTCTAACTTGTTTAACACATGGTCTTGCCTGCAATGAGACAGCTGCATGATGATGTGCGCCACCCCAGACCTATTGCTTGTTTCATGAGTAGCCCTGTCAGACAATCATAAAGCAGCTGTACAAAGACATGCAGTGTACTAGACCACAGATAGCTTGAAGTCGCTGTTTGATTGCCCAATAAATGTGGCTGGACATATTGCTTTTTTAATTTTTATTTATTTTATTCTGATAATATAGGCCATTGTCTCCATAAATCTGTAAGGTGGACAAATGGCCATCCCTACTCCAGTCCACAAAATTGTCACCTTGCTAGTTACAGCCAAGAATGTCTTTTTGGGGAAACCATCCAAAACACATTCCTGGTCAGATTTACCAGGTGCAACTTATGTGGTCATGAGATGGAGTGGCAACTTGATGTGACTCCACTAAACAAGAGGTAAGTCCTAAATAGATTAGTGTAGGGCATGAAGGGTCCTGTATGAAGAAGGGTGCAAAGGACCTTTTGGGCCCTGTGTGAAGCAAGACACACTGCACCCTTTGGGCTCTGCACAAAATATGCACGAGTCCTAACTTATAGTATAACTTTGAACATTTAAATGGCAATTTTGCTGCTTTAAATATTTTCTTTGTTTTGGACTTAGAAACTTTTTTCTCAATGCTTTTTTGTGTGGGTGTGTCTCAAAAACTTAGTCTAGAACTATGCCTACTGCTCATCCTAATGAACTTACAGTAGTTTATTTTTGGCATTGTTTTAAAAACCTTTGACCATAACTTGCCCATTTGTGGGTCGAGTGACCTCAAATTTTTGGGTTCTCTGTATTACCACCCAATATCATTAACACACAAGTGTCATTTTGTAAATGCACACTAAAATGTGTTTTGGGGGGTTCACCAAAAAACATATCTTGGGGCACATTAACAAATGGCACTTATGTGTTTGTGAGGTTGAGTGGTGAAAACAGGGTAACTGAAGAACTGTCATCAAGGGACAGAGAAGCCTTTTCAAGGGACACAAGATGTGTGCCTTTGGGGTGAGGATGGTGGCATGGGTGCTAGACGGTGGGTTAGGAAGTTGTTTTATTTCACCCATTGGTGGGAGGGTAGGAAGTGGGCATTGGTAGTGGGATTGTGCCACCCTCTACCAGTAATACAACTAAAGGCAAACAGTAATACAACTAAAGGCAAACAGTTGATTGAGTAAGAGGGGGATACTAGTGGCTGGCTTAAGAACTCATCATTTTGTACATCAAAATAAGGTAAACTGCTGCTTAAATGGAAGGGGGATACCAGATAGGCATGGGATACTGGTGGTGGCAGGATGTGGCACTTGCAGGTGTAAGGTACAAGCAAAAACAAACAGTTACTAGAGCGGGAGAGGGGACAACAATGGTTGGATTAAGCAACTGCTGCTGATGGAATCAGCTGGGTTGGATGGGGTTTTGATGTTTCTCAAAACAGAGGGCCTGAGCTATTTTAACTCTCCTCAACAGTTTCAAGTGACAAAATACTGTTGTCACAAAAAACACTATATGAATAGAATGTTGAAAAAATGTTCTGTTCATGCTTAAGCACAGTATTTTCTTTCATAAATAACTGATAAACTAAACATCTTCAATGAAATCACCTATCAAATGAAACTTCCTGGGGTCAAACTGTTACAAATCTGAAAGTTTCAGGTTTCAATTGTCAGACATTTTTGAGGTAGAGTTGAACAAGAAAAAAAAAATAAACTTCTTAATTTGAATATGTTTATAGATGTTCAACATTCTAGAAGTTTTAAGCTGGTGACTCAACAATTACCAAATTTTATGGATCCAGAGAACCTTGGCCCAGAAGGTGCATGCCAAATGTCAGGCTATTCCATCCAGAGACAGCCACATTATTAAGGTGCAAAACTAGGACTTTGATATAGAACCACATTTGTAATCCAAACCATACAGGCAGTAGCAGCCCTTATAATATTACCAATTATTTCATAAAACAAATCACATATTTTGTTACCTTTTAGTTGCTTTGGTACTTTTGATGCTGACTTGTTCTTCTGTTTAACGTGAGCATAAGCCCTTTTTTACATTTTTTATGTGATTTGGCATTAAGTCATGTTTGTAGCCTCTTTAATTATACTTTTACTTTTGATCACTTTGAAATCATCTTGGTATTTTTTTTTCCTTTTTTGGTATCCCTTGAATATGTTGCTTTTTCCACTTAATATTCTTTTTTATTTAGTTAGTTTGTTTATTTATTTATTTTATAAATGATTCATAATAGTTCAAGGCTTCATTATTATCTACTCCTACCATTCCTTCAGGCATGTGCCACTATTGGATGCCCTTCTCATATGCCACTTACTCTGATCAGTATCAGATCCAGATTTGTGGCATCCTTCTCTGGTGCTTCACAGTTTACTCCCATGTGGCATGGACTAAAGAGTTTGTGCACACTTTTCAGTCACTCAGGTGTCCCCTAAGATTGTAAATACTGCAAGGAGGGCTGTCAGTTGTTTGCAGTCATAAGAAGGGCAGGATGTTTACATTGTAATTCTGTCTAGGGCACAAAGATATTTCCTCACTAAACCTACCCACCTTGGCAGCAACTACTTTTGGTTGCCTGTGGTGCCCTTCTAAGTGGAGGGATGTCCAAAATTGTGTGGTCACCTTCAACACCAATGTCATCAACTTCCCCCAAACAGGTGGGGCTTGTGGAATGGGTAAACCAATGTTGTGCATGATGCCTCCAAATTGCATGCTAGACCCTATTGACCCATGGTGGAGGAGCCAGGAATGATATTTGATCTTGGGTCTACCATGTACTGGAACAATGCTAAACAAGCTGGTACCATAGGGTTAGGACTGGTATTCATTGCATAATAACTGACCAGTTACAGAACCTAGCATACTAACACTTTTATTATTAAACTCAGCTCCAATGATGGCACTGCATCCTGGAACTTTTCAGCAATTTTAGAAATATGAACATAAAAACATAAGAATTTGATGGCAGATGGAGACTGAGTGGCCCATCTAGTCTTCCCATGAACCTACCCCCCTCTCCTATATTTTGCTGTTTTTGTTTACACCATAGTGCTGGTCCCATGCATGTTAAATGCATTCGCCATCTTTGCTGCAACCACCTCTGGGTGCAGGTTGTTCCATGTGTCTAGTACTCTCTTTCTGTGAAAAAGTACTTCCTGATATTGCTTCTGAGCCTCCCCAACTCTCAAGTGTAGGTTGTGCCCTCTTGTACGTGCCTCTCTGTTTGCATGGAAGAGGTTGTCTACCTGAACAGTGTTTATACCCTTGATGAATCTGAATGTTTATATCATATCCCTTCTGTCCCTTCTTTGTTCCATGGAGTACAAGTTTAGGTCTTGGAGTCTAGACTCATATGGCTTATGATGGAGGCCCTGCACTGTCTTTGTGGTTGTTCTATGAATTGATTCCAAATGCTCAATGTTGTTCTTCAGGTGGGGCCTCCAGAACTGCATGCAGTACTCCAGGTGTAGTCTCACCAGGGATCTATAGAGTGGAATGATCACTTTTTGTTTCCTGCTATTTATTCCCCTGCCTATGCATCTGAGAATAAAGGAATAATGCCTGACAGGGTGGGTGTTATGCTGGGATAACATCCCACCTTGGGTGGTTAGGCCCGAGCCCACCGGCTGAGGGCGTCCAACACCTGAGAAGGGATGTTATCCCAGCATAACACCCACCCTGGAGGGCATTATTCCTATTATACAATGGCTTGTTGTTTTATACAGAAAAAAAAAATTTAAAATAATTTTATTTAGTGTTTAAAAATATTTTTTTAAGAAAAGATGCAAACAATCAATGTGGTAGTCCAGCATATCATCAGCAGGGATGTTATGCCAGGTTAACATCTCTGCTGTGATGGCCAACTGATCAATCAGGAGCCAGGATTCTTTCTTGCCATTGTATAACATTGCTTACTTTTCATGCTGCTTTTTCATATTGATTCTCTACTTTAAGATTGTCTAATATGATTACAACTAAGTCCCATTCAGTTCTGGTCTCTGCAAGTCGATGCCTATATAGGAAGTATTGAGTTCTTGGGTTCTATTTTCCCAGGTGCATCACTTTTCATTTTTTAGCATTAAATCTATGTTGCCAGTCATTGGAATATACCACCTAATGAATATTAGCTGGTAAAAAGATAACATCAACAAGGGTCCCTAAATGCCCAAATGTCCAATTATAGTATACAGCAATTAAATAGTTAAAGCAAGGCCTGCTCCCTTTAAAGAGCTAGTGTACTGCTTGGAATTAATAGTAACTTTCAAAAGTAGTCATGTCAGGGGCACTGGAAATTGCTGGCAGAATGTGCAGGGTTAAGATGTGTAACTTTGTAGAAAAATGTGTGCTGGTGTTTCAGGTATTGTATGGAATTGAACAAGTTTTTCATGTTGTTTTTCTCTAGTTAATGAACAAAAATCCAATGACCATACAAGCAACACCTGCAATTTATTGAAAGATCTTTGAAAATACAAATTATGCTAGCCCATTGAAGGAGCAGTTACGCTTTGGCCTCCAAGTTGGTGACCCAGGTTTGGAAACAGATAAGGGTAGCTCAGTGGGCCAGCAGGGTGATGAGGATCAAGCACTCTTCTGCTTCTTTGAGGATGGAGACACCCAGTTTGATTATGGGTCATTTAGCACTCAGATTACACGGCTGGCATCACAGCACCATTGATGTGGTGAAATCCCAAAGTGCTCACAAACAGCAGCAGTTCCATACCAACAGGACATCCAGCGGGAGTGGGGGGCATGCAAGGTGGACTGTGGATAGCCGTGGGGTGTGCACCACCAATACCTCAGTGGGCATGCCCCAGGGTACCTCAGTGGGAGGTGGCTGCATGCGGGTGGGTGGTCACACTGTTGTTCCAGCAGGTGTCCATTGGCCGGGGGGGTGGCCAGTGCCAATGATTGTATGTCGGTGTGCTGACATCGGGGTCAGTGGCACCAGACAGTGTCAGGTGGGGGGACAGTGGCCACCAGTCATGTGCATGCATCCTTCCTCCAGTGCCGTATGCTCTGATGTGGCACCATGTCAGGGGACCTATTGTCCTTGCTCCCTTGCTCCCTCCCATAGTTGCTGCCCCTTAGTTGCCATGCAGGTGCTGGTGCTCAGCTGATGGCTGTGAAGTGTTTAGTGGGGTGTGCACCACATTGAGGCTGCCATCTCCGGTCACCCTTGCTGGTGTGTGTGCTACTGTTGGTCACATGGATGCCCACGCTGTAGTCGATGGTGCTCTTTCCAGTGGTGCGTTCTCAGGGTGGGAACCACCAGTTCCTGCTGCAGGGACTGCCACCTTTCGGAGCCAGGTGACAGCACAGCAGGAGTGCATGCAAGCCAGGGACAGTGACTGAGCATGATGTGCTGGCACACACATCCTGACACTCCAGTATGGGGGGGGGGAACCAAAGGAAAATAATGCCAGGCTACTGAAAGCCAGCACCCCTTGCAGGCTATCGAATGACTGACATGGCTGTCCACCCATCCAGTGGGTCCTGTGCAAGTGGTGGATAACCAGTAAGTCCTTGAGAGGGTTGGCGATGGGGCTGGGGAGGGCGTCTTTTGGCAGATTTGGGTTAAGGACAAAATGTTGATTAAAAGAAGTAAATTCAAGTTACAAAATATGAAGTCATATGATATGGCACAATAAAATTAAACATGTAAAATCAAAATATAGTATCAAATATTAAATAATTTTGTGACTAGCAAAAAAATTAATATATACTTCAGTATAATACTGTATATTATAAAATGGGCTAAGAATTTTGAATAATTTTAATGGTTCTTAGCTGGGCATTAGAAGTGTCTAATACATGGCTAAAAACTAGTCCTCAATATCAAGGTACTGCGTCTGCTTAAAATCCTTAAGCCAACAAATTTTCAAAAACAAATAGCCGCCATTTTTTTACACCTTATCGAGAAAAATGACAGAATACCCATATATAAACAATGCAGTATTTCACTTCAAAACAAGACAAACATCTAACAAAATTAACACATATCTCCATAAGAAAATGCTGTTTTTATCTACTCCATTTTATTTCTTGCATATTCCCACCTCAGCAGCTCACTGTCCCTCTGCAGTGCTCCGCTCCCAACTTCCACTTCAGCTTAATGGGCACGAGCAGCCACTTGCTCCTTACCAGCTCCTTTTAGAAGCTTACAATACAGCAGGGCAAATCAATAAAATACATTAATAAAACAACACACACACATCCATTTTTTTTCTAACACTGAACATTGCACTTCATCCACCTCACTGAGAGTGGTTTGTATGTAAACGGGGTATGAATGACTGACCGCTATGCTTCCAGGTTCCATTGCTCATGGCATGCAACTGACGCTATTCTCATCACTCGTTCTCAGTTCAGTTGCCCCATCACATAAAACTAATAATAAAAAAAGAAAATCTCCTTTAACTTCCCCACAGATACACACACTGAAAACAGTCTGTGCATAGGACGAGGTTTGAATGACTGACCACTATGCTTCTGGGTTCTGTTGGTTGTCGCATTGTTGTGTCTGTTGAGGCAGGTGCACAAGTCATAACTCCCAATTTGGTAGAGCCTATCCTCAGCAACAAACTATAATAATTGTAACATTTTAAAGAAATAAGTAATACCACTTTGCCACCATGAAAACACACTACAGCTATGGTGGCTGTAGCGAGACAAAAGACCCAAGAGAAAAAAAATGCAGCACTCTATAGTAGGTGGAAGAACTGTTTTACATCAAAATACAGTGTAGTCTTTCATTTTTTTTTCACATAAACATAAAACTTTTCTCTTTTTCATGCATGTTAATTACAGAGGCCCATTTTATAAGCACAATAAGACACTCCAAGGGTGTGCACTAAACACATAATACGCATAGTCAGGGGCTGAAGGCACTTGTCTTGCATCCTCCTGCCTCACTATGCCCCTGACCATGTTAGATGTGTCTAATTCACACCCTGTCATGTCTTATTGCTTATGTGTCATGCACTGTATACTTTTCAGGAAAACAGAAGACTGTTTTGTAATGTACAGGTTACTCTAACATTGTACTGCACTATATTAAAACTTCTTAACAGTTTTACACTGTCAGTCTATAATGCTTCACTGTTATCTTTGAGCAGATCTGTGTAGACCAAGAAAGTCCTTTCTAAGTCATCTCTGCTTACAGAAAACTAAATATTTCTCTTTGCCAGCAAAACAAAGTGTACCCACTAACTGTGATTGCACTCTCCAGCATTCTGCAATGCTGTAGTCTGTGGGAAGCAAAGTTGCTACTGTTTGGTAAACATGCCATTCAAAGTTCGAAATGTCTGCTAAACCTTTGATGCCACAGAGGTAGTAGTCCTTTTGTTTCTCCATTGCCAGTAGCTGTTTGGAGTCAAAGACTTGCACTGCTTTAAATAAAATAATTGGTATTTGGTTTTTCATCCTACTGTGCTGCATCTGACGGCTGTCCAGTATCACCTGCCCAAACATTTTGCAGCATGCAGTTTTCTCCATTCTACTGCATAATCCCAGCTTCTCGACAATTCTTGATCTGTATTCCCCAACTCCAGCTTTGAAATAAAAATCAAGAAAGAAGTTCACACTTTGAAGCCTAGGAAATATGTTGTGCCACTGTTGTAGAGTGCAGGTCTTCAGTTTCCAATGTCCAGTGGCATGTTCTGTTACAAATGTGGCCTTAGCTGTCAGAACACTGAGTCTGCTTGCCAAAAGAGCCTTTATTTTTGTTTTTGTAGGTTTTTTTTGTATGTGGCTGCATCTTATAAACTACAGTCCAGAAATTCTGCCAAGACATGCAAATAGTAAATAAGATAGCATATGCCTTTTCTCATGAGTACCAATGTGTTAATACAGCATACACTGACATCTTTGCTTCCACTACATCCTTTGCCTCTAAAAATGCCAGACACTGGTGCTGGCCCATGGGTCTCTGGCAAAAAGGCTTTTCAATTAAGCAAACCACAGTGCTTAAATGAACCTATACAGTTGGAGAGATTATCGGGACTAAGCTGAACAAGTGTGCAAAACAGGTTACATGTACAGAACTGGAAGAAGCCCAAACAAAATGGTCTTAAAAAAGCTTTTTGCATATAACTGGTATTATCTGTGGCAAGAGCAAAGACATTGTCAAGGTTTCATGTGATAATAGCGAGCGCTGAACGGCGACTTGCATTATTGCAACATCAGGGCGGCGAAAACAATTTTGCCACCCTGACATCCTCAACCCCCACACCCCCTACTTGAAGATTCTCAACTCCAGGGGGGTGGATGTTGGGGGGGAGTGCAAAAGCAAAATAAATACAAGTTTTGGGCTAGGTGCAACAAAAACGCAGTAGCGCCCAGACCCAGACCTGAACCTGGAACCCCAAGCACCGCAAGCAGTTTAAAAAATTGTTCTTATATGGCGTACAGGGAGCAACAAACTGAGCAGAGTAAAGCACATATTTACAGAATTTCTCTGACATGGAGTTGAGAGAGGGCTACACAGCTTTGCCTATCCTTCCCCTCTCCCTCAACCACAGACAAGGACAATTGTTAGCATGTGTATGACTCTGCTCGGTCTGTCCTTCCCTCTACCCCATGTCAAAACAATATTTTAAACATGTATATGACTTAGTCCATCCATTCCTCCTTCTCAACTGCAGACCTAAACAATATATTAGAATGTGCATATGAAAGAGCACCCCCCCCTTTTCTCCTGGAGGAGGGAAGAATGGATGGATGGACTAAGCCAAAATGGTATGTATTTATAAAAAAGGGATGGAGGAATGGATGGACTAAGCCAAGTGGTAAATTTTTATAAAAAGAGGTGGGGGACACACACTGAGTCAAGCCATACATGTTTACAAAAATTGTTCTGGCATGGAGCTGATGGCCTGGTCTTTCTCTACCTCTGTCCAAATCACAGACAAGCCTCCTCACTTGGTGTAGGCATTCTCAACCTCCAAGTACCTACCCAGACATACCCAATTTTTTTAAAACACTTTTCTGTCTCACCAGAGACCTTTCCATACTCCACCAACCTTTCCAGACCTGCAAAATTATTTTTACACAACCTCCTCACTTGGCACAGATCTTTGTACCCTCACCCCACCTTCCCAGACATGTACACATTTTTTTAAACACTTTCTCATCTCAGTACAGACATTCCCATCCTCCATCCACCTTCCAAGACCTGCATAATTTTTTGAAACACTGCCCCATTTTGGCACTGACCTTTGCACCAGCAGCACATCGAACAGAACATGCACACTTTTTGAAACACTTTCCCAAACCTCTGCAATCTCCTTCAAGATGAGAAAATGTATTTTGACTACAGTGCCCTCTCACCAAAACCCTTTCTGGCTCCCACCCTATCTATCAAACATATATATATATATATATATACACACACACACATAAATATTTTGTTTGTTTACAAGGGTGCCCACTCACCTCATCCAACAGAGAAACAGGCACCCAGGGCCTTTCCAAAGGCAGTCTTCAGCTGATTCAAAATATTGATAAGCAAAATCTTTTTATTTAAAAAAATTAAATCATACAAAATGCAGCCACAGACACCAGGTTGATGTACCCAATGTTTCATGTGTTTTGTTCCTGCTTCACAAAGCATACAATGTTTTGAGTCAGCGTAAGACTCTCTGGAAAGGTTCTAAGTGTATGGTTTTCTGTTTGATTAGATGTTTTTTATCATGGGGCACTGGCCACCTCTGTAGGGTTTCCTGATTTCTACTCTGCTGACTGACCTCACCCTTCTTGGCAAGCCCATAACTTGACTCTACCTGGCTACCTTGGAAGACTGTTTGCTGAGGTACTAGGGGCTTTTTACACTGGGAGAATTGTCGACTTATGGTAAACTGAATTTCACAGGAATAAATAGTGAATATTGACTGAGTACTATTACTTCTGTTGAGTGTTTCTCTGCCGAGTTTTAAGTAGCACTGACCCTTGGAACTTGAGTTTGTCTTGGGCTGGCCATCCTTAGCAGTGTATTGCTTTCCATCCTGAGCATAGGATACTACTTGATTAGAACAAAGCAGCAGCCATTCAGTGCTTGAAGTGAGAGGCACAAATTCACAACAGCAGCAAATGGCAGTCTGCATAACACTCCAGCAGAGAACTCTTGACTAGATGAGTGCAGCACAGCTTGATATACAGCTCTATAGCTGTGCTTTCCAGGGGACCAGCAGTCAGCAGTGCCTGAGACTGCAGGACTCAGAGGCAAGTCTAAAAGCAGCCGGAGCAGCTCTGCCGTCGCTGGTCTCTGAAGCTCTATCGATCATCAACAGTAAGCAGGAATGCATCTCTAGCTCTTTCCCCCATCTGCTTGTATGGGTTTTACCTATGCAGATCAGGTGAAACAGAACATTAAGCTGTGTTTCAAATTTTGGCCCAAAAGGCTGAGATGCGATTATATCTTAAAGTCTTGCAATAACTTTAGAAATGACAAAAGAATTAGAGAGTTTGAAACTGAACCTGCATCGGCTGAATGGGAAATAGTCCAACCAAGGAAATTCAAAAAGGGGAGGAGGGCTGATACTCATAACTCCTTTATTACTAGTGTGACTGTTCCAAGTCAAAACTCTGTAACCCCAAGCTTTCTAACAGCAAATAGATACTTGTAGTTTGAAGCCTACTAGTAACAACACGGAAAATCAAATCACTGATAGCAATACATACAAAGTAATAGGGCACTCCATTATTCGTCATACTGATTCTCACTTGTGTCATGGTAATAAGTTTAATAATATTGTTACATGTCTACCTGGGGCAAAAATTGAAGACATTTCTGCAAGAATTGCTAATCTTGTAACAGATAACAATTCTGACATTATATTACATGTACACAGAAACAATGTGGGACTAATACATGAAAGGGGTTCCTATTCCACAAGTCCAAAAATATTATACCATAGCATGAATCAATGCTTGCCTAAAAAATGGTGTAGCAATGAAAGGATTTTGTTAATTGATCATTAGAACATGTTTTCTTTTTTATAATAAAACATAATTTTCCAAGGATGGACTACATTTGAATAAGAAAGGCGCCTTAAAACTTGATACTATATCTGCTTTCGATCTACCTTTTCTGATCTTGATTTAAACTAGTTGTTCGGGTGGTATATAATAATCCATCATGTTCCTCCATTACAACAAAATCTCTAACTAGTAATAACAAAATTCCCATAAGTAAGTTGAGAAACTTGCCTTTAAAATGCTTGTTAGCAAATGCACATAGCCTCAATAACAAATCTGACAAACTTTCAGCCTATTGTAATATTGAAAATCCAGACATCATGGGAATAACTGAAACCTGGTGGCCAAATGTTGATACACGGGGTTGCTCTATTCCTGGCTATTATTTATTTCATCTTACCAGAAATGAAAGGAAAGGAGATGGGATTGTGAGTTACATAAATTCTTGTCTTTGCCCTACTGAGGGTACTAATAAAATCAAGTCCTCCCCCTTGACAGACTTCCTAGGGACAAAAATTGACTGGAATACATCTGATAAGTATTTTCTAGGTTTATGTTACTGCCCTCTGGATGCTCATCACTCTATAACTGAAGAAAATGGAGACTGCTACTGATTTGGAACATGTTATTTTCATGGGCGACTTAAACTTTGGTGACATCGATTGGATAAATAAGAGTGCAAATCTTTGTCAATCCATACACTTTATTCATTTATGTGAGGAGCTGAAGCAATATGTTAAAAGCCCCACCAGAGGCAATCATATTTTGGATATCATCCTTGGTTCCGAAAACCTGTTATAAACTGTTGTGTTTCTACTCCACTTGGAAATAGTGACCACAGTTCTGTCAGATTTGAATTGGTTATTAATAATTCGTGATCTGAAACTTCTAATAAAATATATGCATATAAAAGACTTTGAATGTCAATAAAGTTGATAAAATAAAATTGATAAAACTCTTCCTAAGATTAATTGGAAAGTACATTTTAAGGACATCCCATTCAAAAGTATGTGGTCTGTCCTAAGAACTAAAGTCCTAGAAACTTCTAATCAATGTATACCTGTTATTACCAAACACAACAAATTAAAATTAAAATGATAGTGGTTAACCAGAAAATTAACAAAACTTATCAAAAAAAATAGAAAAGAACTTTCAGGACATATCAGCATAATAGGTCTTCAACATGTTTGGAAGCCTTCAAAAAATCCAGAAATTATGTAAACAGGATATTAAAAAGGCAAAAAAAAAAAGGAGCTGAACAGACTACAGCAGCCCAAGCTTCAAAAGGAAACAGTAAAATCTGTTATAGCTATATTGATTCATGATAAAAAACATAAATGTAAGGTTTTATCCACTTTCAAATCAAAACTTTACAGTTAATGAGCCAAAAGACATGGCTAATCTACTCAATGACCATTTTTGTAAGGCATTCAAAGCTCATCATATGGCAACAAATTTATCAAACACTCCAAATTCAAACTAGGTCAGTTTCACTGGTTTATGAAATTAACACTAAGCTAAACAATATTAAAACGGGTTCCTCCCCTGACTCTGATGGAATAACAGATGATAGAATTAGAATCATGAAAAAACACCTCACAATTCCATTGAAATTGGTATTTGACAAAAGTATTCAGACAGGTCATATACCCATTGACTGGTGAATCGCAAATGTGATGCCTCTTTACAAGAAACATGATAGGGACGATATGAATAATTACAGGCCAATTAGTCTCATCCCTGTTCTGTGTAAGGTTATGGAGTGAATAATTAAAGACATATTAACAGCAACCCTAGGTAATTTTGATATATCTCAGCATGGATTTCCAAAGGGCAATCTTGCATCACCAGCCTACAGTACTTAGCTTTTATGAGCCAGTAATTCATAATCTAGGTAAAAAAAAACATGTGATTTAATATTTCTGAATTTTAAAATAAAACTTTCTCTGGAATATTCTGCCACCAGTGTTAATTTTCTAGACACCACAGCCACCATCAAACATGAAACCTTGCAGACATGCATTTACAGGAAACTCACAGACAGACAAAGATACTTGCATAGGAATAGTAATCACCAGAGCCACACAAGAAAATCTGTAATGTACAGTCAAGTGCTTCACTATCACCTTATCTGTTCAAGTGAGGAGGACAGAGACACACATTTGGCCATGTTGAAAAAATCCATTATTGGACAGGGATACTGTTCTAGAAAATTTGACAGACCTGTGGAATGTGCAACGCAGGTACCAAGGGAACCAATACTTCAGTATAAAGAAAGGACTACCACCAACAAAATACCCCTAGTAGTCACATATCATCCTGACCTTGAACTTCTATGTAAAATTATTAAGGATGTCCAATCAATATTCAGTGAGGATGGGACCCTAAAATGCATTTTTCAAGAACTACCACTATTGTCTTTCAAGCAACCACCTAATTTAACCAACTTGATTGTCAGGAGTAAACTTGCACCAGAACAAAACAACATAACACTAAATGGTACAAGACACTGCGGTCTTACCAGATGTAAGACTTGTGAGCATATTTCTACTTCCATTTGCTTCAGTACTCCACAAAACAGACAACTCAGGATACAGGGGAATTATACATGTGCATCTTGGAATGTTGTTTATTTCATTCAGTGGAAGAGATGTCCACAAACAGGGCATGTGGGAGAGACAGGACAACATCAAAATGGCCACTGGGCTGGGTGTACTGCCAGTTACTCTCCATGACTGAGTTTTAACATTTGTTTTAATTGTTTTTGCTTCCTATTTGTTTTACTAGCTCGCTTGTTCTTTTACTCACGTTATTGTTTCCATTGCCCATTTTGTTCTGTCCTATCCTACTACATTTTTTTTTTAAAGTCGCTAGCTAGCTAGTTAGGGCTCCTGAGTGAGGTAGTAAGTTTTTGAGTGCAAGCAGAATCATCCTGAATGACTTGGTTGTGGACATAAGGCTCATTTGAATGGCCCCGTTATTGCCCAACTAAATGTGGGACTAAACTTGGGATTTATATTTAAAATCTGCCCATTTAACTTTGAGTACTGCTTTGGAATGGATAAGATGTTTAGTTAACTAGTGGAAATTGGGATTACTGAAGAGAGGGAATGAGAGGGAGCGAGAATCTACTGGGAGGAAGATGTGGTATGAAGTGGAGCCTACTTTGGTTGAGTTGGTGGAAATTGGGAGCATCATAAAAAAAGGGACTGTGAGGGAGTGAGAGCTACCTGAATAGACTTGTGGTACAGAGTGGAGCCTGCCTTGGATGAGTCTTAATCTGAGCACAGTTCTGAGACTGTACTTTGTGAGGTTGGCTGTCGGTGATACAAGTAGACCTATCTCTGTTGGATGGACAAACGGCTGGATTTGCTGCCATGGGGGGGGACCAGGCTCTAAACTGGCCAGTGAATAGGCCGGTGAGCCTGTAATGCTCCTAAATCCTCAGGGTCTGGCCACAGGCATGGTTACTCCCTGAGTATTGAAGGTGGTGCAGTAAATATCTTCGGCCTTGGTCATGGGTAGGGGAGTTTGGTGGGCCATGATGTGTTGGCGATTGCTAATATGAATCTTTGGCCAGTCTCTGCCTAAATCTGACTCCCTGTTGGATTACCTGCACTTTTTGGACTTTTCTTCCTGTCTTGGTTCTGGATGTGGGATTTTATTTTTTCCTTCTGGACAGTGAGAGTGTCCTTCCTTCATGAGGTATCCTCGGTGGTGAGAGGACCTGGGCGTCCACATTTACTTACTTTTTGCTAACTGTGTAAAGAAGAAATGAGATCTTTTATGATATTTATCTTTATTGTTTCATTTTTAAGTCAATCTGGATCCTTAATTGTAGGCAGAGAGAGTGCTTTGACTCTCTCCACTCCCAGGTTGCGAGAGGACCTGGGGTGGAGGGGATTTACAGCTCTTCTGCTTGTCCAGTGAGTGGGGACTGCAGGAGATTTTCTTTTGATTTGGTTTTATTTACAGTCCATATTTTTCTTTTCTTTTTATGTATTCCATGAGCTTAGTGTTGGATTGAAGCGTCCATATAGTGTGGGGAAAGATTTTAGTTTTTGGGTTTTATTTGTTTGGGTGCGTAATTTTTATCTTGTTTTATTTATTTGTTTATTTTGTTTATTTGTTTAGATTGGACAATTTTATTATTGTCTATTCAGGGTTTTATCCTTGGGTTAGTTACCTGGGTATTGTGTGTTTCTTTTTAGTGTTGGTTAGCCTTGAGGATGTGTAGGCCTCCCCCCCCCCAAGTCGTGTGCTATTCATCCTCTGCTCTCTGCTACCTCTGACCATTTTTCTCCCCTCCATTGACTCTACCAACTTACCAGTGCTGTCAAGCCCTGGGTATTGTTCATAAGAGGGGAGGTTGGGGTGGGTGCCGATATCAGAGGACGAATGAACGGGTCTCTCACATTGGGGTTGTTAGGCATAAAGACGCCCTGGAGCGAAACGGAGTCTAGAGCATTGAGCTCCTTGTTAGGCTCCATGCCCAAGGCCACTACCACTTTTGGTAGGCAGGTAGCCAGGGCGGCCCTTGAAACCCATCTAACTCGAGAGGTGTTATGCAATGCCAGATCCGTTAAGAATAAGATGGAATTATTGAAGATCTTGTTGGAACAACTGATCTGGCATGCATCACCAAGACCTGGCTGGATGAAAATGCTGGCTTCATATTGGAGGCAGCGATTCTGGCTGGGTACTCGGTGATACACCGCTTGAGATTGGACTGTGGTGGGGTGGTGCCGATCTGTTTCAAGACCGAGTTGGGCCTTACGAGTGTACCAGTTGAGGAGACCAAATCCTTTGTGTGTACCATGGTGGCAGGTGTAGGTTGTAGGGTAGCTCTTATCTACTGTCCACCTGGGTATGAGAGGTGATTCCTACAGGAAGTAGCAGACTTCGTGGTCGACATGGCACTGGAGTCACTCAGACTGTTGGTTCTTGGTGACTTTAATGCCTGGGTCAATGATGAACTCTTGTAATTTGGACAGAACTTCCTCCAGCTGAGGACATCGCTGGGCCTTACACAGATTGTTACCTCTGCCACCCATAAACACTGCCACTCTCTGGATTTGGTTTCCCTCCTGGGGATCGAGGCCTCCGATTTGGGGGTGGAACCTGTCAGTTGGTCTGATCATTACACCGTGAGGTTCAACGTTTGTGCCCCCCTCTGTAGGCCTGCCCCTATGGAGATGATCAGTTACCGCCCTTTATGGGAGGTGAGTCCTGAAGGCCCGATGGTGGTGATTGACCTCTCAGAGTTTCTGGTGGCCAGCACGAGTCCAGAGACATGGATTTTGGCTTATAATAAGGCCATTTCCATGGCCCTGGACTCGATTGATCCTGTCTGTGTTCATCCTCTTCCCCTTCACCCTCAGACCCCCTGATTTGATGGGTCCTTGAGAGAATTGTGGTGACTAGGATGTAGGTTAGACTGGCACTGGTGGAAATCCTTCCTGGATGCCAACCACCTTAGATTGGTATAGCATTATCAGGCCTACCAATCTGCGATCTCCCATAAGAAGGAAGAATTTCTGTCCATGGAGATTGCTGCCACTCAGAACCAACTAGCTCATCTCTTCCTAACTGTGGACAGGTTGTGCAACCCATCCTGTCTACAGCTCCAAAGACCTTTCTCACAAGTGGAGTGCGATGAGCTTGCTTGATTCTTTGTAAATAAGGTGGCTGACATCAGGTCAGAGATCCTCTTGACGTGCTCTGTGGGGAATGCTGGTGACTGGTGCTTGGTCATTCCACCTCATGCTTCCTGGAGTTCCTTTGATCTACCAGAGTTTGCAGATGTCATGAGGATTGTCCAGAGTATGCACCCTACATGCTGTAGTTTGGACCTGGGTCCAATCTCCCTGATTATGGGATGTTGTGAGATTGTTGGCCCGTCCTGGCACAGATAGTCTGGTGCTCCCTTGATTTGGGTGACTTCCCAAACTCCCTGAAGGAGGCGGTGGTAACAATCCTCTTGAAGAAAGCTTCATTGGACCCAGAATCTCTGGCTAACTACAGACCAATCTCTAACCTTCCCTTTATAGGGAAGGTTTTTGAGAAAGTAGTGGTGGTACAGTTGGAGAACCACTTGACTATCCATAACATCTACGAACCTCTCCAGTCCAGTTTTCAAAAGTGGCATAGTACCAAGACCACACTGGTTCGGGTGCTCATTGATCTCCTGATGGTGAGAGATCGGAGATGCCATTCCATCTTGTTGCTCCTTACTCTCTCTTCAGCTTTTGACACTGTTGGCCATGGGGTGTTGCTTAAGCCTTTGAGGGCCATCTGCAGCCTGACATGTAAGGTCCTCAGGTGGTTTACTTCCTTCCTCACAGGCAGAACTCAGAGAGTGGTGTCTGGGATTTTCTTCCTCTGACCCAGTCTCTCTGTCATTTGGGGTCCCTCAGGGCTCAGTGCTGTCCCCCATGTTGTTTGCAATGTATATCCTGCCCTTCGGAGACATTGAAAGATGGTATGGGCTGAGGTTTCACTGCTATGCTGATGATACCCAGCTCTACCTGTCTTTTGCACCTGACCAGGATAGTGCACTCTGGGTATTTAACAACTGCCTTGCTGAAATCCAGGACAGGATGAATTAGAGATGGTTAACGCTGAACACGGGAAAGACTGAAATGATGGTTGTGGAACTAGGTCATCAGATAGAGGGGCTGAGGACTGGTCAGCCCTCTGGAATTTACCTGGGGGGGCATCCAAATCCCCACCTCTGAATGGGTGTGGAACCTCGGGGTGGTGCTTGACGATGGGCTGACTTTACAATTGCAGGTGTCAGCAGTCATCAAGTCATTCTTATGCCATCTTAGGAACATTGCTAGAATCAATCACCTTGTTCCATCCGGAGACCTACCTACATTGATCCATGCCTTTGTGACCTCGCACATTGATAATTGCAACTCCCTGTACTTAGGGCTTCCTGGGTTAGATATCCACCACTTGCAGCTAGTGCAGAATGTGGCAGAATGATTGTTGATGGGGAATCTTTGAAGTTCTCACATTACTCCTGTGCTGCGCACTCTGCACTGGCTGCCTATTCAATGGCGAATTCCCTTTAAAGTTGGTTTGTTGATGTATAAAGCCCTACATGGACTTGGCCCTGACTACTTGAAAGAGCTTCTTGTTCCCTACCACCCCGAGCGACAGCTCCATTCAGCTGGATAAAGATTGCTGGAGATTCCGAGGGTGTCTTTGAAGTGTTCTGGCACCCGTGCTTTTATGTATGTGGCCCCTACCCTCTGAAATTCTCAACCCCATTGGCTGCGGGAGTGCACGACTGTCAGAGGTTTTAAACAGGCACTGAAAACTTCCTATGGTGCCAGGCCTTTAATGTAGTTGATTGAATAACCTCATTCAAATTTTTGTTATCATCTTTTACTGCATTTACTGATTTTATTATTCTGGTTTTATCGTTTGTAAAGCACCTTGCTTATGGAAAGATGCTTATGTGAAATGAAGGATATTATTATTATTTTTACTATTATTATTATTGTATTACATCTCCACACCCGAATGACCTCACACAGACATACTATTAAAATTTAGATGACTGACAAACCAGTGGGGCAACACTTCTTTCAGACTGATCACTCCATCTCAGATATATCAGTACTGGTTTTGAAAGAATATTTTAAAAATACACAACATAGACACTTTTGAGATCAAGCTCATTTTACTTCTCAGTATAGAGGGAGAAGGTATGAATATTGATTTAGGTTTTATGTCACATTACACTACTTGTACTATCACCTACTTCAGGAACAATGAATGGACATATAATGGTAGTACACTGTATTTTTGTTGTATGTTTTAAAACTAAATGGATATAGAATCCCTTTTAATTGGTTATCATTGTGGATTTCAGCCCCCAAAAATTAGAGTGTGAGGTGGGTTGGTAGTATGGGGTAAAGCTTATATACAGATACATGTTCGTACATGGACATTTTAGGTACAGTATCTCATTTACTAGGTAGTCACTGTTTGTGCCTGTTTCTTGTATGTGCTAAAACTCTTGGCATCTACTACTGTACATGATGCAATGGGGTTCAGTTAAGTGATGACTATTTTTTCCCATACAAAATGGATATATGATTTTGTCTGACCAGTTATCAATACATTGGTGTTCCTTGGGGGGCTGGGGTTGATTCTCTTAGATTGTGTTTCAGATTTCTAGAACTATTACTGTATATACAGCAGACTGATTATATACTGACACATTATAAACAATGAATATATTAGGATACAGGATCTCAGTTACTAGGGGGTCTTTGTTAACACTGATATATATTGATACGTTAATATTTGGCAGCGGGGTTTGGTGTAGTGGCAGAGTGTTGATTTCCTCAGTTTTTTATCTGGATTGATAGAACTGTTATTCAATAGTTCATAATATTAGTTATATATAGACATATGCCGATACATGGACGTATTAGGATAACAGCATCTCATTCACAAGGGGGTCTGTGTTAGGTTTGGGTGTTGAATGTAAAGAAACACTAGTCACTTGTTACAGAGTTGCAAATAGATTATGTTTAAACAATGTGGGCCAGATATTCTAAACTTTGCACTGGGCACAAACCGTTTGCACAGGGTTACTGCCGGGTTAGCACAGGTCCGCTATATTCAAAAGGTCAAATAGAGCATGCAAACTACATCAGCACCAGGCAAAATTATAATGTATGCAAGGGGCAAACTGAGGGGGTATGTACATGAATACAGGCGCAATGTTATATTCTGCAAATAGCGCCGCGCAAAGTGATTTTGCATGACTTAGCACAACACTTTGCACAGTGCAAATTACCACCCAGGAAAAGGTAGTCTTAACTCTGGGCAAACCAACTTTGCATAACTTTATGGCTTTGCATGATGTCTGCGTGGATTTGCATGATCCTAACCAGTAAGTATGATACATAGAAATATGCCAGGCAGAGAGGAAACATGCTGCTCATGGATGGCATCCCTATGATGCCACCACTTGCCACCAGTCCCAGCCATGCCAGGTAGTAAGTGACAAATCTGGCTCCTGGTGGACACCATGGCAGTGTGGCCATACAGCACACACCTGCAGACCACCCTTCGGTGGATACCAACAGATGCCAGCACACACATGCAGCACTGTGAGCATGGAGGGTGTTGAGGGAAGGGTGTACAAGTGGCCAGGCTGTACCACAGACTGGGTGCAACCACAAGGCTGGGACAAGCCACGCAGTGCACATGGGCCAGTGCTGGGAATACCCCAACACCAGTGTGCCTGTCTGATGGTATGTGCCCCCCCAGCCACATACTGCACATCTGCAGAGACACCACAGCACACACAGCTAATCACGTATATGTCACTGTGAGCATCCCATGCCAGTGGTGCAGCATCTGTGGGTCACACAACAGAATAACAGTAATGTCCACTGTCAGTAAACACTTGAAAATTGGTCCTGTCACTGTGTGCAGTGCAGTGGTCATCACTGCCCTACACACCATAGGCACTGCTGTGTCCCTCACACTACTGGCTCTCTTGCTACTGTAGTGTCTGCTGTGCACTGTAGCATGAACTACACTTTGACAATTGCATGCAGCATCACCACCTGTGTCTGTGCTGTGTAGTCCCCTGGGGCACAATATTCTATGCTGTACTGTACAAATATAGTCTGCAGCTACCACCATGCACTGCCAGACTGACCTACAGGTGGAGCTGTGGGACCCAGCAACACTGCTGGGCAGACTGCAGGCAAATCAGGTCATAATGAGATGCTAATCTGGATGTTTGCCCAGAGACCACCTATGTAAGTTAATTTGCATGTCACTTTTGAGTATAGCAAAGTCTTACCCCGGGCAAAAGTGACTGCGCTGGGCAAACAGCTTAGTTCCATGCTAAACTTGTGCAAATGTGTTTGTGCCGTGCCAACTTTCAGAAACATTGTACATTTTTGCACAATGTAATGTTACATGCGCTGCTGCTTGTAGCTTTACTGACTGCATTCCTTTGCTAGAACACACATTGGCCACATAGTATAGTTCACCTTTACCTTCCTTCATGTCACTGTGAACTTGGATGATGTTGTGGTTTGCACTTCCTAGTTGCTATATTCAGAGTTGTCTTATTCCCAGACTACTTTTGCACTGCATTTCCATCCCAGTTTGCCCAGCTTCCTTAGCATGCAATATTCAGCAGGTTTAGCACCAGGGCTATCCCTTTTGAATACAGTGGACTATTGGTTCTGGGCTAATTTAGCATGCTGAGCAGTGCTAATTTAGCACTGGTGCAAACTTTTGAATATCTGGACCTATATGTTTGAATATTCATGAATAATACTGACTTATTGTACACTGGTTTTAAGACATACTGTACATATCTGAATAGTACTTACTCTGCATAAATGTGGGAAACAGCTGGTTAATGCTGAATTTACACTAGTACAGGTTGTCTTTAAACCCACATGTTTGCCTAACACAAAGATATTTTCTTATTTAGAAGACTTATAACCTTATATACTCTGAGCGGGATATTTAGAGTGTGCCAGGCTGTGGCACAAGCCTGGGCGCAGCACAAATTGGATGTGCAGGGGCGTGGACAGAGTGATATTCAATGGAGCTGCGTCATGGCACAGCATCACTGAATATCACACCTTGGCCACCCGCAGTGCACATGGCGCAGTGGCACTGCGCCAGTGCAAGTGGCCAGAGTGGAGCAGGGGGATGCGCTTGCTCAAGTGCTGTTGCGATAGGTGCAACCTCCGTGATATTCAAAAGTGCACATGCAAATGGGGCCATAATGTATGCAAGGCACAAATGGGGCCATTTGAATGTCATTATGGCCCCATTTGCTTGCAGGTGTGCTGATCCCCAGCTACTTGCACCTGGCACCCTGCCATGCTGCAGCCTTCGGGGACCGACTCCCCCTGCACAAGTGGCAACATGCTCCAATGCCCGATCACGGGCATATGTTGCAATATAATAGTCCTATATCCCTGGTGATCCAGTGGACCACTCGCAGCCCGATCGTGGGCATATGTTGCATTATAATAGTCCCATATCCCTGGTGGTCCAGTGGACTGCTTGCAGCCCAATCGCGGGGATATGTAGAAGAATAATAGTCTTATATCCCTGGTGGTCCAGTAGGCCACTCGCAGCCCGATCACGGGCGTCAGTAATAAATAATTACACACCAATCCAGCCCTGGTGGTCAGCAGTACCCCCTCCCACCCACCCACTGGACCCCTGCCCTCCCCTGGGTCAGCGGCGGGTGGCAGCTCCCCACCCCACCACCCTCCGCCCGACTAACTCCATATGGTGGGCTGTCGCCCCGATGGTCCTGGCGTGAACCAATGGGCATGCACTATACTATACCACAGTCCAGATATGTGAATGGATCCATTCACATATCTGGACTTGTCATACAGTATAAACTACACACCGATGACTCAAGCTGTGGACCAATGGGCCTACGGTCCTACCATACGGAATCAGTCGGTGGGCAGCACAAGAAGCGACAAATGGGTGGGGCTGTCTACCAGAGACTGGGAGGAGCGAGGCAGTGGGGTTTTGATGGGTGGGTGGCCCGCTAGACCACCAGGGTTGGATTGGTGTCATTATTGTACTGACACCAGCGTGGGCTGCGAGCTGTCCACTGGACCACCAGAGGATATAGCATCTACCCATGCCCACGATCAGGCATGGGGGGGCACCACCACGAAGGTGCCGCCGGAGCTCGGGTGGCCACCCACAGGTGGCAGCTGCCGTGTTGCACCCTGCAATATGGCAGCTCACCTGTGGGTGGCCAGCTGTTGCTCCTTTTTTTTTTAGCTCACCTGTGTGCAACACAGGTAGGGGTTATGCGTGCATGGGCTCAGCACATCCAGGGCTGAATTTGGGATGTGCAGAGTATGCATGGGTCGCCCCCCAGTGCCAATGCACATTACAGTGCACTCTGGTGCATCGAGGTTTGCCAGGCTCAATCCCCTTTGAATATCAAGCTGGGTGTATCAGTGGGTTGTGCATGTGCAACTATGTTGTGCCATGCGCAACCCTTCTGAATATCCCGCCCTATGTATTTCTTCATCTTATTTCATCTGCATTTTATGTCTGTTCCCAGGGAAGGGGCTTATCTATTCTTTGACATTTGACCTTGACATACCTGTCTTGTGATGGAACGCTGTTGTTTTTACATATGGTTATGTGTAGATTTTTAAAAAGCAGTTTAAACAATTGCGACTTATAACAATTTTTATGTATTTTTTTTTATGTATGATCTGGAAGAAAGTGTATTCTTCCAAACCAACTGTTATTTTTCTAATGAAGGATTCTTTGTAATCCAAAAGCTCAAGCTCCTATTCTCATTTATAATATCTATGTTGGTCCAATGAAAGGTAACAAATCATCTCTTTTTTTCTGGATCTTTTGTCACAAGGACAAATGTGGCAACATAACTACTTTTCTGGATTTTAAAAAGGCTTTTGACTCTGTGCCTTACTGAGCACTTATAAAAAACTAGTTGCTATGAATATTCAGCACTGCTATGTTTCTTGGATTCAAAACTGGCTGTCCAGGTGTTTACAATGAGTAGCTATCAATGGTTATATGTCTGACTAGAGACGCGTTTTTAGTGGCATCCCTCATAGATTGGTACTGCCTATCCCCCCCAATTTTTCAAATTGTTATAACTGATTTGTCATCTGACTTAGACTGCTGGATCATCAAGTATGCAGATGACTGCAAAATTAGTGGCTCTTGTAGTACCTTTAAAGAAATTAATATACTTCAAAGAGATCTAGATAAACTCTCAATTTGGTCAAAAATTGGTGTTTGTCTTTCAATTTAAATAAATACAGTGTTATTCACTTTGGAATCCATAATCAGAAATATGAGTATAGCCTCAATGGCCACATACTAAATAAGTCTCAGCACGAGAAACATTTAGGAATCATAATTTCAAAGAATTTTACTTTTGAAAAACAAATAACAGAAACCATAAATAAAGCAAATAGGGTGTAGTGGTCAGTTAGACATAACATCAAATTGAGTGACCAATCAGTCCTCCTACCATTATATAGGACCTATATTTGTCTGCTATTAGATTATTCCTACCAACTCTGGTCCTCCTATTAAAAAAAAGATATTGCACATATCAAAAAATACAAACAAAGTAGCCAAATTTGTGCAAGGAACTAGGGGTCTTAGTTATGATGAGAGACTAAAAAAATATGGTTTCATGTCATTGGAAACAAGAAGGATGTGTGATGACCTCATGTTAACAAGGGTGGTGATTAGAGATCAACAACTCATGACAGAAATCAGTTTGGACTTCAAAAAAAATTGTTCTGGCATGTCACACATGCAAGGAGATGCCACAAAACCAGCCAAATGGCCAAAAGTAGTTCAGTGGGCAAGTAGTATAGCCTACAGGTTAGAGTAACGAGCTGTGAATGAGCTTGATATAGTTAGCAGACTTGGATTTGATTCCCACCATCACCACTTGCAAACTGTGTGACTCTAAGCAAGTCAGTTAACCACCCAGTGCTCCCAGGTTTCTCTAGAAAACTGACACTTGTGCCTAGTGGGCCTTAATTGGTTATTAATGAGTTAAAAAAAGGAGCATTTGGTTGCAGAAAACCAGTTGTCTTGTGGGCAGAGTACATTTTTTGCATTGGGCCCTAATATCACGGACTCATGAAAAAAAATCATAGGCACAATTTTCCAGTGCCCCACGACTATCACTTCTTACATCTCCACTATTTTTTCTTTTCTGTTTTGCTTATCAGATTATTTTCTACCGCATAGTTCTAGATGTGCACTCTACATGGAGGCTGATAATGTCAGTTCTATTCCTCCTCGTAAGTCATCAGCATCGTGACTTCAATGAGTGTGACATAACTAGTAACCAAGAAGAGCCAATCTCCTACTGCTTTATTTTTAACTTGTGACAAATGTTACCAACCAGGTAGCAAGGCTTGTGATGTAATAATGAGGGAGGTTATATGCTTATGATGTAGTGAGAGGAAGGCAACTAGATGGTCAGGACTTTTCAAAAGCATTAGAAATCGCTAAACAGGTTAGTGACAATGGTATGGGCATTGTGAAAATAAACAATTTATTTTTTGCTTCAGCTTTCAACCTCTATTGACCTCACAAGTGATGATAAGTAATTCATATGTGTAGAACTACTGGAAAATATGCCTAGCTTGCCAATATTTAAACTTTCAAAGTTTTCTTTGTCAACTGTCTGGTCACTTTCTTACCACAGCTTTACTTCTCCTATAGACTCAAGCTGCATAACTGGAATCAGTGCAGAAAAACTTCCTCCTGCTCACGTGTTTCTTCTTTATCTTTTTAATGCTCCTGCCTGCAAAAGCAGCATTTGCCCTGACTACATGAGTATGGGTGGGAGGGGGTATCAGTGAAGTAGATGATTCCCAGCCTGCACTAATAAAAAGCAAGTGTATGGGGGAGGCACCACCTCAAATTATTCCCAACTAGTAGAGATGGGCAAAGTCAGCAAACTTTGCTCTGCAAATTAATTCTCAAATTTTATACAATTTGCAGAGTGCAGATCAACCGCAGTTTCACCGCAAAGTACAGAATTTTGTGAGAGAAATTCTACTCTTCACAGCAAAAGCTTCATGGTTTCAGCAAAGTCGAAGTTTCTCAGGTCTGGGAAAACATTGCAAAGCTCTGCAAAATGCAGAATTTCTCCACTTCATGCGAACCTTGCTAACAAAGTTATACTTCACCACATCTCTGCCAGTTAGTATTAATGAAACATGCACTTTACAAACACCACATTTGACTACTAAGCACTTCCAGCTACAAGAGCAACACCTGCTGGCCACAACCCTCAATTCACTATTTTATCAAAATGTACTTTTCCAATACCTCCAAAATAATGTTTCACATATTTTGACATAGTTGTTTTGTTTTTTATTAATAGAGATGTTCACCCAATTCACAATGGCAGTAATACACTCCAGGGTGTCGTATATCATGGAATATTGTCACTTCTTGGGTGAATGAGACACGCGGCCTGCAGACTTGCGATATTGCATGTTATAAAATGAGTCTTGAAAATCCTGTAACTTCATTGATCAAAACATATCACATGACCATGTATAAATCCTGCAACAGACAACTAGTAAAGATTCTGCTGATCAAATGTTTACTTTCTTTGAATCGAATTCAATTTTATTTAAATATTTAATAACAGATTCATTCTATAATCACAATAATGCACTCCAAGGCATATGTAGTAGTGGGATTTATACACTTCTTGTGTGGTTAAAGTCACTGGACTGTGCCTCATGGCACACCACACAAGGTGTTTGTAAATCCCACAACAACACATGCCCTGTTGTGCATTATTGCTTAAATATGCCACACCTTGTCATGTATTATTGTTTAAATGTATACAGTACTATGTTAATAGTATTGATTTTAATTTGAACACATACATTTATCTTTTTCAGAAATCAACTATGCTTTATTGAGGTGAACAAGTAAAGGTGGATATTTGGGGGGGTGGCTGGGGGATAATCATCGACAAGGCTTTTTTGGGTCTAGGTGCTATATTTAATTTATATGTTGTTAAGCCATCATATGCCTTCCTGTAGTTTCTCGTACAGTGTCAGGTCTGTTTTGTCTCAATGTTTCCAGCAGAATAGCCAATTTTCTTCCTCATTCATTCCATACTATTCTGACAGGGTGCATAGGATAGAGATACAGAACATCTTAGTTCCTTCAAGCAGTGTGTTCCAATTGCCTACCCTGGTGGGTGCTGTTCTCTATACTTCAAAATCTCAGAGATGCTGCTTTGTGGCCTTCAGTGTTAAAGTGTTTTGTTACAGGCAAATTTTCATGTTTGTTGCATATTGAGCTTTTATACTTGCTATCTCTTAACGTAAGTGGTCTGGTGGTCTTTCCTACATACAATTTAGCACACAAGCATGAAATGACATTTACCATATTGTCCATGTCACAATCCTGGAATGTTTTGGTTTTAAAAGTCCTATTGCCACTAGGGTGTGCTATTTCTTTTTTTTTTGGAGGTGCAACTGCAATGTGCAAATCTCCCACATGGGTGCATGCCTTTGCTCAGGGGTTATAAAAATAGTTTGGTGTCTTTTTCTGGGAGTTTATGGTCCGAGAGTACCAACTTGTCCCTCAAAGTGCTAACTTTCGTGGATGCCACAGTGGGTCTGTTTGTAAGTTCTGGTATACTCAGCAGGCTCAAAATTTTTCAGTAATAACTGGGAATTTTTCTGACTGGATATGTAAGGTTTCAGTACTCTACTGATAGAACCAATCTGTTCATGTTATTGTCTCTGTTTCCTACTTGATTTCTAAGCAGTGTTTCCTAGTCCTGCCACTTGGTTGTAATTGCCATGTGGGTAATCCCTATCTGCAAATCGTCATCCATATTTTCTAGTTCCACTTCTATTGTTTCTTTTGTGCTACAATTTATGTGTACTCTAAGCATCTGTTAGTAAGGGATGCTTTGTTTCAATTGTATTGGATGAAAGATGTCTGCATGTGGGAAACTGTTCCAGTCTGTACTCTTCCTATATAAACATATGTGCAGTTTGATTGCCCCTTTTTGTAGATTAGGACTTCCAAAAATGGAATTTCAGTCTGACTCATGGTAAGGGTAAATCTTAGGTTGTTCATTAGGGTGCGTAGGTAGCCATGCAAGTCTTTTAAGTCCTCATCTGATCTATCTCATATAATAAGCAGGTCATCTATGTTTATTTTGTATAACCTGGGGTGTCTATAGTATGGATTGCACATGGGATTTGTGATAAACATTGTTTCAAATAACTCCTTGTGTAAATTGGCATATGTAGGGGGCCATTAAATTCCCCATTGCTGTGCCTTTCTGTTTTCTATAAAGCAGGTTTTGAAAATTAAAGTAATTTTCATACAGTACCGTTCTGGCTAGCTCAAATAGAAATGATGTTGGTGATCTTCCTTCTGTATCTAACTTGTTCAGTTCTCTTTCAAGGCTGCGTAAGCCTTCATTGTATGGTATGCATGTATAGAGGTATTCAACATCTATGCTACAAAGAATTATGTTGTTCAAATTGTCAGTCTCATTAAGTCTCTGTTAGATTCTTAGAACATCTGGGATATTTTGGACATACCTATCCATTTGATAAGTAAGAGGTCGGGCATAACAGTTCACAAAACATGACAATGGTTCTAACACTAAGCTTAGTCCAGAACCTATTGGTCTGGCTGGTGGGTTTTGTGCATCCTTATGGATTTTTGGTAAGCCCTGAAAAACCGGGGTTCTTGGCTGCTTCATCATCAGTAAGCCTTTTTTGCCAGGACTGGATCTATGTCCGTTCTTCTGCTTCACTTAAAATGGCATTTATCCTCTCTTTAATACTGTTTAGTGGGTCCCCTTCTAATTTTTGATAATGTTTAAGGTTTTTTAACAGTGTGTTGCACATTTTGGTACACTTTTCTGTTTACATTACTACTATGCCTCCATCCTTAACTGCTGGCTTAATATTTATTTATTTATTAAAGAATTCAGAATATAACCTTTGAATCAAAGATTCATTTGAATAGGATCCACATCATATATACATTGTGAAAATGAGTTGACATGCACAAACAATTGAGTACAAAGAGACGAGTTGCAACTCGTGATTAGAGTCTGAAGCATTAAAGTATATAAGATAGAACATTTGTTACAGTACATTAGTGAGGATATGTACAGGTATTCTAGACAAAGGAGGACAAGTAGAGCAGGCAAGAGCCTATTGTCAAATCAACATTGTAGCGTACTGTCAGAAAAGTAAGACAGGTAGTAATGCGCATATGTTTAAACAGTGCAAGGTTAAAATAACCAAAATGTTACTAGGGTTAAGCTGACCTGGGTCAGAGAATAAAAATGGGATAGCCAGCTTATACTTAATAGGTAGTCTTGCCAAGGCAAAAAATCAGTAGTGAGAGAAGACTGATTAAGTTCAGGGGCACTCACGGTTTGTCATTTCAAGGAGATGGGTCTTGAGGGCCATTTTGAAAGGACCAAGGGTGGGGAGATGGGTGATGGATGTTGGGGTTTTATTGTGCCATGAAGGGGCACAATATAGGAAGGCCCTTTGGCAAAAAAAATTTCTGCACTGTGGCACAGAGTAGGTGTACCTGTTAGTACTTCTAGCTACACGAGTGGTGGGTACTATAGTGATCAGGGGGTCAAGGCAAGGTGGGGGAGTCATTTTGAGGAGGATCTTTTTCACAAGAAGGCAGGTATAGTATTTAATTCTGGTGTCAAGGTTTAGCCAGCCTGCAGATTCGTACACTTTACATGTATGGGTCAGTCAGTCTTGTCCCATGACTAGCCTACAGGCCTTGTTCAAGGTGATTTTACCCTGGAGAGGGTGATTGGTTCAGCTGTGCCATATATTACCAACCCATAGTCAAACAGGGAGAAGACAAAGGAGGAGATAGCCAGATGGAGAGATTCAGGAGTCAGGATATGTTTGTGCCTATATAGCAGACCAATTCTGGTGTTGAGTGCTGACAGGAGGGTCTGGATATGGCCATGGAAAGAAAGGTGGGAGTCAAGGGTTAACCCCAGGTACCTGAAAGAGCTAACCTAGTCAATAAGGACATTAGCTGAGTTACAGATAGATAAGGTGATGTTATGGTGCCCACTATGACAGTGCGAGAAGACCGTGGTTTTAGTTTTATTAACATTGAGGATTAATTTGTGGGTGATAAACCAGGACTCAGTGGTATGGAAACACTCATGGAGCATAATTTGAATACCAGGATTAGGGTGACAGTCGAAAATCACAGCGTTATCTGCATAGAGGAGCATATTACCTGGACAAGACAGAGGTAGGGAGTTTAGGAATAGGCTAAAGAAGAGAGGACCAAGAATAGAGCCTTGGGGGGACACTAGAAAGAATGAGGCAGCTGGAAGAGAGGGTGCTGCCAATCCTGACCTGCTGTGAATGCTCAGAGAGAGATAACCTGCAAACCAGGATACTACCTCAGGGTGGAGACCTACAACTGGGAGGGATCAGAGTAGAAGGGCATGATTGACAGTATCAAAGGCTTTGGTGAGATCAATGTAGACTAATCCCACCAAATGTCCAGAGTCCAGGGCACTGTGTATGAAGGTAGTGTATTTGAGTAGTGCAGTAGTGCAGTAGTGGTGCTGTGCCTACTGTGGAAACCATGCTGGATGAGAGACAATATGTTAGGTAGGAGAGGTACTCAGTGAGCTGGTCGGTGATAACTTTCTCCAGAGCCTTGGGGGGCAGAATAGCGATGGAGCACTAGTTATTGGGGACAATACAGTCACTGTCTTTGTGGAGAGGTGTTATGATAGCACATTTCCAGGCAGATAGGAATTTCCCAAGATAAAGGGAAATGTTAAAGATTTTATGAGGGGGAGAAGGACTTTATCCAGAGTAAGTCTGAGAAGTTTCAGGTCGATAGTGTCACCACTATGTCTAGACTTATTGATAAAGCTAGAGATATACTTGTGTGCAGCCTTGGGGGAGATAACATTGAGATGGAATGGGGGTGCATTTAATAAGGTGGGAGGGGATTGGAGGCAGGGGGAGTCAAAGAAGTTCAAGGGCAACACTCTACTGAGATATGAGAAGGTCTTGCTAAGGCTGTTTGCAATTGTAAGTGGTTCTTGACACAGTTTACCATTAACAGTGAGTTGGGGGGGCAGTTCCTGGACCACTTTTCCTGTGATTTCTTTAATGTTTTGACAGAAATCACATCCTGAGCTCCATGTGGCAGTGGGAGTTTGTTGGTAGTGTGAGGCTTTAGACTGACAGATTGCCAAAATACATTTGCTCCTGGCTTCTTGGTAGCACTGTCTGTTGTGGGGAAGCCTAGAGTTGGTGCTCTAAGCCAGAGGTTGTTCCAGTGGTGCATCATATCAAGTAGGGAAAGGGAGACCCAGGGATTATTTTTGTGTTTTATGTATTGCTTTCTATGAGGGGCGAATACATCACAGGCTTGGTTGAAGGTATTGATAAAGTGGGCAAGGACACCATCCATATCTGCGGCATCAAAAATGGTTGACCAGTTACTGGACCTGAGGAAGGCTTTGAGTTTGGGTAGGGCACCACTTTTTAGTTGTCTGGGGTAAGTGTTGATGGGTGGTGTTTACTCGACCAATGGAAAATAATGGGGGAGTGGTCACTAAGGGAGACAGGAAGGACTGAGACCTCGGAGATTTGGTTGGATCGTTTGGTGAAAATAAGGTCCAATAGGGTGGAAGTCCCAGTCTTGTAGTTAATTCAGGTGGGGGACTGGACCAGATGGACTAAGTCAAGGACAGTAGCAGAATCATTGAAAGCTTTGGAAGACTGGGTGAACCAGTCAGTGTTAAAGTCACCAGCCATAATGATCTCTGCATTGTTCAGGAGAGTTATAACGGTGGATAGGATTTCATCGAAAGCTGCCTTTTGATTTCAGAGTGTAATAAATGGGCAATGAAATTAATATTTTTTGACTGGTTTCCTAACATTATTTTGAGGGTGAGGGCTTGGGTGTCAGTGGTGAAAGGTGGGAGGGAGAGGGGAAGGGCTTGCAGTGGGTTCTTTAAGTAAATACCACAGCCCCCCCTTTTTTTCCTAGCCTGTCTGCTCTGAAAATTGAGTAACCTTCTAATGACACTGCTGAATCAGGGGTAGAATGAGACAACCAGATTTCAATGAGGGCTAGAATATCCAGAGAGCGTTGAGCAATCCAGGCCTGGAGGGGAGTAATTTTATTTAGCAGGCTACAGATGTTCATGGAGGCAAACAGTAAACCATTTGAATTTTTACTGGGGGGGGGTGAGACAATGCAGGGCCCGGGTTAGGGTGAACAGGCCCTGATAGTAGGAGAAGGAAGAGGGCATGACGAAGTAGGGCTTGTCTAATAAGTTTAATGACACAGAGAGTTCATCGGACTGAGTGGCAGGGAGAGGCCCAGCATGTAGGAACTGGGAGGGAGAGAACCATGGGGGCTAGGAGTAAGAAGGGTGGAAGATGAGTAGGTGTGGGGATAGGGAGCAGGGTGAGGGGGTACTGGATATGTGGGTAGATATCGGTGCCGAGAGCAGCATGGGTCAGTGCAATAGTAGGTCACAGTATAGGCAGGCTTGGTTGGAGAGTAGGAGGTGGCATGAGAGCAGCATGAAAGCTACATAGTAGCAAAAGAAGGGAGCCAATGGTAGGAAAAGGTAGAGGTGACATATGATTGTCGGTGGAAAAGGTTGAAGTAGCAGGGCAGATGCTGTGGTGCAGAGGAAAGTTGTCTGCCTTTGGTGTGGATGGTACAAGGTTTGATACCTGCTAGGGCAGTGTCTAGGAATTATGGCTGTGGAGCAAGCTCAGAGGAGAGTAGCAATAAGATAATAGGCTGGAAAGGATTTGGTGAAAAGGTAGGTACCACACTGACCCCAGGTGACCAGTTACTATAACCTGCAAATGGAAAAGTGGACTGATACAAAGTATGACAGGCAGTCATATGACCTTGATGATGTATATATTGAAGGATGAGCTTGGGTTGGAGGGTGGCTGGGGCAGGTGGGGAGTTGATGCTAGGTGTTGACAGGTAAACACCCTGAAAGAGTGTGGAGCCTTTCCAGCGGTGCCTAGTAGTTACCTCTGCCCATTGTTGTTTTGTCACTTTTTAGATTTCTAAGTGCTACAGCTTCTGCTTTTGATAAATTATATGTTTGATTAGCATTCTTCTATGATTTAAACAGTTTAGCAGCATTTTCAAAAACAAGCAAGATGAAGGCCTCAATTTTCTGATTCTGTCCCTTGGGAGGATTATAATTGCACTTGTGTGTAATCGGTTGTTTGATGTTTCTCATTTCTATGATTGTGTCAGGTATGTTGAACAACTGTTCCTTCAAACATTAATGACCATAAGAATCTTTGTAGGTCACCCATTACATTAAAATGGTTTTGTTGTTTTGCAACTGCAAATGACAGGCCCTTGTTTGGCACTGTCATTTCTTGTTCTGTGATTGGTCTATTGCTAAGCTTAAAGACTGCTATATCCACCTGCCCCTGAAGTCTCCTCCACCCCCTCCTCCTCTCCTTCCACCTCTTCTGCCTGTCTCTCTTGTTCTCCTTGTAGGCAATATTATTCCTCTTCTGGAATGTGCACTGGGACCTGAGCTCTGGTATGATATGTGGGTACTCTCTCTCTTTGTGATACCCTTTCTGTGTTTGGTCTCTCATTCACCCCCCCCCCCAAAAAAAAGAAAAGGTCTTTGTGGTTCATATCTTTGATTATGTTGTTTCTTTCTTCTATAGGAGTAGTTTCCTGAACTATACAAATCTGTGTTGTCCTCTCTTAAGTTTCTGTATGGTGGTGTTATTTTCCAGTTGCACACCCTGCTATTTCTATAATTATCAGTGTCCCCCTATAATTTTTTTAATTATTATTGTTTTGGTCCTTCTTCAAATTCTGTTAGTCTTTTTATAATTTCGTCTAATGTTACTGAATTGGCCTCTTTGGTTTTTAACGTAAGCTGTTCTTGAGTTTGGATATTTTTTCTGCTAATCCACTTCTTGCCACAAAGAAAGCCTCAGTTAGAGCATACATGAAATCAACTGAACACTTATTCCTAGTTCCTTCCCATCTTTCACCTAATTTCTAAGATTCAACTGCTAAATTGGGCTTGATAGGGACCCTAAGATTCCTAGGAATTCTTTTATAATTCAGATATTCCTAAGGTAATACCATTCCACTCAAGTTTGCCATCTTTTTTTTTCTGGAGATTTTGAAGCCTTAACAACAATTCCTTGTCTGTGTTTCTGAATTTAAAATTTTCTTCATTCTAATGCTGTTAAAGCTCTTTTTTTGTTCCCATTCTGAGAAAGAATATGTTTCTTGTCTACACTCAAAGCTAGCACCAATTTCCTCAAAACGTCTCATGCCATTGAACTGCTAACCATCTACACACAAAGGTTTATTATGTCTAGTAGGTTACATAATTATTAATTAATAATAATGATTAACAGTGTTACAACTGGCATTTTACTGTGAATTCATGTTTATTTTCATATCTTAACAGCTGTACAAACTAGCAAGGAGTCCGATAATACAATAAGAAATGTGGTTGTCCAAAGTACAGGTCCTTCTTAGTCCCTTTTAGGTGTGGAATTCTTCCATATGGATGGGGTACTTGCCATATCCCAGCAAGCCAAATCACAGGCCGATTCCAAATGGGTATTCTTCTTTTGTTTATCCTGTAGTACTGTATTTTTTAGGGACTGGTGAGTAACCCACTTTTGGGTGTGCAGTCACGCTCTAATATACGCATGCGGCTGCAGGCCGAGTGCGTTCAACCACCCAACCCATGTGTATATCATAGCACAACCGCACACCCAAGAGTGGGTTATCTATCTTATAAAATGCCCCTTTTGTGATAAAATAGTGCTACTTGGAAACAGAATAGGATGAAAGAAATACACAATAGGCTATTGCTTGATTTGAATTTGCTTTAATGAATAAAGATTGAACAGAACAACAGTAGAACTGCATACATTGAAACTTTGGACAGAACTATGCTAGTGCTTTTTAAATTATTTGAAGTACTGTAGAGTATTACCGTTTCAAGTAGTAAGGTACTGTGGCTTTAACAGTTGTGCATGAACATTAACTGTAACAGATACTGTAAGAAGAATGCTGTCACTTTAAGAGTGGTTCAGCTTTGAAATAGAACGTCTAGTGAACAGTGCCTGTGAATGGCAAGGAGTGATTTACTGCAAGTAAACTTATGTAATTTAAACTGAAGGGTTTGCAGTTTTTATCTATAGTGGTCCTTCATGTCTTCTTTATTTGTAGTAGATACTGAACTGCAGGTTGCTGTGCACTGTGACGTTTTGCATGTATGGTACAAGTGGATGCAGTCCTGCAGGTAGATGCTGTGGTAGTGGTTGAGGTTCTTGATTTTTTATTAGGCTGCTTTGCCTGGGTTTTGTGGAGCTTTGTTGTACTGCCTGTGGTGGCTCTGTAAGCGACGGTGGAAAGACTGCTGAGGTTTGGGCTGCACAGTAATTTCAACGCAGCTTCTGGGTTCATCGTCTATGGTGAAATCGGCTTTGTATTGTCCGTTTATATGGATGGGGTGACATTCTGTTCCTAGGTCTTCGTTGTAGACTTGGAGAAATTGTTTATTTTTAGGAAATTGTTCTTCAGGTGCCTGAATGTTGGAAACTGTGGGCTGCTGTTCCACGGCAGTGTACAGTGGTGACTGTTTAGTTTCTGGTGCATTGGTCATGCTGCACTTCTGTTGACTGTCGGTGGTTTGGGGCAAAACTGTTGATTTGGGCATTGGTTGGGAGTCTGATGTACTTGTGCCAGCTAGGATATTCAACCAGTTTCTTCTGTCGTGCAGTGTGGGTGCCCAGTATGATTTAAGGCTGCCCTCTGTCGTGATTCAAGACCTGCCGAGGACAGCATCTAAACCATTGTTGATCTTAGGCAGTGATTTGTGCAGCGACGAGACAGTCCTGCTTCGTTAGACAGGTGAGGCATTAGAGAAGATAAGTACTTTAGTCCCATCGGTTCTTTACTGTACCAGATTTTTTATTTATCTAGTAAGTCTTGTGAAGCTCTTTTGGGGTGTAGAAAAAATGCTGTAATGTCAGGCGGGCATTTACTGAGGTACTTTTTAAAAGACAGAACAGGGCACAAAGGGTAATTTGGCTGTGCAAAAACAAAGCCCATTAAAGTTGTTTGATTTAACTATCTGGCATCTTTACAGTTTTTGCTGTCTGGGTTGTACTTAAGGCTTATATACTGTAGCCCATTTTCATCAGTTTTTATTTGGAAGGAGTCTCTTTTAATTTCTCTTTGCCCTTCCTTTCCCCTACGGGCCATGAATATTTGTAGGTCAAACCAGACCTTTCTGACTAGTCCTGCTGCACTGTTTGGTGATAGTGCTGGAGAGTGTTTTAATTTTTTAAAGTCTGATTCTGTGAGACATTCATGGAGTTGAATACAGTCTTTGCCGTCTTTCCTGTGTTTTTTTATGATGGAGACAAAAACATTGTTTGCAGATTGAAAATCTGTGTTTGTCGCAAGAGTCATTTGTCTAGATAGAGGCAATGAATTTAAATGCCTGTTTAGGCCTGCTCTTAATCCAATAAAACTTGTTACAACATATTGTTCACCAGAAGAGTTCCTAACTGTGGCATAGAATTCTCCCAAGGTTGTGTTTAATTTATCTGGTGTTACTGTTTTTAAATCCAGCTCTATTTGCTTTTCTGCTACCCAGTCTGTAAATACTTTCATTGCCCAGTTTGCTTTTTTGTATTTTTCTCAGCTTTGTCTTCTTCTATGCTATCTATTTCTTCAGGGTCGAGGCTGGCATGTCTACTCACTGTTTGCTGTGCTGGATTCTGAAGTGGCTGTTCAGGTAAGTCTTGTTCATGTTCTTTGAAGAGATCATCATTGTACCAGTCGTCTTTGCTGAGGATTGATTCAAGGTGCCTTGAGGTATGTGGTAATTCTGCCATTTTTTCAAATTTTCCTTTCAGAAGTTTTATTTTCTGTCACAGTGAGGCAGTGGTGTGCTGCTTCTCTTTCAGTGGTCTCTGTCTGAGTGATGTTGTTTACAGTTGTGGAGTGATACTGTAGTTAGTTTGTGATAAGGTTTCGTTCAGCCTGGGTAGTAGTTAATAATAATAACAATAATTTTATTTATATAGCTCCTTTCACTGTATCAAGGTGCCGAACAAGTTAATAAAAACTTCAACATGCAATGCAAACATCAAAACCATAAAGATTATGAAATATATCATAAAAACGTAATAAATTGCAATAAAATGTCACACACTTTACAATATTTTTAACCTTCCAAGAAGGCCATTCTCCAAAGATGAGCTTTCAATTCCTTCTAGAAACATAGAAACATAGAAACATAGAATTTGACAGCAGATAAGGACCGATTGGCCCACCCAGTCTGCCCATTTTCCTACCTACTGGATAAGCTGCAGATCCTAGTTAACCAGCAGCCTACTTCTTCCTATCCCCACCCCCTAGAATGGCCTTATGACTGTCCCATGCATGCTTGAATTCCACCACTGATTTTGACTCCACAACCTCCTCTGGAAGGCCATTCCATGCATCCACAACCCTCTCTGTGAAAAAATACTTCCTTAAATTACCTCTGAGCTGCCCCCATCTTCAAATTGTGCCCTCTTGTTCTTGCACACCTCTTTTTTTGAAAGATGCTACCCTCTTGGACTTTGTTGATTCCCTTGAGGTACTTGAACGTTTCTATCATGTCCCCCCTCTCCCTCCTTTCCTCGAGGCTATACATATTAAGCTCCTTTCGTCTCTCTTCATATGTCTTCCGGTGCAGACCCTGCACCATTTTAGTTGCCCTCCTCTGGACAGCTTCCATCCTGTCTATGTCTTTGTGGAGATTGGGTCTCCAGAACTGCACACAGTACTCCAGATGGGGTCTCACCAGCTGTCTGTACAGAGGGATAATAACTTCCTGTTTTCTACTGGTGATGCCTCTCCCTATGCATCCCAGTATCCCCCCCAGTCCACCTTGCTGCCCTCTCACATTGCTTGCCCACCATTAGGTCATCTGATATGATTACCCCCAGGTCCCTTTCCATTTTTGTTGTTGTTAGTATCTCACCCCCCATTGTGTACTCTTCCCCTGGGTTTTTGTTTCCCAGGTGCATTACCTTGCACTTCTTAGCATTGACTCTAAGCTGCCATACATTTGACCATTCCTCTAACCTTGCCAAGTCCCTTCTCATCCTTTCCACCCCACCCTGTGCATCAACTGTGTTGCAGATCTTTGTGTCATCTGCAAAGAGACATACTTTCCTTCCAGTCCCTCTGCAATGTCACTTATAAAGACATTGAAGAGGGACGAGTCTAATACTGAACCCTGCGGTACCTCACTAGTAACCCCCCTTTCTTCTGAGTGGACTCCATTTACTATTACTCTCTGTGTCCTATTCTCCAGCCAATTCTTAATCCAGGCTGTCATCTTGGGACCCACTCCCAGGCTGGCTAACTTGTATATTAATCTTTTGTGTGGGACTGTGTCAAATGCCTTGCTAAAGTCTAGGTAGGCCATGTCCACAGCCCCTCCCTGATCTACTACTTTGGTCACCCATTCAAAGAAATCTATCAGATTCATCTGGCATGACCTTCCCACTGTGAATCCATGCTGCCTAGGGTTCTGTGCCCCTCTGGCCTCTAGATACTCGACAATTCTTTCCTTCAAGTGATTCCATCATTTCCCTATCACTGAGGTTAAACTAACAGGTCTGTAGTTTTCTGCTTCTGCCTTGCTCCCACTTTTGTGAAGGAATCACATCTGCCCTCCTCCAGTCCTCGGGTACCACCCCATTCTCCCATGATTTGTTAAAAAGGGTAGTCAGTGGTGTCACTAGTTCTACCCTTAGTACTTTTAGAATTCTGGGATGAATCCCATCAGGCCCCATTGCTTTGTCCATCTTCAGTTTTAAGAGTTCTTTCAGAACCCTTTCTTCTGTAAATGGGCTGATATCAACTTCTGCATCCAGAGTGTTTCTACTGTTTGTTTTAGGTACCTCCCCCTCTTCATTTGTAAATACTGAGCAAAAATATTTGTTTAGTATCTCTGCCTTTTCACAGTCTCCCTCTGCCCACCCTCCTCCCTTTATTAAGCCTCACTATCCCTCCTTGGTCTTCTTCGCTCCCTGGTGTACCTATAAAGGTTTTATCCCCTTCTTAACTGAGTTGGCTATCTTTTCCTCGGTTTGGGCCTTTGCTGTTCTGACTGCCTTCCAGCCTCCTTTTGCTTTAACTGATACAGTTCCTGTCCTGCTCCTTCTGCGATTCCTTGTACTTCCTGAATGCTTTCTTTTTCTCTTGAACCTTCACTGCCACTTCCTTTGAGAACCATAGTGGTTTCTTACATCATTTTGTTTTGTTTATTTGCTTCACACAAAGGCTCGTTACCTCTGTGATCGCAATTTTTATTATTCCCCATTGTTCTTCCACCCCTCCTTCCTGCCCATTTGCTAGTGAATTCCTTAGACACTCACCCATTTTGACAAAGTCAGCCCTCCTAAAGTCCAGTACTTTTGCCTTTGTATGGCTTGACTCTATTGCTGTGTTTATTGTGAACCATACTGTTCGATGGTCACTAGTTCCCAGATGGCTACCCACTTCTACATCTGTGATCCTCTCTCCATCTCCATTTGAGACAACCAGGTTTAAGATTGCTCCCTCTCAAGTGGGCTCCAATACTAGTTGTCTAAGGCATGCCCCCTGTAGGGCATCTAGAATAACCCCACTCTTTGAAGTGGCTGCTGCAACTGCACTCCAGTTAACATCTGGCATATTCAGATCACCCATCAGCAATATCTCCCCTTTTTCTGCCTTTCTAAGTATACCTTCTATCATTTCCTTGTCCATTTCCTCCCCCTGAGAAGGGGGTCTGTATACAACCCCTGTGCGGATTGTGGTGCCATTGCCTGTCTCCAAATTTACCCACAGTGCTTCTTCTCTCCCTGTTTACCCTTTTGTTCTGTTGCTTTTATTCCTTCCCTTATGTAAAGCTACTCCTCCTCCTCCTCTTTTACCCTCCTTGTCCCTCCTGTAGATAGTGTATCCTGGTATGTTTACATCCCAGTCATGGTTTTATTGTACCATGTTTCTGTGACTGCCACGATATCCAGATGCTCCTCCTCCATCAAGGCCACTAATTCAGGAAGCTTGTTACCTAGACTATGGGCATTGGTACTCATTGCTTTCCTTTTTTTGATGGCTTTACCTTCTCCATGGAGGAGCATTCCCGTAACCAGCATGGTAGAGAATTCCAAAGAGTGGGTGCAGCATGAGAAAATGCTCTGCTGCCAGAGGATTTCAAACTCACTCTTGGAATCTCTAACAACCCCATGTCGGCCGAGCGGAGTGATCGGCCAGGGCAGTAAGGAACCAGCAGGTCCTTCAGATAGGATGGACCCTGGTCACGAAGGGCTTTTAAAGTCAATAAAATGACTTTAAAGGTGATCCGCCACCGTATTGGGAGCCAGTGCAGCTCGCGCAGCACCAGGGTAATGTGACAGGACCTGCTTGTCCCAGTCAAAACCCGAGCTGCCGCGTTCTGCACAAGCTGTAGGCAGCAGATTTCAACCCCAGAAAGCCCAAAGTAAAGGGCGTTGCAGTAGTCAAGGCATGAGGACACAAAGGCATGGACCAATGTTGACAGAGAGTCAGACAGAACAAGCTGCTTAACCCAGGAAATATTCCTAAGATGGTAAAAGGAAGTCTTGACAACGGCTGACACTTGAGTTTGAAAAGTCAGCCTATCATCAAGAATCACCCCAAGGTTGCGTAGTGACACACCACCAAGAAAAATTCTAGACGGTGTGCCAGCACACGACCTCTCAATCTGACCACCCAGGTCCACGATCAAAACCTCAGTTTTCTCCGAGTTCAACTTTAGCCAACTAGAATCCATCCAGTCTTGGATTTCCCCCAGACAGTTATTAAATACCGAGGGAACTCCATCCTGGTCGGGTGCAAAAGACAGGTATAGCTGGGTATCATCTGCATAGCAGTGAAACCTCAGCCCATACCATCTTATAATGTTCCGAGGGGCAGCATGTACACTGCAAATAACATGGGCGACAGCACAGAACCCTGAGGCACTCCACACAACAAAGAGACTGGTCAGAGGAAAAAATCCCCAACACAACTCTTTGTGATCTCCCAGTGAGGAATGACTCGAACCATTTAAAAATGGTTCCAGACATTCCACAAATTTGCCCCAGGTGTGCTAGCAACACCATGTGATCCACAGTGTCAAAAGCTGAAGAGAGATCAAGGAGAACCAAGATAGAACGTCTCCTTTGATCCCTCACCCTCAGAAGATCATTTAGCATCCAAACCAGCGCAGTCTCAGTACTGTGTCTTTTACGGAAACCAGACTGGAAGGATTCGTAGATATTATGGATGGTTAAATGGTCATCCAATTGAGCAGCTACAACCTTTTCAATAACCTTCCCAATAAAGGGGAGGTTAGAGATGGGTCTATAGCTGGAAAAACAATCTGGGTCCAAGGAAGCTTTCTTCAAGAGAGGTGTCACCACCGCCTCTTTCAGGGAGCTAGGAAACTCACCCGACTCAAAGGAGCACCAGACAATTTGCACCAGAACTGGACCAATGATGTCTACACAACCCAAAATTAGGGTAGTCGGTCCAGGATCCAAGCCGCAGCTTGTAGGGCGCACAATGTGGATGATCCTCATAATATCCACGAACTCAGGTTGACAAAAGGAACTCCAGGAGAAGCGAGGTCCTGTGCTCTCACACACTCCCACCACATCACCCTTAGAGGTTGTCAGACACAAGTCCGCCCTGATGTCAGCCACCTTAGTTGCAAAGTATCGAGCAAGCTCATCGCACTCAGTTTGTGAAAAGGCTTTCTGAACTTGCAGACAGGCTGGGTTGCACAGTCTATCTACAGTTCGGAACAGCTGAGCCGGTCAATTCTGAGCAACTGCAATCTCCCTGGACAGGAATTCTGCCTTCTTATGGGTGATTGCAGATTGATAGCTGGTATAATGCTCAATCAATCTAAGACGGTCGGCATCAAGGGCGGACTTGCGCCAGCAACGCTCTAACCTTCACCCTTGTCTCCGCATCTCCCTCAGAGCCCCACCAAACCAAGGGGCCCTGGGGTGACGGGAAAGAGGGTGCTCGTGAACAGGAGCAATATAATCCAGGGCAACCATGATGGCCTCATTATAGGCCCGCACCAGCACCTCTGGACTACTGCCCACCAACACGAGGGATGATAGGTCAAGGACCATCACCAGGCCTTGTGGAGTAACATTCCATAATGGGCGGTACCTGACCATCTCCACAGGAGCAGGCCTTCTCAGGGGGGGTGCAAAAATTGAACCTCATGATGTGGTGGTCAGACCAAACAACTGGTTCCACCCCCATATCGGATGCATCAATCCCAAGAAGGAAGACTAAGTCGAGAGAGTGTCCAGATTTGTGTGTAGCAGTGGAAACTACCTGTGTGAGGCCCAAAGAAGACATTAGTTGGAGGAAGTGTTTACCAAATTGTGATAGTTCATCATCCATCCAGGTGTTGAAGTCACCCAGCACCATCAATCTGGGTGACTCAAATGACATGTAGACCAGGAAGTCTGCCACTTCCTGTAAGAAATGTTTCCCATCTCTGGGTGGACAGTAGATGAGAACGACTCGAACGCCTACACCTGCTATAACTGTGCACTCAAAGGACTCAGCCTCACCCACTACCACATTCGAGAGGCCCAATTCAGTCTTAAAACAGACTGCAACCCCCCCTTCCCTGCGGTCCAGTCTCGGGCGGTGTATCACTGAGTACCCGTCCGGAATCATGGCCTCCACTATAGGGCCAGAATTTTCATCCAGCCAGGTCTTGGTGATGCAAGCCAGATCAGCTGAACCGATAAGGTCGGCAATAATAGCAGTTTTATTCCTAACAGACCTGGCATTGCATAACACTGCCCGAGTTAGACAAACCTCGGTGGTTGTCCGGCCTATCTGCCTACTGAAATCAGTAATGCTCTTGGGTATGGAAACCAGACAGAGCAGACCCCGATCTGGATTCCATTTTGCCCCAGGGTGCTTTCTGGACTTAATAACCCCAACACTGTGACTTCGCTCATTCCCCCTCCCCTGTTCGCGCACCCCCACCCCCCTTGCCCTCCCATGAGCAATCTCCAACACCCTACAGCGATGATAAATCTTGAACTGTAAGGGAGGAGTGCAAAAGGGGCAGAGGGCATGAAGAGAGGAGGGGGAATAACACACCACCGTGGAGGAAGAATGCCAGCACATGACGCTGCTTTCCCAAATTAAACAATAAAAATAAATCCACCACCCAAAATATTCAAAATAACCTCACTAACTACCTAAAACTAACTAATAAACAAATTAGATCAATAAATTATAACAAAACCACAAAAAATAAGTTAAAACAAAACAAACCCCTCCTACCCCAGTCCTCTCACCACCGGGGAGCGAGGGTAAAAAGGCACTCTCGCTGCCTAATAAAAAAAATACAGATATTTAGATTTCCCCCCCAGTTCTCTCACAACAGGAGAGAAATAAAAATTAGTCCTTCTACTAATACCAGGAGAAAGACACACAGTATCAAATCAAACAAATAAATAAATAAACAAACAAAAATTGTGTACCCAGGATCCTCTCACCACCCCGAAGTCCAGAACAGAGTCAACAGAAGACAAAAACAGCAGCTTCTCAGATACAATAAAGGTCCAAAACAGTCCAGGTCCATAAATGAGGCAGCCGCATAAATCTGGAGGGAAAAATTAGTCCAAAGGAGATCCAGGAAGTTCAGAAAATCCAGCAAGTTTATATCCAAAAAGGATCGAGCAGACTCCAATCTTATTTACTCTCAGCTGAAAGCCCCCCCCGGGCAAATCATTGCCACTCACACTAAAGGGCCATGAGAAGAGCCACTACCACAGCCCCTTCCATGGTCCAAGGTGGCGAGGTACCCCACTCAGCTCCCCCAACTGGGAAACACCCCAACCCCTGTGGAGTAGCAACACCCAGGAGAGTGCCGGTCAGAGCAAACAGAAAGCAGGAAAAACCACCTATAAGTTATAAAACTCAAAGGACTCACAGTCTCCAACAGAGCCCCAATCCAAGATCTTCCATCTCCTCTTCAGCAAACCCAATATCCAGAGTTCCTCCAAACGCCTTTAGGGCTAGCTCCTCACTTTCCCCTCAACCAAAACACTTCTTCACAGAAAAGCTAGGAGAAAAAAATCACAAATCCCCGCCTCAGACTGTGGGGGAAAATGTAGAAAAGTACTAACAACTCATGACCCTGCTGAAACAGAGCTTGAGTTCTCCTAGCCCCTCCAGTATCTGAAGCAAGGGGAGTGAAACAAAGAGTACCAATGTTGAATAACCATCTGGACTATCAGGGGAAGAAGTTCAGGTGTGCAATTGCACTGGGAGCTGTGCGGTCATTGGGAAATAATGCACAGTCATGTGATGTATTTTGTCCAATGATGTAAGTGGGGTTTCTGTGATTTTACCTACCCATTTTATAAATATATATGTATTCTATGCAAAAAACTTCATTAATGAATCAGTTAGGGTTCTTCTACAGTGAAAAAAGTGAGGAAATTAAATTTTAGGGTTCCCACCCCCTGCAACCCTCCCCCACCCCTTCCCCACTAACAGGCATCGCGGTGTGTGTTGGCATCATTGGCCCTAACTCTCACCCCATCCCATGTGTAAACAAGCTGAGGTGGTGCAGTGTAGGAGAATGGGGTGAGAGTTTGGGCCGATGACCCCAAAACACACCCCGATGCCTGTTGGTGGGGGTGGGGTGGGGGTGGTGTGCAAGGGGTGGGAACCCTAAAATCAAATTTCCTCACTTTTTCACTGTAGAAGAACCCTAACTGATGCATTAGCAAAGTTTTTTGCATAGAATGTCCTTACTTTTTAAGAAAGGGCCCTGCACTCCCACCAACTTGTAAGTTTCTGGCCACATTACACACCCAATGACTAAAAAGTACATTGACAACAGCAAAGCCAGCCATCAAACAAATGTTAATCTAGTAGAACAATAGAAAATGTTGTCCACAAAATGTAAACTGCGCCACACAATATCTCCACAAAAGATATATTGTGTAGCACATTAACACTGCAATTAACATCCACATGACATACCATCAACACCCTCCAAATTTCAAGTAACAAGAGCAAACTGTGTCCGAGATATAACATGTCAAAGTTTGAAATTTTCATTAGTCAGAGTGGCACAGTTCCACACCTGTTGACATTTAACACACACAACAACTGAAAACTACATCCATGACACTAAGGCTAGGCACCCTATCAATTTCAAGCCACCAGTAAAATGCAAAACACTGTTCACAACACGTAAAGTGCGTCACACAATATCGCTGCAAAAAAATTTTCTATGACACATAAGCACTATACCTCACATCTACAGGACATGCTGTAAACACCCTTCAAATTTCAAGTAAAAAGGCCAAACCATTTCCAAGATATTCAATGTTAAAGATTGGTAAAATTTCCCTATCTATTCCATTATAAAAAACCTGGCCATCTTGTCCTGCCCTCGCAATCAAAGATGGCGATCAAAGAATCTTACCAGCAAAGAATTTGCAGGCTTGTGATCAAAGAATTTGCAGGCTCACAAACAAAGAATTAAAAATGCTATAAATCAAAAAATTAAAAAAATCGCAGTAAACCACCACCATGGTTCGACAGAATGAAGTCCCCTGAGAAAAACCCACCCTCATTTTACTTCCTAGGGCACCCCTGGGCTGAGAAAATGTATTTTTTAATCCACCCATCTTGTCCTCCCCTCATGATGAATGACCGTGATCAAAGAATCTCATGATCAAAGAATTTGCAGGCTCACAAACAAAGAGTTAAACATGCAATAAATCAAAAAATTGAAGTCATTCCGGTAATGTTTTCAGTATCCCTGGTAGCCTAGCAGCCCGCCCGATCTGTATACAAAACATTATGTTCTGCATATCCCTGGTAGTCTAGCAGTCCCCCTGATCTGTAAACAACAAATAATGTCCTTATCCCTGGTAGTCTAGTGCCCCCCGATCTGTATAAGATGCGTACTGTTTTGTATATCCCTGGTAGTCTAGTGGCCCCCCCAATGTGCATAAAATAAATAATGGTCTTCCTATCCCTGGTAGTCTAGCACCCCACCGATCTGTATAAAATTTATATACTTCTCCATATCTCTGGTAGTCTAGTGCCCTCTGATGTAATGTTTTAAATATATGCAAAACAAGGGTATGATGGGTAATGGATCAATGTTCTTATTGGAACTTCTTCAGCCCCCCCAAGAGGCTCTGAATACAACTGTACAAAATGGAGAGGAGGGGGCCCTTGACAAATTCAAAAACAAGTTCTCTGTGATGTAATTTCTTTTTTATTGTGTACAGTCCCCTTCGTTTCACCCACAAAATGGGCTTGTTCACGGGGATATAGACTTGTAGATACTGTTTTCTCTATTGTTCTGTAAATTAATTAAAACACACTGTTATTAACATATGCTCATATAAATTTACAATATGCTTATTTAAGGTAACTTCAAAATATTAGCAATCCCTGATACCTTAGTAAAAATGCAGGCTGTTACTGTAATAGTAATAGGTTTTTTTAAAACAAACCAAGGATAGCATTCAATGCTCTGCAAAAATAAAAATTAAAATAAATATAAATATAGCATTCACAGTAGCAGTCTTGTTACTCACAGTTCATAAAGAACTTGTGCTACTTTGTAATTAAAAGCACTTTTCCTACCTTATTCAATGTGCTCTATTTGGCACTGGGGAATCTGCTTTTAAGCACTAAATTCATTTCTGCAAAAAGCCATAATAGTAAAGTTTTTAACCCTCTTAAACTATTTATGATGTTAAATACAATTTTATAACTTTCTTTAAGAACGTATCATACTAAGTATTATTGTAGTTGAAAATGTGAGTTTTAGTTACTTACTCAATTGCTTTTTTAGAAAAGGTTTCCTCCATTATTTCAACCCCTCTGTACCTAAAGATGGCTGCTGTTGTTTGTTACTGCTCAAGGCTCTTATATTCCTCTTGTGCCTGTTTTGCTGAAATCCCGCGATGGGGACGAGCGTCTATGCGGCGGGATGCTAAAAGTAGGCACAAGGTATAAACTGTGACAATGTGGCTATCCATATGATTTTTGATTGATTAATAGTAAGTGTTATTATTTAAGCAAAAGGCCTGACAGGTTATGCATTGTGCTCGGATTGTAAGGTGTGCCATGAGGCATGAGGCATTGCTGAATGCCTTCACTTCAACCACCCAAAAAGTGCTGTTAGCCCACCACAATCAACACCCTGGAGTGTCTTACTGTGATTATAAAATAGGTCCAAAGTTTTCAATGTTACAAAAAGAATTCTAAAATGTTGCTAGATAACGAAAATAGTTCTTCCACATATGCTTTCCAACTAAGAATCAATATATATATATATATATATATATATATATATATATATATATATATATATCTTAAATGGGAAAACAGTTTGCCAGCTAGCACCTTTTAAATTTGCTGCCATAATTGGCAGCAGTTCAACAACCAAAGATACTTATTAACTCATTACTTGTATAATTGCTTTATTACATTGATGCTCATTTCCTTGTCTCCTGCTTAGTTCTGTAATTTAGTTTCACTGAATGCTTGTGAAAACGTCAGTATTGCTCACATTCCTTTCTAGTATATAAATAAATAAAATAAACAATGTAATTATCACTTCTTGCTCCCAATGGCAAGACGGGATCAGAAATTCCATCCCAATCCCTACCCACCCCCAAGAGACAGTTAAGGCAGCCTTGGGGCCAGCTCAGTAAAAGCAGACCATCTGGATACAGACAGGACATCAGGAAGTCTAGCCCTCCTTGTTTTTCCTCTTTTATCCCAAGAGCTCCTTCAGTGAGCATGATGTGCATGCCCTACATCTCTGGAGATGCCACTGGTACTCTGTGTGGGATCCATTCCTGCTTGTGTCTCACATTCATCATCACCAAAGATACCTCCAAATGGTAGTCAGCGATAGGCACAGCAAACCTCTAACTGAGTGAGGAGAGCAGTCCAACAGATGCTCAGTCATCACACTCACCCAAGCAGCCCCAAGTGACCTGCTCCAGTTTCTGAACCTGTGTCATCAGCAGCTCATGGGGGAATGTGCTTACAGCACCTCAGCCCTCAACACCATTGGGTGAATTTTAAAATTGGTTTGGTTCGGTTTGCCAAAGCAGTAAGGAAAAGAGATTGGCCTATATGAAATTCAGGAAAACCAAGGGAGATGGATAGGAAAATTACCGAAAGTTGGCTGTTGAGGCCAGTGAGAATCCGGTGAGCAAAAGGCACATAAGGGCAGAAGATAGCTGAAGGAATTAAGAAGGCTTTCTTTCACTATGTAAGTGAGAAAAGGGCATGAAAGAATGGATAGTTAGGCTTGAGAAAAATGTGGAATGGGTGGAGGACAATAAGGGAAACAAAGATATACTAAATGAATACTTCTGTTCTGTCTTTGCCAGGAGAAGGATGGACCAGTGCCTTCAGGAGGGAAAGGAGGAGCGGGTGGGGGAACACATATGTAGTGATAGAGGAGGATTGAGTGAGGGAAGGAGGGATGGTTTGCTGGCATTGAAAGTGGACAAATCACCAGGCCCACACAGAATACATTTAAGGGTGCTACGGTAACTGACTGAGGAGCTTGCAGGGCCACTGACAGACCTATTTAGTAGTTCACTAGAGTCAGGCATGGCACTGCAGGATTGGATAACAGCCCATTTATTGCACCTACACAAAAATGGTCCCAATGACAATCCAGGAAATTACAATCCAGTTAGTCTGACCTCCACTGTGGGAAAGCTCATGGAGACTATACTAAGTATACGCAATCCCAGGAGTTAGATTAACAGTCTGTTAATCATCCGCCAGGTGTAATGTGGTACAAGGTGCAGCCAAGTGCCATATTGCCCTAGAGGGTAATTAACTTACTGTTGATGTAAGTCCTGAGATTACCTATTGCTATTTTAATATAAGGCTATTGAAATCCTAACAGCCAATCAGACTGCAGCATTTCCAATATCCTTGCTATAATATAGAAAAGCTTGGTGGAATGTCTAGTGGAGCATGGTCTCTAGGATGAGAGGAAGCTTGGTTTCATTGGGAGGCGGGAAGATATTGTGTCAAACAAGTTAGACTGACTTCTTTTAAACAAAGACACTAGACAGGGACCAAGTGATAGTCATCCTCTATCTTGATTTCAAGCAAGGCCTTTGACTCTGTGCCCACAAAAGGTTAATAAGTAAGTTGATGGATCTCAAGGTTGGGGATAACATGGCCAGATGAGTGAAGAACTGGATAAGGGATAGAACCCAGAGTGTGTACTTGGTTGGAGAGTTATCTGGCAACAGAGAGGTAACTAGTGGTTTCCCACATGGCCTCTGAGTTGGGGGTCACTGTTTTTCAATGTCTTCATCAATTACATTGGGGGTGGTATTAAAGGCAAATATGCCTATTCACATACGACACCAAGCTCTATGGAAGAGTAGACACAGCTGAAGGGATACAGGATATAATGGAAGATCTGGAAAATCTAAGGAGGTGTTCCAGGATATGGCAGCTTGACTTCAATGCCCATCAAAAAATGCAAAATTATGTGTCTTGGAGCAAAATTCCAAGGACAGAGTACTACCTGGTCCAAGTATGAGTATCTGTATCAGAGGAGGAGAAGATCCTGGGAGATGATCACTAGTGACCTGAAGTACTCACGCGCACTCATAGAAAGCAACAGCACTGCCAAGCAAGATGCTGGGATGCATATCTAGAGGATCAATTGTAGGAGAGGAGGTTATACTGCCCTTGTACAGGTCACTGTTAAGGCTGCATCTAGAGTATGGAGTTCATTACTGGTGACACACCTCAAAAGGACATTAACCTGCTGGAGAAGTTATAAGGACGACTACAAACATGATATCCGGTCAGCAGGGCAAGGCATACAGGTAGAGGTTGAGGGCACTGAACATGTACTTCATGGAAGACAAGAGAGAGAGAGAGGACATGATTGGGACTTTAACATACTTGAAAAGGGATAAATAAGGTTAATAAGGAGATCCTATTTAAGCTGAGAGGCAACCATAACATCAGGGGACACAGTCTTACACTGGTGGGTGGGATGTTTAGGAGGGAGGTTAGGAAGCACTTCTTCACATAGAGGGTGGTGGACATTTGGAATACACTGCTGGAATAGGTCCTCTCATTGAAGACAGCACATTCCAGAGAGACTGAGATAGGCACAGGGGGAAGATAAGGATAATGGCTAAGGAGGTTCAGAGGAATGGAGAGGGAGAGCAGGGACATTATCTCAAGTTGTAGACCCTACAATACGAGTAGACTTTTTTTTAAACTCTATTCATTTTGGCCCAGTGGCACTGAAGGCTGAGATGCAGCATGCCACACCTTGCACCACGCCAACAACCCAAGTTCAGGAGTGAGCTCAGGAGTTGGGGGTTGGCAGGGAAGGGAGATGGATTGAGCACCTGCTGGGCTGCTCTCCTCTCTGGGTGGGAGGGCATGGGTTGCCCAGTGCTCTGGTGACCCCTGGTGGAGACCAGAGGGCACCATGAGCTGCCAGGCTGCATGTAAGGAGTGTGGCTGATGCAGGTAGGGTTGCCGTGCACCAGAGCATCAGATGTGCACCACGCAGGGCGAGGGGGATCTCAGGCTTTCACCACAAGAAATACCCCTCCAGCCCTGGATAGGCAATGACCCTGCCAGATCAACTGCCACACGCCCAATGCTGGTTCCCCACCACTGTCCCCCATGGTCTCCCTGGGTTGTAGTCTCCCGACCCTGGGAACCACAATGAACTTGAAGATGGTGGGGGAACACAGCGAGCAGTAGAGCAAGCCGGTGAGTGCAGTGGTCTGAGAGAGTTCCAGGCTGGAGGGCTACAAACAGAATAGTAAAAATATAAAAACTCTATTTACTCTACCCATGTGGAGCCTCTCTCCAGCTGCTGACCTGTGCCTGACTCTACCTCCCTGTCTGAAACTCACCAGAGCAAGGCTGCTCCAGCCCAGCAAATCCCCTGGCTCTGAGTCCCCTGAGGTAGGGCAGCCCACACTGGTGCTCTATCTATAATCCAATGCACCAGTACTGGAGTCAAAGAAAGCCCCTGGATGGTGAGTCTGACAGCAGAAGTGTGGCCAGGACATAGGTGGCACCTTCACCTATCCACGAATCTGTTTTTTTTTTCATCTTGTTCTCCCCCCCTACTGGACTGGCAGTGCACTCCAGTGCGGTGCGTGCAAACTCCCGCACACACCCGCAGGAGAGCCGCAATGGCTGGTTCCCTGTGTCTGGATCCTGACTATTGATTTAACCCCAGGTCTCCAATGGGGGTTGCCAGATGGCGGAATTGCATCCCAGCTCCCTTCCAGGAAAGGAAAGCAGTCCTCCGGATGCTCGATCCTTTCCTTCCCCGCTGACCCGAGTCCATTCACGAACCTGGGTTGCCAGTGTGGCGTAAGGTATGTCATCCAGCGCCTCAACCATCAGTGCCACCAGGCCTGCCAATGCAAGCAGATTTGATAGGCCAAATGGCCTTCTTCTGCTGGCTTCTTCATATGTTCATATGATTGTATTATTAGCTTTAGGCCAAGTGATGTGGAGGGCTGAAATGCTGTGCAACACATTACCTCCTGACATGCTGGTGACATGGATTCATGAATGGACTTAGGTGAGAGATGATGGAGTGACCAAAGGACAGCTCTCCTGCATCAGGAAGGGAAGTTCTATGGCCCCCTGCTTGACCACTACCTGGAGGAATCCATAGGTATATGTGGGTGGGTCATGTGGAGTGAAAGCCCCACCTTCAGAGCACTGGATGCATCTCCATGGAGGCTGAGCATGCAAAACATGTTCATTACATACATGTTTGGCCAGGACAGAAAAGAAGAAAGTGGAGGATGGGCCTCATGAAGCCCTGCCTGTCCATCCATAGGCACGCTCTGACACTGTGATTCTGCAGCACTTTAGGATGGGTTACCAGGGTGAGGTGACTGGTGGAGGACAGCCCCCGTGAACAGTGCAAGAGAGGAAGAAGAGGGTCAGTTTAGAGATGCAGTCAGGGGAAACTCGGGTTACTTGATGGAGGCTGACATAGAGTGTCACAATAAATTTGAGCTACTAAGCAACCTAGAGGGGGAGGAAGGGGTTGGCGGAAATGAGGAAACTTATACAGAGGCCGGGGGGAGGGAGTCGGATACCCATAGGGCATCACAGACCAGCTATGGAAATGATAGACATAGTCCCAGAGGGAGAAGGGGAAAAATATATGTTAAGCAAATGGGGGAGATGCAACATATTCCAGACATGAGGGAGGAGAGCATGATTGGAGAGAAACTGGGAGACAAGGAGGTGGGATAGGAGCCTCCCTTCAGCAGGGAGGTCAGTACCAAGGATGGGGCCCTAGCTAAAGGGGACCCACAGAGAGCCTCTGGAGGCGGGGTACTATTACAAGGGGGGAGGATGGTGGTGTGGGGGAAGGGGAAACCATCAGGGCCAGGATAAATGGTTCAGATAAGAGAGGGTTAAAGGGGACACCTATTCAGAGGGGGTTTGAGTTAAGTGGGCAAAATAGCAAGGAGGCAGAAAGGGAGGGTGACAAGGGTCTCTAATAAGGCAGGAAGACTCCCATGAAATTGAGATCATAAATAAAGGGGGGAAGGGGGCTGAGAGGGCATAGTGAGGTAACCATAAGGATGATGGCGGTGTTAAGGTTCTGTTACTGGGAGACTCGATGATTAGGGTATCCATTGGGAGGGACGGGGTGGATGCCATAGCCAGGTGAAGGTAGTGAGTATCTCTGGGCTGACAGTGCACAGAGCAAAGTTCATGGTGTATGAAATGGTTAGGGAATGTGGAGGGAAACCGGATTTCCTGGTGCATTTGGGAACTAATGATCTAGAAGGAAATAACATTTTGGAAATCCAAGCAAGGTTCCAAGAACTTGCCAGAGTCTGTCGGGATAATGAATGCAACATTTCCTTTTCGGAGATATTGCCAGTACCAAAGGCCTCAGTGGAGAAAAAAAAGAAGCTTACAGAGGTTAATGACTGGCTCAGGAAGTGGGGTGAAGAGAATGGGTTGGGGGTGTTAGGGAACTGGAATGGAGTTTGGGAGGATAAGGGACTATATGCCAAGGACAGGTTTCATCTTGCCCCATTAGGGAAGGAAGTCCTTAAACAGGGGATGGCTGACTACATACAAGAAAGGTGGGGTTTAAACTTGTAAGGGGGGGAAGGGATGAGGAGGGCTGACCAGAAGCCCTCTCCTCCAGATGAGGAGTAGCCGTCAAGCCCAAGAGGGGAGGGGAAAGAGACTGGAGGTGGAGGTTTCAGGAGGAGCAGGGGAGGATGGAAGTATAAGGAATCTGGGTGGGGTTCAACAAAGAGGATCAGGATGAGGGGTGGGGTTGGTGTTAGTAATTCCAGGAGCTTGGGAAACAAGTTGCAGGAATTCCAGGCCATGCTGTTCGAGGGGGTGGATGTGGCGGCTGATCGGAGGCGTGGGCCAACAAAACCATGACAGGGACCTAAATGTACAGGGGTACACTATGCTTAGGAAGGATAGAAAGGAGGTCAGAGAGGGTGGAGTGGCTATGTTCATTAGAGATGATATAGAAATTGCTATGGTAGAAGAGGCAGAGGGAAACGTGAGGCCTTATGGGTCACCTTCACGATCCCCAGCAGGTGATAAGGTCAAGCTGGGAGTAGCATATAGGCCCCCGGATGAGTGATGTTCTAGAGGATGGTTTGCTGGACAACATCATTGCCTAGTGCGGTCCAAAAGGGGAAGGAGTGGTGTTGATGGGGGACCTTAATATGCCAGGTACAAACTGGGGAACCATGTCCTCTAAGGTGGCCAAGGAGCAGAGGCTGCTGGATGGCTTCCAGGATGTGTTCTTAACACAGCATGTGATGGAGCCCACAAGGGAGGGGCATGTCCTGGATGTGGTTCTGGCAGATGGGGATCTGGTAAGGGACGTAGTTGTACAGGACCCCCTGACTGGGAGTGACCACAATACTGTCTGGTTTCAAATAAGCATGGGGGAGTGGGGGTGAGATCTAGGACACTGGCAGTGGACTTCAGGGGGGCAGACTTTATGGGCATGGGAAATATTCTCAAGGATCACTTGAAGGGGATTACCTCAACGACAAGTGTGGAAAGGAGATGGGAGGTCATAAAATGGGGACTTCATGAGGCATTCAGGATCTGCGCTAAGTTGAAACTTAAGGGAGAAAGGTCACGTAAACCACGCTGGTGGTCCAGTGAGGTACAGGTAGCAGTCAGAGAAAAGAGGCCTACAAAATATAAAACAACAAGAGGATAGGGATAAGGAAATGTACCAGCTTGCATCTAGTAAAGTCACCCGTATGGTGAGGGAGCAAAGTCCAGTAAAGAGCAGCGGCTGGCACAGGGGAAACATGGAGGGGAAAATGGGTTCTTCTGCTACATTGGGGAGCAGATAAAACTAAGGCCATCTCAGCAGATTGAGATCAGAAGGAGGGTGGGTGGAAGAGGGAGGACCAGGCAGAGGTATTTAACGAGTACTTTGCCTCTGTGTTCACTAGAGAGGGGATGGATATCTACAAAGCAAGGCATGAAGGGATAGAAGCGGCAGGGAGTGGGATCAGGGGAGCAACAGAAATGGAGCAAGAGGGAGGGAAAGGTACCCCAGGGTGTCACATCTGGATAAGGATAAAAAGACCAGTAAGGGGAGGGACAGATGATGCTATCTCCACCAAAGGGTGTGGTTAGCCCTCAAGGCCCTAAGAAAAACAAATCTCCTGGGCGGGATGGCATTCATCCGAGAGTACTATGGAATTGGCAGACATACTGGCTGCACCTGGTGGAGCTTTCAGCAGGTCACTTGAGACAGGGAGGGTACCTTAGGGATTGGCGAGAGGCACATGTGGTACCAATCCATAAAGGGGGACGAGGAAGTACCAGGTAACTATAGACCCATCAGTTTGACCTCGGTGGTGGGAAAATTAATGGAGAGTATACTAAAGGAACGATTGGGGTGTACTTGGAGGAGGTGGGAGGTCTGGATAGATCGGCAACATGGGTTTGTGCCAGGTAGATCATGTCAAACCAACCTTGTGGAGTTCTATGAATGGGTAACATCAGAACTGGACAGGGGTAAGCCTGTGGATGTATTATTCTTGGACTTCAGCAAGGCGTTTGACTCTGTCCCCACAATGGTCTGGTGGAGAAACTGATGGGGTTAGGAGTAGGCCCTTTGATGGTCAGATGGATTGAAAACTGGCTAGCTGGATGCACTCAGAGAGTAGTGGTCTGTGGGGAGCTCTCGAACCTAGAGAGTTGGTAGTGGGGTACCACAGGGCTCGGTCCTGGGTCCGATCCTGTTTAATGCATACATATCAGACATCAGGGAGGGTATAGAGTGTGAAATGAGTCTCTTCGCGGATGACTCCAAGATGGGAGCAGTAGTTGAGGGAGAAGAGGGGAGGGTGGCCCTGCAAGGGGACCTGGACACCCTGGAAAGCTGGGCTCACACATGGAAATTAAATTTCAATATCACCAAGTGCAAGGTGTTGCATCTTAGTCGGGGAAACCCTAAACACAGGAACACCCTGGGAGGGGAGGCGCTGGAGGCCTCAATAGGGGAAAAAGACCTAGGGGTCATGGTGGATACATGTATGAATAACTCTGAGCAGTGCAGGAGAGCAGCAAGCAAGGCAAACAGGATGTTGGGATGCATCGTAGGGGTTCACCTCTAGGAGCAAGGAAGTGATTCTGCCGCTGTACAATGGACTGGTTAGACCACACCTTGAGTACTGTGTACAGTACTGGAGACCACACTTGAAGAGGGACATACAGCTCCTGGAGAGGGTACAGAGGGGGCAACAAAGATGATCCGAGGGCTAGGGATTTGACTTATGAGGACAGACTTGAGGAGCTCTGCCTGTTTTCATTGGAGGAGAGGAGAGACAGTGGGGACATGATTGAGGTCTTCAAGTACCTCAAGGAATAAATAGAGTAAACATGGAGGATCTTTAAACTAAAGCAGGAGGTATCACCAGAGGGCATGGTTTGAAGTTGGAAGGTGGAAGGGTGAGGGGAAAAGAGGAGGAGGTTTTCACCGAGAGGGTGGTGGACCCTTGGAATGCACTGCCTGGTGAGCTGGTTCAGAGATCCACAGTGGAGGGCTTCAAGAGAGGGTGGGACAGACACAGAAGGTGGATGTATCAGATGATGGCCTGTCCCGGGGGGGGTGGGGATGGATGATAGGGGTTTCTGGAGAACAAGGGATGGGAGGGTCTCGGCATCCAACTAAGGATCTAAGTTCGAACAGACTCGATAGACCGTAAGGCCTAATCTGCTGGCAAATAGTATGTTAGTATGTAAGAACTACCCCTTCTACTCAGGTGGAGTCCGTCCCAGCAAAAAAGTGAGTCCCTAGCACAAAAGTCTTCCCAGTGATGAATACATTTAATCCCCTGCCTTAAACACCTCTGTCTTAACCAGTTATTTATTTTTTTAATTTTGTTTGTAATGGTAGTGGAAACCCTGGGTACTGGTAATATCTCTGAGAAGCAGACTGAACATCCTTTCTCCACCAGTAGATTATTTAGTGCCACATAACTCTCTTCAATTTTTTTACTGTTGGATTTGAGCACATCGTTTACCCCTGCATGAATTATCACTAATGGATTATGGCCTGATTGAGATAGTATTGGATTTAACATATCAGTGATGTCAACTATTTGGGCCCCTCTGAATCTTGAACAAGTTCTATTGGCCTTATCAGGGTTACAACGGCTCTGTCTATGTGCTTAATTATCAGAGTCCCCAACACATAAATTTGTCTCCGTTTAACATCTTCAGGAACTGAGTGATTAGTTTCCATCATATTTTCAGTACCAAGGTTTAAAGGAGGATATTCTATAGAATGTTGTGGATTAAATGCTGTAGGGCCAAGACAATCAGTGTTTATTAGGGTTTCCTGAGTAGTTAAATCAGATACATTATTCCCTGAGTCAATTTGAGATACATCTAAAAATAATGACGAAGATGAGTCATTATCAACATTGGATAGTATCTGAAAACGATTTGTAATAGGTATTTCAAACTTATTTGCCTTGCGTCCTTTTTTAATTACTCTACCTGAAGTAACATTTGCCCAATCTTGCTCTTCGGGAATCTCATCTCTATTCCTTTTCCTATTTAGTTCTTGTTTTTTATTTAATGACGGAATGATTTCAGGCATCAGGGGGATTTTGTAATAATGGTAGTTCTTGATTGGAGACATTAAATGCATCATTATTTGTTGGTATAACCTGAGGATAACTATCTCTTTCAATATGTCGTCTTAGCATGTCTGCCTGACTATTTTCAAGAATAATTAGTCTTTCTCCAAATATGTCTAGTTCATCTTTCATGGCTTTGTTTAGTGAACATTTCTCACATACAAAATTATTTTCCATAGTTGGAACAGAGACAACTAAAATGTACATATTACATGATTGACATTTTAAACCAATTTCCCCATCTATAGTCATGATAGTAACATTTGTTAATGAACTGTTTTCCATTTTCTTGTTGGTGAGTATAAAACTTTAATACTTACAATTAAAATTTTCTGGAGAATATGTGATAAAATTCCTATATTATATCTAAGGTTTATTCTGCTGAGATCCGCTGAACACACTAAACATCGCTAAACTGACGCGTGTCTTCTTGCGTCTTGCACCTGCTACTTGAAAGCGAGTTTTTAGAAGTCCCAGAACGGAAGTGGTTGCCCTGGTAATGCGAGGGAGTTTGCAATAAAAAGAATTTGTTGAATTTAAAAATAAAAAAGTAAAGTGACAACTAAAAGTGCTCTGACTGTCTGCAGATAATCTACAGACTCAGGAGGTTAAAATCTAACAGCAGCGTGAGAAGGAGTCCCCGATTTTAAAATCAGCACAACTACCTCTCCTCTACCTGTTAATATACAATAACAGGGCTCCAAATGATAGCACCTAGAAACAGGTTATAGCTAAAACAGTTTGCAACACAAAATATGATGTTATATTTATGGGAGCATTTCAGTTACTGAGCTAAGCACTCATAAGTCTATCACTTTCACTGAAATGGTTTATATCTCTAACATGCACAGCAGTAACTTTCGGGTAACTGGCAGCCTAGGAGCATTTTGGCTGTGCTCAAAGTGCTACCAGACTCTTTCTCTCAATCTTGTAAAAAGAAACCTGCTCTTGAAGAAGCGGTTTTTAAGTCCCAGAACCGGAAGTGGTTGCCCTGGTAACGCGAGGGAGTTTGCAATAAAAATAATTTGTTGAATTTAAAAATAAAAAAGTAAAGTGACAACTAAAAGTGTTCTGACTGTCTGCAGATAATCTACAGACTCAGGAGGTTAAAATCTAACAGCAGCGTGAGAAGGAGTCCCCGATTTTAAAATCAGCACAACTACCTCTCCTCTACCTGTTAATATACAATAACAGGGCTCCAAATGATAGCACCTAGAAACAGGTTATAGCTAAAACAGTTTGCAACACAAAATATGATGTTATATTTATGGGAGCGTTTCGATTCACGAAGCTAAGAAAGCACTGTAAGTCTATCACTTTCACTGAAATGGTTTATATCTCTAACATGCACAGCAGTAACTTTCGGGTAACTGGCAGCCTAGGAGCATTTTGGCTGTGCTCCAAAGTGCTGCAGACTCTTTCTCTCAATCTTGTAAGGAAACCTGCTCTTGAAGGGCTAGTTTTAGAAGTCCCAGAACCGAAGTGGTTGCCCTGGAACGCGAGGGAGTTTGCAATAAAAATAATTTGTTGAATTTAAAAATAAAAAGTAAAGTGACAACTAAAAGTGCTCTGATTGTCTGCAGATAATCTACAGACTCAGGAGGTTAAAATCTAACAGCAGCGTGAGAAGAGTCCCTGATTTTAAAATCAGCAAAACTACCTCTCCTCTACCTGTTAATATACAATAACAGGGCTCCAAATGATAGCACCTAGAAACAGGTTATAGCTAAAACAGTTTGCAACACAAAATATGATGTTATATTTATGGGAGCGTTTCAGTTACGAGCTAAGAAAGCACTCGTAAGTCTATCACTTTCACTGAAATGGTTTATATCTCTAACATGCACAGCAGTAACTTTCAGGTAACTGGCAGCCTAGGAGAGTTTGGGCTGTGCTCCAAAGTGCTGCAGACTCTTTCTCTCAATCTTGTTGTTAATAAAGACACAGAAGAGGATCAGGCCTAGTACTGACCCCCGTGGCACCATGCTGGTCACCTTGCCTTCTTCAGAGTGAACAACATTTACCACCACCTTCTGACTTCTGTTGCTTAGCCAGCTTCTTACTCATTTTACTACTTTTTGGACCCACTCCTAGACTGCCCAGCTTGCTCACCAGTCTTCTGTGTGGAATGGTGTTGGAGGCCCTATTGAAATCCAGGGTAGGACACATCCACAGCTCCCCCCGATCTACTTCCATGGTCACCCAGTCAAACAACTTGATCAGGTTTGTCTGGCAAGCTCTCCCCCCTGTTAAACCATGCTGCCTCATATCCTGCAATCCATTGGTCACAAGGTATTTCCCAATCCTGTCCTTCAATAGTGATTACATTACTTTACCCACCATCAAAGTCAGGCTGACAGGTCTGTAATTTCCTGCCTCCTCCCCATTACCACTTTTGTGACGTGGGACCAGATCTGCCCTCCTCCAGTCCCCCAGAAATTCCCCTGTATCTAGGGGCTGTCAGAGGTGTAGCCATCCCCCCTCCTTGAGCTCCCTCAGTATCCTAGGGTATACCTCATCAGGATCCAAAGCCTTGCCCACTTTTAGTTGTGTTAGTTCCTTGAGGACTGTCTCCTCTGTAAAAGTACTAGTGTTCACCTCTCTTCCTTTAATGCCCTTGTCCCTTATCTGTGGCCCATCACCTACTGCTTCCTCCATAAATACTGAACAAAAGTATTTGTTCAATACATCTGATTTTTTTGGTCCTTTCCACACACACACACCCTCCTTTTAGCCTTTCTATCCCTCCTATGGTCTTTATCTTTTTGGCGTTCATACCCAAAGAATGTTTTATCCCTTTTTTACTGACTTGGCAGTGTTCTCCTCCATTTGCGCCTTTGTGCTCCTAACTGCTTTTCTGCCTCCTTTGTTTTCCTGTTATCTCTCCTTATCTTCTCCTTCTGTGTTAACTTGTATCTTCTAAATGCTAGTCTTTTTGCCCTAACATTCTCCACTGCTTCTTTAGAGAACCATAGCTGTCTCTTTTTCTCTTTCCTTTGTTAACCTGCTTGACACAGTGGTTAGTTGCCTTCTCAATGACTGCCAATATTTTTTGCCCGCTGTTCCTTGAATCAACCCAATTTCTTTATCCCTGCTAGGGTGTCCCCGAGGCATTCTCCCATTTTTGTTAAAATCTGCCCTCCTGAAGTCCAGAACCCTCATTTTAGTGTGGCATGATTCTGGCACAGTTCTCATATTGAACCATACTGTACTTGATCACTGGTCCCCAGGTGACTACCTACCATGACATCAGCAACATTGTCCCAAATTGTCATCACGAGGTGCAGTATGTCCCTCTCCCCACAAGTGGGCTCCTTAACTAGTTGCCTGAGGAATGCCCCCTCTAGGGAGTCTAGGATGTCCCTACTTCTAATGATTCCACCGCTGGAACGCACCCACGATTCAGCGCAGGGCAATTAGGGCACCAATCAGCAATGTCGCTAATCATGTTTTTTGCTGCCCCCCCACATCCCACTTTGTGGCGGACTGCATCCCCAAGCCCCCACTTATAGATTCCAACTCCAGGGTGAGCGGAGCTTGGGGAAGGGGGCACATCCCGCATTTGGTGCCCTGTTTGTCAGGCACCATAATGCCGGCGCTCTGAGTGCTGGAAGGGACTTTTAACTGTTGTCGCAGCTGGGAGGCTGCAGTCCATGTCTGGTAGATTGAATTCCACCACCAGCAATAATACCTCCCCCTTTCTTGCCATCCTTTGGATTGCTTCCAACATATCCTTATCAATCTCTTCTTCCTGTGCTAGAGGTCTGCAGATCACTCTTTTGTGACTAGCAGCCCTTTCCATGTCTCCAAGCTGACCCACAGTTAGTTTTGCTCCTTCCTGATCCCCCAGTAGTTCTGTAACTTTTATGTTTTCCTCACATAGAGCCACTCCCACCCTTTTACCAAACCCTGTCCCTTCTGAATAGAGCATGCCCTTGTATAGCTACTCCCAATTCTCGTTTCCATGAACAAGGACTTGGTAATCGTGACTATGTCCAGGTCCACTTCTGCCATGGTGGCCTCTAGGTCTTATTCTTATTGTCCAGACTTTGAACATTTTCACACATGGCTCTCTGGACTGTACTGCCACCTCCCCCCATTTTACCCTTTTGCCCTCACTTATTTCCTCCATTATTCTTCCTACTATCTCCCTTTCCTTTTTTTTTTCATCACTGCGTTCTTCCTCCTGCTGCAGTTTCTGGTCCCCCACTTTGCTCACCACCCCCCCATTCCCAGGCTTGCCCCCCTCAGGCAGAGCCCTCCTAGGAAACATGGTCTTCTAAGCCCTGACTTGCCACCAATGGTGAGTTCACAGGAGTGGGACCCCCACAGCCAACCTCTGTCTGCAGTGAGAACGGCAGCAGAGGCAGGAGCCATCATAAAAGGCCAGCAGTTTTTTTTTCTACAATTTTCCCTGGGGGCAGGGATGTGTAATGATGCCAGCATCCACCCCACCCTCTGACATATGGCACTGGCTGTAGAGGTACCCCAGCCTCTGCCAGAGGTCCGCATAGGAGCAATACAGTTCTTTCCTGAGGTCTGATGGACAGGGTCCCTGGCTGTTGGATGCCTCCAGTGAAGACTCCTGGCAGACTCCACTCATCAATATCCTTGTCTCATGGGTCCTTCTTGTAAGGAGCTGCAGCAGGGGAGGCCACTCAGTGGCTTACTCCTTATGTAGGTCCCAACACTTCCTGAATGATGCAGTGCAGCCCTCTGATTGACTGCTTTCTAAGGAGGGAGGCACAGCTGGGATCTGATTGGGTGTTATGCCCGAGCCCTACAGCTGCTGCTTCTTCACTGCTCCTTTGACTCCTCTTGGCTCTGGAAGTCTGGTGGGGAAGGCAATTCCCTACTCTGTCCCACCTGAAAACTCCATTCTGACTGCCACCTTTTAGGTTGAGCTATTTAAAGCCCAATTTCAGTCAACACTTCATGATTAATGTTGTGCAGCCCCTTGATTGGCTGCTTTCCAAGGATGGAGGTGTTGCCGGCTCTGATTGGCTAATGTAACCGAGTCCTACAGCTGCCATTCCCTTGCTGCTCTTTTGACTCCTCTTGACTCTGGAAATGTGGTGGGGGGGGGGCGATCCCTACCCCATCCTGCTGGAAAGTTCCGTTCTGACTGTTGCCTTTTTGGTTGAGCTATTTAAAGCCCCATTTCAGTCAGCACATCCTGAATGACATTGTGCAGCTCTCTGATTGGCTGCTTTGTAAGGATGGAGGCAAGGCTGGGCTCCGATTGGCTGTTGTGCCAGAATCCTACAGCTGCCTCTCCCTTGCTCTTCCTTTGACTCCTCTTGGCACTGGAAGTCTGGTGGGAGGGGGGCAGTCCCTACCCTGTCTCACCAGAAAGCTCTCTCACTCTGTCTTTCTCTCACTGCTTATGGTCACCATCATAGAGCTATAGCTGTATATGGTTGCCTCTAGCACCCCATTTGACTGGTCACCAGGACTCTTTCAGTAATCTTGCACACAGGTACAGCACACTCAGGGCAACAAAAAAGACACAAAAGCATTAGGCTAATGCCACAAAAATACAATTTATTAACATCAGGCAAAAAAGAGGGAGTCAGACAGTTCACTTCAGCAACTTGCCTCTTTTCAATGAAGCTTAGTCAGTCAAGTACTTGTGTGTTAATATGGCCTTGGCTTTTTTTCACAGTGAAACTGACTGACCAGGAATGAGAGCTTTGGGTAGTTTGTGGTTTGCTTTCTCAATACTGTCATCCTGCAAATAAAAGAAATAAGTAAACAAAATAGTTAGGAAATGTAAAATAATAGGACTTTATTATACAGCAAGCAGTGCAGCTTCACAATAGACCCACTTAGTGCAAAACACTATAGGAACTAATTATTTTATCGTGGTTTATCATTTTTTTCCACAGCCCAATTTTGCTTTATAATGTTTTCTCTGTAGATCAACATTTTGCATGGAGATCCAATTATAACTGAAGTCAGCCACTCCAGGGCAATGGTTGTCATGGGTTAGTGCACTTCCAGGTACTGAAGGCACTTAGCAGAAGTGTCTCGTGCCTCACTACACACCTGAGTGTGCATTAACCCATGACAATCACCACCTTGTTGTGTCTTATTGCTTGCTTGTGCCACATAGGGAACAGCGCACAGCACTGATACTGCACTATAACAAGTCAGCATGATGCCATGGTTTGACACAGGTTTTAAGCTACTGTGTTACAGCCATCGCCTCATTCAGCAACCAGCTCCCCATTATCCATTTGCTGTCTAATTTTCCTGCTTTGTGCATTCCTTCTATATGCAACAATGGAAAAAGTTTTATTTGGATTTTTTTTAATTTAACTTCATACAGGCCTTGCCGCTAAAAAGCAGGGAGCTATTGATATAGTAAACAAAATACAAAGCTGTAGATTCATTTAGTTTTGTTCTGGTCATTTATGTTCCTTACCTCACCAAATATTCTGCTTAACATTAGGCAAATCATCCATCTTGTATCTTTAATAAAAACAGTTGGTGCCAACTAGTAGCTTTTAACATTGTTTACAGTTAGCTTTCCCCTTGGCCCACCCAAGTGATTAATTTGGGATACAGAGGTACATAAACACAATGCTATTAGCTTGTCTTTTCCTCCTTCTAATGTTTATGCAGCTTTGGAAAGGCTGGGACATAATATTCTTAAAACCCCTAATGTTTGGTTCTCTAACTAGTTATGGGATGCAGTCAGGCTAATGCATTTTATAACTTGGAAGGGACAGGGTAAGCCATATGTAACACATTTATAAATCATACTTTCCCTCCCAATAACTTTTAAAAAAATGTATCATTATTGTGTTTTAAACACAATTATTTTAGTTATTTGACTAACCTGTCCAAGACTGAAACTGGCAGACATTAATTGAAATAAGTTTTTTCAGAGTAAAAAAAAATACTATGCAAGTATCAACTGTTAAGAGTAAAGGCAAAATGAATAAGGATATAGTAAAAACAAGAGAAAAAATCTTGTCATAAATCACTTATTTGTAAAGTGAGACTGGTTTCTGTCCTTGCTGCACAGCTATGGCAGGCAAATAATACCTCTACAGCAAGGCCCCAGGGCAAATGTAAAGCAACATGACAGTTCTGCATTCTAACACTGATGTCTCAATTTTAGTTGTTGTCATCTACTCATTCAAGAATGTGCTAACTGGATAAAACTCATTGGAAAATTAAAATCTCCTTTTACAGGAGAGACTCAAAAAAAGAAAGAGTCATGGCATACAGATAATTAATGTTAAAATGGCTCATGTTAATTCTCATATATATACCAGTTTTACTGCTAAAGTGTTTCCGTAAATCTTTGATTCAAACTGTTTCATGCAAACCATTATAGGTGCGATACTCTGGCTACATGACAATTTGTTCTTGTCATTTGCTCCATGACAACTCGCCCTGGACAATTAGCTCTGGTGTCAATCAGCTCCCAAGTCAATTCAGCCCTGAACAATTCGCCCCCAGTGCAAATATTATAAAATAAACACCTGGTTGGTGCATTTCATCCACTAGATGAGTCAATGTGCTCAAGGGTTGTAGAAGTGGAGGTTGTACTTTAATCATTGTTGGAGTACAGTACGATGTGCAGTGGGAGCCAGTTGTCTGTGGATGACCTGATGTGGGAGCTAGTTGACATCGAAGCTACAGGAATAGTCTGGGGCGAGTTGTCACAAAGTGAAATGATAGGGACGTATTGACATCAGTGACTATGTTATGTTATAGTGAAGTCCATGTGCAGTACATGAGCACCTAATAATATAATGGGCCAGCTGAATGAAAAAAACATTCGTGCATAAATTGCTGCAGTCCCAGTGAGTACAGTAAAGACATCTATGATCAGTTCAGTGTACGTATATACAGTATGCCTCTGCATTCTTTTTGTGATTGCATTTTTTTGCTTGTCTTGTAAAATGCATATATACAAGTTTTGCGTCATTTGCCATATTTTTAGATTTCAAAGAATTCAAGGGGTACTCCATTTACTATGAATATACAGCTTTGCTTGAACACCCACTGTTTGAATTCACTTTTCTTGTGACTGAACTGTACTTGCATGAAACAGACACTTCTCTGTGACCTTACTGGAGCTGGTAACAGCAGTACTATATCCAGGCCACAAAATAAAAACTTTATCAAGAGGTATATCACATGAAATGTGACCCCATATGAAAGAATTTAGAAACAGTAATAAATGGCAGGGATCTTCGTTAGAGGTTGACACAGAGTGCAGGGATGAAGTATGACAGTTTATATAAAAAACATTTAAACATTTACTGCTGCTTTAACATTTGCAACTGATGAATAGACCTATTAAAGGAGAAAACAAATTGCAAAATACTGTGGCAGAAGGTCATTGTTTTCAAACTTTGAGGGTGCATTATGAGTTTGCTAACCCAGACCCCCCTGTAAACCCCAATAATTTATCTATTTAATTTTCTTAGACTGGGAAAGGAGGGCTAAACAGTAATTCCTATTTTAGCCCCATTCCAGGGAAAATACAGATGCAAACTATCAAAATCAAACATGATTAAACTGCCGGGGGTGCGTTTAGTGAACTAGGAAAACTTGTCCAGGACACTGGGGAAATTCCCCTACTCTTGGCATGGGGCACTGTTTGCTCCCTGTCAAAGATGGAGGATCCTTGTATGGAGGAGATGGATGTGGGAGTCTGGTGAAGTCCTCACACCCAGCCCAGATACAGAAAGAGGATGAAGAAATGTATGGAGAGATGATTCAGGTGCATAGAAAGCAACAAGCCATTGAGACAGTGAACTTACAAGAGGAGAACATGATGGTGAGCACAGACTTACCAGGTCTAAATATGGAGCAAGAGTTTGTACAGGATTTGCCAGCTACCACAGCACCAGAGAAAATGACTACAGAGGCACCGAATGGACACCCAACCTCGACTGAGGTAGAGCGGGTGCAGGTGACAGCTGTTAGTGACAAATAGCAGATGGGAAATTGCACAGAAGGGCCAGTGAAACATGATCTCTTATCTGTCACTCAACAGATCCTGTGGCAGTTTTGTTTGCCTCAAAAAGACAGCAAACGGCAAGATGAGACTTGGTCAGCTGACAAAGCATTGTGAAATGCAGGATGGACACAGAACGGAACAGGGCAATGGATCCCAGCCCGATGTGGGATGAATCACCTAATCTACCAGAGGTGGTAGTGGCAACCAGGCCTGAAAACACTACACCTACAGAAAACTGCAAAACACAAACACAGAGCTCTGGAAGCACATGACAGGGTAAAACACAGAGACAGCAAAAAAACAGATTGTCTGGGGCCTCACAATGATCAGCAATACATACTGACATTAGTTCCATAATTGACAATGAAATACCAAGTATTTAAACTGAATGAACTGCTACTGATAGAAATGATACTTCAGGAATGTGTTAAAGAGGAGCCTCTAATGACATTGGTACTGATAATACAAGTCGGAATATGAGGGGTGCTTTTGGGAATCTTGGGGGGGGGGGGGTACCCTTTTGGATTTGTTTAAAAATAAGCTAGAACAGGCACCCAGAAAAAAACACAGAAACAGAAACATAGACGTTGATGACAGATAAGGATCACAAGGCTCATCCAGTGTGCCCAGTTTTTCTACCTTATGACTATGCCATATGTCTTTACTCTGTCAATGGCCTATTTATTCATACTCATCTCTATTGCTCCCTTATGCCCATCCCACGCCTGTTTGAAGCCCTGCACTGTATTCATATCCACCACTTCCTGAGGTAGGCCGTCCCATGCATCCACCACCCTTTCTGTGAAAAAGAACTTCCTCACATTACCCCTTAGTCGGCCACCCTCTAATCTCATGCTGTGTCCTCTTGTCCTGCTATTTTTTCTTATATTGAAACATGTTAGACTATTTCACCTTGTTAATGCCCTTAAGATGTTTGAATGTTTTGATCATATCACCTCTCTCCCTCTTTTGCTCTAGGGTATACACACTGAGCTCCAATAATCTGTTCTCATGTTTTCTGAGGCAGTCCCTGCACCATTTTGGTTGCCCTTCTCTGGACTGCCTTCATTTTGTTAATGTCCTTGTGCAGGTGTGGCCTCCAGTACTGCACACAGTACTCCAGATGGGGCCTTATCAGTGTCTTGTAAAGAGGAATTATCATTTCCCTCTTACAACTTGTGATACCCCTACTAATACACCCCAACATCCCTCTAGCCTTACCTACTGCTTTAGTGGTCTGCTTATATGATTTCAGCTCGTCTGTGATAGTGGTGCCCAAGCTTCTTTCTTCCCTTGTGATTGCCAGCAACTCCCCTCCAAACCTATAGTTAGCTTCAGAGTTTCTCTTCCCTGTGTTCATGATCTTGCACTTCTTTGCGTTAAACTCCAGTTGCCACTCTTCAGACCATTTTGTCATTTTTTCCAGATCTCTTCTCATTCTGCCCACCCCATCTGGATCATCTACTCTGTTGCAGATCATAATGTCATCTGCTAACAGGCAAACCTTACCCTCCAGTCCATCTGCAATGTCACTGATGAAGATATTGAAGAGGACTGGCCCCAGGACTGATCCCTGAGGTATCTCAGTTGTGACTTGCATCTCTTCTGACTGTATACCATTTATCACCAATCTCTGTTTTCAGCTCACCAACCAGTGAGCCACCCAGTTGACCAACTTCTAACCCACCCCGAGCATATCCAGCTTATTAATCAATCTTCTATGTGGAACAATATAGAAAGTTTTACTGAAGTCAAGGTAGGTGACATAAACTGCACCCCTTTGTCCACCACTCTAGTAACCCAGTCAAAGAAATCTATGAGATTAGTTTGACAGGACCTGCCTGTTTTAAAGCCATGCTCTCTGGGGTCCTGTGCTCCTATGGATTCCAGGTGTTGCACTATCCTTTCCTTAAGGAGTGCCTCCATAATCTTGCCCTCTACTGAGGTAAGACTGACTGGTCTGTAGTTCCCTGCCTCCTCCCTACTACCACTCTTGTGGAGTGGGATCACATGAGCCCTTCTCCAGTCTTCTGGGACCTCTCCTGTGCTCAGAGACTCACCAAACAGTTCTGCTAATGGCTCTGCAAGTTCCATCCTTAGCTTCTTTAGTATCCTGGGATGTATGCCATCAGGTCCTATTGCCTTGTCCATCCTGAGCTTAGTGAGCTCTTGTAGGACCCTTTCTTTTGTGATGGGACTTGTGCACACCTCCCTCCACCCCTGTGTCCATGGTAGAGAGCTGTGGGCCCTGCTCTACCTTCTCCTCAGTAAATACCGAGCAGAAGTATCTATTTAGGATGGATGCTTTTCCTTGGTCCTCCTCCACACACTTCCCCTTATCCCCTTTGATTTCAGCAATAAACTCTCTGGACTTTCTCCTTTCACTAATGCATCTATAGAACATCTTGTCCCCTTCTTTTACTGTTCATGCTAGTCTTTCCATGGTTTGGGCCTTTGCCTGCCTTACTGCCTTCCCTACTTCCCTTAGGGAAGTTTGGTATACCTCTATCTTTGTCCCACAGCATTCCCTTATATTTCCTGAAGGCCAACTTTTTGACTGTGATCTTTTCTGCTATTGTTTTGAGACCAAAGTGGTTTCCTCCTTCTTCTGCTCTTGCTTTTCTCCCCAACACAATGGGATATTGCTCCAAGTATTGCATCCTTAATGCTTGCCCACTTTGCTTGTACCCCTGACCTGTATTTCTTCTTGCCAGGGCTAGCTTAACTGTTGGCCATCTTATCAAAGTCAGCTCCTCTGAAGTCCCACATTTTTGCCTCAGAATGGGATGATTTAGTTCTAGTGGCCAAATTGAACCAGACCGCCAGCACTGGCAGAGGTCCTAGAAGAAAGTTTGGTGGTAAATCTCGAGGGACACTGTGGATTGGGAAAGGGAAGGATAGTGATAATGGGGGACCTCAACATGCCAGGAACAGACTGGGGGACTATGACGTCACCAGTGGCCAAAGAGCAGAGGCTGCTGGATGTCTTTCAGGATGCGTTTCTGACACAACAGGTGGGTGAGCCAACTAGGGAGGCCCAGACACTGGACGTAGTCCTGGCGGACAGTGATCAGATTAGGGGCCCAGAGGTGAGGGACCCTTTGGTGGGGAGTGATCATGCCACAGTTTGGTTCTTCCTGGACCTAGGTGGGGAGGAAAGCCGAACAAGGATGGTAGTAACCAACTTTAGGGGTGCAGACTTCAGGGAGATGGGAAGAATCCTTAAAGATTGTCTGAACAGGATAAGGCCGGATATGGATGCTGACAGCAGGTGGGAGATCATTAGGATGGGAATACAGGAGGTTACCAGATCCTGTGCAAGGGAAAGGTGTAAGTTCAGTAAGGCCAGAAAACCTTGCTGGTGGACCCGAGAGGTACAGGAGGTGGTGATGGAAAAGGAGGCAGCCTATAGGCACTTCAAGTGCTCATGGAGTGAAAGGAATCAGGAGGAATATGAGCTGACAGCTAAGAGAGTCACCAGGATGGTGAGAGCAGCTAAGGCAAAAAAAGAGCAGTCCTTGGCCAGTGGGATCTGGAGCGGGGACAAGGGGTTCTTTAGATACATAGGAGAAAAAAGGAAAGTAAGGGGGAAGATCAGCAAGATAAGGGAAGGGGATGGTTAGGCACAGGAGGCGGGGGAACAAGCAGAAGTCCTAAATGAGTACCTTGGCTAAGTGTTTACCGGGAGGGGATGGAGGAGCTATGTCTTGCGAGGGGAGTGGGGGCAAACTGGAGGAAGGGGTGGGACCGGTAGAGACCAGAGGCCCTTGACAGATCTGGGGAAAGGGATTGGCCACCACAAACTGGTGGGAGGGCCAGCAGTGCAGGGTGAAAAGGGGGAAGACGTGGAGGCTGAAATCCCAGTAGAGAGGGTAAAGGAATCCCTCAGGTCCCTTCAGATGGAGAAAGCACCTGGGCTAGATAAGATACATTCCAGGGTGCTGAGGGAACTAGTGGATGTCCTGGCAGTCCCTCTAGTGGAGCTTTTCAACATCTTTCTGAGGACTGGGTGGGTTCTCCAAGACTGGAGGTTGGCCCATGTTGTGCCGATCCATGAGGGGGATCAAGAGAGCAGGGGGGAATTACAGGCCCATTAGCCTGACATCGGTGGTTGGCAAGGTGATGGAGGTATTGTCAAGGAAAGGCTAGGGGGGTTACTGGAGCAAACTGGGTACTTGGACGATAGGCAGCATGGCTTTGTCACGGGAAGATCCTGCCCGACAAATCTTGTTGAGTTCTATGACTGGGTGATGACAGCCCTGGACCAGGGTAGGCCAGTGGATATCCTCTTTCTGGACTTTAGCAAGGCATTTGATTCAGTATCCCACAGCGGCCTGCTGGCTAAGCTGAAGGAAATGGGGGTAGGGAGACAGTTGTTAAGATGGATAGGAAATTGGCTCTCTGAGCGCACTCAGAAGGTGGTGGTTGGAGGGGTAGCCTCATCACCAAGGTGGGTTACTAGTGGGGTTCCCCAGGGGTCAGTGCTGGGGCCACTCCTGTTCAATGCCTATGTCTCGGACATCAGGAGGGAGATCAGGAGTGAGATGAGTCTCTTAGCAGATGACTCAAAGCTGAGTGCAGTGGTGAATGAGGAGGAGGGCAGCGTGGCCTTGCAGGAGGACCTGGAGGCTCTGGAAAGTGGTCGGGAAAATGGAAACTAAAATTCAATGTGGGGAAGTGCAAGGTTCTGCACCTGGGAGTCAGAAATCCAGGCCAGGGGTATTCCCTGGGAGGAGCCATGATTCAAGTCACGAAGGGTGAGAGGGACCTGGGAATAGTGGTAGATGTCAAAATGAACAACTCAGAGATCTGTAGGAGGGCAGCAGCAGGGCAAATAAGATGCTGGGATGCATCGCCAGGGGGATTACCTCCAGAAAGGTGGAAGTGATCCTTCCATTGTACAACTGCTTTGGTAGGCCACACCTTGAGTATTGTGTGCAGTTTTGGAGACTACATTTTAAAAAAGGGACATTACACTCCTAGAGAGGGCCCAAAGGAGGGCAACCAAAATGATCTGGGGCCTGGGGAAGAGGACCTGTGAGTAGAGGCTCAGGAAGCTCGACATGTACACCCTGGAGGAGAGGAGGGATGGGGGGACATGATAGAGGTCTTTAAGTACATGAAAGGGATCAATAAAGGAGGCCTCAACAGGGTGCTCCCAAAGGAAGGAGGGTGGGCCAAAGAGAGGTCACAGTGTAAGCTGGAAGGGTGCAGGCTCAGAAGGGAGAGGAGGAGATGTTATTTCACTGAAAGGGTGGTGGAGCCATGAAATGCACTGCCCAGGGTGCTGGCAGAGGTGGAGACTGTGGACAGGTTTAAATGGGGATGGGACAGGTACAGAGGGAGAATAAATCTGACCAGGCCCAATAGAGGTGGAACATCTGGGACTGGGGACAGTATAACCCAAGGGGGAGGGGAGACACCAAAATAGACCCTCAGTGCAGGTGCTGAAAATCAAGCAGACTTGAGAGACCATTAGGCCTATTCTGCTGGCATTTTAGTATGTTGGTATGAAACACAGACACATAGAATTTGACGGCAGATAAGGACCGCTTGGCCCACCTAGTCTGCCCATTTTCCTACCTAACAGATAAGCTGCAGATCCTAATTAACCAACAGCTTACTTCCTCCTACCCCCCACTAGGACTGCCTTATGTCTGTCCCATGCATTCTTGAATTCCCCCACTGTTCTTGACTCCACGACCTCCTCAGGGAGGCTGTTCCATGCATCCACAACCCTCTCTGTGAAAAAATACTTCCTCACATTACCTCTGAGCCGTCCCCCCTCTATCTTCAAATTGTGCCCCCTTGTTCTTGCACATCTCTTTTTCTGAAAGATGCCACCCTCTTGGACTTTGTTGATTCCCTTGAGGTACTTGAAAGTTTCTATCATGTCACCTCTCTCCCTCCATTCCTCAAGGGTATACATATTAAGCTCCTTTAGTCTTTCTTCGTATATCTTCTGGTGCAGACCCTGCACCATTTTGGTTGCCCTCTTCTGGACAGCCTCCACTCTGTTTATGACTTTGCGGAGATGGGGTCTCCAGAACTGCACACAGTACTCCAGATGGGGTCTCACCAACTGTCTGTACAGAGGGATAACAACTTCCTGTTTTCTGTTATTGATGCCTCTCCCTATGCATCCCAATATCCCCCAGCCTTCCTTACTGCCTTCTCACATTGCTTGCCCACCTTTAGGTCATCTGATATAATTACCCCCAGGTCCCTTTCCATTTTTACTGTTGTCAGTATCTCACCCCCATTGTGTACTCTTGCCCGGTTTTTGTTTCCCAAGTGCATTACCTTGCACTTCTTTGCATTGAATCTGAGCTGCCATACATTTGACCATTCCTCCAACCTTGCCAAGTCCCTTCTCATCCTTTCCACTCCATCTGGTGTATCAACCCTGTTGCAGATCTTTGTGTCATCTGCAAAGAGACATATTTTCCTTCAGTTCCTCTGCAATGTCATATAAAGACATTAAAAGGACCGGTCCCAGTACTGAACCCTCGCGGTACCCCACTAGTATGTGATTGCCACTGGCCCCAGGTGACCTTTTACCTGGAGATCTGTGATCCTTTCCCCATTAGTCAGTACTAGATTCAGGATAGCCTATCTCTTGTGGGTTGTTGTACCAATTGATTGAGGCCCTCCCCCTGCAGGGAATCCACTATGTGTCTAGTTCTAGCAGATGTTTCTACTGATATTGACCCAAAATGCAGTGAAATTAAGGTATAGAGCAGGCCTACCAGAACACCCAGATAGGTTATATGTAGCTAGGCATCTACTTAAAGAATCATTGCAATTTGTACCTGATGATATTTATGCACTAATACATGTATCAGGTGAGGCTACAGTCGACATAAGTTTTAAAACTAATGTAAGACTGGAAAGATTTTAGTGGAAATTTAACACTCTAAAACAAACACCATTATGGACCCATTTTATACAATCCCCTGACTAAGCCTCAAATAAAACTTGTCACTGATATGTTTAGAAATGAAGGGGTCAATGTGAGTAATATTCATTATAGGTTACAAAACAGATGTGATATTTTAGAACCCCCCTGAGGCAATTATAGCCTCAGAAAGACTGTGGACAGGAGGTTGGAAATTCAAAGTCAAACTATTTCAGGTTAATTCTGAAGTTATTCTCTTGCCTAATAGCTTCTTCCTGGGAAACGCTAGAGGGATTTGCTTATGCAGAACAGCCTAGAGCATGCTACAAGTGTGGGGTCAAACCCCATCTAAGTAGCACATGTGATATGCTTAAATGTGCATTATGTGGGGGCTTTGGACATGCTAGTGAACTGTGAGAAAATATATTTCAGTGTAATCTGTGTGATTACAAAGGCCATGCCTTTCAACAGTGCCCATGGGCCAGACATAATAGGAATGAAGGATGGGATCAGGACAATATTGTGCAACGTGCACAAGATAATAGAAGGGCCCCACCCTACCCTGCTGCACCCCTCGACAGACACAACTCCTGAACAGAGAACCCACACAGTCGTACAAGAAGAAGGGAGATTACTTGAATCTGTTGTTAGACAAGAGGGAGAACCTGTTCTTTCTGTAAACCATGCTTGCATGCTTGGGGGGGCTGATAAGTCATTATTGTAAATTCGACCTGTATCAGTACCATGGTTTGCGGCAGTACTGATATATGCATTCTGTTGATTTCAGCTGTTTTGATTCATTGTCCTGCTGTTTTTCGTGATTGTATTGTTGTCTATCAATGCCATCTGTATGGCCCAGGTCATGCCTGAAAATGGTCCCTTGGATTAGTGCACTTATCCAGTAAACAAAGACATACATACATACATAAATAAATAAATAAATAAATAAATAAATAAACAAGAGCAGTATCTCAACAAATACCAGCACAGATTGCCCTACCCTTACAGACTGTCTATACTCCATTGCAAAACATGGAGGGGATTCAGATCAGGAATCAGATGTCTCCACTAGATCCAAGATAATCTCAGAGATGGACGAGGAAGAAAAGCAGCCTTTAGAGGTTACTAAATAGGAAAAAGGAAAAAAGAAAAAGGAAATGTCTGCAGAGGGATAAAGAATGACCCAAGCCACTAACTCATCGCTAAATGACTACCATACACCTAGCCTCCTTTAATGTGTGTAGTATTAAAAACTACAAGAAGAGAATATCAGTTTTGTACTATCTTGAGCATTTAGCAAATGATATTGGGCTGGATTTTTGAAAGGGGGCACAGGGCTTGCTGCCTGTCCTGCACCACGGGACTTTCAAATCCATGGTGCTCCAACCCCCTTTGCCACAACTGTGCCCAAATTTCCATTCTCAGGTGCAGTTGCAACATTTTCCATGATTTACAGCAGCTTGCGTCAATGCTCTGGCACAAGCACCAGTACTTAGACTCTCAGGGGTGGTGCACACTAGACCACACAATTGTGGTCTAAGGAGTGGTGATTGGTGCAAGGGATGGAAAATCCTGATCACCAGCATGGGAATGCAGCAAGCCCTGTATGTCATATGTTGGGCACACCAGGGTCTTGCAGCATTCCGGGAGCATGGAAAATCCAGCCCATTGTTTTTTTTACAAGAAACAAGAACTCCAGGCTGGATTTTTGATGCTTCAGGAATGCTGCAAGCCACTGATGTGCCCAGCATATGACGCAGGCTGATAAATACATATGCACCACAAATTAAGGCAACCAGAATTGACCTTTTTGGAGCCATCAAACCATATCTTTACTCTAGGAAACATGTAATTTGGGGATGGGATTTAAATTGTAGTAGAGATTCCAAATCTTCAGGAGAAACTGCTAGGAAAATATATTGTGGTACACATGCACTAAAACAAATATTGATTGGGGCAAATTTGCAGGATGCCTTTAGACAAATCAGAAAAGACTCAGGGTTCACATACTACAGGCATACATATGCCACATGAATTGACTACTTTTTTACCTCAAAGTTTATAATACCTATTAAAATGGAAACAAAACCTACTGAGTTCTCTGACCATCACATTTTACTAGGTGGTTTTAGTTTAGAAACAGCACCTCTTCAGCTTTTTTTCCAATCACAATGTTGAAAATTGAATTTGTCTTTATTGGAACAGATGGAATTAAGAAAACAGGTAGAACAACTTTTAGAAGCTATACATTCTACTGTGTGTATTTATGACGACTTATAGGAATGGTGACAAGACACTAAAAAGACCTTAAACAACTCTTTATAGCATTGGAACACCAAAGACTAACTCAGATTATATTAAATATCTAGGATTTTGAAAACAACTATATAAGTTAATATCTTTTCCACCTAAGGATCAGGCCAGATATAAGTCACATATTGTAGAAGTTAAAAAAACAAATGTTTACCTAGCAATATGATATGGCAAAGACTTCAGAAGCTGTAGTATAAAATTTATTAAAACCTACTTTTACTAATGAAGCTACCACACAGGGTAGGTTATCTAATTTCTTAACTGCACCAGTATCACAATTAGCAGAAGTCTCCCAGGTTATGCTAGAAAAACCCATCACACAATACAAAGTATATGGGGTGATTATGTCTTTAAAGACTGGGACCTCTCCTGGACTAGTTGGTCTGATGAGTGAACTGTATAAAGTGTTTGCAAAAGAAATCAGTAACTTACTGGTCCCTGTGTTTAATTATATCTTAGAACACAATAAGGATTACCCAGACTTTGGAAAAGCCATTATTACTTACATCTACAAAATAGGCAACAAACCACAATGGGCCCAATTCTGAAAGGGTTCCACTGGATGCAAGGTGCTTGCATCAAACAGCAATGATGCAAGTTATACCTTGCGTCATTTGTTGCAGCATTCCCTATTCTGGTACGTGGTCTGCACTGGTAAGGGAATTCACTGCACCAAAGGGGCACTGCGCTCCCTCTTGCAACCTTCATCTGGGTACGTCAGGTCGCAAGGGAGCTTTCACCATAGTGGGGCTGCAGCAACTGCTGATTTCCTATTCCAAAAGTCCTGCAGTGGTGGAAGGAAGGGGGTCAAGTTGGACCACCAAGTAGGTGGTCTAAACCCCTTGTGGCAATGTCCCACAACATGGGGAACTGTTGGGGGGGCCCCATATGTGTTGTCCAGGGGTTGGTAGGGACAGAGGTGTACCCCAGAGGTGTTAGGGTGCCAGTGTGTATGCTGGGGATGTGATCATGCACCAGGTGAGGATGATAGTCATTTGGCATTGCAGACACTGGTGAGTGGCTAATGCTGACAAGCGTACCCCAGATGGGTGCCCAATCATTCCCCACAGCATACTGGCTCCTCAACACCCCATGGTAATCACATGTGCAACATTTGCCCCAGGGGTACCCTGGGCATTGTGGTCCCTTTTGCGCTCGGTGGGCTGGGGTGGGTGGATCCATCTATCAGGACATGTAGGTGCACCTAACATTCAGTGCTAACCTGCGGTTGTGGCATTTTCTGGGTGCAGTGGTTCAGGAACCCCCTGATGTTCCAGAATTGGGCGCATGGTCCCTGATGCACCGGGAATGTGCTGCAACCCTAGATCACCAGAACTTTGTGGCAATCTAAAGGCTCTTTCAGAATCAGGCCCCATATTTCTAATTGCAAACCTATAAGTATACTTAATAGGAATTAAAAATTCTGGCTACATTAATTTGTCAAAGTCTACAACAGTTATCAGAGACACTTATAGACACAGCCCAAACATGTGCTGTTTCTCATAGGAAAACACAATATAATCCTGATTTACCAAGACAGCTTTTAGAAAATAATAGGAATCAGGATTTGATAGGCTATATCCTGGTCTTAGACCAATCCAAAGCTTTTGACTGTGAAGGACATCAATATCTTATGCAAATATTGTTGACATATGGAATTCCCCCCAAAAATTGGTAAGTTGGATTGAGAGATTGTATAAAGGAGCTTGCTTTGTGCCCTCAGTGAAAGGAAATTTAGGGAAAGTCTAAGCCGCGAAGAGAGGGGTACGACAGGGATGCCCTTTAAGCCTTCTGCTATACACCCTTGCACTAGATCCAATCATTTGACAAATTAAATGGAATCACCAAATTATAGGTGTAGCTCCTCATATCAGTGTATGCCCATAGAAGGTATCAGCATATGCAGATGATGTGTGCGTTGTAAAAGATATTATATCAGGAGAAAGAGTAGTTCAAACATTTCTGGCTTTTACCTCAGTATCAGGAGCTCTGCTAAATCTGGAAAAGAGTGTAAGGCTGCCACTAGGAAACTTCCCAGATGACATAAATGAAATTACAGGGGTTGAAATTGCCAGTACACCACAAAATTACTAGGTATATGGTTTGGGAAGGGAGATTCAGCTACTTTGAAGTGGGAAAAGCATCTAGAAATCTATGAAACCAAAGTAAGAATCTGGAAGAGTTGGAAACTGGAGAAAACAAAAATAATTTTGATAATAAAGAAATGTTTATTACCCATTTTCACATATCTGAGCTATGTGTACACACCACCATCACACTTGGAAACCAGAATACTCAGTAACTTCTTTCAGATGCTCTAGGGAAGCCATCTGAATCCAGTTAAAAGAGACTTTACCTACTGTACTTACCATACAAAGAGGGTGGGTTAACATAGGGCAAATCACTAGTCTTGATATAGAGTTTTCCTGGGAGTTTGGGAAATTGTCTGAATGTCTGGATATTTTGAATACTCTGCGGGAATCTTTTCAGACTTTAATGTCACTTTGGCAAAAGGGTAATTCTTTGAATATATCTTATATATGATCCCCTTTCTCCTTCCTGGGCTGTACGTGATGGGGTTATATTTTGTTATATACTATAATGGTATTCCCCCATGTCATATCTAATGAGGGGGTGTCTTACAATGATCCTTTTTAAGTGAAGCTATGCTTTTAAGATGTACAAGCTGTTATCCCTCTGTGTATTTGTATCTTGTAAGTTTTTGATTGCATAATGCATAAATAAAGATAAAAAAAGAGGGTGTGTTAAACATAACACTCCTTCTTTATCAAAAATACCATTATGTGGGGTTGGAACCCACACAGTATACTTGGAAGGTATGGATACAGCATGCTGTATAAACATATATGTCTAAATGGGAACAGGGTGTAGCAAAGATACTGGCAAATTATAAAATACCAGATTATTTTGAAGCATCGCTAAAAAAAATTAGACAATGGAAAATAGAGAAACAGACTATACAGACATTAGGATGGAAATGACTATATAAACATATTGTGTATAAAGTACATAAAGTACTATTAATATTTCCAGCATATATACCCTCAAAGGTGCCACAGGCCTTAGCAGCCTTGAATGACAATAGGGTACCCCAAAAACACATGGCACAATACCTGGCTGTGTAGCCAGGGTAAGTTAGGGGTCCAGAGAAATTTGAAGCACAATGTTATTCAGGAAAGAGTCTGCCCCAGATTTTCATGTATTAATGCTGAAGAAATAATACACCACTTTTATATAACTTGCCCAAACAGTATTCAATTTTGGGCAGATTTGGCGACCAGATGGCAGTGGCCATTTTTAAATAGAATTACTTATAATACTCTTATATTAGGAGATTATTCTAGGATTTGGAGAGGTTTCCATATCAGCACATTACATGCTATTTTTGCAATCATGAAGTGCTACCTGTGGAAGGGTAGATGCCAGTACTTATTACAACAGATACAACTAACAAATACTGTTCTGATTTCACAAATAGAGACAGCAATACTGAAGGTGCAGGAGAGGGATAAATAGAAATATGTGCTAGAAAAAGTGAATCACTTGTGGAAAAATCTGGAGAATTTATTTTAAAGGGAACATGAGGAGAAAAATTATAATGTGTAAGGCACAAGAATTTCTGTTAAGGTTTCTTCAAGGGACAACAAGGAATATAATACTAAATGGTCATAGTATGAATGTACTGGAATCTATTTGTATGTATAAGGTTTAATTTTTGTTATTTTTGTTATTTATGGTATTTCGGTTTTGACTTGATGTTATGTTTATTTTATTTTCTTTAATAAAATTCTCCTACCCTTTTCAGGTAGGGGGCACTGTCCATTTTCAGCTAAGGAGGTGGACAAAGAGGCTAGAGTGATGGTGGTCCGGGTGAAGGAGCCTGTTTCTCTCCCCACCCAGGACTCAGAGGAAGCAATGGATGTTGGATTTGTTGAACTTCCAACACGTGGTATTGATAGTGCTTCAGCTACTACTGGATCTATGTTTTCCACTGACAGTGCTTTTGTGCCATGTTCTATGGAAGATGCTTTTTATTGGAGAAAAGGCTTACTTAGGCAGCCTATTGGCTGCTGAAGAAAGTAAATTGTTTGATTTGAAAACCAGATCGCACTCGCTGCTACTGGACACCTGACTGCAGAAATCATCACTCCTGTTGATTTCCCGATTCCTTCTATCCAGACTACTGCAGAGCTTGCTGAAAACAATGTCCCAGGTACTGTCATGGCTTCTTCTTCATTTGATCATGCTGTGAATGTTTCTGTGGCTCCTCCAACCCAGCGCTTTGTAGAGTTTAGCATTTACAGCTAAGGAAGAACCATCTTCAGCTGCGACAGGACTGCTGACTTATTCTTTGTCAGAATCTAACCTTCTGCCACATGATAACCCTGTGGCTTTCAATCAAACCCCTGAGTGACCAAATAATACTGCAACTGTGCCTTCAGACCATCCTACACTGCTACCCTTACAGACTGAGACTGTGATTTCTGAAACTGCTGATGGTGTTAATGCTTCCGGTCTGGTAGCTGACTTTCCCCCTAAATTGTCTACCACTACTTCTTCTTCCACTCATGGCCTGTCCCTTTCACATCCAAATTTTGGTGACAACCTATCTGTAACTGGTATTACTATCGCAGATGCTCTTAGACAGGAAGGATGGGAAAAAGTGGGGTGCAGGAACCTTGGCAGTCTCCAAGATCTGTTACAGCTACAGATCTTGGGAAACTTTCACAAGTAACTTCTATGTCTCAAGATAACACGTTTTCAGATGCACTGCCCTCTACCTTTGACCTTACATGAAATCCAGTATTACAGAGAGGTGATGTTGCTGAAAATCCTTCTGCTCATGTCATCATGTCTGGCCCTGGTGCATTTGACACTCCGGCTGACGTCTTGCCTTCTACTTCAGTTGGGGCTCTCCTTGTGTGTGTAACTTTGCCCCCCCAACCCCATTCCTGCTGTCTCTGTTGCTTTCATGGTTGGGACTTCTACTGCTGCATCAGTGACTGCAGCACATCAAACTGGTACAAATCCTTGCACTTATGCAGGAATCTTTCATGTCTCTCTGAGCCTGCTAAAAGAAAATACGGTGTGAGATTAAAAGGATCCATGATGGGTGTTCACCAAATTTCTCGTTGAACGCCCCAACAGCAAAACCGGCAGGTCGACTACATTTAGCAGTCGGCTGCCGGTTTCTCAGCACACAAAGTGTTTTCTTAGGGGGGCTTCGCCCCTTGAACCCCCACCCCCACTAAGGATTATCAGCTCTGAGTCCAAGCTGATTCAGGGGGGTGCAGGACCCCGGACAGACAGTGCCCAGTTCCAGCGGGTCACCTACAGTGGCATGGCGCTGTAGTCACTGCGGGGGACCTCGCTGTCAAACTGTCACTGTTGGGTGGGTATACCAGATTAAAATATAAGGGAGGTTTTGAAACCTTTCCTTATAGACTTTATGTATGGTGTAAACTTTTAAAAAGATAGCATGGACTTTCTTGCTACTGAAATCTGTGCATTAATCCATACCTCTGGTGACTCTATTTTTGATGCCAGCTTCAAGACTGCCTCTGGCTTGGAAAGGTTTTGGATGTACTGGTATTATCGCAATGTTAAATTTACTCTGCTATGGATGTCTTTGTAGTGGCCCCCCTTACAAAGCCTGCATTCAAGATTATCACAGTTTTATTCAGAAATGAAGGGGTTTGCATCATGGTTATTCTCTACTAGTTAAAGACAAAATGTACTGTTCTAGGGCAGCCAGAACCCAATATGGACATGGAACAGATATGGACTGGGGGGCAAATCAGAGTCTGTTTATCACAAATGAATGATACTTTGCAGCACTAGCCCAGCTGTTTTACTTGGGCTGGGACAGGACATCTTTTATGCAGGGCAGCCCAAGCCCTGCTTTCACTGTAGCTCTTATTAACATCTAAATATATGATGCGATCAACTCATATGCTCTTTGTGCTCTAGGATCAGCGGGCATGTCGGCCTCAACTGCAGCAATCCAGTGAGTTGCAATTTGTGTTATGAACCCGGTCATACATATAAAACCTGTCCTTAGGCATCACACAACAAACCTGCTGTGGAACAAGAGGATAAAGAGGAAGTTGTAAGCAGGGTTCAGCAAAGATTCTCCACCAAACCTGCATGACCATGTCACTCTGAAGAGGTGACCACTGGTCATCCTACTGATGCCAGGCAAACTGAAGAGGCTACAGTGGTGCTCAATCCACCTGTGCAACATTTTCCCAAGAGTACTTTGTTTCCACCTACCCAGCCACCAGATCCTGCCTCAGACCCTCTCAGAAGGCATTGAGGTTCACTCTATGGCTCTGGATGAGGTCGCTATGGATCAGGACATTGTGGTTCCAACCTCCACTAGTTGTCAGATCCCTGTGACTGTTGTGGAGTCTGTCCAGGATATGCCCTCGCTGTCTACCACCATTATAGAACAAAGATCAATTCAGACTGGCACCAGGAGTCCGCCTAAAGCTAAATTTTCAAAAACTGAAGATATTCCACTCAAGAATAGATTTGCTTTACTATTGAAAAAAAAACAGCATGGGGTGACACTGAGGATGACTCAGGCATTTCTTCTTGGGGGTGTCCTCCCAATCAGATTCTGATACAGATCAAGAAGCTGCTTCTTCTGTGTCCACTTGGTTTAGAAAACAAAAAGTCAGACAGAAGATAGTGCCTAACTGGATAAGTGACTTCCCTCTTCCTTCTTCTATTATTGGACATGACCTTTAACACCTCCATTACCTCCTTAAATGTTAAGAGTATTAAAAATGATAAATGGAGGCAAACCACTTTTTTGTGTATTGAGAGATCTCAATTTTCATGTGTGATTTTAGAGAGACTAATAGGGCTTCAAAAGAATGGTTTGGAGGGCCATCTTTTTGGTTACTGGGTGAAGACCAGTGTTCTGAGTTGGATATCCTATATAACATGCTGGGTGTTTCGGTAACTAGACTGACTTGATCTAGTCCCAGATAGAGTCCTGATGCTGGACATTACTTACAATAATCAAAATTTTGATTCTTGAACATTTATGCCCCAAACAAAATTCTCTAGCACAGATGTATTTAAGCTTATTCAGCCCTATTGTTTTACTAGTAGAGCTGTAGTGTTTAGGGGAGACTTTAATTGCATTATTTCCCTTTCTGATAAGACAGGGAAGACTCAGAAACTATATTATGATTCTAATCTTCTAACTTATTTGTATAAAACCTCCAGACTTAAGGATATTGCCACTTTTCAATCAATCAATCAATCAATCTTTATTTAACTAGGTGAAACACCATTGAGTCAGCATCATTTACAAAGTGGACCTGGTCAGCAATACAACGCTGAGATATATCAACTAAGATAATACAGAGACATGTCAAAAAGTAGTGGCAGTACAACACCAATATATAACAAAAATACAAGAATAAAAATCTTATTTACAGTATTTACTATATGTGTATATATGTGTGTATATATATATATATATATATATATATATATATATATAGAGGCCAAAAACTCTGTTTAATGCATTAGTTAGGGCTGTTCCACACCGACAAAAGCGAGGAAATTCGGTGTTAGGGTTGAAAGACCCCCTTGGCCCACCCTGCCTACACCCCCAACCGGCATCGGGGTGCGCATTAGGGTTGTCGGCCATAACTCTTACCCCATCACATGTGTAAAGAAGCAGAGATGTAGGAGAATGGGGTGAGAGTTAGGACGACAACCTAATGTACACCCCAATACTGGTTGGTGGTGGCGAGGGGCCAGGGGTCATTCAACCCCAACACGAATTTCTCACTTTGTCGATGTGGAACAACCCTAACGAATGCATTAAATGGATTTTTTTGCCTCCAATTTCCCTTCTTTTTGAGAATGATAACGAGAAATAGTGAATGTAATGCGGTGGTGGTGGGAGCGCGGGGCCTTTGGGCCCCATGCTCCCACCACATGATGTCTTGTCACATAGTAACATTGTGCCCGCAAACGGAAATAGTAATGCGCATGGTGATGCAAAGCGAAACAGAAAGAGAAACAGTAGTGTAGACAGAAATGTTAAAAACAACGCAAAAGCAAGTGCAAATGAAAATGCAAAGGGTAGACATTGTGGCGTAGACGTGAACGATAAGTGAAATGGGAATGGAACTGCAAGGAAAAATGGTAATGGTAATAGTAAAGTAAGCCCACAGGCTGGTTTTCCCCAAAAGCTGCATAAAGAAAGACAGTGAGTGCAAAGAATGTATGCATAATAATGGTTCTCGGAGCAGAAAATGAGGAGTTGGAATACTAAATTGCTTATATCTCAGGAACTGTACGACATATAAAAAAAATTTATAAGTCACATGATTTATGACTTTTCTGGCTAGTTTTGTACTTAGCCCCCTGGCATTTTTCCAATGAAAGTCTGTATCTCGCACCATTTCCAAGATACGGCCCTGAAAGGCGTGGCGAACGCCGTAGTGTTATCCTATGGGAAAAAAAGAGAAGTTCAGAGTGCCATAACTTTAGCTCCCTGTAATATTTTTTCACAAAAAGGCACATCTGTGGGATGTTGGCTGTGTTCCTTCGAATTTTCAGCCCAAAAGACCAAGCCGTTATTTTGCTGCAGGACGCCAAAGGATTCCTGTAATGTGTCGGATGCCATAATGCTATCCTATGGGAAAAAGCATCAAATTTGGAGTGCCGTAACTTTCCGTGATGTACAATTTTTTCAACAAAACATTGAAAGGCACATCTGTGAGATATTGGCTGCATTCCCTTCAAATTTTAGGCCAAAACACCAAACTGTTCTTTTGCAGCAGGGTGCCAAAGAATTGCTGTCATTTTCACACAGCTAGAAAAGTACTGTTGAAGTTTGCCAAAGCTTTCGCAAATTCATTCAACAGTGTCGCAAGTGTGACAGTACTTTGTGAAAGTACTTTTTCCAGAAATTTGAAAAACATATTTCTGGGGTGTTTTACCCCAAAATAAAGACATGGCTAGCATCCTCATGGTCCGACTAGGTGAATACAAAAAGAATTAGGTTGCTAGAGGGTCCCAATTTTAAATGGCAAGCATTTTTCTGATCACTAACTGAAAACAAAATGGCAGATTTGTGACAGTAAAAGGGCCATTTGCGACACTAAAAAGTGCATTTGCGACACTGTTGAACTTGTTGTTAACTTTTACCTTTGACTTATAATGGGAAATTGTTTTTTGAATAACTTTCGAACCGTTTAATATTTTTTCACGAAATCTTCAAAAGGCATATCAGGGACCCACGCCACATGTTCCTGAAAGATTTCAGACCATCGCAGAAACTGTCAGACCTGTAGGCACACTAACTAAAATTACAGAAAGCGTGCAGCGTGCGCCGATCACACTTAATAACTCCATGGCTGTATATGCGACCCAGTACAAAACTTGGCATATCCCAAGGTGTATGGGTCTTGATCATGTATGCCAAATATCAGGCAAATCTGTCAAACAGTTGCAAAGTTATTAAGGTGCAAAATTATGGAGTTTAACATGTAAATGGGTCCTCAACCTAACTATAGTGGCACCACCGTGCCACTATATATTTATATATATATATATATAAGAGGCAAAAAACTCCATTTAATGCATTAGTTAGGGTTGTTCCACAGTGACAAAAGTGAGGAAATTTGGTGTTAGGGTTTAAAGATCCCCTTGGACCCCCCTTCTACACCCCTAACCAGCATCGGGATACACGTTGGGTTGCCGGCCCTAACTCTCACCCCATCAGATGTGTGAAGAAGCGAGGTATGGGAGAGCAGGGTGAAAGTTAGGACCAACAACTAAGCGTGCATCGATCGCACAATTGAAACTGAGGAATCGAGGGCGATCAATAACGCGAATTTCCTCACTATCGCTAATAGAACAACTAACAATACGATAGCTCATTTTGCCTCTATTCTTCTTTTGAGAAGTATAATGAGAAATAGTGAGATGTAATGTGGCGGCAGGAGCGCAGGGCCCTTCAAGCCCGTGTTCCTGCCACGTGATGTCTTGTCACATAGTAACATGGTGCCTGCAAACACAAATAGTAATGCGCATGGTGATGCAAAGCAAAACAGAAAGATAAACAGTACTGTACACAGAAATGGTTAAAATAACATAAGCATAAGTGCAAATGGAATGAAAGATGTAGGTGCCGTGACAGGAACAGTAAGTGAAATGGGTTACGGAACCCAAGCAGAAGCGGTCAGGGTAATAGTAATGTAAGCACACAGACTAGTTTTCCCAAAAGCTGCATAGAGAAAGACAGTGAGTACAAAGAATGTGTGCTTAATAATGGGTCTCAGAGCCAAAAATGAGGAGTTGGAATAGTAAATTGCTTATATCTCAGGAACTGTACGATGAAGAAAAAATTTTTTAAAGTCATATGATTTATGACTTTCCTGGCTAGTTCTGTACTTAGCCCCTGTCAGAGGGCTAAGCATTTTTCCAACGAAAAGTCCGTATCTTGCACCGTTTCCAAGATACGGGCCCTGAAAGGTGTGGTGAACACCATAATGTTATCCTATGGGAAAAAAGAGAAGTTCGGATTGCGATAACTTTCACTCCCTGTAATGTTTTTTTCACCAAACCAGTAAAAGGCACATCTGTGGGATGTTGGCTTTCTTCTCTCAAATTTCAGCCCAAAAGACCAACCGTTATTTTGCAACAGGGCAGCAAAGGATTCCTGTAATGCGGCGAATGCCGTAATGTTATCCTATGGGAAAAAGTGTCAACTTTGGAGTGCGTAACTTTGCCACCCTGTAATATTTTTTCACTGAAACACTGTAAGGCACATTTGGGAGATGTTGGCTGCATTCCCTCCAAATTTCAGCCCAAAAGACCAAACCGTTCTTTTGCAGCAGGGTGCCAAAGAATTGCTGTCATTTTCACACAGCCTGGAAAAGTACTGTCGAACTTTGCAAAAGCTTTCGCAAATTCATTCGACACTGTCGCAAGTGCAAAAGTACTTTGTGAAAGTACTTTTTCCAGAAATCTGGAAAACATATTTCGGGGGTGTTTTACCCCAAAATAAAGACATGGCTAGCATCCTTAGGGTCTGACTAGATGAATACAAAAATAATTAGGTTGCTAAAGGGTCCCAAATTTAAATGCCAAGCATTTTTCTGATGACCAACTGAAAACAAAATGGCGGATCTGCAACAGTAAAAGGGCCGTTTGCAAAAGTAAAACTGCATTTTTGACAGTGTAAAACTTTTTGTTAACATTTCCCATTGACTTATAATGGGAACTTGTATTTTGAATAACTTTTGAACCGTTTAATATTTTTTCACAAAATCTTCAAAAGGCACATCGGGGACCCCGGACGCACATTCTCTGAAGATTTTGGACCAGTCGCACAAACTATGCAACATCTAGAGACGATCAAAGAATTCCAAAAAAGTGTAAACATGCGTGCAGAGCACACTTAATAACTCCGTAGCCATATATCCAAACAGTACGAAAGTTGGTGGATCCCAAGATCTATGGTTCTTAATCATGTATTCCAAATTTCAGGCAAATCCATTGAATGGTTGCAAAGTTATTAAGGTGCAAAATTTTAGGTTTAACATGTAAATGGCTCCTCAACCCTAACTATGTAGCATTACCATGCTACCATAATATACTATATATATATATATATATATATAGATAACATTTTCATACAGGCCTGTGATAACTTTATCCTAAGTATAGATGGAGTTAGAACAGGTAGAGAATAATAAGGAGCAGAATACACCGCATAGGGTAACAGAGGATCAGGGGACGCTATGGAGGAGGGGAGGAGAGTAAATAAGTAGGGAGAAAGAGTTGGTGTTAGTTTTATGGGGCTTTTGGTTTTGTTAGCAGGAGTGTGGGCAGGAGGGAAAAATATGCAAGCATATGCACCTAAGGGGCTAAGCGTAATCATATGACAGGCTAAACAGGGAGTTACGAGTAACAGTTGCAAGAGTCTCTGATATGTTGTCTTAGCAGTGATTTGAAGGTTGCCAATTTAACAAGTGTGGATAGCCTCAGGGCTTTCTGAAGGTTATTCCATGGGGCTGGCAGGGCATAGCTTAGGGATGAAAACCCAAAATATGTTCTACATCTAAGGATGTCAAGTGAAAGGTAAGAATGTTTTCTTAGCTAATAACATCCAGGGCTACTAGTTAGGAGGCTTGATATATGCTGTGGGAGTTTTCCTAATAGGGCTGTATACATCCAAGTTGCCACATTTATAGTCCTCCTAGTTTTTGAGACTGCCAGCCTAGCATCACATGAAGAGCAGTGATGAGTCCTGAATGGGGCACTGGTAATGAATCTTAACACCCTATTGTATAGGGTGTTGAGCTTAGCCAATGCTGTACTTGGACCATGACTATACAGGAAGTCGGCATAGTCCAGAAGGGGCAGAGGAATGTAAATGCACTAGTCTGCTTGGCTTCCAGGGTTAAGAGGTGTTTAATCCTGAAGAACAATCCTAAGTGTTGCTTTAATTTTTTAGCAAGTTCCTCTATATGAACTATGAAGGAGAGTTATGGGTCATCCCCTCTATGTATTTTCAAAGGTCCAGTTCAGACAACCTCAGATAAATGAACAATACTTGTTAAGGGAGTAGCCCAGCTCCAATCAAGGCAATAATACAAGCATAAGCAGACTGGAAAAAATGGGCCCACTCACCCAGAAATATATAATCATAATCTTCTATTGTTCTACAAGACAAAAAATGACCAGTGTAGGGGTCAGTTCTACAATGTGACCTTATTCTGATGTTTCAGAATAATCCTTCCTCAGGGTTACACTGGTTAGAGTACTGGTAATCAAAGAAATATCCCTTTTATGTTGATACCAATTTCCTTTATTCTCATTTCAGTATTTAATCATGATTCCACTTTTAGTTCTGTCCCACTTTCACTACTCACAAAAGGAATAAAGCATGAAGCAAATGAGATACACACAATGTATGGAAACTAAATGTTTCTCTATTGGATGATCCAGGTTTATGGGTATCACTTACAGATTTATTGGAGGCAAGAAGTCTGTTTTTGATCTGTATGACAATCCACTTCAGTGATGGACAGATACTGTACCAAACAGGATCTCAGAACTTTTTAAAACTAGCAAGAAAGCAAATAATCAAAAATATTTATACTATTTGGATTTGAGATGACAATTTCAGTCATTTATTTCTTTATCCTCTGATGCTACGCATAATTACATGGCACAAATTGCTAATGTTAAAAAAGAAATGTATGTTTTTCAATATGATAGGGCAAGTAAATAACTCACTGAACAAAAATTCACAACTCAAGGCATGGCGCAGCATGTTAATTCATATGATGGTTGTAAAAACTGGGTAGAACAAAAATATATGGCTCAGTTATAGGATGACACTGGGTCCTTTAAGTCTGATAATTTTGATATGCTGCATATTGTTCATAGGTACACTATAAGTCTTTGGTTCTTCCCTGCCTGTGCAGACTTCACCTGATGTGTTTTTCATGATCTGATTATCCCAGACATACCTAATGATACCATAAATCTCTTAACAGCTCCCATATATGAAAATGATGTCTATTTTGCTGTGGTGTCCCTGAAAGGTGGTATTGCCCCTGACCTGGATGGCCCCCCATGAGAGCTGTATAAAAAATCCTAGATTCTTTAATAGACTGCTTGGTAATTGTTTATAATTCAATCTTACAGGGTGACATGGCTTTACTGCCAGAACTGTCTGAAAGCCTCCTGATTTATTTACATACAAAGGGCAATAAAGCCCTCCTCACAAATTTTAAGCCGATTAGTTTAATAAACATTGATTGGAAAATATTAGGTAAAATATTGTGTCACAGATTGGTTATAGCTGCTCAGAATATCTTCTACTCAAACATGTGCGATTCCACAAAGAAAACTTCAGGATAATATATTACTGTTAAGGGAATTGTTAGATTGTTGTACATCAAAGGGGTTTGTTCTGAGTATCGATCAGGCAAATGCTTTTGATTCTATTTCTCATCAGTTTTTATTTTTGACTTTACAATGGAATGGTATTCTGCTTGAATTTATACAATGGTTGAAATAGCTATATAAGATGGCCACTTTGAAACCAGTTGTGAATGGTATGCTGGGGATTCCTATAAGGATTTGCAAAGGGGTACAACAAGGCTGTCCACTCAGCCCTGTTTTATATGCTTTTTGTACAGACCCAGGGCAGGATTCTCAAAGATCGTGAAGGTTCTGCAGCTGCAGTAAAACATTGGCACCAAATAGTGGAGCCGCAGGAGTCCTGCAGCGACGGGTATTCACAAAGGTGGAGCCAGATTATGACTGGCTCCACGACTTATGGCTGCTTGTGGGTGGTGTCACCGGGGAGATCACTGCAGCTGTGGATAGTAGCTATGGCCGGTGGGAGCAGATGTAACACCCTCTGCAACTGCTGCAGCTGTGTATCGCAACCACTGCCACTGAAGGCGATTTCAGTCCTCAACTGCAGTTGCAGAGTGGGACTTAGGTCCTGAAAGCTTTGAGAATCCTGCACCCTCTTCTTAAAAGATTAGAAAAAGATCCTTTAAAAATGCATATTACCAGCCCAGGTGATCTAGTATTCCCTTGTGTCTCAGCTTATGCGAATGATGTTTGTATAATGGTAGCCAACAAGCAGTCAGGAAAAAGAGTTATGTTTCTGTACCAGTCTTTCTCAGCCATTTCATGTTCCACCTTGAACCTCGATAAATGTATTGGAAAGGCTCTTCCAGGAAACAGCGGGATGCAACACATTTACATTGCTGGGATACAGGTACTGCATGACCCTATAACTGTATTGGGTATTAAATTTGGGATACAGGATTCAGCTTTTCACAATTGGTCTGATAATCTTTCCATAGCAGAAACCAGAGTTGATCAATGGAAAGCTTGGCCCATAGTACGAACAAAAAGGGTTTTTAACTTAAAAACCTTTATTGTTCCTATATTTCTTTGTTAGTTTTGTCTTTCCATTGCCTCAAATGTTGGAAGCCAGACTCTATAACATTTTCTTTTTTAATTGCTGTGGGGCAGAAGACTGAACACTGTCAAACATTCAGTCACTTATAGATCTGTAAAAGATGGCAGGCTTCATATGTTAAATCCTGTGTTTTTTTTTCTTCATTTCGTTTCTTTTTACTAATTTGCTACCCATCTTTTTAGAATATGAAAGATCTCAGATTACATTTTTCTGGGAAAGAGGGAATTTCTTTTCAGAAATGGATGACAGGGGCATTAAAGGTTTTTTTTTGTAACATCCATGCAGACATGGCAGTGTATATCTTTGATCATTTTAAAAAGCTGAAACAGTGGAATATCTGTTTAACTGATGTCTTACATAAAACTAGAAAAGAATTGTACATATATATTACATACTTAGTTTTTTATTAGCCCATGTTTCATTAGCACAGGATCATAATGTTGCAAGACATTATGCCGCATGCAAAAATCGTGCTGCCAATACAGCATGATTTCTTGCATGCAGCATAAGTCCTTTTTTTGCAGGGTGCTCTGCCCCTGCACCCTCCATAATGTGGGGCTGTGCCCCCCGAACCCCCTCAATAATGATTCTCAACTCCATGGGGGAGTTGACATTGAAATCACACAAAGTGCACAAAACAAAAATAACATGTTCTTATGTCTGGGACTGGGAATCAGATCTGGTCCCAGACACAGTACCTGGGTTTTTGCTGCCATTGACTCAGTCCATCAAGCCACGGCAGCTGCTCAACCAGAACCCCACCCCCCATCCAAGCAGAGGTCTTATCCTCTGCACTGGGACAGTGAGAGGGTGCACTATTTCAGCAGCATTCATGGTATCGCTTCCGCTGATAATTAAAGCTATTTCGGTTAGCCCTTGTGTCATATGCTCCAAGTGTAGGACATATTGACCTGGTAGGTGTTTCATCTGCCATCCTGCTGGGATACAGGAGAAAGGGATACTGGGTCAATTAACAGAACCCAGGATACCTCAAAAGATGTGGGACACTTTGTGATTATGTTGCCACAACAGACTTAATGTTCAAAATAACCACCATCATAAGGTCATACATGACACATATTGTCTTAAAGTCTTGCTTTCAACAGTTTAAAACAATGGAACACTTATTTTAAGATGGTCCCTATATATGAGTTTTGCTGTATCGCAGCATGAGAGGGGTGCTGCACTTCTGAGGTGCCATCTTTCGGATGAGACATTAAACTGAGGTCCCATCTGCCTATTCTGGTGGTAGTTTAGGTGGATGTTAAAGATCTCATGGCACTTCTCGAAAAGAGTGGGGAATTTCCCCGGTGCAATGGCCAAATTTCCTCCATTCACGAAAAATACCACCAACAGCTTCATCTGGTTTAAGGTCAGTTGGCATTCATCTGTGTCCCCCTCTCCCAGGTCGTGCCTGAAAATAGGCAGGATTTGTCTAATGCACTTACCCGGTCAACAGAAACGAAATAAATAAAATAAAAATAGACATATAGACTGACCTTGCCAGACAATGGACTGTCCCACAGTTTTCTGGAATGTCTTACAATGTATTGATTTATGATAGTTTTGCAGGGGTCTGATATAGTTTCCATTCCAGCATATTACGACTTATATTAGCTGTGTTGAAATGGGTGATGTGGCATGTTAGATGCCAATTTCTACTGCAACAGAAATACATTACTGTTAAAGATCTTTGTTGCACAAGTCAATAAAGGAACTGTCACTTATTTATGAGAAGGAGAAACAGAGTGAATTGGTCCCCATGCTGGTGGACTGGTGGAGAAATACACCCTGGCATCCCACTTCAAGTAATTTATTTGTTTCCTTTCTTGTTTTTATTTTTTATTGGGTTAGTGGTTTCTCTTGGTTAATATTCCTTTTATGATTTGCCTTTGTAGTGAGTGAAAATTGTTGATTTGTCTGAAACCTATATGGTGTGTATTATTTCTTCAATAAACATTCCCCTATACTTCTTAAGATGTGCCACAGGATTTTTAACATCCTTCTGAACTACCACTAAAAAAAATCCAAAAGGAACTATGTTCAAGGTCTTATTCAAAAGATGGCACAGTCCTACAGTACAGCATACCCTTAGTACTGTACTGCATTCAGTGCCAGAGTTTCTAGAATGAGCACAATCCCATTACCGGACTAGAACCCATGACCTTCTGGCCCAGAGATGGATGTGCGACCAACTGAGTCCCATTGAAACCAATAAAGACACATTGTCAATGACAGCAGAACAAGACTATTGTTCCATCCAGTGTGCCTGAAATACCCCATCTTACCCTGAGACTTGTTGTCTATATGGGTTTTTATCTGCACCACCTACCCAATGTTCTCTGCCTACTGATGTCTCCCTGACTCAAAAGTCATTTACTCAGCCCCAGCTGTGCTTGAAACTAGTACAGTTATGGTTTTGTCACCCACCACCTCAGCTGGTGTACTGTTCCATAGCTCAACCACTATCTCTCTGTAAAATAAAACTTTGTATCATCCTTCCAGAACCCCCACCCTCCACATCAGCTTCCACCCATGTCCCTGTGTTTTAGATTCACTATTGCTATTGAATACTTCCTCAATGCACAGCTTGTTCATTCCTTTTAGCAACTTGAAGGTCTCAATCATATCTCTCCACTCTCCTCTGGTCTCCAGAGAGTTCATGTTCAGGGCAGTAAGCTGGTCCTCATTGGATCCACCAGCTGGTCCTGAATAATTTTGCTTATCCTATGCTGCACTGTCTCCAATCTCTCTTTCTCTTTCCTTATGTGAGGATTGCAGAAATGGGCACAGTACTACATGTGTGGCCTGACCAGTTATCAGTAGACAAGTAGTAACACCTTTTTCCTCCTGCTGTAAAAATTCTTCCCAATACATACCCCTATCGTGGTTGCCTTACTGTAGGCCTTGCTACATTGGCTAAATTGCTTAAGGGAGTAACTTATGAGACCTCCTAGATAGTGGTGATGGTGGTGGGGTGCTTAGCATTGCATTTATTTTGCCAGTTGTAGAGGACCGAAAACTTATTGCTGATGACAGATTGGGCTCTTAGTCTCAGTTCAGTCTGGAGTTTCTTTGATGCATCGTGGTTGTGACTGCAGAGCAGGTGGAAGGAATTTAGGGGTTGCTTTTAGATGGGGACTGGTGCTAGGATAGTCTCCCAGTATAAAACATGTAAAAGGAGGTTGTCTTATTCTGGTACAGGGATGGTTTCACCTGTCTCCAGAGTATTTTAGAGGTTTTTCTAGCCCCAGGGATGGTCAGTAGGATAGCCTCCCAGTGCTGCACTAGTTTTGTGGGGGGCACACGGATGGTTTGCCAACACTGAGGATGGGCTTCCAGTGTTGGGGGAGAAAGATAAGAGACAGAGACAGACAGAGAGAGAAAGAGAGAGAGAGAGAGAGGAGAGAATATACATTGGGGGTTCTTATGAAAAAATATGTCTACATGACAGTACACTTAGTGACACATTCTTGACCAATTTGTCATTAACAATACCAGCACACAATAGTTGGATTTGTTCTGTGCATGCAGTATATCTTCCTTGAGGATTACTTTATTTGTTCTACTAATGACCAGGTCATTATGTGTAAACTCAGATTAATCAGAAGCAAAGGCCAGGAGGGTAAGCATGTATACCCTGCCAATGTTTGTGATTTAATGTTTTGAGGATTTGTCTGTGGACCATTCTACAAAATAGAGCAACCTTTGCAAAAACTTAAAAATGATTTTCTAATGAAGTCTGCATCTCAAAGACCAGATAATAGATTGGGCTGATGTTGTCAGGATTTCTACAGTAGATTTTAGTACCATCTGCAAACTCTGAAATGTTCGGCCTGTACTGTCCCTGATATCTGAGATACAAGTGAAAAAAATAGGGGCTTTATAACTTAGCAGCAAACCCTAACTATTAGAAGGGGAAGGCAATCCCATGCATTTTTTTAACTAATACGAAAAAGGTAGTAAAAAGCCACACTAGCCTGTTGAATATTTTTATTTATTAGAGTCTAGGATTATAATTACCTTTGAGCCAATGCTCTTTTACAAAGGTTCCACATCAGGATGAGAACAAACAAGCAGGCCATTAATTATTACAGGATAACAGGTTACAGTTGTTTATCATCACAAGAGTACATACAGATTAGGCAGTACTAGGGGCATGCACAGGACAGGCATAACATTGATTACAAGAGCTTGGTGAGGCACGAGAAGAAGATGCTGCTAAATGCAAGTGTCAAACGCACAGGAAGTGCAAGTGGAAAGTGCAAGTAATAGGAGGAGGAGGGGGAATGTAGAGGGGAGAGTGGGGTGGATGAGAAGGACAAGTGCCACAAAGGGAACAGCAGGTTAGAGAAGACAGTCACATGTGCTAGAGACAGAAAGGAACAGGCAGAGATTAATTTGAATGGGCCTTGCTTTGGTAGGGAGGAGATGTCCCTGGTGAGACCATTTAGTCAGCTGGGGGCTCTATAGGCAAAGGATCTTTGTCCCTGTGAGGTCCGGCATCTTGGAATATGCAGTAATTTAGATTCAGAGCCCCTGGTGAGGCAAGGATTCTGAGCAGGTTGTAGCAGAGCTTGAACTTCAGGTGGGGCAAAGCCCATCAATGTTTTTTTAGCCATTATGCATGTTAGATACTTGATGTGGCTTGAGAGTTGAAGCCAACCAGTTTGAGCATCTAGGTCACATGTATGTGTGAGACGATTGGATCTGTTCATAGCCATAGATAAGTGCCTGAGGGCGGTGGTGGAAGCAGAACCATAGATGATGAGTCCATAGTTAATAGTTGAGATCACTGAGCTCTGAACTGCAATCCTTAAGGCTTGGAGTTAGGCATTCTATGCCTGTAAAACAGGCCAATGCGTGTGTTAGTCACTTTGACAACATTGTCAATGTGAGCCCATAGGATAGACAACTGTCAAGAGTGATTCCAAGGTATTTGAAGGTTTGCACTTGTTCTAGGATTGCACCTAGGCAGTTTGCAATAGTGAGGGGTTGTCCGGTGCTTGTTTTGTGAGCTGCAAAAGAGCATGGACTTTTTTATAGTTGAGGATAAGTTTGTGTTTACTACACCAGTTTTCAACTGAGGAGAAGCCATGCTGTAGTTTGCTTTACAGAAGATGAGGGTCCTTGTGGGTGGAGAGTGGATGACAGCTTTGTCGGAGTATAGGAGGAGTTGCTCAGGACAGGCTTGTGGAAGACTATTTAGGAAGACGCTAAAGAGAAGAGGCCCAAGGATTGACCTTGTGGCACTCCAGAGTTCACTGGTCTGGCATCAGAGAAAAGTCAGCTATTTTCACTCTTTCTGAGTGGTTTTCCAGGTAGCTGTTAAACCAGGATGTAGATTCAGGGAAGTCCAGTATTTAGTAGCTGAGAGAGTAGTAGATGATGATGGATGGTATTGAATGCCTTTGTCAGATCAATGAAGACTGCCCCTGTAAGAAGGCTATTGTCCAAGGAACTATGGATTGCACCAGTGAATTCAAGGAGGGCTGAGGTGGTACTGTGACCTTTTCTAAAGCCATGCTGTTGAGCACACAGGACATCATATTTATCAAGGTATTCCATAAACTGGTCCGACACTATACGCTCTATAGCCTTGAAGATCAGGGGTAGTATGGAGATGGGCCAACAGTTCACCAGGAGGGCCCTGTCCCCTCTCTTGTGTACCAGTGTGACAGAGATGGACTTCCATCTGTCAGGGAACTGGCCAAGAGAGGGAGAGGTTGAAGATTTTTGTTAATGGTAGGAGCACTTCGTCAAGGGTAAGGCAAGCAGCATGAAGTCAAGGGAGTCCCCACTTGATCTGGACCTAGCAATAGCTTTACTGATGTAGTTGCAAGCTTCACACGGTTTGACTGATCTGAAGTAGAATGGAGGCTGGTTTGGAGAGAGGGTGGGACTTGGGGGAACGTTTGGGGTTTGCTTCATTGAAATAGTCAGGTAGAAGAACAGAGCTGAGGTCAATGAAATCTGAGTTGAATGAATTTGCTATGGTAGTCGGATCCAGCATTGTGATACCATCTCGGCCAGCATAGTGGGTGAGGTTTTGTCTGCTTCCTGTAATTTCTTTAATATTGTTCCAAAATGAATTCCCCTTGCCCCAAGTGTTTGTCAGGGCATCCTTATAGTAGGTACTTTTCTGCTGGTGGACTAATTTTGTGCAGTTATTATGAATTTGTTTATAATTCTGTATGTCAATTTGCTTTCCAGTTTCCCGAGTCCATACCCAGAGATGGTCCCTGGATTTTAGTTGTGCTAGTAGTTCAGAGGAGAGGCAGGGGTTGCACAGGCCTTTGACTTTCCACTTTTTGAAAGGGGTATGATAGTCACAGGCAGCATTAAAGATTTTGATGAAGAGGTCAAGGTCAGTGTTGACATTGAGTATGGAAGATTGGGGACCAATCTTGCAGTCTTAGGCGGATTTTAGGTGTTTCTACTGCCCTCGTGAAGGACTCTGCTGTTGATTAATTTGGGTCATGTTTATATATATATATATATATATATATATATATATATAAGAGAGAGAGAGAGAGAGAGAGAGAGAGAGAGAGAAAGAGAGAGATGCCCTTTGGCCATTAAAGTATTTAAAGTGTTGTTTTCTCCTGACTTGAGTATGGATATGAAACAGTGCCAAAGTAAGACCAGCCGGACAGGTACTGTACAGTAGATACTCATGTATAAGTCTAGTTTTTATGGTAAAAAATAAGTATGTAAGGAGCGGGACTCTACTTATCTGTGAGGTTGATCTAGCTGTGAGATTTACAATGATACAATATTTTTTGCAACTGTGTATCTTAATTTTGTGTCCAGAACTGGCCACAAATGCAGAGTCTGTGCCTGATGTTGGTCACAAAACACATTTTTCCATCAAATTTGGGCAGTAAAATTATGTCTGCAGTTTTGATAAAATTAACAAGGTAATGTGAGTCAACTTACGTGTGAGGTTGAATTATAGTCAAGTATATATGATATGCAAAGCCTTAATGCTTCCCACATGTATTTAGTATACTTCTTTGGAGGGGCTTTCATAATGCATTGTGGTGCTAGTTTGTTCCTCCAACACTTAATTCAGCTCATAATGTTATGAGCAGCAGCAGCAATTAAAAAAATCCATGCCTGTTTTTTATTTAATAAAACTGGGAGAATCAGTTGACTCCTATGGAGGATTCCTTTCCATTCTATAGAAAACAATGATCCTTTAAATTTTTTACTGCCTTTAACATGTTCCTACATGCAATTCCAAAATGTCCTACCTCTAGTTTTAGCTAAGCTGCCCCCTCAAACTGTGGTGATAGAGTAGCTTTTAGTCAGAAGATTGCAATGGGGAAACTAATATTGCTTTCAGATTCTGTCACAAATTACAGGCTCTGGAGTGGAATGCGTGCTTCTACAAAATTCCCCTTTGGCTTACGAGGAAGTCTTCCTGCACTGCAAGTTTTCTTATAGTAATGTAAACATTATATCTTTTTAAGTCATGTGATGAGCTCAGGGATGTTGAAGACTCAATGGCACTGGAATGTGTAAGAGGGTCACTGTTTATCTTGGTTTTGACTTACTGGAGAATACTAAAGCAGCTTCAATTCAACCTAACGTATGTCCTCCAATGTGCTTCTGTCCAGAAGCAGTGATTTTCTTGGGTGAAAGAGTAATTCATTCTGCTTGCTCGCTTTCTCTTGGGCCTCAGTTGAGCCAGTGTTGTCCATTTGTACTGAATCATGATAAAAGTGCGGATGTTTAGTGAACAGTACAGTAGTTCTCGGAGGGTAGGAGAAAACTACCCCTTTGTTAAGATGACACATTGTAACACTTTTTTCACTTGTGAGCTGGGCTTTGATTTAAACACAGACGATCAGCAATTAAATAGCAAAACATTATTAAATGCACCAACTGTGATTCATTGTGTATTTTGGTTTGGGCACCTGTAGGAAGGTTCCAGATGACTGTTTGGGGTAGAAGTTGAGAGTTATAACTAATGTAGTCATGATGGGGGAACATTTGTTTGGTGAAAACAAATGGAATTCTGGTAAAGATATGAGGAAAATAAAACTCTGGGAATAAGAAGTCTGTATGCATGAACAGTCCAGCTTTATGCTGACTTTTTGTGTTTTACAACAACAGGACTTCCTTACGGGAGATGGAGGCTGATAGCTGGCAGAGAGTTGAGTGGAGAGTAAGTGTTGACTGCCATCTTGGGATGGTGGGGATGATATGGGGGGGGTGGAGATGATACTCAGAGGTGGGAGGAATCACTGAACACCAGGCACTTATTTCTTATGGAGATCAGGTGAGGGGGGAACATTTGTACATGAGGAAAGTTGTTTAAAATACCAGCAAGGAGGTAGGTTGAACCACTGGACACCAGGGAAGTTATCTGAGATATCAGTGAGGATTTAGGGACCACTAAATGCCATAGTGTGTTTGCTCATTAATATGCTGTCTCAGGAGATGAGGGAGTTAAAGGAGCATAAATCACTCTTCTGCCTCACCAATGAGGATGAGATCTGGTGAGGGCGGTGGCTGCTTTGTGCATGCATTAATTAGCTCTGCACAAGTAGGGTATTATCATATGCAAAAGGCTTCCATTATCCCAGTGCATGTATTTTAATAAAACTGCATGTCATTTACATGTGTGCCTTTGATGCCTTTGTACCCCTATGCAAACGGGTTTGCTCTAGGCACAGTGAGGTTTCCGTATAGGAGATTCAGTGTGCACTTGCTCAAATCTCACTGTCCACTTGCAAACCTTGGGGCCGGATTCCTAAAAAAGGATACGCCAAGCGCAAGTGTAATACATCAAACATAAATGTCGCACGAACTGGCAAGATACTGCACCTGCAACATGCAGTATTCTAGGAAATGCACATGCGACATGATGAAAAGCATTATGCCAGTGGCCACTTACACTGCAGTTACACCAAACCCTGAGATATGCATATACGTACTGCAAGATGCACCGAAGACAGTAGCAGATAAATCCAACTTGAAATTCTAGAAGCCTCCAACCCACCAGATACTCCAATAGCAATCACCAGAAGTTACATCAGGGGCTAGCAGATGTAACTCAGCAGAGTATTGAAGGGGTATAAAGAGACACACATGACAGCGAGAGAGACACTGTGGAGTAAGTAGTGAATACACACTACTGTGAGTGAGTGAGTGATAGAGGAATGGCAGCACCAGCAGCCCTAATAGGCATACTACTGGCAGCAGAGATGTGGCATAGGCACCACAAGAGGCATGATGGCAGGAACCAGGGGAACAGACATCCACAACAGCAGCAAAGACCTGGCAGATACCATGTACCATGTGTGTACCATCAAAAGAAGTCATACCTAGACCTCAAGGAGGAGCAGTGCATTGCATGCTATCACCTGCCAAGTGCCACCATAGCCGAGCTGTGTGATGACCTGAGGAAAGATATTCAGAGTGCCACCCATAGAGGGCATCCCATCCCTGTGGAGGTGAAGGTCAGCGCATCATTGTGCTTCCTTGCCACAGGGACCTTCCAAACCCAAATGGGTGACACTGTTGACATCTCACAGACTGCCACATCACATTGCCTCAGGCAGGTCCTGAATGCACTGGACAAATGTGTGGATAGGTACATATGTTACCCAAGGGAAGTACAACAGTAGGTGCTCAAGCAGACATTCTATGATGTGGCCCAGTTTCCCCGTGTGCTAGGTGCAATTGACTGTATGCACATGGCCATCAGGGCACCACCAGGTCAGGCTGATGTTTACATGAATCGAAAGGGGTACCACTCCATGAACATGGAGGTTGTGTGCGATGCCCAGTACAGGATCCTGGATGTAGTCACCTAGTACCCTAGTTCCTGCCATGATTCATACATCCTATGCAACTGTGGCCTTCATGAGGCATTTGAGTTGGGACAAATCACAGGTGGATGGCTCATTGTTAGATCAAAGCTGTGCACAGGGTGAACACCTCTGTCCAGGTGAGTTAACAACAACTTGCAGTGCAGTCATGATGTACTGTTCCACTCCAACAGGTGACAGTGGATACTCATAGCTCCCATGGGTCATGACACCCCTCCGACATCCACACACCACAGCCGAGCAGCAGTACAATGACTCCCATCTGGCAACAAGGAGGGGAGTGATCAAACGTACCTTTGGCATCCTCAAGGAACACTTCAGGTGTCTGGACCAGACAGGCGGAGCACTCCAGTATAGTCCTGGGATGGCCTGTAAGATATTCCTCATGTGCTGCATCATGCATAACCCGGCACAGAGGAACCATGTACCACTGCCATACCTGGATGGTATGGAGGAAGACTGGGATGGAGAACACCGTGACCATCCCGTAAGACAGCCACAGGCCCATGCTGCACTGTGCCATACAGGGCAACATGCCAGATATGAAATGATTGAACACCACTTTGTATAACAGCAACCATCAGTATTCACTGTGCACCAGCAGCAGTGTGGCAGCACACCATGAACACCCGAACAATGTACAGACCCACTGCCCAGTGCTGGGCACATGATAGTGTCACAGTGTACACAGCATTCAATGACCCTGTCCTGTGTCCTGTGCAGAAGGGGAAAGAAGGAAACATATTCAGTTCAGTGCTTTAGAGTAACTGGTAATTGCTATTTTTCTTTTAAACTCAGATTGTGGGCTTTTAGTGACACTGTACTTTCTTTGTTGTGTTTACTCATAATTGTTTTTGGGCTGTTGATAATTTAAAACATAGTGGTGGTGTAATTCTGTGCTGTCTTTAATTGCTGCAAATTTCGCCCCCTCCTCCTTCCCCCAACTCTTAATTATATGCCCTGTTAAATCTGATTGACAGGAGCTAAACACAGGGTATAATAAGGTGTGAAGTAGGAGGGGCATAAGGGGGAAGAAGCCCACCCTCAGCACAAGTGTTTTGACTTATTTATTTATTTATTGGTTTCTTTCTTTTTTTTTTTTAAGAAAATTATCTGAGGATCAGTGGCAGGATTTTTAGGACAGTAAATTAATAAAAAGGGAACTAGGAGAGCTTCAGTAGCAGACAAGAAGTGAAATTGCAGTATAATGTGGGGAGTGGTGCAATGCAGTGGCTGTGGGACAGCCATATTCAGGCAGGCCTTCTGGACACTGAGGTGCTGCCCTATCTGCATGCATCTCTCTGGACTGTGAGATGAGGTAGCAGACTCAGAGCAGAAGTAAACTGGGTCAGGAGTACCATCCCCATATCCAGAGACCATCCAGTTCAATGCAACTGCCTCAAAGGATGCGAGAACAAGGAGCACTTGGATGACAGTGGGCTCAGGGATGGTTAGAGTGGTCAGGCAGAGGCACATCCCAGATCCTATTCCACTCAAGAACTCATATGCCACACTGGCAAATGAGGACAACCAAATAGAGGTACCCAGAGAAGTGGAAGGAAAGGATGTGGAGGTTAGCCAAGGAGGTGACCTCAGCGGGGAAAGCAGTGGACCCCAGAGGAGGAGGAAGCAAATCCTGGTGGGGGACTCCATCATAAGAGGGATCCAGCTAGGAACACAGGAGGGGGAGGATAGGGAGGTGAGGTGCCTACCAGATGCCACGGCATGGCGGGATGGAAGGAAGATCCTGGGGATCACTGGGAAGGCAAGACGGGAAGGTGAGCTGGATGTCATTATCCACCTAGGAACTAATGACCTGGCAAATGGGGAGGAAAAGGAAGTTCAGGAAGAGTTTAGGAAATTGGGGAAGGGTCTCAAGCAAGTAGCTACTTCTGTCACTTTCTCAGAAGTACTACCTGTGAGAGGCAAGGGAGAGCATAGAGTGCATGCACCAGGAACTTAACTCATGGTTGAAGAACTGGTGCTGTGAGGAAGGGTTTGGATTCATTGGTGACTGGGGACCCACCTGGAGGGATGGAGGTTTGTTCAAGCCTGACGGCCTGCATCCATCCTGGAGGAATCTAAGCACTATCGATAAGTTTAAATGTTACATTGACAAGCATTTAAACTAGTAAAGGGGGTGGCAGGCCAAAGGGAGGGTACCACTTGCTCACCCCCCCACAGCGCAGTGGAACCAGTGAACCAGAGGAGTGGCTATCTCTGCAAAACAGTGTGCAAAGATGGAGATTAGTGCCCAAGAGGTGGATAGGCGAAAGGGTCAAAATTCAGCAGAAGGACAGACAGCAAGGAGAACCAGGGACAAAGAACAACAAAGGAAGGGGCTGAGTAGAACAGTGAAACAGTCTAGGGAGGTCAAATCATGGAAAGCCATGTATTGCAAATGCCAGGAGTCTTAGCAACAAGATGGAAGATCTGACGGCTGTCATGGTGCAGTCAGACCTGGACATTGTGGCCATCACTGAAACCTGGTTTAATGATAACCATGACTGGGGATGGCCATACCTGGCTACAACATATTCGAGAAGAGACAGAGCAGGCAGGAAGGGAGGAGTAGTGGCACTGTATGTGAAAAATGACATAAGGGCCACAGAGATCCAGGAGGAACAAAATGGGGAGAGATACTGTGGGTTAAGCTGGAAAGGAAAATGGGAACAGCCATCCGCACAGGTGTGGTCTATAGACCACCAGCCCAGGAGGAAGAAACAGATAGGAGTTGATGCTAGCCATCCAAAGGATGGCAGACAAGGGGAGGTAGTACTGGCTGAGACTTCAATATTCCAGATGTGGACTGGAGCATCCCAGCAGCAGCATCAACTAGGAGCAGATTTATCCTGGACTCCCTTCAGGTGCCTTCCTCAACAACTGGTCATGGAACCAACTCAGCAGAAGGCAATATTGGACCTTGTGCTCACAAACAGGGACAGTGTGATGGGGGTAACAGTGGGGGAGCACCTGGGGAACAGTGACCACCAGTCATTGTGGTTTGAAATCACAGAAAAGCAGAACCAAACCACACAAAACACGTATCCTGGATTTTAGGGGGCAGACTTTGGGAAAATGGGAGATACTTGAAAGAGGCATTAAGAGGAATGGGACAGGAATCAGGGGTTGAGGAACAGTGGGCAGTATTAAAATGGGATTACAAGAACAACAGAATTATGCATTAAGCAAGTTAGCAAAAGGAAGAGGAGACCATTATGGTTTTCCAAAGAGGTAGCTAAGAAAGTGAAAGTCAAAAAGATTGCATTCAGGCAATACAAAAAGACACAGGCAGAAGGGTATAGGGAGAAGTACCAGGAGAAGCAAAAGGAGGCAAGGAGGTCAGTAAGAGAAGCCAAAGCTCAGGCAGAAGAACACATTGCAAAATCAGTGGGTAGAGGGGACAAAACCTTTTACAGGTACATACGTGAAAAAGGAAAGTCAAAGGGAGGGATAGTGAGACTGGAGGGGGAGGATGGGGGCCGCATGGAGGATGACAACAGTAAAGCTGACATATTGAACAGGTATTTCTGCTCAGTCTTTACTGAGGAAGAGGAGGGTAATGGGTCTGAAGGGAGTACAAGGAGTGAGAATGGTGCAGAAATGGACACAAGTCCCTTTACACGAGAAAGAGTCCTGAAGGAACTGGAAGTAATAAGTTGATAAAGCAATGGGGCCAGATGGGTGCACCCAGAGTCCTTAAAGAACTAAGAGAGGTGGTGGCTGAACCTCTGGCTATCCTGTTTAGCCGATCACTGGAAACAGGGGAGGTACCCAAAGACTGGAAGACAGCAGATGTAGTCCCCTTATACAAAAGCAGGAACAAAGAGGAAGCAGGGAACTACAGACCAGTCAGCCTCACCTTGGTAGTGGGGAAGATCATGGAAGCACTACTGAAGGCGAGATTAGTGGAACATCTGGTTGTCAATGGACTACAGGACCCAAGGCAGCATGGTTTCACGAGGGGGAGGTCATGTCAGACCAACCTCATTGAATTTTTGACTGGGTGACTAGAGAGGTGGATCAGGGGAGGGCAGTGGACATGGCCTATCTGGACTTCAGCAAGGCCTTTGACACTGTGCCACATAGAAGACTATTACACAAACTGGGGAATATGGGTGTGGGCAGGACAGTAGTGTGGTGGGTAGGTAACTGGCTGGGGGCAGGACACAGAGGGTGGTGGTAAATGGCTGTCACTCCACAGAGGGAAGAGTGACCAGTGGGGTACCACAGGGATCAGTGCTGGGACCGGTCCTATTCAACATCTTCATCAGTGACATTGCACAGGACCTAGAAGGCAGAATTTCACTGTTCGCTGATGACACAAAGCTCTGTAACAGAGTAGACACACCAGAGGTGTAGACAGAATGAGAAGGGACCTGCAGAAACTTGAAGAATGGTCAGGGGTTTGGAAGTTGAAATTCAATGCAAGAAGTACAAGATAATGCATATGGGGCACAAAAACCCTGGCACAATATATCAGTTAGGGATGAGGATATAGCATGCACCGAGCAGGAAAGGGATCTTGGGTTATCATCTCTGATGGCCTCAAGGGAGGAACAGTGTGACAAGGGAGCAGGTAAAGCAAATAGGATGCTGGGATGTATAGGCAGGGGCATCACCAGCAGGAAAAGGGAGGTCATAATTCCGCTATACAAGACACTAGTGAGGCCCCACCTGGAGTACAGTGTACAGTTCTGGAGACCACAGCTACGTAAGGACATAGACAGGGTAGAGAAGGTTCAGAGTAGGGCAACAAAGATGGTGCATGGATTGCATCAAAAGTCCTATGAAAACAGGTTGAAGGAACTGAACATGTACTCCCTGGAGGAGAGGAGGGAAAGAGGGGATATGATAGAGACACACAAGTATCTCACAGGGAGGAACAAGGTGCAGGAATACACTATTTTTAAGCAAAAAAGATGTTCCAGGACTAGAGGGCATGGGATGAAGTTGGAGGAGGGGACGATTCAAAGGAAAACATGAGGAAGAATTTCTTCACAGAACGGGTGGTGGACAAGTGAAACACCCTGCCAGAGGAAGTGTGGTGGGGCTGAAACAATCACAGGATTTAAGAATGTTTGGGATAGACATAAAGGAATTCTGGAGGTCAGGGTAAGGGCAACAGACTTCTAGGAAAACATAAACTGAACTTACAAGCTCAAATTGGCAGACTGGGTGGGCCATAGGCCCTTATCTGCCGACACTGTCTATGTATCTATGTATGTATCTATGTGTCCAGTGTCTGGTGGAAAAAAAACAACCTCCCACGCTGTGTTGTGAGACCAAGGTGCACTTGAAGACAGGAAGGTATGCTGGAGGGACACATACCCAACCCACCACCTTGGAAGGACCGCAATGATATGTCCCTGCAAAATTTTGCACCGAAGAAGCCCCCCCCATGCCCCATACTGTAGTCTGCATGATACATGTTTAGCGCAGCTGTAGACACTGTGTAGCTGCACAGGCATATGAGACACTGACACGCGTTGTGCCACCCAGGTGCTGCACACTGGCCATGGTCACTGGTTGAATAACAGTGATGTCATGTCAGGTGTATGGCACTGGATGATGGTACACCTGTTGCACACATGCCCTGTCCTGCACAGCACTGTCAGTGTCCAGTCTTGTCTGCTAATATGTGAACCCCACACCCATGCTCATGTGTGCAGTGCATGGTACTGGTACACACAGTGCTGCAGGTAACGTAGCCATATCAAACATGCATGATCTGAACAGCCCAACCCACTAGCATATGCAGAGTATGATATAGTGACACATTGCGGCCAATACATGTTGTAGTTGTGCACATGTTCCACCACGTATGCGGTTTGCGAAAATATCACATGCACAAAAGCTGCCATGTCCAAAATGCACCTGTGTGCCCAGGCAGCACAGGCAGTGGATGACATGCATGGAACCCCACCAACATGCACATCACCCCTACAACAATACCTCCCCCCAAGCATGGCAGCATACTGTGCTGCACATGCAGCCACAGTTCAACTGTGTGTTGTGCAGCTACACATCAAGCTGAAGGCAGAATGCAACTGTATACACCATCATTGCTGCATGTGCAGCCTGCATGCCATATTGTCATTACATTTGATGCACATGCGATGCGACACAGCTGATGTGGAAAGTGCAGAAACATGTGCAGAACACAGCATGCAACACCAAACACTGCAGAACCCAGTAGAAGTCACACCATTCAGTGTTGGCTGCCTAAACAACCATGGCAAGCAGAGGAAGGCTGACCCTATGTGGCAGGGCACCTAACTTTACATCCCAAGAGACTTCCCAGCTCATCAGTCTTGTCCAGCAATGGCGCAGGACACTCTTGCCACTGGGCTACAGAGGAGACACCCCCAGTGAGAGAGATGCAGTGTGGTAGGAAATTGCAGAGTGCCTGTACCACCTCACTGGTGTTAGTCATGCTATACGCCAGCTTAAGCACAGGTGGCAGGATCTTTCATGACATGACACCCTAGTCCTGCAGTGCATGCTGGATATGGCCAGGGAAAACGATGTGGCCATGAGTACTGGCCAGAGGTCACCAGAAGGTGAGTTGTACAATGTTGCTGGTCCCTGCCATAGTCACACAGCATGTTCTACATGCCCCAGTGGGCCAAACACTGATGCATGTCCCCACCATGTCTGCACAGATCACAGACGTATAGCCCATGACAGGAATACGGATGGTGGACAGGTGGACCCAGCAGCTGCAGCAGTGGACAGGGGAGGTAAGTGTTTGCAGTCCCATGAACATGGCCAAGCCTTGCTTGCATGTGTGGTTGGCAGTACTGTGAGTCACAGTACTGCAACAGACAGTGGCACAATGGCAATGTCTATGTATGATACATGCCACATAGCACGGCCCCACCCACATGTGTGGATGTGGATTGTGGGGATGCCATGTGTGGGATGTCCATAGTACCACTGCTGTCAGTGTGGTGCTGGCAGGACCACTGTAGGCACACAGTGTCCAGCCAGAGTGGGTGCGGCCATGCAGGCAGCACCTCTGTGTGGCATCCCACAGTCACACCCCACACCACTGCAATGGTGACTCAGTTCATGCATCGACCCCGTCATGTGTACCGCCCATCTCATGGTGTCACACACAGCATGGTGAGCGTGGACAGCCCTTGACACCATGCTCTGTGTTGACAGCGATGAGGAGGTAGAAAAGGAGGATGCACATGCATATCGGCAGAGCACCAGGGCATGCCTACAGAGGGCAAGGCAAGTGCAGACACATTCAAGTGAGGGGGACACTGATGCCCAACCTGCCACTGCATCCACCACACAGGGTGACACAGCTGGTACTGAGGGGGACATGCAGGTCCAGAGACAACAGCCCACAACCCCATCTAGGAAGGTAACACTGGCAAGGTGGAGGCACAACAACACCACAGCCATGCAGCATTTCCTGCCAACCAGGGGGGCACCAATGGAAATGAGGAACAGGACACAGGACACAGCCTGCCAACATCACCTGCAAGCCATGGCAGTGCCGCCAGACATGTTGATGCTGAGTTGGACCGCACCACAGTGAACATTGCAGACATCACAGATGAGAATGCCACAGCACAGGACATGTCACCCATGGGACTGGTCTAGGATGTGGGTAATGTACAGGCCCAGGATGTGTGACAGGCCCTGCAGACAACAGGCGACATGAAGGTGCAGGATAAAGGTGCTACACAGAGCATGGACATGCTGGTAGTGGAATGTGACAGTGGTGCAGACAGCCCTGTGGATGCACAGGAAGGGACTGGGCTGCAGGACGTGGACTCAGGAGCCCTGGCCCAAGCACCAGTGTACTAATGAACAGGGACCAGTGCCTGTCTAACATGGTGCAAGACATCCTTATGGACATCTCCCTGTTTCAGGGCTCACTGTGCCGGTTCATGGATGCACTCCAGGAGCCATGAACTGACATGGTGGTGTACCATTCACCACAAGAGGTGTTTACCAGGCATTCTGCACTGGTTTGCCTTTGCACTGTTACTATTGCTGTCTGTTGTGTTCAGCTATACACTGACACTGTTGGGGATGGTGGGTGGCTGTGTGTTATGGCACCGCATACTATAATCACTTGTCATTCTATCTGTTTTAGCTGTGTTACCTGTTGGGGTGGGGTAGGTGTGCTGGCCAGGTGTTTTGTATTGCAGGCTATTCTTCATACTGTTTCATAAGTTTTACATGTTTCATCTGTTGGGACTGGGGTGAGTGGCTGCAGGCTTTGCAATGCACACTGTTCTTAGTACTGTTCCTAGCTGTTTTACTAGTTTTACCATTTGGGTTTGGGTGTGGTCGTTGTGGATTAGTTAATGCACACTGCCCTACACTGTTGCCATGCCTGTTGTACCTGTTTCACTGTTGGGGTGGGAGGGTGGATGTGGGTATTGGTGCAGCAAGCTTTTCTTCAATGTTGTCATGCCTGTCATACCTGTTTGACCTGTTTGGGTGGGGTGGGTGGGGTTGTGATTGTCACCTGTTATTGCTGAGTTCGTCCATTAAACATGCCTGCTGTTGATATGGACAGATGTGTCACTGTGTGTTGTGTGCATTGCTGTTGCTATCGTACATTACTGATAGGTCACATGATATGGCCCAGAGTGCATGATTGGAACCCTGGCAGTCTGCTGAGTTGCACAACATGTCACATGGGACATATGTGGCACATTGTTGCCATGTGGACATTGTTTGGCCACCGTGCCATGGCAAGTCTGCATGGCAGCAGTATGGTCCTATCAATGACTGCAGGAACCATGTGTACATGCAGACACAGGGGCCACAGTACACCACACTGTCCAGCCCTGACCAATGTGCTGGCTGTGGGCTGACAGCCCGCACACCACCTGTGGGGAAACACAACTACAGGTGGCACTGGTGGCAGCAGCACATGTCCAAAACACACACCACACTATGTTGGCGACATGCTGCCCAGTGCTGCTCACCTGTCATGGCATAACTGTTTATAGAACCGGTAGCCATGTCAGATGGGTGGGGACCTGGTAGCTACTACAGTTTGCAGGGGTGGTACACAGTTGGATGATGCAGCTATGGGTACACTTGTGTGGGTGCTGAGGCATGCCATAGGTGTATGGGTGCAGTGCATGTCTGTTGTACTGCAGTGCTGGACTATAGTGACTGGCATGCCCCCACCACAATGGCTGGACCACTCATGTTGGACGTTTTGTGTTGCATACAATAATCTGCATGGATGAGCATGGTCTGCATCCCTCACAGCACTGTACTGCACATCAACACAGTTGGCATGTTGTCCGCCTCTGTGTGAGGCACCATATGCACATGTGATCATGCCACTGGACCAACTTGGGCCCTGGTGTGTTACGAAGTGTTGCATGGTCAGCAGCACAGACACAGAGACAGACACACACACAGACACAGAACACACACACACACACATACAGCCCTGACTGCATAGTGTTCTTTGCCGTGCCACAGCAGCGGTGCACCTGCGCACACACACCTCCCATGACCTTTGCCCACCACTGTAAAGTGGTTCTCCATATGCAATGGCACCCTTGCTGGCCATTAGTTCCCCAGGATATGCACTCATAGACAACAGGATGTGTGTTGGTAATGGTTTACTTATTGGTTGTGCCAGTGACATTACATGTCTACCCCCCAGATGTCCAGTGAAATCTTTACATGTGCATATGACAGGTTACATCCCTGTGTTTGTCCTCCACACCTCTACATGACACCAGTGGTGTCCCTGGTTGTGAACCCATGTTATCACCCACTGTGTTGTGTCTGTGGCCACATGTTGGTGCCCCTGCACCTGGTCAACATTGTGTCAGGGAATTTGACAGAACCCATTGTGTGTGTCCCCAGGTTGTGCATGGTCTCAGTTGCCCATGCTGTCCTGTGTGCTTGATTGGCTGCTAAGCGTGTGTGCACTGCACTGCTTGATGGCTGTTTGCTGCTGTGACCAGTGTCCTCTGCCTCTTCACCTGGGACCCCCTTCCCCTGCCTCCACTGGACCAATGTGTTGGGGCTCTGGTGCATTCTCCATGCTGTTCGTGCTCTGGTGTTTTCTGCCATGCTTCCTGGGCTGTGTTACACTCTGTTGGCTCATCTGTTGTATACCAGGGGTGGGCACCTTCCTGCTCACTTGTGCAGGTAGCATTGCTGTGTGTGTTTGTTGCCCATTCACACCGGTAGCAGTCTGTTCCATGGTTGGCTGCTGACCTATGGTGTGGCTTTCACCAGTGGTGCCAGGGGTGGTGCTGGAGGGTGTTGCTGCACTGGTTGTGTTGGCTGCACCGGTGGTGGCCTGGAGTTTTCCTGTGGCCGGCACTGTGGTGTTGCCTCCTTGCACATGTGTGCCTTATGGGTGCATGGGTGATTCTTGATATGTGCTGACATGGTGTGGTAGCATGGATGGTGGCTGTCACCTCTGTGGTACATTCTCGTAGGTTGGGCACACCTGTGCTTGTGGTGGTCACTGTACAGCTGTCATTGGCCATGGGGTTATGACATCCTGTTGCTGTCTGGCTTGCAGCGCAGTTGCGATGGCATGCAAAGCTGTCGTTAGGGCCTCTGTGTGCTGTAGCACTAAAGAATGCTCCAACACAGTGGTGCACCACTGCATTGCATCCATCTGCCTGTGTGATTGGTTAATTAGGCCATGCAGGGCCAACACAACATCCTGCAGGGCTGTGTTGCTGTATCGAGACCCTGCCTGTATGGCAGTGACCATGTCTGCCATATCCCCCTCCATCTGGTGCTAGTGTGCCTCCATGCTGGTACACAGGGCACCTATCTCCCATGTGAGTTCATCCTGCTTGTGTACCACAGAGCTGGGTACTCCCCAAATACTCAGGGTTGTGGTGCCTTGCTGCAGTGTCCTCGTGGCCTCCTCCAGTTGGGCCTCTAGGTTGTCCATGCTTAGGGGCTCATCTGCTCTGACAACATTGTCAAGGATGCTTAGGGTGTGCACTGTGTCCCTGCTCCATGCTGCTCATGTTGCCTGTCCTCCATAGAATGCCATGTTGCTGTTCCTCATCACTCCTTTGTGTGGACCATGTGAGTCCCCATGCTCCTCCCCTCCTCTTTTCCCTCTGCACATCATCCTCCTCACCTCACCCTCAGTTCCCTCCATTGCAGCCTCGGTGTCCTCCTCAGTGCCATCAGTATGCCCTGGACATCAGGGGTTGCGGGACTGCTGGTCTCACTGCTGGTGCCATCCCCTCAGTGTCTTCCTCATGGGTTTCCTGCTGTAGACTGGTTCCCACCTGGCCTGTGCTTCCTGTGGTTGCAATGCAGGATAGTCACTTGCATGGCCTTGCAATGGTTTAGTCCTGCCTCTCTGGCCACTCTGTGGCACTGTACAGCTTCTTGTTCTTGCAGCTGGCTGTTCCATGCCACCATTCCTATTGGTACAGTTCTTGTGCCTGCCACCAGTGTGTTGCCTACTGCCCCATGTGGATGGCTGTGGGGCATGCTCTACATTCCCCAGTGGGTGCAGTCCTCTGTCTGGTATGGGTGCCCCATACACATTGTCACTGACCCACCCGCCTTCAGGGCCGTTTGTTCAGCCACCTCCCATTTGCAATGTTCATATGCTGCCCATGTCTGTGTGGGGTGGCACACCAGTATGCTGCCTTTTCCCTATGGACCTGATGCATATGCCTGTGTGGCACTGGCTGTGCACCAGTGAATGTTTCTTCTGGACAGTTCCTGTATTGGTCACACACATGCACATACCCATCTCCATATTCACAGATGTTGGGTGTGTCTCCTCCCCTCCACTTACCTCTGGTGCTCTTCAGCCTGAAGGTGTCGAGGTTGGTGTCACCACTGTTGCTGTGTTGATCCAGTAGGGTGGCTACCATCTGCTCCATGGCTGTCAGGGTCTGCACCTGGGTTGGCCCACCCCCAGTGGCCTGGGTACTGTGCCTATTGTGGGCCAGCTTCTGTTTTACCACTCTTTTAACATCATTGTATTTTTTTTGCAGGTTCCAGACCATTCGCTTCTGGGTGGCCACTGTGTTGACTTTTCTGGCCATCCTGTTCCAGGCCTGCTTTCTCTTGTCCCTTGTCTTTTGTTGCCACCCCTGATGAGCAGTAGTGCTGCTCTGGCATCCACCTCTTCTATTAGTATGTTTGTCTCTGTGAGAAGTTTTATTTTTTTCTTGGTGCCCTGCTGCTGTTTGCTCCATCTCCTCCCTCCCTCTCTGCCATCCTCTCTCCGCCACTGACATTCACTTTGCTCTGTCCATCTTCTCTGTGATATATACACTTTTATATGATGCAAGTTGCGGGCATGCGTGACTTGTACTTTGTTGCAACTACCATATCTTCCAGAATATTGCGTATCTCGTATGTTGCAACTGTTTTGCCGTAACTTGAGCAATTGGATAATTTACGCATGGTGCATCTGCCCTTTCTAGAATTGGGCCCCTTGTTTACACAGTACAAAAGATTCAAAAATGTAACACCACACCTTTTATAAATCTACCATTACTCTGACCGTTGCTGAACACTTCAACTGCAGCCCTTCTTATAACTTAATTTAAGCAGGCACAAATATGCTTTTTTGATACCAGTCTGCATCTGTGTGTACAGCGAATACTTGGAAACTACTTAGGTATTATGAAAAGTACTCAGACCTCCTTAATTTGGAGATTTGACTGCAAATTAATAACCATTTTCTTCTAGCTAGCTACTGCCTCACAACCCTTGCAAATCCCTTATAGCAGTACTACAGGTACAGACAATCAATTTAAGTGGAATAACTAACATAAAATTATAGATTGTACCATATTATGATAATTAAATCAGAACTATGTGCAAAGTAGGATATAAGAAAGGGATATAAATCAAGCTGACAGAAAGCCTTAAGCATAACAAAGGGTTTTGGAACTGTTCCAGCTACAGTATATTCCTTATTTGATGATGCTGTCGAGCAAGAATGCAGTAGGGCTACACTGACATTATAACACAGCTGAAAAATACAAAGGGGTGAGTTTATACTCTCCATTTACCCTCAAAGCATTAAAATCTAAACCTACATCAAACATTCCCCTGAGGACCATAGTCCCATATTCAGATGGTTTGCGCTGTATAAACCTGGTTTGCCCTGGTGCAAATGGAAGATTGTGTATAAATGCAGTATTTAGCTATTTTATTTATCTATTTTTTTTTTAAATTGGTGACCAGGAAAGGTCCACTGAGCCAAGGCTCATTTCCATGTGCAACCCAGGGGAAGGAAACAGGGGGAGGAAATATAAAGACTAGATCCAGTACACAGTTAAGTACAATTGCATAGTTTTAACACAATTTTAGTTCCAGTAAAGTGGCACTAGCCATGTACCAACCAGACACAACAGCTCATGACCACTAACATTCAGCACAGAAAAAGGGGGCGGTGACATGAATATTCTACACTGCATGAGATTTAAAGATTTAGTGCTGGACTAACAGCATTTAGCACAACTTAGTGCGTGCAAATTAAGACCTATGAAAAGCAGGTCTTAACTGCCACAAACTCAGAGGTAGATCCCTAAACTGCAAACAAAATGGCACACATTCTGTACCTGATGGAGACTTTCTAGGAGAATCAGAATCCGAATAATGTGTCCACCTATCCCCAGACCAAGCCCTGGAGGCACTGTGCTGCAAACAGGAGTACTATCCGAGTCACATTCAAAGTCCTCAGTGAAAAACAGATTGTGTTGGTACAAGCTCAACAGGGCCATGCTCATGCAGCTGTGTGAGCTGCTGGATGACCAGAGCCAGACACCCACCGCAGCCATGCAATGTCTGTAGAGCTTAAGATGAAAGCAGCACTGTGCTTCCTGTTCACTGGATCCTTTCAGATACTGGTGGGTGACACCACCAGTGTCACCTAGTCTGCCACCTCATGCCTGTAAGGCCATGCTGGGAAGTTCATTGTATTCCCCTCCACACAAGCAAAGTGAACAGCAATCATGCAGCAATGGTATCTGATTGCATCTACCGACTGTATTAGGTGCCATTGGCTCACCCATGTTGTCATCCATGCACTCCCTGGTGATGCAGTGGAGGCCTATGTGAAAAAAAAGACTTCCCTCCGTTAACTGTCAGGTGGTGTGTGATGCAACAGGGCACATCACCAATGTCTTGGCATAGTACATCAGCAGTGCCCATTACAGCTTCATCTTGCACAATTTCATTCTCTGCCAGACATTTGAAGGTGGGGACATATCCAGTGGGCTCCATGCTGGTGAGTATACACCCAAGGCCAACTGCTGACCACAGCTGCCACTGATGTCACTCACCAATACTGTTTTCCTACATAGAGGCAGTGCATACCCCTGGGTCCCTGGCTGCTAACACCTGTTCTATGACCCAAAATCTGTTGCAGAGGACAGGCACAACACAGCACACTTTACAACACATAATGTTATTAAGTGGGTCTTTGGCATGCTCAAGATGTGGTTCAGATGCTTTGATCATTTGCTGGTGCCTCACACCACAACCTTCAAAAGGCCTGTGCCACATTCATTGTTTGTTTCATACTACACAATATGGCACAGAACCATGGAATATGCCTACCGGTCCTAGAGGGAAACATTGTAGTGGATGCAGAGTGGATGCAGAGACAGTGGACCAGGGGATGCAGGGGCAGCTCATCAGGTCCAGGGAGTACAAGGACCACCTCACTGCAGTCCTCTATGGCCCAGATAGTGAGTACATATTACACAGGAGACAGTAATAGTGTAACAAAATCTATTAGAAATGTAACAAAAAAGGCATGTCAAAACAATGCAGTAATTCAAATAAAAACAGCAATCCAGGCAGGGGGTGGGAAAGAGGGATTCAATCAAAAGAATAGCTGTTCAGCACTTGGGAAAGGGGTTCAAACAAAAGACTAGCCATCTGAGTGTGGGGGATAGGATTCAAACAAAAATATAGCCATACAGGTTGGAGAGTCAAACAAAAGAATGGCCATGTAGGCAGGGGAGGAAGTCAAACAAAGAACTGCCATCCAAGTGGGTGGAACAGGGAATCAAACCAAGCGATAGGCATTCAGGAAGGAGGAGAAGAGGATTCAAACCAAAGACAGCCATCCGGTGGGGGCTTAAATCAAAAACATAACCATCTAGGTGCGAGGGAAGGGGTATTTAAACTAAAACATAGCCAACAAGGTGGGGAAGAGTTCAAATCAAATCAAAACCATCCAGGTGGGGTGGGGAAGTGGGAGATTCAAACCGAATCAAAGCCATCCAGGTGGGGTGGGGAAAGTGGGGGATTCATACCGAATCAAAGCCATCCAGGTGGGGTGGGGAAAGTGGGAGATTCAAACCGAATCAAAGCCATCCAGGTGGGGTGGGGAAAGTGGGGGATTCATACCAAAATATAGCCATCCAGGTGTTTGGAAGAAGGATTGAAACATGAACATAGCCATCCAGGCAAGGGTGGTGGGGTATTGGAGTGAGAACCATGGTTTGTGACAAGGGGAGCATGAGGCAGCAAACCTGGGGTAGGGCACAGGTGTGACAAGCTCCTCTATGTGTGGCTTGTACCTCTACCTCAGACATGGGGCTGATGCATGTGATGTGTACTGATGAGCAGCAGGAGGAACCATCCACAATGGGGATGAGCACGGGACAGCATGATCTGTCCACTGCCATGGCCCCATCGGATACTGACACCAACAAGGAGCAGGCCTTGACCAGAGGTGTGTGCATCTGGCTCCCATGGGCCAACATTGTGGCCAGCACCTGTATTCAGGAGATCACAGCTGCAGCTTCCAACACAGCAGCAACCATGGCACCAAAACCAGCACCATGGATTGTTCCATTCGGGGGAAATCAAACTCAAAGTTCACCACGTGTTCTGCATAGTGAACCTCTGCACACTACTTGTGTTCTACACCATTTCCCTTATGCAGTCCATCTCAGCCTGCAGACCCTATTGAGCCCCCAAGGTAGCTTGCAGCAGCTGCCTGTTAGCTGCCGTCTACTGACAGCATGGATTGTCCTGGGTATAGGGTCAGGCTGCACACAGATCCATTGTGTGGGCTGTGGTGGCACCACTGTTGGTGATGTGCCTTGAAGAGTGGGCAGGGAAGGCACAGTGTTGGCTGGGCTGTGGGGTTTGACCTGGGATGGCACACCAGTGGCTGAGCCTGGAATTGGCCTGCAGTAGCACAGCAGTAGCTGGGCTGGACACATGGGCTAAGGGCATGGGCGGGAGTGGCACAGGGGTGGCTGGGCCAGGGTCATGGGCCTGGAGTAGCCCAGCAGTAGCTAGTCTGGGGAGGGGTGAGTGACTGTCCCCCACTGGTGGGGGGGCCAGCAGGGATGGTGTCCACTGATAGTAGTAGCGTTGCAAGCAGACAATCCCTTCCACCATCCTGCAACACTGTGGTGTCAGAGCTGAATCTGTTATCATGCTGCAGCCTCCACTACTCTATGTATGTCTCCACATCACTGTCTATGTCCTCCTGTGCCCTAGCAGTTAGCAGCTGCAGGGCCTGCATCATTCTGGATGATCTGGGTGCATTATCATCCACTGTGTCTGACTCCGAGGGCTGGGATGTTGACAGCAGAGATGGACATTGCTGATTTATGCACATACCTATGGCTGGACCATGTTAATATGCAGGCCCAGTCTATGGTGTATAGACACACATGTCATCCATGCAGTGAAGTGCCTATACACTCTGAGTGTTATACACATCTTAAATGCCTTCCATGATTCCATCACCAGTGATCACACAAATATGACACGCATGTTGCAGAGTAGGAGATTTCCATTAAGATGTCCACACCACCAGGCAGCCTACTCCCATTGTGTAATCCATCCAACAGGTACACCATTACTAAAAGTGTGTGCAGCAATGAGGGCCCATGTGGTGGTGTACCAAGACTCATGCAGGATGCATACATAAGGCTATGGTAGGAAGTGTTCGCAGAACACATATTTGTGAAGTACATCCTGTGTTTGTCCTCTGTGCCTAACCATCTGTGGTCCACCTCACCATGGCATGTTTTCTCTCTGAAAAGCATGCAACCCCTAACATCATTGGTGCATGTGCACACCCAACTTCAATGTACCAGGGCTACTGTAGCCACTCACATGGCTGAGATGATCCCACCTGTCTTTGTAGCCACCTCTGGGGACCCCGTTATGGTGGCGGGCTGAAATATGCCAGACATAAGCACCTCTGCAGGGGTTAGGGATGGACACAGTGAGCATTGTATACACACAGCAGAGCACAGAGCACATGTACAGTGGCGTGCAGGCCCCAGTGCCCCTTGGCTGGAATACATATGTGTCCCAGCAGGTCAGAATCAAATACACAGTGAGCTGTCAGCATATTTCAGACTTCGGGGCATGTGCAGATAGAGCTACAGGCAATTCTGGATACAGCATAAACTCATTGCTATGAACACACCCTGTCCCTGCTGAAGGCCATTGCAAACTACACTTACTTATAGCCGCCTGCAGTGCCTCTGTTGAAGTTGTGTGGTGCTGTCTGCTCCTTTTATATGCTCCAGGTGCAATTAGGCATGCACATGACTGACTACTTTCCAATAATAACATGAAAATGTAGATTTAAAGATCCCCCGGCACCGTTAGAAAAACTTTGAAAAATGTGAGATTTAGACAGGACAGTTCAGTTTATATTTCATGTATTTTCTATAATTATTTACCTTTTTTCTTTATTACCGAGGACAGCTGTATGAAAGAGGCATACCGTCCCTTAGACTTTATCTGCTCTTTCTGCTATCCTACATATGACATCATAATCTGGGTTGCACCAGGAAACAAGCTTCTGGTCATGGTGCTTTTCCCGGTTACCAACTTTTAATAAATAAATAATCCCCCGTTTATGGCATCGTGTTAATTATCCCCACAGCAACAGACTGTGATGTCATAAACAGAACTGTGATGTCATATGTAAGCTAGCAGCCAGAAGAGACAGGGCAGTGATCCTGTTTACATGCAAATGTCCTCAGTAATAAAGAAGAATAAGAAATACAGAAACAATATTAAAATATAAGCTCACTTGTGCTAAACATTACATTTTCTCAAAGTTGTTACAACGGTGTCAGGGGCTCTTTAAGGCATGGACTATGAAATTAGGTCATTTGCATACACTACGCCTAGCATTATCATGACAGTGCAGCAGTCGCATTAGTGCTAGTGCAACACTGACACTATGGCCAGTGAGGTGATGGCCATGATGTCATGTAATGTCTGCTGATGTCATAGTGCTGTATGAGTGTGCGCACTATGATGTTGCCCTATGCCATTGTTCATGTGCAGTGTGGTGATGCGCCTGTGCAAGCAGACATTCCCCCACTTAGAAACACACTTAGTGCAGCACAAATTAATTTTAGTGCTGTGCTAACATCAAATGTACAGCGTTAACACCCAGACTACTCAGTAAGGCCAGGGAACAGCTGGAGGAGTCTGAGGGAGCTGCTATAAATAAAAATAAATCAAAAAATGAATTATGTCAGCTAGGCACACTCTAAATGGCTAGACAGAGGGACACCAGGTGGTAGTTTTGGAGTTGGCCAACTTGGTCAACCTTGTGCTTGACTGTGAGGAGCTGCTGCTGAGAGGAGGAGACATTCGACAGGCCCAGATGCAATGTGAAGCATTAGAAGGGTGGCACCTGGCATGTCAGACAGACATTTCAGGGATGGACAAGTACTGCCACCATTATGACCTGCCTCAGAGGAAGCCAATATGTCTACAGCAGCTGAGAGCCATGGTAGACCATGGCACTGTTCCATGGCTAGGTGAGTACAGACATCTGTATGTGTGGTTGCTGTGGTGTCTGGGTTGTAGTACTATTTCCATGCTACAAGACTACTTTGTTACTGTATCTGAGGAAATCTACAATGTACTGATGTGTACCTGTGGAGTCCACTTTGTGCTATTGGAACTGATTCTCTGTATTGTTCTATATCACCAGTACAGGCCTATGGGACCTACAGATGCCTCTATTGAGCTGTACAATACATGACTTGCTGTGGATCTGGGAGCCATGCTGCTTGCTATACCACTGAAGGTGTGTGGTACCACATAGACATGTGATCATTGTATGTTCCTTGGCACTGTGTCACATTGGATGAATTTGTCCTGTACCTTGGTGTGCACTTCTAGCCAGGGTGTTAGGTGTAACAAGCAGCATGTTGCTGTCTGTTCAATCTACACTGTCTGTGGTATGTAGCATGGGTGCAGGTATGCATACACCACATACTAAATGGCTTACAATTGTATTGGAGTAGTTGTGCTGACCTAGGACCTGTCATTCTGTTTGGTTACACCTACAGTATGATATCCACCCCTAATGTTGTGATGGTATGATGTTTGTGCTCGGTTTGTAATAGACATTAGATTACATGCATCCAACTATTTAATATGAGGTGTAAATGGGGGGGTATACTGACCGCACATCAACACCATCACAAAGACCATCACAGTGACATGGGGTGTAGTTGACATGTATGGGTAGGTTAAGAGTTGGCAAGGACAGCAGCACAAGGGCACCAAGTAGGTCTTGCATACCCAGTGCTAGGTCCTAGCTACAACACTGGTATTTAGGGTGGAGGGTGGAGGCTATGCCTAGTCCCTGGTCTCATCTGTCGATGTGCCACAGCACGGCTGTGCTTACCTATCTGATGGGTCAGTGTGTGGTCCTGTCCATCTCTGCCATGCTTATGTAGTTGCAGTGACAAAGTACTGGTGTACAAGTTTGTGTAGTGCTAAAGGTGCATAATAATGTGCCACGTGTTCCACTGCCTGCTACTGATCACCTTGGTCCCCCTCCATAGACAACAGAATCCAGCCAGGGCCATTCAGGGCCAGCTAGGATGCAAAAGGCTGGCAGGACACCAGACAGCAGCTGGGAGTGCAGAGCCATGATGGCAGAAGGCAGCCATCATGGGGCGTGAATCAATCTTCAGCCACACGTTCATATAAGTACCTTGCATTGTGTGTTTCACAGTCTGTCTTGCATGTCTACACTATGCTGCATTTTTTTGATAGGGGAGGGGGATGTTCATGTGTGTGTCTTGTCAGTTTGCATGCATGCCTGTGAGGCAGCACTTCAGTGGTTGTGAATCTGTACACTCACCTGGTCCTTGGGGCGCTGTTCCACTACTGAAACTGTGGTATGGCAGGGGCTGTGCCATCTACTTGTTTGATCTTAATTGCGAGCCATGGTACACCAATGTGGTGACAACAATGCTCACTGCCCCAGGTGGTAAACTTGTCAATGTTTGTCAGGTCTGTTGTGCCACATGGTCAGGTCTAGGTGTGCATATCTGTCTGCTGGTGGTAGGTACAGGTCACTGTTGTACCCTTGTGGCATGCCATTCTATGTGTGGCACACAGCACCCATGGCAGCTTGCCTGTGTCTGTGCCATCTCCAGTATCATCTCCACTGGGTTCCACCATCTCACCAGAGCCATTTGTATGTGACATGGGGTCCACAGCAGGAGTAAGTCACTGATTGGCCTTGAATGTACCTTAGCATGTATTTGTTTGGTATTCTGATACACAGTTGTAGTGTCTATCCAACATAATGATGGCCATTGTGTGATCATTCCACAGTACATAGCAGTAACATACATACATACATTGCAACACCACTGGGATGTCAGCAGACTGATGACTTGCACAGCTCTGTATGGGAAATCCCTATCATTAGGATGGGACCTAGTGCATATATTACAATACCACTGAGACATAGCCAGATAGCTGACAAGCACAACCTCTATGTGGGGGTCTCTGTCATTAGGGCAGAAACTAATGCATACATTATGACACCACTGGGATGATGCCAGACTGATGACCTGCACAGCCTCTGTATGGGGGCCTCTATCATTACAGTGGGCTTGATGTACACTGGGGCAGAGTGCCTAATGTTGGCTCTGCACCTCACACCAGTGTTACAGTAACTGTGGTATGCTGTGCCTGATGCTCACTCACCTATCAAATAGTTGCACTCATGTGTTATTCTGCCTGCTGTACATGGTGCTGCATGATGGTCCCATACATTTATAGCTGTGCTCTGTGTATACCACAGGTGTGTGTCTGGGCCCAACCCTACTGCTGGTCAGTGTGGCTCCTGCATGACTGGTGTCCTGAATACTTGTGTGGGCCTGTGTGCTGGATGCCTGGTCTGCAGGGTGCTGGGTGTTTGGAAGCAACTCACAGCCACTGGGGCCTTTACACTGCCTATTTCACTCTGTATCACGTCAAGCTGCTGACTGAATTTAGTTGCAGCAATTTTGGCACCACAGCAAGGGTGACAGTGAAAGGGATGATCTTGATTTTAGATTGCCCCTTCTCCTGTCGCCCTTTGCCCCAACACAGTTTCTACCCCCTCTGGGGCATGCCCGCCCTATAGAAGATTATATTTAGTTGTGGGGAGTGTGGGGGGGGGGAGACCTCTCAAAAGCCAACCATTTCCTGGGAGGGCGCTTCGGTGCTGTACCTCCTGGGAGATGAAATGCCTGGTGCTGTGTTGCCAGGCAGCATTTTGCCTGTGCCATTATTGGCGTCAACAAAATGGATGTTGGCACAGGAGGGTAGAGCCATTTCACTCTGCCTTGGTGCTGCTCTGGCTTGTGCTGTGTTTTCATATCTAGCATGTTTGTTGGTATCCTTTGTCCCTTGCATGGCTGGGTCTGGCTCTGTTGCAGCAAGGCACAATCATTCAATGTGCAGTCTTTTACTGTTCAGGTATTCAGTGCTGTCTCTGGGATGCCACACACTCTCCATTGCAGCTGTGACTCTGTCCCCTTGTGTGTGGCATGTCAGCTTATGTGTTATCTGTTTATCTGGTATCCAGCTCATGTGTCACCTGTTTGTTTATCTATTATGCACATTATGACACTTCTGTGTCCTCATTCTGTGTGCACAGCTGGCTGAGTTCAGTGTCTTTCTTTTCATAGGTGCCCAAAGTTCACTAAGAAATACCACCAACAGCTTAATCTGGTTCAAAGTCAGTTGGCATTCATCTGTATCTCCCTCCCCCGGGTCGTGCCTGAAAATAGGCAGAATTTGTCTAGTGCACTTACCCGGTCAACAAAACTAAATAAAAAAAATAAAGTACCAAAGAAAGGTGGAAGAATGCCATGTTTAGGGAGAGCAGGGATGATTTACTGGCTCCAGGTTGACCTGCTGCAATTGCTTGGCAGGCAAGTCAAAAAGAATACCAGGGCTGCCCAGGAGCTTTCAGCGACCATCCAGCACCAGCAGCCACCACCACCACCTGCAGAACCTTGAGGTTCTCTGCTATGGACATAGTTTTTGTTAATGGGCGGTTGAACTTATTTTTTTTAAGTTTCTATTTTAGGAGTGGGGGGCCCTTTTTTTAATTTGTATTTTACTAGCAGGTGCCCTTTTTTTAAGTTTGTATTCTATGGCCGAGTGGCCATTTTTTTTTCATTTGTCTTTTATGGGCAGTTGCCCTTTTTTTAGTGTGTATTTTATGGGTGATTGCCTTATTTATGTTGTTGTTGTTGTTTTGTTTCTTAAGGGCAGTTGCCCATTTGTGTTCATTAAATATTTTTGATGCATTTCTGACTCTGTTATGTGTCTTTCATTGATGTGCACCTCTCCCCAACCCCACACTCCTTGTGCTGTTCTCTATACTACTTGTACTGTGCCTGTGTACAGTATTATATTCAGTGCTACATTCAGTGCTGTGCTTGGGGTCTATGACATTTTGCTCCTGCTTTTTCGCTCCCTGACTTTTCAATCCCAACATCTTTCTCCCATGTCAGTTAACTCCCGCTAGCCTCTTTCCCAGACAATTCGCTCCCACGTAAAGCCGATTCGCTATCTGTTCAAGTCTGTATATCAAAACGGTGAGCTACATCATATCCTTGAATTTACATAATTGACTCTATCCTGGGCAACCATTGCATAAATTATGTGGCTTCTGAAGCCTCTGTTCAGTGTTTTTTGAAAATGGCAAAACTCATTCAGTCTTTGTGGGACAAAAAGAAGCTTGTGCATACCAACAATTACCTTTATACCCACCACAAGCATGGGTTTAATGAAAAATCAATCTGGTAGTGTGAGCTAGCAATAAAAAAAGAAAAGACATGCAATGCAAGGGTGCACACTGAGAGTTATGACGTACCAGTCATCATGGCAGCAATCAGTGAGCACACACATGCTCCCGACCCTGCAGCAGTGAAGGGGGTAGAAAGCTGCTACCCAGGACCGCACTGCCCAAGTTCAATTACACTGCAAGGAAGACTTTTTTTTTGCTGCACAGGGCACAATAGTTGATAAGAACCTGAAACACACAATACAGCGTGTGCGTCTGCATGGAGTACCACCCAACCCCCAGGACTTAACCAGTCTAGTGGTCCCATATAACTTTACTATTTTTAAAACCAGAGCGGGATGTGAAGTTAACTTACTACTATATGACAGTAGGCCAGGGCCTGACAGAATCTTGGTGTTCGGTTCTCATTCGAACTTAGATTACCTTGTACCTTGCACTGTGATTTTGCGCTGAGCTGCAACACTGCACTATGCTGTTGTGTTGCACGTGTGAAGTATGCTGTTACCCAATATTCTCAGATGTGTTAGCATAGATGCACTATTTCTGAATATCTTTGTTGGCATGTGCAGGTGCTAGTGCAAGCAGAGCTGGCTTAATATGGGGATGCTAGTGTCCTATATTACTAAAATAAAATATTGTGCAATACTGTACCCTTCATACCTGTACTGTTATGATATGTATAATGGATTCAATACCACTATGAAGTGATTAAAGTGTGACATTAGAATTATGGAATAGTTTGTCCATATATGAAGGAGCAATGACAATCTTAAATTAGACAAATATGGGTTAGGAGCGCACAATCCTTACAGCAGTGTAGCCTAGTAGTTACAGTCCTTTTGAGCACTTAATATAGAAATGATACAAGGGAAACCCAAGAGGCATCTGAGGCCCCATACACAGCTGCAGTGGGTGGGGAGCAATCTTTAGATATGCATAGGGCTTTCTATGCTGCCACTCATCAAAACTACCATACATGTTCAAAGGTCAGTGGGGACTCTTTCTCTCTTTCCAGGGGACACAGCTGGGGGTCACCTCCTGGGTTTAATGCTACTTAAGGAGGTGGCTTATGTATAACTAATCTAGAAGGTAACAAAACCTTTGTTTCAGGGGTTCTCCCTTCTTTGTTTTAAGTTTAGCTACTGATATTGTTACCCTACGATGAAGCTGAAACAAGTATACGTAATTGCAATGGAGGGGTTAATCCCATCAGCTGTGTATGTACATAGCTGACACTGTATATAGTTTTCACAACCAGTTTTGGGATTGTGGACCCTGGGTTTGCACAGGATGAATGTGTGTTTGTCTAATATGTGGATTAAACCAATAAAGATGTTTTTAAATTAAAAAAACAAACAAAAAACTGCCATACACAAAATAGTGCTGCTTTCTGCAGGGGTGGTACTGCTGTAGTCATTCACCCTTGCTCTGTACATTCCTTCCCTTCCCATTCATGGTTGTTGTTCAACAAAATGATCCTGTGCCATGACATTCATCCCTAGTGAACCAGTGGCCCTGAAAGTATTCCTGCTAGTCCATGTCTACTCACACAGAGTAGGTGCTGTAAACACAGACTTTTAAAGTCAAAATACATAATATTCTAATTTGCTTAATCAAAATTAAACTTTGCATAAATAATGGTACAGTTTTCCATGGAGTTCTTTCCTTGCATTTCCATGTTTGATGATAATGTCACACATTATGAGAGCCAGTGTTCTGCGTTGTTCCACATTTTGAAGGCCAGTGTCCCTCATTTCATTGACAAAAGGTTTAGAGGAATAATACTCCATGGTGTCCAGTGGATTGCCTCTCCCTAGCTCAGTCCCAATCATGTCAGTTGATTGACAGCACTGTACACTGCCCAACCCTTTCTTCTTCTTTTTTTTTTTTTTTTGAAATTGAAGTTTATTAAATTTTCAAGTATAAAACACACAACACATAACAAACATGCCAGGTAAGTAAAACATGAAAATACATGGTAAACCAAAATCCCCAAAACCAAAACCCACCCCCAAACCCTCCTCGCAATCGAAATCCCCACCCCACTTCCAGAATTGCATATGCAGAGAAGATAGAAACTTCTACCAGACCCAAAACAAATTCACCACCCCCTCACCCCCACCCCTTACACAAGTGTGCCTTCTCAATATTTCCTATAATCTGGATGAGTCTAATACTGATCATTTATAAATGAAATCTCCCTTGACAATAAACTTGCTAAAAACAATACGTAGCATAATATAAGTTGCCTGTGCAGGCTACAGGGATAAGGCCATGAACTCATTAATGCAAACATAGCGACTGTAATCTACCCCATCTCTTCTGAAACAGGTCCATACGACAGTGCAGGCTGGCAATTAGATTCGAGTTAAGGTATGGTGCTCAGTCAGCCAGTCAGCGTAAGTCAGGGCCAATTGATCAGTCCAGTGCCTCAGGACCAACTTCTTGACTGCCATGGACACCAAAGCCATATGATACGGCACTCCACACTGTCTATGCGAGAGTACTCACCCAGAATACAGATCTCAGGGGTAAAAAAGCTCGACAGACCCAGAAGGGGGTCCAAATTGTCCTGGATAAGAGACCACAAGGGAGCAACCTTGCTGCAGGACCAAAAAACATGAAGGTGGTTCCCCTCCTCCTGCATGCACCTAGAACAAGTAGGGTGAGGGAGTTTTTTAAGCTTAAAAAGTTTAGCAGGGGTGTAATACAAATTATTCACAATATAATATTGAGTTAGCCTTAGTCTATCCTGGGTATGATATCTATGAAGATCCTTCCATATACAGGACCAATTCAGGGGAGATTCAGGCAACAAAGATGACCAGATATTAGAACCCCCAGCTATATCGGGAAATTTATATTTTAGGAGAAAGGAATAAATTAATGAAGTAGAGTGCGGTTGAGAAGCGAGATTTATTATTTGAGAGAGAAAGGGGTAGGCCACCGACTCACTAAAGGAGATACCAAACTTCCCAGCGATAAGATGCCTTAATTGGTAAACTTTGAAAATCTCTCCCTTAGGAATGTCAAACTTGTCAAGTATATCGGCAGAAGAAAGGAGAGATCCTTGACCATAAAAATGCTCCAGTCTAGCTTCTTTAAGTTGTGGGAGCCAGTCAGGAGTAAGCCTTGAGTTACCCAACTTGATATTGGGATTAAGGACCACCGGCTGGCCCAAATCCGAGCCAACGAGGATGTTAAGGGACAGTAAACATTGAGCAAGTGACTTAAGGGATGTCAAAATCATATTATCAGTCAACCAGTGCGAAACTACTGATGGAGGAATAAAGAATACAGCATAGGTATCCAATTTGGCCCCCGAAAGAAGTGACTGCTCAATTTGAAGCCAAGTCGGACATGGAAGGTTAGGGTCCACAGAAATCCATTTCCCTAGTTTAGAAAGATGAGCTGCCCAGTGATAGAGTAAAAGATTAGGAAGCCGGAGACCGCCTTTGTCTTTGGGGAGAGATAACTTAGAGTACGAGCATCTAACACCCTTTTCTCGCCAAATAAAATTGGAAAACTTCATATGGAACTGATGAAAATAGGCGATGGGCAACCAAAGATTTAACAAATTAAGGGGGTAAAAGACCCAGGGAAGGATGTTCATCTTAATAATATTGATCCGGCCCCAGAGAGAGATGGGAAGGGTAGGCCACCGCAGCAAATCTTGGTGGACAAGATTTTTAATATTATCCAGATTGAGCTTCTTCAAAGAGAGGTTCTGTCATAAAATGAATCCCCAAATATTTGATCGATTTGGGAGCCCATTTCATACCAAAAGAAATAAACTCCTGTTTACATGTATGCACATTTAATGGAAAGATTTCAGACTTGGAAATATTCAATCTGTATTGAGAAAGGGCTCCAAACTGCTTAATAACATCAATCACCGCTTTTAGGGATTCAGCCGGACGTTCCAGATGCAGGAGTATGTCATCTGCGTAAGCTGAAAGTACCAATTCCTGCTGCTGTAACTTGCAGCCTCTAACAAGTGGAGAGGATTTAAGTCTGATAAGAAGGGGTTCTAGGTATAGATTAAATAGTAGAGGCGAGAGAGGACATCACTGTCTGGTGCCAGTGTATAAACGGAAAAGGGAGGAAAAAACTCCGTTACAATAAATTTTGGCCGAAGGGGAGCTATAGAAAACCTGAACCCATTTTAAGAATGGTGTCAGAAAGCCCATCTTCTCCATCACAGCCCAAAGAAAAGTCCAATCCACTCGGTCAAAGGCTTTCTCTGCGTCCAATGAAACCAATGCCATAGGATGAGGGACTGTTTGAGCTTGTTGGGAGATATGAGATAGGGTTCTTAAGTGATCCGCAGAGGATCTAGCAGACACAAAACCTACTTGTTCGGGACTAAGCAAGTCAAACCAAACCTTTTTAATCCTTTCGGCCAGGATCTTAGCGAAGATTTTCATGTCATAATTCTGGAGGGATATAGGTCGGTAGTTTGCCGGGTCCGTGAGAGCTTTATCAGGTTTGGGAATTAAGATAATTGTGGCTTCAAAATGAGTGGGATCTATATCACTAAAGGAGGAAAGGTACTCGTACAGTTTAAGGAGTATAAGTGCAAGCTCTTTAGAAAAACTTTGTAAAATTAGCAGGAAACCATCAGGCCCAGGTGCTTTATCTGAAGTCATGGAGGTGATAGGTCTCTCTATCTCCTCCAAGAGATGGGAGCAGTCAAAATCTTATGATGGGACGATGACAAGCGAAGGATATCCGTGTTCCCTAAATATGCAATGATATTGAAATAGGAGCAGAAGATAAGGGTTTACTATAAAGGTCCGTATAATATTTTCGAATATTTGGGCAATACCTCTAGGGGAAGTTTCAATGGAACCAGTTGGGGAATGTAAGGATGGGATTATCCTGGAGCCTTCCAGCGCCCGTAGGCGCAAGGCCAGAAGATTCCCGGCCTTCTCCCCATGATCTAGATATTTAGCTTGAGTTCTCACAAGGCAGTATTCAGCTTTCTCTTTCAGGAGATCCATGTACTCGCTCTTAGCTGCCAGGAGAGCCTTAAGGGACAGCAGTGAGGAGGTTGGGGAATAACTTGCTTCTAACTCTCTAATTTTACTCAATAGAGAAAGAGATTTTGCAAGTCTGGCCTTCTTCCTTGCAGAAGCTATCTTAATTAATTCACCCTGAGGTAACATTTTAGTGAGCCCCAAATCATATCAAATCTCAGGGTAGACTCAGATTGTCTGCAAGGAAGAGAGAAATCAAAGATTTTATATACTGAGACCGTATGGGGTCTTTGAGCAATTGAGTATTCAGCCTCCATGTAGTGTCTCGACAGAAATCCGGGTTTAAGGAAAGTTTGATCCAAACTATTGCATGATCTGAGAGAATAATTGGATCAATACCAGACTGAAGAAGACTGGGAAGAAAAGTTTTACTGAACAGTACATAATCTATTCTCAACCTTGATTTATGGGGTTGAGAGAGGAAAGAGAAAGCCCGAAAAGAGGGATTCGAGAGTCTCCAGGGGTCACATAGCCCTAACATTAATAAAAGATCATGAAGGGCCCTTTGGGCAGGAGTAGAGGGACGATTGTCATGAGGGTCCCTGTCCAATATAGACGAGGGGGAACATTCCAGTCCCCACCAATATGAGTTGGGAAGGAAGAAGAGTGCTAACTCTGTCCATAAGGGACATAAAGAACTCAGGGTTCCCCAACTGCCCATACTGAACCTAAAACAACGGTACTCCCATTAAGGGTACCCTCAACCAAGACAAACCTCCCCTCTGGGTCCAATACAACCAATTCCTTCATAAACAGGACGTGTTTTTTAATGAGAACTGCAACCCCCTTACTAAGGCTAAAGCCTCCAGCCAAATAGACCTGCGAGAAGCCAGATCGAGATAGGGATTTGGTGTCTGCTTGACCCAAGTGGGTTTCCTGAAGAAAAAGTATATCCACCTGCAGCAATGAACAGTGATTAAATACCTGAGTTCGTTTGACCCGATCCCTGAGTCCACGTACATTCCAGGAAACTATTTTAACCGTATTAATAGCCATTTTAAGTACAGAACAAGAGGAGTATAAAACCAGAAACATCCAGAAATGGTGAAAAGGGAACGGCACACTGAGACCAAATATACCCAAAACCCAACACCCTGCCAAGATATACCAAAATTAAACACCCAGAAATTAACAGGAATTGTTCCAACAAAGTATAGTCATACATAAACCTAAATTGGCAGGCTAACCCTCCCCAAACCCCTTCCCACAATACAATCTCCAAAACTCCACCCTCTCAAATTGCCACCAAGAACATTTAAAGTATGAGTTATACAATATGAAATTGCTTGTTAGTATATAGCAAAACACAGTATATATCAAGCAGTGCCTTCCCCACCCCAACCCCCCAACCCTCCACATATCCAAACGATGATCTGAGAGAATGAAGTTAACACAAGTATCCACCCACAGTCCCCCCTCCCTGTACCCTCCCTACCCCAAACAAACAACTATTTACATCTTGGAGCCAGGACTGATAGCGAACAGGACTCCAGTAAGAAAAAACAAGACCTGGCCACCTAACCCACTTGCGAACCCCAAAAACCCCAGTTCGACCTGGTCAGGCAGTAGGGAAAGGTCCAAACCACAGGATCTCAAAACAGAAAATAGACCAGTCCCATAAAATAATCATCAGTAACCTGACGACTGGGGTGAGGTTAGCCAACCCCCTTAGGCTCACAATTCAGCATTCAGCTAGTCGCTAGGCCCCAGAACAAAATACCTCCCTCCCCACCCCAACCCGCAGATAGACCATGAGATATGCAAATAAGAAAAAACGGACCTGGTGCAACCCCATCTTCTAATTAACTAACATTGCGATAAACAAACATGGCCAGGATCTAAACTCTATATTTACTCATCCCTGACTCAGGCATCAATAAAGGAGTCGAAGCTGGAAACCAGGCCTCATGTCGAAAGGAGCTCACAGGCCAGGCCATTTGATTCGGGGTACTGTTTCAGTATAGGACCAAACCGGTCCGTCAAACAGAAGTTACCCAGGGGACTGTTCCCCAATAGGCGAGTTCGGAAGTAGACGCGGATCTCAATACCCGGTCTGAACTGCTCAGCTCCCACCCTTCAGGACATCATTCAGCCACCCTGGCCAGCAAATAACTGCAACACAGGTAAAGAAGATTGAGTGGCAGTCGGAAATTATGGGATAGCCGATATTAACTCTGAGGATAGGCAGGGCGGAGCTGATAGGAACAACCAACAAATGGGCTGAAATAAAGGGAAAAGGAAAAAACTCTTTACAGGTAGCCACTAAGACCAACTTCACTACAGTAGTACACAGATGATCAGTCTCTCAACCTGGGGTCTTAAACAAATCAGGCAGTCTAATAGAGAGGTCCTTCAGGGCCGCTTCTGAGCATGTTAAAACTGTAGGGTGGAACCTCAGTTGTAACCTTGAAGTGCGGTATAACATTCTAAAGGGATGGATGCAGCGATTAACTTCTGGACCGTAGGGTGAAGGCTGCTCTCTTCTCCCTAGTTTCTTTCGGAGGTCCTGGGTGATCCGAATCTTGACCGAACCCCACAATCTCCTTCAGGTCCAGACTTACTATACACGTGCTGCTCTCAATGTAACTCAAGAACTTCATGATGATGGGACGCGGAGGGATCCAGACAGGGGTAGGCCTCAACGATCGATGGGCCCGTTCAAGGTGGTAAGTTGGGCTGATCGGCTGACGGCCTACCACTTTAACAAGAAACCTTTGTAAGAAAGCCGTAGAATCAGGTCCTCCTCCATCTCCGGTAGGCCCAAGATTAATAAGTTGTTTCGGCGATTACGCCCCTCTAGGTCTTCAGTTTTAGCCTGGAGTTTCTGCATCTGTTGGTTAAATCCAGCCATCTCAACCTCTGCTTTGGCCTTCCACTGCTCCATGGAAAACACTCTGGCCTCCGTGTCAGCTACGCACGTAGATACCAAGGAAAGATCACACCGTAAGGACTTGAGCTCCACAGTTAGCTCCTGGAGGATTTCCTTCAGTGGAGTCAGCTCCTGCAGGAACCTGTCCTCCGTCAGGGGACTGGACGGCTGTGCCTTTTCCCCACACCTCTCTGACTTTAGGTCTCCCGGATTCCGTTGCTTTTTGGCTGCCTTTTCGGGGGTTGCAGGCGGCGTATGCTTCACTGCGGCCTGCCTCCCATCCACCTCCATCTTTCTCTGTAGGCAAAATAAATCTGCTGGAACTCTACTTCAAGTCACTAGGGAGTATATCAGCGCCCGTTTAATGCTATTTTCTCAAAGATTGGTGCACCGGGGGATTCAGAATCTGGCGATTAAAGCAGCTGGAGGGAAGAGCTCTAGGCCTCAGCTGCCATTTAGCTGGCTGCCATCACGTGACCTCCCCCAACCCTTTCTTCTGCTGGTACAGATGTCCACAAGGCTGCAGCCCCTTTAAGATCTGCTTTCAGCAGTTCATCTGGTCCTGGAAACACTGCACTTTGTGATGGGGGTTGGATAAGGAGAGTACGGCAGGGAGCTAATGTGCATAACAAAGTATCTCCACACATACCAAACCCTAATTAAAGTGGACTCCCTCTACCCCATTCCCTGCATTGTTGCACTGACCTGTACGATATTCCTGGGAAAGACTTATGACCCTTTGTGCTACACAATGCAGAAATGTACACCAATGTGATCTCTGCAATCACTTGTTGGCACTAAATTGTTACTAATTACAGGGCTACACATCACCAAACTTCAGAAGAGTCTATGATAATCACCCAGATCTCCAAAGACAGGTAACCAACAGGTTACCTGAGAACCCCATGATCATCAGTTCTGGTGGCCTGAAACAAAATGCATCCCCCATTACTGTTCAGTGGCCCCATCCAAAGTGCAATCTCTCCCCCTTCTGACCCATCCATATAGGACCCTCCTCCCAGAAGCCCCCTTGCCCTAATTACAGAAGTCAATTTACAGCATTTATGATAGTGACTGGCACAGCCCTCCTACTACTACCTTGGCCAGTCACCTTCTGAATGTTAGAGAGCAATGAGGTGCACAGGATGATTGCTGTGTGACATTCAGAGAGAAACTGCATGCCAAAGGCACATAACGCATGATCACTGTCTGACGTTCAGATGGCAGCTGGCCAATGTGGTGAGCAGAGGTCTGTGCTGATCCCCAACTTTAATGCCATATTTCAACTTCTGTGACCACAGCAAGGGGGGGAAGGATGAGGGTCATGAGTGAGCAGGTCAGAAGGGGAGTCAGTTGCACTTTTGGGTGGTCCACTGTACACCAAAGGGGAGGTATTATGTTTCAGGTCACCAGGAACGATGATAAGTGTTTGGGGGGTGATAGTCTACAAGACAATCAGGAATTTCTAACAGCAGCATGGATGCTGATCGAGAGGTTCGGTGGATCACTAGACTACCAGGCAAGAATACAGTATTACAGGACAGGTGATCAGGGGGTTGGGGTGCACCAGGCTACCAGATAATTGTTCAGAATAACAGGACAGGCAATTGGGGGGTCAGGAAACTACTAAACTACCAGGGATGTTTAACATTAGCCTGAATGGGCATTCCAGGAGGCACTTCTGCACATGGATAAGGGTAGGGTTTCAGCAGCATTAAACAGAACTGCAATGGAGGTCATTCAGTACTGCTGAAACCTCTAAATATACTGGTTCTACCTGTATGCAAGATGGTTCCATCATTACCTGGACACAGCAGTATTTTCTGTATAATTGCACTGTCAGATCAATGCCCGCCCCATCAACTCATGTTATTCTTGGTTAGTGCAGTGCTAACATGGCAAATTCCATGCTAACCATTTGAATATGAGGGCCCCAAATCATTTTTCGCAAAACAGTGGAGAATGTTTTCTGAACTGAAAGATGTGCAATACCAGGAGAGACAGTCCATAAGTGGAGCACTGATATAGGACAAACGTGATGTGTAGCAGTCTGATCCTGTGCATGCATTAAATTAGCAGTTATTGCTGGAATGGAAACTGGGAACATGGTCCATGTGTAATCACCTCAAACTGAAACACTGTGGTGATTGGTAAGACTAAATATTTGGTTTTATATCTCATTCATGTAATAACAAACAAAGACAAGCTGATTTTGATGTTGACACTAGCATTTACTCCCTCTGACTCTTGGAGGATCTATTAACCACTGACTGGTCTCCCATCCCTGATGCCACCTCCATTGACCTTGCATGGAACTATTTTAAATTCAAAGTGCTTGCTACCTGGAACCAATATAACCCACTAAGGCCCACAAGAATGTGTGGAAACCATCTTCCCTGGATTCCCTCTGAACTACTAGCATGCCTTTGCACTTGCGACCTATCCTGGAAGGCTCACAAAACCTCTGTCTCTCCTTCTGACTACCTACACTACCATGTACTCCATAACAAGTGCACCTTGGCAATACAGTATGCCAAGGCTGAATACTTTCAGTTTACCTTTCAGACCAATTTGAATCATCCTTTCAAATTCTGGAAGGCAGTTCAAGCCCTTTTCTCCCCACCTGCGAGCCCTCTATCTGTTTATATTGTGTTGATGGCTCAGACCTGTCTGACCCCTTGGTGGCTGAAAATGAATTCTGCTCTTACCTTCTGCGCTTCTTCTCTCCTCTAGTCCCTCCCCCACCCCCTCCCTACCTCCCTCCTCTTCATCAGCTGATTCTCCCCAGCCCTCCTTCTCCTCCTTTCCTGTATCCTCCACTACCACTCTAGAGTCTCTCCTCACCCTAAACTCCTCCTCTGACTCCTCCTTGATGGTCTTGATGCTAAAATTCTTTATCTATCTGCCCAAGCCATTGCATCCCCCTTTCTTCTCTGCTCAACCTCTCCTCTCTTGCCTCTGTTCCTGAGACCTGGGAGCATTCCACAGTCCTTCTGTTATCAAAAGGTGGTGATTCCTCTGCTCCAGGTAATTGCCAGCCAATTTCACTTCTCCATATCCCTGCAAACTCTAGGAACAGATGGTGCTCTCCCAACTCTCCTCCTACCTTGCTCACCCCCCACAGCTAGCAATGGAACCAGTGAACTGGAGGAGTGGATATCTCAACAAAGCAGTGTGCAAAAGATGGAGATTAGCACCCAAGAGGTGGATAGGCAGAAAAGGGGCAAACATCAGCAGAAGGGCAGACAGCAATGAGAACCAGGGATAAAGGACAACCGGGGAAGGGGATGGAGCAGAACAGCTAAACAGTCTAGGGAGGTCAAATCATGGAAAGCTATGTGTGCCAATGCCAGAAGCCTTAGCAACAAGATGGAAGATCTGGAGGCTGTCATGGTGCAGTCAGACCTGGACATTGTGGCTATCACAGAAACCTGGTGTAATGATAACCATGACTGGGAGATGGCCATTCCTGGCTACAACATATTCAGAAGAGACCAGGCAGGTAGGAAGGAAGGAGGAGTGGCACTGTATGTGAAAAATGACGTAAGGGCCACAGAGATCCAGGATGAACAAAATGGGGGAGAGATACTGTGGGTTAAACTGGAAAGGAAAATGGGGCCAGCCATCCGCACAGGTGTAGTCTATAGACCACCAGCCCAGGAGGAAGAAACAGATAGGAAGCTGATGCTAGTCATCCAAAGGATGGTAGACAAGGGTGAGGTAGTACTGGTTGGAGACTTCAGTATTCCAGACGTGGACTGGAGCATCCCAGCAGCAGCATCAACTAGGAGCAGATTTATCCTGGACTCCCTTCGAGGTGCCTTCCTCAAGCAACTGGTCATGGAACCAACTCGGCAGAAGGCAATACTGGACCTTGTGCTCACAAACAGGGACAGTGTGATGGGGGTAACAGTGGGGGAGCACCTGGGGAACAGTGACCACCAGTCATTGTGGTTTGAAATCACAGAAAGAGCAGAACCAAACCACACAAAACATGTACCTGGATTTTAGGGGCAGACTTTGGGAAAATGGGAAGATACTTGAAAGAGGCATTAAGGGAATGGGCAGGAATCAGGGTTGAGGAACAGTGGGCAGTATTTAAAATGGGATTACAAGAGCAACAGAATTATGCATTAAGCAGGTTAGCAAGAGGAAAAGGAAAAGGAGGCCATTATGATTTTCCAAAGAGGTAGCAAAGAAAGTGAAAGCCAAAAAGATTGCATTCAGGCAACACAAAAAAACACAGGCAGAAGGGGATAGAAAGAAGTACCAGGAGAAACAAAAGGAGGCAGGGAGGTCAGTAAGGGAAGCCAAAGCTCAGACAGAAGAGCACATTGCAAAATCAGTGGGTAGAGGGGACAAAACCTTTTACAGGTACATAAGTGAAAAAAGAAAGGCAAAGAGAGGAATAGTGAGACTGAAGGGGGAGGATGGGGGCCATGTGGAGGATGACAACAGTAAAGCTGACATACTGAACAGGTATTTCTGCTCAGTCTTTACTGAGGAAGAGGAGGGTAATGGGTCTGAAGGGAGTACAAGGGGTGAGAATGGTGCAGAAATGGACACAAGTCCCTTTACGAGAAAGGGTGCTGAAGGAACTGGAAGTAATAGAGTTGATAAGCAATGGGGCCAGATGGGTGCACCCAGGGTCCTTAAAAACTCAGAGAGGTGGTGGCTGAACCACTGGCTATCCTGTTTAGCCAGTCACTGGAAACAGGGAGGTATCCAAAGACTGGAGGACAGCAGATGTAGTCCCTTATACAAAAGTTGGAACAAAGAGGAAGCGGGGAACTACAGACCAGTCAGCCTCACCTCGGTAGTAGGGAAGATCATGGAAGCACTACTGAAGGAGAGATTGGTGGAACATCTGGTTGTCAATGGAATGCAGGATCCAAGGCAGCATGGTTTCACCAGGGGGAGGTCATGTCAGACCAACCTCATTGAATTTTTTGACTGGGTGACTAGGGAGGTGGATCAGGGGAGAGCAGTGGACATGGCCTATCTGGACTTCAGCAAAGCCTTTGACACTGTGCCACATAGAAGACTATTACACAAACTAGGGAATATGGGTGTGGGCAGGACAGTAGTGTGGTGGGTAGGTAATTGGCTGGGCAGCAGGACACAGAGGGTGGTGGTAAATGGCTGTCACTCCACAGAGGGAAGAGTGACCAGTGGGTACCACAGGATCAGTGCTAGGACTGGTCCTATTCAACATCTTCATCAGTGACATTGCGCGGGACCTAGAAAGCTGAATTTCACTGTTAGCTGATGACACAAAGCTCTGTAACACAGTAGACACACCAGAGGGTGTAGACAGAATGAGAAGGACCTGCAGAAACTTGAAGAATGGTCAGGGTTTGGCAGTTGAAATTCAATGCAAAGAAGTGCAAGATAATGCATATGGGGCACAAAAACCCTGGCACTAATATATCAGTTGGGGGGTGAGGATATAGCATGCGTCAAGCAGGAAAAGGATCTTGGGGTTATCATCTCTGATGACCTCAAGGTAGGGAAACAGTGTGACAAGGCAGCAGGTAAAGCAAATAGGATGCTGGGATGCATAGGCAGGGGCATCACCAATGGGAAAAGAGAGGTCATGATTCCACTATATAAGACACTATTGAGGCCCCACCTGGAGTACAGTGTACAGTTCTGGAGACCTTACCTACGTAAGGACATAGACAGGGTAGAGACGGTTCAGAGGAGGGCAACAAAGATGGTACATGGATTGCATCACAAGTCCTATGAGGACAGGTTGAAGGAATTGAATATGTACTCCCTGGAGGAGAGAAGGAGAGAGGGACATGATAGAGACATACAAGTATCTTACAGGGAGGAACAGGTGCAAGAATACACTATTTTAAGCAAAAAGATGTTCCAGGACTAGAGGGCATGGGATGAAGTTGGAGGGAGGACAATTCAGAGGAAATGTGAGGAAGAATTTCTTCACAGAACGGGTGGTGGGCAAGTGGAACACTCTGCCTGAGGAAGTGGTGGGGGCTGAAACAATCATGGGATTTAAGAATGCGTGGGATAGACATAAAGGAATTCTGAAGGTCAGGGATAAGGGGCAACAGAGTTCTAGGAAAACATAAACTGAAGTTACAAACTCAAATGGGCAGACTAGGTGGGCCATATGCCCTTATCTGCCAACACTGTCTATGTATGTACATTGACTCCTTCAGTTTCTTCTCTCCTTTTTAGTCTGGCTTCCAGAAGCAATACTGCACTACCACCTCTCTCCTCTGGCTCACTGACTCAATCCTTACAGGGATGGACAGTGGCCTCATTATCTCCTCTATCTTTATCAACCTTGCCAAGGCTTTTGACATTGCCTCCCTCCCCCTCCTTCTTAACAAGCTTTCTGCAGTCAGCCCCCTGGTTCTGCCACCATCTGGTTCTGAGTCTATCAGGTAGGTAGAACTCAATCCATTCATGTTGCTCACTCCCTGTCCCCTTCCTTCCCAATCAAGACAGGCATCCCCCAGGGTTCTATTCTTGGTCACCTTCTCTTCTCCATCTTCCTAAATAACCTTCCTGCCACCTGCTCCTCCACTAATATCCACATGTATGCTGACGATACAGTCCTGTATACCTCTGAATCCTCTTCCTTTTCCTGAATGCAGAGAAGACCATCTCATTGACCTTTGGCACAAGGCAGAGACTGTCTCAGCTCCCCTCTCTTCCCACCTTCCACACCCTTGAAGGGACAAAATTGGAGGATACTTCCTCCTTTAGATATCATGGAGCCTGGCTAGACTGGCATCTTGACTTTTCTGGAAACATGAACATCATCATCAAAAAACTGAACCCCAAGTTAGGTGCATTGTACAGAAACGGTGACTGTATCCCACTGCCTGTCTACAGAACACTAGTCCAGAAAATGATCCTTCCAGTATTTTGACTATGGAGATTTCGTCTTCAATGACACCCTCAAAACTTCCCTTGGCAGACTGGACACCCTCTATCACTCCTTCTGCCATTCTGTCCTCGACAGCCTCCTCAAACTTACCACTGCAATCTCTACCAGTCCCTTTCTTTCCTCTTCCTTTATGATAGGCATCGCTCACACTGCAGCCCATTCACCTCTTAATTCTGGTTTGGTTCTTGTCCTTCCTACCTTTCTTCCTCCTTATCTCCTCAACACCCCCCTCCCTCCCTCTGAAGCTATGATTCTTGCATCATGGCTGTCCCTCCTAGATTCACCACTGCCAACCAATCTGCGTTCTCTCATCATTTCCCAAAACTGTGGAACTCTCTCGTACTGGTAATAGACCATGCCAGCTCCCCTTCTGTCCTCTCCTCCCTCCTATGAGCCTATCTCTCCCCTACTTGTAACTACCTATAATTTTCCTCCTCCACTCACTTTTTGGCAGCTCCTACATATTGTACTTTCATTGAATTGCCTGCTATGTGCTCACATTTTGTATATATTGTATTATATATTTTTTTCACAATCAATGTTTGCTCTGTTTCCTGTTATTTAATTTGCTGTATAATATCCTAATTCAATTGTATTCTTGTATTGTATTATTATTGTACTCTGATGTCTTCCCATTCCCCTTCCCCAGGACGCACCTGAAAATGAGCAGTGTTGCTCAGTATGCCTTTCCCGGTGAAACTTTTAAATAAATATATAAAAACTAAAAATTCAATAATAGTGAAGTACACCTCCAAATAGGGGCTTACATTAAGCTCTCTGCCTTTGAGTGCACAGAGGGATCCTGCAGGCTATGCTTAACACCTTCATGGCTACAGCTGTATCACAGCACCTCTTCTTTGCTTCATGCCATATATGTTCAGTGGGGTGTGAGGACATGACTAGTGCCACCAGTGGAAGACATGACTCACCAGACACCAGCAAGGGACTACAAATGAAAGTATAAAAATAAGAGCTGGAGCCAGCAGGAAGAACTGTGAGTGAGACCACAACAAAGAACAGAGTACACAGACATGCCCAGGAATGCTATCACAACTGCTGGACACTGATGGTTAGCAGAGGGATCAGGCAGATAAAAGAAATTGCCAGCATTGATTGAATAGGTGTCAGGAGGCACAGACAAATGGCTAGATGCCACAACAAGGGAAAACAAATATAATAAATTTTGCCCAGGATGGAATGGGCACCACCATCATTGTTTGACTCTGACCCCTTAGGAAAGTGAGAAGGGGCCAGAGGCCACTCACTGTGGGGAAACAGGAGGCTCTCAAGGCCTCAAGATGCACCTCTTTACAGACTAGCCAGTCAGAGAACAGTGCCCTAAAAGAGACATGCTGTTGAATTATTGAATGTATAATGGGAAGGTTGCCAAAATGGGACCAATCGGAGAGCCCCTTTTGCCCCTGCTAACTGACACAAACAATAAACACTGAAGCTTCAGAAGTGGGATGTCTGCAGAGTGCTTAGTATTGTACCTCAATTTATTATTTCATATTTTTCTGAGGCAAAGAAGAGTACTGATGAGCTCTCTGCAGCTTAGCCATGTGCGTAAGCCCAGCCTGACACACCTTATTGCAGTTTAATTCCAAACAGATTCAGAGCATGGAACTAAAGTTCAGTCAGAAAATAAAGTGCACCTAGCCAGAGGTGCTGGGACAAACAAGGCCAACATCAATACAGAAAGTTCAGCATCACCACTATTAGTAGCTATTCACAAAATATTCCTAGGCACAGATCTCATCTGGTAAGCCGACAAATGCAACATGATGTGTTGTATTTGTCTGAGCACCTGAATAAAGGATTTCTGCACTTCAAGATATCTTGTGGACAGCCTTCAGTGTGTGGTAGTGAGTGTGGAACTTTTCTGTATTGACGTGGAACTTTGGTGCATGCATGGGATTTTAATGCTTGGAGCAGAGGATGCATTGCTAAAGTTCAATTTCTATGAGGGAGGGCAGCCACAAGATTGTCAAAGAAAAGGCCCCCTGTGGGATGAAAGTTTCATCTGAAGTCTTTTTGCATGCTATGCACCCTTTACCACCCGAAAGGCATTGTAGTCCAGTTTAAGCTGCTCAGCCAGGACTACCAAGGAGGACACTATAGAGTCATTGCACCTGCTGTTTGAGTTCATTTGTGAGTTCAAATCAGGGTCACTTCCCTGCAACAGTGTTAGATAGCAAGGGCCATGTTAGACAGTTTTCTAGCCAAGGACTGAACTTAGTAAAAACCCAGTAAAGCAGCCTTCTAGTTTAATTGCATCAGCAACAAACTAAAAACTTTAGTCTGTGGTAATATTTATCTGGGATTCCCAACTGTATTTCATCCATTGGTACCACACCGTTCATCAGATGCTGGGTGGAGGGAGCTGATTGTGACTGGTGCCCCTGCTGGCTCTCCACATTTGTGCAATTTTTTAGCAATAAAATTTCATTGAAAGCATCTATTTTGTGCACTGCTCTTTTGCGAAAGTGAATAGTGTTCATCAGACATGCAATGTTCTACAGCTCTGTGAACGTTAAAGATTGTGGGAGCTCCCATTAGGGACTTTTGGGCAAATGGTGCTCATTGGGGATGGTCAGTAGAAATACACACTGCCTGCTTGGTAAGAGGTAGAATTACTGTGGAATTGCCATTAAGCTGTCTGTTTTTGGTTACCTTAACTTTAACCTTTCCTCCCGTTGAACATGTTCCTGTACCTTCAGTAAAGTTCTGTTGTATTGTCTGTTCCATATTTTTGACATCACTGTCATCTGTGATTTGGGTTTGTTTTCCATTTTGCTTTGTTATATTGCATTAGTTAGGTGGAGAACTGCAAAAATATTATTTGAGTTTGAGCATTCTATTTGGGTACCCTGTTACCACGGGTGGAAACTGTTATTTCCTGTGGGGAAGCTCCCTTGTAACTTCACTGGAAGGATCCCCATAGGTGGAGGCACTGGACCACTTATTAGTCCCAGTATGATCCCACAACTAAACATCATCAATGCAGAGGCCTAAAGACTCAGCCACTACTTCCAGCTACCAGGCTTTGTAACTCACCTTGTGTCTGTGTGTGTGTGTGTGTGGGGGGGGGGTTATGACTATATTCTTAATCTACTTCCTGCCTGCCTATTTATTAACAATAGGTTATACTCATCATTCATGTCATGCCATGCAATGATGAGCTTGCTTCAGTGTTGCTCTGAGTCTTCGCCTTCTCCATCTTTTTCACAAACAAAATATTTAATGCCGTCTTGGTCCTAGTAAGAAGAAATCCAGAGCAAATGGTTTGATGCCTTTTATTGGACCAACAAGGATGTTACAAAAAGAACAAAGAACTTTAGCTTTCAGACCAACAAGTCCTTCTTCAGAAGCCTAATGAGAGTTATTTAGAAGATCTCATATCATTGACACTTAGAACATGCAGAAAAAAAACAAGTAATTCTCATTGGTTTAAAACAGGCCTTCAGAAATAATTAAAGTTACACTGGAGAGCTTGAATATCTAAAGTGTGATTTCAGCTGAACCAAACTTAAAGGTTAAAGGTTGTCCAGAGATAACATCAGGCAGAGAGTTTAACCCACATATATTATACCATGTATAAGTCTAATGGATAAAAAACCTTAAGATTCTCTGCTCAGTAAATCACACGTCAAGTGAAGAAACCTCCCGAAGACACATACTTCACGAGTGAGGTAACAGTCCATCAGTAAACTCACTAACATTCACTAAAAATACCATCAACAGCTTAATCTGGTTCAAGGTCAGTTGGCATTCATCTGTATCCCCCTCCCCCCGGGTCGTGCCTGAAAATAGGCAGGATTTGTCTAGTGCACTTACCCGGTCAACAAAAACTAAATAAAATAAATAAATAAATAAAACTCCACTTGATACCCTTTTAGCCACGATGGATGTAACATCCCTCTACACTAATATACCACACACATATGGCATTTCAGCTTGCCATAAATACATGTATGAGAATGAATTGGATCACAGCATCAACCCTGAGATCACAGGGGAACTTACTAAATTCATTCTGACACATAACACTTCAGCTTTAATGGGAAACATTATGTTTAAACTATAGGAACAACAATGGGCACCAGGAGGGCTCCACTGTATGTTAATCTCTTTATGGTCAATTTGGAGGAGGACTTTTTAAGGCACCGTACACACAAACCACTGCTTACTTCCATTACATTGATGATTTGCTTATAATTTGAACAGAAGGCACTAACACACTTAAGGATTTTCATCAGGGACTTAATAATCTCCACCCAACCATTAAGCTTTCCCTGGAATATTCTGCCACCAGTGTTAATTTTCTGGATACCACTGTCACCATCAAGGATGGAACCCTACATGCATATATTTACAAAAAAAACCAACAGTCAGACAGAGATACTTACACAAAAAAAGTAATCACCCAAGTCACACAAAAAAGTCTGTCATATATAGTCAAGTACTTAGGTACCACAGTCTCTGTTCAAATGAGGAAGACAGAGATAAACATTTAGTTATGTTGAAAAACACCTTTATTGAGCAGGGACACTCATCCAGAGAAATTGACAGAGCAGTGGAACATGCTACACAAGTACCAAGAGAACACCTACTGCAATATAATGAAAGGGCCACTGCTAACAGAGTTCCCTTAGTAGTCATGTTTCATCCTGACCTTGAACTTCTATGTAAGATTATCAAGGACCTACACCACATAATCAGTGAGGATGAAATCTTTAGTTGTATTTTTCAAGAACTGCCACTACTATCTTTTAAACAGCCACTCAATTTAGCCAACCAGATTATTAGAAGTAAACTTGAACCTGAACAGAGTGCCATGACATCATATGGCACAGAACCCATCACTGTGGAATTCTCTACCTCATTGGATTCAACAGTGCCTGACGGTGGAGAGCTTTAAATCTGCATTAAAAACGTATTTATTTATTTACTTTGGCAGTCACTGATTTTATTTGATCTGCTGCAGATGTTTTTATATGTGTAGCTGTTTTTATGTATTTTATGGTTATGTACTAGCACTATGGTTTTGGAGTAGCGCTATTTCATAAATAAATGATGCAGCTCCCCAGTGTGGGAGTTTTTTAACTCTGTGGGTGGAGACAGCACAGTCGTGGTGTGCCATCTGTGCAGTATGCTGGTGTGCCGTGGCTCCCGGGGGATACATTTGGGGACTGGTGGCCAGCGCACCCACATGTTGAAACACCACAAGGTGGAATGTCGGGCTGCCATGGAAGGGGCCAGGTGTCCTCCTGCTGGCCCTTCTGTGGAAGTGGCTGAGGGTGCTGCTGGAGTTGAAGCTGTGCCTCACTGCCTCTGCAGGAGGAGGGCCAGTGCAGCAGCTGCTCCACCACCACCACCACCACAGCAACCAGCACCACCCTCTCCACCACCACCACTACCTGGTTTTCCACCTGCAGTGGACCATGCCACAGTCCCTGCAACAGAAGCTGACATTGCCCTGGTGTGGGCAGCCCTGGAGGAGAATAATGAGAGGGTAGGTGCAGTGCAGCAGCAGGTCGATACAATCTAACAACAGCAACTGCAAATACTCACAATGCTGCACCTGCTGCTGGACCACCATGGCATCCCATTGCCACATTAAGGGATTGTTTTCTGGACACCCCACCCCACTACTGTGCTGTACTGTTTTTGTGTGTTTTTTTGTTGTTGTTGTTATTTAATAATATGCATTTTCCCTTCTGTATTTGCAGTGCCTCAGTAATGTTTACTTTTTGTTTTGGAGTGCTTGTGGACAAGCTGTTGTGAGCAGTGCAAGTATGATGTGTAAAACTGCATGTGTGCAGTCAGTGATGTTTCATATGTGTGTGTGTGTGTGTGTGTGTGTGTGTGTGTGTGTGTGTGTGTGACATTAGACCTTGTGCAGCATGTTGCAAACATATATTGCTGTTGCTGACTTGTTGCAAGCAGTGTGTATGCTGTAAAGAATAGCAAGCAGAATACAGTATATTTTACTGTCACCATCATCATCATCAGTGGACTAAGTGATACAATTGTTTTCCAGATGTGTCTGGGCAGAGTACACCTTAGTCCCATTAAATACTATACTGCACATGTAACTTTTAGGAGAGCATGTGTTTTTGTGCTATGATCTCTGCAAAGTCATGTGTGCACTGTGAGTGACTGAGGTGCACAGTGACCTGATACCTCTGAAAAAATATCATATCACTTAGTCCACTGGTGCTAATGGTACCAAAAAAATATACAGCAGGTATTCTTTGTAATCTGTATTTTTGATAATGCAACAAGTCTTACCATATATATGTTTACATGAAGCTGTACAATGTATGCACACACAGGAAAGAACAGTGATGGCATGCACGCAGTTTAGTACAACATACTTGCATTGCTCAGTCTTCATGCTGTTTGCGAAACACTTAAAATCTGATTCATGAGTCCTGACACAAAGTAAACATTACTGAGGCTCTATAACTATTTTGCTTGTGAAATAGACATGAAAGAGATTCACCAAGTTACAGCATTGAACCCGATATATGGGCGCCTTACTTCCAGGGGAATCTTTCTTGATCCACATAGTGCAATACATTTCTGTGAAAACTGCCCGTAATTTCTTTACAGTGTGTCACGTGATGGAGGAATTCCCGTTCAGAAAAGTAGCCCACATTCTGCCCTGCTTTCTCAGCAACATTAGGACATGATGCCAGGGAGAGCGTGGGTGCGTGCTCCATTATAGTGAATGTCCTATTGTCAGGCAATTTTCCGAATGTTTCTGTATGTTATAATGGTCAGTTTGTGGTGAAACGTGTGGGCACATTTCCAGTAAGAAGAGCCATGTTAGTGGAAACGTTCCCACATTTCACCACAAAGTGAACCTTATAACATAACGAAACATTGGGATAGCTGCCAGACATTTACTATAGTGGAGCACGCACCTGCGCTCCCCCCTGGCATCACATCCTAACTTTGCTGAAAAAGTGGGGCAGAATGTGGGTGGCTTTTCTGAAATGAAATTCCTCTGTCATGTGACACACTGTAATGAAATTACAGGCAGTTTTCACAGAAATGTATTGCACTATGTGGAGCAAGGAAGATTCTCCTGGAAGTAAGGCACCCACATATTGGGCCTATGTGCATCACCATAACTATGTAATGTGGTGAATCTTTGTAAAGCAGCAGTGCAACAATCTGTTGAGAACTCTGACCTATATTTTTTAATGCTATGTTACAACTTCCTTTACTTACATCCTGACTGGAATGATATGAGAATTTCCAGTAGTTGAGTCTGATGTACCACCTTTTTTCATGTGTGAAATAATGAAAGAAGCATTCCTTTTAAATTGGTGCTGACCAGGTCTTTGTCATTGTTTTCCTTTGCTTTTCTCCATCACTTCAGTTAGTTGTTTATTTATTTATTTATGTTTTTGGTAACCAGGTAGGTACACTGATTCAGAGGACCATTTTCAGTCACAACCTGGGCCACAACGTGGTGACATGAGACATAGAAGTATACACAGTATACACATATGGTTATACTTTACAAACATTTGAAATGATACTGCACAAAACACCAAGATGGATGTTGAGACATCTGTTGATTATCTGTGGTATACAATCATGGTAAATTAAGGTACTGTGAGACATACAGGCAGTAGTACAAAGGAGAGGTAAGTTCAAAAGATGGACAACTAACATTTGTCTAAGGTGCCATGCAGAAGACCTAAGAGAGAGGGTTGAAGCGAGGCATTGTGGTTGTCACCATGTGGATCTTGGCTCTAGGAGGAGGGCGGGGTGGGGAGAAAATGGAGGGTGTTTGTGTTGATCTAGTTCATGGCAGAAGATTACAGTGGTTTTTGGGTGTCTGCTTTACTCTGTAAGCATTTACAGGAGGATGCTTCTAGTAGTCAGGCCTTCAGGTTAGATTTGAAAGACTCATGGGATGATAATGTATGAACAGGTGCAGGAAAACTGTTCCAAAGGGAGGGGGCAGAGACAGAGAAAGCATTACTGCCCATGACTGTAGAGACACGTGGAACCTCAAGGGTTGGAAAGGAGGATACCCTAGTAGGTCTGGTTGCTGTTTTATATATAAGAAGGGGGAGCATAGGGGGAAAGTTTATAATTTCTGAGGGAGCTGTCTATCAGACAGCCTGTGGTGTAGTCAAAGTGTGCCTGGAGGGGGAGCCACCAAAGGGGTTAGTAGAGTGAGCAGTGATGGGTGAATGAAGGCGCTTTGAGAATGAAGCGACCAATGGAATTATAAGTCATGGTGAGACGGGAAAGTTCCTTTTTGGACAGGTGTGAGTAGATGGGGGAGCAATAATCCAGGAGGGGGACAAGATTGCCCTGTGCAATGGTAAAGTGGGCTTCAGGGGATAGCAAGGCAAAAACCTGGTAGGCCGCACCTAGCTTCTGATGGATCTTAGTTATGGTCTGAGTTGTGTGATCACAGAAGGCGAGTGATGGGTCGAGAGTGACACCGAGATATTTGAAAGAGGTGACCTGCTCTAATGGGGGGCCTGCAGGGGGACATACTGTGAGTGTGGAATTTGTTTTGGCAGCTTTATTTAGGAAAGGTTTTGATCCAAAGAGCATAGCTTTTGTCTTTTTCCCATTTATGAGGAGTTTTTGGACATGAACCAGCCTTCAGCTGCTGCAAAGTTGCCAGTGAGTGTGGAGGAGATGGACTTTAGGGACTTATGGCTGTGGTACAGGACTAGGTCATCCACGTAGAGGAGTGCATTGCAGTTTAGGCAATCCCCAGGTAGATTATTGATAAACATGGAGAAGAGAAGGGGGCCAAGGATTGATCCCTGAGGAACTCCAGTGCAGGTGTGAAGGGAGGCTGAGGCAACTTTGCCTATGAGCACGGATTGTGACCTGTTTGTAAGGTAGCTGTGAAACCAGGCTGCAGGTCCAGGGGCACAGCCAAATTTGTCAAGAGTAGCGAGGAGGAGCTGATGATCAACTAGGTAAAATGCCTTGACAGATCAACAAAAACTGCACGATGGCATTTCCATGTCCATCTGTCTGAGGACATGGTTCAAGAAGGTTGCCAGGGCAGAGGAGGTGCTGTGGTGCTTGCAGAAACCATGCTGAAGGGGACTTAGGAGGTTATGTTTGTTGAGGTGTTCAGATAGTTGGGAATGGACTACCTTCTCAAGAAGTTTGCTAAGATGTGGTAGCAAGGAGATGGGTATGTAGTTTTCTGGGACACGTGGGTCTCCCACCTTGAAAATGGGAACTACATATGCATGTTTCCAGGCATCGGGCACTGTTGAGGTAGACAGTGCGAGGTTAAAAATGTGAGTTAGAGGTCTGACACAGGCTGGGGAGATGATCCTCAGGAATGCAGGGTATAGCCCATCACTTTCTGGGCTACTGCTGGAGGGAAGGGTTTTCAGGAGTTTTGAGATGACCTTGGTGCCGATGGCCCTGAAGTAGAAAGGAGGGGTGGTTGCTGTGGGGTTAGAGGTGGTGGTGGGGTTCCTGTTCTGTCTAGGCTGGAGGGGGGTGAGAGGAGAGTTTGTTTAGGTATGGGGTCAGGTCAGTGACCATAGCGATTAGGAGGTTAGCAATGTCAGCAGGGTCATTTATGGTGCCTGATGGGGAAGTGAGTTCAGTTATTTGTTTGCTGGTCTTAGGATGTAGTATGGATCCTATTGAGGCCCAGAATTTGTGAGGGTTCCCAGGGTGTTCTTTTGGAGTGCAGTAAAATATTTCCTTTTTAGTGACTTTACCTGCTGTTTGCAGGCATTTCACAGCTGCCTGTAGGCATTCCATAGCTGGGGGGATGGGGAGTCTTTGAATGCTTGCCATTTGGAATCCCTGACCTTCATTTGAGATAGTAGTTCTTTTGTTATCCAGCGCGTGTAGCCACCTCTAACCCTTCTGGTTTTAATGGGGAAATACTTGTCCTGTAGCTTTTGCATGGTACTGGTAAGGAGAGTGACAGCAGAGGAGATGTTATCACACTGGTAAAGGGAGGACCAGTCTATGGACATAGCTTTCCTAGTTATCAGGTTGTGATTTGAGCTGGTGAAGTTTCCAAAGGACAGTAGTTTTGGGGTAGGGCGAGCTGACTTTGTGTTTACAATGATGTATGTTGGGGTGTGATAGCTAATTGCATCTGACATTGTCCCTGTTTGGAGAAGTAAGTCAGATCGATTTTTTATGATCCAATCAAGGATAGAGTGGTTAAGTGAGTGCTGGTTGAATCTTGTAGTGGTACAGAGATTACTTGCTCCAGGTTTAGTGATTTCAGTAGGGCTTCATAGTCAGGATTTGGGCATGCTGCCCAGTTTAGGTTAAAGTCCCCTAGTAGGAAAGCATCCCTAGCTGGGGTGGTGGAAGCCAGGCCTGAGAGAAAGCTAGACAGTCCCTGGGTACTAGCTGGAGGGGGTTGTGGCAACAGCCAACATAAAGGTTTTTTGTTGCGCTGATGGTAAGCTCAGAAATCATCCATTCACTTTCAGAGAAGGTGGTGGAGTGAGCAACAATGACAGCTGTTATATGGTCTTGGACATACAGTGCAATGCCACCTCCTCTCTTTCAACCTGGTCTATCCTGCCGGAGTAAGGAATTGCCTTGGAGTTGGTTATAGGCGTTATCGTGGTATGGCTTCAGCCAGGTCTCGGAGAGACCCAGTACTTGGGACTTATATAAAGTCACCCAGGCCTCAATCTCAGTGAATTTAGAAGGGAGGCTGCATACATTTAGGTGGGCAATTTTTATCCCATTTCATCCTGCCCAAGTGTCATTGGTGTGATCATTGTGTGTGTTTGCAGGTCCAGGGTTTATTTCAACATCACCTGCTAGCAGGGTGAGGAGAAGGAGGGACAGAAAGGGGCAGGTCAAGGAATGCCAGTGTTGTTTCTGGATAGTGATGGAGTTAATCAGGAAACCTAGCTGCCTTTGTTCATATTTTGATAAGTATGCTAGAGGTGCAGACTCTAGGAGTGTGGCACAAGTGACAGCCCTGGGGGGCATGCTAAGGGGAGGAGGTGGAGGGTGCGTAGGGGTGTATTGATGGGAACATCTTTGTTCAGTGGCTAGGATCCCTGCCAAGATGTCCACAGACAGTAACCACCCAGTCAGGGTGGAAAAAACCAAAAATACAAGCCTTATGTTCCATTTTGGCAGTGATGAGGAGACACCCTTATTGTTTGCTGGTGATCTGAGTATAGATGCAGTCCAAAAAGCCATGTTTCTTAGGTGTGGTATGTAGTTTTAGGAGAAAGCATGAAGGGACTTAGGAGAGAAGAGCACAGTGGCCACTGGTGGTGCTTTAATATAGCCTGCAGATGGGAAAGTGAGCTGATTGGGTTTTTAACGCACATGACACACACTATAAAACAGATGTCGACCAAGGGTGGTGGTGGGGGTGGTGGGGCAGCTGCACGCAGCGCGGTGGGGTAAAAAGCAGCAGAGTCTGCTGTTGAAGCTGTCTGTAGCTCTGTGGAGATGCGTACCTGTGTGGTGTCCGTCTGCTCAGCTGGGGAAGGTTCCGACTGGGGAGGGCTTCTAGCAGACTGGGAAGGACTCCTTTATCCCGCCTTGCCCTCACAACCACTGGACAGCTGTAATATATCACTTCTGTTGTAAATTAACAGTTATGCAGCAGGCAGTGTTTTATGACATCACGGAACAATATTTATTGAAAAGCAGCTGCAAATAAATACAAACCTGGTCAGAACAATATTGAAAGGTGAGCTCATTTTTTTTCAAACATGAAAAAAAGTAGTCAACTAAGTAAAGCCAACAGAAATTGTGAAAAGAAGAGTATCATTCAAGTTACGACTCGGAGGTAACTAGTGGCTGTGGCAATGTAAAGTAGCATAAAAAAGTACAGTTCAAAATTGTCACGACATTCTTGCAATGCTGCTTTAATTGATAATGTCAGTATGACATCATGAGCTCACAATCACACAACACTCAAAATGCATCCCCAGAATTAATGGCACACTCACTCATGTGCGTAATGGTGGCACAGAGTCCCCAGATTTTTTCGGCATGCCCAAAATGCATCCTCCTTGTGTGCACAAAATTGACAAGTGGTAACACAGTGAAATGAGAGTGTTTCAGTACATACAAAGTCCCCCATAATTAATGGTGCACTCAGTCATGCACGTAGTGGTGGCACAGAGTCCCCAGATTTTTTCTGTATGCCCAAAGTGCATCCTCCTTGTGTGCAGAAAATTGAAAAGTGGTAACATAGTGAAATGGGAGTGTTTCAGCACATACAAAGTCCCCCAGAATTAATGGCGCACTCAGTCATGTGTGCAGTGGTAGCACAGAGTCCTCAGATTTTTTCTGCATGCCCAAAATGCATCCTCCTTGTGCGCAGAAAATTGACAAGTGGTAACACAGTGAAATGGGAGTGTTTCAGCACATACAAAGTCTCCCAGAATTAATGACGCACTCAGTCATGCGTGCAGTGGTGGCACAGAGTCCCCAGATTTTTTCTATATGCCCAAAATGCATCCGCCTTGTGTCCAGAAAATTGAAAAGTGGTAACAAAGTGAAATGGAAGTGTTTCAGTACATTAAAAGTCCCCCAGAATAAAATGATGACCGTGAGCGTACTGTTGCTCGTCCAATGTGTTCTGTGAGGCGATTCGAGCAAATGCAATGTGATTATCTCAACTGGATAGAAGGGTGTCCTTTGTCTGTACACTAATAGTAGTCTTGGTGAGTTGATATATTTCGATATATGTTTCTGTATTTTGTAGGTGAGGAGGGGGGTTGACATGGACTTGTACTCATGGTATTGTTCTGTATCACAGGTCACAGAAACTGTTGGTGTGAATATTCCAGTGCTTAATGAGAATTTTTTGCGTTGAAATTGAAAATGGATAACTCTCAAGCACATGAAGGTAAGTAATTTTTTTGGGGGGAGTGGGGGGGAAGCATATTGGCAGGTTTGTCTGTAATGGTTTCTTATTTTGTTACTTTTTCACAGATTTCATCTGCATCCTTCTGGAATCCAGTTGTTAATGATGGTCATGGTCTTCTAATGAATCGACTTTTGCATGTTGCATGTGTGCCCAAGCCCTGGGGAAGGGGATGCCTGATGTTGAAGAACTTTTTTGGATAAGGCCACTTTGACAGAACAACAAAGCATCTGGAAGTTTCCTAAAAAAAGAAATGAATGACTTCTTACAACTTAATTGTAATTTGTCCCTCCCTGGTTTTCAATCTCAAGTCAGGTTACATTTCAAACCCACATCTTGTCAAGTAACACAACCTGTGTGCAACTTTTTCAACACTGTCATGGCCAGGGCTGCACAGCTGCAAGTTCAGAATACAGTGCATGAATGATATCTTACAGAAATAGTTTTGGTGACGTACACACATCACTTAGTTTATGAATCACAGTCAGTTGCATTTGCTGTGGTCTTTCCAAAACAATGAAACAGATGAAATAAAATCTTCATACTTACCAGAATGGATTTCACATGGATATTCCATCGGTTCCTCTGTACGGTACAGCTGCAGTACCATTCCCACCAAGTTTTAGCGAAGGAGACTTTTTTTGTTAACTTGTAAAAAAAAAAAAAAATAAGTGTCCACTGTTTGACCATTGTGGCCCTGAAAAGCTACAGAAAACAAAACATACAACTAAAGGAAGTGAAACAGCATAACAAACATGAGTACACATACTCACTTTATGGTTTAAATATTAAGAAGCTTTGAGTCTGTGGCTGATGGATGTGGTGGTCTGGACAAACTCATGCTCAGCGGTGGCAGTGGCTAACATAAGTCCCAGTGGTGGTGGTGGTCTGGGGGCAGACAAATTCATGCTTAGTGGTGGCAGTGGCTAACATCAGTCCCGGTGGTGGTGGTGGTCCAGGGGGCAGACAGACTCATGCTCAGTGGTGGCAGTGGCTAACATCAGTCCCAGTGGTGGTGGTGGTCCAGGGGGCAGACAGATGCATGCTTGGTGGTGGCAGTGGCTATCATCAGTCCTGGTGGTGGTGGTGGTGGTGGTCTGGAAGGCAGACAGACTCATGCTCAGTGGTGGTAGTGGCTAACATCAATCCCGGTGGTGGTGGTGGTGGTGGTGGTCCAGGGGACCTACAGACTCATGCTCAGTGGTGGCAGTGGCTAACATCAGTCCTGGTGGTGTTCCAAGGGCAGACAGACTCATGCTCAGCGGTGGCAGTGGCTAACATCAGTCCCGGTGGTGGTGGTCCTGGGTGGCACATCACCTTTTAACAACTTCAGTCAAAACCTGCGAACATTGACCACATCATCACCCTCATAAAGAAAGCTTCCCTCACAGTCATCTATGCCTGAAGTCTGACCACTGGGAAATTCTTTCTCCATTGTGTCATCATCTACGTCAGTGGTGGGCCATTTCAGGCAGCCACTGCCAGTTCCACCAGGATGGTCCATTTCCACATCACCAAAACCACCATGACTAGGCCGGAGTATGAATACCAAAGTTGCAGTCTGTGCTGGTATGTGCCTCTCATTCATTTTAATGAATGTTAGCAAACTAACATTTGCAGGAGACAGGTTTCTCCGATGATCCCTAACTATTGCACCTGCTGAGCTGAATACCCTCTCAACACTTACATTTGAGGGTGGGCATGTGAGGTACCACACTGCCACTGCAGTCAGCTCTGGACATTCACTGACCTTTCCACTCCAGTACAAAAGAGGATCTTCAGTTATTGTCAGATGCCTGTTTTCAGACAAATATGACTCAAACATTCTCTGAGCCGTACTAAGTCCAGTTGTTAATGCATCATCCTGTTCTCCGGAATCATTTATTTCACAAATACCCACTTGGGACAAAGCCTCCCTAAGTGGGTTGATGCCAGCCACTTTGGATGACAGACCACCTGGAACTGCAGTCCCCTTCCCCTTGCAGGATATGCTTGATAGTCCTACAGCTACTCCTTCAGCCAAATTATGCTGCTGAGGTTTGCTGATCTTGGCACGTGACTTCTGTGCCCCATGAACCAAATGCACCAGTTGAGCACTGATATTTTTTACCTGTTCAGGCCCTTCCTCCAGTACTGATGCAATTCCACGTTTGTATCGTGGATCCATCATTGTTGCTATGCCAAAGTTGTCACTACGCTGAATGCTCACAACATGATGATTCTGGTCGAATACTGTCAGCATGTGTTGCAGCAACATACTGCTACCACCGTCTCCGGGAACATCAAGGCCATGCTGTACATTCACCAATGTCTGCCTCAGCACCCACAGCAGTGGAATTAATTGGCTAATGGAGGCAGACTCACCACTTACTGCCTGTGTGGCATGTTCAAAAGGCCACAAAATTGCTATTACAGAGTCCATGAGGCACCACTGTTCAGTCGTCAGAGACATGGAGGCCCCAGAACTGTCACGGCTAGTGTGCATCGCAAGATATTCTGAGATGGCTGTATATTATTCATACAACCTCTCTGTCATGTATAAAGTGGATTTCTACTGGGTGACAACTTCCAGCTTCAAGCGGTGCTGAGGCAGGCTGTATCTGCAACTGCCGCAGTTGGTCACAGGCCTTTCCAGATCATGAAAAGTGAGAGCAGATATGTTGTGCAATGGTCAGCACTTCCTTTACATCAGGATGCTGCAGAAACTTAGGCACCACAAGATTTAAACAATGGGCCATGCATGGAATATAAAAAAAAAACACCATTCGTGATGCATTTCACCACATTTGACCCATTGTCACTTGCTATGAACCCAGCTCTCAGGGACAGGGGGTTTAGCCATTTGTCAATTTCAGTCAGTAGCACGTCCAACATATTCTCACCAGTGTGTGAACAGGTCACATTGCACATAGCAATCATTGTATGCTGTCGAATTCCTGGAAGATTGCTACCATGACAATCCACCTTACTGCACTGATTGTTCACACTACCAACATCACAAACAACCTCAGACACCTGCGCCCAGTGTGCAGTTAGACACAAATATGAACTCCCTGCTGCTTTACCACTTGTCCACACATCCATACTTAAATGGATGAATGGAGAGGAGGAATGTTGAAGGGCATGTCTTATTGAGTCGGACACAGTGCAGAAAAACTCGGGCACAGCATGGGTAGAAAAGTATGTCCTTGATGGGACTTTCCATTTTGGACAGGCACATGCAGCAAACCACCAGAACCCAGAATTCTCCACAACAGAGAAGGGCAAAAGATCAATTGCCAGCATTTCCGCTACAGCAGCATTAAGTTCACGTGACACTGTATGATTGGGGGGGTACTTCAGCTTATGAGCAAAACCACTGTAACGTGGGCTGACTTAAATGTTTTACATGGGGTGTGATCATAAATGGCTGTGCTCTGTGATGAATAGCATTGGCAGGGGGTGGAGTGTGGACGTTTGATGAAGATGATTGCACCGGGTGATGATGACAAACCCAGAAATGCAGTTATTTTGCCAGATTTGCCAACCGGGGTTGATGTACCAGTTGCACTAAACATACTGCATTCACCACCACCACCACCACCAAATGTGCTGCTCTCACCAGCACTGGACAACATTTCAAAGTCATTATGGTCCTCCAACTCATCATGCCTGTAGTAATCCTCTGCTGTTATTACCTCACTACTGCACACGTTTAATTTGCTACTGGACTTAACAGTCATGGAAGGGGATAACAAGCTCGCTATGGTTGCTGGTGATGAGGGTGAATGCCCCACTGTGGTATTAGCTACCAGCTTGTGCTGGGTCCACAGTGCCATGTGCCTATTCTTAAGATGTGTATGCTGTCCTCCTGTGCCCAGATGGCTCCTCTTTTTACCTCGACTCACACGCACATGGCAAACCTGGCAGATTGCAACTGACTCATCATTTGCATCTTGAACAAAAAAATCCCAAACAAGGGATTGTGATGCTCTGCTTTTAACATATCCATGATATTGCTTATTTAAGTCTGTTATTTTAAGCCCTGAAGTGGGGGGGGGACGTGATGTTTCGGGCACTGCATGCCTGGACTGCAACTGACCACCACGACTACCTACCATTATTACTGGGTCATTATCATCAACTAAAACCAGTAAATCACAAGTTTTCACAGGGGGGGAATTCCTGTAGACAGACTCAGACACAGCCACTTTGAATTTCTTTTTCTCTGGTTCCCAACAGGGGTCAATTACATCATCATCATATTCATCAATGTCACACACATCCACATCTTCTGCTTTGATGCTAGCATCATATGAAGAGAGACTGAGAGAGCTTAATATGTATACTCTTGATGAAAGGAGGGACAGGGAGACATGATAGAAATGTTCAAGTACCTCAAGGGAATCAACAAAGTCCAGTAGGGTAGCATCTTTCAGAAAAAGAGATGTGTAAGAACAATGGGGCACAATTTAAAGATAGAGGGGGGATGGCTCAGGGGTAATGTGAGGACTTTTTCACAGAAGAGTGGTGGACACATGGAACTGCCTTTCTGGGGAGGTTGTTGGGTCTAAAACAGTGGGGTAATTCAAGCATGCATGGGACAGACATAAAGCAATTGTAGTGGGGGGTTGCAGGAAGTAGGCTGTTGGTTAACTAGAATCTGCAGCTTATCCAGTAGGTAGGGAAATGGGCAGACTGGGTGGGCCAAGTGGTCCTTATCTGCCGTCAAAGTCTATGTTTCTATGTTTCTATGTGGACTGCATGTTGCAACATCAGCAACATCATCATCACATTCATCATCATCATCTACACCACCATCACCTGATATTTTTTCACCACACTGTGAATCACTGCATGGAAATGCATGACATTAACCGCCACGGTGGATGGAATATCACATTGTATGCTATCATTGACTTGATTATCAGAATCCTCAGGTTCAGTTACTGGGATGTTACTGGGAAGTATGACATCATCTATGCTGCCACTCACTTGCACTGCTTCACACTCAATATTTTTGGATATGGTACACGGGTCAGAATTCGAACTTGCCACACCAATACTAATACTACCACCACCACTAACACCAGTAACACTAACACCACTGGCTGGGAAAACATCATCTCCTCCGACTACAAGTGAAGCTACTGATTGGGCTGTAAAAACATTGCAGGAGAAATACCTTTCTTCACATCAGCAATGCACTTCTGCATCTGCGTACTACCACGCCCACAGAATATCTTACTGCCAGCATTGCCATGACGAGAACCAGCTTTGCTTGTACATCTCTTTGGGGGCATTTTGGGGATCAACAACAATATTATAACCAAATTTAGATTTTGGTACATTCACTCTCTGATTGGGGGGATGCTGGATGTGAAGCCAAAAAAACAACTGTAGCTTCAGCAACAGATAGAGGCTGTCACGCAATGAAAACAACTTCAGTAACCAGTGGTGCTGATGAGGTCACAAAAACAATTCTATCTGTTAAAACATTCCTTTTGCTGGTGGGGGTGGGGGGGAGCACTGACTGCAGATTTTTACAGCAGTACAAGCAGCAAAACAAAGAACAGATACCACGATCGCAGTACAATATCAGGCAGCTGCAGTGGCTAGCAGGTTCACACTGCTGCACCTGCCCTGCAATTACACTAGTCTGTGGCACAATAAAAGGTGTATTATTTGATGTCATGCAATACCACTCACACACACACAGAACAGTTTCTCTACAAAGGTGAAAGAGCAATGCATACCAAATTGAAAAGTTCAGTAATATAACACGTATTGTAATGTAAATAACCAGAAATTATGAACTGCTGCACCAGATCCACACAACACACAATCAGCAAGAAAATGTCAGCAATTACTGACAATATTACTGTGTGTACATTAACACAGTCAGTTATATAACAAAAATATAACCAAAAAACAAAGAAATCACTGTTTCTCCAACTTAAATATACCTACACCACAGATACGCCCCTTCCCCAAAGCACACTTTCACTGTCTTTCACTATACATGCTCAATGTTGTACATTAACATTCAAAATCCACACAAAAACAAAAACGCTCGATGATATGAGTACAGGAGGGTTTCCTGCAATTAGTGAACTAAAGGTGGAGCCCAAAAAAAAGGCAAAAATGCTTTTTAACAGCTTTTAGAAGGTTTCAATCACAGACATCTCTCAGAGCACACTGTCTCCTACTGCTTCCTACACACACTACCCTGAACTGAGGCGGTGCAGATCCATATAGAGCCCATGTGACCTGAAATCCCATGAATCACTGCAAAATTCACCTTTAGAGCTCAAAAACAGGGTAAAGTGAGGTGAAGTGCATTGATCCCAATGCACTTCACTTAAAATTTTGGTGGAGTGGTGGTCTGGGAAGGCAGAGTAATGAGAAGTCCGTGTATTCAATGGACTTCGCATTACCCATCATAACGCGAATTACTCCGATTCGCATTGCAGAGCACTCCGTGAATCCGCCTTTGCTCCACGAATCACTTTGTGGAGAAGATTGAGCCCTCTTCGCCCACCACTAGTAATATGTTACATTTTGACATGCATTTGTTTTCTCTAGGGTCATTTTATTATCATACAGTAGGTTCTATTCACAAACAGAGTTTTGAACAGAGTTGAAGCTAGAGTTTACTGATGGACTATTACCTCACTCATGAAGTATGTGTCTTTGGGATGTTTCTTCACTTGACATGTGATTTACTGAGCAGAGAATCTTAAGGTTTTTTTATCCATTAGACTGATACATGGTATAATATATGTGGGTTGAACTATCTGCCTGCTGTTGTCTCTGGACAATCTTTAACCTTTAAGTTTGGTTCAGCTGAAATCAGACTTTAGATTTTCAAGCTCTGCAATGTCGCTTTATTTCTGAAGGCCTGTTTTAAACCAATGAGAATTATTTCTGTTTTTTTCTGCATTTCCTAAGTGTTAATAATATGGGATTTTCTAAATGACTCATTAGGCTTCTGAAGAAGGACTTGTTCGTCTGAAAGCTAAAGCTTTGTTCTTTTTGTAACATCCTTGTTGGCCCAATAAAAGGTATCAAGCCATTTGTTCTGGATCTATCTTTATCACAGAATTCTATATCTGCCAGTCTGTTTATTAAAATTGGGCTTTGCACATTATTTATGTCATGACAAGCAACCAAGAGCTTATGTTTCATGTTTCAATGAGCCTGTACGTCCTCCAACACCATCAGGGCATTCTCTAGCCACTTAACTTCCTGTGTTGTTCTTATTACACATCATTTGCACATCATGATCACAAACTTACGTATGTGGTCTGTACTTTGTATGTACTACTAATCATGCATCATTTCTGCCTGTCTGTTTTCCTGTTAATGAGTTGACTTCCATTGTTGCCTGTAGTTTCTGTACTGACATTAGTGCATGTATTTGAACTTTTGGGATGAAGAAGATGTACAACTATTAGATGAGGAACTATCAATATTTTTGAAGACAATTGATTTTGTGTAAGATCATTGCTTCTCTTCTCACAATTAGCACATGGTGGGAGAGAGTGATCCAGTTAATTTCAGATTGCCTCATATCTTCTACACACTGATTACTATATAATGTTATTCTCTCAAACAGCATTCCCACGTGGCCTGCTCTTTTTTCTGAAACTATTTTATTTTAAATTAACATACATCAATCCACATTTTACAAGCATTAATCCCCTCCTCCCTCTCCAAATCCATTGATCCATTGACTGTCCCAAATATATAAATCCGTTTACTAACATTTCCATAAAAATTAAACTAATGACATATCTTTTCCATATAAACCTCTATGTCCTTTCTCCCTCTTCTACATATTCACTTGATATTCGTTTAGGTTATCTTGTTAAATACATTTAAATACCACAGAAGTATATAACCTGTTTGATGGGATCAGCAATTAATTTACCAATTATTAAATATTTTACATTCTTATTAGTGGAGGAAACATTGTCATTAATTCTTTCCACAATGTTCCTGTTACATCTTTCAAATGTTCGCATCCATGCCAAAATGTATTACTTACTATAGGATGTATTTATTTTATTCAACAAGAGTGGAGTGATTTAGGATCTAAGTAGTATCTGTATTTGAACAGATTTATTTTTAGCTGCCTTAAATATTTTGTTTCCTTTAGCTCTTATATTCTTCCACTGTATATCACCTAAATTTAATCCAGGTTTTTCATTCCATTTCTTCTTGATATGTGACCCATTGTCTTTATGAGAAGCTAATACTGGCCCTAGCAGAAAAGGTGTAAGATTGGCATCATATGCATTGGCAGGCATTAGCAGGAGGAAGCAGAGGAGTGGAGGATTCTGACAGTTGACTAAGGTAAAAGTCTTGTTTATTACCATTTATTGCAGTCACTGCTTGGATGGGTGACAGATCAAGGGTAGGCCAAAACAGGAAAGAGGAGCAACACCCTATCTTGGGTAAAGGTACAAATGGGATTAACAAACAACAAAATGGGTAAAACAAAACACACCAAACACCCTATCAGTGGCAAAGGATAGACAAGGGACAGGGAAAGCAAAAGGGTAGGCCTAAACTGGTAACAGGAGCAACATTATCTAGGGTAGGTATACAAAGGGGTATAACAAACAGCATAAGGGGAAAACGAGAACCCTATCAAGGGTAAAGGTACATACATATTTCCTAGTAACACAGGGCAAGCAGGAACTGGGAATGCTGGGAGTGGTGCATTGCAGTGGATGTGCAGGAACAGTTTTCAGAGATACCTTCTGGCAACTGCAGTTATGCCCCATTTGCATGCACCTCTCTGGATTGAGTCAGGAGGTCACTAGACTCCAGACTGAGTTAGATAGTATTCAGGGAGCCTTCCCCCCCAACCCAGGGGCCACAAGGTCTGCCACTGTTACCTCAGAGGATGCCAGGGAGGATGAGGAATATCTGGACTATGGTGGTATCTGAAAGGGTGGGGGTGGTGGGTCAGAGGCATGTTCCTTAACTGATACCACTACAATATTCCTACACTGCTCTGATGGGGCAGGACTGCTAGGTGGAGGCACCCATGGTAGTGATCAGGGAGGATGTGAATTCCTCTATGGTAAAGACCCAAAGGAGGGTGGTAGATGATCCCAGAGGAAGCAGACACAACTTCTGTTGGGAGACTCAACTGTCAGGGGGATAGATTTGGGAATAGGAAGGGGGTGGAAAGGAAAGCCAGGTGCTTTCAAGGCACCATAGCCCAGAGGGATGGGAAGCACATCCTGGGAATCACTAGGGCAGTAGGTCAGCAGGGGAAGCTGGATGTCATTTTCTACCTGGGAACCAATGACCTGTCTAGGGATGGGGCTGAGATAGTGCAGGGGGCATTTAAGGAGCTGGGTAGTAGTACTAGAGAGGTAGCATGCTCAGTGGCTTTCTCTGAGGTGCTGATTGTCTATGACAGGGGGAGGAGAGGGATCTCAGCACTGGGAGCTTCAAATCATGATTTAAGGAATGGTACAGAGAGGAGGTAACTGGTGACATCAGGAACAGGGGATCCACCTGGACAGATAAGTGCTTATACAGGGGTGATGGCCTGCATCCATGTGGGAGGGGAACTGCAGACCTCAGTGGACAGTTTAAATGTTACTTTGAACATTTCAACCATCCAAGGGGGAAGGCCAAAATAATTTGGGATGCAGAAAGTGCCCCTCCCCCCACCAGGGTGAGGTAGAGAGGAAGAAAGGAAGGAGAATCCGAGGAAGGAGAAACCAGTAAGGGTGCAAAGGAAGGAAGCAAAACAGGGTGATAGAAACAAAGGGGGATGGGAATAGGAGCATTAAAAGGAAAGTGAAAGGTGGGGGAAAATGAGATAAAAGAGGAGCAACAAGAAGAGTGCTAACAAAATCTGGAAGACCACGTGTGTGAATGCTAGAAGTTTAGGAAATACGATTCCAGACCTACAGAATACCATTGCAGAGGCCAGCCTGGATATTGTGGCCATTACCACCTCAAGATGCACTGAAAACCATGACTGGGACATGGCTACACCAGGCTATGCTTTGTTTAGGAAAGGAGGGGGTGTAGTGCTTTATGTCAGGGAAAGATTAAAAATGACACAGATACAAGGAATATGGGGGGGGGCAGAGGTACTGTGGTCACCTTGGAGAAAGGAAATGGAACCAATATTTACACTGGTGTGATCTGTAGACCTCCAGCACAGGGGGAGGAGTTAGATTTGGTACTGGTTGAAGCCACTAGCAAAATGGTAGAAAAGGGGGACATGCTTCTGGTGGGGGACTTCAACCTGCCAGATGTAGATTGAATCCTCCCAACTTCAGCAAGGAGCAGGAATATCCTGGACTCCCTGCAGGGGTGTTCCTCAGGTAACCAATCAGTGATCCCACTCGTGATGGGACAAAACTGGACCTGGCACTCACCAACAGAGATAGTGCTGCAGACATCAAAATGGGAAGTTATCTGGAGACCAATGATCACCGTACAGTGTGATTCAATATAAGGACTGCTGCAGAACAGAACCACACAAGGGTGAGGGGCCTAAACTTCAGAAGGGCAAATTTCATAAAGGTGGGTGAATGCCTCAGGGATGACCTGGTGGGGGAGGATGACATAGGTAGGGTGGTGGAACAGTGGTTGAAAATAAAAAGGGCCACAGTGAGAGCAGCAAATCTCTCCATCAAGCAAGTGTGCAAAAGCAAGAGGAAAAAGAGACCACTGTGGTTCTTGAAGGAAGTGGTGAAAAAGATAAAAGCTAAGAGGATAGCATTCAGAAGGTCTAAGGAGACAGAGTGAGGAGGATAGAGAACTGTACCAGGGGAATCAAAAGGAAGCAGGGAGGGCAGTAAGGAGTAAAAAGGCATTTTTAGGTATGTAAATGAAAAGAGGAATACCATGGGTGAGACTGCAATGTTAAAAAGGGAAGGAGGACTATGCAGAAGGGGACAGGGAAAATGCAGAGATCCCGAACAAATACTTTTGTTCAGTGTTCACAGAGGAAGGAGAAGAGGAAGGGCCACAAAAAAGTAATAGGAGTATTGGAGGGAGGGAGGTGGATACAAGTCCGTTGTTGGAGGAGAGAATCCTAAAGGGAGTCACTAATCTGAGAATGGACAGAGCAATGGAGTCAGATGGGATGCATCCAAGAGAGCTCAGGGAGCTCAGGGAGGTACTTGCTGCACCTCTGACAGACCTTTTTAACAGATCAATGGAAACAGAAGTAAATTTGGACTACTGGAGAAGGGTGGATGTAGTCCCACTACACAACAGTGGTAGTAGGGAAGATGCTGGCAATTATAGGCTAGTCAGACTGACATTGGTTGTAGGAAAGTTAATGGAATCACTGATAATGGAAAAGATTGTGGAATATCTTGAATCCAATGGATTACAGGATATGAGGCATCATGAATTCATGGGAGGAGGTCATGTCAAATGAATCTCATAGATTTATTTGACTGGTTGACAAGGGAGCTAGATCAAGATGGAGCAGTGCATGTAACCTACTTTGGTTTCAGTAAGGCTTTTAACACTGTTCCATATAGGAGACTCATAAGCAAGCTGGGTAGCTTAGGGGTGGGTCCAAAGGTGATTAACTGAGTAAGAAATAGGTTAGGGGATAGACTGCAGAGGGTGGTGGTAAATAAAGTTCACTGTGAGGAAAACAGGGTGACCAGCAGGGTGCCTCAGGGATTAGTGCTGGTACAAGTCCTCTTTAGTGTCTTTACAGATGACATTACAGAGTACTTGAAGTGATGGTTTGCCTTTTTATAGATGACACCCAAATCTGCAACAGAGTGAACACTCAGCGGGGTGAAAAGGATGAGCAGTGACATGAGAAAACGTGAGGAGTGATCAAGGGTATGGCAGCTGGGTTTCAATGGGAAAAAAGGCAAAATAATGCACTTGTGGCACATAAACTTGAGTGCTGAGTACAAAATGGGTGGGGTGGTACTGATGAGCACCAAACAGTAAAGAGACCATGGGATAATCATACTGGATGACCTAAAGGTGGCCAGGCAGTATGACAAGGCAGTTGGGAGGGCTAGTGGGATGCTGGGGTGCATAGAGAGAGGTATCACTGGCAGAAAGAGGGAGGTAGTATTGCTTTTGTATAGATCAGTGGTAAGACCCCACCGAGGGTACTGTGTCCCAATCTGGAGACCACACTTGGAAGGATATAGACAGAGTGGACTCTGTTCAGAGGACAGCAACTAAAATGGTGCAGGGTCTGCATCAGAAGCCATACGAGGAGTGACTTCAGGACCTGAATATGTACACACCGGAAGAGAGGAGGAAAAGGGGGATATGATAGAGATCTTTAAATCCCTAGGGGAATAAGATACAGGGGGAAGAATTTGAGGTGTCTCATCCCCAATCTGATTTCTAACCAGCTAGTTTGTCAAAGACTTTCTTTTTGTCTTTGCACACATAATATTATTTAGTGCTGTCTAGGTATGATACTCCCTTATCAACAGAATTGTCACACTCATATATAAACGTTTAATATTTAATGAGTCTTCTTTTTTACCAAAGGAGAATAGTGGCATTATTTGCCGTAACAAAGGAATGTTTATTATGGCAAACACACATACAGTTTTCCACTCGGTCTGCGCATGCGCCCGTTACAGCTCTTCCTCCTAGACTGTCAACTGCCTGATCCTTTTAAAGAAGATGGAACCGCCACTCAGACTCGGCAGTAAGTGACCACTAAATTAATCAAAAAATGAAGAATGAAATTTTTGCCTGACAGAAACAGCTGAAAACTTTTACATAAATGAATAAAAATGACCGTAGACCGCACACTATAACCAAAGCAGACCATGGCTGCAAGGACTCAAAACATCTTTTTATTTTTATTTTATATAATTGTTGTGGCCAAAAAGGAAGACCCAACAATTATATAAAATAAAATATGGGGTGGTGTGTGTAAACCCAAAATTTACAGACACCCTCTGGATTAGATGCTTTTCATAAACCCCTTGAGCTTCACTCTTTGGGTTTATGTAGCATCTAACCCCTCGAGTAAGTGTAACATTCTCATTACACACACCACCCCATACTTTATTCTATTTTTTATCTACAACTGTTTCTTATCAGTAGATTGCTCCTTCCAAAGTATACAAACTTGTTTTTTGTAGAACCTGTAATACCTGATGAAAGGCATCTGTGTAGCCTGAAGGCTTGTGTTCTGAAGATGTCTTGTTGATCAAATAAGATGTATCAAATCACCAACTTTGTTCATCTTTTTGTACAAGGACCAATAAGGCTACAAACAATTTGTTGACTTAATTTAGCTCATTCCATGAAAACCTGTTTTCCCAGGTCTGTAGTTTCCGAATTTTGGCAAGCAATAAAAATATTTCCATTATCTTCTCTGCACCAATGCTATATTCCTAGCAAATGGTTTAATGCTATTTTCATTATCTCTACTTGTTCTGTTTTATGGGAACCATTTTCCTTCCTAAGAGATCAAATTAGGTTCTGTTGCTTTTGTTTTTGCAACAAATTAGCTAAGAGCCGACCTGTTTTGTCACCTTGTTAATAAAAAGCTTTCCTTACCCTCATTATATTTCACTCTGTTTCATTATTAATTTTTATTGTAATTTCCAGTCATACTCCATCCATTCCTTACCAAATGTGTTGTAATCTTGTAACACTAAGTTGTCTAGTTCCTTTAATTTGTCATAAATTTTGTTTTGTTCTCTAAATTTCTCTTTATTTTACCATGATTGGTAGGCTAGTATTGCCCCTCTCATCACTGCCTTTTTTAGACTTTTGTCTTGAATAATTATAGAACCAATATTCAGTGATTACATTTTGACTTTTACTCTGAAATACTATTTTTTCAACAATTCATTATTAAATTACCATTGGCGTGGATACCTTTTCAGTTCTTCTTTAATCTTAATTTCAAGTTCCACTAAAGCATGGTCAGGCAATAATATTGATCTGAATGAAGACTTTTCATATTGATTCATTAGCAATTTAGATATAAAAATCTAATTGATGCTAGAAAAAGAATTGTGCTTTTCTCAAAATATGTGTATTCTTTACTATTTGGGCTCAAAAGTCTCCAAGGATCTATCAACTTGTGATACCGGTATTCCAAAAAGTAATTTAAGGCACAGGATATTATCTTATTGTTATTTGAGATTAAAGGTGTTTTATCTTCTCATTGAACTGACAAAGCATTAAAATCCCCCATCAAAATAATATTTTCTGCTTTTATCTGAACAATACCCTCAGTAATTTTGGATAAAATGTATGGTACTTATCAAATGGAGCATATATTGACCCAATTGTCATACGTGTATTATTAATTATACCCTTAATAAAAATAATTATTTCATCCTTATTGGACCATTAAGTCAAAAAATTGAAAGCAATGTTTTTTTTTCCTAATTATTATGTAACCCGTGCTCTCTTTTTGTCATAAGTGATGAAAAGGTGCGTTGAATCCAGTTTCTTACCAATCTCTTTGACTCCTGACTGTCTAGATGAGTTTCTTGTAAAGCTAAAATGTCTGCCTTGATTTTAGTCACATAACTATGAATTCTTGTTCTCTTAATGGGGCTGCTGACTCCATCTCCATTAAAGTGACACATATTATTTCTATGTCCTTCTGAGCCGTCCCTACATTTTATACAATCCAACATCAAAAATCCCAAACTTACATTAATTTTACTCATGATTACCCCTCATAAGCAGAGCCTTAAAACTATCTTGTTATAAACCTCAAATAAGAAGTACTTCAACCCATTCTCTAACCCCACCCTTAAATTTATAACGATCCGGTAATCAACAATACAAATGCCCCAGCAACTCCATATTCTTCAGGCTGCAGTTATGTTACCTTTATGTTTCTTCATTTACCCACTCCTTGACTGCCTTTCTAGAAAAAAAATGGAGGTAATTAAAATGTCAGTATATAATGAACTGATAAAATAAAGAATACACTCATATATGAGACAATCCATAACATTCATCATGGGCCCTATATACTGCTTTGAGTTACTATCTTAAAAACAGAAAGAAAGAGAACAAAATTAAGAAAAGTATTAAATGCAGTCAGATAACGTTTAGATTTCTTAGGTCTTCGTAGATGTCATAACTTAGAACAACCTTTTAACAGTTTGTAAAGAGTCTTGGTATTTTCATTTTTAAATTCACAGTAGCTTCTTTAAGTGTTGAGTACACAAATCTCTGGTCATCCATAATCACTCACAACATTGCTGGCAAAATCAATGCAGATGTAACTCCTTTAGTTCAAAGTCTGTTTCTTAGCCACTCAAAGTTTTTTCCTCTCTGACACCAACTCAGGGGGAACATCATGAAACATTGAAATCAAAGCCCCAATAATTTGTATCCTGTTTTATACACTTGGCTCATGGACATATAAACATATGACTATACCAGCAGAAAAAGCTCATTGCAGTCTATCATGTCTGATTGAGTTTGCAGACCCCCCAGTATCTACTGTGGGATCTACTCCCATACCCATTACCCACTTCTCCCACCCCATCAATGTCCCTCTTCCCTCCAAACACCCCCCTGCAAGCAATTTTCCTCTTTACTCTGTCCCTTCTCTCTTGAAGCTGTGCACAGTCTTCAGGGAAACAACTTTCTTCGGCAGCTCCTTTCATTTTGCCACCACCTTCTCTGTGAAATAGTGTCACCTTATTTCCCTCATGAATCTTCCCCACTCCAGCTTGAGGCAGTTCCTCCTAATGATCTTGTTCCAAACAAGGTAGACAAGATCCTCAGAGCCCACTTTGTGGAAACTTTTAAGGTATTTCAAAGTTCTGATTATGTCTCCACTATCTGTTCTATCGTCCAGGGAGTACATGTTGAGATATCTGAGTCTCTTCTCATATGGCCTGCCTTGCTGTCTCTAGATCATCTTGGTTGCTCTTCTCTGGATCATTGTTCCAGCTGGATGGTTACTTTCTTTAGGTAAGGGCACACTGCATACTACTCAAGTTGCGGCCGAACCATTTATCTGTATGGTGGCAGTATGACCTCTGCTTTTCTCCTGGTTATATCCCTGGCTATACAGCCCAACAACCGATTCACTTTGACTGCTGCTGTCCTGTAGCATGCTGAGTGCTTTCAGTTACTCATGATGATCAGACCCAAGTCCTTCTCCACTTCTAACTTAATAATTTGCATACAACCTAGCCAGTATTTGACCTCTGGGTTATTTGCCCCCAGCTGCATTACCTTTTGCTTTTGGGGGATGAATCCCTCCCAGCTGCCAAATACCTGAACTTATCTTCAGTTTGGTTGGGTATTCCCTAAGGTCTTGTCTCTCCCTTTCATGTCTAGTCTCCCACAGAGTTGTGTGCCATCTGCAAACAGGTACATCCTACCATTTATCTCATCAGCAATGTCACTGATGAAGATGTTAAATAACACTGGACCAAGCACTGAGCCCTGTGGGACCCCATTAGTGACTGGTCTAGCCTCTGAGAATGTCCCCCACCATAACACTTTGCCTCTATCTTGTAGCTAGTGTCTAACCCACATAGCCAGTTTCACCCCTTCCTTAGGTCCCCCAGCTTTCTGATTAGTCTCCTGTGGTGAACAGAGTGAAAGACCTTACTGAAATCTAGATACAGAATATCTACTGCTTCACCTCTGTCCTTTGTCCAGATTATTCAGTCACAAAAATCAATCAGATTGGTCTGGCAAGACCACCCTACATACACATATGAAATTGCCGGCAGAAAAATACTCACAGCTCTATCAAGTCTTCTTGACTGTGCAGCTCTTGTTTCACATCACTACAGCTGCCCCAACTCCAACCAGCCCCCTCCCTTCCTCCCCTTTCCTGGCCTTTCCCCACTTTGTGTTTTTGTCTTTGCTAATCTTGCCCTGACACAAACTGGTACTTCCTGTCATCATGGAGACCATTGTCATCCAAAATGTTTACCACTCTTTCCTTCAGTGTGGTTTCCATGAACTTCCTCATTATTGAGGTCAGACTGACCATTCAATTCTTACTAGTGTCGTCCCTCAGCCCACTCTAGTGTAGAGGCAATACATTCACTCTCCTTCACTCCAGGGGTATGTCCCCAATCTAAAGCGATATGTTAAACTAGTCTACCAGGGGACCCACCAGCACATCTGCCAACTCTCTCAGCATCTTCCACTATCTACTATTTGGTCCCAAGACTTGTCTAACTTCAGGGCCAGTCTTTCCTCACCCTGTCTTTTTCAAACTCCCATCTGTGGCCCCAATCCCATTTCTCCCCCCATCTTCCCTGGGATACTAATCCATCCATCTACTTAGTGAAGACAGAAGCACTTGTTAAGGGCTTCTGCTTTCACCTCACTACTTACACCCACCCCCACCTTTTCATCCTCTGGAAGTACCTCCAACCCCAACACTACCACAAGTTCGCTGTACCTAAGGGATCCTCTACAGTGTAAATGTATTTTGTAGATGACACTTCAAATGCACTGAAGAAAGCATATTGTTCTCAGTGTGGTAAATAGATTGTTCAGAATTCGGTGAAGTCTACACAAACTTGAACTCAGTGTTCCAGCCAATGGTTTAAAATGTCAGAATGGTATCCTTCTAACAGCATGTGGCTAGAGTTGCAACCTTTGGATGAGGCAAAAAATTGATACAAAACATAGAAACATCTGTAGCACGTAATAATGACTAAGTAAATAATGCGAAGACAATACAGTGACAAAATAATGGCGATTACAAACACGATAACCGTAAATAATGGTGACCATGCAATAATGGCAAATTTACTATTTCTACAACCGTTACCATCAATGGTGCCTCAAGTAGGTTAATTATAAATAGGGGATACAGGGACAGCCCCTGTACACGTAACTCTCCACGAGCCCATAATGCATTACAGGAGTGTCATAGGAGGATCACTGACTTACAGAGGTCTGTCTCGAGCAGCTGGTATCCAGTGCTGTGAGATGGAGGTACCATGATTCGAATGAACAGCTGAGTGTGGTGGTGGTAGTTTACATGATTCATGGGTGCTATGCATAGTTGCTCCCTTTAAGATTCCTGCAATGTGCTGGTAATGGATAGGAAATTCACTGTAATTGAAGGTAACCATTTATTGATGTCGCCGTTAATGTTTGTGACTTTATTGCTTCGCGGTTTTGATGGTCACCGTTAAATTCTCGCAGTTTTGACATGGAACCGAAACATCAACACTATCGGCAGGAAAAAACCATTGGTCCATCCAGTCTGCCTTGTTTCTCACTGCCTTGTGACCCATTGTCTAGAAGTGTATAACCCCTAGACAGCGCTACTCAAGGACTACTACCCTGCCTTGCCTGGCCTAAACAAAGGGTGTGACATGGTTTTATTTAACTCCAAAAATTGATTAGCGTTTTGCTCATAAAAGTGCTAAAACATTGTGAAAATGCATAGCGCATGCCTCACTATGTTTTTCAAAAATAACACTTCTAGAAAACCTACATAAATACTTTCTGTACAGTTAGCATTGTCCCAAGAAAAAAACTGCTAATCAATTATGTAAAACCTTGTTCTGGGGCCTGGGTTCCCAAACTTTACTTAAACAGGTTCTTTCAATGCTTTTACATTTGTGCAGTGACTCCACCCAAAGTTTACATTTTAAGTGAGTTAGTTGTTACCAGGTACAACATCCTGAGATGTCAAACCACCCATTATTACCATTTGCTACCTCAACACCTGACCCAATAACATTTTACCACATTTCAGACATTTCTCTAATTAAAGACTCTCTCTAATAATATGCTCACAACAACCAAATTGCAAAACAGTACAACAATATTTATTTAGGGGATATAAGGATTAGGAAATGGGAAACAAAGGAAGCTTATGTTATGCAGTGATTATTATTTTTATTTAGTTGTTTAACCAGGTATAGCACATAAGCTGAAAGCTTTTTTCAGAGGAGCGACCTGGGAGCACAAGGAGGTTAAGTGACTTGCTCAGGGTCACACAGTGTGCAAGTAGAAGCTGTGGGATTCAAACCCAGGTCTGGTCTGCTGGATGTCACCAGATTTGCAGCTCAGAGCCTTAGACCACTGCGCTATACTGCCTCCTATTATTTACAAAATATACATTTGATTGGTTAGATTGGTTGGTTTGTGCTGGTGAAAAACTCTCCAGCTTGGTAGATACCAGTTAAACTAGAAGAAACAATCACATCATACTAACGTAGATATCTAGAGCCCTAGCAATCTAAACTGCATAATAATCAGATGGAACACATTTCATTACTTTTCACCCACCACTTGTACCAGTTCCCCAGAGTCAGTTTGAAACCCTGCAATCTCATACATTTTACCCTGGGTACCCAGTTACCAAAGTCCCTTAGATGGTTGCAGGCCTGGCAGACAGTGCAGCTGTGCCTTGGCCAGCTTGATTTAAAGGATAGATAGGATTAAACTTGAAAGCAATCTAATGCACAACAATTTTGGATCCTTAAGAGTGTGCGCGGGTTGCAAGCCTGCTGCACTTAGAAACACCTGGTTGGATGTAACCCTTGGTCACACCGTTGAGACATCGATTATTATTTCTGAACATCCATCACATTTATATGTTTAACACATTCAGTACATTGATATTTTAGACACATCTGGTACTTTAATGAAGGGACAGTACCTTCAACCAGGGGCCAGGGTGGCTGCCCTGATTAGTCTTCAAGCTGGCTCCTCCCACCCACCCGGGTTGTATATACCTTGGATCCGCCTCATGACACCAGATCTTAATTTCCGCTGAAAGATACAGGTTGCCTCCCTCGTGCTCATGCATTTCGTAGGCCCTGGCTTTCAAAACTTTGGTTTTACCAAAACTAAAGCTCGTTCGAGTTAGCGATCACGCGTTTGCGTCCTAGATCATTGAATAGAAATCTTCTCCAGGATTTTGCCGGTGACCTTGCAGCCAGAAGATGTTGCACACTGATCCCCATCTCACGTGCATCTACTGCCTAGGTGTCGGCCATGACACCTCATCTTGCAGTTTTGCCTCGGCTTCCATCCCAATGTCCTGGAAGACCGTTTGGAGTGTTTGAAGTTGGGAGACTGGAAAAGGAACTCTCTGGTGAAGTCTAAGGAGGTTAGGTGGGCAGTTTCCACAGCTGTGGGTTCCGCAAGCAGCTGGAATGCATGAAGGCGTTGAAGAAGAAGCCATGCAGCTTGGCCAATTGAAGCTTTTAGTTCCACTCAACCTGGGCTCCACCTTTACAGGTTCTTTTAAGGAGTTGTGCCAGTCTCCCCCACCGGGGTGAGGCACCTGTGGGCTCACCTCCTCCCACTCTTGAAAATGGGATAAAGATTCTGGCTTGTTTTCGTCTCGATGAAGGTGCTCTTGGGACCGAGAGAGGTCTCAGTCCCAGGAGCATGTGGTCTCGACCTAGGTGGAGATCGCTTCCTCAGCAGTAGGCTTCACAGACCTTCCATCTGGCCAGATGACTGAGGAAGTGGCCGATGAGGTCGAGATTATTCTCGACACAATCGACCCTCTGTCGCCAACCATGGCCAACGACTCCTTGGAGAGGACTCCAGTCCTCATGTTCCCCAATGAGGTGTCCCCATCCAGTTCCCGGTTCCAGACCCCCGGGTGTCACCGATCCCTCCAGTGTCTCCCAAGTGACTGAGTTGGCCTACCCTATCTCAGTTGAGGTCTAGAACCCCTAGGCCAAAATGCCAAGGAGGAGCCTTAAGCGCTCCAAGAAGAGGTGACATCACAAGTTGTCCTCATCCTCCTTGAATGAGGAGAGGCTCTGACGGAAACTCTGTTGGTGCTAGGAGGACCTTATGTGGCAAGAGCTGATTTTGACCAGGCAGAAGCCAGCTCTGCCACCTACCCTGCCATTACTTGACTTTTGTCTCCTTGGCTGAAGTTGCCCTTGGAACCGAGTTCTTGGTTCCCCACCTGCGGTGCCAGCCCGTCCTCTGGTTCAGCCTTTGCTGGTCTCCCCACCGATAGTGGTGGAGCTACCACCTAAGCAGCCTGTTGGAGGGCTCCTTACAAAAGGACTGACCAGATACTGGACTTCCCAGATGTCTGTCGGTCACGTTCACTCAGACCGTTCTCAATGGTCCTAGGAGATTTGGGTGGCAGACCACTGTATCCCAACTCCTCGGACTTGGACATCACGGGATCCACTCCATCCAGGGGATGATGAGTCATCCATTGGCATAGGGATGGAGGAAGGTCCTTCCTCCTTCCAGGATACTCCATCTCATCTCTGATTCTACAGGGATGCCCTGGAACCCATCCAGAAAAGGTGGAGTACCCTCTCAAGGACATCCTGAAGAGAGGATACCCTGATGGTGGCCTTTCCTGTGGCTGAGGCCATTGTCAGTCTGGCACTCAAACTATGGCAGTGCCCTGCCTCATGTTCAGCACCATTTGCCTGCATGGCCCGCAAGTATGCAGTGCCCATGGGGTCCCTTGTGGGGTTCACAGAGCACCCTTCAGCTGAGAGCCTGGTGACCGACTCTGTGTTCAGGCGTACTGGCAGTTCTGCTGACACTGACCATCCCCCCCGACAAAGAGTCCAAGCTTTTGGACCATTCAGTGTGGAAAGCCTATGTGGCTTCCTCTTTGGGCCTTCATCAGGCCAGCTCGGACATCATCATGGCACACTTCTCTCATGCCCTTCTCGGGTCATTAGACAAAGTCCTCCCACATCTCCCAGTGGACATGCAAACCACGGTTAAGCAGGTCTGGGACCAGTACTGTGCTGTTGCCAAACAGCAGCTCTAGATGGCCCTGGACATTGGGATTCTTGTGCCCACTCAATGGCCGCTGCAGTGGCCTCTCGCTGCAGGGCTTGGCTGAGGTTATCTTCCTTCTCGGCAGATACTCAGTATAAGTTAGCTGATGTGCCTTTCCTCGGGACTGACTTGTTCAGCCCAGGAGTGGCTGGTCACCTACAGTGCATTGAGCAGTCCAATGCCACCTTGGATGCCACTTCTGCCAGGAGTTCTTTGGGCAAGAACCAGCCGAAGAAAAAGAAGAAGCCTTTTCTGCACTCCTCCCCTGCGATCCATCAGTCCTCCTACCAAGGAGGACAGCAACATCAGCAGCAGGCTCAAGCTTGGTGCCCTCATCCCAAGCCTTGACTCCAACAGGCCTGCAAAGGAGGCCAAGGCTCAGGTCCTGGAGCCTCCTCCTTCTCTAAGCATTCCCAGTGATGGGGTGGGGGTTGCCACCCCATCTCCATCATGCCAGTTCTGGGTCCTCCTGTAGGGGGCAGGCTCCATCACTTCCTTTCTGCCTGATCCGCTATCACTACGGACAGGTGGGTTCTCAAAGTGGTATGTCAAGGACTGCTTCTAGAATTTGAGCAGTACCCTCCCAGCTGAGCTAGCGCCCCTCGGGAAGAATGGACTTCTGCATGCACCCAGTCATCTCTTCAAGACTACATTGCTCAGCTCCTTCTCAAGGAGGCAGTAGCTATCGTGGCGGATCCATCTGCAGACCCAGACTTTCTCTCCAGATACTTCCTGGTGCCCAAGTGGACAGGGGGCTGGTGCCCCATTCTAGATCTCCACGACCTGAATCAGTTTCTCAGGTCACGCACCTTTCAGATGGTCACTCTGTCCCAGATCATACCATCCTTGGAGTGAAACATGTGGTTCTGTTCACTAGATCTGCAGAACACATTTTTTCATGTCCCAATCTGTCCATCCCATCAGCAGTTCCTCTGCTTCAGGGTCGAAGGGACACTGAACGAGTTCTGAGCCATGCCATTCTGCCTTTCATCGGTCCCTTGGGTCTTCACCAAATGCATTGCAGTGATGGCGGCCCAACTTTGGCGTCGGGGGGGTCAGAATTTTCCCCTACCTCAATGATTGGCTTCTGGCAGGTTCCACCCAACAGGAGGTGGAGAGGTCCAGGGATCTGGCCCTCCAAACCTGCTCCCATCTTGGCCTCCTGATCAACGAGGCCAAGTTGGAATTCATGCCTTCTCAGGTGAAGGGCTTTATTGGGGCAGAGCTCAGCTCTTGTCAAGCCAGAGCTCAGATCCTGGTGGACAGGGCAGTGGATCTCTCCTACTTTGTCCAATCATTTTTGGTTGAGCACTTATGCCCTGCCCGGGACTTTCTGTGCCTTCTGGGTTACATGGCAGCTTGCACCTCAGTGGTCCATTGGGTCCAGTTGCACATGTGCCCCCTCCAGTGGGAGCTGGCTGCCCAGTGGACTCAGTGCCATGGTCATTTTGACCAGCTTATCACTGTAACCCAGAAGATGTGGGACGTTCTCTAATGGTGGACTGCCCCAGACCGGTTGCAGGAAGGGATCCCGTTTGTTCGCCCCAAGCCTACGGTCATCCTTAATGATCAATGCCTCTCTCATGGGCTGGAGATCCCACATGGGGGACAACAGGGCCCACTGGTTCTGGAATGACCGGAACCCTGAGGAGTTATAATGCCACATCAACCTGTTGGAGCTCAGAGCAATCAGACTGGCACTGTCAGCTTTCGCTCCTCAGCTCCGGGGTCAAGTAGTTCAAGTCCAGATGGACAATACCATGACCATGTACTACCTCAACAAACAGGGTGGCATGCACTCCTGTCTACTGTGCAAGGAGGCACTCTGCATCTGGACCCTTGTAAGTTGGTTGGAGGTGGATCTTCTAGCCATCCATGTGGCAGGAGTCTTGAACCAGCTGGTGGATGCTCTCAGCAGTATAGGCCATCACATCCTCACGAGTGGTCTCTCCATCCAGAGGTAGCTCACAGCCTGTTCTCCCATTGGAGCAAACCAATGGTAGACCTGTTTGCCTCCAGAGAAAACACCAAGCTGAGGCTGTATCGTGCTCACCCCCCTCAGCAGGGCTCACTGCAGGGAGATGACTTCACGAGGCCATGGACCCCAGGCCTCCTCTAAGATTTTCCTCCATTTCCCTTGATCCACAAGGTGTTACTCAAGGTGAGGAGGGACAAGGCAAAGGTGATTCTGGTAGCCCCAGACTGGTCATGCCAGTTCTGGTATCCAGATCTCCTCAGCCTTGGCTGCAGGGGTCCGGAGAGGCTTTGTACACTCCCGGACCTGATATCTCTGAACCAGAGGAAGGTCTTCCATCTGGATCTTCAATCCCTGCACCTCACAGCCTGGTACCTGAGCAGCTAGAGTTTCAGACTTTGGGTCTTTCCAAAGATGTCTACACCATGGTGGAGGCATCTCAAAAGGAATCAACCAGGAAATGTTATGCCTTCAAATGGAATAGGTTTTCCATTTGGTGTCAGGGTAAGGGTCTGGACCCCTTATCCTGTTCTGTGGCTAACATTCTCGACTACCTTTGGTCTCTCTCCAAAGGGGGTCTACGGTCATCGACCCTTAGGATGTACCTGGCAGCCATTTCTGCTTACCGGGCATGGGCCCAGTCACCCGACATTGGTGCAAGAGATAGTGGTCGGGCACTTATTCAAAGGACTGGATCACATATCCCCTCCAGTGGTGAACCTCCACCTCCATGGGATCTATTGCTGGTACTGGCAAAGCTCATGAGCAAGCCATTTGAACCAATGCACAAGTGTGAGCTGTCACACTTGTCATGGAAGATGGCCTTCCTGGTGGCTATCATGTCTGCCAGAAGGACAGGGGAGCTCCAGGTGCTTTCGGTGAACTCCCCTTATCTGGTCTTCCACGGGGAAAAAGTTGCCGTGCCCCAACCCGAAATTCCTTCCGAAGGTGGTGTCAGAGTTTCACTAGGTGTTGACTCTGCTGGTATACTACTTTAATTACACCTCGGAGGCCGAGTATAGGCTCCATACCTTGGACCTGAGATGTGCTATCTCCTATTATAAGTAGAGGATGGCAAAATTCATGGAGAGGTTCACCAGCTGTTTGTCAGCTATGCTGAAGCCGCTTCTGGCAGACCTGCAGCCAAACGGACTATAGCAAGATGGATTACATCATGCATATGTCTGTGTTATGAGTTGGTGGGCAAGGAGCCTCCCAGAGGGATAAGAATTCATTCCACCCACCATACTGCTGCATCGGTGGCTGCTTCCAGGGACATCCCTAGCCAGGAAATCTGTCGGGCTGCTACCTGGATGTCAGCAAACACCTTCATTACCCACAACCACATCAACCTTGAGTCACGCCAGGATGCTGGTTTTTGGGTCCTCAGTTCTCCAGTCTCTGTTTCCTGAGTAGGGGGTGTGTGCCTTGACTTCCTCCTCCTGGAGAACATATCCATGATCCTAGAAAAACAGGTTGCTCACCTTTAACAGTAGTTCTAGGAGTGGTATATGTTGTTCATCCACACAGACCCACCTGACCTCCCCGGCTGCGGACACACAGAACCTGGCTTCCAGCAGGCTAAGATTTGGCATCATGGAGCAGAGCCAAGGTATATACACCACCTGGGTGGGTGGGAGGAGCCAGCTTGAAGACTTCCCGGCTGATCTTACAGGGAAAAGGAACATGCCAAACAGTGTGGATGAACAACATATGCCACTCTTAGAACTACTGTTACAGGTGAGTAACCTACTTTTCCAGGTTACAGAATGGAAAACTGTCATTTCCAGGTTAAAGAAGATCCGATTTTTACTTCAGGGTCCCAGTCCGTTACATGGCTTGTGGCTGTGGCTTTCGGCTCCACAGGCCGTCTTGACCAGATAGTTAGCACAATACTGGACCTCACAGGCAAAGTCAGAATGAGCCCCTTACTAAGTGCTCCCTTTCCAGTCCTGTAGGCTCCAGCAGACATCACACATCAGCACATTACTACTCTGTCCTGGGCTCACTATGAGTACTCCCAGAACAGTCACTGTCACAAAAGTTCCAAACATACAGTCTCATGCTCGCTGGACTATGGTTATCCACAACAGTTGAAAGCTGTAAACCAAAGAACTATCTCATATAGCACTGTCACTGGGACATAGGTAGCCCCAATTCAGCAAGATTACTTTCTTTCTTGCACCAGGAGGTACAAGAGTACTCACTCAGGCTCCTCACGGTAGAATTTTCGCAATCAAGGTTACTGATGTCTTCAGTTCTCTCACAAATGAGGTGAAATCAGCTGTCTCATGGCTGTCTTGATGTCATCAAGTTGCAGATCTACATCTTTCCCTAATGTGGAGGGGAAGGCTAGCTCCTGGGGGACATTCTGGAAACCTCAAGGCTAGCAGGTACTACAGAAACTAAAGTTAACTACTAAGAAGGCAAATACCCCCTCCTGGATGGAGAGGATTAGCTGGCTCTCCAGGCTTGGCTACATGGCTGGAGGCCAGAGTCCCCACCCCCATGGGGGTTCCCTCTTGAATCTGGCAAAAGACTGAAAAACACAGTCTCTTACAGGCTCTCCTGAGGATCCTGATTGGCTGAAGCTTTTGGGTGAATGGCCTCCAACTGGCTGGAGGGCCTGTCAAACAAGATAATGAATTATGCATGTACCTCACTTGATGCACTGTTGGTTTGCTGGTTTGGCACCTGAAATTAGGTCCCTGCAGTTCCCCATGAGTACTTTGTATTTTTCCCTGAGCTTTGCCTAATGTCCCACAAGTCTTGGCTTTGTTATTCTAGCTTTCCTATTGGCTGTGCTACTTTGTAATGGCTGGTAAAACACACAGTCTCTTAAGCAGATCAATACAGCCTCATGATAGGTCCTGGTCCAGTCAGAATAAGTTAGATAGTTTCTCAAATCCCCCACAGTTCATTAGCCCTGGTTGTGTAGTTGCTGTCGCTGCACAGATCTTGTAAATTGCTTAGTCTGTTAGCCTGTCACTGCTGCCAATATTTTAGTTCCCTGACTTGCAGTAGGCAGGCTGTCCTTATCTGAGTCCCAGATGTTGCTGGTGCAGCCAGGAGCTGAGCATTTATTTGTTTTAAACACTCTCCCCCCCACGCAAAATATTTTTTTCCAATCACACATACATTGCAGTTGCATTATTTATTTCACACTTTCTTTTCCTTGCTCTCTTTTCCATGGCCATATCCGAAATACAGCTTTCCAGAGGGTAGAACTGACTCTCACTAATATGTATGGCAATTGAGGCTCTGACTCATTAATATTCATGAGCCCTAATTGTTACTACCTCATGGGTCTCTTTATTTTGGGCCACAACTGGGCTCTCAAGGTCCTGTTCATGGTCACCGGGTCCCACCTAGCTGATTGGGATCCCGGGACCGACTGAACACTTCTCGGATTGACTGCAAGGAAAGTGGTCACAAGATCAAAGGTGCCACTCATCCCTGCGTGATCCCTACTGCACCGGAGTGCCTGCTTCCAGCAGAAGATCACAGTTTGGCTTCTTAAGCCCCGGAGGGCTGGATTTTACCTTTGAAAACAAGGAAGTGCTATGCTTAGTCCAGGGCAGGGTGCTAATTGTCTTGTTGTTTGGATTTTACCTTTGGGTTGGTTCTGGGGCATCAGGGCAGAAACAGAACTTGGGCAGGACTGAAAAAAAAATGCAGGCTAAAGGGAGTTGCCTGGAAGGAGAGCAGAAATAAGCTGAATGGGCTGCAAGTAGGCCTCTGTTTTGGCAGGGGGGTTACAAGTGATTTTTCACCTTTACCTCCATCTCCTTGCTCCCTGCCTTACTGCTAATTCCATTGATTAACTACTAAATCCATTACTCTCTTCTTGCCATACTTGAGCCCAATAATGTTTTTGCACCTACCATCTCAACTGGTAGGCTGTTCCATGGCTCAGTCACTGTCTCTATAAAGTAGTATTTTCTAACATCCCTTAGGATTCCCCCTCCAGTCCCAATCATGCCCCCTAGTTAATGACAAATTATTCCTGTTGAATAGTTCTCCTCAGTTTACCTTGATTATTGCTTGCAGGAACTTGAAGGTTTCTATCATGTTGCCTTCTTGCATGTCCATGTTAAGTACCCCGTTGGTCCAAAAACATTTTGTTTATTTTATGCTGCACCATCTCTAGCCTGCCTGTTTTTTTACCTCAGTTGGCAAAAACAGAACTGGGCATAATATTCCAAATGGGGTTTCACCACTTATCTAGAAAGAGGTAGTATTGCACCAGCCCAGTGGTGTAGAGGGCTGAGGCGTCAGGTGCCTTACCTCTCATCATGCTGGTGATCCATGTCCAGGAAATCACGTAGGTTGCCAGGGGTTGGCCAGGGGAGGGGGACAGGCTGGGAGTGGACAGCATGGCCATTGGGCAGCTCTCCCCTCCTGGATTGGGAGGTAGGCCTTCCCAACTCTTGGCTGCCACTGGTGGGCTCGATGGCAGCATTGGGCAAATAGGGGGGCTGGAAGCTAGGCAGGTGGGTGGTGTAGCTGGGCCATTGTTGGTTCGACATGTATGTGTGCCTCCTTGCGCATGTGTGACCGTGCATTGCTGAGGCCTCGGGAGTAATGGAGATAAAATTGGAGGAAAAACCTGGTAACAGGATGACTACCAACTCCCTGAACACCTGAACTGGTGTGTGGGCACAGATCAGAAATCCTATGAGAGAGGACACTGGCGGAAGGAGTTGGGGGCTGGGTGACAGGGCTGGGGGTCAATCAGAAGGGGGTAGCTGGGGAGACAGTGGATAAAAACTTGTATTAAAAAAAAAGGTAGTATTACCTCTTTCTTCCTGCTACTGAAACTCCTTCCAGTACACCCCAACATTTGGGTTGCTTTGTTGCAGGCCTTGTGAGATTGGCAAGTTTGTTTCAGGGAGTCATTTATGATGACTCCCCAGGTCACATTCCTCTAAAGTAATGGCCAGCTTTGTTGTTCCTATCAGTACTCTGTCCTATGGTTCTTAATACATACCGTATGTGCATCCCCTTTCACTTTTTGGAATTGAATTTCAACTAACAAACTCTTCACCACCTCTCCAAATTTTGGAGGTCTTTCTACAGCTCACTTACCCCCTCCTCACTGTCTACCATGCCATAGAGTTTAGTGTCATCTGGGAAGAGACACATCTTGTCCTGTATTACTTCCTTTATGTTGCTGCTGTGGCAAAAAGTTCTGGTACATGGACAGAACCTTGCATCACCCTAGTCTTGATCTCCCTGTCCCCTTCCCCTCCCCTCTCCTCTGATTTGACTCCTTTAATCACCACTTTCTGCTCTCACCCCCCACAGATAACATCCCACCCATTAACTAGTTCCTTCACTGCTCCCAGATCCTTTAACTTCTTCAGCATCCTTCTGTGTAGCACCAAGTCAAATGTCTTGCTGAAGTCAAAGTGGAGTAAATCTACTGCTTGTCCCTTATCCACTGCCGTTGTTACCCAGACACAGAATATTACCATGTTGGTATGACAAGACCTCCCTGCCACAAAGCCATGTTGGTTACTATCGTGGAGTTCATGTCTCTTCAGGTAGGCCAGTAGGTCCTCTTTGACTAGTGACTCTATCAGGTTACTCTCAACATAGGTGAAGACTGATGAATCTGTAATTTTCCATTCCTTCCTATCCCCCTTGTTGTGGAACAAAACCAAGTCAGCTAGCCTCTAATTTCTCAGAACCACCCCTGACTGCAGTGAGCTATTGAACAACCCTGCTAGGAGTTCAATCAGTTCCAATGCCCTATCTCTGAAACCCTCAGGAGCATCCTATCCAGCCTTGGTGACTAATCTGTTTTCATGGCTGCAGTTCTTTTCTAACCCTTTTCTACTGTAATTACCACTTGCCCCATTTGGGTGATTCCCCCTTACATCTGCATTTATGCTGTTTTCAGGCACAGGCCAGCTATTCTCCACTGAGAATACTGAACAGAAGTAGTAATTTAAAACAGCTGCCTTCTGTGCATCCTCTTCAATTACCCTTCCCCTCTGTCAGCCATACAGGTCCTAATCTTGTCTTCCTTTTTTCCATGCTATACCTGAGGAAGTGTTGTTTCTTTCGCTTGACCCCCTCCACAAAACACAGCTCTGGATATGCATTTTCATCCCTGACTGCCTTCTTGGCCTCCTTCATCTTTATCTGGTATTCACTCCATTCTTCACCCTCCTGTTTCTCCTCATAGTTAATAAAGGCCTTTTTTGGCCGTCACTGCCTCCCTGATCTTAGAGAACTAGCTTGGTTTCTTGTGCCTGTTACCCTTGGTAACCATTATCTTGCATGATTTACTTGTTTCAAGAGTGGTCCATTTAGTTTCATGCCATTTTATTTATTTATTTATTAAATCATTGGCTTAAAGACCTTTGAGTCAAAGACTCATTTACAAAGGCACCTTGTCAAGAGAGCAATACATCACAGCAAACAAAACAGTACAGTACATAATGCTTAGATTAAAAAAGCAACCAGTGTTACAGGCATTAACTGGTGGTACAAGCGTGGTAATAGGTAGATCACAGTAGTCATAATATAGGTACATGAGTACCATGTCAGGTAGCAACCAGAAATATTTTATTACATTAGTCAGCAGATGTTGCCTGAGATCCCAGGCATATACAGCAAAAGTAGAAAGGAAGACCCAGCCTAGGGGTGAGGGAAAGGAGCAAGTGGGGGATTATGTGCAGTTGCAGCAGTGAGTGCTTCTCAGATGGCTTCTGAGGGAGACCTTGAAAGGACCAAGCTTAGTGGAGTCAGCTACGTTAGCTGGGATGGAATTGAACCAGGAAGGAGCCCAATAGCAAAAGGATCTCTTGGCCATAGAGGTCCTTACCCTGAGGACAATAAGGGAGGTTTTGACAGTGCTGCAGGTGTAGACTGAGGGGGAGGCACACTGCAGGGAGGTGGTGATCCCAGGGGGGAGAGCCCTAGCAGGGTCTTTTTTACAAGAAGGCAGGTTTGGAAGGGGAGTCTTTCTTCAAGGTTGAGCAAGTTGTTGGTGGAGTACAGCAGGCATGTATGGGTGTGCCTAGGGGCTCCCAGCACTAGCCTGCAGGTCTTGTTTATGGAGAGCTGGATTCTTGCAAGCACAGTGTTATCAGCTGCAGCATAGATGGGCAGCCCATAGTCGATAAGCAACAGGACAGAGGAGGTGATTGGCAATCTATGGGCCTCTGTGGTAGCCAGTCCATATGGTGGCATAACAGTCCAATCCTGACATTGGTGACAGCAGAAAGAGGCATTGATATGGGAATGGAAGGAGAGTGCCAAATCAAAGGTAATGCCCAGATACTTGTAGGAAAACTTGCTCAATTGGGTTTAGTGTGCAAAGCAGTATCACGAGAAGGGCACCACTGACTTTGCTTTGGTGATACTGAGAAAAGCATAGCTCTGGTCTTTTTAGGTTCAGGACTAGCCTTCATGATGTGAACCAAGTTCCGCTCAACCAAAAGCTTGTTGGAGGGTGGCCTGGAGTGTATTGGGGTTGGGGTCTGAGGCGAAGAGCACAGTGTCATTCGCATAGAGGAGGATCTTACTTGGGCAAGCTGAGCGGAGGGAGTTGAGGTAAAGATTGAAGAGGAGTGGGCCTAAAATGGAGCCCTGGGGGACCCCAGAGCGGACAGGTCATGTGTCAGATAGGGTGCTATTGATTTTTACACACTGAGTTCTGGCAGAGAGGTAGCTGGTGAACCATGCAAGGGGGACGGGGGAGAAACCAAAGCATCTGAGGGAGTCAAACAGGAGGGGATGGCAAACCATGTCAAAGGCCTTGAAGAGGTCAATGAACATAGCACCAATAGGACTTCCAGCATCAAAAGCAGAGTGCAGAAGCTGGAGAATTCAAGTAGCTCAGTTGTGGTGCTGTGACCTGCATGAAAGTCATGCTGTTCAGGGGCTGGATATTGTGTATGGCTGGGTATTCGGCAAGCTGGTTGGCAACTACTTTTTCAAGGGCCTTAGAGAGTGGGTGGAGGATGGATATAGGTCGAAGTATTCAGGGTCACTTGATTTTCCTCCATCCTCTGATTTTCCTCTCAACCAACTTACCCCTGAATTATTCCCCCATTTGATCAAAGCCCACTCATCTGAAGTCCAGAACCACAGCCTTTGAGGATGGCATACTGTTACTCAAGACCAGTTCAATTCCTATGGTATTGTCATCATTGGACCACAATGATTTCTCAACCCATACTCCAACTACCATTTCTGAGTCTGTGAGCACCACATCAAGAATGGTAGCCTGTCTTATGGGTTCCCCGACCAACTAGACCAGCAGGCACTCCTGCAATGTATCTAGAATATCTTGACAAGTAGTGCTCCTAGCTGTTGAAATGCCCCAATCTATGTGAGGTTGATTTGCAATCCCCACCATCACTACCTCTCCCTTTGCAGAGCCCATCCCAGATTCTATAGCTAGTGCACCATCCTCCTCGGACCACTGTCTGGTGGTTTCTAGACAACCCCATGTGCAATGGCTATCCCAGTGTTTTTTATGAGATGTACCCACAGTAATTCTGTCTCCCCTTCTGTTCCCATGATGGACCCATCCTGTATCAGCTGGATGGGTAATAAACCACATACCAAACTTCACCTCTAGCTTCACCCCTTTCATGACTGATAGAGCATTGCTTCTCCTTAAAAACCATTTGTTATGTCAGTGAATACTTTAGTGAAGCAGTTAACAAGAATACTTAAAGTAGTGATACAGCAAACATCTTAACCTACTGTACTTGATACATTTGCTTTTTTAGCTATTTCATGTTATTTATTATCTTCTTAAAGTTTCACAGGCAAAGCCTGTGACAGTGAAAATAATTTGGTACTGCTGGGGGCAGACAGAAATGTGTGTAATGCTATTAAGGTCATATGATTGCTGATAATTAAATTGAAAACTACACAGTTACTAATTAAATAGTGTGGAGTAATACCAAACTTCAAAAAAAGTTTAGAAATATTTGTTATACATTTGTTAATGTCATGTTATTTTATGTATCAATACAAAAATAGTATCAATATAGTCTATCATCAGAAAAAATAGTATCAACACTACAGTACAAGTCACATTAAACTGTTCCCTCAACTCACTGGTGTAGCATTGTTCAATGAGTGTTTTAATCTGTGCAGTGTTTAATTCAATGAATTAGTAAAAGGTTAGTATTGGTGTGCAGCTAGCTGTTATGTACTATAAGCATTATTTTCAGCTGAGTGCTTATGAGTTTCATTTCAGAAGGCAGACTAAACAACTCTTAAGGAATGCTGTGATATTTATAAACAATGCCATGAAAATGCATTGCATAAACACTACAAAACAGCTACTGCCATTTCACTAAACAGTTACAAGTGAGTTGAATAAGCAGTGAAGGATGGTTGGAATACAGTTGAAAACTTCAGCAGTTTGAGTTGCCACTGCAGTAGTATCACAAAAAAATGCTACACCAGTGAGTTGATGGAACAGTTTAATGTTGACTTGTACTGTATGTATTTGCCATTTTGTCTGTGTCACAACTAAAAAACATATATTGATAATATACTGAAAAAAAGGAGGCTCGGACAGTATCAATACATATAGAATAGTACCAGTATATAAAAACAGTATTGTCCAAGCTATTTCTTACTGGCAAAACTCCAAGCTTACCTTTAAAAATATGTTTCTAGTCCAAAGTTAGACCTTTCAAACTAGATTGTTTTTTGAAATGTGAAAACTTTAGAACAATAATGGCTAAAGACTTAAACTGTTTTTATATGAAAGCTTGGAATCAGTTAAACATATATTATATATATATATATATATATATATATATATATATATATAGATAGATAGATAGATATAGAGGATACATGATGGGCAGGAGTGTGATATGGAAAATATCTTCACTCCTCAGAGTAACTCTGGATACTCATGAGTGCCGAAGGCACAGTGAGAAGTATCAGAGCTCTATCTTGAGGAGTGAAGATAGGGTTACCACCTTTTAAGAAGCCCAAAGTGGGACATTTCTTACTGAAACATGATTTTCCATAAGACAGTACGTACCCTCAACCAATGCAACAGGCTTCTTTTCTCTATATAATTAGAATTAAAAGTAAGTATTGTAATTTCTTCTATTGTTTCTTATCATTTTAAGGTATTTTCATCAAGGTATTATAGATTTCTATAACATTTAGTGGAAAGTTAGAAAATATTTGTTCTACTATAAAGTCAGAACATGTAGCATTTTCATGTTTTTGCAAGACACAGCTGTCCAAAGCAGGACTGTCCTGTGAAATCAGGACAGATAGTAACCCTAATTGAAGATATTTTCCATAGCACGATCTGCACATCATATGTTTGATTTATACAATAGATTACGAGTTTCAAGTATTGTTATGTTTTTTTTTGTTCTGTTGCTGTTTCTGTGTTTGCTGTTTCTGTGTGTGAGATTTTCCAAATGGGCTGGCAGTGTTACAAACTCTGTGGGAAAAGCTGAGTGTGTTTTGCAATGCTAAGTAAGTTAGCTTCAGGCAGCAGCGGGAAACAGACTGTTTTATGAAGCTGTGTCCTTTAGAATTCTGGTAGCATCAAGCTGAGAGCATCACAGTAACAGGCAGGGAGTGAGACAGAATGTGGGGAACAGGTGATAATATTTTACCATGGAAATTGAGTTAGCTGCAGACAACAGTGAGACACAAACTGCTTCATGAAGCTGTGTCCTTTAGAATTCTGGCTGCAGTCAAGCTGAGAACATCAGAGCAATGGGCTGGGAGTGAGACAGAGTATAGGAAACACCTGAGAATGTTTTGCCATGGGAACTGAGTTGGCTGCAGGCAGCAGTGAAATATCTCTCACAGTGGTGATGTCACCACATGATTTATCTCTTGTGGTGATGTCACCACAGTGAGGATACATGTTTTTATCACACTCAGTTATCCTTCACCCCTATTGTATAAATATATATATCGATAGAGGGATACTGATATAAAACCAAAATATTTCACAGCTATAAAAAACATAAAATGGTTTACTAAATATTATATCAACATGTAAAGACATGTACTGACACAGGAGAACTGTATCAATTAAATCTATACATGTTTACTGGAATCTAAGCTTTTATTTAAAAAAATAACGTTTCTAGTTCAAATGTTTCAGCTTTCAAAATATAATTTCAAGCATTATGAAATATAATAAAATATATAAAAAATTATTTTTGGAAATGTTCAGAAGAAAAATAAAAAACACAGAAACATACAGTAGAAGTTGTCAATAGATAAGGATCTCCAGGCCCACCTAGTCTGCCCTATTTTCCCTACCTACAGTGAGACCACAGACCCTATTCTGTCTCTGGTCCCCTTCCCCCTTTCTTCTTAGTTGCCTTTCTGTCTATCCCATGCATTCTTGAATCCTATAACTGTTACTGCCCCCACCACCTCTGCTTGGAGGCTGTTCTATGTGTCCACCACCCTCTCTGTGAAGAAGTATTTCCTCACATTTCTTCTGAGCCTCCTCCTCTTCCATCTTCATAGTGTGACCCCTTGTCCTTCCTGTGCCTTGTTTTTACCTGTGAGGTATTTGAATGTTTCTATCATATTCCTCCTTTCCTTTCTTTCCTCCAGGGAGTACATATTTTATTCCTTTAGTCTTTCTTCATAGGGTTTTGCATGCAGGACCTCCACCATTTTGATTACCCTCCTTTGTACAGCCTCCACCCTACCTATGTCCTTTCAGAGATGGGGCATCCAGAACTGCACACAGTACTCAAGTGTGATTTCACCAGTTATCTATATGGGTGTTGTTACCTCCCTCTTTCTGCTGGTGATTCCCCTTCCTATGCATCCCAGCCTCCTGCTAGCCCTCCCCACGACCTTGTCATACTGTTTAGCAACCTTCAGGTAATAAAAATGATTACCAAAAGGTCCCTTTCCTGCTTTGTAAGTATACAAAACAACAGTTATGGGGCCACAAATAGGACATGATGGAAGTGGTGCAGTGCAGTTTCTATGGAGCAGCAGTATTCTAGGAGATGTTCAGGAGAATGTAGTGTTATCCCATCTGCAGGCACCCCTCTGGGCTGAAGGAGGAGGTTGCTCATCTCCAGGCTGAGTTGGCCAAGATTTGCAGGACTTCCTCTCCCACCCATGGACCACCAGGACCACCGCAGTTGCCTCAGAGGTTACCAAGAAAGAGGAGCAGTTGGACCACAGTGGGCTCAGGGAGGGTGAGAGTTGTGTAACAGAGGTGCATCCCTCCAGTTGTAACTCTCCGCTATTCATGCCATTCTGGAAGAGTGTGGTTCCTTTATAGAGGCATCCACAGTGGATACCAAGGAGGATGCAAGGAACCTGAATGAAGGAGACCCACAGGAGGGTGGCATGGGACCCCACAGAGGAAGGAAACAACTTCTGGTGGGGACTCCATTGTTAGGAGGGTAGAATAGGGGAGGGAGGGAGGCAGGTGAGTGCCTGCCTGGCACCATGGCTTGGAGTGACAGGGAGCGAATCCTCAGGATCATGGGAGCAACTGCACAGGGGAGGGAGCTGGATGTCATTTTCCACTTAGGGATAAAGGACCTGGCTGGGAAAGGGATCAGAACAGTGAAGGAAGAGTTTGTGGAGTTGGGAAGGGGGCCTTAGACAAGTAGCATGCTCAGTATCCTTCTCAGAGGTGCTGCCTGTCTATAACATGAGTGAGGCTAGGGTGCTCTGCACCATGTGATTCAATCAATGGTTGAAAATCTGGTGCAGAGCTCATGTTTTTGGCTTCATTGGTGACTGGGGGTCCACCTGGAGGGATGCAGGCCTATACTGGTGTGATGGTCTGCATCTGTCCAGGAGGGGAACCAGGATCCTTGGTGATAGGTTTAAATGCTTCATTTGCAAGCATTTAAACTAGCCAGGGGGAGGCACTGAAAAGAAGTAGGGAAATCCTAGTCCCCCCAAAAAAAATCAGTTTAGTTAGTGAGGTAAACACCAAGGTAAAGACATAGATAGGTAGAAAAGCAGGTGGAAATGGAGAAAAAGACAAAGGTAGTAAGGACAGCGATGGGGCAAAAAGTGGTAAGGCCATCAAAAAAATGAAGGGTAATGAGTACCAATGCCTGCAGTCTAGGTAACAAGCTCTCTGAACTTGTGGCCTTGATGGAAGAGGGCTGCCTGGATATCGTGGCAGTCACAGAAACATGGTACACAGAGAACCATGACTGTGATGTCAACATACCAGGGTACACAGTCTACAGAAGAGACAGGGAGGGCAGAAGAGGAAGAGGAGTAGCCCTCTATGTAAGGGAGATGATCAAAACAATGGAACAAAAGGGTAAACAGGGAGGAGAGGAGGCACTGTGGGTCACCCTGGAGATTGGAAATGGCACCACAATCCGCACAGGGGTTGTATACAGACCCCCATCTCAGGTGGAGGAAATGGACAAGGAAATAATAGAAGGCATCCTTAGGATGGTAGAGAAAGGGTAAATATAGTTAATGGGGAACTTGAATATGCCAGATGTTAACTGGATCACCTTTGCTACAGCCACATCCATGAGCAGGGCCATTATTGATGCCCTACAGGGGGCATGCCTCAGACAGCTAGTGTTGGAACCCACTTGGAAGGGAGCAATCTTAGACCTGGTACTCCCAAATTGGGATGGAGAGAGGATCTCAGATCTAGAAGTGGGTAGCCACCTGGGAACAAGTGACCACCAAACAGTGTGGTTCATGATAAAATCAGCTGCAGAGTCAAGTCATACAAAAGTAAGGGTACTGGATTTCTCGAGGGCTGACTTTGTCAAAATGGGAGAGTGCCTCAGAAAAGCACTAGCAAACAGGCAAGAAGGAGGGGTGAAGCAACAATGGGGAAACATTAAAACTGCCATCACAGAGACAACAAGCCTTTGTGTGATGCAAATAAACAAAATAAAAGAAAAAAAACACTATGGTTCTCAAAAGAGGTTAGGGAGAAAAAGATAGCATTTAGGAAGTATAAGGAAACACAGAAGTAGCAGGACAGAGGACCTTGTAGCAGTTAAAGCAGAATGAAGCAGGGAAGGCAGTCAGAATAGCAAAGGCTTAAACCAAGGAAAAAATAGCCAACTCGGTTAAGAAGGGTATAAAACCTTTTATATGTACATTAGGGAGTGTAGAAAGACAAAGGAAGGGATAGTGAGGTTGAATAAAGGGGACAGTGGGTGGACGGAGAGGGACAGTGAAAAAGCAGGGATACTGAACAAATACTTCTGCTCAGTAGTCACAAAACAAGAAGCGTAGGAGGTACCTAATCCAATCAACAGAAGCACTCTGGATGGGGGGGACAATCCCAGTCCTTTCACAGAAGAAAGGGTTCTGAAAGAACTCCAAAAACTGAAGGTGGACAAAGCAATGGGGCCTGACAGGATTCACCCCAGAATTCTAAAAGAATTAAGGAGAGAACTAGTAACACCACTGACTACCCTTTTTTGGGAGGATGGTGTGGTACCTGAGGACTGAAGAAGGCAGATGTGATTCCCCTTCACAAAAGTGGGACCAAGACAGATGCAGTAAACGACAGACCTGTCAGTTTGACCTCAGTAGTAGGGAAAATGATGGAATAACTTCTGAAGCAAAGAATTTTTGAGTACCTAGAGGCCAATGGGGCACAGGACAGGAGGGAGCATGGATTCGCAGCAGGTAGGTCATGTCAGACAAACCTAATCAATTTCTTTGACCAGGTGACCAAAGTAGTAGACCAGGGAGGGGCTGTGAACATGGTCTACCTAGACTTTAGCAAGGCATTTTACACAACCCCACACAAAATATTAGTAAACAAATTAACCAGCCTGGGAATGGGTCCCAGGGTGGTAGTCTGGGTAAAAAATTGGCTGGACAACAGGACACAAAAAGTAATAGTCAATGGAGTCCACTCTGAAGAAAGGGGGGTTACTGGTAGGGTACTGTATGGTTCAGTAATGGGTCTGGTCCTTTTTAATGTCTTTATAGGTGACATTGCAGAGGGACTGGAAGGAAATGTATGCCTCTTTGCAGATGACACAAAGATCTGCAATGGGGTTGATACACAAGGAGGGGTGTAAGGATGAGCAGGGACTTGGCAAGGTTGGAGGAATGGTCAGAAGTATGGCAGCTTGGATTCAATGCAAAGAAGTGCAAAGTAATGCACCTAGGAAACAAAAACCCAGGGGAATAGTACACAATGGAGGGGGTAGCAACAACAACAAAAATGGAAAGGGACCTGGGGGTAATCATATCAGATGACCTTAAGGCTAGCAAGCAATGTGAGAAGGCAGTAGAGGTGACTGGGGGGATACTGGGATGTATAGGAAGAGGCATCACTAGTAGAAAACAAGAAGTTGTTATCCTCTGTACAAACAGTTGGTGAGACCCCATCTGGAGTACTGCATCCAGTTCTGTAGACCCCATCTCCGCAAGGACATAGACAGAATGTAGACAGTACAGGAGGGCAACTAAAATGATGCAGGGCCTGCAACAGAAGCCATACAAGGAGAGACTAAAGGAGCTTAATATATATACCCTTGAGGAAAGAAGGGAAGGGACATGATAGAAACTTTTAAGTACCTCAAGGAATCAACAAAGTCCAAGAGGGTAGCATATTTCAGAAAAGAGATGTGTAAAACAAGATGACCCAATCTGAAGATGGGGGGACAGCCCAGGGTAATGTGAGGAATTTTTTTTACAGAGTGTGGTGGACACATGAAACGGCCTTCCTGAGGCGGTCATGGGTCAAAAACAGTGGGGAATTCAAGAATGCATGGGACAGACATAAGACAATTCTTGTGGGGTGGAAGGAAGAAATAGGCTGTTGGTTAACTAGGATCTGCAGCTTATCCATTAGGCAGAAATGGGCAGACTATGTGGGCCAGCGGTCCTTATCTGCCATCAAAGTCTGTATTTATACATTTCTATGTTTGTGACTGTTAATACCTCTCCCAGTTGATATTTTGGCTCTGGGTTTCTGTGCCACATATGCATGATTTTGCACTTGTAGCATTGAACTCCAGCTGCCAAACCTGTGACCATTCTTCCAGCTTTTTAGGTAATCTGTTCTTTCTCCCCACCCCCCACCACCTTGTGTATCCACTCTGTTACAGAGTGGAGTGTTGTACATGAACAGGCATACTTTCCATTCCAGTCCCTCTGTTATGTCACTAATAAAGACATTGAAGAGGACCTGGCCTAGTACTGAACTTTGTGGCACCACACTGGTCACTTTTCCTACTCCAGAGTGGATGCCATTTACCACCACACTCTGACTCCTATTGCCTAACCAACTTTCTACCCATTTTACTACTTTAGGACCTAGTTGTAGGCTCCCCAGCTTACCCTATCAGTTTTCTTTGTGGAATGGTGTCAAAGGCCTTGCTGAATTCCAGGTAGGCCATCACCAACACTAAATAATAAACACATTATTTTCTAGTTTATTTATTCAAATTGTTTTACCACGTAAACTTACAGAGATAAAGGAAATCTCATTTACAGATGCAACTGAGGGGGGTAGGGTATGGAAGTACTGTAAATAGCCTATAAGGATATATATATATATATATATATATATATATTTATTTTAAATGAACAAATTATTTGCTTCCTATAATGTGCACTATACATAAAAAATGTTATATTGAGTCCAATTCCTTTATATGTCACAATACTATTTCAAGTCAAATGAAGTAAAATAACTGACTGTACTTTAGCAAAGGAGAAAACAAATTTAAAACATTTAAAAATGCTTTAATTCGGGACTTCCGTGATGTCACGGAGCCGCTACAAGCCTAATCCATGAAGCTCCTAGCCTGGCAGACCAAAAATCCCCTAAAAACCGAACACTAAAGCTCAAAAGATGTCAAAAGGCACAGGGGGATCACCCAGAGTACTAACAGAGGCAAAAATCAACAGGATTCAAAGATGAACAGCAAGGATGCAACCAGATTGAAGTCGGCCCTCCAAGCAGTTTGTTCACTCCACCTGGCCTACAGACCCCGATTATGACACTGATGGAGAAGAGCATCTATCGCGTTCAAGATTCGAGAGGCTACTGCATGAAATAACCGAAGTCCTGAAAAGAAAATAAACAAGAGTTTCGGACCATGCAGACCCAATTAACTGCCTTTGAGAATCGCGACAGGCCAGATTGAGGAGACACTGTCAGAAATGGAAGACACTACTGCGCAGATGGCAAAGATAATCCAGACCTGGTACAGCACACGGAGGATTTACAGGATAAATGTCTAGATTTGGAAGGTCACTCTCGTGTGACAATTTGCATTTGTATGGCCTTCCAGAGAACGTGGAAACAACCCCCATGACATCCTTCCTAGAAAATCTGCTGAAGGACATACTCGATCTACCGCCCTCCATGAGCTTCCACATTGAAAGAGCGCATAGATCGCTGCAGGAAAAACCAACTGATCCAGCTGCATGCCCGTGTTCCATTGTATTCAAGCTGAGCTCTTTCAGTGCCAAAGAAGAGATACTGAGGCGTGCATGGACGAAAAAGGAGCTTAAATACCTCTCACACAGGCTTTTCCTGGACCACGACTACCCCGATGAAATACAAGTTCAAAGGGCCAAATACGTACCGATCCTGAGAGCATTGCGAGAAAAGTCAATACACTTCCATACACCCTACCCCTCAAGGCTGAGAGTATTTTGGGAGGAGGGGGTGCAGATTTACACCACAGCAGAAGAAGCCATGGAAGCTCTGAGAAAAAGAAATATCTCGGTGAAAGAAAGGGGAACCAAGAAATTGGGAATTGGGGGTTCTTTAAACAGCGCACAAGTAACAGGAAGACAGGGGGAATCAGAAATGGAGCCCACACAGAAGTGACATGCAGTATCCAGAGGATCCTCGAGGGGAAAACATCTTGAAATGGCTCTCTAACCTGAAGGCAGAAGGGAAAAGAACTGTAATGCAAACTTGAGGGAGGTTCTGCCGCTTACCTCGACCCCAGTTCAGACACTCTACTTTGTGCTGCATCTCAGGATGAGTACTTTAAAAACACAGTAATATACAATAGTGCATAACTGTACTGAGACTGCCTTGCCCTGCATCCCCCCCCCCCAATACGGAATAAACGAATGAGACTCTGTACTGGAGATTTGCTCTTGGGGGGGGGAGATGGAACTGAACTCTTACATTGGTAGCAAACAGATGGCAAGAATTGGGAAATGAATATGGACCTGCAGGTTTGGGGCAAAGTCTTCCGCCCTGAAAGGCAACTAAGATACGAAAGCCACAGTCAATTGAAAAATAAAAAAGAACTGGCTACAAACTAGTTGTTAAGGGGGAATTTAAATGGGAAAATGTTTAAGCGAAATGCTTTGCATACCTATATCTTTTACCTTCCTCTCCCTCCCCTCCTCTTCTCCCACCCCTCCCTTTCCCAATCTACTACCCCACCTCACCACCCTCTCCTTTTTCTTATTTTCCTATCTCTTTAGTTATAGTGGACTGGCCTAAGGTAGTTTTGATAAACAGAAGGTATTTTAACCTGGCTACCTGAACTACTGCACAGAATTGTTTGGGTCATTAAACCCAGGAAAGCATCACCTACTTATTATAATAGAGTCTGAGAAGAGGGCTCTAACTAGATATGCTTGCTGAAAAGCCTCTGTAGTACAACTTAAGGGTAGAATTAAATGTTTATGGTCAGCCGGGCACGGGGCATACTGTGGTACTAGTAACCCATAGTAAAATAATCTGGATAGGTGCCCTACATTAACAAGGCTGTAGAGGGGGTCCTCCGGAAATAGAGGGCAACAAAATCCTCCTCCTCGTTCTCCTAGCATTAGGAGTACAAAAGGGCTGGTGAGGTAACTTAGCCCCCAACCTTGGAAGTACATTTGTTCAACTTACTGTTAATGGTTATTCAGCTGTTTTCTGTTAAGTTCGAGAGTTATATTATGAGTGGCATAGCAAGATGATTGGAAATTATAGTTTCTATAAAATGTTGGAGGGAAACAAAATGCTTAAAGAAAAGGAGGTTACCTTTATGGGCGAAAGACCGAAAAAATGAGGTTTGGTATAATCCAGAATTGTATGTCCTGATATAAAGATGGCACAAGCTTACACTATGTGCACCTATAATATGCATGGCATTACAAACCCTGTCAAGAGAAGTAAAATTCTCCAGTTAATGAGGCGACAAGGGGCAAATATCCTACTGTTACAAGAGACACACCTCTCACAAAATGAACATAAAAATTTGAGAGACTGGGCTTCTCCCAGGTGGTGGCCTCCTCATGCAAGGGGGGTAGGCGCAGGGGCACAGCTGTATTGATTAAGCAAGGCACTCCCTTTGAAATTAAGGATAAGATTATAGATAGAGAGGGAAAGTTTGTATTTCTCAAGAGCTATCTTAAGGGACAGCTGATTACGCTCTCTTCAATATACAGGATGTTCCTCCAGCGACGGAATTTCTAGTATATCGAAATCTCTTCACCCAGCTAGCAGGTTGGGGAGGGCAGACTGATATGTGGTGGGACTTTAACCTGGATATCACTGGGGAGGGGAGACCACCCACACAGGGCCAAACAAACAAACTGAATAGAAAGGTCCAGAAACTGTTACAGGAGCTGAGCTATGAGGATGTCTGGAGGTATTTTGTGCGGTCAGGGGTGTAGGCATACGTTCTACTCACAGGCACATGACTCCTATTCCTGTCTCGACTTTTTGGTGACACAAAATGAGCATCTAAACACTATACAGCATGCGTGGCAAGGGACTTTACCCTCTCAGATCACGCACTCCATTTATTGCAGAATACAGGCACAAACACCCTGAAAGAAAACATTCTGGAGACTCAACTTATCACTGCTCACGGATAAGGAGACACAGGAAATGATTAACAATACCATAGCCCAGGCACTGGTAGACAATGATAATCAGGGCACCACTGTTGCCAAGCTCTGGGATACAGTCAAAGCAATAGTGAGGGGAAAATTATAGCATTTTCTCATACAAGAAGAGGAGAAGAGAGAAGACTCTCTCTCTCTCTGGAAGCCAAAATAGGGGAATTAGAAGAAATGCAAAAATTAAGCAAAGTAAGGCTCGATCCGAGAACTTACTTGTCTCAGGAGTCAGCTAAATGCTATCTTAGATTATGCCATAGAGCAGAAGTTAATACATCTCTGGCACAGATATTACGATGGGGGTCCCAGGTTTACAAGATTGATAGCAAGTCAACTGAGAGCCGGAAAAACTAAATCTACTATTACAAAAGTAAGACACCCAGTCACAAACGAACTTAAAAACAAAATACATACAATCTCAGAGGCTTTCCACCATTATTATTCTACACTTTACTCCGAGAACAATCATCCCTCTGAAGAAAAGATTCAGAAATTTCTTGCACCCCTGCAGCTTCTTGTATTGTCACGGGGGCAAGATGACTGATTGATGGCCCCAATAACAAGTAAAGAGGTGACATCTGTGATCAGAAACTTAAAAACAGGCAAATGCCCAGGCTCCGATGGGTTACCTGGGGAATTTTATAAGACCTTCTCTAAAACACTGGCCCCTATACTGGTGAGAGTGTTCTCCTTTGTGATCTCGCTGGAGGGAGAAATTCCTCCTTCCTGGAATGAGGCAATAGTCTCCATTATACCCAAGGATGGGAAGGATCCGACATACTGCTCCTCATACCGGCCCATATCTATCTTAAACACAGATTACAAGATATTGGCTTCAATACTAGCCAGGCGCTTGGTCCAATATGCCCAGGCCACAATAGGTATGGACCAATCCGGTTTTATCCCAGGTCGTCAAGCCCAGGATATTGTAAGATGCACAGTATATATTATAGAACATATCTGAGCACAGGAAACCCCTGCAGTCCTGCTGGGGCTGGACGCAGAAAAAGCCTTTGACAAGGTGTCATGGAAATACCTGAGAGGTATTGATAAAATTTGGCTTCCCGATTCAATTTATAGACACCATTTTTAAATTTTACAAGAATCCCATTGGATATGTAAGAACAAACGGCCACATATCAGACAGATTTCCCTATGCAGAGGACTAGGAGGTTGCCCCTCTCCCCATTACTATTTGCCTATCATATAGAACCTCTGGCTCAATGTTTGCGACAGGCCCCAGATATATGCAGGAGTGATGGTGGGGGTTGGAACAGAAATTAGCCCTGTTTATGGATAACATTTTATTTTACTTGACTAAACTGGAGGTTTACTAGAGGCTTCTTTTCAAAGGATCCAAGAATTCTCAGCATTATCTGGATTTATGCCAACATGAGTAAATCAGAGGTTTTAACATTTAATTATGAACCAACACCCTCATTTAAAAACGATATCCAGTTAAGTGGGATAATGAAAGCATAAGATACCTAGGAATACAAATCCCCAAGGACTCAGACAAGCTATTTACCCAAAACTATGACCCCCTGATTACTAATATAAAACAGGATTTGAGGAGATGGTCATTACTCCCATCATCATTCTATACTAGGAACCTATCCTTAAAGATTAACATGCTCCCAAGATTTCTTTATTTGTTTCAATGTGTCCCATGCACCCTTGCTCCCAAAGAACTTCTTTCCTGGCAAAAAATACTAAACAGATATCTCTGGGATCAAAAGAGGCCGAGGGTTGGCTTCTCGAAACTAACTCTTCCCAAGGAATTGGGGGGGGGGTGACCCTACCATCTCTCCAAAACTATTGGATTGCCACTCAGATGCGACTGGCATTGCTTTGGGGCAACAGATCCTACCAGGTGAAATGGAAGCAGATGGATCTGGCAAGATCTTCTGCAGTCCCACTCCAGCCTGCCTATTCTCCCTACACATCTCAGGGGACCACCCAGACAGTCCCTCAAGCGACAGCGCCATCCTTACAGGATGGCAAATGGGAACAAAACATATATCGGACCAAACAGCACTACTGAAATATAAGTGGTTTATTCTAAACCAGACATTTAATAACCAGTGGTATAAAAAAGGGCTTGAAGCCCCATGGCAACTTTTACAAGGAAATGAAACACTGAGCTTTGAAAAATAGAGAAAATATGGATGGTCTGAAAAAGACAGGTTATTCTACTACCAAATAAAAGACTATATCTCTACGCATATTAGACATAATGAAAAGAGCGCCAGATTGATAGAGGATAACACCCCTTTTAAGCAAATCTGGTCCTCACTCCATGGGGAAAAGGAGATAACAATAATATATAAATTTCTTGTAGAGCATGTATCTCATGCAAGGACCCTGACTCAAACAAGATGGGAACAGGAGTTAGAGCAGACAATACCCACTAAGGAATGGATCAAGGTATGGAAGGGCACCTGGCAACCCTCCTCTCCTATATGGAGAGAGTTTATTTGGAAGGTAAGGGTGAGATTTTCTTAGTCCCTCAGTTATGGCTTTTAGAAATCAGGAAATAGATCTCAGTGTTGGAGGAATGTGGTGAGCCAAGGGCCTCGATAAACATATTTTCTAGACTGCCCAAAGATAATAGGTTTTGGCAACAACTAATAGGTCATATAAAATGATACTAGGAATACAAAGCACACTCGTGGAGTTAACTTAGTACTGGGAATACCACTGGTGGAGGTTAGAGATAAAGCCAAAATATATTTATGGTCAGTACTATTAGGATCTGCCTATAAATCCATAACCAAAAAATGGTTACAAACAACTGCCCCTCAAACTTCGGAATGGAAATCAGTAATATCAACCATTCAACATAATGAACAGATATCCCTAGGACTCCAAGACCAAATGGAGACCTACACAACATGGTGGACTAGGTGGGAACTCTACCAAGACCAAGTAGAGTAACACAACTGAAAATAAAGCAACAGAAGGGTGACGGGGTTATGAAAATGGAGGTTATACCTAAGGAAAATAAATTATAGCAAAGGCCTGGATTAAATAAAGAGAAGGGGGACTGTTTTTATTAATGCCTTTGTATCAATATCTCCTGTTTATATATTTAAGTAGGGTAATTCAAAAGTCATGTGTAAAGGATATAAAGAAAAAGAAACTAATGACTATAAGAAATTGTCTTGCATTCGATGCCAAAGCTGTGATGTTGAAGTTAAGTTGATATGGAATTTGACTGACTGAAATATGTGAATGCTTACATATGTATAAGTATGTTAGCTAAATGATGCTATGAAATAAAGGAAGTATAAAAAACGCTTTAATTCTAGTACAGATGGAAAGATTTGCCAGAAAATTGGACAGGAAGATAACCGAGTCTTTTACTATTACAAAATGAAGTTAGACATTTTGCCCAGATTTGCTGCAGTACTCCTTTTATATTCGGAGTATAAAAGATTAGGTAAATTTACTGGTAGTGGTCTTAATAGCCATACTTTACAACTCTAAGGCTGACTGCTTTTCCAAATGAAGGTCTGTATGGCAACAGAAAGTGTTTGTAACCTGGACATGCAGCTGAGACATTGAGTGATATGACAGAATTTGTTTTGAGAGTATGTGGGCACTCAGAATGGCTCAAAGCCTGTCTATCTCTGAGCAAAATATGACAACCAGATAAGGACTATGAAAACTAGATTATCAGGTAAAATAATGAATGAATGGTCAACACTAACCATGTCCATTTCCAATCACCACTCAGTTCAGACATGCCAGCAGCAGCAAGGACAGTTGGGTCTGATTAGGCTTGGGAAATAGTGGGATAAAATGGTTTATTCAAGTAATCACAGTTTCAGAAGCAAGGATGCAAGTTAGTGGTGCAGGGACAGTGCACATTAACAGGGTCAGCTACAGTAGAGCCATAGTGTGTATATATATATATATATATATATATACACATATATATATATATATATATATATATATATATATATTTATGTAACACAGTCCAAAACAATGTTCACTCAAGGTTTGGTAAAAAAATTTCACTAATTGTCATAAAGCACCATACAAAAACCTTTTGCTTTCTGCTGTTTGTCATCACAGAGAATAGTGCTTCAGTAAAGTGCTATATAAAGAGCAAATACAAGCAAAACAGTGAAATCTTGTTACCATAGCACCATGACCGGCTGCCAGAAAGTGCCCTGTACTTCGCTTATCATAAGCTTCTTCAGGAGGCATGGCTATGTGGTTTGGAGCCTGTTTAAACTGTATACAGGTTGTCATTAGTTACCAGTGTGAGTTATCCAGGTTTAAAGATACTGTATATATACTATACATCAATTTTAGTTTAGTCATGCTGTTGAGGGCACTGAATCTGGTATTTTCTAGGTACCCAACCAGCTGGTCAGACACAATGCGCTTAAGAGCTTTGGGGGGATGGAAATAGGTCTATAGTTCACATACTGAGCTCTGTCACTGCCTTTATGAACAGGTGTTACCATGGCAGATTTCCACTTCCTGGGGAATTGAGCTAAACTTAATGATAGATTCATTATCTTAGTAAGAGGCATTAGTATCTCTTCAGGGGTTAGGGCGACTAGTTTGAGGTCAAGCATGTCACCACTAAATCTTGATTTTCCAAGTACCCTTTATATATATTTTCTGGCTTCAAGTTTGGAAATAGCTTTGAAATAGAAAGGGGTGGGGGGTCCATAGGGTTGGTCTCCACTCCCTACATTCTTAGAGTTACCTATTTTCTCAATAAAGTCTGGGAGGAGAACCCTGCTAAGGTCAGTAAAGGCAGTATTAAATTCATCTGCTTTAACCTTCAGGTCTAGTGTGGTTACATCAATGTCAAGCATGGAAGGTGCCATTTTGGTGTTTTTAGCTGTCAGGTCCTTAATAGTGATCCACAACTTCCTACCATCTCCCCAGGAGTTGGTAAGCTCCTCCTTGAAGTAATGATTTTCAGTGAAGCAGATAGCCTGCATACAGTCGTTCCTGGCCTTTTTATAATGTCGTATATCAACATACCTGCCAGTGGCTTGAGCCCATTGGCACAGGTAATCTCTAGATTTCATGAGTTCCATAAGTGGTGGTGTGATCCATGTATTACAGGCACCCTTAACCTTTTGTTCTTTAAAGGGGGGCATAGATATCACAGGCAGCATAGATTGGGGACCAGTCTTGCTTCCTAAGGTGTGACTTTAAGTGTTCAAGTTGCCCTCTAGTAAGGACTCTAATTAGTAGAGTTTTGGGAGGGGGCTTGGTGGTTTTATTTGACCAGCTACACATAACAGAAGAGTGGTCACTAACTGCATAAGGGAGAACGTTTGTGTTAGAAATCTGCTCAGGGTGGTTGGTTAGTACCCAATCCAGTAGTGTACTTGACCCCATCTGATAGTTTATTCTGGTGGGGGAGTCCATCATCTGGATTATGTGGATGGCGGAGATGGCATCCTTGTAGGGTTCTGCATCTGGGGAGAGTTGGTTTACATTAAAGTCCCCTAACATTACTATTTCTGAGTTATGATGAATGCTGTTAAAGTAATCCAGGACTGCGTTAAAGTCAGCAATCTGTTCTTTTGGGGGAATATATAATGATACCACTGTAAGGGCTTTGTTGTGTGCACCTAGCAGTACTTTAACTGCCAGTGCCTGAACATTTTTCCCTTGTTTTAGTCTAGGAAGGGCATGGTCCTGGAGATTGTCTTTCAAGTAAATAGCACAGCCTCCACCTCTTTTGTTTAACCTATCCTGTCTGAATATGGTGTAGCCCGTTAGTGCAGTAGCAGTGTCCAGTATCTTTGGCAAGAACCATATCTTCATAACAGAGAGCACATCAGGGATGTGCTGAGTAACACAGACTTGCAGGATGTCATATTTGGATAGCAAGCTACAAATGTTGATGGAAGCCAACATGAGTGCACCCGGTTTCTTACTACCAGACAGTGTCTGATGTGGAGGGCCAGGGTTGGGGTGAATATTTTCAAACATTAACAGTATAAGCAGAGTGAGGCTCCACATGTGGACCTATACAAAGCTTGAAGTTTGAGGCATGTTTTCATCTCCAGGTTGATCTCAGTTTTAACTTGTGCTGGAGGATAATGGTTAGGCTGGGGAGGAGATATGGGGGGGCTTCTTTTAGTATGTGGGAGTGACCATCCCTGTGTAAGTGGGGCTAGCTAATCCTGGGAACTGAATAATTTTAAAGTACAGTGAGGTGGAGTGAATAAATTAGTGCTAATTAGTCAATATGTAAATTATACAACACACTAAAAGCACATTTAATACAAATGGCAGAAATGCCATCGTGATCCTAATAAACAAAGTGTCTAAACTGAGAAAACCCATAACTGGATAGACAAAGTTTCTTGAATTGAAACCTGTCCAAGTGACATGAGAACAGACATAAATTTCAATAATATTAACAATATTTAAAATGACTAAATCTCAAGTCCCAACTGATATAAGAATGAACAATTGCAACATCCAAGATTCTGCCAACTTAAGTGTGGTCATATGTGGATATTTGATTGGACAGGTGCATGCATTAAGAATACTCTCTTTATCAAAGTATGGGTATCTTCATCAAGTCAGAAATATGGCACTAGAGATGCAACATAGTAAAATTTCATTTGTGAGGTGGCCCAGTTGCGCAGAGGGCTGAGGCATTGGACACCTTACCTATCACCACGCTGGCGACCCATGTTCGGGAACGAGCTTGGGACACTGGGGGTTGGCCTGGGGGGGGGCTGAGAGTGGATGGATCAGCCACCAGGTAACTTTCCTCTCCTGAGTAGGGAGTGGTAGGCCTCTCTGGCTCTTAACTGCCACCAAATTGAGGCTTGATAGTAGTAGCATCGAGCACGGAGGGGGGCTACACACTAGTCCAAGTGGGTGGATCAGGGCCGTTTCTGGGGCCAGTGCTCATGTGTGCCTCCATGCACATGCGCATCTGTGAATGGCCAGAGCTCCAGGGTAAAAGAGGGTGAAAATGTGGAAAAACTCACCCCCAATGGCAGGATGAGGACCAACCCCTCACAGGCTCCACACCAGGGTCTGGGAGCACATTGCAAGGCTTGTGGCTGAAGGTAAGTCCCAGGGGATGGGGTTGGAGGGGTGATCATAAGGAGGCTGTCAAAGGAGCAGGAGCATACTATGTATATATATGTATAATGTATGTATATATATAAAACTTCACTTGTGAATTTGCTGAAACGTACCTGACTTTGCACTTTGCGAAGCTTCGCCAAGTGTTCACTGTTTGACTTCACTTCACCCAAACTTTGCAAAGTGCATTCACAAATGAAGTTTGTGAGAAATACATAAAATTCACATTGACTTGTAATGTTCATCCACAGAAAACAAAATGTCTTTGAAGAAGTGAAAGAAGCTAAAGAAATGTCCGATAACAAAATACAAAGATGTTGTTGAATGGAAATAAACTAACAAACACATTTTGTAGGTATTTAGAACAATTTAACACTCATCAGTGTATTTGATGAGAGATACATGTGCCGTATGAGCAGTATTGCCAGGAAAGTGCAGAGACTGCATGCTCATGTAGCAATTAAGATCAAACAGGTAAGCTACTTGCATGGCAGGTGGTGAGGATGAGAACCCTGCATGATGCTACTGTCTGCTTGAGGCTTGAGTGATGTGCAGCTGTGATGCTGTCCATGGAAAGGTGTATTAGATTTTACCCAGCAGGCAGTCTGAAGTAGGAGGAAGTGGGTGAGGTCTGCACTCTGTGTGTTGCTATTTTAGATGTGCTTGAGGCTCAGATGATGTGAACCTGTGATGCTGCACTTGAAAGGGCCTTGGATTTTACCTGATAGGAGGTGAGAAGAGGATGAAGATGAAAAGCAGCTATATACAAACATACAAACATATGAAATTTGCCAGCAGATAAAGGCCTAGAGGTCTATCTAGTCTGCTTGAATGTGCAGCTAGCACCCTTATTCTGCAGCTGCCCTCCCTTCCACCCCTTCCCTCATTGACCCTCCCTTGTCCTGTCCCATCCCTTTTGAAGCAGTCCACTGTTCCACTGGATACCACTTCTGCAGGTAACACATTCCAGCCAGCCACCACCCTCTCTGTAAAAGTGTCTCCTCATCTCCCTCCTGAACCTTCCTCCCTCCAGTCTCATATCATGGCCCTGGTGTCCCCCCTCCCTTACGCTGAACAGCCCTCTGTACCTGTTTGTTTATTCCTTTCATGTACTTAAAGGTTTTCAATCATGTCCCCTGTCCCTCCTCCTCCAGTCTCCTCTTGTATGATAAGTCCAACAGCCCCTTGATCATCTTTGTCACCCTGCGCTGCACCCCATCCAGTAACTTAATGTCCCTCTTCAGATATGGGCGCCAGTACTGCATGCAGTACTCACGGTGCGGTCTAACTAATGACCTATACAGTGGCAGAATAACCTCCTCCCTCCTCGAGGATATATTCCTTGCAATACAACCCAGCATTTTGTTGTCCTTTGCAGCTGCCTTCCTACATTGTGCCGAGTTGTTCATTGACCCTATAATGAGCACCCCCAGATCCTTCTCCTCCTCTGTCTGGGCTAGCTGCACTCCCCCCAGCTGGTAACTCCTCCTTGGGTTCTTCATCCCAAAATGCAGCACCTTGCACTTTTTGGCATTAAACCCTAGTTGCCAGGTGTCTGACCAGGTTTCAAGCTTTGCCAGATCATCCTGCAACCCCTGCCATACCCCTAGGTCATCCACCACTGCTCCTACCTTGGTATCATCAGCAAACAGACTGATCTTGCTCTTGATGTCCAATGATATGTCTGCTATGAATATCCCAAACAAAACTGGTCCCAACACCGAGCCCTGTGGAACACTGCTCGTCACTACCCTTGGGTGTGAGAGCTCCCACCCACCACCACCATCTGTTGCCTTCCTTGAAGCCAGTTCCCTTCCATCTCACCAGCTTTGCACCTGTCCCTGTGCCTACTAACTTACTTCCCAGCCTTCCATGTGGCATCAAGTCAAATGCCTTACTGAAGTCCAGATACAGGACATCCGCTTCATGGCCCCTGTCCAGTTGCCTAGTTACCCAGTCATAGAACTCCACCAGGTTGGTTTGGCAGGATCTGCCCCATATGAAGCCATGCTGTCTGCTGTCCTGTAGTCCTTTGGCCTCTAGGAGGGCCACTAGCCTTTTCTTCAGGATAATCTCCATTAGCTTACCCACGATGGATGTGAGACTCACTGGTCTGTAGTTTCCCAGTTCATCCGTGGGGCCAGTCTTGTGGAGGGGCACCACATGAGCCATCCTCCAGTCCTGAGGTACACACCCCAAATGTAGTGAGGCATTAAATATGTCTGCCAAAGAACCTGCAAGGACCTCTGCCAGCTCCTTCAGTACCCTGGGGTGGATGCCATCTGGGCCTGGCACCTTATCCACCCTCAGTGCCTTCAAACCCTCCCGAACTCTGCCCTCCATGATTTCCCCATCTGTCACCCCTTCCCCCCCTGTTTCTGCCATTTCTCCCCTTGGTGTCACCCCCTCTTCTCTTTAGTAAATACTCAGCAGAAGTACTCATTTAGTGCTTCTGCCTTATACACCCTGCTTCCACCAAACCCCACTCCTTCCTAATCCTTACTATGTGGTCCTTACAGTTCCTTTTCTCCCTGCTGTACCTAAAGAATTCCTTCTCCCTCTTAATGCCTTGTGCCAGCCTGAGTTCCATAGATGCCTTGGCTCCCCTTACTGCCTTGTCACCTACTTGATTCCGTCAAGTACTCCTCCCTGTCCTCCCCTCTCCTGTTTTCTTGTACTTTCTAAAGGCAGATCTTTTCCTTCTTACCTTTTCCATGACCTCCTTGCTCAACCAGCCCGGTTTCTTAGCCCTAGCCTTCTTGCGCTGGGCCTTGTAGCAGGTTTTGGTTGCCTCCACTATCCCCAGCTTTATGAGCTCCCACCTCTGTTTAGTGTCCATACTAGATTGAATTCTGGCCAGGTACCCTTTTACCACTTCCCCCATCCTCCCAAAGTCGGCCCTCCTGAAGTCCAGCACTCTTGTGCCAGATTCCACTTTTCCTTGCCCATATCCAATGTGAGCCATACTGAGAGTGGTGGTCAATCCCTGACAGCAGTTCCTCCACTGTAATTTCTCTCACAAAGTCCCCATTTGCCAGCACAAGGTCAAAGGTATTCCCTAATCCGGTTGGTTCATTGACCATTTGCAGCAGGAAGTTGTCCTGGAAGGCATCCAACAGTACCTGCTCCCTTCTGTTCCTGGTTGTTGGGGTACTCCAGTCCACTCCTGGCATGTTGAAGTCCCCACAATCACCACACTACCCTTCTCAAAGGTCCTCCTTATCTGTCCCGCTAGTTCCCTCTCTAACCCCTCCATCTGAGATGGTGGCCTGTATACCACTTCCATTCTAAGAATCCTATTCTTGGAATCCTGAATTTGCATTCAAATTGACTCTGTACTACCCTCCTCTCCTTCCTCCCTTACACACTTCAGTCCTTCCTTCACATATAGTGCCACACCCCCTCCTTTCCCAATCACCCTGTCCCTGCGAAATAACCTGTACCCTGGTACAGACAGGTCCCAGTCATTGTATTAGGTGGCCCATGTTTCTGTGATGACTGCAATGTCCACCTCTCCCTCTGCCATGAGCATCTGTTACTCTGCAGTTTTCCTCCCAAGGCTCCTAGCATTAAGGGTAACCACCTTCCACCCTTCCCCTCCTCCTCTCCTGCCCTCCTTAACTAGCATCACCAATAGTACGTGCCATTTGCCCTTTGTCACTGTTATGGGGGATAAACTCATATGGTTTACCAACCTGTGGTCTCTGCATGTCTGTTGCCCAATTGCCACCCCCCGCTCCTAGTTTAAATTCCTACTTCCTCTATGTACTCCTCCATCTTCTGTTTCAGCACTTCGTTCCCTCCTCACTCCAAGTGTAGTCTGTCTTTGGCATACAGACTACTGTCCTCTCAGGTCCCTCCCCACCCCCCAACAGCCCATACCCTTTAGCACAATACCAGGTTCTTAGCCATCTGTTAAATTCCTCTATTCTCAGCTTTCTTGTTGTGCTTGCCTTGGACACTGGAAGTATATCCAAAGATGTTACTGATCTTCCTGCCCCCTCACATAATTGTCCTATTTCCTCAAACCTCCTCTGGACTATATCTACTGTCTTGTCAACCAGGTTGTTCGTCCCAAGATGTATAATTAAATGAGGCTTGTCCCCACCCCTTCTAGCATATTTCAGAACAGATTGTCCCACCCTTTCCGCTGTCATTCCTGGCATGGCCTCCACCCAAATGAGATTATGCCTCTCCCCATTGCTACCCCACCTGACTCCTCTTAGTATTGAGTCCCTCAGCACTAAGATTCCTTCACTCTTACTCCCTGCTTGCTTCCATTCCTCTCCCTCTTTCATTTCCAGCTCCTCTTCTTCCTCCTGCACATTATTTCCCCCTTTTGCCCCTGTTGCAATTCTCCCAGCAGAACTTCCCCTCCTCCGGTTTGGTACAGGCATTTATCAATTACTCCTCTAATTTCATCATTTCCATCCTCCACCTTCTTCCTCTCTAGCAGTGCAAAACAATTTTCTGAAGACTCTTCACAAATGCCCTCTCCATCTCTCTTCATAGTAACCTGTTCTCTCCTTTCCACTCCATGACTTTTGCCACTTCTTTGCCACCCCTCACAAGTCCCTATCTCCTCCTTCTATTTGTCTTTTGTCTCCTGACCTGGTTTCCCCAGCAATTGTTCTTCCTGGCCTGGGCCCCCTTGTCCCTGCTTCCCTTATTCTGACCCTCTCCTCACCACAGTTGGCTTAAATCACCCTCCCTCATCTCCCATTCTTACTCCCTCCAATATTGGGCTAAACCCACCCCCAGTCTGCCTTGCCTGCCTTTAGTTCCTCCTGCAGACCTTCAATCTCCTTTCTGAGTTTCTATGTGGTTTGCACACTAAACATCCTCCACACTCCAGGCAATTTTTAGAAAGATTGGTGCACCGCAGTTGTTGCAGCCTACCACCCTACCCATTGCTGTCATTGCCTACCAGTGACCCCACCCTTCCAGATGCAGGATACCAAACACTCCCCACATCTCCCTCTCCCTCTATCAGTGCAAAACATTATTTTCTTAATTTCCTTACCCCTTTGTTGTACACATTTAGATAGATTGAGCAACTGCTTTTATATTCCTAACCTTCCTATCCAAACTCAAAAAGACTTTAAGTAGCTATTGCACAACCTTCTTCAAACTCCTGTCTCCTTTCCACAATGCAATAGCAATGCAAAGAAGTAACAATGAAAGCTTCTAGATTTGCAGTTACTTCCCTTCCACTGAGATAGCAGTCACCTCTTCACTTGCTGCTGTTCCTTTCCTGGATGTCTGATTCTGCTATGATAGGTGCATATCCTTTGCCTATTTGAGGAAGTGATGTCAGAACTCCTGGTAAAAAGGAAATCATGGACCAGGGGTGGGTGGAGTGAGGGGTTGGGGAGGTGGGACCAACCCAAGTCTTCCAGAAACAATCAGGTAGCTGAGGACCCTGGTCAGACCATAAGCACCCTTCCTCCACTATGCACTAACCTTTGCAGCTAGTGAAGCCAGCAAAAATGAATCACAACTCTACTCAAAGCCCCCAAAATAGGTTTGCTACCAAAAGAAACAGGTCTCCAATTCAAACAGCTTCACCAACAACACATCAAAATAGGCTTGAAATTAGAAGATACAGGTTTCTGATTCAAAGAAATAGCTCCAGTTAAATCACACCAAATAGGTTTTAAATCAGAAGAAATAGGCCTGTACAAATGCAGCCTGCTACACAGTGAAACATCAAACAAATCAGCCCACTTATAGCCACCAAAACAGTTTTCAAAATTCCAGAAGCCCCAAACAATACCCAGCTAGCCCCTTAGAAATAGTAAGAAAGAAAAGAAATAACCTTCTACCAAGTAAAATCCACAAGAAACAATGTAAAAACAAGAAGAAGCTACTGTACTGTAACAAATCTGATCCTTTCCCTTCTAGTTCCTTCTGAGAAGCCAAAGCAACTGACACCACACCTGATTCAGCTCTGCCTCCCTAGCTGAGTGAGACCTGGCCAGACCATTAGCACCTTCCCCACTATGCACTAACCTTTGCAGCTAGTGAAGCCAGGAAAAAATAATCAATTCTACTCAAAGACCCCAAAATATGTTTGCTACCAAAAGAAACAGGTCTCCAATTCAAACAGCTTAACCAACAACACATCAAAATAGGCATGAAATTAGAAGATATAGGTCTCAGGGGCAATGTGAGGAAGTATTATTTCACAGAGAGGGTAGTGGATGCATGGAACAGCCTTTCTGAGGAGGTTGTGGGGTCTAAAACTGTGGGAGAATTCAAGAATGCATGGGACAGACACAAGACAATTCTTGTGGGGGGTAGGAAGAAATAGGCTGTTGGTTAACTAGGATCTATGGCCTATCCTGTAGGTAGGGAAATGGGCAGACTAGATGGGCCAAGCGGTCCTTATCTGCCATCAAAGTCTATGTTTCTATGTTTCTATGTCTCTGATTCAAAGAAACAGCCCCAGTTAAATCACACCAAATAAGTTTTAACTCAGAAGAAATAGGCCTCTACAAATGCAGCCTGCTACACAGTGAAACATCAAACAAATCAGCCCACTTATAGCCACCAAAACAGTTTTCAAAATTCCAACAGCCCCAAAACAATACCCTGCTAGCCCCTTAGAAGTAGTAAGAAAGAACAGAAATAACCTTCTACCAAGTAAAATCCACAAGAAACAATTTAAAAACAACAAGAAGCTACTGTACTGTAACAAATCTGATCCTTTCCCTTCTAGTTCCTTCTGAGAAGCCAACTGGTGTAATGTCTGAAGTTTGTCTCACACCTCTGCAGTTGTTCACATGTAATTTATAAATTGACACTACAGCGTTTAGGTGGAATAAAGACTTCAAACATATTTTATTCCTCTTGTTTCTTTCATCAACTGCAATGTTACTAGCAACCTAAAGTGTAGGCATTTTTGTTGGTTTTAAGTTATTAGTGGGAGGCAGTATAGCACAGTGGTCTAAGGCTCTAAGCTGCAAATCTGGAGACCTCTGTTTGAATCCCACAGCCCCCGCTTGCATACTGTGTGACCCTGAGCAAGTCAATTAACTTCCCTGTGCTCCAAGGTCGCACCTGTAAACAAGCTTTCAGCTTAGTGTGCCACTCCTGGTTAAACAATTGGAAAGTCAGAGGGACTAGCAACCCTTCGGCCTTGTAGCAAGGGCCTGCACAGACACGTGCATATCTTTCAATTGTCCAAAGATGAGGACTTCTCTCTGTGTTGCTTCAGTTTGCAGCAGTGCTTGAGTCAGCGATGTACAACTGTTGCAACGAAGACCTTGGATAGCGGTCTTCCATCAGACAGGCAGTGAGGAGTAGTAGGATGTGGTTGAAGCCTTCACTTTGTGTGTTGCTGTCTGGTGATCAGAACTTGTATTGCTGTCCTTGGAAACAGGTCTTGTATTTTACCCAACATATGGTGAGGAGGAGGAGAATAATGTCTTTACTTTACTTTGTGTTTTGAAGCTGTCTTGTGTTTGAGTTGTAGGCAGCTACTGCAGCATTGCCTTTGGTGGTGAGGAGGAAGACCCTGTGCTGTGCTGCTGTACTGTGGCAACTGACATGAGAGAGACCTCTGAAGATAAAAAGAGACAAGATTTTGTTGGTTATTGAACTTAGCTAGTTGCTCCTGAACTGGATGGGCCAATGAAGAGAAAAGGAGACAAGGTTTATGTCAGTTATCGGATCATCAGTGGACCAGTGAGGGTAAAGCAAGACATGATTTAGTTAGTTATAAGGCTTATCTTGTTTCTGGCCTAGATGCACCAGTGAAGACAAAAGGAAGACAAGGAAAGGTCTGTGTAAGTCATCTGGCTTACCAAGCTTTTCTTGACCTGGACACACCTGTGTAGAGAAAAAGGAGAGAAAACCTACAAAGAATAGGAGTGTTGAGGGGAAAAAATTTGAAAGGAATAATGCTCACCATCAAAGATTTAATGGCCTGTCCTTGGAATGTCCTGGAAAAGTCCGACAGGCTGTGTGAGGATACGAGGCAGGGGAGGACTCTTGTGCTGCTTTTGGTGGTTGAAGTGAAAAAGACCTGTGAAGACAAAAGAGAGACAGGATTAATCAGTTAACCAGATTACCTTGTTGTTTCTGAACTGAAAGCACCTGTGAAGGGAAAAGGAGACAAGATTTTACTTGACTCATTTCATTGTTCCGACCTTGGTGCACCTGTGAAGATAAAAGGAGACAAGGAAAGGTTTTTGCTAGTTATCCCACTAATCTAGTTTTTCTTGACCTAGATACACCAATGGAGACAGAAAGAAGAAAACTGGCAAAAGAAAGAATGTTAAGAAAAATGTTGAAAGGAATAATACTTACCATCAGGATCTGATGACCTGTCCTTGTAATGTCCAGATGCAGCCTGACAGGCAGTGTGAGCACAGGAGAAGAAGGACCACTGTGTTTTGTTGTGCTGTACTGATGGCTTAAGTGAGATAGACCTGCGAGACAGAAGAAAAATAAGATTTAGTTATTTAAATCACCTGTTGTTCCTGACCTGAAAATGCATTTTTCTGCAGATCATGTAAACAGTTGAATAATTTTGACAGATTGCAAAAACAAATCCATGGTTTATGTAACCTGCATGTTATAAATTCACAAAAAATTCCACTTTTGAAATTTCAGGATTATGCTGCAGACTGAATTCCATCAGAATAGGTAGAGTTTTCCAAACTTCTACATAATTCCATTCCATCTAAATTGGAATGTAATGCACTGCACTAGTCCACGTTATTTATGGTATTCTTGCTGGCCCAGTAGACTTTGAGTTGCATACTAATACTGTCCTTACCCCCCAACAAAAAAAAATATGCATAAAGAAATATATAAAACCAATGGAAACAAATTAAACATGGGGCATAATATTGTCATTTACAGTACCCATGGATTCAATGTTTTTTTAATTTCTTCATGTTAAATATATATTTTATTTTTTAATGAACTAAGTACAACCAAGAATTGTAGAGGAAGAAGTGAAGGAGTTATCAGATGTGCAGTCACTTGTCTCCTTCCCATTCATGATTGGGTCAGGCAAATTTTTATGAGTGACACACAGTTTAAGACTGATTGGTGATGAGACTGTGACACCTGGCACTGGCACTATGAGAAGACAGTAGAGGTGAAGGAAGACATAAAGGTAAAGTTGTAGTAAACTAATGTGAGAAGCTATTAAGTGTATGGTGACTCATCCCTCTCCTGTTCATGGTGGGCCCAGACAAACATGTGAGTGACACAGATGTTTGAGCTGGTTAGTGATGATGGCAATGCCAAACCTGGCAGCAGCACCATGAGATGTCACATGATAATGAGTAGGAGCAGTAATACCCAGAGTTTGTGTGCATGCACATTCTTGCTTTGCCATTCCATGACTGAATGCAACAGCTTCTGTATGACTTAGTCCATGCTTCAAGTGGACATGAACATATGCTGCCACAGTTACCACCAGTGTCTCCAATAAAATACAAAGAAAAAGCTAACAGCACCAGGAAAATGTTATGGTGCTAAAAGAACAGGAGCAAAAACAATACAGAGGTGACAAAACACATGCCATTGTTAGACATGTTAAGAGTTTACCAAACACTGAACATATTTGTTTTATAGGTGTGGAACAGGTAAGCCTTGGTCCTAGGGGAGGTGACATAGAGACCCTGATAGACAGGCATGAACATTTTTGGATTTACAAACTAGGAGCTCAGGGTAAAAATGGTTTAAATGAACATTTTGAACTGTCAGCGTTCCTCCCAAAATTATGATTTATAATACATGGCTGGGAATGGCAGTCTCTAGGGATACAAATATACAAGTTAAGATGTTTAAGTATGAAATGTTATGGTTTGTGGGATGGGTGGGTTGGCATTGGTAATGTGAGTTTCTCATGTTCATAAAGTAGTGTGCCTGGTGTTTTATGCATGTGTTCTTTTTAGGGGTCCTGAATTTTGTCTTATGAAGCTGCAGTTCATATACAATTAGTCCTTTTCCTTTACCATAATTTGGGCATGGATGCATTGCTGCTTCTGTTTTTTAACAGGTTAATTTACAAAAAATTCTTGGATTAATATTTTGATAAGATAAATAATAAAGTTCTAATAATTTGTAGAGGACAGATTTTTGCTGGTTTTGTTGCCCCTTTCATTTATTTATATCAGAGTGCAAGGCAGGCATTTTAACACCACATTTGAATTTTTATATGTGTGACATGGTGTGTTCTCATTGGTTCACTGCATCAAGTCACCTACGTAAGCACACCATTGAGTACCTAATTCAGTGGTTCTCTAACTCTGAAGAAGCTCAGAATCCTCAAGTGAAATGGCAGTTTTAGGCAACCACTCACTGTGGTTATATAGCTCGGTCAACATATATTTTAGTTGTCTCTAGTGTTGTCCTGGTTTTGTCTGCACTTTTATAAGAAACAGTTTTTGGTTTACACCATTTGGAGTGAGTTCTCCTTTGCTATGGGTGCTGTTCATTTCTGTTCTGGATCCAATAAAATACACCACCCTCACTCAATACATTTTATACTGTAAGTTTTAACATTTTATTCATTACTTAATTACAAATTAATTTTGTAAGTGAAGGAATATAAAGTGTACACATTTATAATATTACAGGAGAATGATGATTAGGACAACTTTAAAAAAATAGAATTCATTCTAGGCTGATACATTTATCAGCAGCAGTCTGCAGTCTAAAAGGGACCATAAATCATACTATGATAATATGTTATATACAGTCACATGTATTAATGTATCCTATTTATTACTGATTCATTTTTAGTTATATTCTGAAAAAATATGACTTGTAAATTTCTAAAGGTAGGCTTGCCACTTGACTTCCTCCAGGTGTTTTCAGAAGACAGTGGTGAGATGATTGTTCTCTGTGACTCTGTGGTAGAAAGTTATGTCTAGAGATGGACACATGCTATCATGTTTTCTTACAAGATAGAGATGGGAGGGCCTGGCTTTATATTTACAGATGGACTGCTTGTATCTCAGGTATGGGAAGCAAAACTGGAACCGGCAGCAGGTGAAAGAAGACAAGCAGACCAAAATGTTTTTAGAATGCTCAGGGTGCTGCCATCACCAATTGCATGGAATTACCAAATTATAACTGGTTTTCCACTAGGCACTATTTGGTATTTGTAGCTCTCCAAACCACTCTTTGTTTTTAACATAGACAATTTCCAGTGTCTTACCATATGCTTTTGGCATTTAATGCAGGTAATGTTATATTTACATTTATTCTGCTGACAATAGCTTGATGTTTAGCTTTGCTTTATACCTGAAGTGCTTACTTCTATGTGATCACCTTCATTGTTGGCAGATACTATGTCTGCCCATTAATCTAAAAGGTTGATGCCCCCATATGGGAACATGATAACTGTCATAGAATGTTATTAAATGCATACTTTTTTATTTTAGTCTTTGGTAACTGGTAAGGTCCACTAGGCACAAGTGCCTGTTTTCAGGGTGACCTGGGAGCACTGAGTGGTTAAGTGATTTGCTTAGAGTCACACAGTATGCAAGTGGAGGTTGTGAGAATCAAACCCAGGTCTGGTCTGCTGGATGTACCAAGCTTGTTTATACCTCTTTACTCTAACCACTAGGCTATACTGCCAGCTCTTTGCCTGTTTGTCAGTGGACAGTGGGGTGGTGTGTTCAGTGTGGGGAAGTGCTAGGTGTCAACCCTAATCTCTCATTAACTTACTTTTGTTGCTTGAACTCTAATTGATGTATTAAAGAAGTTTTTGCAATGAATTTCCTTACTTTTGCAGAAACTGTAATCATACCTTTATATGTTTTTGTGAGCTCTGGGCCCATGTTATAAGTTTTGGAAGTGGGGCCTGTGCTTCCAACTATTCATAAGTGTACAGACACAGTAATGAACTGGCAGCTCCTGAAGGAGCGCAGGGCCCTCTGGGCCCTGCCCTTCCACTACTGCATACAAAAGGACCCTCAAGTCACATAACTGCATAATAGTATCGATCTTCTTCTAGGAGTGAAGGTCCTCCAGGCCCTGCACTCCCATCACACTTCCATCACTCCATAATGGGGAATTTCCAAACTTCAAAATCTTATAACTATGTAGGCAATGTAAATTTTATCACCGAACCAGGAAAAGTTGCATTTTTAGGGCAAGCCCATTCTACCCTAAACATTTCAGCCTGAAATTCCAAACTGTTTGTTTGCAGTGCCCTTTTAAAATCCCTTTTTGTAATCCCTTTTGGCAAGTGATCCCTTTTCACAATCCCTTTTCACTAGACGATCCCTGTTTGTGAGGTAGGATCATATGACCCTCCCCCTCATGAAAAGTGATTTTGTCAGCTCACGCAAATCGATTGTGAAAAGGGATCAGCTCCGAAAGGAATTTTAAAGTCCCATAACTATGGAACCAATGTAAATTGTTTTGCCAAACCAGCAAATGTCACATGCTTAGGACAAGCCCATTCTACCCTTAAAATGTCAGCCCAAAATTCCAAATTGTTTGTTTGCAGTGCCCTTTTAAAATCCCTTTTTGCAATCACATTTCACAAGATAATCCCTTTTCGCAATCCCTTTTTGTAAGTCAATCCCTTTTTGTGAGGTTTAAAACTGCCATTTTTTAAATAGTTACACAAAACCAAAGGCATTGGTGGGTAGATGATATCCTCCTCATCAAAATCCATGCCTTGGTTTTTACAAAAGACTTCCCTGGGGCAAGTTATAAGGTTTTGTTTTCTCACCTTGCTAAGCAAGAAAACAAAATGGCGGTCAATGAACTGGGATTTTCTTGTGAAAATTGATCCCTTTTCTCAATCTCTTTTCACTAGCCATTCATGACCAGGAATCCTTGACTGAAAATGTGCATCTACCACAAAGACTGAACTGAGCATGCTCAGAACCCAAATTTGTAAAATCTAATAACTTTGGAACAGATTAATATTTTTTCCCTGAACCAATGCTGGACTGTTCCTTGGGATACTTTCTTACTTCCTTGAAAAGTTCAGGCCTAAACTCTTAATGATGTGGTAACAGCGCGATGAGGAAAAAACAGGGAAAAATTGTCAAAAACTGGAAAAAAATGCATTTCTTCACAATTTGCTGCACAAAACCTGCAAACTCGATTGAAATGAGACTTGAGAAAACAAGAGAAATACCACATGGCACTGTCTGTTCCAAATTTTGTGTAAATCCATTGAAGCGACTGCAAAGTTATTAACCTGCACAATTTGTAGTTTAACATAATGTGCCTGCTCAACCTAACTATAGAGGTATGACCATGCCTCTATAATGATATTAACACCCGTAGTGCTACCATAGTTGAGTTGATAACTACCCTAAGGATTAAAGGTCAAATTTGCACCTTAATAACTTGCTTCTGTTCAACAGATATGCCTGAAATTTGGAATGCTCGATTGGGCCTGGTAGATCTTGGTATATGCCAAGTTTCGTACCAGTCAGATACGTGGCTGTGGAGTTATTAAGCAACAACCAATTCTTGTAATTATGCTTTTTGCGATTTCTTTCCTCGCCTACAGGTTGCATGGTTTGTGTGACTGGTCAGAAAACTTCAGGAAACATGTGGTCAGGGTCCCCAATGTGCTTTGAAGATTTCATAAAAAATATTGAGCAGTTCAAAAGTTATTAGAAAACAAGTTCCCATTATAAGTCAATAGGAAAAGTTAAAATATTCAACACTTTCAAAATGCACTTTTTAGTGTCTTAAATGGCCCTAGTAGTGTCGCAAATCTGCCATTTTTTTTTTAGTTGGTGATCAGAAAAATGTTTGGCATTTAAATGTGGGACCCTCTAGGGACACAATTCTTTTTGTGTTAAACATAGAACATAGAAACATAGACTTTGACGACAGATAAGGACCGCTTGTCCCACCTAGTCTGCCCATTTCCCTACCTAGAGGATAAGCTGCAGATCCTATTTAACCAACAGCCTATTTCTTCCTACCCCCCACAAAAATTTCCTCATGTCTGTCCGATGCATTTTTGAATTCTCCCACAGTTTTAGACCCCACAACCTCCTCAGAAAGGCTGTTCCATGTGTCCACCACCCTCTCTGTGAAAAAATACTTCCTCACATTGCCCCTGAGCCGTCCCCCCTCTATCTTTAAATTGTGTCCCCTTGTTCTTGCACATCTCTTTTTCTGAAAGATGCTACCCTCTTGGACTTTGTTGATTCCACTGAGGTACTTAAATGTTTCTATCATGTCCCCCTCTCCCTCCTTTCCTCAAGGGTATACATATTAAGCTCCTTTAGTCTCTCCTCGTATGGCTTCTCTTGCAGACCCTGCACCATTTTAGTTGCCCTCCTCTGAACTGCCTCCATCCTGTGTATGTCCTTGTGGAGATGGGGTCTCCAGAACTGGATGCAGTACTCCAGATGGGGTCTCACCAACTGTCTGTACAGGGGATAACAACTTCCTGTTTTCTGCTGGTGATACCTCTCCTATACATCCCAATATCCCACCATAGAAACATAGAAACATAGAAACATAGAATTTGATGGCAGATAAGGACCGCTTGGCCCACCCAGTCTGCCCATTTCCCTACCTGATGGATAAGCTGCAGATCCTAGTTAACCAGCAGCCTACTTCTTCCTACCCCCACCCCCTAGAATTGCCTTATGACTGTCCCATGCATGCTTGAATTCCACCACTGTTTGTGACTACACAACCTCCTCTGGAAGGCCGTTCCATACATCCACCACCCTCTCTGTGAAAAAATACTTCCTTAAATTACCTCTGAGCCGCCCCTTCTATCTTCAAATTGTGCCCCCTTGTTCTTGCACACCTCTTTTTTTGAAAGATGCTACCCTCTTGGACTTTGTTGATTCCCTTGAGGTACTGAAAGTTTCTATCATGTCCCCCCTCTCCCTCCTTTCCTCAAGGCTATACATATTAAGCTCCTTAAGTCTCTCTTCATATGTCTTCCGGTGCAGACCCTGCACCATTTTAGTTGCCCTCCTCTAGACAGCTTCCATTCTGTCTATGTCTTTGCAGAGATTGGGTCTCCAGAACTGCACGCAGTACTCCAGATGGGGTCTCACTAGCTGTCTGTGCAGAGGGATAATAACTTCCTGTTTTCTACTGGTGATGCCTCTCCCTATGCATCCCAGTATCCCCCCAGCCCTCCTTGCTGCTCTCTCACATTGCTTGCCCACCTTTAGGTCATCTGATATGACTACCCCCAGGTCCCTTTCCATTTTTGTTGTTGTTAGTATCTCACCCCCCATTGTGTACTCTGCCCCTGGGTTTTTGTTTCCCAGGTGCATTACCTTGCACTTCTTAGCATTAAATCTAAGCTGCCATACATTTGACCATTCCTCTAACCTTGCCAAGTCCCTTCTCATCCTTTCCACCCCACCCTGTGCATCAACTCTGTTGCAGATCTTTGTGTCATCTGCAAGAGACATACTTTTCCTTCCAGTCCTTCTGCAATGTCACTTATAAAGACATTGAAGAGGACTGGTCCTAATCTGAACCCTGCGGTGACCACTACTAACCCCTTTTTTCAGAGTGGATCCATTTACTATTACTCTCTGTGTCCTATTCTCCAGCCAATTCTTTACCCAGGCTGTCATCTTGGGACCCACTCCCAGGCTGGCTAACCTTATATTAATCTTTTGTGGGACTGTGTCAAATGCCTTGCTAAAGTCTAGGTAGGCCATGTCCACAGCCCCTCCCTGATCAACTACTTTGGTCACCCAGTCAAAGAAATCTATCAGATTTGTCTGGCATGACCTTCCCGCTGTGAATCCATGCTGCCTTGGGTCCTGTGCCCCTCTGGCCTCTAGATATTTAACAATTCTTTCCTTCAGAAGTGATTCCATCATTTTCCCTACCACTGAGGTTAAACTAACAGGTCTGTAGTTTCCTGCTTCTGCCTTGCTCCCACTTTTGTGAAGGGGAATCACATCTGCCCTCCTCCAGTCCTCGGTACCACCCCATCCTCCCATGATTTGTTAAAGAGGGTAGTCAGTGGTGTCACTAGTTCTACCCTTAGTTCTTTTAGAATTCTGGGATGAATCCCATCAGGCCCAATTGCTTTGTCCACCTTCAGTTTTAAGAGTTCTTTCAGAACCCTTTCTTCTGTAAATGGGCTGGTATCAACTTCTGTATCCAGAGTGTTTCTACTGTTTGTTTTAGGTACCTCCCCTCTTCCTTTGTAAATACTCAGCAAAAATATTTGTTTAGTATCTCTGCCTTTCACAAACACCCTCTGCCCACCCTCCCTCCCCTTTATTAAGCCTCACTATCCCTCCCTTGGTCTTCCTTTGCTCCCCGATGTACCTATAAAAGGTTTTATCCCCCTTCTTAACTGAGTTGGCTATCTTTTCCTCAGTTTGGGCCTTTGCTGATCTGACTGCCTTCCCAGCTTCCTTTTGCTTTAACTGATATAGTTCTCTGTCCTGCTCCTTCTGTGATTCCTTGTACTTCCTGAATGCTTTCTTTTTCTCTTGAACCTTCACTGCCACTTCCTTTGAGAACCGTAGTGGTTTCTTACCTCGTTTTGTTTTGTTTATTTGTTTTACACAAAGGCTTGATACCTCTGTGATGGCAGTTTTTATTATTCCCCATTGTTCTTCCACCCCTCCTTCCTGCCCATTTGCTAGTGCATTCCTTAGGCACTCACCCATTTTGACAAAGTCAGCCCTCCTAAAATCCAGTACCTTTGTCTTTGTATGGCTTAACTCTATTGCAGCCCTCCCTACCACCTTCTCGCATTGCTTGCCAACCTCAAGGTCATCTGATATGATTACCCCAAGGTCTCTTTCCATTTTCATTGTTGTTACTACCTCCCCCCTATTGTGTAATCTTCCCCTGGGTTTTTTGTTTCCCAGGTGCATTACTTTGCACTTCTTTGCATTGAATCCAAGCTGCCATACTTCTGACCATTCCTCCAACCTTGCCAAGTCCCTTCTCATCCTTTCCACGACTCCTTGAGTATCAACGCTGTTACAGATCTTTGTGTCATCTGCAAAGAGGCATACTTTTCCTTCCAGTCCCTCTGCAATGTCACTTATAAAGACATTAAAAAGGACTGGACCTAGTACTGAACCCTCCGGTACCCCACTGGTAATCCCCCTCTCTTCAGAGTGGACTCCATTCACAATTACCTTCTGTGTCCTGTTGTTCAGCCAATGTTTTACCCAGGCTACCACCTTGGGACCCACTCCCAGGCTGATTAATTTGACTACTAATCTTTGTGTGGGACTGTGTCAAATGCCTTGCTAAAGTCTAGGTAGGCCATGTCCACAGCCCTCCTGGTCCACTACTTTGGTCACCCAGTCAAAGAAATCAATTAGATTCATCTGACATGACCTTCCGCTGTCAGAACCCATGCTGCTTGGGTCCTGTGCCCCCTGGCTTCTAGGTACCAACAATTCTTTCCTTCAGAAGTGATTCCATTACTTTCCCTACCACTGAGGTCAAACTGACAGGTCTGTAGTTTCCTGCCTCCGTCTTGGTCCCTTTTATGAAGGGTATCACATCTGCCTTCTTCCAGTCCTCAGGTACCACACCATCCTCCCATGATTTGTTAAAAGCGTAGTCAGTGGTGTCACTAGTTCTCTGCTTAATTCTTTTTAGATTTCTGGGTGAATTCCATCTGGCCCCATTGCTTTGTCCACCTTTAGTTTTGAGGAGTTCTTTCAGAACCCTTTCTTCTGTGAAAGGACTGGGATCAACCTCCCTCTCCAGAGTGCTTCTGTTAATTGGATTAGGCACCTCCCCCACTTCCTCTTTTGTGAATACTGAACAGAAGTATTCATTCAGTATCCCTGCTTTATCACTGTCACTCTCTGCCCACCCACCATCCATTCTATTCAGCCTCACTATCCCTCCCTTTGTCTTTCTACGCTACCTGATATACCTGTAAAAGGTTTATCCCCCTTCTTAACCGAGTTAGCTATCTTTTCCTCAGTTTGTGCTTTGCTATTCTGACTACCCTCCCTGCTTCCTTCTGCCTTAACTGGTACAGTTCTCTGTCCTGCTCCTTCTGTGTTTCCTTATACTTCCTAAATGCTATCTTTTTCTCCCTAACCTTCACCTCCACCTCTTTTGAGAACCATAGTGGCTTTTTCTTTCATTTTGATTTGTTCATTTGCTTTATACAAAGGCTTGTTGTCTCTGTGATGGCAGTTTTGATATTTGCCCATTGTTGCTCCACCCCTCCTTCTAGCCTGTTTGCTAGTGCTTTCTAAGGCACTCTCCCATCTTGCCAAAGTCAGCCCTCCTGAAGTCCAGAACCCTCACTTTTGTATGGTTTGACTCTGTAGCAGAGTTATCATGAACCACACTGTTTGGTGGTCACTTGTTCCCAAATGGCTGCCCACTTCTAGATCTGAGATCCTCTCTCTGTCCTGATTTGAGATTACAAGGTCTAAGATTGCTCCTCATGAGTGGGTTCCAAAACTAGCTGTTTGAGGCATGCCACCTGAAGGGCATCAAGAATGGCCCTGCTTTTGGATGTGGCTGCCCCAAAGGTGCTCCAGTTAACATCTGGCATGTTAAGGTCCCCCATCAACAGTATCTCCCCTTTCTCTGCCATCCTAAGTATGCCTTCTATCATATCCTTGTCCATTCCCTCCCCCTGACATGGGGGTCTATATACAACCCCTGTGTGGATTGTGGTGCCATTTCCAGTCTCTAAGGTGACCCACAGTGCCTCCTCTCCTCCCTGTTTACTCTTTTGTTCAGTAGCTTTTATCCCTTCCCTTAGTTGGACCCTGAGGATGCTAGCCATGTCTTTATTTTGGGGTAAAACACCCCAGATATATGTTTTTCAAATTCCTGAAACCAGTAGTGTTGCAAAGTAGTGTTGTAAGCACGACACTTTCACAAAATTTTGCAAAAATTGCCCCAAATTGTGACACTGCTTTTTCAAAGTTGGCCAAAATGACAGGAATTCTTTGCCACCCTGCTGTGGAAGAATGTTTTGGTCTTTTGAGGTGAAATTTGGAGGGAGAGCAGTCAACATCTCACAGATGTGCCTTTTTGTGGTTTGGTGAAAAAATATTGCATGGCTGCCAAGTTACAATACTGCGAAGTTGACGTTTCTTCCCATAAACTAACATGGTGACATCCACTGCACCTTTTGGGGCTCGTATCTCGAAAATGGTGCAAGATACAGAATTTTTGTTGCAAGTTGCATAGTCCTATGGGCCCTATGGGCTATGTAACAGCAAAAACCTATCCAGGAAAATAAAGATTTTTGTGAAATTTAAGTTTTTTGTCTATGTAGTGCGGTTGCTGAGATATTAGCAATTAAGTACTTCCAATGCTCGTTTTAAGCTTCGATCCCCATTGCAATGCATACATTCTTTGTACACACTGTGTTTCTGTATGCACATGTTTGGCAAAAACAGGTGATGCTCTTCTGTTACTGTTACAGTTACTGTTTCCTCTTGCATTTATGTCCCCTTTTGTGTTACCGTTCCTGTGTACGCCACCGCATGCGTTACCCTTTGTTTTGTCATTCACGCTTGCACTTTCGTTACTGTTACCATTTGCATTTCCACTACTGTTCCTACTTGCATTTTTGTTTGCATCACTGTGTGCATTGCCATTTGCATTTACGACAGCCCTTTCATTTGCATTTCCATTTCTCTTTCGTTTTGTGTCTTCCTTGCTGTTACTGTTACCATTTGCATTTGCAATTGTGTTACTTTGACCATGCGCATTATGGTTTGTGTTTCCATATTCGCTTGCATTTCCTTTTGCCCTTCTGTTTCCTTTGTTGTTATTGTTGCTGTTACGTTTCCATTTGCATTTAAAATTGTGGTACTGTGCGCAATAGCGTTTTGGTTTGTGTTTCGTATGCTTCCGTTTCGTTCCATTTCTCTTTTCTTTGGTGTTATTCTTCATGTTAACTTTACCATTTGCATTTACAATTGCGGTACCATGCCAGTGCACATTACGGTTTGCAGTTACGAGTGCGCTTGCATTCGCATTTTCGTTTTGGTTCCCTTTTTGAGTTCTTTTTGCTGTGATACTTAACATTTCCATTTAAAATACCACTGCCATCACTGTTCACATTATCAGTTGCATTTTTTTATGTGCTTCAATGTTCGTTTGCATCACTGTTCACTTCGGCGTCACTTTGCGCTTGCGTTTCTGTTAATGTTTCCTTTACCATTTACGTTTGTGTTACCATGTGCACCACTGTTCACACTTCTGTTTGCATTGCTGTTCCTGTTACTATGTCACAAGACATCATGTGGCAGGAGCGCAGGACCTGAAGAGCCCCGTGCTCCTGCCACCTCATTTCATTCACTATTTCTCATCATTCTCAAAAAGAAGGGAAATTAGAGGCAAAAAACTCAGTTTAATGCATTAGTTAAGGTTGTTCCACAGCGACCAAAGTGAGGAAATTCAGTGTTAGGGTTGAAAGCCCCTTGGAACCCCCAGCCCACCCCCAACCGGCAATGGGGTGCACGTTGGGGTCATTGAGTCTAACTCTCACCACATTCTCCTATACTTCTGCTTCTTCACACATGTGATGGGGTGAGAGTTAGGGCCGATGACCCAATGCACCGGATGCCGGTTGGGAGGGTGGGCTGGGGTTCCAGGGGCTTTCAGCCCTAACACAGAATTTCCTCACTTTAGTCCCTGGAACAACCCTAACTAATGTATTAAACTGAGTTTTTGTTTTCTAATATATATATATATATATATATATATATATATATATATATATATATATATATATGTGTATATATATATATATATATATATATATATATACATAAGATCCAGTATGGTTAGGACTGAGTGACAGGTTTTCTGTTAAACCCCTAACTTTGCACCTTAATAGCTTTGTCAGCATTTGACAAAACTAGTTGAAATTTTCCATGCATTATCTGGTAGGCAAGGTTTAATATGTGAAAAGTGTTGTGATGGCAGCTTCTGCATCTTCTGAGATCCACATATGTCATTTCCTGTAGCTGTCTAATTTTTTTATTGTATACTTAAAATGGGTTTTTGGTTTTGCTGTCATCTACAGCCAACACAGAATGGAATTTGTTCCCAAAAACTTTCAGGGTAGAAGCTTGCTGTGCCAGGGTAGTGCCTTTGGAAGGTTTCATGAAAAAATACTAAATTGTTCTAGAGTTACAAAGATTTATTTTTATTTGCTGTTCTGAGCATGCTCAATAGGGTTTTTTGGATAACATTCTGAAGCAGTGAACCGGCAATCCCCTGTTCTCTCAGTCTCTGTCTCTCTATCTCTCTGACTGCCTGTCTGTCTTTCTGTCTGTCTGTCTGTCTGTCTGTCTGTCTGTCTGTCTATCTATCTATCTATCTATCTATCTATCTATCTGATGTTTCCAATTTTTAAAATGATATTTTATTTACTTTTTGTTTCATTGTCAGCAATAACAACAATGTACAATAAACATTACAATTACACCACAGAAAAGAAAAATAAATGTGCAGCACTTCTATGTTAAAACATAGTTTGATACCAGGTCAATATGTTGAGGTAAAAACTGTGCGTGAAAAACAGCATGGTGAAAATAGCTAAAAGCAAAATAGCTACAGGGACAGAATTGTGAAGGTATATTACCACTATCCCTGTAGCTATGTTGCTTTTAGGGAAAGAGGTGAAAACCTCTGGTTGGTGGTGTGCTGCTAAGCAGCTGCTATGGCTCAGAGGCTAGAGCTGCAGGTGGAGAGTGAAATGTCAGTGTCCTGGGGTTCGATTCCCTGTCCTGGGACATATGATTTTATTTTTTTGTTCTCTTGTGTCCCTTTTCCCTCCTCAAGAATTCAACCCCCCCCCACAAGGTTTCTTTCCATCCCCTAGTTTTATTCCTCCCTGAGTTAATTATTTTAATGGTGGGAGTTCATGGGCACAGCTACCCATAATGGGGGGTCAGAGTGGAGCCCCCTCAAATATAAAAATGTTGTCTTATTTGCTGTGGTTTCAAAGGTAACGCTCACTGTTTTGTAGCAATTAGTGTTTTGCTTAGCCAGACATTTGATCGTGGCATTTTGGTTGCATGGTTTCTCGCCTGCTGTGAATGATGGTGACATGATGACCCTATGCCCACAATTTTGCACCTTGATAACTCTGCTCCCTTTCATTGGATTTGCCCAAAATTTGTTGGCATGGAGTCTGGGCCTTGGTTTCTGGATCCTAAAAATGTGTCAGTTAATTCAATATGGGCAAAGTTACAAAGATTCAAAAAAACTGGAATTCACCCAAATTAAGACTTTTGTTTTTGCTCTCCTGTAGCTAAAAACACTTTTTTTATCTAAAACTTACAGAATTGATAGAGTCTGACCCATGGTACATGCTATCACAAGTTTTAAGTTTTTAGTTTTAAAATTATATAGTTTCTAAAATGTCAGTGAACTAATGTCCTGTTTTTTGAGCATGCTCAGTTCAGAACATGAACATTGTAAGGATAGCTGGATTTATGTGTTAGTGAAAACCAAGGAACAAAAATCAGTTTTGAAGGTCACTTTTGAACAAAAGTGAAAAATTTAGTAGTGAAAATTATGAAAGTGAAAATACCATTTAAACACTGTTGCTGAAAAGCAGGGCTTGTAGTGAGCTGAAGAAAACCTACCAGGTCTGTAAGGGTCTTGGTTGTAAGAAGATGGATGGGCTTATACTGCTGAAGTCTTTTTTTGCTAAATAGTACAGACTTTTTTATATGAATCAATTTTTGAATAAAATTCAAAAGCAGGCACAAAACATCAAGATACAGTAGGACACTAAGGGACAAAGGAACTAAGGGCCATACTGCTTTCTTGAAGTCATGGTAGGAGGAACAAACATAGGAACAAGGGTCCTCCTTTGAGACCTCCTTAAATCCTCAAAATTTTCTTGATGTACCTAGATTTCTGTGAACTGTAAAACTGATTGTGCACCAGTCTATCACTTATGGTGATACCCTCTTAAGGTTAGTCTAGGTTGTGGACCCACTGGTCCACCAACCCTGTCATCACTCAGAAGTATAGGCCAGTTTAGCCAAATCCATATTTCTGATCTGCCCTATCACACTGCTACATATGGTGCAGAATGTAACTGGACCCAACAAAACCCAGGATTAATAACACCAGCTACACCTCCAAGTCCAATTGAACTTCCTGTTATTGAATGCCAGAAGTCTCAATAATAAAATAGATGAGCTAAGGTTGACATTACATGACTCAAACAAGCATATATGTGCTATTACTGAAACCTGGTGGAGGGAGGAAGACACTTGGGACAAACAGATCTCTGGCCATACTCTGTATAACAAGGACAGGTCACATACTAAGAGGTGCAGCACTATACATTTTAGACAGTATTGTATCGGAATGTATTGACTGTACTGCATAGGACAATTCCAAAATTCTTTGGATAAAAGTTACCCCACCCCATTCAGCTAAAATCAATATAGGAGTTGTGTATAGATCACCTGCTATTTCAGCCCTGAACAACAGCCAGTTATCCTATTAGGAAATTTCAGTCTCCCTGGAATAAATTGAGATTCATAAAACTGATTCCCAAGTAGAGGCTAGTTTTCTAGAAGCATTCATGCTAGTGGGCCTACAGCAATTTGTGCTAGACAATACCAGGGGTACCCACATCCTGAATGTGGTGCCAAGTAATATAGTAAACAACATCCACAATTGTACAGTTGAGGCCCTCCTGAGTTCAAGCGACCATTCCATGGTCCGCTTTAAATATTGGGGTCTGTGGAAAGCAATACTGGGAGCACTATTGTTTATAACTACAATAAGGCAGACTTTAATAGAATGAAAGGGAGCTGGCCAAATGGAACTGGGTAACAGAATTTGAAAATGAATTACTGCGTAATATGTGGGATAAGATTAGCAGCAAAATTAACAACCTGGTCCACACGTACATACCTCCCATTAATAAATACAATAGGCCCAGAAAAGCCCTCCACCCATGGCTGACCTCTACTGTCAAAAGGCAATCAGAAACAGAAACAGTGCATATAGTAAGGCCAAACTGAGTGGAAAACAGGTATTGGGATACATATAGAAAATGCTTGAAGGATGCAAAAAGGAGTATTACAAATGCCAAAAATAAGTGTGAGTACCTCCTAGCTACCAAGGCACAGGACAACTATAAGTCCTTCTATGCCTATATTAATCACAAAAATGGAGTTAGTAGGGTGATTGGACCCTTTAAAAGGCACTACAGGGAACGTAATAGCAGGAAACAAGGATATGGCAGATCACTTTAATAGCTATTTCTTCTCTGTCTTCAATGTAGGGTCACAAGCAGCTAATGCCAACCTTGAACAACTAATGGCAACAGGCCCCCAAATTGATTTCCTAGATGTGGAAAAAAGACTAAAAAACCTAGACCATAACAAGGTGCAGGGCCCAGATGGCCTACACCCAGAACTACCCAAAGAGTTAGCTGAGAGTCTGGCAGGACCTGTCATTCTTTTTCCAACTACCTTTAGATACAGTACAGGTCTTGGCGGTATGGAGACAAGCCACGGTTATCCCAATGTACAAAAACGGTTCGAGGCAGGAGGTTAGTAATTAAAGACCTGTCAGCCTGACCTTGGTCCTTGGAAAAATACTCACAGGCATAGTCAAGATGCAGTCATGAATTACATAGACCTGTCGGGGGCTGGGGATGAGACACAACACAGATTCACAAGGGGCAGGTCATGCCAAACTAACTTGTTAGAATTCTATGGCAAAGTCAGCAAATCCCTTGATGATGGTAACTCAGTGGACGTCGTGTTTCTAGATTTCACCAAGGCCTTCAACAAAGTCCCTAATGAGGAGCTGTTTGAAGCTCTTCAAGAACTAGGAGTGCAGTCAAAAATGTCTTATAGGATTAGGGCCTGGTTAACAGGCAGAAGACAAAGGGTCAGTATTAGGGGCAAATTCTCCAGTTGGGCAGACATGACTAGAGGGGTACTCCAGGGATTCGTACTGGGCCCCTGCCTTTTCAGTCTGTATATTGCATCAATGAAGCCTCAAGCTGATGTATGGCTTTCCAAATTCTCCGACGATACATGCCTTGGTCTCCTAGTAAACAACCACATGGATGCAGTAGTATTACAAGAAGCTCTGGGGGAACTCGAAGCATGGGATTTAGAAAAAAGTCCTTATTTAACATGCGCTTTGGGAACAACAACCCCCTGATGAAATATACACTAGCTGGGAAGGTACTAAAGGTAGTACAGGATGATAGAGATCTGGGAATTAGGGTTAGTAATGACCTCAGATTCAAATTACATTGTAACAAGATGATTAAAAGGACTAGCAGTATCCAGAGCTGCATCCATAGACATACTAAGAGCAGAAGGAAGGAAGTCCTGCTTCCCCTCTATACTTCACTGGTGCACCCCCACACACAGTACTGTGCCCAGTTTTGGGCACCTCAGAATAAGGGGGATATAAAAGCCCTGGAGAAAGTCCAAAGAAGGCTACGGAGAATTAGGAGGTACAGGGTCAAAACTATGAACAGAGGCTTCAAAATCTGGAGTTACATTCTTTGGAATTTTGCAGGTTAAGGGAGGACATGTGCCTGATCTATAGAGCCCTATCAGCTGTACATTTATAGGAACAGCTGCATCTTGTTCCGAGAGATCAGAAATATAACACCAAGCTCACCCACTCTACAGTTGAAAGGAGAGTGCTATAACACACGTATAAGAAAACACTGGTTCTCTGTGAGAATTCTATGGCAGGTCCTACCTATTTGTGGCCCTAATCTCATTATACACTGTAATAGGTCCTACCTATTTTTGGCCCTAATCTCCTTATACACTGTAAACCTGGAGATCCTCCTGATAATGTGTGCCTTTAAACCGTTGTTGAAGATCCTTGGCCTGTAATTCAAAGTCTGAAAGTTCCAAACACTTTCTTCTAATACTCAGGAACTGGCTGTATGGCATTGATTCCTTTTAGTGATTTTGTGTGAGAGCTTTTAAATATTAAGAGGGCATTTGTGAATGTGTCTTTCCTAAATCCTTTAGTTATTACTTTCTTGTTCATAGTGTCACCTTTTAGTGTGAGGTCCAGCAAATTTACAGTTTTTGAATCAGTAGTAGCTGTAAACTGAACAGTGAAGTCACCCTCAAAATCACCCCTGGTTTCGCCAGAGTCCCCCTGATTTCCATGGCTGCTTATATCCCCTGCATCACCAGAACCTTGCTGTGCAGTCTCTGCTTGAGCACCTAACCAACCTGCCCAGCAAATGGAGCAGATCATCATGGGAGACTCAATATAAATTGGCTGGCCAGCTCTGCCTCCCAAGCAAAAGATGATGTCTCAGCCCTTGACCTCACCCAGCTGGTCACATCCCCCATCAGGTCCCACCCATCTAATGGTATTTCCACACTGCTGGACATCGTTCTGTCAAACCGACCCCACAAAATTACTGATCCCTCTGTCTTACCCAATGCTCTTAGTGACCACTCCCCCATTATCTTCACCTGGTCCTGTAAGATAAAAAAGCCTGTTCCTAAAGTTGTCTTCCACCAATGCCTCCGCCCTGGCAAATTTGCCCAGCTCAGAGAGTACATTGTCAACTGGGACTGGTCCCCAATTCAATTAGCCCCTGACATGGACACTGCTCTCAGTTATTTTGTCCACTCTTTCAATGATGCTTGTGATATTCCCCCCCATACTAGACGGTTCATTAAGAAGCATGACTGCACATGGATTACCCCCTCCTTTATCTCCCAACTGCAGAGCAGAGATAACTTCTGGCATAGGGCACTTGACTCGGGCAAGACCGCAGACAGGCAAGCCTACAATGCCACATACAAACAAGTGCACTGGGGCCATCCGCAAGGCAAAATCTGACTGTTATAGATCCACCCTGGCCTCCTCCTGGGGGTCTGCCTATAAGTTCTGGGACAACATAAAGGAACTTAATGGGAAAACCAAATTCCTTCCCCCCCAGCACAACTCAATGTCTCTGGTTTGCTCTCAATGGACCCGCTAATAATTGCTGAATGCCTAAACAGTGCTTTCTCAGACCTCAGTGCAGTTCTCCATCCTAACTTATTTGACCTAGCACCCCTTCTCCACCTGCCCTACCCACCATTCTATTTGAATGCCCTTTCCTTGGCTGAAGCCAAACCATACCTGCTTAAAGTCCTCAATGGAGCCAGCCACAGTGATGACACACTGGCCCTTAAGTTATTTGGACTAGTCTTGGATGAAGTACTTACACCCCTTACCAACCTCATCAACTGCTCTCTCTGCCTTGGCCAATTCCTTCATGCTTGGAAGTCCGCTGTGATTACTCCCTTACACAAAGGTGGGGACCGTACTTCCCCAGAGAACTACAGGCTGATCTCTATCCTCCCTCCCTCTCAAAAGCTTTAGAAAAGATCGTAGCTGACCAAATCACAGAATTCCTCGACAAACACAATCTCCTCTGTGAAGAGCAACATGGCTTCTACAGGGGGTATAGTGCCACCACTGCCATCCTTGAATTCTCTAACTATATACACACAACCCTTGATAAAGGCCTCCTCATTGACTCAGTATACATCGACCTATTGAAAGCCTTCATACAGTCATCCACCCTTTCCTCATATCCACCCTCTCACATCTTGGTCTCTTGCAAGGTTCACCAACTATCTCACCTCCAGCTCACAGTGTGAAAATCAATAGTACCCTCTCTAGCATGTGGCAGGTCTGCTCAGGGTGTCCTGCAGGGCTCAATCCTCAGGACCCCTGCTTTTCAGTCTGTACCTAAACACCCTCCCCGCATCCTGTTCTGAAAAAATGCTCCTTTATGCAGACAATGTGGTCCTCCTTGCATCCCACCAGGTACCTACCCTCCTCCAAAGTGCCCTACAATCCTCTTTAACCAGGCTGCATCCTGGTTCTGGATTGAAGCTGGTCATCAATCTAAAAGACAAAGTCAATGCTTTTAGACACAATTAAAGCAAAGGGCACATCTCTTTCTGTTCTATCAAGTACAATCCTCCCCTGAACAAGTTAACACCTATAGATACCTCGGCATTACTTTTGACACTGCTCTCTCCTTCCATGACCACACGCGAAGCCTTGCATCAGCCATCATTGCACCTGCTGGCCTGCTGTACCGCCACAAAAATTGCCACCCTCTCCCAAAGCCCTGAGGTTAGCTATCATCTCCTCTGTCCTGTCCCTTGTGGACTATGGGCTTCTCATTTATTGTGCAGCAGACAAAACATCACTCAGCAAAATTGTCACTAAACAAGGCCTGCCATCTTCTTACAGGTGCTAACAGATTCACCCACACCTGTACCTTATATACTTAAGCTGGCATACTCAATTTTGTGGGAAGATTACACTATCAAACCTGTATCTCTGCCAAGAAGATACCCATTGGACTAATGCTTCCTGGACTATCCACTATACTCTGCCCCTCTACCCCTACCATTTTCACACAGAGCTCCCACAAGTGGTCACTCCAAGTGCCTAGGGTCAAGACATCCTTGGCCCAAAGATCCTTCCTATACCATGCCCCCAACTGGATCAACTCCCTTCCTCCTGATGTCTCCTCTCTAAAAAGAATTGGACCTTTTAAAACACCCCTTAGACACCATCTGTTCACCACCTCAGCTGCACCTATGCATAGCCTCCCATGAGCCCAGCATCTCTGATTCAACTTGTTTTCTGCCTTGTTCTATATATTTTTGCCTTGTGGTTATATGCAATAACTTTTAAGCTATCTCTTTGTATAGGACTCTACTTAATAATTTTATTGTGTACACACCTGTTTTGATAACTGTATACCTCCTTGCCTTTTTTATCTATGCAATGACTATTTAGCTACCAATTTATATAGAACCCTACTTAAATCTTTAAGTATGTACATACTTGTACTGAAACTGTATACCCCCTTTGTGTCATTACTGTGACTTTTCTAGCAGCTGTTTTTTGTTGTACCTGTCTTTGTAACCTGACAGAGCAGCCTTTGTAAATGTGTCCCTGACTCAAATGTTTGCAATTCTGATTCCATTAATAAATAAATAAAACAAATTGATATTTAGCCTTTAACAAATTCCTGGGCCTCAACCACAGTACCATCCCATATGCAAATACAATTGTCAATGAAACAATGCCATCATTTATTTATTTATTTAGCATTTATTGACCAGGTAAGCACACTAGACAAATATATGCCTATTATCAGGTGTGAACCGGGACATTACAGAGAATATACAGACAGTGCAAAAATTTAAAACTGGGGAGTCAGCAACAAAATAAAAAGGTGACAATGGATAAGGAACATAGTAAAGTTTAAACAGTGGCCTGGATACTCAGAGCAGTTGTGCACGGCGCAACTGAGTTGTACCAGCGCAAGTATGGAATCACACCGAGGAGCCATATTCAGCGGGAGCCATTGTACAGCGCAAACTCCATTGCACCAATGCACAACTATAATGTATGCGGCACAACTGCAGGAGGCATTCCCATGAATATCCAGCACTATAATTGTCTCAATCACTCACCACGGGCGGACAGCACGATACAGTGACATTACACACGTTATGCATGGCCAGCTATGCACAAGGTCGTGCATGGGGTACCGTGTCCTATCATGCATGTGCACACTATGCACTGGCAGGAGTCCTCTGATCCCTGGGTCAGACCTCTGTGACCCTGCTAGCCATGCCCACTGAGCATTTCCAACACTGTGCAATGGGCAGGCACTGTGCAGTCTCCTGTGCATCACGCAGTCGGCATCTATAGCGGACAAGTGCATCAGCTCCTGCCATTTTTGATGCCGACCCAATACAGTGCAATGGCACAATGTAGGGGATGATGTGCCTGGAACTGGTCCATCATTGAACTGGCCAACCTTGTGGCCTGTGGAGCCCCATGGCCCACAGCTGTTTAGGTAGATCCCTTGCTTCAGGCCAGGGGCACTGTGTGGCAGGCAATCTCTGCCAGTCTGGAGCAGAGGACCAGGGTGCCCAGGACTGTAGAACAGTGCAGGCACTGGTATGGTGATATCATGAGATGGGACCCTGACTGCCTAAGGAGGCTTCAGGCACGTGCCAAGTGTGGTGCAGTACCACAGCCAGGTAAGTCATCCCATGTTGCATGTCTACCCTGGTGCTGTACTGTGGTGTTGGCTTGGCTGCCTGGCATGCCCTGCTGTGGGGTACACTGTCATCGTGCACATCAGAGAGTGGCATTCTCAGCTGCCGCTTGTGTTGCGATGCAGCCGTGCTGGCATGCGGGATGTGTCAGGCAGTGGCACACCCTGTGCAGAGATGACTGTGGGGATGCTGCTGTGGTTGGTTACTGATGTGCACCTGTCTTCTTTCCATTCCCAGGGCTGCAGGACCACAGGGGGGCCAGGGTCGCAGCAACATGAGACTGGACAGTGCACCCTGATGGCAGAGGACCAGCACTAGCAGGACCGCAGGGGGAAGATAAACACTGTCATGGTCCTTTGCACTGTACATGAGGGGTTGCAGAGGGAGGAATGATGCAGGCATGGCCTCCTGTGCCATGTGCCATGGCAGCTTGTGTGTCACATTGTGTGTGTGCATGCCACTGTGGCGCATCCATTGGATACATGTGCTGGCTGTTGGTGGGTGGGCATGTGCCCTGCTGCCACCATTGTTGCTGTGGTGATGCCGGGGTACTGTGCCATGTGACTGTCACTGCGCAGTTGTGTGGCCATTGTGTGGCAGGGATCACCTCTGTGCAGCATCGTAGTGTGCTGTGTTGCTGACTGGCATTGGCCCACCCCCCTGCGGGAGACCATTCCGGGCCCTCCAGGGGTGTGTGGTCCCACTGTCCATTGTGCACTGTGGGTGGGCATGGTTTCTTGCCCATTGCACTGATCACCTGTCCTGTCCCTTGCTATAGGTGTCCAGCATCTAGTGTGGAGACCCCTAAGACTGATGCTAAACCGGCTCATGCGACAGATATTGCTCGTTGTATAGAACATCCTTGAAGTGGTGGTGGACATGTGGAGCATGATGGCGTCAGAGAGGAGGGAGAGACAGCTTGCCAGGGCAGCCAGACATGGGCATCAATTGAGTTGTTCCTGTTTTCCCCTGTTTCCCCTGTTGAACCTTTCCCTACAGTCACCCCTCCCACTGTACAGTCCCTGTTCCCTTCCCTCGCTGTACCTACCCTTCCCCAGCCCATGCTGTTTTTGTACATAGTTGTGTTTTTTATATATATATACATATATATATATATATATATGTATATATATATTTTCTGACATACCTGCCTGTGTCTGTGTCTGCTTTGCAGGTGGCGTGAGGAGCCATGCTGCAGTGGCCCAGTGTCTGTCTGTGTTGTGTGCATGAGAGGGTATGCATGTTGTGCTTCCATAGTTCCCTGCTGTGTACTGTGCTGTGTGCTGTGGTGTGTCCCACTGTGGTGGTGTTCATCCCTTGGGTTGGTGGCTGTACACTGGGGTGCCCATGAGGCAGCAGTCAGGGGTGTGTGGTGGGTGTGTGCATGGTTGTGGCACACAGCCATGGTCATTGGTCGGGTACTGTCTGCACACTGTATTGGGGTCCTCTGCTTGGCATTGCGCAGCCCTTTTCCATGTGATCTGCCATGCTGCCTGCAACCCGGCCCATTCAATGCCCACTGTGTGGGCTTCCTGTGTGGTTGTGTGGTGTGTGTGTGCTTGGCTGCATGGTCCTGGGTGTGGTCTGCTATGGTCTAGGGGGGCACAGCCAGCAGTCTGCCTGGGGATTTCCTTGGTGGCCCTCCATTGGCCATTGGCACCTCCTGTCACCTGCTATCCATGCCACTGTTATGTTCTGGGGTCCAGTGTCTGGGTGCTTGTGTGTGCCTTGCTGGTGGAGGCCTCCTGTGGCCTGTCACTGTGCTTCCATTGCTCTGTCCATGGGTCTGTTCTCTGTGCCCTACCCCCCCGCTGCTGCTGTGTTGCTCTGCTGCCATGTTTGTGCTGGAGCATCTCTGTTTGCACCATAGCACACCTCTGTTTGTGCCACAGCACAACTCTGTTTGCACCATGGTACAACTCTGCCATATTCAGCCACATTGCACTGGCACTGTTCAGCCTGTGCAACCTCTGAATATGGCTCCAGTTGCACCATGGTGCATCGTATTTTCACTGCGCTGGACTTTCACCAGACTTTGGCACATTTCTGAATATCCAGGCCAGTATGTACAATACGTAAGTTATAACTTTACTCACTCTTAAGTCTAGACAGAACCATATTCAGTGAATAAAGTACACTATTCATTAGAGGGAGAACACCAGAGATTAAGTGCAGTTGCAGGCAGAATTGGATTTCAAGTATTCCCATAAGGACCTTCTAAAGCTGTGGTGAGAGGTGGCACAGCGAGTATTTACTGGGAGAGCATTCCCTAGCCTGGGTGCACAGAAAGCAAAGGCCTAATCACCCATCGAGGTATGGGTTTTAGGAACAAGGAACACAGATGAGTCAGTAGACTTAAGGGGGTAAGTTGGGTTGACAGGCCTTAGTAGTTCCACCAAAACTGGATGAGTGGCATCTCTAACAATTTTATCAATAAAACAACTCAAAGCAAAAGTCTGGTAATTCCCTGGAGACAGCCAGCCTAGTTTGTTATATAGTTCACAATGATGTGTAATTTAAGGGCAGGGAGGGAAAACTGACATATGTTGTTATAGGCAACATCCCATTTAGATAGATTAGACTTTGAGCTATGGGTAAAGGTAAGGAGCCCATAACTAAGTGTGGGAAGGAGTACACCTCTCACCAAGGCAAGGAACACTGCTGATGTGAGAATGCACTTGGCCCTATAGGCCAGGCCCAACTTGTAGTATACTGGTTTACTCACATTGTGGATATGCAAGGAGATATCCAGCTGAGGATCGAGGGTGACTCCCAGATATTTAAATGTGTCAGCAACTGTCACAAGGGATCCATCAACACCAGTAACCTTCAGGAGTTCAGGACATGCTCTGATTTTGGTCAGAGTGCAAGGAGCATAGCCTGTGTTTTCTTAAGATTAAGGACTAACTTTTTTGACAAAAGCCAAGACTGTGTTTGGCCAGAGTTAGTCTTTAATTCAGAGTTAATAATTTTGATTTACTGGGTACTGGTTAGGAACACCAGGTCATCAGCATAGATGGTAGTGCAACTAAGGACAAGCACCTTGGTAAGTCATTGATAAATAGGTAGAACAAGGCAGGTCCCAGACTAGACCTCTGTGGTACATCAGGTTTAACATTAATAAGCTCAGAGAATATCTTATTATACCTGACAAGCTGCTGCCTTCCCTGTAGATAGTTTGTAAACCAGGCTACAGCAGGGGTTGACAAGCCAAAAAAGTGAAGCTTGGAGCATAGGAGTGTATGGCATACTAAATCAAAAGCCATAGAAAGGTCTAAAAAGCTCACTCCAGTCTGCTTGTTTTGATCCATAGTAACCCTAATATCTGAGGTGACTTTGGTGAGGCCAGTAGAACTGCTATATCCTTTATGAAAGCCATGCTGCTTTAGGGATAACAATTCATATTTCTGTATATAATCCGTCAGTTGAGATGCCACCACTTTCTCTAATAATTTGCTAATGGCAGAGAGGATTGCTGTAGGACAGTAATTATCAAGACATTTCAGATCACCTTGCTTGAATACTGGTATGAGTCTAGACATCTTCCATAAGTCAAGGATAGACCCAGTAATCAGTGATGTGTTTAAGATATGGGAGATTGGCAAGGCAAGGAATGTGGCACCCAAACAGATAGGTTTAGGCTTCATATTGTCATGCCCAGCATTTGAGATGTTCTAGGAAAGGGTTAACATAACTCATTGTACACCACCATCTCCTCCCATAACCTGAGCAATAAGTTAGCAAAGACAAGGAGCATGGAGGCACCCATTGCCATGCCACACACTTGTAAATAGTGTGATTGGTTGTAATACAAAATGTAGAGCCTTGGTTATAAAGTCAACAGGTATTACATTTAAAACTAAACCTTTTTCCAGAAAATATCCGTATGCATGTGTAACCTCCTTGTTCCCAGGGGATACTAGAATCCCACTTAGAACCAGTGGCAGGCAGGGAAAGGCAGCCTGTGGGATACCAGTTAAATGGGGTTTACACTGTCTCATTCTGTCTTCAGTTTCAGCTGAGCTGGAGTGGTGATGTCATCATAGAATTCTCACAGCAGCATAAGCCACAATGGAATGCTAGCTGCTGAGGGTTAGCTGTACAACACTGGGGAATTTGAGTCAGTTCTCAAGACAGAGCAGTGAGATAGAGGAGTGCTGCAGTTGGTAGCCCTTCATAGCCTAGCTGTGATTTAGAGCTACATCAGACAAGTGGGTTGTGTGTTCTCACCCTAGAGAGGAACACAGAAGAGACCAGAAGGAAGTGGCAGAGACCATTCCCAGTGTTGTTCCAGTGCCCCATACCTGGAGGGATGGGGGGAAATCCAGCATTTCAGGGCAACCCCTTGGTCTTGTCTGGAAAGGGAACGCTGCCTGAAAGTGAAGTTTGTACTGAGAATCCACAGAATCTGTGTTTTGGGGAAAGAAGCCCTGGGGCACCTGCATACCATGGTGAAGTCTGCTCTGATAAAGAAACTATGTTCACCAAGACAGAGATCAGTGTAAAAGTATCTGCCTAATGTGTGGTCAGGAGAAGGCTTGCCAAGTACAGTACTTTTAATTTGTGTATGGCTTGGAAGCATCCAAAACAGTAGAGGTCTAGGGTATGGACATAGCCACTTACAGAACTTTTTAAGTCAGGACACCGCCTGAGTACAGCATAGAATGTTAAATGTGCTAAACATTTCTAGAGAGCATCTATAACCAGAGATTCAAAGAAAGGTGTTGTAACCGAATGAATGGCCGAGTATAGATTTGGGAGCAAGAGGTGGGAGATCCCCCATCTGGAGTAACCAGGTTTACCTCTCCAGGTTCAGTTTGGGCACCTGTGGCTTTCTCTCAGGCACTTGGCCAGTGTTTGAAGAAAGCACCCAGATGTGGGATTGTGGAATTTTCCCTTTAGGCTAGAAAGTGCTCATTGGTGGTTTAGGGAGCCACCATCAACCTCCATGTTATATGGAAAAGTGTCCTAGTACTGGCCTGGGTGCCATGTCAAGGAATCAAAGAGAAGTGTACCAGTTCAGGCCATGTGTGCCCAGATCCATTCAGAACCTGAGGGATTCGTAGTAAGGAAGTGATGTGCTCTGTACCTCTGTAATCTGCATTACCAGCGAGTGTAGCCCTGTGTTAGTTCATCTTTGCTTTATTTTTCTCTGCGATTGTGTGAATAAAAGCCACAGTCTAAAATCCCATCCCTGGTTTGGACATTCCAGTTATTGCTTCCAGTGTCTGGATGTACTTAGGTGCCCCCGACCAGAAGTACAAACCTAGAATAATGCTGAGTGAATGTTTTCCCCTGAAATTAAGGGTTATACATGGATGCCGTTGTGGTGGCATTTAGATGTGTACAATGCTTCCATGTCTGCACAAAGCCATACAGTATGTATTTTTCATCCCACAAAAGTTTCTGAAATTTTCTTAAGTGTCACCAATGTCTTTTAAATAACATGGCAAGCATTATACACTCTACTGAAACAAATAGTCCAGAAAGTTACCTAGGTTTCCAGTTAGAAGCCCATCCCTGAGACTATAGGTCTCCCTGGTGGGTTTCTCAGATATTTGTGGATCTTTGGTAGAATGTAGGACATTGGGATAATAGGAGACTCACACCAAAGATATTTAAATTCATCATCTGTGATGGCACTGCTTGACACTCCTTCCTGCAATAGTTCTAAAAGCTGAACATAGGTAGAGTTACCTGGCAATTTCCTATAGTTGCTTTCATTTGAAAACAATCCCAGCACAACATCATTATAGTGATCTCTGTCCAAAATCACATTGTTGCCACCCCTTTTCTGTTGGCTTTATTAAGATCTCTGTCTTAGTACTTAGGCTTTCTAGTGCTAGCAGCTTCAGGGGTGCACAACTGCATTGCTTGATGGTGTTATTCTTTTGCAAGAAATCAGTAACTTGTAACGACTTGTTCAAATATCTGTATTGTATTTTTGTTGATAATACAGCAGAAATCAGATTGTACTTTAAACAGTGATCTAATACTATTGCAAAGCATCTATATGCTCACCTAGGGGGTTTGCAGACCCATCATTGGCAAAAGGGTTGTCATTTTGTAAGTCCAGAATGGTTTCCAAGTTCTATACTGTATCTCCATGCTATCTTGCAGTTGGTCTAGTACATACATGCACCTTGTATGCTTACTTTTGGATAATCCATCACTGTGTTTTTGTAATTCTTTGTAATATGCAGGATTTTTCTGTACCTGTTTTCTGTTGTGGTCTGTCGGGGGGAGGGGGCGATAGACAGCCTATGTGTGTAACTGTTGTAAACCTTTTAGAGACTGTGGCAATAATTTATAGCCTTTCAAAAGACTATGTGTGCATTTTACTGTATATATATATATATATATATATATATATATGTATATGTCTGGCTGAATTGTATGTGAAATTTTAGAGATGTACCAAGTATTGTATGCATTTTATGCACTGTATTGAATGGTCTTTTAAATAAAATGGCAATAGCCGATCAATAAAATTATTACCTACTTACCTGTATATTATTGCTATCTGTTTCTCTGATGTGGAGCCTTTGTAAAGGAGTCTCTGACTCAAAGGTTTGTAATTCTGATATATTTCTAAATAAATAAAATTTGAAAAGCATCATACTCAGGGGTGGACATGTTATTAAGGACCCATTCTACCCTGCCAATGTCCTTCTGGAGGTGCAGTCTTCAGAACTGGATACAGTACTCTGGGTTGGATCTCACTACTGAAGCGATACAGTGTAGACACCACCACCATTCTCCTGCAAGAAATCCCTTCCTATACACCCAGAATTTGAATAGCCTTGCTTGCACCTTGTCACACTATTCTGCCTCCTTGAAGTAATCCGATATGATTACCCCAAGCTCCCTCTCTGCTTAGTAACAGTAAGTTCCTCCCGTATCTGATACACAGCCCCCAGGATTTCCCCACACAGGTGCATGACCTTGTACTTCTTGGAACTGAAAACCAGATGCCACACCCTAGGCCACCACTCTAGTTTCTCCAGCACCCTTTGCATTCTCCCCACCCCTTTCTGAGTATCCACCCTGTTGCAGATTTTTTGTGTAGTCTGCAAAGAGACGCACCTACCCCTCCAGTTCCTCAGCAATATCACTTATGAAGACATTGAAGAGGACAGGACTCGGTACCAATCCCTCTGATACTCTGCTGTTCACTCTTTCATCCTCTGAGTGATTGGTGTGTACCTCCACCATCAGCCTCCTATCTTTAAACCAGTTTGATACCAGCTTACCACCTTCTCCCCATACCCACAGGTTGCTACATTTGTTAATCAGCCTCCTGTGTGGTACAATGTCAAAGACCTTACTGAAGTCCAGATAGGCTACATCCACTACTCTCCCCTGATCCACCTGCATAGTTACCCAGTCAAAGAAGTTTATGAGATTTGTTTGACAAGATCTTCCCACCATAAAGCCCTACTACTGGTGGGTCAGTGGCACATTTGCCTTCAGGTATGCTATCAGTCTTCCTTTCAGCAAGGTCTGCATTAATTTCCTCACCACTGATGTGAAACTGACTGGTCTGTAATTGCTAGCCTCCTCCCTGCTGCTGCTGTTATGCAGAGGGACCACAGGGGCCCTCCCTCCTCCAGTCCTCTGGAACTACACATGTTTAAAATGAGGTACTGAATAGTTTTGCCAGAGGGGTGGCTTGCATTGGTTTGTTCTTTTAGTACCCTTGGGTGGATCACGTCTGGCTCACTCACCTTGTTTTCCTTAGGGCTTCCAATCCCTGCTGGACTTTATCTTCCAAAAGAGGACTTGTATCTATTTCCTCTCTACAGTGCTTGCTAATGTATGTTTTATTTTCAAACTTTATTTCTTCTCCTACCTTCAGGGGCCTCTCTCCGGTGTGGATTTATGGTGCTTGATTCTGCTGCCCATCTGAAGCTTCCACCTCCATACTCCTGGACAGGCAATCTCACTGCTACCTCACCCAGCTGCCCAACCCCCAGTTCTGAGCCCCCCAGGGTGGGACCACCATCTCCTTCAGGTGCTCTATCTAGAATCTAGATGAGTGACCGAGGAGGAGGAGAAAGTCAGGAAGCACTTGGTGGTAGAGCTCAGTGCTGGGCATGGGACCTGGCCACTGATCCCACCTTCACCTAACCCCAAGGCAGGGATTTTTATTGTATGTTTCACCCCTTGTGCGGCATGCCATGGTGTCAGTGTGGGCCTTCCCACAGACAGACTGCCATCACCAGACCCCATCTGCTTTTTCCTTGCTTCAGGGCAATGCTCCTAGCCTCTACCAGGAGCCACCGCTGAGTAAGGAATCCCCGGAGCTCTCCCCAGGAGAAGAGAGCAGTTCTCCAGATGCTCAATCTTCTTCTCCCCCTGCTGACCCCCGACGGCCCAGGCTTATTCCCAAACCCAGATTGCCAGCATGGCCTGAGGTGTGGTGTCCAGTGCCTCAACCCTCAGCACCACCGGGCCTGCTCTGCTAATGTATGTTGGTAGGTCCCTTCCCCCCTTCACTGTGAAGACCAAGCAGAAGTATTTGTTTTGACATTTTAGCTTTTTCTTGGTCTTCCTTTGCACATGCCCCCAGTCTCCAGATCCTCATTATACCATCCCTTGCCTTCCTCCTTTCACTGACATGCCTGATCTTCTCCTCTGTTTTTTTTAAATGTCTTTTTATTAGTTTTATACAGAAAGACATGGAATACATTCATGACAAAAGAGTACATTTCCTTAGCATTATTACTTTGGTCATAAGTCAATTCAAGTCAAATGTCCAGCTACTACATTCTTTATACACTTACAATGACATTGTATAGACATTTTCATAGATCATCTTTTTATCTAATAATAGGTGATTAACATTTTCTCACAGAGCACCAAGTAGCTCCTCCCCCTCCATCTTCTCCTCTGTTTGAACCTGTGCTGTCCTTACCTGCCTTCCTGTCTCCTTTTGTTGTCTCCTTGTCCCCTTCCATTTGGGTCTCCTTGTACTTTCTAAAAACTGCATTTTTCTCCTTTACCATCTTAGCTACCTCCTTTAAGAACCATGGTTGCCTCTTTCTCCTCTTGCCTTTAATTATTTCCTTCGGACAGCTTGCTGCTACCTTATGTATTCCCTCCTTTATCCTTTTCCATTGTGCATCTATCCCCCCATGGCTTTCCCCTTCAAGGTATTTACTAAGGCAGTCTCCATTTTTAAAATCTCCAATCCTGAAGTCAGGACTCTTGTCCTAGTCTGGCTTTTCTCCTGTTCAGTCTATATACCAAACCTACCATACAATGATCACTTTTACCCAGGGGTTCCCCACTGTGATGTCTGCAAAGCTGTCCATGTTCCCAAGTACCAGATCCAGTACTGCCCATCTTTAGTTGGTTCTGTAACCAGCTACCTGAGAAATGCCCCTAGGAGGTATTATAGGATGGTCCTGATTCTAGTTTACCTGTAACTGTTGTCACCCAAAATTATATCACCTTGCTGTTTGTAGATCTCCTGGGTCATGACTGAAAATAGGCAATGCCTTTGTCTAGTGTACCTACCCGGTTAACAAAAACAAAACAAAATAAAATAAATAAATAGTTGTAGCTGCAGACAGAATCTTTCATCTGGCAGATTAAAGTCCCTCACAATCAGTACTTCTGCCAGTGGCCTCCTGCAAAACCAACTCTGAATCCTCCCCCTTTGTTGGGGATCTGTGTACCACCCCCCATGTGGACAAAGGCCTTGGAACCTGTCTCTAGGCCAACCCAAACAACCTCCAGTCCTACCTTATCTGCTCTATGTCCTTTTTTCTCCTTGACCTTTATACCTTCCCTAGCATATAAAGCAACCCTCTTCTTCCTGCACTATCCTTCCAAAACATGGTGTAACCTAGTATGGCCATATCCCAGCTGTGCTTGTTGGCATTCCATGATTTTGTTATGGCCACCAGATCCAGATCCACCTCCGCAATGGTAGCCTCAAGGTCAAAACATGTTATTTACCAGGCTCCTTGCATTGCTACACATGGCTCTCCAGTCCTTAAGTCCCGCCTGCCCCTACTTTGCACTCCCTTCCCAAGTCTATCCTTCACCCTCGATTTGTACATGGTTCTGTCCTCCACACTTTTCATCTTCCCTCTGTCCACCCTCCCAAAATCTTCCCTCAGCCATAGAACCACATCCCAACTCTCCCATCCTTTTCTGTTTGTCCATACACCCCTCTACCCTGATGAATTTATTTTCACTGGGGTTTTCCCTCTCTGTTGCTCCATTTTCTGAGGAGACATTCACTGCCTCCCTTATTTTGTATGCCTCTCCCTGGCTAGTTTAAATGCCCATAGAAGTAACATTTAAACCTCCAACCCAAGACTGCAGTTCTCCTGCTGGATGGAGGAAGGGCATCTCCATTGTACAGGACTCCATCCACTAGGCAGAACCCCAGTCCCTGATGTAGCCAAACTTCTCCTCCTTGCATCATGCCTTAACCAGTTGTAGAAGAGCTTGCTGTGATGTCCCCAAACTGCCCCTCAGCCGTACACATGAAGCATTTCTGAGAAGGCCACTGTGCATGCTACCAGCTTCAGGCCCCTCTTCAGTTCTCTAAACCTATCCTGCACCACCTCTACAGTGTCCCTTGCCAGGTCATTAATCCCCAGATGGACAATGACATCCTACTCCCCCTCCTGCCCCACTACCCTTGCAATCCTCAGGATCCACTCTCCATCTCTCCATGCTGAAGCCCCAGGTAGGCGCCTCATCTATCTCTTTCCATCCCTGCTATTCCAAAACCTAACCCCCCTAATGAATGAGTTCCCCACCAGAAGCTGTTTCCTCTTCCACTGCTGTCCTCTGCCTCCCACCTTGGGGCATCCCCTTTGGAGACTCCCTTGGTAGAAGCCTTTAAAAAAGGGTTAAAGACCTATCTGTTCCAGTAGACTTTTATTGACTAACTAGTGGTCTGTTTTAGCATAGATAGATGAATTTTAATTGTCACTCTCAGTTGCACTGTTAAGCATATATAGTTGTATATTACTGTATATTATTTTACTGTTGTTTGCATTGTTGTGCAGTGCCCTGAGTCCTTGGAAATAAAATATCTATCTGTCTGTCTATCTATCTATCTATCCTCCCTTGCCACTACTACAGGTGCCTCCTCTTGGCAGTCCCATCCCAACAGAGTGGCAAAAGAGTTGTGTAATGGCACCAGCTGAGGACTGCATTCCCGATCCCCAACCCCCACCTTCAAAGGAGCCCACCACAGTCCTTGGCATTCCTTCTTGACACCCTCTGAGGCAACAATGGTGGACTTGGAGTCCCCTATGTGGGAAGAGATCCTAAAATTCTAGCCAACTCAGCTCAGAGTCTAGTTACCTCCTCCCTCAGACCAGAGAAGTATACACAGATGGGGCATCACCTTAGTCTCCAGAAGGTCTCTCTGAAGAATTCTGCTCCACAGCCACTTCACTGCACTACACCCAACATTCCCAATACTGCTCTCCTATGACCTGAAAAGAGTGTATGCTCTTACCCCCAGACAGTGTGTTTCTATACTGTCTCTTTTTGTTTGGTTTGCTCCTTGTTGCTATACTGTAGGTAGGTTTCCAATTTGCTCTCCCATTACACTTTTAAAATGATCCCTGCATGTCTGCAGCAATTGCTGCAAGGAAGCACAGGGCCCAAGGGTCCCTATACTTCCACAGCCAGATGGCTTATTCCCTTACTGCAGGGCACAGATGGCCATGTTTGTCTGCATCTATAGTCACTTCCACCCCTGGGCAAACAGACATGATCTCTTGCTTCACACAAGAAAGCTATGATTGATTCTATTGATTACCTGTGGTGTGACATACTTCACTACTCAAAAGAGCTAATGCCTATGAACACTAGCATGGAGCTATACCTTGTGCTTCAGACAGGGACTATGGGCTGGGGTTGGACCTTAGGGTTGATATCCCATGGAACACACCACCAAATCACAAAGACTCCTGAGGCTCCAGCACTAATGTTTTCATTTCTTAGTTTATCTGCTTTACACTGAGACCTTTTTTTGTTTTTGTTTTTTGCTGACCTATAATTAAAAAAATGTCTTGGCTAGAGTTTGGTGCAATATGTGTTCCTTTGCTATTTTTGTCTTTCTAGGTAGATCTGTTTTTATAATATTTAAAAAAAAATTCCATTTTTCTAAGTATGCTTAGTAGTGTTTATTTTTTTGTTTGTTTGTTTTGGATAACTGTGCTTTCAGGAAGCATGTTGTGATTGTTTTGTTTGATGAGACCATCACAACATGCTTCATTCTATTGGCAACAAGATGCTCTAAAGTTTCATTTAGCAAATCATGTTGCTGTTCTCAGTGGCAGGGCCACGTCAATATGTGTGTGCACAGATTCCATGCCTGTTGCTGTACCATTAAAGTCCAGTCATAGGCAGATACAACTTTCTAAATGTAATAAATGGTGGAGGTGTGTTCTCACTGTCTGTCCCCAGTACCATTTTACTCCCTTGTTCAATTTTTTAAATATTTATATATTTTAACTAGCAGCAGGTACCCATTTCCACCACTGGTTTCACCAAAGTGTGGGTCACTGATTTACAGTAGATGCAAGTATGATGACAGGTGTGATGACAGGTGCAGTGTTTGTGGACCTGATCAAGGATTTCATCTTGTTGATCATGGCATACTGTTACAAAAAATAAAGTTACTGTGTTTTGGTATATCTTCTTGGTATTAGTTTTCTGCTTATTTGCACAATAGGACACAAGTTGCAAACTGGGCTTTGTCTTTTCAGATAAATTGATGATTTCTGTGGTGTACCCCAGAGTTCTAGTTTAGGGCCATTACTTTTTATACCGCTCATTAATGATGTTCCTAGGGTCTGTTCCTTGGCAGATATTTTATTATATGCTGATGACATGAGGCTTGATTTTCAAATGGACCTTTAGATCAGTGCAAGATGTGGCAAACAGCAACTTGCATTGAATGCCAGTGCCAAGGGGACTCTGACACCAATTCTCATATAGGAAGAGCCCCAGCACCAAACTACCTCAGTTTGTTGAAACCGCTCCCATGTAACAAACAGAAGAAGCATGGGAGAAGAATGCCGCAAACTAAGAAATGGCCAAGTGGCATGGCAGCCAGTGCCAGAGACTCACTGATTGTGTGCCCTGTTGGTCAGTAGAGGCTGTGGGGGACAGGAAGGGTGAAGTCAGGAGGTGGTGGGGGCACAGACCTAGGGCAGTGACAGAAACCACAGCTGTGACACTGACAGTCTGGGAGGACTGGCATCAACATGAGGGGCACCATGAGGGAGAATCTGTGGACAACACATGCAGGAGTTGAACTACAACATGCTTTTGAGTTCATGGTAGTGGGGGGAGAATGGGGTCCCCAATGATACAGTGCTTTGCCCAGTGATCACGGTGACCATATGCATTCACTCTGTGTTACTGGAGGTATAGACATTCATGTCAGAGCAGCAACCTGTGATACTGCCTTGGAAGATGTGGCAGTAGTGCAAAGCTCCTCACATATACTTCTGGTCTTTCCAGGGCATACACATGGCAACACCACACACACTCATTCTCACACATGCCCACAGGATACACTGCCTCTGATTGTGCTAGTATGGCATTCAAGATGTCCATCATTGACAATCTTCGTGGAGTCTGCATGTGTCCTATATGATGGCTCACAGTACAGGTGAATGGTCTAGCTGGCCTCACAATCATGCCGAGCCACTGCCAGCATATGGGGGCAGCTGCTCCCTGTGTTCCCTGTGCCAGCCGCTGACATCCAAATGCCCTACCCAAAGGTTCTGTTATTGACTGTGGCAGTACAGGGACTGTTGCACCAGCTCAGTGTGATCTAACAATGAGTGATGATTGTGGCCACTCACGAGGATTTGAAAATCCCACTGCCAGGCATATGGCAGCCACAAAGTGGCACAATACCACTTAGTGCCATGGCACTGCCTGCAGCATGCCATGAGCCAGATGCAAGACCCTCTGCTGCAGTGGATCCTGGTGGTGCCACAAGAACCATTTAAAAATCAGGAATAATGCAAGTGCAGCTCAGTGTGCCCCTTACATCACATGCCTTTGACACAGGTACCTTGCGTCATTCCTGACCCTCTGAAAATCAAACCCACAGTCCTTTTTGTCCAATCTAGTTATACTGATGAAATAATGCTTATCTTTAGAAAGAATGTTAGAACTTACATTCATGGTTCATGCTGAGCCAACTGGTACTTAACTTTTCAGAAACACAAGTTATGTTGTTTGGTTCAGTTCAAAAGCTTAAGAAATGTTTAAAAGATTCATGATTAATGCTAAAAGTATGAACATACAAAAGAGCCAGCAGAAGAAGGTCATTTGGTCTATTGAGTCTGCTCATTATTGCAGGGTCCCTAGCTTATGCCACTGACCCTGAACCCCTGGTCCTCTCTCCCTCCATATCTGCCACCTCGGTGCCATGGTTTCCCTTTATGCCTATCCCAGGCCCACTTGAAGCTGTCCACTATCTTCTCTGAGACCACTTCCTCTGACAGCACATTCCATGTGGCCACAACCCTCTCCATAAAGAAATGCTTTCTAACATCCCTCCTAATCCCCTCCCCATCAGCCTTAAACTGTGCCCTGTCATGTATTGGTTATCTCTTAGCTCAAAAAGAACTTCCCTATCCACTCTATTTATCCCCTTCAAGTATTTGAAGGTCTCTATCATACCTCCTCTCTCTGTCCTCTCCTCTGGGGAGCACATTCTCGGGGCTCCCAGCCTCCCCTCATAAGACTTCCCTTGCTGACCCATGATCATCTTGGTTGCCCTCCTTTGCACTTTCTCCAGCAGGCTGATGTCCTTTTTAAGGTATGGATACCAGTATCTTACTCCATATTCTAGATGTGATTTTACCAGTGACCTATACAAGGGCAGTATAGCTTTCCTCCCCTACTGCTGATTCCCCTGGCTATGCACCCCAACATCTTCTTTGCATTTGTTGTTGCCTTTTTGCATTACAAGGAGTGCTTCAGGTTACTAGTAGTCACTACCCCCAGATCATTTGCTTCCTCCATTGCTGCTACTCAGACCCCCCCCCCCATATTACTTGGTCCTAGGGTTTCTGGCTCCAACATGCATAACTTGCATTTCTTGGCACTGAAACCAAGTTGTTAGATCCCTGACCATCTCTCAAGTTTTCTGAAGTCTTACCACAGGTCCTGTATCCCTTCCGCTGTGTTCACCCTCACACAGACTTTGGAGTCATCTTTGTACATGCCCTCCCCCATGTTATTTATTAAAACATTGAACAACACTGGCCCCAGCACTGAGCCTTGCTGGACCCCTCTGGTGACTTCAATGGTGCTGGATAACTTTCCCCCCACCACCACTCTCTGGATCCTGCCCACAGCCAGCTTTCTACCCCCTTGCTCATTTTCTCCCCAACCCTGAGATAGGCCAATTTTCTGATCAGCCTCTTGTGGGACATTGAGTCAAAGGCCTTGCTGAAGTCCAGGTAGAAGATGTCTATTGCTTGGCCCCCATCCGCTGTCCTGGGGAGCCAGTCAAAGAAGTCAGTTAGGTTTGTTTGGCATGATCTTCCTTCCACAGATACATACAGCATCTCATCCTGGAGACCATTCTCTTCCATGTACCTTGTCAGCCTCTCCTTGAGTATGGTTTCCATTAGTTTGCATACAATTGAAGTCAAATTGACTGGTCTATAATTCTCCAGGTCATCCCTTGGTCCAGTCTTGTGGAGAGGCACCACATGTGCCATTCTCAAGTCATATGGCACCACACCTGACTCTAGAGATCTATTGAAGAGGCTCACCAGCAGCCCCACAAGCTCCTCCACCAGTTCCCTTAGCACCCTTGGGTGTATTTTGTCTGGTCCTTGAGACTTGTCCATTTTTGGTGCCAACAGCCCATCCCTCACTGTATCCACTTCTATCACTATGTCTGTGCTTCCGCCCCCCCCCCAAAGACTCCCCCAAGTTGGTACCAGCTTTTCTTTTTCCCTAGTGAAGACAGAACAGAAGTAACTGTTCAATATCTTGGCCTTGCTCCCTTCTTCCTTCACCAATTCATCTGCCTTCTTAAGCCTAACTGTCCCATCCTTCTTGTCCCCCTTCTCACTTATATAGCAAAAGAAGGCCTTCTCCCCCTCTTAATCACTTTAGTTATTTGTGCTTCCTTATGTGCCTTAGCTTGTTGCACTACACTGCAAGTCACTTTAGCATACTTCAGGAAGTATTCCTAATCCTCCCCACTCACAGTCCTCCTGTATCTACTGTAGACTGCCCTCTATAACAGATCCATCTATAAGTGGATGTTCACTTGAAACAGTTGATGTGCTTAAGTACTTTGGTATTCATCTTGACTAAGGGATTGTCTTTTGGTCCACATATTAAAAACGTGACTACCTGAGTCCATCAAAAACTTGCTCAGTTATATTGTACTGGAAACTATCTGACTTATGACTCTTGTTTGAGAATTGCAACCCATAATTTACTACCAATTATTAATTATGGTTCAACAGTAGTTGATGCTGCTATGAAAACTAATTTGGATGGAAAGAGAATTCTTTACCAGAAGGTACTCTAGAATCATTTGTTCTGCTTGCTGGAAATAGATCTCACCATTAGACAAATACTACCAAATTAAATTGGCTTTTTGCTTGACTATAAAAATCACATATATTATTAGCAAACTTTCCCTGCAGAAAATTGAACAAATAGGTCAGCCTCTTGTTTTGCAAATCTATTCAAGGATCAAAACATTTATTTATAATCTCATTCTACATCAAATGATCTGTTATATGTTGCTCACACAAAAACTACTTGCGGTCAAAACTCTTAGGGCATCTTGCTTGGTATACAATACCAGTCCGATTAAATCTTTTTTTTCACTGACAGCTTTCAATACCATATTGAAAGATTATTTGTGAAATTTAAGTGTTTTAAATGCTATGGTTAAAGTCATATCCAGTACTGTATATTTAAAGTGTTTTTATCATTGTTGTATGTATTTATTCACTGTGTGTGTTATGTATGCATATTTGTCATTTCATCTTTTACCAGTTTTTTGAACACTGGTATCTAGGACACACCTGAAAAAGGTGCTTCCGGCTTCTGAATCATGCTTAAAAAAGGTGCTTTTGGCAACAGTGTACTTATCTGGTAAACAAAAAAAAAGAATAAACATTACCACTGGTGGGTGTGCTCAATTGCGACAGCTGTTACATTTCACCAGTACCATGGTGCCAATACTCAGTGATAGTTTCAGTGTCACTATCTCCCCAGAGTACTTTGACACCAGGGTGTCATGCCTGGATCTTCATTTCACAACCCCCAATCCAATTGGTTCTGAACCACCCCTCCATACAGTGTGGCACTGGGGTACCCACTCCTAGTGTTGCTGAACACTTCACCACACTGGGGTGGCCAATCCTCAATGTCAGTAAGTTTTGTAACAAAAAAACAGTCCAAGTTGTGTTTTGTATTTTTCAACCGTAATGTATGTACGCATTAACATATTTTTTGCAATATATATATATATATATATATCTTTCTATTTTCTATTTTTCTATCATTTGCACTATGTGGCTCCACCCCCTGAAGAACAAACAGTTTGCCTCCAATTAGTAGGACTTTTTTGTCAGTATTCCATGGTTTTGCAGTTATTAAATGGCACTATGTAATGTATCATTATTTGCTTTTATGTGTGCTGCTGTTTTGTGACTGTTTCTAGCAGATTGCCTTTGGTGGCTGCAACTTTTTTTTATGAGAACACATAGTTGTTTCATGTTTTGCTTGCTAAAGTCACTGCCCTGCTCCAGGGATGCAGCTGCAGTAGCCACATTTTGTACTCCCCTCTCCTCTGCAACAGCACTTGATATTAACATTCTGATTGCTTGCCTTCCTGAAACTTCAGTTAAATGTTAAATTGCTAACTAGAATGATAATGTATAATTCTCTGAAAATGTATATGTTTTTCTGGTTCAAATCACTCATCTGGTAAAGAAATGAAGAGCTCTCAGGAGCCACATCCTTAATTACCAAAAGACCTGAAAATGGCACAGAACCACGTGCAGTGCAGGGTGTTCTCTATCTCCAGCATCACTTAGTAGCTGCTTCAGGCCATGTGGCTTGTAGAAGCTCAGTAAGTGATTCAGAAAAAAATACTACATTGTGATGTTGCAGTGCTCCAAAGCCAATGTAAGTCAATTCCTTCAAACCAGCTTTGCTGGTGTCAAACATGTCAGTTTTGGCACTTACTACTCCAGTTCAGCATTGGCTCACCCTTAGAGACAGGAAGGATTTTCAGCTACTTAAAGTATGGTTTTCTAACCCTCATTTCACAAAATCAGTGATAGAGAGGGCATCATAAGGAAAATAGGTTCAAGTCAGCTATCAGCCTAACTTTTAACATGGGTCCACTTGGATTTGATTATTGAGTTTGTATCTTTTTGAAAAGAGTGTAAATTGAATGTGAATAATACTGGGTGAATAAAGTCTGCCATTTTTTAAAGGTGTATTCAGTTTATGTTTACTGTTCTGTATAGTGGAACGTATTTTCAGGGGAAGTTCACTGTGACCCATCTTGAGAATTAATGATCTAAAACTAAAGTGCATTTGAAGACTGCAGTGAAGAAGGTAACTATATGGCTTTGTGGTTAAGGTATAACTTCCCCTGATGTGTTTAACATGAGAACTTTACATTGACACCTGGTATTCCATCCTCATCGGGTTTTCACAGGTTAAAAATGGGGTCTTCCCCTCCAACACACACAATGTGATGATACTCCCAAATATAGAGAATTTTCTGATGAATGTGACAATTAAAAAGGCAGGCTATTTCTAGAGCTGACTTTTAAAACTGAGAGATGAAACAGCATTATAAATTAAATCATCCTGGTTGTTTGCTAACGTAAATCAGTAAATTGCACCAACACTTTAATGTCATCTCTGTGTTGCATAGCTCAACAATTCAAGTTTATTTTGGGGGGGGGGGTCATGACTTAAATTTATTAGCACATTATTTTTACTTCATGTGAGGACTACAGTTCTTATTCTGAATCACATTTTTATGGCTGCAGTGGTCGTAGCCCTCCAGCCATCTTACAAGCACAAAGAGAAAAGGAAGCTTTCTGGCTATCGACCTGATTTGTGAAATAGGGGAGGTGAACAGCAATCACTGCATATTCACCACACTATTTTGTCAGTTGGTACCAGCAGAACATAGCACTGTCTGCCATGTCCATGATGGCATTAGAGTTCTGTGCGCTTGCTCGACAACTTGTGTATGTGCACTGAACTCCGGTGGCACAATGACACAGTCCACCATTTCCAAGATGGCCACTGAAGTTCTCTGCACATTTGTGAGTCATCGTACAGGCACACATAACTCCGCTGTCATCTTGGACATGGCAGACAGTGCCATGTTTCTCCTTCAGCTTAGCTGCAGCCATACTGGCTCAGGTCATAACTTGTTATCTTCAGTTCTGTCAAGAAGCATGTTTCCTTGTTGCATTTTTAAAAAATTGCAGACTCTTAAAGAGTGGGTTCTTACTTCTAATAAATAGACAATTGACTATTTTAGTTATGATATTTTGATGTATTAGTAATTACGTTCTACTTTTATAATAAAATATTTGTTAGTGCAATTTAACAAGTGGGTTTTCACCTTTGCATTTCATGCTACTGTTAAATAATTCAGTACAATTCTGGTATTGTGATGTCAGAAACTACCAACTACTTATGAGCCCAATGTGTTTCAGTGAGAGACTAAACTGTTTTCTATGTTTTCAAAAGAAATGGATACTTTTTCAGCAACATACATAGCATTGTATGTGTTTGCACTATTGTGATCCATCTGTATGATTTTGCAATTTTAAAACAGTAATCAGCTTCGCTTTTTTCTTCTCAGGTAAAATCTGGTTATCAACAAAATGTCACCTGCTAAATTATAACAAATGATCACAGATTACTATAAATCACAGATTTCTTTTAAGTCTATAATATTTTGGTGGTAGAAAGTGTTTTTTCTCTCTATAAAATTCTGGAAACAAGTTTGTAGTTTCCCATTGAAATATAATGCCAGCCTTACCAGAAAATTTTTTCTTACATCATGATGCAAGAATTCCATTAAATTCATTCATTACTAGTAGTTGTTATAAAACACAAATAAAATGACATAACAGTAATTAAACAAACAAATACAAGCAAACAAATAATTACAGAGGCATCTAAAATGTCCCAACCTTCATTCTTTAAGATATACATCCATACTACTCCCAGGGGTGGTGGGGTGGCCATATACATTAAGGACACCATCTCTGCTACCTGCCTCATCAACACATCCGAACCAAAGGAATTTGAATGTTTGTCAATCAAAATATCCCTTCCTAACTTGTCTTCATTTAAATTGATTGGCTGCTATAGGCCCCCCTCAGCAGGCCTCAAATTACTATCTCACCTGGGGTCAATAACCAATCTAGGCCCTGAAGATACCATCATCCTTGGTGATTTGAATTTAAACTGGCTATCTAATGCATCTGCACCATTGGTAACCTTTGTGACACCTATGGCTTTACACAGCTAATTAAAGACCCAACCAGGGTTAACCTAAAAATTCTAGCAACAGCTCACTCCTGGATATTATGCTGGTAAACAAGCCTCACTTATATACGCATGCAGGAGTACTACCGAATGATGTAAGTGACCATTGTCCCATAGCTGGCATAAGATCTTCACTCAAACCACCCAACCCTGCTGAATTTGTCCTCAAAAGGCCAAAAAAGTTCAACATACCAGGATACTCCATGACCTGAGTAACACAATATATTGGCAAGATTTCTACCTTACAACCTCAGTGGAAACAGCTCTCCAGATCTTAAAGGACATTATCACTAATGCTCTCAATATTCATGCACCATTCACCAATATCAGAACTAAAGCAAGTCCTGCCCTGGTTCACCACTGATCTTAAAACAGCCTTGCTAGCCAGAGACAAACTGTGGAAAAGGCAAGAAAAACTAAGGATTCCAGAGACTGGCTAAATTTCAGAAAAGCAAGAAATTCATGTACAACACAAATAAGATCTGCCAAAGCTGCCTATTATAGAGCTGAATTGGATGCCTCCTACAATAACCCAACCAGGCTCTGGGGAACTATAAAGGTATCTTGGGACAAAACTCTACTCCTGCCTTAACCTGCAAACTGCTACAAAATAACACAGAAATTACGGACAAACAAGAAATCCTAAATACCTTCAATGACCACTTCACCACAGCTGGACTAGCATTTGACTCTTCACCACAAATCTCCTGAGATATCTTCCTTGAACCTTCAATCCACCATGGGTCAAAAGGCTGCATCAACCTTCTCCTTCAACCCAATATCCTTGAAAGAAGTGGAAGATCTCCTCTCCAATTTAGATACTTCAAAAAGTGCAGGTACAGACTCCCTGGACCCCTACTTCCTCAAGATTGCATCTCAAGTCTTATCTGCCCCCCTCACTCATCTCTTCAATCTTTCCCTCACCACTGGATCCATTTCCTCCACTTGGAAAACAGCTCAAGTAGTTCCTTTACTCAAATCTGGTAATTCCATGGACCTCAATAATTACAGGCCCATTTCCATCCTATCAGTTCTATCCAAGATGCTCGAAAAGTTAGTAAACTCACAATTAAGGGACTACCTGGATAACAATAACCTCCTAAATACAGCACAATCAGGATTTAGATCAAGGCATGGCACCATTTCGGCCCTAGCCAAAGTAACCAACGACTGGCAGATTGCTATGGATAAGAAGAACAGTACCTGTGCTGTGTTCCTGGATTTGAGCAAAGCATTTGACACAGTGGATCATGAATCATTAATCACCTCCCTTGGCTCACTAGGGTTGGATTTCCCTTCACTCAATTGGTTCAAGTGCTATCTATCAGATAGGTCACAACTGGTAAAAGATGAAACTACCTATCCACCTTAAAACCACTGTTAAGAGGTGTGCCGCAAGGCTCTATTCTTGGCCCCATCCTCTTTGCCATCTATATTAATAATATTGATGCTAACCTCACTCAATCCAACATCCATCTGTTTGCTGATGATACTGTATTATATGTTAGCAATCCTTCATTATCTAAAGCCTGTGAACTGCTACAATCTGAATTTTCCATCCTACAACACAACCTACTGGATAAAAACTACTCTAAATGCAAAAAAAAACAAAAGCTATGTTCTTTACCTCAAAGAGTTGCTCTGCCACTACCCCACCATCCACCACCCTACAACTAACCACCTTACTTGGAGAGAAGCTGGAATTCATTGATAACTTCAAATACCTTGGAGTCTGGATTGATAACAAGCTTGACTATTCTGTCCATATTGAGGAGCTACTAAAGAAACTGAAACAAAGGCTTGGTTTATTTTTTAGAATAAAGCACTACCTCAACAGAGACTCCAAAAAAAGATTAATCCAGGCTTCATTCCTATCCCTCATTGACTATGCTGACTTTATGTATGGACATTGTTCACTCCCCCTCTTAAATAAACTGGACACCCTATACCACAGGTCCATCAGATTCATTACTGACCTTCCCTTCAGCACCCATCATTGCTCCTTTATAAGGCAGTTAACTGGACATCATTACAACACAGAAGAAATAGGAATGCTGCAATTTGATATTCAAAGCCTTATCAGGCAAGCTACCTACCTATATCTCAGACTGTTTTACTCAAATTACTTCTAGGCCATACAACCTAAGGATCAGCAAAATTATCATTCTTAAGGTCCCCAATGTCTGCACCCAGTTTGGGAGGGCTGCTATCAGCTACTCACTAGCAATTGTTTGGAATTCACTCCAAAAAACCATGAAGCTAAATAACCTCCTACCCTTAATATCCTTCAAAAGATTATTCACCACCCTATTCCCAGAACTCTGCAACTGCTTCCACAAGGCCTAAACCCCAGCCCTACCTACCCCCTTTTTTTTTCGTGTTCCTATATGCTGATAAAACTCCCATTTCCAGTCCCAAGATTCACCCTCAAAATGCCTGCTAGGTCCTATAATCTACATATTACTCCTGATGTGCCCATTGCCTTCTGTCTCACAGATTAAAAGTTTTAATGTGCCGTGTACATATGTATATTGTTATATATTAGCACTTATGTCATTGTATTACTGTTTATGTTACCCCTGTCATTGTATTACTGTTTATGCTACCCTTGTCAATGTAATAACACTTGCACTTCTTGACCACTCAGGTCCATCTTGTAAATGAGCTATGCTCAATGATGTTCACCTGATTAAATAAAGATTTTGATTGATTGATACTAAGCACTTGCTCATTAAATCCATGCTGTGATGTTTGCTGTAGTATTGTGGTAACTGCAGCATTTAGATATTTGTTTTTTTGGATGTATATTTTCCATGTGTTATACAGTACTCATCCTCTTGTAGGTTGTATTTTCTACAGGATTTATTACACATGCATTGAGCTCTTGGTGTCTTAAATGCAGCTGTGCATATCCTGAGGCCTTATAAGCCTGAATTCTTCTACTATAAGTGCTATTGCTTCTGTTGTATTTTTGCACATCTTGTGAGTGCTCAGCCACTTGAGGGGACAGCAGGCGGATTTGAAACCGTACCATCTAGTTCACTGGGGATTGCAAAAGTCAGAAGATACAGCTTGTGTGACATTTGTCTTACCACATAAGGATCTCCAGTGTCCCAGATAAGTTTGACAATTGATTGTATCTTCCCTCTAGTTCTAAAATGATTTTCCTTTATTTCCCTATAAATAACCATATTACATTATTTCCTAAGCAATGATTCCCCTGTAGTCTTTTGTATTCCCATGTGATATACAGTAATTTGTTTACTAGATCTGGAAGCCTGGTATTGAGATATTAATTATTATAAGAATTAGGGAAGTGGGAATATAAATATTTAATGGGTATTAGAAAATAACCAAGCATTTACTATAACCAGCTTATATTATCCTGCTTATACAATATTGTATTTCATATTATCCAGTGTTAACTGCTGCCCCCCATTCATTTTTTCAGAAACATAATAATGTTGGTCTTTATGCAAGGCTTTCAGTATTTAGCTGTCATTAAAGAAAAGGCAAAGTGGGAGACTTAAAGACCATTTTTATACTTGCAGACAACATGTTAGATTGTCTAAAACCAATTTTCTGTAATAAGAAACTCTTGCAAGATCAGGTCAGGGATTTAACAAGTCAGTTACATGTACAATGTAGTCTGCTCTTTCCATACTATGTGCATGGGAGGAGGAGGAAACGGAAGACTAGGGGACCTGCATTGAAAATGTAGTCTGCATTATCACTAGTTGACATATGATGGTGAAGCACATAGATATAGCTGGAAAGGAGGGGTTCTGGATGTAGGCTTTTCTCTGACTGTTGGCTATTTTTCAGACTTTGGCCTTAATTACAATACTCAGTGCATTTGTCAGTTAGTGTAGGGAATAATGTCTTCCATAATTCCCATTATGGGCAGGCATGTGTCTTTCTTATACCATAGTACAGACTCCACTATATAAAATGGATTCTCTGGTTGCCCTTTCAGTTCTGTTCTTAATGGGGAGGGGTGTAGCTGACATTTGTAACAAACCTAATACATACATTTCATGGTGACTCTGAAGTGTAAAACCCAAAACCACAAAACACTATCAAATAAGTAAAGCAACAACCCAAAAATGAAATGCAAACAAAAGTAAAGTAACAAAACCAAATGTAAAATGTGATGCCACACAAATAAAGTAATGAAACAAAAAACAACTATGAAGTGAAATAAAAAGAAACTGACAAATAAACATTAAATGCAAACCTAAAGAAGAAAGTGTGTCTAAAAATGATGTGTTTAAAAAAATTAACACAACTAAAATATAAATCCCACAGAAGTGTAACTCAAATAAAATGTGAAAACAAACAAAAAAGGACATCATAAGAAAAAAAATGAAGCAACCGATATAAAGCACAGCCCAAATAAAAAGTAAATGCAAGCACGAAACAAAGCATAATTAAAAAGTGACTGCAAACAAAATGTATAGCACAAATGGAAACTGAATGAAGAAAGAACACCACAACTAAAAGGCACTAGGTCAAGACCACAAATGTTACAACACTGCGGTCAAAAACTGCAACCGAAAAAAAAACACTCTTCATAATAGCAGCCAAGCAAAACAGCGACCACAACAACAATGTCAATGATAGCAGTCCATAAACATACCAATGCCTACCAAGGCTATCCAAAAACACAGTCATTTTAGTTTTTGGAGGGGGCTCTGCCCCTTGCACTCCCACACCCCAACCCCCCTGGTCTAAATATATTCACCTCCGGGGGTGAGGCAACTCAGGGATGAGTAGGAACTGTGGCAAGTGGGGAATCCTGGGGGGAAGTGGAATCCTTTACAGAACTGAACAAGAAAAAAAAGCACATGTCCCTGTATCAGAACCTGAACCCTAGTCCAAGGACCTTCCACTGACCTCCACTGCCAATGCCCTGCCTCCACCATGGGAGCGGCTCACCAGTCCATTCCCTCAGTAGACACTTTCCCCTGTTCCCCCTATGGTCCAACAGCTACAGGGATAGTGCTAGTGTTGCTTGTGTTATACTGTCCCTGCAGCTGTTTTAGATTATGTTTTTTTGACAGTGCAGTTTTGCCAGTGCTTTGATTGATTCTCTATTTTAACCTGGAACACAACAAAAAAATGAATGTAAACAAAAAGCGCAGCACAACTAAAAAGTGAATGGCAACAAAAAAGCATATCACAACTAAAATGCAAAAGCAAATAAAAAAGTATAGCACAAATGAAAAACTGAATGAAAATAAAAAAGCACAGGACAACTAAAACATGAATGAAAATAAAAAATCATAGCATAAGAAAAAACAAATGAAAACAAAAAAAATGAAGAATAGAAAATCCAACAGTTGGCAGGCACCTCAAATAGCTAGTCCAAAAGAGTAATTGCAGATGAATGCATCTTGTGCCAAGCATTTACTGGTGTTCTTTGGTACCCTACCCCACTTACCCCATCCCTTTCCAATGACTCTCGACTTATCAAGCATGCCCAATTTCCACAGGCAATCTGTTTCTGTCCCAAGCCAATCATTCCCTGGTCTCCAGTGGCACCCCCTTTATTACCCATCTCCATACCAAGTATTTCCTAATGCCCAGTGGCAACCTCCTGCTACATCTTCATCCTGTATATGTCAGTCCATGATGTACACTAGCAGCACTTCCCACTTTCAGGCCTCTGCAACATTCCTAGCTTCCTTGGTCTCCTCCTTAACCTGGTTCCAAAACATGCACACCCTAATGACTGGTGGCAGCTTCCTAATCACACCATACTAAGCCAATCTCCTAGTTAAGCTACTTGGGAGAATACTCCTTGGAGTGCACAGTCTGGTCTCCCTTCTCCACTGAGGTGGCTTATGTCCTGATGGTTCTGCTCAGACACAGCCAATGGCTGCTTTCTTAGCATAAACAGTTGGAACACTTACCCAGAATTCCTGGCTGCTGTATGTAAATCAACATTTGTACTGCTTTACCCACTACTGAAATAGTGGTTGGCTAATAGAAAGCTCTCATCTGGAAGCAACAGTTCAGACACAAAGTTCTTTCACAAAGTCTTTGGCTGGTTGTAACGTTTTCCAAACAGCTTCTACCTGAACTCAAACACAGTTTTTTTGTTTCAAGCGACTTACCATACTCCACTACCTTTGGATCTTTAGGAGCTGCACAGTTGTTCTGACTCACCATTGTGGTTGATTGTTTCTGTAGCCTTGTATATCCAAAGAATTGTTCACTGTCCAACCTGCTGGGCATTCAGGGACCTACATTCTCAGCTGCATGCCACATGGGATGAAATTAACTTCCTCCAGACCAAACTCAGCACATGTTCATCCTTGTCACACTACAGAATTCACAGTTTGCCTCCACTACCTAAAGGAAAACTAATATAGGAAGATGGCAAACAGTGGGTAAACATTTGTCTAACATCGCTAAATGAACTCCATGGGTGCAAAGAGCAATGACTAATACAGTACACACTACCAACAGATTCACACCACTACAGCATATACTGTACCAATCACCAATCCAATTGATAAAACTGAACCTAACCATACACAAGGAGACAAATTACACCCAGCTATTAACATCACAGGAAAAAAGGCTACCAAAAAAATCCCTTGTAATCCTGGGGGACTCTATGATACGTGGTGTAGAGTTTCACATACAAAGGAATCAAACCAGGGTTACAGCTCAGTAACTACCAGGGGCATCATCATGGAGGGACAAGGAACATATAGAAAAGATTGTATGCAACATTGGCACAGACATGCACATCCTAGTCCATCTAGGAACTAACGACCTCACCAGTCACTCAGTGGAGGAGACTAAACAAAATCTCACCTCACTAGGAGACAGGTTGACTTCCCTTATATCCATATTATCCTTCTCTGAAATTCTGCATGTCTGGGAGAAGAGGTACTGCAGGCAAAATGTAAGAGAAAAGGAAATCACAGAGCTAAACATCTGGCCAATGACTGGTGCAGGACAAAAGACCATCATTATGTCGGGGACTGGAAGAACATCTGGGAAAGGAAGTTCTTTAAATATGATGGCCTACACCTTATAAAGGAAGGTGTCCATCCACTGGGCCATACTTTTAATGTCTTTCATAGTTGCTTAAACTAGAAAAAGGGGAGAGGGCATTAACACCCCACAAGTCACATGCGAAAGCTAATACCCCTCCCCTATCACCTATCAGCAAGGCCACTGATTTTCGGTTTTACCGGAAAACCGTAAAATTCAGAATCAGAGCTGCCTGAACACCAGTAAAAACAAAGATTTCGTGGAATCTGCTATTTTATATCAGATCAGTAAATCTACAAAAACTTGTATTTTTCTTATAATTCCTTCCTGTACTATTTTCAGTTTGCTTTATTTAATGCTGTATATATTAAGTTTCTTTCATTCTGATTATTTATGCATATACTAAAGAATGATAACATAATCCGGTAAAATCTGGAAATTAAAGTAACAATCACCAGTGCAAATCCGAATCTGAAGGCTTGAAAATGGAATTTCATTGTTTTAATCACCGTAAATCAGTGGCCTTGCCTATCAGTGAATCAGTCTTTCGCCTGTACAGAGAACCCACTAACATATCACCAGGACGGGATAAAGATCATACTGCACTATCAAATGGTGCAACACCAAGCCAGTCCACCTCAAAGAGCATATCATGAAATGTCAGTAGAAAAAGCAGGTATGGCATGCAATGTGTATAAAATCCCAGACCTCACTGCCATAATGACTGAGGCTCAACTAGACAGGGCAGCAGTGACAGAGACATGGTTCAAGGAAAACCACACCTGTGATGTTGCTTTCCCAGGCTACACTCTGTTTAGAAGGGACCAAGAAGGCAAAAAGGGCAGAGGTGTGGCAATCTAGGTAAAGGATAAAATAAATGCCACTGAGAGCCAGGGGACTAGCAACAATACTGAGTCCCTATGGATAACCCTTGGTGCAGGAGATAAAACCCAATTATGGGTGGGAATAGTTTACAGACCCCCATTACAAGAAATAGAAAGGAATAAGGAGCTTCTTGAAACAATGCTTACAATGGCTGACAAAAGCGACCTACTGCTTGTAGGATACTTCAGTCTGCTTGATGTGAACTGGGTCTCCTACACAGCCTCATCAGAAAAGAGCAAGAAATTCCTCATTGCTCTGCAAGAGGCAGGTCTAACATAGCTAGTTGATTCACCAACAAGGGAAGATGCAATTCTAGACTTTGTGCTATCAAAAAGCACAAGGATTTCTGACATTAAAGTAGGAATCAATTTGGGCTCCAACGATCACAGATCAATATGGTTCGCAGTCAACAGACAAAAAGTCGCCAGCTACATTAGACTAAAAATCGTCAGCTTCAAAAAATGAAAACTTCAACAAGATGAAGTCTGCCTTTTCAAGCCTGTATGAAAACATGAAAGATGGAGACACTGAGGAGAGATGGACAGCATTAAATATATAATTAAACATTGTCACAGCAAAAATACTCAAAAGTAATCAGTAAAATCCAAAGAAAGAGAAAACCTCTCTAGTTTATGAAAGAGGTGGCACTGAAAAGAAAAGAAAGAAAAGAAAAGAAAAGAAAAAAGAAAAACAAGCTTTCAGACACTATAAAGCAACAAAGAAAGACTGTGATAGGGAAGAATACAGGACCAAGTTCAAAGAGGCTGGGAAGGCAATCAGGATAGCCAAAGCACAAACTGAAGGACAAACTGTGGCAGAAATAAAAAGGGGTTACAAAAACTTCTATAGGTATATCCGGAAAAAAGAAAGACAGGGGGAGTGGGAGGAATAGTAAGACTATGAAACAAGGAAAGACAGCAGGTGGAGGATGATGTACAGAAAGCAGAAGTACTAAATGAATACTTCTGTTCCATTTTTACAGGAGAACAGAATGGTAATGGTCTAATACTAGCTATGGCTCTCCACATCCAGGAAGGAGACACAATCCACTTTACAAAAGAGAGGGTCCTAGAAGAATCTGACAAATTGAAGACAGACAAAGCTATGGGCCATGATGGAATTCATCCTCGGGTATTAAAGGGTACCGAAACAAGCAGTTTTTTAAAACTGCAAACTCCCAAATCTGGCTTCATTGCAAGGTAAAATAAAGGCTGCTGTTTACATGTATGCTAAAACTGCATTTATGTAAATAACATAAATGCAGTTTCATTGCTGAAAAATGCAAACATCAGCCTTACCGTTCAAAAACAGCCTTGGCTTCTCCCTAAGATGTCTGTCAAATGTGTTAGGTGATGAGTCATGATGACATCATCGGAGCCAAACCAGAGATTCACATATATTTCTATGGTGCTAACTAGTTCTTCTTCCTCTTTATTTTGAATTGTTGTACCAGAATGATCAACACATGTATTACCTCATGAATTATTTTGATCAGTACACATGTTAGGCTGTGATTTTGTTTACTTTAACTTCATGGAAAATATTTTGCAATCCAACTGACTTTTCTTTGGCAAACTGCATTACAGTACAATACTTCAAATACCTGATGATCTAGTGGTTATATGATGCACTGAATTGTGCTTTTTGTTAACTAGGAGAGACACACAAAGCTGAAAGCTTGCTTACAAGTGTGGCCTGGGAGAACAAGGAAGTTTAGTGACTTGCTCAGGGTCACACAGCAAAGTACTGGTCTTGTTCAGTTCCAAAGCTCCTGCTCTCTTGTAAATCCACAAATAAGGCTTTCTTTTTCCATGTGAACCCCCTGACCCTAGCCTGTCTTCTGTTGAACACCCTACCATCCTTACCCTGTCCTTAGCACTGCCTGGGGCTGCATATGAGCTTGCGGTCTCATGAAGAATTATCACACCTCAGATTGTAATCTTGTCGTCAGAGGGTTGTGCACACCTATACTGATACGCATCATCAGTTGGCACTGTTAAAAATGCCTCCCAAATCACTCTCCGTTTACATTCTCAATGTTTGACTTCTGCTCCCACAGTAAACATTAAGTGGATCACCACCCTTCTGCACAGTGATGGTAGTATGTACAGTTCCCTGTTGTGTTTTCTCACCTCATTAATTAACAACTAGTATTCCTGGAGGGCCAAGAAATAAACATCATGACCCACCAGAAAAACTGCTGTTCATGCCCTCATAAGGACTGCACTTACAATGGATAACAATATTATTAGCAGGAGAGCCATACTAGTACCTTGAACGAATCAACCTGACTTCCAGTGTCAGTCTACTCCTTTACCTGTGATCTGCAGAACCCCACAGGACAGTTCCAGCAATTATTCTCCAGTACTTCTCTGTACTCTACTCCACAATGCGAGTTAGCTGGCTACCACCTTTCCAAATCTTGAATGAGCTATACACTCCTCAATACAGTCCTAACAAAAGTCAACACCCCCCCCCCAACCCGAGGGTAATCTCCCTACACTGAATTCAAGTAACAGTTTAGGTGTAGCCCTGCCACTCTGAGTATTTGTCATTGGTGGCTACTCTCATCCACAGTCAGGTAGTGATCACAATGTTGGCAGACCCACATTTCAGATCTCACAGTGATCTGCTCAGCATTCTCCTTCTTGTCTTCAACTAACCTGAATATAGCCATACCCTGCAGGAATGGCCTCTTCAGTCCCTCTCTGGCATTCATTCTTCTCACCTACTCCCCACACCAAAAACTTTAGTTTGCTACCCTTCCACATCATGAATGTGGTTAGTACGATCCTACCGTGTTAGTTACACATATTAATAATAAACATGATCTTCATTAGCCAGGCTGATAGCAGCATGGTACAAGTGGAAAAATAGGCTTTACTACCCATATAAGCTAAGCCACCTATGATTAGGCACTATTAAATGACATGCATAATGATGTGCACACCCATCATTTAATAGTGCCTAATCAAAGGTAGCCTAGATCTTTTAAGATTGTGAAAGCCCATCATTCCCCTTATTCCCTGCTGCTATCAGCCTGACTTACTGGAAAGATATGTTTATATTTAATATGTCAAAATAAAATGGGGACTGTACTACTTGCATTCATGATGCAGAAGGGTGATGAGCTCACCAGTTTTTGATTGTGAGGAGAAATAGTGAAGAATGAATACCAGAATCCTGAAAGGCCACTCTTACAAGGTACTGCTATATTCAGGAAGGGAAGACAGAAGGGCACAACATGAGTGATTACTGTGAGAAATAGGAGGGCTGCCAGCACCTTGATCACTACCTGATCCCGTTGTCTTGGCAAACATTCCCCTTCCCATAAAACCAGTTCATGCAACTGTCCAAGGCTGTGTGTGGATGTTAATGTAGGGAACAGCTGTCACTACATGCTCAGTCACTTCACTATCAGTCTAACAATGCTTGTAAAGCACTTTGGATACAATGTGTATGAAAACCACTATATAAATGCTGATTCTTCCAATTATTATTATTATTCCATGGAGAAATACAAGATATAGTTGAGTTTTGAGAGAGTATGAACTGTAACATTGGACTGCACAAGAACTTTGCTACACAAAAGTGGTGGCTCTAGGGGGTGGTGAAGGGTGTGGCTGCAACCCCCCCCCCACATAGTAACGTACTTGCTTGCTGCTGCTGCTGCATTTCACTTTGCTGAAGAAGTGTGATTTATTGATTGTACAAATGTTTACATTCAAACTATGGATTACATTTGTAGACTCAGTCAAAAACGTACTAAAAAATAATAGCAGAAAATATAAAAGTTTAATAAAAATGTTAAAAGTGCATATTAAGCATGCACACACTAACACCCCATTGTAGCATCCCAGATCCACCATAACCACTAGACCACAAGGTTATTCTAGATTTGTACTGCACTGTGGTTTGCCACGAGAAAGTTGGTTGATTAAACACATTTTCAGCATGTTAAAGTAAAAAATGTACAGAACCATAGCCTAACATGTGCATTATACAAAATAATGCACATGGATTTGACCATTTGGGTGAAACAATTCTATACAAAGGGAAAAAAGAACTAGTTAGCACTACAGAGAGACATATATCTCTCTGACTTTGGCTCCGATGATGTCATCATATAACACATTTGTCGGCCATTTTAGGAAGCAGGTAAGACTTTTTTTTAACTTGGAAGGCTGATTTTACAATTTTCAAATGCTTTGGAACTGCATTTAGGTAAAGTATATAAATGTAGTTTTAGCATTAATCAATACAGCAGCCTTTCCTTTAGTCACCTACGGAGTCAGATTTTTGAAAAGTTTGTTGTCAAAATGTTGTTTAGATATCCTTTAAAAGACCTTAGTGAGAAACTCACTGCTCCATTGACCAACCACTTTAATAAATCACTGGAGAGTGGACAGGTTCCAGAGGACTGGAAAAAGACCACTGTGGTACCCCTACAGAAGGGAAGCAAGGAAGATGAGGAAGTACCACCCTGTCAGCCTCCACCTCAATTGTGGGAAATTATGGAAATGTTACTAAAGGAAAGGATAGTGGCCGCACATGAAAAACAGTGGGATGCTAGACCCTAAGCAGCATGGCTTTACAACTGGTATATCATACCACACAAACATGATAGAATTATTTAACTGGGTGACAAAAGTGGTAGATTAAGGCGGGGCAGTAGCTGTTGTATATTTAGGCTTTAGCAAGGCTTTTAATTCCATTCCCCATAGGAGGCTTATTAACAAACTGTGAAATGTAGGTTTAGGAGAGACAATTGTTAACTGGGTGAGAAACTGGCTTCAGGGGAGGCCCCAGAATGTTCCAGTGAATAGAACCCTGTGTAGAGATGGGAAGATGACCAGTGGGGTTCCGCAGGGTTCAGTGCTTGGACCAATCCTCTTCAACATATTCATCAGCAGCACCATAAAAGTATTGGAGGGGAAAGTGTGCCTGTTTTGCAGATGACACCAAGCGCTGCAACAGGGTGGACACACAGGAAGGGGCCATTGTGATGGAACTGGACATAACAAAACTGGAAGAATGGTCCTAAACTTGTCAGTTGAAGTTCAGTGCCAAGACGTGTAAGGTCATGCACCTAGAAACCAGGAAAATATTATTATCTGGATGGTGAAAATGTGTCATCATGAACCTAGAACAGGATGTACAGGTCATGGAATCCAATGACCTAATGGTAGGAGACAATGTGAGAAGGCAGCACAGAAAGCCAGTAGCATCCTCTGTTGCATCGGAAGAGAATCACAAGCAGAAAGTACAAAGTGATAATTCCACTTTACAGATCCTTGGTGAGGCCACACCTGGAATACTGTGTCCAGTTCTGGAAACCCCACCTTAAAAATGATATAAACTGTCTGGAAACTGTGCTAAGAAGAGCTACAAAGATGGTTCAGGACCTCCACCATGAACCTATGAGACAAGACTTCTAGAATTAAAAATGTACTCCCTGGAACAGAGGAGAAACAGAGGAGGCATGCCAGAATCCTTTAAATACATAAAGGGTATCGACAGTGCAAACTCAGAACCTCTTCCAAAAAATAAGGAGGCGTGTACTAGAGACCACAACAGATATCGAACTGGAGGGAGATTTTGGAGCAACATTAGGATGTTTATCTTCACTGAAAGGGTGGTGGATCTATGGAACAGGCTGTCACAGAAGGTCATGGACACCAAGATAGTTAAGGAGTTCAAAATATCTTGGAACAGACATAGCAGAATATTGAAATAAGGGAACATACTTGGTGGAGAAGGTCAAATAGTGGGCAGACTAGATGGATCATGCAGTCCTCATCTGCCATCATGTTCTTAAGTAAGCCTTGGTGTTCAGTGGCACTGCCTGGGCTCACACTATATCATACCAAGCATTCTATGATTTCCAGTGGTACCTCCCCCTTTTCCCATTTTGCACCAAGCACTCCCTGGTGCCCAATAGCATTCCATTCTCTATCCCTGACCCATGCCATGAACTCCTTGGTGCTCAATGCCATCTCATCCTTCAATTTATCCAATTTTAGGCACTCTCTTGTATACAGTGGCATCTCCTCCCATGGCACACTCCTTGGTGTCCATTGTCACCCTACCCTCAACCCATTCTATTCAAATCACTCCCTGTTATCCAGTAGCACCCATAATTTTCCCATCCAATGCCAACCACTCCCTGGTATCCAGTGGCACCTCCCTTACTCTGACCCATACCAGTCACTCCCAGATATCCAGCAGAGCTCACCCTCACCCTGTCCATGCCAAACAGTCCCTAATGTCCAGTGGCAACCCTACCTCACCCCATTTATGTGAAATACACCCTGTTGTGTGATATCCTTCCCTCATCAAGCACATCTAATGTCCTGCACTTTATTTTGTGCCAATCACTACTTGGGTTTAGTGGCCTCCTCCTCTTACACACAATATATCACATAATAAACTGGCACAGCTTAAAAACTATGTTCAACATACTAAATAGTCATACTAGAAATGAAGTAACAGAAATAGGTGCTGATCCATAACAGCTCCTGTATATTCAAGAGTATTATTTCATACTACCTCCCTCCAGGATGTAGTTATATAATGTTGCTTTAAATTAAGTTTTGTTTTGCTAATTATTATATCACATGGTAGGTTATTCCAAGAATCGATTATGTGCTGGGTGTAATAAAACATCCTGTTATTTCTATTAAATTTCTGCAGTATGAATTGAAATGGTGTGTGGGTGCCCTCGAGTCCTTGATGTGATATTTTAAATTTAGAGTTCAACTCATTTATAGTATGTTGTATGGATCCTGAATTATGTCATTCATCATTATAAGATCACCTCTTTCTCATCTGGTTTTCAGTGATATCAGATTTACTTTCTTAAGCCTGGTTTCATATGTTTCATTTTTTAAATCATAGCCCATTTGTGTAGCTTTACTCTGAATTATTTCCACTCTATGTATTTACCCTCTTTTGAATGGACACGAAGCTGGCTGCCATTGTCCAGAATGGGTCTGGTAATAACTTTATATGTAGCATAACAACCTCAGCCTTGCAGATATAAACATTTCTTTTAATGGTCCATAGGGCCCTGTTTGCCTTAACAATGACAGTGGAGCATTGTACTTGAATAAAGTTTTGAAATAATGACACAAAATTATCTTTGACTGTCAACCTCTTTTATCACTGATGTACATATTATATAGCTGTGTTGTATAACCTGTTTCCTAGATAAAGAACATTGCATTTTGTAAATTAAACTGCATATCACATTTGTATGCCCACTGTGATATTTTGTCTAGGACAGCCTGAAGTGATGTAGTTTTGTCAGTTATGATGCTTGTTCCACCAAGTTTTGTGTCATCTGTATATTTGCTGGTTCAGTTTGCACATCAGTGTTCATGCTGGCTATGAATATTTGGGAAACAATTGTGCCAAGACCTAAGCCCTGGGAGATCTCACTGGTAGCATCACCTTTATCTGACAAATGACCATTTATTCTCACTTTTTGGTTTCTACACCTTAACCAGTCTTTGATCCGGTTAGTAATATGATGGCTTATGTTAAGTTTGAGCATTTTCTCATTTATGGTCCAATGTGGAACAGTATCAAAGGCTTTGAAGAAATCAAGCAATGTACAATCAACCATTTTTTTTTATTGGCTAATGCTGACGACACCCTTTTATAGAAACATAAAAGGTTTGTGATGCAGGACCTACTGGGGAGAAACCTTGCTCTTCAGGGTCTATGTTGCCAGTGATATGAAGTTGTTCAATAATGTTGTCTTTGATAAGGGATTTGAGCATTTTTCCTGAAACAGAATTAAGGCTAACTGGGTAGTAGTTGCTAACATAATCTTTTTCCCCTCTTAATGAATTGACAAAACCATAGCTGTTTGCCATGCTGCTGGTACTATTCCTTGGACTGATGAGTGTTCATATAAAATTTATAATGGATATATGAAACTGTTCCCTAATATTTTTATCTTTGCTTGCGTGCATGTGCAAGAAACATGTTGCAACAGCTTGCTAGAGTAGCAGGTTGTGGAGGTGTGGTTGTGTTGTGGCCAATGCCCCAACTGCTTTGTGGGACTTGCCTCTGTGGCACCAATAAATGAGCACGCTGTCTATGACAGCTGTTCAAAAATGTCCAACAACTTGAAATATTTCACTGCTACTGAGGGAATGCCGCATCATTGCAGGGCATGCCTTACCCAGTGTTACATTTCATTAAACATGGCGGTGGCTGCCAACATCCATCTCTAATCCCCAGAAAGCCAATGTAGGGGTTCCCAGTACCTCCTGTCAGCATGCCCTGCCCAGTTAATTTGCTGATGGAGGCCCAATCCCTGTCAGCATAATATCCCTATAAGAATGCATGTGCTGAGGGTGCCCAATCCCCTCGGCATCATGCTCCTCCCCAAACACAGACCCCATTTTCCATTTTACTGATGAGGTGCCCAATCCCTGTCAGCTCAGTCCCCCTAAAAAAGAAAGAAACACCTAGGTGGCATGCTGGAGCCCACCCCAGCATGCCAATGTCCTATAAAAAAACACATCCTGTGACCTTTTTTTAGTTTATTTTGTTTACCTGTGAAAGAAAAATGGTCTCTGCTGTCTGTTGCACCCCTCCCCAACCCACACCCTCCTTTGTGCCAACCTCCCAACACCCCCACCCCATACTTACCTCCGGAGCCTGGCATGACTATCTTGAGTGGACCAGGTACTGATCTGCACTCTTCAAAGTCGACTGCGGACTAAAGAAATGCCAGTAAGCTGTATAATGGCATAAATGGGAATTTTTTCATTTAGGTGAATATCATGGCCATTTTGTGACTTTTAGCACCACATTTTCAACATGGGTTTCTTGGGACCCCACCACATGAATTTAGTCACTGTCATGTCGTTATTTGGTCCCACAAGGTGATTTTGCAGTCACTATGTGGAATCACCTTTTGGGACTAATTAACAAAATGACAGTGTGACTGTTCATGAGGTGGACTCCCAAAAAGTCTATGTTGCAAATTTGGTGCAAATATTCAAAAAAATGCTTGTGTTACATGTGTGCATTGCGCAGTTCCAAAGAACACTAGTAAGTTCGCAAATTTTTTATATTTTCACTCCAGATTTTCAACATTGCCATTTTTACACCTCCTTATGAACAGTACAGTTGTCATTTTCACATCAGCACAAAATGTGTTTTCGCATCCAGCACACAATGGCTCGGTCGCTGTGGGAAATTAATGTTAGGGACACATTAAGAAAATTACAGTGAAACTGTTCATAAGTGGAAGTCCAAAATGCCTATGTTGAAAATTTGGTTACAAAATTCCACAAAATTACTATGTTACGAAAGGCATTATGCAGTTTCCACACACGTCAGAAACTTCAAGGATTCGTTATATTTTCACTCCAGATTTTCAGCATTGCCATTTTTTCACACCTCCTTATGAACAGTACAGCTGTCATTTTTCACATCTTGCCCAAAATGTGTTTTTGCACATCCAGTGCGTAATGGTGCAGTTGCTGTAGGAAATCAATGTTCGGGACAGATTAAGAAAATCACAGTGCCATTGTTCATGAGCAGAGGTCCCAAAATGCCTATGTTAAAAATTTGGTTGCAAAATTCCACAAAATGAGCATGTTACAAGTGTGCATTGCGTAGTTTCCATGCACACTCGTAACTTCCAGAATTTTTAATATTTTCACCCCAGATTTTCAACATTGCCATTTTTACACACCTCCTTATGAATAGTTCAGCTATAGTTTTTCACATCCTTCCCAAAATGTTGTTTCGCACATCTGATGTACAATGGGTGCGGTCGCTGAGCGAAATCAACATTTAGGACAGATTAAGAAAATCACAGTGCCACTGTTCACGAGCAAAGGTCCCAGAATGCCTATGTTGAAAATCTGGTGTAAAAATTCCCCCAAATAATTGCAATACAGGTGTGTGTTGTGCAGTTTATACACGCTCATGACTTCACCAATTTTTTTATATTTTCACTCCAGATTTTCAACATTAGCATTTTTTTACACCTCCTCATGAACAGTACAGCTATCATTTTTTACATGCTGTTCAGAATGTATTTTTGCACCTGTGGCACCAAATGGCACAGTCGCTGTGCAAAATCACCTTTCAACTAACAAACTGATAGTGTCACTGTTCATGGTGGGGTCACAAAAACCCATGTTGAAAACTTGGAGTAAAATAAAGAATGTCCAGGGCGTTAGGGTTTCCAACCATAATGCCCTGCTCTGTAAGGATTGACATGCTTCAGAGGTGTGACTTGGGATTGTCGACAGTAATGCTCATATCATTCCACCCCACCCCCACCCTGCAGCCAGTAACATGCATCGAGGTGTGCCTTGGACTCTTCAGCCCCAAAGTTCACCCCATTCTCCTATACTGCACCCATTTCAGTGTATTTCCTTATGGAATGGGGTGACTGTAAAGTCAAATACCCCAAGGCACATCTCAACACTTGGTATCTGCAGGGTAGGTGAGGTGAAATAGCATCAGCGTTATAGGCTGACAACCAAGCTTACCATAGTCCTGTCCATCTCTGCAGAGTAGAGGTAAGGTTGGCGTCCACTTCAATACTTCACTGCCATTCCTATTCTGCATCCAACTCCTGCACTTCCAGTGCTAATACCAGCAAGCAAATATTCAGCATTGACAAATGCTTTTTAGAATTTGTGGTGATCTGCCACCAGGGCTAGATGAACTGTATATTTTAAGTTTTATATTTTGTCTAAAATGTCTTCATCCCTAATAGTCATTGCTTTAGTTTAATCTACTAATAATCTTGTTGTTTCTGTGTTTTTATGATTAAACCTGAGCAGAAGTATGTGTTGGATGAGTTTACAATGGCCTTTGGGTCTGATGTGAGGTGCCTTGCACTGATAGTTGGGCATATTTTGTTGTTTGAGTTTCTGAGGGAATTTATATAGCTGTAGAACTGTTTGTAGTTTTGCTTATTTGAAAATGTAGTCAGTTTTTGTTCCATTGCATATTTTGCTTGTTTAACTTTAACATTGCATTATTAAAACACTTTTGTACTTCAGCCATGAGTCATTCATTTTTTGAGCATTGAAAATATGATTTTTTATCTTTTATAGACTTTTTAACCACCCTGGTTAAACTATTGTGGTTGGATTCCTCAATTGTTATATTTTGGATTTTCTTGACATGTTTATCACAAAATGAAATAATAAAATATTTTATCTGCACCACATTTCATCAATAGTTTGTTTTGTAACATGATATCCCAGTTCATGCTAAGTTTGGCTTCCATACTCTTCTTAATGTTATTGCCTTCTGTGCTCTGTCAGTGCTGGTGAGACATCTGGAGATACAGTATCTGAACTGTGTGTCCTTGCCAACTGAGTGGGCCTTTTTCCTGACTAGTTGCTCCTCTCCTTAATTGGAAATCATATAAATTTGACAAGGATTGGTTGAGGTTTTTGCCCAGGCTTGGGGGAGTGGCAAGGGGCAGTAAGAGTGTTAAATCTCGAGTGGTGTGGGCCACTGACATCAATGGATCACTGAGAGAACATGGTGAAAGAAGGCATTTGTGTCCTGTCCCTTGGTCCCCTCTAGAAATACTACTAGCTTCATGTTCTCGCAGTGCCCCCAATACTGGAGCGCCTTGATTCTATCCAAGAGCTGGTGTACTGTCCAATCTTGTTCTCGGAGATGGGCTGCCATGCGATTAGTGGCTATTTCCTGACTGAAAATCTTTTGCTCTGTTTGGTTCTTCTGTTGAGAAAGGAAACAATCCCATGGGAAATTTTTATGTTGGATTCTTTTAGTGTCCTTATTTCAGTCAGCAGTTCTGAAAACATTTCTCTTATTTCCTGCAGATCACCAATCAGCTTTGGTAGAAGAGTCGGGCAGCGTCATTGCTTGTGTGCTGTATAGTGATGCCAATCAGGGAAAAAACTTCAGGTATGAAAACCAGACTTAACATTGAGTCAGATAGCCAAAACATGAACTCTGAGGTCAATGAAGGCTGTGTAATATGTAGAATGTAAAAAATCTATATCAGAACTAAATTTCCATAAGATTAGTAAAGATATTGTTTGAGGTTGACAGAGCTAAGGAAATTGGGCTGCCATCTTATTGGCTGCCATGCCATGCTCCCCCTAAAACACCCTACTTTTCACTAGGGGGAAAAGGTGCTCCTCTCCACTCTCTGTGAGTGAGTCTGCCTTCTGCTGACTGCTTTCAGTTGTGGGAATCAGGGGAAAGTAGAAGTTCTCATAGAAAGTAGAGGGGAATGCTGTTAACCCAACTGAAAAGCATAGTCTTTGCCTGATCAGGTCTAAAAAGTCTGTCATATATGAGAGTTACACATTTGTGCTGTGCATAATGTGGAATTCCACCTGCAAAATTAATGATGAATGACCATTCCACCGGTGGAATTTACAACAAAATTTTGCTGGTTCTTTTTCAGAATTCTGCCTTCTATGATCCGCAGAATAGTATTCCACAGAACAGAATTTTTCCACAGAAAATTATTTTTAAACAATTTCCACAGAAAATATAATTATTCTATGAAACAGCATTTTTTTCTGCACAAACCCATTCTACAGCTACGCTTTGCTTTGGAATTCACCATTCCATTTTTGGCAAAATTTGGCAGAATTTTGAAAATTCTGCGGAATTTCATTTCGCCAGAATTTGAAAATTCCACACACCACTATTACCCATTTTTGTGACAACACAGATTTAAGAAAGAATAGCATTTCAAGAAAAAGATGACCATTGTTATAAGGGCCTGTGGAAGGGGTGGAGTGCCCCCAAAATTTGCGCAGATGTTTGGATATGTGGCTTGAAATAAATGTCAAGAAGTTCAAAATCTATGTTATATATGAAGAGTGAGCTTTTTTTGTTTACACTAGTTCCTTTGACTGAGTTCTACATAGAAAGTAAGTGAAGAAGCTAAGGGGCCAATGAGTGGGTGAGAAGCTATCTAGGTGGATAACAAACTAGTTGGTAGAGAGGACTCAGAGAGTAGTATTAAATGGGGAACAGTAAGCAGTCATTGAGGGGACAAGCAGGGTGCTGCAAGTGTTGGTACTGGGGCCAGCATTTTTCAATGAGTTCATCTGCAACATTTGGAAAGGAATCAAGGGAAGAATGTGTCACTTTGCAAATGACACCAACATTGATGGTTCTTTATAGCAAACACTGAAGAGAGGATTGTGGATATAAATGGAGACCATTGAAAAGGTGATCTAAGGTTTGGCAGCTTGGCAGCTAAATTTTAATGCAAAGAAGTGCAAAGTTATGCACATAGCCAGGGGGAGCCCTTAAGATGACTATTGGATCAGGATCAGAGGTAAAAAAAATCAGCCAGACTACAGAAGGAAGGTCATCATGAATAAAAGTCCCATGTCAAGTGGCCAAGAGATGTATAAAATTTACATCTCCAACTTCACTTTGATGTGGGGGTGTACTTCATGTAGTTTTCACCTGGTGAAATGCCAACCATCACATGGTGAAGACTACGTATAGTGGCACTTCACCGATCAAACTGTCAGCGAAGTGACACTACGTGTAGTTTTTGCAGGATGAAGTAGTACTCCACTTGTGAAAACAACACATGCTTTCAAAATCTGCAACCTACCCTCAATCCTTTGTGACAAACTGTTCCAAAGTCCTCCTACCACCCATACCTTTTAAAGACAGGATCCCCACCCCACTGCCCTCTAGCACATGACTCCCACACATCCCCCCCACCAGTTCTGATGATGTTTTGTAAACTACTCACAGATACACATGTATTCTTTTTTCTCCACTTGCTCCACATTAGTTAAACAAACACCATCCATCTCCACTATCCCGAGCATGCCCACCCAACTCATGGCAAGGCAAATGTTATTTTTCTGGAGCCCGATCACAGAGGCTCTGGGCACTGTACAAAATACAAAAAAATGTAATTTCCACATACATAAATACAAAATATACCACCATACAAGCCCAATCACTGTATATAAACCCTCTTTAGTTTTAAAAATGACTAATAACGGTAGTGTCAAACAGAATCTGAGAAGGCCTGACTAAACAGATTAAACTTCAGGTAGTTCTTAAAAGCCTCCACCGACGGGGCCTCTCTCACCAATAGTGGAAGCGAATTCCACATGACAGGACCAGTGACACTGAAAGCTTGATTGACGTCTGTTTTAAGTCTTGCCCTGGGAATCATCAGGAGGCCCCTTGAGGAGGACCAGAGGAGATGAACCAAGGCAGCGGGTGTAAGAAGGTCAGTCAGGTAACAAGGGCCAAGCCCATGTAGGGCCTTATAGGCGAGCATGCCCACCTTGAAAAGCATCCTCCATTGAACTGGCAGCCAGTGCAGTTCCCGCAGCACCAGGGTGACATGACAGTATTTTGACTGACCTGTCAACAACCTGGCAGCTGCATTCTGCACTAGCTGCAGTCGATGGAGGGTGCCTGCAGAGACCCCAAGGTAGAGTGCATTACAGTCGTTGAGCCTAGATGTTACAAATGCACGTACCAAGGTGGGGAGGTCCGGGGCAGAATCAGGTACCTAATCCTGGCAATGTTTCTCAGATGAAAAAATATCCCCTTGACAATGGCAGACACCTGATATTCCATTGTCAAACAACTGTCAAATATCATGCCAAGATTATGCACCTTAGAGGAAGCCTTCGATGTGACAGACCCTAGAACAAGTCCAGAGTCTGCCCTAGGGGGCAACCCCACATGCCTCCTGTTCAACTCCACCACCAGTATCTCCATCTTATTGGGGTTCAGTCACAACCAGCTGGAGGTCATCCAGTCATTGATCTCAGCCAGACAGTTGTTTAATACTTCCACTGCATTGGATGTTCTGGGGCAAAGAATAAATACAGATGGGTATCATCAGCATAACAATGAAATCCAAGGCTGTACTTCCTAATTATCTCTCTCACAGGGCAGCATATACATGGCAAACAACATCAGTGACACTGAACCCTGAGGTACCCCACAGCACAGAAGGCCAAAACTTGAGGAAAAATTCACCATCACCACCCACTGTCTTCTGTTTGTCAAAAGGACTTGAATCAGCAAATGACAGTGCTGGTGAGTCCACAGAAGTCCCTCAGGCAGTCAAGTAACACCGATGGTCCATCATGTCAAAAGCTGAAGAGAGATCAAGTAGAATGAGAATTGTCCACTCCTCAGTCTCTCGCCCTGAGGAGATCATTGTATCCAACTAATGTGGTTTCTGTTGAATGTCCTGCATGAAAACCTGACTGAAGTGGCTCATATATATCAAATGCCATGAGGTGATCACCCAACTAATGCTTCACAATCTTCTCCACAGACTTTTGCTGGAAATGGAAGGTTGGAGTCCTGTCAATAATTCACCTTGATGACAGGGTCCAATGATGACTTCTTCAGGAGGGGTCTTACCAGTGCCTCCTTCAAGGCATCTGGGACAACCCCCTCTGACAAGGAACACTGGACAATCAAGGTGAACACCGGACCAACAGAGTCGACACATCCCACTAAGAAACGCGCCAGATCCAGTTCACAGTATGTGTGCTTTAGTTTAAAGATCATCTTAATGACATCAGCCACCTCCACTAGTTTAAACTCCCCTCAACTGGGTGGAGAGCTTTATTGACAATCCAGGCACCCACTGTTGGCCATACTACTACACTACCACACTCTAGCATCCAACCTCTCTCCTCCTCCTCATCTCCAAATTATAAGGATAAACTGCAGTCTGACCTGTAAAAATTTAAAATGCCCACTGCCGGAGTATGGAGCCCTCCTTTAGTATCCTTCTGTAGAATGAATGAATGATGAAATGCTTGCTTATAGTAAAATCTGATTGGCTGATTGTCACTCAGTCCCAGATAAGGCACTTATTTATTTCTCTAGTCTGTCTGTTTGCATTCCATGTGCAGTATATACACAGCATGCCACTGTAAATAAAAATAAAAGTACTGTATTCTGTGAATCAAAAGGTTGTACATTTGAGAAAAAGCAAGGTGTTTCTAGGAGTTTTACATTTCCAGTTGCCTTGGTGATGCAGCTGGTCGCACATCAGATTCAGAACAGCATTCTAAGCAACTGCATTCATATTCCAGTTCAGGTACTTATTTATTTATCTTTTCTGTTAGTATCCCATAGAGATACACACAATAGCCATGTGAATAAAAATGTAATTAATATGTGCAGCACCAGGTTCTGCATTTAAGAAAGAGAAAGGTTCTTCTGGGAATCCCAGGTTTCTAGTTGTCCACATGGCGGTAGCACATTGGAATGATATTCTTAGTGGCCTGGGTTCAAATCCCAGCTAAAGCATTTGTTTCATTCTTTCTTCTGCCTGTTTGTATTCTATATATGCACACCCACCATGAATAAAAAAGTTAAAGCCCCACTGGAGCAAAATACTCACTGTGTAGCATTAGGCAGTAATGCTGGAGGAGGAATAGCATAGTGGTTAGAGCACAGGGCTTTGAACCTACAGATCCAGTAGACCTGGATTTGAGTACCACAACACCTCCTGCACCCTGTGTGATCCTGAGCAGGTCACTTATCCTGTCTGCTTAATTTTCTCACGTGTACCTGGAATTGAGCATCAGCTCATACCATTCCCTGACCCAAAATTGTAATGGGGACAGGAAATCTGTGTTAATTGGTAGCAATCTGTAATATTGCCATTTACATAAATGAAATTTATGGCCTTAAAGGATTTAAGTTCAACTATACCTTAATAAACACTGATGTGAGAAACTGTGTTGTCAATCGTGATTGTTGATGGACAACATTTGGCACAGTTCTGTTCATAGAACCAGTAATTTAGAGATTTGACTATTTTGTTATAGTTTGTGTACAGAATGTTAAGCATGAGCTGTTAACCTTTCAAAACTATGCCCAGTGTTTTATACACAAACCCTGATATAGTTAAAACTCCAGGTCACTTGTTCCATGAAGGGAACTGTAATAAAATGCTGCTCATAAAAACAAACAATGCAGACTACTACAATTTGTCATAAAACATTGTATTAAGGTTCAGTTAAATATGGATCATGTAAGGAGTATGAATATTATTTCTAAAAATAGACATATTATAGCAACAGCAAATTAGAAACAATTCCTGTCTTCTTTAAATAAACAGACTTAAACTCCATGTGCTCAAGTCCACTGTGTAAATGGGTAGAAACAGGACCTTGCTGGAAATGAGATGTTACATATTGCCTCAGTCGTCATTTCTTTTCTACTGGGATCACTTGACTGAGTGATACTGGCACAGCACTGTGACTTGTTGTGCTTCTTTTAAATGGTACGAGAACATTCACCATTGGCTCTTTCACCCATGAGTCATGGTGGGGAAGGCTCTTCCCAATGACAGAGTAATACCACGATATAATTCTCATGCTGGTCACATTCTCATCTCTCATAGACCACAGGTCAGGATCAAGGTGCAACCAAGGAACTGAGGGAGATGATAAGGAAGGCAGTCAATTTTGGGGAGATGGTGGTAGCAGAGGACTTTAATATGCCAGATGTGAACTGGAAATTGTGACAAGTACCAGGAATCATCTCATTGTGGATGCATGCCATGAGAGGTTTCTAGTTTAGCTGGCCCAGGGCCCTACAATTAAAGGGCTCTACTTGATCTGGTACTTACCAACAGTGAGAGGATCCAAAATGTACTCCAGGAATCATTTGGTTCCAGTGAGCACAGAACACTTTATTTGGAGGACCACATATGGATAATCAAAGGGGCACAACCTGGCCTGTGAATTTAAAAAGGTGGATTTTGACAGGATGAGTGTACTATTAGAAGGAGGGTCAAGGAGAATAGTACAAGTAGGTGGGGTAGAAGAAAAATCTGAAGAATTTAAAAAGCAATGCTAGAGGCAACAGAATGCTCAGTTGAGAAGGCATCGAAGGGAAACAAGCAAGGGCCCCAATGTACTTCGTGGCTGAAGTAAACATGGTGGTTAGAGGAAAACAAAGAGTATTCTTGAAGTATCAAGGAAGCCAAAGTGGAGAGGATTGGGAGAAGTACCTGTACCTGGAGGAAGTAAAGGTAGACAGCAGGAAAGTATGGGAGGTCAAGATTGAGAACTCTAGCTTGCAGTGGAGTGAAGCAAGGGGAAAAGCATTCTTCAAGTACATCTGAGAAAAGTGTATGGTTAAAGGTGGCATAATGAGACTGAACAGTGAGGAAGAATGGAGGAGGAGAAGAAAAAAGCAGAGATACTGACTGAACAATTCTGTATTTACTAGGGAAAAGGTGGGGCCACTGCCAGAAGAGAGAAGAGCAAGTGCTCAAGCAGCATGGGCAGACTACAAACATGGGTGCTGACTACGGGGGTTTGGGGGGCTGAAGCCCCCCCCCCGGGAAGTTGAAGTGGGTGCTCTGCCCCTCCACCCTGGGCTTGACCTGTGTGTTTTGTGGCCTTTTTCCCTTATGTTTTCTTATTGAACTCACCTGGTCATGGACTGGTCTCATAAGGAGTGGGGGGGCTAGGAGTCCTGTCCAAATGACCATGGAGGCAGAGCAGAGCTTAGCCAATTAAGTAATGCTGCCACCTCATGACTGGTCTGGATGCCCATTGTTGCATTAAGGTGGAGGGGATGGTGTTCCTAATCCAGTCACGTGGCAGCAGCATGGCACCAGGCATGAAGCAGGCATAAGCAGCACCTCTTTGCACCAGATCTACCATTTTGAGTCATCCTTGCAGCCAGCAGCAGCCAGACAGTAAATGAGATGTGGCAGCCAGTAAGTTTAACTGTGCTGGAGACTAGTGCGGACGCAAAAAACTTTCTGTAATTGGGGCAGTTTGGTGAAGGAGGCTTAGTAGCTAGCCTAGTGGGCCAAGAGCCATGCCAAGGATGGTTGCCAGGTCATTGGTTGGTTCAGGCAGGTGGCACAGCCGCAGCTCATGTGTCAAATTTGGTAATTGGTGTTGGTGTTCGGGCAGTGAAGCCGGCCGGGCCTGGAGTCAGACTCGGAGGAGACTAGGAGCAGCAGTGTGCTGCATGCCAGTCAGTCATTGAGGTGACTAGGTGAGGAACAGTACACCACAAGAATCAGCGGTGTCTCAGACTACAGTTCACCCACCTGGACTAGAGAGAGTCAGCGTGCGGTGTGTGCCGTGGCAGGTCCGGAGTCCTCCAGTTAGCCAGGTACTGTGTCTGTAAAAAATTTAATTAAATATATGGCAGTAAATAACAGAATCTGAATTTGTTATACAAATTTGCAGGTCCTACCCTGAAAAAGCATCGATTTCCGCAGTGTTCTCCACTGTTCTGAGTTTGCAGTATCTCTAAGAAAGATGTAAAAAATGATGCAGCCACCCTGAGACCATATTTTGCTTCTTTTTAGTCTCAGATTGTAAAGCAGGGAGCGTCTGACATTTACTTTTTTATTTTTACAGTTTATTGCCCCAGGATAGCACTGCTAAGATGCAATATCCATTTTTATAGGTTCCTGTTTTTCCCATATTTATGGCAGATTAGACTGTAGTGCTGACTGCTCTGCTGAGAGACTGTGACTTGTATAGAGAGAGACATGCAATGAGTGGCTTGTGATGGTGTTTTTCTTCCCCCCAAAAAAACTGTTTTGCAGAACAAAGACCTGAAGTTTCTTTTCTCCTATTATATATATATATATATATATATTTCTTTTTAGTCTGTTGCTGTAACATTTATATTTATTTTGTTTAAATTCTCCCCCTTCCTTCTCTCTTATTTCATGTCTATACTTCTGTACTTATTTCCTAATTAAATAGCTTGTTGGCCACTCGCTATCAAATCTATTCCTTTCAATTCCTCTTCAGGTTCTTAAGTAATGTAAAACAGCTAATTCTAAAGCCTAGTGCATTCCATGATTATGGACACAGAAAACTGGATAAATCTATTTAGTAAAACCCTTGCCATACCCGTGTGGGAAGCTAAAAGAAATATTATGAAAGTATGGTGTTTTTTCAGTGCATTCTGAAAAGTCTAGAAACAGGTGACACAGAGCAAGATAACAAGCTCATAATCCCATACTAATATTTTATCATGTGTCTATCCTGCATCCCTATGGTAAAAGTATGAGCACCCTTAAGATTGTATAGTCTGGGAAAGGAAAGAAAAGAAAGGTTAACTTCCTAGTGAGCAGTATTTATGCATCTCAAACAGCACAGTAGTATTTCTGTGTACATTTGTGCATTCTGTGTTGTGAGTACATGAATTAAGGAAGTTGAAATACATTACTGTTCTTTGTGAGCCAAGTCCTGTTAAGCTAGGTAACCCCGTGTCTGCATGAAGAAACCTTCTGACTCTCCAGGTGTGTCCTATAGGAGGGAGTGAGCTGCACATCTTGGTCATTGTTATACAAGAGCCAAACCCCTCCTTCTATTTAAGTGGGCGGTACCTTTCTTAATACAGCTCATATTCCCATAATTAAGGAATACTCACTCAAGATCCAATGTTTAAAATAAACATAATGGTTTATATTGATTATTCATACAGGAGAATCCAATTGTATGTAAAGAAATTAATACTTGGAATTATATGTATAAATTCAGTATTTGTATTAATTGATAGGTGGAGTTTCAATTTGTGGGTGGGATCACAGTCCTATATCAAGGCAGAATTGATGTTGTAATTCAGATAGTCATTGGGAGAGGACCTGTTTGGTTCTCCCAGAGAGATCTCTGAGAGGTCAGGCACAGTTTGATGTTGGTAGAATAGCTCTAATTGTTCATGCCAAACCTGTGCTTTTTGTATTTGTTTTCTTTACTATGAACAAAGTGAGTCTCTAACTTTTATTATTTCAAATTTATTTTTTTTGAATAAAATCATACCTATTCAAGGTATGTTGTACCACTATGCTGTCTCTTGTAAAAGTCTTTTCTTACACCCCACGACAAATTGGTACCAGAAGTGGGGTACTCTGGTGATTCACACTAAAAGATCCCAGAAGTAGATACTGGTTTTTAGTATCTCTGACTTAAATTTGAGACAGCAGGTACATGGCCCATAAAATGGAGGAGCCATCTGGAGCTGTAACAAGAAGCCAGACACTCTTAACTGGGGAACCACTGTTGTCAGGACTTCCTCCTGTTGTTAGACCGAAGAGTAAAACGGGTATGGTCCCTGATGACATTGAGGAACTTACCGTTCGTTGCAGGCCGTGAAATATGGAGGAGCCAGGAACGACCTGATAGTGTACCCCCAGATGATTTACGGGAGCTGTTACACTGGTTGGCACTAAGGCAAGTGGAGCAGGACAGACAAAGAGATCGGGAGTACCAGGAACGAGAGCAGGAATGCAGAAGACAGGACAAGAGGTGGTCAGACACCATACAATTGTTACAGACCTTAGGGGCAGGACAGGGGGCTCAAACCACTCCAAAAGACATAAAACTAACTAAAATGACACTATCAGATGATATTGAGTCCTATCTAACAACATTTGAACGGGTAGCACAAGCATGTAATTGGCCTCCAACACAATGGGTGGTTTGTCTTGCCCCTTATTTAACAGGAAAAGCACAATTAGCCTATACCAACATGGACAGTGCTTCTGTTAATGACTATACAGCAGTTAAACAGGAGATTCTGAAATGTTTGATATCAATTCAGAAACCTATAGGCAAAGATTCCGATCCTTAAACATGTGTCTCATATTCCACCTCGAGAAACATACACCAGACTCCAAGACCTCTGTGGCAAGTGGATCCAACCAGAGGGGAAGACAGTGAAGGCCGTCATGGATATGTTTATCTTGGAACAATTCATACAGATTATGCCCTCCGATGTACAGCTATGGATCAGGGAACATAATCCAGATAATGCAGATCTTGCCATCACGCTGGCTGAGGATTTTCTTGCCACCAGACAGCCCCTGCGGAAAGGATTCCAAAGGACAGACAGTAACCCTGTTACTAGACCTACTACTACAACAACACCGTAAGACCTTTCTTTCCAACTAATCATAACATCGAAGGTGTTAAGAGAAAATATGACTGTTCCTGTTAAACAAAAAGAAACTACAATAGAATGTCATTATTGCATGGCTTGGGACATATTGCTCGGTTCTGTCCTAAAAAAGAAAGGACCCGGCCTATTTTGCTTCTATAGACTTGGGTAACTTTGTTATTCCTGTACAGGTTAATGGACAAACTGTTGATGGACTTGTAGACTCTGGCAGCAAACAAAGCCTCATTCGAGCAGATTTGGTTCATTTGACAAATCCTGTTTCCACAACAGGTATAATTTGTATTCATGGAGACATTCATCAATATCCAACAACTGCAGTACCAATTGTTATAAATGGATTTATGGACACTGTTACTGTGGGGGGTAGTTCCCACTTTACCTGTTCCTTTTATTTTAGGTCAAGATTATGACAGATTTTCACAAATAGTATATTCCTGTCAGAATGTAAATGTTGATAATTTAGTCGCAGTTGCTACTAGATCTCAGATTGCTACTAATCCTGAACAGAATGATTTACCTTTTTCCTTCCAGGATGAAATCTTTGGGAAGTTAGGGAAAAATAGGAAAACTAAGGCAGAAAAAAGGAAAGTACAAAAACAATGGAAAAAAGAGAAAACACCTGTAGAATTGATGCCCGAACTACAGATGTACAATATAGCTCAGGAACAAAAAGAAGATACCCTCTCTTACTTCTATATTTACACAAGCAGGATCAGATAATCTAACCAAAAACCCTATAGTAACAAAAAGAAATATTTTGTACAGAATTTGTGTCCATCCTACCACCCAAGAACAGGTTGAGCAGTTAATAGTCCCTAAGAAATATAGGTCTGACTTATTATTTCTTGCTCATGATATGCCCAGTGCTGGTCATGCAGGGAGGGAAAGAACTTTAGCTAGGCTCCTACAATGGTTTTATTGGCCTGGTATCCATGATTCCATTGCTGAATACTGTCGTAGTTGCCCAGAATGTCAACAGATTAACCAGGTAACCAAAAGAGACCAAGTACCCCTCAGACCTTTACCTCTAGTTACACAGCCCTTTGAGCAAATAGCAATGGATATTGTTGGCCTTGACTAAAAGTTCTAAAGGAAATAAGTACATCTTGGTTATTTGTGACTATGCTACTAAGTATCCGGAGGCTTATCCTCTCGGACTATCACTACAGCTAAAATAGCTGAAAAGGTTCTTGATTATTGTAGCAGATTGGGAATACCAAAAGTAATATTAACAGACAGAGGAGCAAATTTTTGTGCAGCTTTTCTATCAGAACTTTATAAACTGCTTGGTGTTACTGCATATTAACGACCCTTTATCATCCACAAACAGATGGCCTTGTAGAAAGGTTTAATCAAACATTAAAATGCATGTTACAAAATTTGTTGATGATGAAGGGAAATATTGGGATCATTAGCTTCCACTGTTCCTATTTGCTTATTGGGAGGTCCCTCAGACCTCCACTGGATTTTCACCATTCCAGTTGTTGTATGGCCGTAATCCCCATGGACCTTTAGATGTAATAAAGGAAGCTTGGGAAGGTGATCTTTACATAAAACATGTAAATGTTTTAGAATATATGAAGGAAATACGGAAAAAACTACTTTTATACACTCAACAGGCATATAAAAATGCTGTAGAAGCTCAGGTAAAACAAAAAACTTTGTATGATATAAAAACATGTGACAAGGTTTTTAAACCAGGGATAAGGTGTTGCTTCTCTTACCATCATCCGAAAACAAGTTACTAATGAAGTGGCAAGGTCCCTACAATATTGTAGAACAAACTGGACCAGTCACGTACAAATTCGAAACCCCAGGAAAATGTTCCCCTTACAAATATACCATGCCAATTTGTTAAGAGCATGGCAGAACAAGCAGAACCAAAGCCCTGTTGTTATATCTATACAGAGAGTCAGAATACTGACTTAGACTTGGCATATCAAAGATTGGAAAATGACAGGGAAAAAGACAAGACGGTGATCATTAATCCGCTTTAACAAAAGAACAGCAAAAAGATATTGATCACCTTCTTGATCAATTTTCCACAGTATTTACTACTAAACCAGGGCGTGCTGTAAATGTAACACACCAAATCAAAACCACTGCTTCACCTATAAGACAAAAAGCTTATAGATTACCTGAAAAACTTCGATCAGAGGTAAAACAAGAGATCGATAAATTATTGGCCTTTGGGATCATAGAACCTTCAGTAAGCCCATGGTCATCTCCCATGTTTATAGTCCCCAAAAGGAAGGAGGAATTAGCCTGCTTAGACTTTAGGAAACTAAATTTGGTGTCTCAATTCGATGGCTATCCTATACCTAGGGTAGATGATATTATTGACCAAATTGGCCAAGCCCAATATATCACTACTTTAGACCTTACAAAAGGATATTGGCAGATTCCATTAGCTCTTGAATCCAAAGACAAAACTGCTTTTAGTACCCCTTATGGTTTATTCCAGTTCAAATATATGCCTTTTGGTCTACACGGAGCACCAGCAACTTTTCAACGATACATGGATCAGTTATTGGCACCACATTTACAGTATTGCTCTGCTTATTTGGATGATGTAGTTGTCCATAGTAAGGATTGGCCATCCCATCTTGTCCAGTTAAGCAAAGTTATACAAACTATAAAGTCAGCAGGGCTTACGATCAACCCTTCCAAATGTTGTATAGCTATGCAAGAAGCCAAATATCTGGGTTTCATCTTAGGCAATGGGATCATTCGACCTGAAGTGGACAAGGTCGCTGGGTAGCAAACTGTCCTGTCCCTCAAACTAAGACAGATGTAAGATCTTTCTTGGGGCTTGCAGGATACTACCACTGCTTTCATTCCGACTTCACCACAATTGCTACACCTCTCACTGAGTTAACAAAGAAAACTGTACCTAATAAAATTCCATGGTCTGTGACTTGTGATAAAGCTTTTTATTCCATCAAAGCTGCTTTATGCGTATCACCCATATTACGTTCACCTGATTTTTCACAACCATTTGAAGTTCACACAGATGCTTCAGATACTGGGTTGGGAGCTGTACTATGTAAAACCATCAAAGGTGAAGAACATCCAATCCTTTATGTCAGCCATAAATTATTTCCAAGAGAACTCAAATATGCCACCATTGAGAAGGAATGTTTGGTGATTAAATGGGCAATTGAAGCTTTAAAGTTCTATTTATGGGGTAACCATTTTACATTAGTCACTGATCATAATCCCTTATGCTGGCTACAGCAAATGAAGGATAAGAATGCCCACATCCTTCGATGGTATTTAGCTCTGCAACCCTATTCCTTTGAGATTAAACACAGGTCTGGAGCTAAGCATAAAAATGCTGATTTTTTGTCCAGATATGGTAATGATGGATCAATTAAACCCCAGGGCAAAATGAAGTAATTAATGTACTTAAAACAGATTAATGTAGGTTGTTTAAAATAACATCCTACTCGTGTTATTTAGGGTGCCCTAGGTGGGTTTCTGTGAGGGTGGGTGGAAATCCATCCCATTCCTATAGGAATGTGGAGATATTAACTTTCATACAAACCAATAGCACTTGGTTTGTTTTTGAAAGGGGGTATTCGTGATGGTGTTTTTTCCCCAAAAAACTGTTTTTGCAGAACTAAGACCTGAAGTTTCTTTTTTCTATTATTATATATATATATATATATATATATATATATATATATATATATATATTTTTTAGTCTGTTGCAACAGCATATTTATTTTGTTTAAATTCTCCTTCCTCTCTCTTATTTCTATGTCTATACTTCTGTACTTATTTCCTAATTAAATAGCGTGTTGGCCACTCTATCAAATCTATTCCTTTCAATTCCTCTTCAGGTTCTTAAGTAATGTAAAACAGCTAATTCTAAAGCCTAGTGCATTCCATGATTATGGACACAGAAACTGGATAAATCTATTTAGTAAAACCCTTGCCATACCCGTGTGGAAGCTAAAAGAAATATTATGAATGTATGGCGTTTTTCAGTGCATTCTGAAAAGTCTAGGAAACAGGTGACACAGAGCAAGATAACAAGCCATAATCCCATACTAATATGTTATCTTGTGTCTATCCTGCATCCCTATGGTAAAAGTATGAGCACCTTAAGATTGTATAGTCTGGGAAAGGAAAGAAAAGAAAGGTTAACTTCCTAGTGAGCAGTATTTATGCATCTCAAACAGCACAGTAGTATTTCTGTGTACAATTGTACATTCTGTGTTGTGAGTACATGAATTAAGGAAGTTGAAATACATTACTGTTCTTTGTGAGCCAAGTCCTGTTAGCAAGCTAAGTAACCCTGTGTCTGCATGAAGAAACCTTCTGACTCTCCAGGTGTGTCCTATAGGGAGGGAGTGAGCAGCACATCTTGGTCATTGTTATACAAGAGCCAAACCCCTCCTTCTATTTAAGTGGGCGGTACCTTGCTTAATACAGCTCATATTCCTATAATTAAGAATAATCACTCAAGATCCAATGTTTAAAATAAACATAATGGTTTATATTGATTATTCATACAGGAGAATCCAATTGTATGTAAAAAGGAAAGTAATACTTGGAATTATATGTATAAATTCAGTATTTGTATTAATTGATAGGTGGAGTTTCAATTTGTGGGTGGGATCACAGTCCTATATCAAGGCAGAATTGATGTTGTAATTCAGATAGTCATTGGGAGAGGACCTGTTTGGTTCTCCCAGAGATCTCTGAGAGGTCAGGCACAGTTTGATGTTGGTAGAATAGCTCTAATTGTTCATGCCAAACCTGTGCTTTTTGTATTTGTTTTCTTTACTTTGAACAAAGTGAGTCTCTAACTTTTATTATTTCAAATTTATTTTTTTTTGAATAAAAATCATACCTATTCAAGGTATGTTGTACCATTTATGCTGTCTCTTGTAAAAGTCTTTTCTTACACCCCACGACATGGCTGTTGCTTTGAAAAGTGACATGCTTCTTCAGTGAGGTTTTAACTGAGAGTATAGTTATTGAAATATGTGCATCACAAACAATGAAACTTTGGAATTGATGACATGCTTGGGACCTCTCAGAAGTTGGGAGCTCCCATAGAACACTGAGATAAAAGATCTTGAGGTTGTCTATTTATTAATTGGTTTGTTTGTACTTTGTTTTAGCTTTTATAGCTTTTATTGTCCAGGTCAATATACTACACCTTTGTGCCTATTTTCAGGTACAACTCAGGAGGAGGTTACATAGTGGGCAGTATTAGGAGTACATATCATATACTGAATGAATGAAGGCCCATACTCTCATAGTAATCATCATGCAAAATCTCCAAGGTGGGATTGGGTGCTACAAGGGTGAGGGGATAGGGGTTCATTTTAGTGGTCAGGGCTGAGGGTGATGGTGGTGAGGGTGCTATAAGGATGGGGAAGATTGTTTTGTTTAATCAGACTACTATACATGAAATAGGTGCATCACCAGCTGGAGTGCCACAGACGGTGGACACTCGGCCTGCAGAGTGCCCTTCATGAAATCTTCACCTGGTGAAGTGCCTCACACTACATATAAATTAAATGAAATGCTACTTCAGGCTACACAGAGTAATCACTTCACACAGTTGTAATGAAATGAGGTTTGCTGATTTTGCACACCTCTGGTCGCATACCTGTATAGTACACTGCCCAGTAACTTTGCAAATCTGCCTGAAAGGGGCAGGGTGCATCTTGTGAATGGCCCACTGGGCCTTTAATATAGTATGGCAACCCTCACAGAGGGGGAACAAAATTAATCAATACCTTTTTTCCTTAAAACTAGTAATGACTGGAACTGGAGGAAGGCATTGGTATTCTTGTGCCCAACTTAAATGGAGCTAGCGGGGCACAAAGATCGTCAGTGGTGTAAAAATAAAATTCCTGGCTGACTCTGAGTGAGATTGGATGATCAAATGATTTGAATGGCAATATGTGGCAAGTGCACTGACTGGGTAAATGTTTTTTTGAAATGTGTGCCAAATCACAATTTACTAAAGTGCATAATTTTATTTTAAATAAACTAGGACCATTTCCTGTCTTGAAAAATCTTTTGTGAGTGAGAATGCAAATGCTGGGACTTGGGACTGATGTGTCCAGATTCACTCAGCAACAACAATTAAGTTCTTTACTTCTTTTTTTTTTTTTTAGAGATTCTTTTATCCTCCTTGGCCACCTCTCTGCCCCTGTTGTACCTCGCATCCCTGCCAGGGATCCAGCAGCTGTCCATCTAGCCCGGGACCACTGGCACCCTGAAACCCCTGCAGCTTACCTCCTGCAACGGGGTGGCAGGGAGCCCCCTAACTCCCCACCCACATAGATCCAGTTCGGGTGCCAGCTCCCAATGAACACTCATGGATGGCCATCAAACCATGCAAGAGGTGCCACATTTTCCACTGTTAGCTCCACCCCCCCTGCTGGAGTCGTGGTTGTGGAATGATGCCGATACGGGCAGAGGTGCATGCATCCACACTTCTCTCCCCCAGATATCTGCCCATACTCCACCCTTATGCTGTCACCCCATGTACTGACCCCCAGCCTCCGCCAGGGGGTAGTTGAGCATCGGGAAGTGAACCCCCCCAAAGAAGGAGAGCAGTCTAACGGATGATCTGTCCTTCTCCTCCCTGCCAACCCCCTGCAACCCATGCTCATTCCCGAACATGGGTCACCAGTGCAGAGTGAGGTAAGGCATCCAATGCCTCAGCCCTCAACGCCACCAGGCCAGCTAAGTTCTTAACTTCTTACTATAACTTCTTAGGTCATTCTTCAGAGAAAATTTCATTAATTACAGGCAGCTTCATAACACCTTATTCAGTGTTTGTTTGTGGACACTGGCCACAACCACTGAATAAGCTATTATTAACCTGTAAATACATTTTCTAAAGAAAAACCTAGGAAGTTACAGTATGCACTTAATTGTTGTTGTTGTGTGAATCTTTTCAGTCCTTGTGATAGACAAGCTACATGGTTCTTCTACTGAATTGACCCCGGCCGTGGCAACATGTTGCAGTACAGGAGATTATGCAGGGGCTATTAACACAAAATGACAAAAGTGGGCAAACTGTTCTTCTATATCTTTAGGGGCTGAGAGATTAAACCAAGCAAATGACCTTTAATACCAGCCAGTGTCATCTGGAGGATTGTTACTTCCATATTTGGAGAGCCAAAAACATTGCTGCCCTGCCCCTATTCCTTCCCATGACCCATGCTGAAAGTAGCAGAACTTAGTGTATCATATTTGTGCTAGACTAGCAGCTCAGTGTTGGAAAGCAGAGGGCTAAAGCCAGATGATGATACTTTGATAGGTTAGTGCTGAAGGAACAGGAGAAGATTCACAAAAGGTCTTGTGACCCAGACGTCCTGATGCAATCAGTGTCTGTGGGACAAAACAGATGTGACTAGGTGGCCAGTTTGGCCACTAACTTCAAATCTAGTAGACAAATCAATTTCTTTGGAGGCCATCATTTTTAAAGGCTCAAAAATCACTTCATGGGTAGGTAGCCAGTTGGCGATGACATTCTACATCTGGCAGCCAAATCAATTTTTGTGGCCGTTGGCAACCTAGCTACCTAATTTGTCACACCATGGAATTGAATGCACTGTTTCTTTTAATTGCATGAGGACCTCTGGGTCACAGGACCTTTTGTGAGCCATTAAAATTAAGTCTAAATAGGGCTGAATGGAACCTCATAGATATAATGTGGTCCCCAAGGACTCCTTTTGGAGGGCACTACAGAGTAGTCACAGATACTTCCCTATTATCATTTTCCTCTGAGTAGCACCACACCACCTCCATTTGTCTGTGTTGATACTTAAGGTTCAACATCAGTGCCCCCAGGGCTTTTGCATTCTACATTACCCATTTCTTATGATGAAAATGGAGCCATTTAACTTCACAGCTAATGGCCATCCATCTCCCCCGCTCCACACGCACAGGACTACAGCACAGCTGAATAGCCTTGTGAGTTACCTCAAGTTCATATCATATGTGTGCAGCTAAGTAAGGCCAAGTGTTTCTGTGATCCAGTATTCAAATATGGAGATGTTATTTATGTCTTTGAGCCCCTCTGTGACTTCAAGAATCTGGAGGTTGCAGTAACAGGATCTTGCAGATAAGTCAATATATTTAGTCTGCAGAGACAGGAACACACACCAGTAGGCACAGAGGTTGAAATTAAGTTTTGCAGCCACTAGCTAGCAGGGCTAGTGACTGGTAAAATGCACTAGCACCAAGACTTTTCCACTGGCCAGCTAGTGTACTTATTGAAATGTTACCTTCTCCACTGCAAGCAAGCAGGGTTAGTTAAAGGAAGATCTGTTAAGTATAACCTCAAAATGCACATAGAACACAAAAACCCAAGAGCTTCTGGGTGCTTTGGCAGCCCCAGACCCCCGGTCATTAGTTGAGCCCCCAGAAAAAAAAGCAAATGTTGCCTCCTATGACTACAATCATATATGAACATATGCAGAATCCAGCAGAATAAGGCCATTTGGTCTACCTAGTCTGCTTGTATTGCAGGGTCCACAGCTCAAGCTACTGACCCTGCCCCCCTCCTCAATTCCCCATTCTTTCCATCTGCCCCTCCCTGACACTTACATTCCCTTAGGTCTATCTCAGCCTCTATTGAAGCTGCCCATCTTCAACAAGACCACCTTTTCTGGCAGTGCATTCTAACAGGCCACCACCCTCTCTGTGAAGAAATGCTTCCTAGCCTCCATCCTAAACCTCACCCCTCCTACTTAAGACTGTGTCTCTTAATATTTCAGTTGCCTCTTAGCTTAAAGAAACTCTCATTATCCAACATATTTATCCTTTCAAGTACTTGAAGGTATTAATCATGTCCACTTTCTCTCCTCATGCTCAGGGCCCCTAACCTCTTCATATGCTTTACTATGCTGGCTATAAGATTGTCTTTGTTGCCTCGCTCTAGACTGTGTCCAGCAGGTCACTGTCCTTTTAAGGTGTGGTCACTAGTACTGTGCTCCATACCTCTTAGATGTGGATTCACCAGTGACCTGTACAAGGGCAGTATAACCTCCTCTCACCTAAATAATGTAGAAAATGGTGTTGGAAAAGTTTACAGGGTTGCAAGTAAATAAATCTATGGGACCTGATGGCTTACACCTGAGGATGCTTTAGGGGCACCAGAGGTGATAGCAAAGCTACTTGCAAATGTATTCCACTGCTTGCTGTCCATGGGTTGGTCCCCAGGGACTGGGAGACTGCAGATGTGGTCCCTCTGCAAATGAGCAAAGAAAGGATAAATCAGGGAACTATGGACCAATCAGCTTGACATCTATAGTGGGAAAGATCATGGCGTCTACATTAAGGAAGGAACTTGTGGATTTCCTGGATGGAAATGGGCTACAGGACCCCAGACAACATGGGTTCACAGGGAACTTTCTTGCCAGATGAATGTGACCAACTTCTTCACTGAGAAATTAGGGTGGCCAATAAGGGACAGGCAATAAATATAGTATACTTGGAGTTTAGCAAGGCCTTTGACTGAGTCCCCCACAGGAGTCTAGCCAAAAAGCTAAGAGACTTAGAAGTGGAGGAAAAATTGTCATCTTGGGTGGAGAACTGGCAGAGAGGAATTAAACAAAGGATAGTGATTAGTGGGGAGTTTTCAGAGTTAAGGGAAGTAACATGCAGAGTACCTTTAGAGATTGGTGATGGGCTCTGTCTTTTTCTGGGCTTCAGCGTTGGCAGTACAGCCTAAAGCCGACAGTATTTCCTAGAAGTGACAGTGTAGCCTAAAGGTTAGAGTAATTATTTATTCATTTATTTAGTTTTTGTTGACCTTGTAAGTGCACTAGACAAATTCTGCCTATTTTCAGGCACAACCCACGGGAGGGGGATACAGATGAATGCCAACTGACCTTGAACCAGATTAAGCTGTTGATGGTATTTTTTTTTAGTGAATGAGCAATGAACAAGCTTGGTATATCCATCAAACCTGAGTTTGTTTCCCCACAACCTCCAGTAGCATACTGTATGACCCTTAGCAAGTCACTCAAATGCCCAGTGGTCCTGTGGTGCAGCTGGAAATGAACTTTGGTTGAGTGTGCCTTTCCCGGATAAAAATTATAAAATAAAAAATATAAAAAAAATGTCAGTGTATATACTTTCGACATTTGGGAAAACATTCAGTGTAAAATCTGACTCTTCACTGAATTCACCAAGATCTGCGCAAGGGTGGACATGGAGGAAGGGACAAGTGTACTCAGGGAGGGTCTGGGCAGGCTGGAATGCTGGTCAAAGTTCTGGCAGCCTGGCAAACAATGCTAAAATATGTATGGTGATGCACACTGTGAAATGGAACCAAAGAGTGCAGTATGAAATGGGGTGGTGGTGCTGGAAAGCACCTTGTAGGAAAAAGACATAAGAGTCATTATGTCAAAGAAACTTAAGATAGTACACAGTAACAGAGCTTTAGTTAATGCAAAATAGGATGCTAGGATGTATAGGGAGGAGGATGAGCCATAGAAGCTAAGAGGTGATCTTCTCATTGTACAGGTGACTGGTTGAGCCACCTTCTGGAATACTGCACAAGGTACTGGAGTCATGTCCGAGAAAAGACTGTAACAAAGTATGGGCAGTACAGTGCAGAGCAAGATGGTGATCCATGGACTAGGGGCAATACATATGAGGAGAGCCTGCAGGGCTTGAACATACACACCCTTCAGAAAAGGAGGGAATGGGGAAAGACGGTCAAAACATACAAGTAACTGCATGGTAGTGCAAGCAGAAAAGGGAGAACATGGGTGGGGATGTAAGGTTAAGAAGAGATGGGGAGACTGTGTACAAAGGGAAAAGGAAAAGGCAAACATCCTGAGCAAATATTTGTGTTCAGTGTTCACAGAGGAAAGACATGGTGAGGGCCACAAAATGTAGCAGGGGCATTGAAGGCAGGAGAGAGGTGGACACAATCAATTTTTGGAGGAAAGAGTCCTGAAGGCACTTGTAAATTTGAAAGAGGACAAAGCAATGGGGGCCAGACAGGGTCCACCGAAGGATATTGAGGGAGCTCAGGGAGGTACTGGCTGCACCTCGTGTGGTCCTATCTATCAGTTCATTAGAAACCAAAGTAGTCAGAGAGGATAGAAGGAGGGCAGATGTAGTCCCACTTCACAAAAGTGGTAGTAGGGAAAAGGCTGTCAATTACAGTCCAGTCACCCTTGCTTTGGTGGTGAGAAGTTAATGGAGAAAGAAAGGATTGTGGAATATCTTGAATCCAATGGGTTACAAGACCTGAGGCAGTGTGGGTTTATGGGGGGGGGGGGATGTCAAACAAATCTGATAGAGTTCTTTGACTCAGTGAACAAAGAACTAGATCAGGGTGGAGCAGGGATGTAGCTTATATAGACTTCAGAAAGGTGTTTAACACTGTTCCACACAGGAGACTAGTAAGCATACCGGATAACTTTGTAGTAAACTGTGTAAGAAATCGCTTAAGGAATAGGCAGCAGAAGGTGGTGGTAAATTGAGTTCACTTGGAGGAAAGGAGGATGACCAGTGAGCTACCTCAGGGATCAGTGTTGGGACTGGTCCTCTTTAATGCTTTTATAAGAGACATAGCAAAAGAGCTGAAAGGAAAGGTCTGCCTCTTTGCAGATGACACCAAACTCTGCAACATTCTGGACACTCTGGGGGGGTGGATGAAAAGGATGAGCAGCAACCTGAGAAAACTCGAGGACTGGTCATGGGTATGGCAGCTGGGTTTCAATGCAAAAAAGTGCAAAATAATGCACTTAGGGTACAGAAACCCAGGGCACAGTAAAACATGAAGGGGTGGTACTGATGACCACCAAGCAGGAAGAGATCTGGGTGTGGTCATATTGGATGATATAAAGGTGGCCAGGTAGTGTGATATTGCAGCTGGGAGGGTGAATGGGGTGCTGGGGTGCATAGTGAGGTGTATCAGCAGCAGAAAGAGAGAGGTGATGTTGCCTCTGTATAGATCACTGGTAAGACTCCACCCAGAGTACTGTGTCCAGTTATGGAGACCACACATCAGAAAAGATATAGACAGAATGGAAGCAGTCCTGAGGAAGGCAACTAAAATAGTGCAGGGTCTGCATTAGAAACCCTATGAGAAGAGATTAATGACCTAAATATGTACACCCTGGAAAAGATGAGAGGGGGGAGATATGATACAGACCTTTAAACACCTCATGGAGTAAACAACATAAAAGGGGTTAGTATTTTTCAGGAAAAAAGGTACTCAAAGGCAAGGGGGCACAATGAGAAGCTGGAGGGATAGATTCAGGAGAGATGTGAGATAGTACGTCTTCACAGAAAGAGTTGTATTCCTAGAACAGTCTTTCAATGGAGGTACTGGGGATGAAATTAATGGGGGAGGGGGGTTCATGAATGTATGGGACAGGGTGGACACAGGGTACATTAATGCTAGAGCTCAAATATAGAAGCATGTGGGAACTCCCCTAAACTCACAGGGGATATTCAAGAGGGACTTCTTCAAGCACTTTTCATGGAAAGAGTGGTGAACAAGTGCAACAAGCTGCCATAGACATTTGTATAGGCCAAATCAATGAACAGCTCAAAGCAAGTATAAAGGACATATAGGATTAGTTAGAGAGGTGGCTGACATAAAAATGGTCCACTACAGTCAGTGCAAAGTAGTTAGGTACAGTAGAGTAGGCACACTGGATTGGCAAAGAGCCTTTTCTGCCGCATAGTCTATGTACTGTATATATGTACTGTATACACTGATCTTACCATTTCATTCTGATCACGTTCACATCAAGTTTCTTTTGTTACTTTCTTTTCATAAAATGTTACCATTTCTAAAGTAACTGATATATATCCAAGTGCAAATCAAAACATTAATTTTCAAATTAAATAAAACAAGCATTTGTCAATGCCGAATGTTATCGCACTGGCATTGCGGTAGTGTGAGCTAGAGACGCATAGTACAGTGATTTTGTGACTGTGTCTCAAAAGGTGATTTTGCTGCGAAGACGCCATTGTGCCACAGCTCTGGAAACACGTTTTGCGAGGCTGTGAAAAATGGCAGCTGGACTGTTGATAAGGAGTTCTGCACAAATGCCATTGGTGAAAATGTAGCATGAAAATATTGCAGATTAGCGAAGATACAAGGTGCATGGAAACTGCGCATTGCATACTTGCAACACAGTCATTGTATGGAGGTTTGGCACCAAATTTTCAACATAGGCATTTTAGGACTCTGCTCATGAACAGTGTCACGTCATTTCTCAAACTGTCAACCCGATTTACGTACTGCGGGCGTGCAATTCTGTGCGGATATGCGAAAACACATTTCGAAACACTGCAGTGTTCATAAGGAGGTATGGAAAATGCCAATGATGAACAGCTGAGTGAAACTATTACAAATTCACGAAGTCATGGCGCGCATGCAAACTGTGCAACACATGCTCATAAAACACTCATTTTATTGACTTTCGTTCCCAAATGTTCAACATAGGCATTTTAGGGCATCTACTAATGCAACAGCGACACGCTCCAAAGCTGCACTGTCCCAAGACGTTGGCTGCGCAAGCGTGCCAACATAAAAATGACTATAGAAACTGTATATGATTATGTTGTCTTTCTAGTCTATTCAATGTTTCATCTTGTTTCTGTACCTCAATAGAATGACTGATTCGAAAGCTATTCTCTGGTTAATGTGTAACTGTTGTCACCAGCCTCTACCTGTGGCATGTGAGCTTTGTGTACAGCTGCAGCTGAAATTTAGTCACTCTATGGTTATTGTTGCATGACACTAACTCTCACACTTAAAATAGTAGTCAGTCATTTTGTTAAAAACTTAGGGCTTGATTTTCAAAGGCCAACATTTGATACAAGGTGCCTGCATGAAATAGAATTGATGCAAGGGGCACCATGCATCAAATGTTGTGGCAGTCCTGATTTTCAAATGCAGGCTGCTCAAAATTTGGATGGTGTGGTGTACCAAACCAGCCCTGTACCACCTGCACCAGATGGTGGTGCACCAGGTTGTAAGGGGCTTGCATCATGGTGGGACTGTAGCATCCACTTTTTTGGATTTTTAAGCCCCACTATGGCTGCAGAGTTGGATCAAAGATTAAGCCAGCCATAAGCTAGTCTAACAGCCTTTGCACTGGGTGTCAGGGTGATATGCTTTGGGGAGGCCTGCATAGTATACTGCAGATAGACCAGTGGGGATCAGTAGAGGGCAACATGGGCATGGCAGGATGTAGAAGGGTACCCTGATGGCAGCAGGGCAGTCATGCCCCATACTGTGCAACAAACCTGCACACAAGATAATTGAAGGTATTTTGGCATGGACTTTGTCCCAGGCCCCTGATGCTACCAGCCCTGGCAGTTGTCGCACATCATGCCACCTTCCCAACAACGGGTGACAGTCCATGGTGGCACAGGATGAGGTGCTGTAGTTTGAGAGGGATTTACCCCAGGCAATGCCACCTACCCTGATAAACAACTCTCTCTTTGTGCTGCCATACTACTTCAATAGGTGCCATAATAGTTACAGTAGGTGGGTAGGGCACCTTAATAGGCAGGTGTCATAATGAGGTCTGGCAGACAGCATGTAATTGACCTTGGAGCACATATAACAGAGTGTGAAAGTTTCATCCTTGCCACCATACCCTAATGTGGTGGGACAGTGTACCAATATGTTGATGTGAGTGGGGCATAGTGTGCAACACCCACACATTTATGGTGCCAGTCCCCATCTGTGTAGTAGACCATCAGCATGTCTGTGCCTGTACTGGTCTGCCATGTTAGGGTACAGTGGCATGGGCAAAACTTCCAGAATCCATTAAATGTGTTCCAATGTCCATTGCATGCAATCTGCCAGACCTCATTATGGCACCTGCCAATCGGTGTGCCCTACCTATCTGCCGTAACTATTATGGCACCTGTTGCATCAGTATGGCAGCACACAGAGAGCTCTGCATCGGGCCACATGACACTGTCAGAGGTACATCACTCTCCAACTACAGCACCTCATCCCATGCTGCCATGGACTGTCTCCTCCTGTTGGAGAGATTGCATGATGTGAGACTGCTGCTGGGGATGGTAGCATCAGGAGTCCAGGACACAGTCTGTGCCAGAATCCTTCTCATTACCCATTGCTTGGGTATGTTGCATAGTTCATGGCATGACTAACCTGGTGCCACCAATGTATCCTTCAACACCGTGTTGTGCCCATACTGCCCACTACTGCCACCCTCCCAGTTTATCTGCAATGTACCATGCAGGCTAACCCACCACAACATCACAAATCAGGGCCAGCATTGCACTGGGCAGGGGGGCTTGATGGTACCCTCCATCAAACCCCTCCTGTGCACCAAATGTTTGCCACAACACTCCGGCTGTGGCAACTCTGGGGGACTTTGGTGCAAGGATCCCTATTGTACTGAGATTGGGTGCAGGGTCCCTGAAGCACCTGGAATTTGCTGCAGCCATGGATTGGTGCAATATGTGCCAATCTAGTGACTCCCTGAAAACTGGGCCCTTAGTTTTTAATCCCCTCTATGCAAAAATGACAATTTGCTTGTCAGGTAAATTAGGAGGACAGCCACCTAGCAATGTTACTGGCTTAGATCTTTGTTGGCCTGATCTGACCATCACCTGAGCAACATATTTAGGTTCTGCATCACAGCCCATCTGCCTGCTGAGTGAGGCATACCCAACACTGTGGTTATGGGTGCTCCACCAACTGGGACAGCACCTTCTCCGTGTCCTCCCTCCCACCACGTAGTACTTGTTATCTAGTTGCTTTGTAGTACAAAACAACAGGTCCAAACAGTCTCTAGAAAATGGTTTCCACCCCAAGGCTTCTTTTGCATATAACAATAGCTTCATTTGCAAACATAATGAGGAAGGAAAGGGTTTTTAAGGACATCACAAATTGTGAATTAAGGAGTTGATTACATTTAAACACTCAATTTGTTGCATATGCAGCCTGGTGTCAATGTAAAAAAGTACTATACAGGGAAAACAATCAGATCCTTGAAAAAAAATCCAGGAACATGCTTGAACACTCTTGAATTAGGGTGAAAAAATGCCCTGGGGTTCCATTTTGAACATTTTCATAAATCAAAAGAAAATGAATTACGGTTTTTGAGAAAGACCCACTTGATCAGAGTGCCTGGCCATTGTTCAGCATCTTCTGTCCTGAATAAACTCACCTGGTCTTTTGCAGTTTTGAGCATCATAGTCTTTCCTTTCCTTAGTGCCACTTGTTTTTCTGCCTGTGAAAGCTGGTATTTATTTTCTTGGTGAGCACCTGCACAGTATCTTGAGTGACCAATTGTCACAGTTCCTATCAAATTAGTACAGCATCTTCACCATGCTCTCTCCCACCACATAGTCCTTGTGGCCATGAATTACTCTATGCTCATTCTACGAAGTGTCCTCTTCTGCTTCCAGAGCCTTCCAAGCAAAAAGTATGCTTAGTTCCACCACATAGTAACATCCTGGTGGAGATAATGTTGAGGGTCTAAAGCTACTGTTGTAATAGATAGAGTTCATTGGTGTCATAGAAACATAGAAACATAGACTTTGATGGCAGATAAGGACCGCTTGGCCCACCTAGTCTGCCCATTTCCCTACCTAGAGGATAAGCTGCAAATCCTATTTAACCAACAGCCTATTTCTTCCTACACCCCACAAAAATTGCCTTATATCTGTCCCATGCATTCTTGAATTCTCCCACAGTTTTAGACCCCATAACTTCCTCAGGAAGGCTGTTCATGCATCCACCACCATCTCTATGAAAATATACTTCCTCACATTGCCCCTGAGCCATCCCCCTCTACATTCAAATTGTGTCCCCTTGTTCTTGCACATCTCTTTTTCTGAAAGATGCTACCCTCTTGGACTTTGTTGATTCCACTGAGGTACTTAACCATTTCTATCACGTCTCCCCTCTCCCTCTTTTTCTTAGGAGTATACATATTAAGCTCCTTTAGTATCTCCTCATACTGTTTCTCTTGCAGACCCTGCACAATTTCATCTGCCCTCCTCCGAACTGTCTCCATCCTGTCTATGTCCTTGCAGAGATGAGGTCTCCAGAACTGGACGCAGTACTCCAAATGGGGTCTCAGCAACTGTCTGTACAGGGGGATAACAATTTCCTGTTTTCTGCTGGTGATGACTCTCTCTAAACATCCCAGTATTCCCCAGCCCTCCTTACCACCTTCTCACATTGCTTGCCAACCTTAAAGTCATCTGATATGATTACTCCAAGTCCCTTTCCATTTTGTTGTTGTTACTACCTCCCCCCCATTGTGTAATCTTCCCTGGGTTTTGTTTCGAGGTGCATTATTTTGTACTTCTTTGCATTGAATCCAAGCTGCCATACTTCTGACCATTCCTCTAACCTTGCCAAGTCCCTTCTTATCCTTTCTATGCCTCCTTGTGTATCAAACCTGTTGCAGATCTTTGTGTCATCTGCAACGAGGCATACTTTTCCTTCCAGTCCCTCTGCAATGTCACTTACTGTGTAAAGACACTAAAGGACTGAACCCAGTACTGAACCCTGCGGTACCCCACTAGTAACCCCTCTTTCTTCAGAGTGGACTCCATTTACAATTACCTTCTGTGTCCTGTTGTCCAGCCAATGTTTCACCCAGGCTACCACCCTGGGACCCACTCCCAGGCTGGTTAATTTGACTATTAATCTTTTGTGTGAGACTGTGTCAAATGCCTTGCTAAAGTCTAGGTAGGCCATGTCCACAGCCCCTCTCTGGTCTACTACTTTGGTCACCCAGTCAAAGAAATCAATTAGATGCATCTGACATGACCTTAGCTCTGTGAACCCATGCTGCCTTGGGTCCTGTGCCCCACTGGCCTCTAAGTACTCAATAATTCTTTCCTTCAGAAGTGATTCCATCACTTTCCCTATCACAAAGGTCAAACTGACAGGTCTGTAGTTTCCTGCCTCAGTCTTGGTCCCACTTTTGTGAAGGGGAATCACATCTGCCTTCCTCCAGTCCTTAGGTACCACACCATCCTCCCATGATTTGTTAAAATGGGTAGTCAATGGTGTCACTAGTTCTCTGCTTAATTCTTTTAGAATTCTGGGGTGAATTCCATCTGGCTCCATTGCTTTGTCCACCTTCAGTTTTAGGAGTTCTTTCAGAACCCTTTCTTCTGTGAAAGGACTGGGATTGACCTTGTTATCCTGAGTGCTATTTGGATTAGGCACCTCCCCCACCTCCTCTTTTGTGAATACTGAACAGAAGTATTCATTCAGTATCCCTGCTTTTTCACTGTCCCTCTCTGCCCACCCAAAGTCCATTCTATTCAGCCTCACTTTTCCTCCTTTTGTCTTTCTACGCTCCCTGATATACCTATAAAAGGTTTTATCCCCCTTCTTAACCGAGTTGGCTATCTTTTCCTCAGTTTCGGCCTTTGCTATTCTGATTACCCTCCCTGCTTTCTTCTGCCTTAACTGGTACAGTTCTCTGTCCTGCTCCTTCTGTGTTAACCTATACTTCCTAAATGCTATCTTTTTCTCCCTAACCTTCACCCACCTCTTTTGAGAACTATAGTGGCATTTTATTTCATTTGATTTATTTATTTGCTTCAAACAAAGGCTTGTTGCTTCTGTGATGGCAGTTTGATATTTCCCATTGTTGCCCCACCTCCTTCTAGCCTGTTTGCTAGTGCTTTTCTAAGGCACTCTCCAATCTTGCCAAAGTCAGCACTCCTGAAGTCCAGAACCCCACTTTTGTATGACTTGACTCTGTAGCTGAGTTTTATCATGAACCACACTGTTTGGTAGTCACTTGTTCCCAAATGGTTACCTACTTCTAGATCTGAGATCCTCTCACTGTCCACATTTGAGAGTATGAGGTCTAAGATTGCTCCCTCATGAGTAGGTTGCAAAACTAGCTGTCTGAGGCATGCGACCAGAAGGGCATCGAGAATGGCCCTGCTTTTGGATGTGGCTTCAGCAAAGGTGCCCCAGTTAACATCTGGCATATTAAGGTCCCCCATCAACAGTATCTCTCCTTTCTCTACCATCCTAAGTATGCCTTCTATCATATCCTTGTCTATTCCCTCCCTCTGACATGGGGGTCTGTATACAACCCCTGTGCGGACTGTGGTGCCATTTCCAGTCTCTAAGGTTACCCTCAGTGCCTCCTCTCCTCCCTGTTTACTCTTTTGCTCAGTTGCTTTTATCTCTTCCCTTACATAGAGAGCTACTCCGCCACCTCTTCTCCCCTCCCTGTCTCTGCTGTAGGTTGTGTACCCTGGTATGTTAACATCCCAGTCATGGTTCTCTGTGTACCATATTTCTGTGACTGCTATGATATCCAGGCATCCCTCTTCCATCAAGGCCACCAGTTCAGGGAGCTTGTTGCCCAGACTATGGGTGTTGGTACTCATTACCCTCCATTTCTTGATGGCCTTTCCCCTTTTTGCCCCATCCCTGTCCTTATTGCATTTGTCACTTTCTCCATTTACCCCCTGCACTTCTCCCTATCGACAACTCTATGTTGGTATCCACCTCACTTAGTACCCTGATTTTTTGGGGGGGCTAGGATTTCCCTTGCTCCTCTCCAGTGCCTCCCCCCCCCTGGCTAGTTTAAATGCTTGCCAATGAAGCATTTAAACCTATCACTTAGGATCCTGGTTCCCCTCCTGGACAGATGCAGACCATCATGCCAGTATAAACCTGCATCCCTCCAGGTGGACCCCAAGTCCCCTTGAAGCCAAATCCCTGAGCTCTGCATCAGTTTTTCAACCACTGATTGAATCCCATGGTGTGGAGCACCTATCAATCAATCAATCAATCAATCAAAATCTTTATTTATTCAGGCGAACATCATTGAGCATAGCTCATTTACAAGATGGACCTGAGTGGTCATAACAAAAGGTTACAGATTGTATACAAAGACATGATATTGAATAAGCACAAATACAACCATTTATGAGTGAGATAGATGTACAAATATTTACATATATACAAGGCAAAGGACAGTAAACCTAAACCTAATAAAGGAGAGAAACAAACAGTCTAGTAGGGATAGGGCTTGGATAATGGTACATGGGTAGCATATATGTATGAGGTTTGATGGGGAAAGGACCAGATGAATGATAGAAGAATAGGGAGGAGCTTTAAAAGAGGGGGGTGGAGGAGAGAGGGGGTGTGGGAGGGGTTGGGGGTGTGGGAGGACAAGGCCATATGTTGCCATAGACAGGCAGCACCTCAGAGAAGGTTACCATGTATGCTATTTGTTTAAAGCCCTTCCCCATCTCCACTAAAGCTTCTTGCACTGCTCTGATCCTTTTCTTAGCCAGGTCATTTGTCCCTAGGTGAACAATGACATCCAGCTCCCTTACCTGTGCAGCTGCTCCTCCAATCCTGAGGATTCACTCCCTGTCCCTCCAAGCCATGGCACCAGGCAGGCACATTACCTCCCACTCCCCTTCCTCCCCCAGTTCTACCTTCCTAACAATGGAGTCCCCCAGCAGGAGTTATTTCCTTCCCCTGTGGGGTCCCATGCCATCCTCTTGTGGGTCTCCTTTGTGGAGGTTCCCAGCATCTTTCTTGGTCTCAACTCTGGGTGCTCCATAGAGGAACCACACTTTTCCAGAATGGCATAGAAATTGTGGAGCAGTACAACTGGAGGGATGTGCCTCTGTTCCACCACCCTCAGCCTCCTTAGCCCACTGTGGTCCAACCACTCCTCTTTCTTGGCAACGTCCGAGACAATGGCAGTGATCCTGGTGGTCCCTGGGTGGGGAGAGGTCCCACAAACTTGGCCAACTCAGCCTGGAGATGAGCAACCTCCTCCCTCAGCCCAGAGAGGTGCCTGCAGATGGAACAACACTGCATCCTTCAGAATGTCTCCTGGAAGACTGCTGCTCCACAGCCACTGCACTGCACCACTTCCATCATGTCTTATTTCTGGCCCCTTAACTGTTGTTTGGAATACTTACTCTTTCCTCTGTTTGTTTATTTCTTTTTTTCTCTCTCCCTACTTACTTACTGCCTCTGTGCCCTTTTAGCTCCTGACCTTCCTGTTCTGAGAAAAGAAGTTCCTATATTTCTCAGTAGTCTCCTTACTTGCTCAGAGTCAGACCTCCAGCAGCTGGGGGGGGCAGAGAGCTATTCTTGCCCTTCTAGGATGGTGAGTCTTTGGTGGCTCTGTGATCACTTACTTCCTGCTCCCAGACAGGAAGTTCTGGTTGTCAGTCAAATCCTGTGCCTATAAAATTAGAACTGCCTTTGGGTGGGGGGGGGTGGAGGGGAGCGAAGGAGGGCAATATATTCCCAGTAGAGAAGTTTAGTTATACCAGCATCTCTTTCCTTCTAGTGCTCTGCCAGAAGCTATCTAGGGCAGTGTTTAAATCTGGTTTTAACCTGGATCCTTCTAGCTAAGCCATTCCCACTACCTTGCAAATCTCTCTACAATTAGTTCATTTCACAGTTAACAATTCCCTTCACTCACCTGTGACAAGCACCTAGATAACTCCCCCTAATTTGCAAATTGTTCTACACTTAGTTAATTTCACAGATAATTCCCTTCAGCCACCTGTGACAAGACCCCTTGTAACCCCCTTGTTACCCGGGGTTACTAGAATCCCACTTAGATCTGGTGGCAGGCAGGGAAAGGCAACTTGTGAGAGACCAGTTAAATGGGTTTCACACTGTTTCACTCTGTCCTCAGTGTCAGTTGAGTTGGAGGGATGACATCACTATATAATTCATACAGCAGCATAAGCTACAGTGGAATGCTGCAGCAGGGAGTTAGGTTATAATGTTGGGGGTTTTAAAGTCAGTCGGTAGAAAGACTCAAGAGAAGTAGGAGGTGTGCTGCAGTTGTCAGCTGCTCAGAACCTAGCTCTGTTATAGAGCTACTTCAGAAAACAGGGTGTGTTCTCACCATAGAGAAGAACACTGAAGAAACCAGCAGAAGTGGTAGAGACCACTCCCTGAGTTGTTCTAGTGCCCCATCCCTGGAGGGATGGGGGAAGAATACAGCATTTCAGGCAATCCCTGGCCTCGCTGGGAATGGGAAAACCTGCCTGACAAGAGTTTGCACTGAGTAACCAGAGAATTTTGTGAGTTTCCTCTGAGAGAAGCCCTGAGGCACCTGCAAACCATGGTGAGTATGCTCTGACATAGAGCCCATGTGTTTCACCAAGACAGTTGTGTAAAAGTATCTGCCTACTGTGGGGTCACGAAAGGACCAGCAAAGTACGGTACTTTTAAGATAGGTGTATGGCTTGAAATGCATCTAACCAGTGGGGGTTTACAGGGATTGACATAGCCACTTACAGTACATTGCAAGTCAGGACTCCAGTTACATAAAGCGTAGAATGCTAAATGTGATATACTTTTTGAGATAGCATCTACAACCAGAGAGTTCAAAGAAAGGTGTTGATTCCAAATGAATGGCCTGGTATGGATTTGGGAACAAGAGGTGGGAGACCCTCCATCTGGAGTAACCCTCTACAGATTCACTTTGGCACCTATAGCTTTCTCCCAGGCACTTGGCCAGTGTCTGCAGAAAGTACCCAGATGTGGGATTAAGGATGAGATTTTCCTTTAGAGCTAGAAAGTGCTCCAGGGTGGTTGAGGGAGCCACCACCAAAAATCCATGACATACGTGAAAAGTGTACTAGTGCTGGCCAAGATGCCATGCCATCGAATCCAAGAGTGAGAGTACCAGTTCAGGTGTGTGAGCCCAGATGTGTTCAGAACCTGAGGGTTGTTGTGTGATGAAGATGATGTGTTCTGACCGAGAGCTAGTTACACTTGGCATTGTGTTCTAGTTGTGATAGAACACTGGAAGTAGCAACATAATGAGTTCTAGATTATTAAGATTGTTGTTACATTTTGATGGTAAAGTGGGACGGACATTTATATATTTTTGAATTTTAGTGTTATTTTATAGTTGTGTATTATTGGAAACTAAGCAAAAGCTGGGCTGGGAGGATATGGGGGAATAGGTACCTGCATGGGAAGCAGGAGAGTGGTCAACTGCAATAGCTGTGGGGAAGCAGTCTTTCAGGGGGTGTTGTGGAGTAAGGGGATGTCCTGTGTGTAGATCCTAGAGCAGCTAAGGGTTGAAATAAGGCTGCTCAGATGGGGAGCTGGGGGACAGTGTGGGAAGTCAGAAGAGCAAATGGAGGAACAGCAGAGGGGTGATGCCCAGGGAGTGAGGGTATCAGGCAGGGGATGGGAGTGGAAGTAGCACCCAGTATACAGGAGTATCTCTTCCTCAGAGGACTAGGGAGCCCAGGGTAGAGGAATGACAAGTGGTAAGGGAAGAGGGGAATGTGAGAGTAGTATAAGGGTGGGAAATCTCAAGGGTGCCTTTATTAAATAGATTTGCACCACTGTCTGGAAGGAGGGAGGGGCAGCAGGAAGTGAGGTAGGAGATCAGGTTGAGCCAGGCTGTGAGTAGGGTACGGGGAGGGAGAGGAACTTATCAGGGTGATCTGGGGAGAGAAGTAGGCAAAGTGGAGTGTGGGATGGGGATAAGGAAAGGAATTAGGGAGGAAAACTGAAAGCAGATACAGATAGTCAGAAGGGAGGGGTAGAGGGAGATGGAAACAGTTAAGGAGATAAATTTGGATGTGGAGATGAGTTCACCGGGTGCAGAGAGAGCAGTTAGGTGGGGAAGCAGCTAGTACCAAAGGTAAGAAAGGAAGGATGGGGAGCACAGGTGAGGAATGGAAGGATAGCAATCATAGGGGACTCATAATTATGGAATTCACTGAGGAAGGAAAGGGGACCCAAATGCAAGCAGGATGGTGGTTTGCATTTCAGGGATAACAGTGGGTAAAGTAGGCCCAAGAATAAGGGAAATAGTAAGGAGGTTGGAGGAAAACCTAATTTAGTTATACATTTGGGAACCAACGACTTAGTTGGGAGGAGCTGAGGTAGTGCAAAGTAGGTTCAGGGAGTTAGGGAAGACCTACAGGGAGGAAGGAAGTTTGCTGGCCTTCTCAGTGGTGATACCAGTACCAAGGGCCAGCACAGCTAGGAAAAGAAGAATAGAGGATTTTAATAACTGGCTGAGGAAATGGTGCAGGGAGGAGATGTTTATCTGTATTGGGGACTAGGAGGAGACCTAGTCAAACAAAGCACTCTTTTCACAAGACAGGCTACACCTCAGTAGAGAGGGTGTGAGGCTACTCAGGAACAAACTGGGGGAATACATAACCACTACACTTAATTTAAGCTACTGAGGGGGTGCAGTGAGTGTGCACACCCACAGACTCTGAGAGGAGGAGGAGGTCAGTGAACCTCCTTGCCACAGTGATGGAAGAGGTCTGAGGAGGAGATAGAAGGGCAAGAACACAGCAAAGGGTGAAGGGGTGAGGAACACATAACAAGAGTAAGTGAAGGGTTGCATACAGAGGGAATAAATGTGAATAGAGGAATAGAGGGAAGAGAAGGAAGATCAGATTCTAGGTGGAGGGTGGTGTCTCAGAATGCTCGGTGTCTTGGAAACAAGATGGATGACCTGCAAGCCCTATTAGCAGACAGGAGGGTGGACATAGCTGCAGTAAGTGAGACTTGGGCAACATCACACCATGACTGGGACCTTAAGATCCCTGGATATGAACTATACAGGAGGACAGGGTAGTCGGGAAGGGGGTAGGGGTGGCAGTTTATATCAGGGAGGAATAAATTGCATGAGGGAGGAGTCAGAGGAAGGGGTCAAGGAGGCATTATGGGTTCAGTTAAGGTCCAATAGAGGGAGAGGTGAGGTTAGGGGTGGTTTACAGACCACCCAATTAGGATGAGGTGAGGGTCAGGGAACTGAGCTTACAAATATTGTAAGCTGTGGGGAAAGGAGCAGCAGTAATTGTGAAGGACTTCAACCTGCCCAAGGTGGACTTGAGCATATCTGCCACAACATGTGCTAGGGAGTCAGGTGATCCTGGAATGACTGCAGAGTGGCTTCCTGACTCAGGGCATCACTGAACCAACAAGAGCTGAGGCAATTCTTGATCTGGTGTTCACAAATGGGAAGCATGTACAGGAAATAATGCTCAGGGAGCCACTGGGTGGAAGTGACCATTGCACAGTGTGGTTCCAGTTGGCTATGGGCAGGGAAAGCATCCCAACAAAGATTAAAATCTTGGATTTCAGGAGGGCAGACTTCAGGAAAATGGGCGAAGTGCTAAGGAGCCATCTGGCGGACATCAAAGCAGATATGGGGTGGACCAAAGGTGGTCCATCATTAGGGAAGAAATACTGGTTGCCACAGGTGAGTGCATTAGGCTCAGGGGTGAGAACACAAGTGCTAAAGTGCCCAGCTGGTTCAGTTCTAGGGTTGCCCAGGCAGTAAGGGAAAAGAGGTTGGCTTATAGAAAATTCAGGAAGATCAAAAGAGAGGTGGATAGGGAAAATTACCTAAGGTTGGCTAGTGAGGCAAATAAGGAAGTCTGGTGAGCAAAGGCACAGAAGGAGCTACAGATAGCTGAAGGAATTAAGAAACTGGAGAAGGCTTTATTTCGCTATATACAGTAAGTGAGAAAATTGATTGTTAGGCTTAAGAAAGGGGTGGAGTGGGTGGAGGATAATGGAGGAAAAGCAGAGATACTAAATGAATACTTGTGCTCTGTCTTCACCAGGGAGAAGGATGGACCAATGCCTTCAGGAGGGAAAAGAGGAGCAGGGTGGGAGGGCAACACAGATGTAGTGATAGGGAAGCACAGAGTGAGGAAGGGGCTGTTGGCATTGAAGGTGGACAAATCACCAGGCACGGACAGAGATACATCCAAGGGTACTAAAGGAACAGACTGAGGAGCTGGCAGGGTCACTGGCAGACCTATTTAATAGTTCTCTAGAGTCAGGCATGGCACCACAGGACTGGAGAACAGCACATGTATTGCCCCTCCACAAAAGTGGTCCTAAGGATGACCCAGTGAATTACAGACCAGTCAGTCTGTCCTCCATTGTGGCCAAGCTCATGGAGACAATACTAAAGGAAAGGTTGGTGGAATATCTAGAGGAGCTTGGTCCCCAGGATGCAAGGCATCATGGGTTCATGGGGAGGAGATCATGTCAAACAAATAGGATTGATTTCTTTGACAGTGTCACTAAGATAGTAGACAGAGGCCAAGTGGAAGACATCCTCTATCTTGATTTCAGCAAGGTCTTTAACTCTGTGCCCCACAAAAGGTTGATCAGGAAGTTGGTGGATTTTGGGGTGGGAGAAAAGATGGCCAGATGGGTGGAAAACTGGTGAAGGACAGAACCAAGGGGGTGGTTGAGGGTGTACAGTTATCTGGTACCTGACAGGTAACCAGTGGGGTCCAACAGGGCCCTGTGCTGGGGCCGGTGTTGTTCAATGTCTTTGTCAATGACATTGGGGATAGCATTAAGAGCAAAATGTGCCTATTCACAGATGACACCAAGCTCTGTGGGAGAGTGGATACAGGTGAAGGGACACAGGACCTACAGGAAGATCTGGAAAAGCTGGGGAGATGGTCCAGGATATGACAGCTTGACTTCAATGACAAGAAATGCAATGTTGTGCATATTGAAGCCAAGACTCCCAGGACAGAGTACTACCTGGGTGGAGTCCAAGTATCTGCATCAGAGGAGGAGAAGGACCTGAGAGTGATGATCACTAGTGGCCTGAAGCACTCCATGCAGTGCAAGAAAGCAGCAACAAAGGCAAACAAGATGTTAGGATGAATATCTAGGGGGATCAGTAGTAGGAGAGAGGAGGTTATATTGCCCTTGTACAGGTCACTGGTAAGGTCACATCTAGAGTATGGAGTTCAGTACTTGTGCCCACACCTCAAAAAGAACATTAACCTGCTGGAGAAGGTCCATAGGAGGGCTACAAAGATGATAGTGGGTCAGCAGGGTATATATATATATATATATATATATATATATATGCAAAAACTCAATTTAATGCATTAATTAGGGTTGTTCCACAGCGACAAAAGCGAAGAAATTCGGTGCTAGGGTTGAAAGCCCCCCTTGGACCTCCCGCCCACACCCTCAACCAGCATCAGGGTGCACATTGGGGTCATTGGCCCTAACTCTCACCTCAACAGATGGGTGAAGAAGCAGAGGTATAGCAAATGGGGTGAGAGTTAGGACTGACAACTCCATTGCACACCCCAGTGCTGGTTGGGTGTGGGTGGGGATCCAAGGGGGCTTTCAACCCTAACACCGAATTTCCCGAATTTCTTGCTTTTGTCTCTGTGGAACAACCCTAACTAATGCATTAAATGGAGTTTTTTGCCTCTAATTTCCCTTCTTTTTGAGAAGTATAATGATAAATAGCAAATGTAATGCTGTGGTGGGAGCACGGGGCCCAAAACATGGTGCCCGCAAATGCAAATGGTAATGCACATGGTTGCGCAAAGTGAAACAGAAAGATAAACAGTGCTGTTGACAGAAATGGTTAAAATAACGCAAATGGAAGCACAAATGGAAACACTAAGGGTAACGCACATGGTGCCGTAGACGGCAACAGTAAGTGAAACAGTTATGGAACTGCAAGCAGAAGCGGTAAGGGTAACAGTAATGTAAGCTCACAGGCTAGTTTTCCCCAAAAGCTGCATAGAGAAAGACAGTGAGTACAAAGATTGCATGCATAATAATGGGTTTCGGAGCAGAAAATTAGGGAGTTGGAATAGTAAATTGCTTATATCTCAGGAACCATATGACGTAGGAAAATATTTTTAAAGTTGTATGATTTATGACTTTCCTGGCTAGTTTTAGTTCCTGACAAAAAGTCCGTATCTTGCACCGTTTCTGAGATACAGGCCCTGAAAGGCACGGCAAATGCCATAATGTTATCCTATGGGAAAAAAGAGAAGTTCAGAGTGCCACAACTTTCGCTCCCTGTAACATTTCTTCACCAAACCAGTAAAAGGCACATCTGTGGGATGTTAGCTTTCTTCTCTCTCCAAATTTCAGCCCAAAAGACCAAACCGTTATTTTGCAGCAGGGTGGCAAAGAATTCCTGTAATGCGGTGGACGCTGTAATGTTATCCTACGAGAAAAGTGTCAACTTTGGAGTGCCGTAACTTTGCCGCCCTGTAATATTTTTTCACCAAAATACTGAAAGGCACATCTGTGAGATGTTGGCTGCGTTCCCTCCAAATCTCAGCCCAAAAGACCAAACTGTTCTTTTGCAGCAGGGTGCCAAATAATTGCTGTCATTTTCACACAACCTGGAAAAGTAATGTCGAACTTTGCAAAAGCTTTGGCAAATTCATTCGACACTGTCGCAAGTGCGAAAGTAATTTGCGAAAGTACTTTTTCCAGAAATCTGAAAAACATATTTCTGGGGTGTTTTACCCCAAAATAAAGATATGCCTAGCACCCTCAGGGTCCGACTAGGTGAATACAAAAATAATTAGGTTACTAGAGGGTCCCAAATTTAAATCCCAAGCATTTTTCTGATGACCAATGGAAAACAAAATGGCAGATTTGTGATGGTAAAAGAGCCATTTGCGAAAGTAAAAACTGCATTTGCGACACCGTCAAACTTTTTGATAACTTTTCCCATTGACTTATAATGGGAAATTGTTTTTGAATAATGTTTGAACCATTAAATATTTTTTCACTGAAATCTTCAAAAGCACATCGGGGACCTCGGATGCACATTCCCTGAAGATTTTGGACCAGTCGCACAAACCCGTGCAAACTCTAAAGATGACCAAAGAATTCCAAAAAAGCATAAATGCTCACGCAGATCATGCTTAGTAACTCCACAGCCGTATATGCAAACAGTACGAAAGTTGGCAGATCCCAAGACCTATGGTTCTTGATTGTGTATGCCAAATTTCAGGTAAATCTGTTGAATGGTTGCAAAGTTATTAAGGTGCAAAATTGTAGGTTTAACATGTAAATGACTCATCAACCCTAACTATGGTAGCACTACCATGCTACCATATATATATATATATATATATATATATATATCTTTATTTTGAGCAAAAAATATATTAATGTGCCATTAGGGTTAAAGTATCAAAAGCAGGGAAATGCGACCATAGGGTTTATTTATTTAAAGATTTCACCAGGAAAGGCATACTGAGAATTGAAATGCTTCCAGAAGTGACCTGGGTTCCCAAGCCTTAGTCACCACCCCCACCCTGCATGCAGAAAGAGGCATGATGGGTGTGTCTTGGGGTTGTGAACCCTAATGCTCACCCCATTTCATGAATAAGTAGGGTGAGATGGGTATGGTATAGGAGAATGGGGTGAGCATTAGGGTTCATAACCCCAAGACAAACCCCTCATGCCTCTTCTTGCATGCATGGGGGGATAAGGTCTTAGGCTTGGGAACCCTAAGGTCACATTTTCCTACTTTTGATGCTTTAACCCTAATTAACGTAATTTTTTGCAAAGAATTTCCTTACTTTTTGGAAACTATGATTTCCTTACTTTTATCACATTAACCCTAATGCTGCACTAACATAGTTGTTTTCAGAGAATTTTCTTACATTTTGAGAAAGTATAATTGTAGACTTATTGCCTTGGTGATTCCTACCACCCATAATTTTTCAAAGATTGTAATTGTATGTTTATTTTCCTGTGGGAGCACAGGGCCCTCTGGGCCTTGTGTTGCCATCACTTCATAATTCTCTATGTAGCCACATGTGGGGAGTGAAGGACCTTTGGTGCCTGTGCTTCCATAAGTAGTTAATGGTATCCATATTTTTTGTGGAGTGCAGAGCCCTCTGGGCCTTACACCCTATTCATGCATAATTTTTCAAAAAGTGTACAGCTAAAGATGTTTGCCTGGGAGCGCAGGGCCATCTGGCCCCTGTGCTTCCATCCCATAGTGTGCACAGCCAAAGAAACACCTGACAGTTACATATTATACCGTAGAAAACACAGGGAAATCTGACAGCTGTGTAAATGAATACCACATTAATGTATTTTAACAAAACCAGCAAAAGGCACATCAGGGGTCAAAACTCTTTCTACCCTGAAAATTTCCGAACACAATTTTGAACCACTACTTTACAGTAGAGTGACAAAGAAATGACTGGCTAAACCTCCTATTATAATGTTATTCTATGGGAAATTAAGCACAATTTCACCCGGCAGAACTGCACAGCCAAGTCATATATTTTCACCAAACCACTGAAAGGCACATCTGTTGAGCAAGCCCTTTGTACCTGAAAATTTCAGCCCAAAATTCCAAAGAGTTTCTTTGCTATGAAGTGACAAAGAAATGGCTTCAGGTATATAAAAAAATCCTTTTTTGCATCTTGCAAAAAAGAATCCTGTTTTACGCTAAAAGATTTCTGTGGTTTGTGGTTAAGGAATTCCACAAATAAAATAAACACATTTCTGGACATTTTTTTTAAAAGAACTGACCACAGATTTCCATTCTTTGGTCCATGACTAGGTAAACACATCTGTTGGTGTTTACCAAGAGTCACTATTTTTTAAGAAGCAGCAGCATTTGTTAGTAGGTGAAAAAAGTCATCATATAGTTTTTTTAGCAAAATTGTATTTCTGATAACCTAAGATTCATGCTTATTATATTTTTGTTTTCTCAGATGTTATTAAAGCTATTTTTACAGCTGATTTTATAATTAATGACTCACATCATTAAAGATGGCCACCATTCACCATGTTTAGAAATCTCTTCTCCTGGTGTTACTTGTTGAATGTACATGCTAGATTCATGGTGTAGTTGTATTAGGATGGTTCTTAAGCATGTTTCTGATAGTAAACCACACAAAATATAAAATATTTTTCATGGTTGGTATGTTAAGGGTGTGGCATGGGTGTGGGAACTTTTAAAACTTTAAGACTCCATATAGCAGTTCAGGAATGAATGAAAACAAAATGAAAAATGTGTATTTTGATATTTTGCCAGACAAACCTTATTACCAAAATATGTGTATGATTCCTAACAAATACAGCTACTTTAAGTTTCTTTGCCTCACTAACTAAAAACAAAATGGCAGCAGCATAAACTAGATTCATCATTTGCAAACTAAGATTCCGAATCACGATCAAGAACTTTTTCTAGCCTGCCATCTAACTTTCCTATAGGAAATATTGGGAAACTAAAATTTAATAACGTGGAAAATAATATTTTTTCACCAAACTTTCAAAAGGCACAACAGCTACGAAAGACCTATATATCCTAAAATTGTCAGCCCAAAATTCCTCAGTATTTGTGCAATGTGGCAAATTTGGCAAAAAGTGGTAATTTACAAGTTTTTGACACTCTGTATCTCTGCACCTGCACATCTGATCTACCTGAAACTTGCCACATCAAGAGATCGTTGGTCCTTGATGGTGCATGCAGAATTTCATGCACATCGCTTAAATGGTTGCGAAGTTATTAAAGTCCTATATTTTCAGTTTAACATAGAAGTGAAGATTTAACCGACTTGCTTCTGATCCTTGTTAGCCAGGTGTCAAAATCCTTGTTTGCAAGTTGATCCTTTTTCATGAGCAGTCAAAATCCCTGTTCACGAGAGGCTGACCAGATGGCCCTATCTCATGTACAGAGATTTCTCACAAACTAGGATTTTGACACCTCACGAACAGGGATTTGGCTGATGAACAGGGATTTTGACAGCTCACGAACAGGGATTCTAAAAAGGAATCCCTGTTCATGAGGTGTCAAAATCCCTGCTCATGAGCTGTCAGAATCCTTCTTTGTGGGAAATCCTTGTTTGTGAGCTGTCAATATCCCTGTTTGTGAGATGACAACTGGATGGCTTAAAATCCCTGTTCTTGAACTGTTAAAATCCTTGTTCTTGAGCTGTCAAATCCCTGTTTGTGAGCTGTCAAAATCCTTGTTCCTGAGGGATGACCAGATGACCGTACCTCACGAACAGGAATTGGCTCACAAATAAGGATTTTGACCCCTCACAAACAGGGATTCAGCTCATGAACAAAAATTTTCACAGCTCATGAACAGGAATTTTTAAAGGTTGCTGTTTCTTTGCCACTTCACTGCAAAGAAATGGTTAGGACTTTTGGCTTGAAATTTGCAGGGTAGAAAGTGTGTCCCAGAAATGTGCCTTTTGCTGGTTTGTTGTAAAATTTTGTGTTGGTTGCATACAGTGGCAGTCATAATATGGTCAGATATTTTTAGAAATTTTGTGAAATATCTAAAGAGATTCTCTTGGATGGCCCATAGTTGTAATGCAGTTAGGTAAGAAATTTCCAGCTATATCACAATTGTAGAAATGAAAGGAAAAGTGCAACTCTCCTGGGATTCTAACCCAGCTATATCACAGACATTTCGGGAAATATCTGACCATTTCTATGGCTGCCACTGTAGTTATGGCATTCAGAAATTGAAAATGTCCAATGGGATAACACTGTGGTGAATGCAGCACCTTTTGGTGCCAATATCTCAAAAACAGTTCAAGATATAGCTTTTTTGCTAAACACAGCATATTGGATCTCTAGGTGTACTATGCATGCATGCATGATACCAGTGCATGATTACAACTGCAGTAGAATTTTTTCCAGGGTTGCTATGGTTACTGAGATACTGCACCATTTGCAGCAGAAGAGTTACTTGGAATGTGTCTAAGCTTGCGCCCCATCTCTACAATTCTATATAGGTGGGCCCTGCGCTCCCACATATGAATGCCATTATGCAATAATGGGACTGCTGGGCCATTCTTTATGCAATACTGGCCCTGCGCTCCCACAGGGAGATGACAGTTCATTTGCAATGTCTGTACACTTATGGATAGATGGGAGTGCAGGTCCCAAGGTACCCTGCTGTTTGGGCCCCGTGCTCCCCAAACCATATAAAGGTAAGATTACACTTTCTCAAACAGTAAGGAAATTCATTACAAAACTTTGTTAATGCATCAGTTAGGGTTGAAGCAACATAAGTAGAGAAATGAGGTGTTAGAGTTGAGATCCTAACACCCCCTATACAACCCCACCCCCACCCTCCACAGACTAACAGGTGATGGGGTGTGCCTTGGGGTCATCAGGGCTAATTCTCACCGCCATCTCCATACTGTACCATGTCAGCTTTCTTACACATGGGATGGGGTGAGAGTTAGGCCGAGACACCTAGGTACACCCTGTCACCTATTGGTCTGTGGAGAGTAGGGTGGGGTGCAGTGGTAGGGTGGGGAGTTGCTAGAGTCTCATCCCATATGCCTCATTTCCCTACTTTTGTCACTTCAACCCTAACTGATATATTAATGAAGTTTTCTTCAGTGAATATATATATATATATATATATATATATATATATATATATATATATGTATATATATATATATATAATCAAAACAGAGCAAAATTCAAAAAGATAAATTAACCATTCCCAACCCTGTTGATTCCATTTATCACAAAACTGAACCATTTTCAAAAAAGGTAAAACGTTTGCTTAGGGAACACCCCAAGGTCTTACTGGCACATTGAGCTGAGTTTATACAGAACCATAGATATAGATAGTACACTTCTTTAGTGAGACCGCATAGGGAGTATTGTGCCCAGTTTTGGTCACCAGGGGGCAAAACCGAAGTTAAAGCACTCAAAAGAGTGTAGAGGAGGGTTATGGGTATGATAAGGGATGTAAGGTGTATAGAATATGAAGAGAGGCTAAAGGCTCTGTGGTTGTATTCCTTGAAGTACCAGAGGCTAAGGGGAGACATGTGTCACATAATTAAGGGCTTAACAGGTGCAGGTCTATGGGAACATCTTGGGCTGGTTTTAGGAACATAGATACTGCACAAGCGCCCATTCATTACAGCTAGCAAAAAGAAATGTACCATACTAACAAAAGGAAATACTGGTTCAGTCTAAGAGTGGTGAAGGTGTAGAATGAACTCCCAGTAGAGGTAGTGGCCAGTAGTAAAATGTTTGACTTTAAAAGCAGACTAGATAAACATCTGATTGATAATACAATCCTGGGATATGGCTAAATCAGCTGGCAAACTATAATGGACATTAGTCTTTATGAGCTCTGTATAGACCTATGAGATCTATTAAGGCATCAAGGGCAGCTCCCTCTTACTGCAGAGAAGGCTAATATTAATTAATTGAAATACACCATATGAAATATGCAAAAATATTGTTAAGGGTACAAGAGTGCCATTTCTTCCATCCTTCTTGGGAAAAAAAAACATTTATCTAAGGTCTTATAAGTCAGAGACCGAAGTAAAGGCTCACCCAAGTGCTCTGCCACCAGATATCAGAAGCCCGTAATGTATGACCAGATTTAAAACAGGTGCTTGGCTAGTCCAGAGGTGCTGAGGGTTGAGGCACTGGACACCACACCTCATACCATGCCTGCGACCTGGGATCGGGAACAGACTCGGGCCTCCAGGGTTCAGCAGGGGAGGGAAGAGATTGAGCATCTGGAGGATTGCTCTCTCTTCCCAGGGAGGGATCTGGGGTTAGCACCATATCTAGGTGGCTCCTGGTGGTAGCCAAGGGCAGGACTAGGAACATGCGGCACCGAGAGTAGTGGGAGTGGAGCACTGGTAGATGTTGGCACGTCAGTGTTATGGATGTCATTGCACAGTCACACTCCAAGTGAGGCAACCATCAAGGAAATAATCCCAGGTGGACCAGGTAGGTGACAAGGGTTCCAGTGACTGAACCCACATCCCCAACACCAGACCATCTCTCCTCCAGGATCCCCCCGGCACCAACCGAGACCAACCCTCTAATTACAGAAAGGCTACCAGGTAGGTGGGCGGGCCCTCCCCTGGGGGTAATCCAGGGGGCTGGAAGGTCCAGGGTGGGGGATGCCTGGGGGAAGAGCAGTCTCAGGTGGTTAGTAGAGGGTCAGTTGAGTGAGTACCGGTTAGTAGAGGCTCAGTTGAGCTAGCACCTCTGAGAGATGCCCTGGCCAACCAGAGCAGTAAAATAGAACTGAAAAAACAAAACAGCTGCTTCAGGATTTCCAATGAAGAGCAGGGAATTTTATTAAGAAAATCACAGAATAATGTACATACAGAATAACAAAATACAAAAAGCAATACAACATGAAAATGGAGAAAACAAATAAAAGATTATGATCAAAAGAAATAAATTCCACTAAACAAGAAAAGCATTACAATGAAAACTCCTCCAGCTTTACAAACCCCTACATTTTTTGTGCTTTGCTGTGCATATTCTATCCCTCAATAGCTCTTCTCAGAAAGAGGAAGAAACGAAAACCATAGCACAGAAAAGCAAAAGATGTGAAACTATGGTATGTTGGTTTAGGCAGTCAAAACCTACCTAAAACTCACAGACTCTTTTTTCAGCATGTACTCTAGTTCAGACTGGTATTTTTTTTTTAGATGTTTTTGTAACATTTCCAGTAAACCAACATGTGAAGTGCCTTGCTATTGAAACAAAAATAGGCAGTGAACCATCCAGATAAAACATCTATACAGGAGACCTCTTCCAAAAAACACAGTACTTTAATGATTTACTTAGTTGCCAGAGAGTATACACACCATGTCCTCATTGTCGACTGTGGTCCAGCTTTGCTACTTCTGTTGTCTGGCAAGTTCCCTTGAAAAGGGTGGATTTAGGCAGGCCCAGTGGCACTGAGGGCTAAGGAGTTGGACACTACCTTGCACTATGCGGTGACCCAGGTTTGAAAATGACCTCGAAGTTGTGTCGGGGAGCCGGCATGGGGGAGTGACAGAGCAGAATTGAGCAGTCCCACAAGCAGCTCTCCTCCCAGGGGTGGTTGCCTGCACCCCTGTAGCTCCACTACCACCGGGTGAGGCAGCAGTGTTAGCCAGAGGTGGGGCAGAAGGGGCTGAGCTGGTACCCAGTGTGTGCATGCACCTCCACGTACGCGCAAGTATGTGTCTGCTGGGGTCCCAGTCAGGAAGGGAAAATGGGGTAAAAACCTTAAACTACGTATATAAAAAAAAAAAAGGGTGGGTTTATGGGCAATCTAAAAACAGGTATTGTTGGGAATCAAACTGAGTAAAGCAGCAGGGCCTTTGGCAGAGGAGTTCAACTATACTTTTGTGCTTCATGTTATCTCTGAGGCCTTGCCTCCCCTGGCACACCATCCAAGTGGTATCCTACATCCTCTGGTGTCTCCTGACATCTCTGAACTGCTGTAGCAGAAGTGTATGTACAGGGGCTAGTAATCTTCCAAAGTCCATTTCTTCAGAGAAATGGTGGAATACAATAAAATCATACAGCTTTTGTGTAGTTCCAGTATGAATTTAAGATGCTGAGATATTACAAAATTTTAGTTTCACGATCAAGCGCTGCCCAAACACTGGAAAAGTGCATTTAGTTTTTCATTTGTACTCTGTATCCAGTCTAACTCAGGCTGTTCACACCAGCGGGTTACCCATTCTTTCCACAGTCTGGAGCAAGCAGATAAATATGTTCTTATGATTGAACAAGCAACGTGAAAGAAAAAAACGGATGTAATCCCTAGGGTCCTGTTTGCCACCGATAAGTATGTAATCTTCCTTTTACTGGGTTTAATCTACTTTCCCAAAGCATTTGAAAGAAGGTGCTTAAAAGTTTAGTCTCCAGCCTGGGCTTAAGGGAAAAACATAAGTTATAGAGGTAAAATTGGGCAATAGGAACATTTTTATTACTGCATTTTTTTGTGCTTAGCAATTTGCCAGCGTTTTCATTTTTCCACCTTTTTCACTTCCAATGTCTAATTTAATTTCCCATTTTTTGGTGGCCATATCTCCCTGGCTAAAAAAATCCCTAGGGCCAGATATTCAAAACTTTGCACTGGGTGCAAATAATTTGTGCAGGGTTAGTGCAGGATTAGCAGGGGTCCGCTATATTCAAAAGGTCGAACAGCATGCACAAACTGCATTAACACCGGGCAAAATTATAATGTATGCAAGGGGCAAACTGAGGGGGCGTGTAAATGAATACAGGCACAATGCTATATTCAGCAAATAGCACCACGCAAAGTGTTTTTGCATGACTTAGCACAACACTTTGGGAAGTGCAAATTACCACCCAGGAAAAGGTAGTCTTAATTCTGGGCAAACCAGCCTTGCATGACTTTGTGGCTTTGAACAACTTTTGCAAGACTTTTGCATGGCTTTGCTTTACCATAACCAGTAAATATGACACATAGAAATAAGCCAGACATAAAGGAAAAATAATAGTGGCATCCCTATGATGCCATCATCTGCCACCAGTCCCAGCCATGCCAGGCAGTAAGTGGTGAATCAGCTCCCAGTGGATACCATGGTAGTGTGGCCATACAGCACACGCCTGCAGACCACCTCTTCTACTGACACCAACAGACACCAGCACACGCATGCAGCACTGTGGGCATGGAGAGTGTTGAGGGAGGGTGTACAGTGTGGGCTTTACCACAGACTGGGTGCAGCCACAGGCTGGGACAACTCATGCAGTGCACATGGGCCAGTGTTGGGAATACTCCAACACCAGTGTGCCTGTCTGATGGTATATACCCCCACCAGCGACATACCACACATCTGTACAGATACCACAACACACACAGCCAGCTGAGTGTATGTCACTGTGAGCATCCCGTGCCAGTGGTGCAGCATCTGTGGGTCATCACAACAACATGAAAATAATGTCAACTGTCAGTAAACACCTGCAAGTTGGGCCTGTCACTGTGTGCAGTGCAGTGGCCATCACTGCCCTACACACCATAGGCATTGCTGTGTTTCTCACACTACTGGCCCCCTTGCCACTGTAGTGTCTGTTGTGCACTGTAGTGTGAACTACAGTTTGACAATTGCATGCAGCACCGCCACCTGTGCTTGTGCTGTGTGGTCCCCTAGGGCACAATATTCTGTGCTGTACTGTACAAATGTAGCCTGCATCTACCACCATGCACTCCCAGACAGACCTACTGGTGGAGCTGTGGGCAGAGCCATCCAGCCCCTCTACTTCCAGACTGATCTACAGGTGGAACTGTGGGACCCTGCAATAGTGCAGGGCAAACTGCATGCAAATCAGGTCATAATGAGATGCTAATCTGGATGTTTGCCCACAGGCTACCTAAGTAGGCTCATTCAGGTGTCACTTTTGAATATAGCACAGGTTTGCCCTGAGCAAACGTGATTGCTCCTGGCAAACGGCTTAGCTCCGTACTAAACATGCACAAATGTGTTTGCACCATGCAAATGTTTCGAAATTTTTTTTAAATTTGGGCACAATGTAATTTCACATGCACTGCTGCTTGCAGCTTTACTGAGTCCACTCCTTTGAAGTACACATACTGGCCACATAGAATACATTTATCTTCCTTCATGTCGCTCTGACTGGGATGCTGTTGTGGTTTGCACTTCCTGGTTGCTGTATTCAGAGCTGTCTTATTCCCGGGCTAGTTTTGCACTGCACTCCCAGCACAGTGTACCCGGCTTCCTTAGCATGCTATATTCAGCAGGTTTAGCACTGGGGCTATCCCTTTTGAATATAGTGGACTATTGGGTCTGGGCTAATTTAGCACAATGGGCAGTGCTAATTTAGCCCCTGGGCAAAGTTTTGAATATCTGGCCCCACGAATCTTAATCAGTTCAGATAAGACTGCTATGCTCTTAATGTCTCCTTCCTTTGAGCAGCGTCATAAAGCAAGACCTGTACTTGCACTAGTGTTAATTTTTGACCCAGAGACTACTGCAAAATCCTATAATGTAGATATTGCCAGTTCAACTAATTCTTTATTTTTACACAATACAAATGTCATCTGTATAGGCTATACCTTTATTTCTAGTAGACCTTCTTTTGCAGACAGGGCATTATCCCAAGGTCATGGTGAATTATTCTTAATATTGGGGCTAAATTAAAAGCGTACAGTAGGGGTCTCAGGGGAAGCACTGCCTTATGGCTTTGTGCATCCCTATCATTCCACTTCAGTGCCTGTTGACACTGGGTTTGCACATGACTGATATATGCACAAATTTTATCCAAGATACAAATTTAAGTGTAATTCCGTAATGTTCCAAAACATGAAATAAAAGTCTTGTGTCACATGCTCAAAAGCTTTTTTCATGATCTACACTTAATATATAACTAACACATATTTAGTATATAACTAACACTATTAATACAGTCAATATTCAATAATTTCTCTGAGCAAGATCTGGTTTCCCTGTATTGCTGTCCCAGCAATAGAGCACTAGAAATTATGTGAATTTAAACTTTGCTGGTGAAGTAGCCACAGAGTGGCTGAAAGTTGCATTCACAAAGCTTTGCTAAGTTTCTGTGGACCCTAGGAACTTCAACTTTGCTGAAATTGCAATGATTGTACTGTGAATTGCCCATATTTTTGGCCAGTTTATTGATATTGATTGGATTTTGTAAATTAATTGAAAAATGTCAACTTTCCCTTTCAAAGCTTCACAAATTTGTTGACTTTATACTTTGCAAATTTTACAGAATTCATGAATTAATTTGCAAAGTGAATTTTGCCACTTCTCCATCCATAAGCATGAATGATAAGGAATTACAAGATGGTCTGCTACTTTTTCTAAATGGTTGCAAAGGATCTTAATTTACATGTTCATATCCATATACAATAAGTAAATCCAGACATTCAGAAGTGGAACCTTTGCAAAAGAGCACTTATGCTCAAAGGTGTTTTCAAATAATAAATAAATAAATAAAAATTGATCTCCTATTTTTGAGAAATGTGGTCCCTGTTTTGTATTGTAATAAAAATATACCTTGCTCTTGTGAGGTGGTACACCCAGTCAAATCAAACAATATTTAAATATAGTACTCAAAATGGCTAATAAATATGTCTGAGAATGTCAGAAAACTCTGATGTCTGACCATTCAGGCCTAGAACTGTTTTATTCTTTATGACTTTATGGCTTACATGACCTCATTTGTTATGATGTCCTTAATCAGGTATTTTCCTAGGCTGTTTGGCAATGGACCTATTCGTATGACCAAATAAAATGTCACATGGGTCTGTGTTGGGAGTGAACCTGGTACCTATCATGCCCCCTATGTAGTCCTTTGCCTACTGCATTATGTCTAGTGGGGAAGTCTTCAATGTACCACCCGTACCTAATACTTCCATAATCTCTTTACATTTCACCCAGTTTTAACATCCATCCTATACATCTCTGCTACATTGTGCAGCTTGTGTTCCATATCATTGTTCTGTTAAGAGAGATGTAGCTCTGCTGTACTAGTAGAGCTTAATCTCAGATTTTAACCTAGTTGTCTGATCTTCTGGTATGCTGTTGCCCTGCTGTTTCCACAGTCTACACTATATGACTGTGAATGTAACATCAGGTATTTGAAGAAAGAATCCCTTTTCTGTTTGAAAGTTGTCCTGATTAATATGAGTTTTAGGTCCTGTTTCATCTCCTTCTACCAGTCAGCAGCACTGTCTTCCATAGTGGCCAGTGTGCTACGAGCATGCAGTAGGCTCTTTACAGCTTCTGGTACCCTAGTATCTGATAATAGTGTATACTTCAGCCTGCTTATCCCAGAATTGGGAATGGATTGATATGCGGTATTGACCTGACATCCCAAAAGACAATGATTTGATGCTTCTGTGAGCACAACTTTTGCAGTAGCCACTTTTAGGGACTTTCTCAGAAACAAGAAGTCAGTTCTAGTAGACAATTGGTTTCTGTGGTATCTGTGCCCCCCACCATTTTTGAGCGGGGTCCTATAGCCATCCTGCAATTTTACTGTAAGCACCATTTTCTTTAAGAAATTCATGTCACAATAGGTTATGCTATTTTTGTCTGTTCTATCTTCATTCCCTCAACCAACAATAAAAGCATCCCAAAATGACTTTTTTTGCTCTGTGCAAATATAATTGCACTTTTTTAATAGGCATACCATAACCACCTTTGCCTTTGGTATGCAACAAATTTAGATTAGGTGAAAAGGCACACATTTTATCAAGTCAAGTAACAAAGCCTTTCCAGATTCAATTTCTACCAGCTGTTGAACTGAAATATCAATATTCATAAATACAATTCCAGTTTATCTTTCCTACCCATCGGCCAATTATGGAAGATCTTTCAGGTTAGAAAAGTAACTAAATCTCTCTTTATTGTTGGTTGTATTGTCTGCATTAAGCACTGAAATACAGATGTTGGCAGCAGAATGGAAACATAGAATCATAGACTTTGTTGGTAGATAAGATTTTACTTGTTCTATCTAGTTGTTTATTTTTTTCTTTTGTTTATATTGTTTCTGTAGATGTATGACGGGGATAATTTCTACTTTGCAGGCCAAGAGTTTTTGTACTTTGTTTTATATGTTTGAAGTTTACTAGTGTTGTGTTTTACCATTTACTGGAAGATTGTTTGTAGGTATTTACTATTTTTGGTGGTGAAGTATTTTTTATATCTATTCTGGGCTTTTCTGTGCTTTTGTTGTATGTTTTATTGTTTTTTTTTGTATATTTTTTGAAAATATTCTTGTTCTGTATTTTTGTTTTCTCTGTGAGGTGGGTTTATAGGGGTTTCTATAATGTTCTTTTTCATTGTTTCTTCTAGGGGGTGTGTATATTGAGATTACCTTTAATTGTTTCTGATATGGTTTTGATGTAAATTTTGCATTATTTTTTAGTTGTTTACTGGAGTGTTTTTACTTTGGTATGTTTTTTCTGGAGATGTGGAGTTTTCAGAATTGACACTTTGTTTCTCTAGGTGGGTTTTTACCACATTATAGACAGTGGTATTTACTTGTTTTCTGTGTTTCATTTCATATAGTGCTAGTATTAGATGCTATGTCATTAGAGCAAATGTATTATGTTGGCTAGTTTTTTGTGTTTCTACATTCTAATTTTATATTTTAAATTTCAGGGGGTAAATTTTGGGGATGGGGTAGTGGAATTTCAGTATTTGCATTAAGTGATTTACTTTTAATGTTGGTATCTTGATGTTTGTTTTGTTTTGCTTATTTTAGGTTTTTGTTCTGTGTATTTTTTGTTATATTTTTGGACCTTTGTTGATTCTTGAGGTACTTTGGAATCAATAAGGTACAAGGTGTAGCATCTTTTCTGTAGTGCAGATGTGCAGAAACAAGGTGGAATAATTTGAAGACAGAGTGGGGCAGCTCATGAAGAAGTATTTTTTCACAGAGAGGGTGGTGGATGCATGGAATAGCCTTTCAGAGGAGGTAGAGGTGTCAAAAACAGTGGGGGAATTCAAGAATGCATGGGACAGACGAAAGGCAATTCTAGTGGGGGATAGGATGAAGTAGGCTGTTGGTTAACCAAGATCTGCAGTTTATCTGAAAGTAGGGAAATGGGCAGATTAGGCGGGCCAAGCAGTCCTTATCGAACATCAACGTCTATGTTTCTGTGTTTCTATCTGCTCTCCTCCAGTACTCAGGAACCACTATCTTTTCTGTGTTTTATTGACTAGAACTGTCAGAGGTGCAGCCAGTGCCTCCCTGAACTCCCTCAGCACCCTTGTGTGTACCCATATGGGCCTATAGCTTTATCCACTTTCAGATTTACAAGTTTTCTCAGGATTCTTTCCTCTGCATGAACTTGTGCCTACCTCACCCCCAGTGTTCCTGTTGCTTTTATATGATCCATCCACTTCCCCTTCCACTGTCAAGACTTAACACAAGTATCTGTTCAAGATATCTGCTTTTTTCCTGATCCTCCTCTGCACAGTCTGCCCCATCATTCTTAACCTCACAGTCCATTACCTTGTTTTCTTCTTTTTACTTATTTGCCAAAAAAATGTATTGCCCTCTTATTTACTCCTTTGACTTTCCTTTCATCAGTTTGCACCTTTGCTCCCCTCACCACTTTCCCAGATTCTCTCTGCTTTTCCTGGTAAACTCCTCTATTTTCTTCCCTCTGCATCTCTTTGTACCTCCTGAATGCTACCCTTTTAGCATTAACCTTTGCAACAACTTCCCTTGAGAACCATGGTCTTCCTTTTTTTCTCCTGTTTTTGCTCACTTCTTATGTACAAAGGCTGGCTGCCTTCCTTATGCCATGCCTTAATTTTGCCCACTGTTCCTGCAGCCCAACCAGGCCATCCCCCGGTTAGATCTTCTCTGAAACATTCACCCAAGTTTTTAAAAGTCTGCCCTCCTGAAGTCCAGGATCCTCATCTTTCTGTGGTTTTCTTCTGCTGCCATCTTTATGTTGAACCACACTGTACAGTGATCACTGGTCCCCAGGTGGCATCCCACCTTGACCTCTGCAATACTGCTCCTGTTTGTGAGCACAAGGTCCATTTTTTTCTCTATTATAAGTGAGCTTCCAGACTAGTTAATTGAGAAATGCCCCCTGCATGGAGTCCCCAGGGTCCCCACCAGACAGAGTGAGCTAGTAACCAGAAGGGCAACACTGTCCACCAATCTCCTAAAGGCAAGGCTTTGCAATGCCAGATTAATCAGGAACAAGACCGCAGTTATATCGACTTGATTTCCATGGTCAATCTGGCTTGCATTACAGAGACCTGGGTGGGGTGATGATGCTGGTCAAGTTTTAGAGGCTGCCATTCCCCCCAGGTACTTGGTAGTGCACTGACCCAGAATGGAGTGCAGGGGCGGGGGAGTGGCCATTTGTTTTAGAGCAGAACTTGGCTTCATTGTGCACCCAGTGGGGAAGCTTTTAAATGTGTGGCCATGCATGGCGGTCTGGGTGCAAGTTGCAGAATTCTCCTCATGTACCATCCCTCTGGAGCAGCAGGTAAATTACTACAGGAGGCAGCCAACTTCATTGTCAGTGGAACGTTGGAGTCAGCCAGATGTTTAATTCTGGGTGACTTCAATGTTTGAGCTGATGAAGAATCTTCCAGGCTAAGTTGCAACCTCCTCCAGATGATGTCATCTCTGGGCCTGTCGCAGGAAGTTTCCTCCGTGACCCACCAGGGGGTGGCCATATGTTGAACCTGGTTTTCTCACTGGGGCTTGAGGTTACCAACCTGAAGACTGACTGGATCATTTGGTCTGATCATTCCATGGTGAAGTTTTCATTTGGGGCCCTCCTTGAGAGCCTTACTCCTGCAGAGATAGTAAGCTACTGCCCTTTGAGGGGTTGGACCCCAGAGAAATTCCTGGAGGTAACTGATCTATCTAATGTGGGTCATGCTTGCATAGGGGGTATGGGTGAGGCCAATGCCACCAATAATAGGGCAATGTTGGCAGTACTCGACTCTCTTGCACTAGTTTGTGTATGACCCAAATCCTCTCACTTGAGGTCCCCATGGTTTGATGGAGAACTCAAGGTGATGACAATTTTGGGTTGGAGTTTAGAGCGCTGCTGGTGGAAGTCCAAGTTGGAGGTGGACAGACTGGCCCTGCACTCCCACTATGGTGAATATCAGGGGGCAATCACCAGTAAGAGGGCAAAGGTCCTGTCCAGGGAGATTGCTGCTAGGAAGAATCAACCAACTGTGCTCTTTTGGACTGTGGACAGGCTATTAAACCCAGCCTGTCTACAGCTGAAAAAGCCTTTTCTGATGAGTTACGGTTGCGCCATGCGCAATAGGGTTGCGCCTGCACGAAGTCCAAACTTGCTCCATTCTGCGATATTCAGCAGGAGGCAGTTGCACCACAGAAAACATGCTGAGCAACAGAGCAATGCAAATTAATGCATGCTGAACTGGAGGGGGAGGAACCATGCATAAACTGCACAGCCCGATATTTAGCCGGGCTGTGCAGAGTTGTGCAGGCGCAACCCCCAACCTGCACCTGCAGGACTTTGAGCTCCCAAAAAAGGCTTAAGTCGAGGGCCACCCACAGGTGAGCTGCTGTATTGCAGGGCGCAACACAGCAGCTGCCACCTGTGGCTGGCCCCTAACCCAGTCCTGTGCCCCCACGCGCCCGATCGCGGGCATAGTACTCCCCCACCAGCCCGATCGCAGGCATCAATGTGCGCTCCCCCTCCCGTTCCATATCCCTGGTGGTCCAGTGGACTGAAATGCCCGATCGCGGGTGGTATGTATAATAATTCCACCCCCTCCCGTACATCCCTGGTGGTCAGTGGACGAAATGCCCGATCCTGGGTGGTATGTGTGATAAAACCACCCCGAACATAGCCCTGGTGGCTAGTGTCCCCGCCATACCCACCCATGAAGCCCCACCACCCGCTCCCCGGCGGCTGGCGGGCAGCAGTATCCCACCGCCTGCCGCCCGCTGCCTGCCGACTGACTGCCAGTATGGCTGCCGCCCATTGGTGCAGAGCAAGAGCCAATGGGCGTGCAGCATACGTACATGACAGTCCAGATTTGTGATTCACAAATCTGGACTGTCATGTTATCGTATGAGCTGCACGCCCGATGGCTCTTGCTCTGCACCAATGGGCGGCTGCAGCCTACCACAGGCAGTCAGTCAGCGGTGTGGGTGCAGGGTGGATGCTGCTGCCCGCCAGCCGCCGGGGAGCGGGGTGGTGGGGCTTCATGGGTGGGTATGGTGGGGGACACTAGCCACCAGGGCTATGTTCGGGGTGGTTTTATCACACATACCACCCACGATCGGGCATTTGGTCACTGGACCACCAGGGATGTGTGCGGAGGGTGGGGTATACCTTACTACCAGCGATTGGGCAGTTCGGTCCACTGGACCACCAGGGATGTGAACAGGAGGGGAGGGAATTATTATACATACCGCCACGATCAGGCATTTCGGTCCACTGGACCACCAGGGATGTGTACGGAAGGGGGGTGGGAATTATTATACATACCGCCCGCGATCGGGCATTTTGGTCCACTGGACCACCAGGGATATGTACAGGAGGAGGGTGGGGAGCCACATTGATGCCCGTGATCGGGCTTGTGGAGGGGAGTACACTATGCCCGCGATTGGGCTGCAGGGGGCATTGGTCCCCGATGGCTGCTGCCTGGCAGGGCGCCAGGCGCAAGTCCTCGGGGATCGGCACACCTACATGCTAATGGCATGCAAATGGGGACATAATCACATGCAAATGGCCCCCCTGCACCTTGCATGAATTATAGCCCCATTTGCATGTCACCTTTTGAATATCATGATTTTGCACATGGCACAATGGCACTTGCGCCACCGCAAGTTGAATGCTCCACTCTGTCAACTTGCGGTGGCACAAGTTCCACTGCGCCATGCACAGTGGCTGTGGCTGGGGGGTGATATTCAAAGGAGTTGCTCAATAGCTCAACTCCTTTGAATATCGCCCAGGACAAACCCCAGCACAACTATTTTGCGCAGCTCAAGGGCTTGCACCTATGAATGGTGCAGTTTGAATATCCAGCCCAGTGTGTTTTAATTAATTTACAGAAAAATAGAGAAAACAGTATCTACAAGTCTATATCCCCGTGAACAAGGTCATTTTGTGGGTGAAACGTAGGGGACTGTACACAATAAAAAAGAAATTACATCACAGACAACTTGTTTTTGAATTTGTCAAGGACCACCCCTCTCCATTTTGTACAAATGTTTTAAATATCCCTAGCAGTATAGCGGCCCCCCCGATCTGTATACAAAACATTATGTTCTGCATATCTCTGGTAGTCTAGCACCCCTCAATGTGTATTAAATAATCTTTTTTTATATCCCTGGTAGTCTAGCGGTCCCCCCAATCTGTAAACAAAAAATAATGTCCTTATCCCTGGTAGTGTAGCGGCCCCCCCAATCTGTATAAAATGTGTACTGTTTTGTATATCCCTGGTAGTCTAGCAGGTCCCCCACAATGTTCATTAAGTAAATAATGGTCTTCCTATCCCTGGTAGTCTAGCACCCCCCCCCGATCATCATAATATAAATTAAGATCACCCATTCCCTGGTAGCCTAATGGCCCCCCACCCCACCCCATTACTTTCTGAGCACCTCTTTGCATTAGCGCTGCTAATGCACACAGTGGTGGCTGTACATGGAGGTGAGAGGTGGGCTATGCCAGTTGCCAGCTGGGGATGTGTGGGGGGTGCTGGGTGGACTGGCACGACTGGGTAGGGAAGGGTGAGGGCCACTAGACTACCAGGGAATGGGTGATTATAATTTATTTTATGATGATTGAGGGGGCACTAGACCACCAGGGATATGGAGAAGTATATAAATTTGATACAGATCGGGGGGCCCAAATTTCTCTCATTCACTAAAAATACCACCAACACCTTAACCTGGTTCAAGGTCAGTTGGCATTTATCTGTATCCCCCTCCCCCAGGTAGTGCCTGAAAATTGGCAGGATTTGTCTAGTGCACTTACCTGGTCAACAAAAAACCCTACTCTTTTCGATAAGTACCATGGGATCATTAACATCCACCTGAACTACCACCAATCAAGGCAGATGGGACCTTAGTTTAACATCTCATCCAAAAGACTGCACCTCAGAAGTGCAGCACCCCTCTCATGCTGCACTACAGTATCAGTACTGGGAAATTAACCCAAGTGCCAGATATGGGAACTGAACCCACAGCCCTCTGATCTCCCTGCTTCAGAGGTGAGTGTGCTACCTGCCGAGCCACTGACACTTGTCTAGCATGTTGTGTCTAGTATGGGTTGTGTGTTGTGTTTTAGGACTGATGACACCAGAGTAAATTGTATGTGTTGGTGGAAGCATGGGGCAAGCTGCCAAGTTGTCCATAATGATATGTGTTTGTGGGAACGTGGATCCTCCGGAGTGAGAGTTAGAACTGACAACCCCACGCCGCACCCCATCTGTTGGTGTGTAGAACACGGGAGCATATGGGTGGGGTGTTGGGATGGTAACCATAACACTGCATTTCCACAGGTTGTTTCACTCTGGAAAAACTCTAACTGATGCATTAACTGAGTTTTTTGCCACGAATTTCCCTTCTTTTTGAGAAAGTGTAATATAAATAGTAAATTGTATGTGTTGGTGGGAGCGTGGGGACATTTGGGCTACGCTTTCTCAACCTTATTCTTAATGCACCCGTACAGTACACAGAAGCAGGAAACCATACTGCAGCCCTGTAGTGTAAGGAAGTCTTTTAACAGTGATTTGCCAATTTCCTTTCTTTTTGAGATTGTGCAATATAAATAGTGAATGGTATGTGCTGGTTGTGAGTGCTTCCACCAAGCTGCCCATTTCTTCGTAATACTGTAATGCTAACAATAACGGTAACTGTACCACAAATGCTAACACTAACAGTAACGCTAATGTTAATGGCAACGCAAATGTTAACAGTAATGCTAACAGTAAGGGTAACACCAATGCTAACGGTAGCAGTAATGGTAATGCTGACAGTAATGCTAACGGTAATGCAAGCGGTAATGCAAAAGTTAATGCTAATGCAAACACAAATGGTAATGCAAATGGTAACACAAATGCAAGTGCAAACACAAATGCAAATGGTAACGCTAACGTGAACGCTAACAGTAATGCAAATGCAAACACTAACGTTAATGCAAACGGTAACTAAATGCAAACGGTAATGCTAATGGTAGTGGTAATGATAATGGTAATGGTATTGCAAATGCAAACACAAATGCTAATACTAATGGTAGCAGTAACGCAAATGCAAACACAAATGCTAATGCTAACATTAATGCCAACGTTAATGGTAATGTTAACAGTAATGCAAACACAAATGCTAACACTAACGGTAATGCTAACGTTAATGGTAACACAGAAGCAAATGCAAATGTTAATGCTAATGAAAATGGAAATGGTAATGCAAACACAAATGCTAGTGCAAATGCTAACAGTAATGGTAATGCTAACGCTAACAGTATCGGTAACAAGAATGCAAATGCAAACGCTAATGCAAACATAAATGCAAATGCTAATGCTAATGGTAAAGGTAATGCTAATGGTAATGCAAACGCAAATGCAAGCAGAAAAGGTAATGCAAATGGTAATGAAAATGGTAAAGCAATTGTAAACGCAACCACTAATGAGAATGCCAATGGTAATGGTAATGCAAACACAAACGCTAATGCTAACAGTAACACAAATGCCAATGCAAACGTGAATCCGAAATAACATTGTTTCCGAGATGGGCATCAAAAAGCACAGTGAATACAAAGAATGTGGGCATAATTGTGGGCCTTGGACATAAAAATGAGCAAATGGAAGAGTAAATTGCTAATATATCATGAACTGTACGAGGTAGAAAAAAAATTTAAATGTCGTATTATTTATGGCTTTCCAGGCTAGTTCTGTACTTAGCCCTCCAGTGGGAGACTAAGAATTTTTTTGATGAAAAGTCTGTATTTTGAACCGTTTTTGAGATACGGGACCAAAAATGTGTGCCGTAATGTTATCCTAAGGGGAAAAATGCTAAACTTCGGAGTGTAGTAACTTTGGACCCCTTTAATATTTTGGCACCAAACCACCTAAAGGCACATCTGTGGGGTTTTGGCTTTCTACACTGAAAATTTGAGTCCAAATGACCAAACCATTTTGTTGCAAGAAGGTGGCAAAGATTTGCAGTTATTTTGGCCATACTTTCTCAAAGTACTTTCGCAAATCACAACACTTTCGCAGTCAAAATCATGAAATGATCACATTTTCAAAGGTCAAGTTTTGGGTATCATGAGTAATTATCAGGGTAGCTCCCTGCAATTATCTTTTAATCTAAGTGTGCCACCTGATTTGTTGTGTTGTTTCTTCCCTCCACAAACTGAGCCATCTGGTTCCGGATTACAAAAGTGTGTTGTGCAAGTTGTGTATTCATTACAGGGCCCTGACCAGCTGCAATGCCAGCCTACCCCGGGCAACAGTCCTGGCTAGCCCACCTTCCACCTCCCCTGGGTACCCAGAAGTGTGACTGTTTGAGGGACTATGATTGCATGCATAACTGTGTGATTGATAGAGAAATTAAGCCAATCGAGGTAGTCCAGAGGAGGGCAACTAAAATGGTGCAGGGTCTGCAAGAGATGCCATATCAGGAGAGACTAAAGGAGCTTAATATGTATACCCTTGAGGAAAGAGGGAAGGGGGGGGACATGATAGAAATTTTTAAGTACCTCAGTGGAATCAGCAAAGTCCAAGAGGGTAGCATCTTTCAGAAAAAGAGACGTGCAAGAACAAGGGGACACAATTTAAAGATAGAGGCGGTTCAGGGGCAATGTGAGGAAGTATTATTTCACAGAGAGGGTAGTGGATGCATGGAACAGCCTTCCTGAGGAGGTTGTGGGGTCTAAAACTGTGGGAGAATTCAAGAATGCATGGGACAGACATAAGACAATTCGTGTGGGGGTAGGAAGAAATAGGCTGTTGGTTAACTAGGATCTGCGGCCTATCCTGTAGGTAGGAAAATGGGCAGACTAGATGGGCCAAGTGGTCCTTATCAGCCATCAAAGTCTATGTTTCTATGTTTCTATGTTAATTAATCTGATTGTCCACTTCCTTGTTCAAATCCCCAGAATAAATCAGATCTACTTTTTCTGCATGGCAACCAGTCTGTGGATCCTGTGTGGGCCACTGGCAGGAATCGAGGGGGGTTACAGTGTCCCAGAGTGCTGTTCCCAGTCTAATTTCACCACTAATAACCCTGACCTCTGGGTGGAGGCACCCATTTCAGAACTCAGGCCCCTTAACCTACTGGTTGCCCAGCAGGCAGGGGTGGTAGCCCTTGAGGTAGTGCCACCTAGGGGTTACCCTCAGAAATATGGAGGGAGCAGGGAGGTGAGGAGATACTGTGGGCCACTCTGACAAGAAGGAAAGGGTCCACAATTAGAACAGAAGTGATCTACAGACCTCCAGCACAAGGAAAAGAGGTTGATAAGGAAATGGTGGAAGCAATCTGGAACATGGCTCACAAGGGGGAGCTACTGGTAATGAGAGACTTCAATCTATCTGATGTGGAATGGAGTCTCCCCACTGCAGCTACAACCAGGAGTAGGTACCTCCTGGAATCCATTCAAGGTGAGTTTCTCAGACAATTAGTGTTGGAACCCACCCACAAGGGAGCACTTCTGGACACAGAACTGTCAAATAGGAACAGTGTGACTAGCGTCAGAGTGGGGGACCACCTGAGAAACAGTGACCACCATACAGTGTGGCTGAAGGTAAGGACTGGGTTAGAGTCAAATCACACAAGGGCTAGTGTCCTGGATTGCAGGACAGCAGGTTTTAAGAAAATGGGAGATTGCCTGAGGGAAGCCCTGGTAGGGACAGGAAAACCTGGGGGGTGGGGGGTTAAGAAAGGTGGGAAAAAATAAAACAGGGACTAGGCGAGCTATAAACCACTGTGTAAAGTAGGTGAGCAAGTGCAAGAGGAAAAGGAGACAACTATGGTTCTCTAAGGAAGTAGAAGAAAAGGTAAGAGCAAAAAAGAGCATTTAGAAAGTACAAAAAACACAGAAGGATGGGGAGGCTTACCAAGAGAAACAAAGGGAGGCAGGGAAGGCAGTTAGAAGTGCAAAGACACAGACAGAGGAAAGGATTGCCAAGTAAGTGACAAAGGGAGATAAAACATTTTTAGATGCACAAGTTAATAAAAAGTACAAAGGGGGGGGGGATAGTAAGACTGAAAGGGGAAGGAGGGTGCAGTGTGGAAGAGAACCACCAAAAAATGGATTTATTAAACAGATATTTCTGTTCATTATTTATGGAGGAGGGGGAAGGAAACAGACCAAGGGTAAAGAGCAAGTGTATAAAAGGACGTGAAGTGGACACAAAACAATTTACAGAAGAAAGAGTGCTTAGGGAACTATCAAAGATAAAGGCAGACAAAGCAATGGGGTCAGATGGGATGCACCCCAGGATACCGAGGGAACTGAAAGAGGAGTTAATTGCACCTCTGACAGTCCTTTTCAACATGTCATTAAAAACAGGGGCAGTATCACTTGACTGAAGGACGGCAGATGTAGTCCCACTTCACAAAAGTGGAAAAAGGGAGGAGGCAGTTAATTACAGGCCAGTCAGCCTGACGTTGGAGGTAGGCAAGGTAATAGAAACACTATTAAAGGAAAGAATTGGGGAATACCTAATTACCAATAACCTGCTGGATCAAAAGCAGCATGGTTTCACAGGGGCAAGATCCTGCAAGAAAAACCTTGATTGAGTTATTTGATTGGGTGATCAGGGAAGTGGATCTGGGGCTAGCATTGGATGTGGCCTACCTGGATTTCAGCAAGTCCTTCAACGCCATTCAATATAGAAGGCTGTTAAACAAGCTGGGAAGTCGAGAAGTAGTTCCTAAGGTAGTAAAATGGGTAGAAAATTATCTGGGCAATAAAAGTCAGAGGGTGATGGTAAACCACAGTCACTTTGGAGTAGGCAAAGTGACCAGTGGTGTACCACAAGGATCAGTACTAGGGCCAGTCCTCTTCAATGTCCTCATCAGTGAAATTGCAGAAGGGCTAGAAGGGAAATTATGCTTGTTTGCAGACGACACAAAACTCTGCAACTGAGAAGACACACTGGGAGGAGTGGAATAAATGAGAAGTGATCTAGAAAAGTTGGAAGAATGGTCAAGGGCTTGGCAATTGGGATTTAATGCAAAGCAGTGCAAAACAATGCACTTGGGGTTTAATAACCTGGGGGCAACCTATCAACTGGGAGGAGAGGTATTAACAGTTACAAAGCAGGAAAGGGGACCTGGGGTTGTTCATTTCTGATGACTTGAAGGTACTGAAGCAGTGCGACAAAGCAGTGGGGAAGGCTGGAAGGATGCTGGGTTGCATAGAAAGGGGACTCACAAGCAGAAGGAGGAAGGTAATTATACCCCTATACAGATCACTGGTTAGGCCACGAGTACTGTGTATAGTTCTGGAGGACCCATCTCTGTAAGGACAAAGAGAGGGTGAAGGCAGTACAAATGAGGGCAAACAAAATGGTGCATGATCTGCATCAAAAGCCCTATGGGGTAAGGCTCAAGGAACTTAACATGTACTCCCTGGAGGGAAGGAGGGAAAGGGGGATATAACAGAGACATTTGAATATTCACAAACAAAAACAAGGCACAGGAGAGAAGCATTTTCCACAGAAAAAAGATGCACAAGGACAAGGGGTCATGCTATGAAGTTAGAAGAGGCAGGCTCAGAGGAAATGTGAGTAAGTACTTCTTTATGGAGAGAGTGGTTGGATGCATGGAACAGCTTTCCAGTAGAGGTTGTGGGGGCAGACACAGTGGCAGGGTTCAAGAACACATGGGATAGACATGGAGGGATCTTAGCAGTGGGGGGGGTATGATGGGAGACCAAGTAGGGTCTGTGGTGACACTATAGGTTGTGAAAATATGGCAGACTATGTGGGCCATCAGGTCCTTATCTGCCAGCAGAGTCTATGTTCCTATGTTTCTGCTGGTATCTCTATTAAAATTCCCTGGTGTCCAGTGGTTCCATCCTCCCACTCCCGATTAACCTGATAGTATATGTATTAAAATGTCTTGGTGCCCAGTGGTCCCTCCTGCTCCTGATCAACCCACCAGTATCCATATTAAAGTTCCCTAGTGTGTTGTGGTCCCTCATGCCCCTGCTCACCCAGACAGTTTTTGTCCTTTATATCCCTAGTGTCCACTGGCCTCCTCTACCTCCCATACATCTGAAACCCCCACCCCAAACCACCCTCCCAGTTCCCTCCTCTACCACTACCTCTTGGCCCCCCAACCACAGTATATATGACTCCCATGTCAACTGGTGCAAACCCTCTGCTCACCTCTGTGGCCAGTTGCCAACTAAATGACAGTTTGTGATCACGCACCTTCTATAACACTTAGTTACACAGTAGGCAAATGATCACGAACTGTCATTCAGTCAATGGCTACCTGCTGAGGTGAGCTGAGGGTCTGTGCTAGTCACCAGCAGAGAAAAGAATGTATATTGTGGTCAGGGGCTGTGGGAGTGGTACAAGAAGAGAGATCCAGGAGGGCAGGTTGGGGTGGAGGGCGTTGCATGTACGGGAGTGGGGTGACCACTGAACAGCAGGTAATTATACTACAGATATCAGTGGGGTGATTGGAGGGCTAGGACCATTGAACACTATGACATTTTAATACAGATGCTGACAAAGTTATTTGGGGCCATGGGCACCACTGGGCACCAATAAGATTAATGATATACAGTGGCGTGGTGCTTGGGGACTTGGGTACCACTGGACACTAGGGATGTTTACTGCCAATACAGGCCGACTTGGGGACACACTAGACCACCAGACACAGTCTGCAGACAGCCCTGATAGTTGCTGTGGGGAGAGGAACATACACAGTTTGCTCCAGGTGTGTAATAAAGCCTTAATGGAAGGCAAATTATACAGTTGACTGGGGACCCACCTGGAGGGATGGAGGTTTGTTCAAGCCTGATGGCCTGCATCCATCCTGGAGGGGAATCCAAGCACTCAATGATAAGTTTAAATGCTACATTGACAAGCATTTAAACAAGCAAAGGGGGGTGGCAGGCCAGCAAGGAGGGTACCTACTTGCTCACACAGCTAGCAGTGGAACCAGTGAACCAGAGGAATGGCTATCTCTGCAAAGCAGTGTGCAAAAGATGGAGATTAGTGCCCAAGAGGTGGATAGGCAGAAAAGGGGCAAAATTCAGCAGAAGGGCAGACAGCAAGGAGAACCAGGGATAAAGGACAACCAAGGAAGGGGCTGGAGTAGAACAGTGAAACAGTCTAGGGAGGTCAAATGATGGAAAGCTATGTGTGCAAATGCCAGGAGCCTTAGCAACAAGATGGAAGATCTGGAGGCTGTCATGGTGCAGTCAGACCTGGACATTGTGGCCATCATTGAAACCTAGTGTAATGATAACCACGACTGGGAGATGGCCATACCTGGCAACAACATATTCAGAAGAGACAGAGCAGGCAGGAAGGGAGGAGGAATGGCACTGTATGTGAAAAATGGCATAAGGGCCACAGAGATCCAGGAGGAAGAAAATGGGGGACAGATACTGTGGGTTAAGCTGGAAAGGAAAATGGGGACAGCCATCCGCACAGGTGTGGTCTATAGACCACCAGCCCAGGAGGAAGAAACAGATAGGGAGCTGATGCTAGCCATGCAAAGGATGGCAGACAGGGCTGCGGTAGTACTGGTTGGAGACTTCAATATTCCAAATATGGACTGGAGCATCCCAGCAACAGCATCAACTAGGAGCAGATTTATCCTGGACTCCCTTCAGGGTGCCTTCCTTAAGCAACTGGTCATGGAACCAACTCGGCAGAAGGCAATACAGGACCTTGTGCTCACAAACAGGGACAGTGTGATGGGGGTAACAGTGGGGGAGCACCTGGGGAACAGTGACCACCAGTCATTGTGGTTTGAAATCACAGAAAGAGCAGACCAAACCACACAAAACACGTATCCTGGATTTTAGGGGGCAGACTTTGGGAAAATGGGAGATACTTGAAAAGAGGCATTAAGGGAATGGGACAGGAATCAGGGGTTGAGGAACAGTGGGCAGTATTTAAAATGGGGATTACAAGAACAGCAGGATTATGCATTAAGCAGGTTAGCAAGAGGAAAAGGAAGAGAGACCATTATGGTTTCCAAAGGCAGCAAAGAAAGTGAAAGCCAAAAGATTGCATTCAGGCAATACAAAAGACACAGGCAGAAGGGGATAGGGAGAAGTACCAGGAGAAGCAAAGGGAGGCAGGGAGGTCAGTAAGGGAAGCCAAAGCTCGGACAGAAGAACACATTGCAAAATCAGTGGGTAGAGGGGACAAAACCTTTTACAGGTACATAAGTGAAAAAAGAAAGACAAAGGGAGGGATAGTGAGACTGAAGGGGAGGATGGGGCCACGTGGAGGATGACAACAGTAAAGCTGACATATTGAACAGGTATTTCTGCTCAGTTTACTGAGGAAAAGGAGGGTAATGGGTCTGAAGGAGTACAAGGGGTGAGAATGGTGCAGAAATGGACACAAGTCCCTTTACCGAGAAAGGGTCCTGAAGGAACTGGAAGTAATACGGTTGATAAAGCAATGGGGCCAGATGGGGTGCACCAGGGTCCTTAAAGAACTAAGAGAGGTGGTGGCTGAACCTCTGGCTATCCTGTTTGCGATCACTGGAAACAGGAGGTACCCAAAGACTGGAGGACAGCAGATGTAGTCCCCTTATACAAAAGTGGGAACAAAGAGGAAGCAGGAACTACAGACCAGTCAGCCTCACCTCAGTAGTGGGAAGATCATGGAAGCACTACTGAAGGAGAGATTGGTGGAACATCTGGTTGTCAATGGACTACAGGACCCAAGGCAGCATGGTTTCACCGGGGAGGTCATGTCAGACCAACCTCGTTGAATTTTTGACTGGGTGACTAGGGAGGTGGATCAGGGAGGGCAGTGGACATGGTCTATCTGGACTTCAGCAAGGCCTTTGACACTGTGCCACATAGAAGACTATTACACAAACTGGGGAATATGGGTATGGGCAGGACAGTAGTGTACTGGGTAGATAACTGGCTGGGTGGCAGGACACAGAGGTGGTGATAAATGGCTGTCACTCCACAGAGGAAGAGTGACCAGTGGGGTACCACAGGGATCAGTGCTGGGACGGTCCTATTCAACATCTTCATCAGTGACATTGCAGGACCTAGAAGGCAGAATTTCACTGTTCGCTGATGACACAAAGCTCTGTAACAGAGTAGACACCAGAGGGTGTAGACAGAATGAGAAGGACCTGCAGAAACTTGAAGAATGGCCAGGGGTTTGGCAGTTGAAATTCAATGCAAAGAAGTGCAAGATAATGTATATGGGCACAAAAACCCTGGCACAATATATCAGTTGGGGGGTGAGGATATAGCATGCACCAAGCAGGAAAGGGATCTTGGGGTTATCATCTCTGATGACCTCAAGGTAGGGAAACAGTGTGACAAGGCAACAGGTAAAGCAAATAGAATGCTGAGATGTATAGGCAGGGGCATCACCAGCAGGAAAAGGGAGGTCATAATTCCACTATACAAGACACTAGTGAGGCCCCACCTGGAGTACAGTGTACAGTTCTGGAGACCATACCTATGTAAGGACATAGACAGGGTAAAGAAGGTTCAGAGGAGGCAACAAAGATGGTGCATGGATTGCATCACAAGTCCTATGAAGACAGGTTGAAGGAACTGAACATGTACTCCCTGGAGGAGGAGGAGAGAGGGATATGATAGAGACATACAAGTATCTTACAGGGAGGAACAGGGTGCAGGAATACACTATTTTAAGTGAAAAGATGTTCCAGGACTAGAGGGCATGGGATGAAGTTGGAGGAGGCGATTCAGAGGAAGCGTGGGAAGAATTTCTTCACAGAGCAGGTGGTGGACAAGTGGAACACCCTGCCAGAGGAAGTGGTGGGGGCTGAAACAATCACGGGATTTAAGAATGCATGGGATAGACATAAAGGAATTCTGGAGGTCAGGGGTAAGGGGCAACAGACTTCTAGGAAAACATAAACTAAACTTAAAAGCTCAAATGGGCAGACTGGGTGGGCCATAGGCCCTTATCTGCTGACACTGTCTATGTATCTATGTAGTTGCACATTGCTGGTGTTATTTAGTCATTTGCATATTAAGGTATGAAAATGGCAGACTGCTCCAGTGGAGCAATCACCATTAGTGGACTATTTTTAATTAATTTTATTAATTGCTGCCGTAATCACCATAGTGTAATATTGGCCACATACCTCCTGTGATTATAGGGGCCTGGCATTTGTGAGCACATTTGGGATGGAGCTTGGCTGGTATATTGAAACATGCCTTTAGTGATTGCGAACTTCCCTTGCATAGAAACAGAAATACAGAATCTGACAGCAGAAAAGGACTGCTTGGCTCACCTAGTCTGGTCAGGTTTTCCCCACTTACTCTGTCTCCGCAGACCCCATTTGGTCTCCATCGACGACTTCCGCATTTTATCTAATATACCCTGTGTCTATCACATGCATGCTTGAAGCCCCACCCCACCCCACTGTACTTGCCTCCACTACTTCTGCTGGTAATCTCTTCCAGGCATCCACTGTCTTTTCAGTGAAAAATATTTCCTCACATCACTCTTAAATTCCCAACCCCCTTGTCATTGCATGCTCCCTGGTCCTCCTGCTTCTTTCATTTGAAAGAGACTCCACATCTGTTCCATATTCAACTTTTTGAGATACTTGTAGGCCTCTATCATATCCCCACTCTCTGCCTTCTTTCTTCCAGTGAGTATATGTTGAGATCCCACAACCTCTTCTCATAGATCTCCTCATGCAAACCATGCACCATTTTGGTTCCCCTCTTCTGGACTGTCTCTACTCTGTCTGTTTCCTTTCTTAGGTGCTGTCTCTGAAATTAAACACAATACTCTATGTGAGACTATATTAGCATGTGATATCATGGCAACACCACATTCCTCTTCCTCCTCATGGAGATACCCCTCCCTATACAACTCAGCATTCCACACTAGCCCCACCAACTGCTTGTCAGACTACAGTGCCACCTCAAGGTCTTCAGCTGTGATATCACTGAGGTCCCTTTCCTGCCAAATCTGTCAGTGAGTGGGTGTATTTACAAATGTATTTAAGTGTATTAACAGATGCTGCTAATTGCCGTATGTTGTTAATTGTCTCCTTTCTATGTGATACATAAAATATTGTTTATGTAATTCTGCAAATGTTGTATCTCGAAGTATCTGTAATTAATTCCTTGTCGCCCCGGAAAAAGGGACCGTTACTGGACTCAGTGGGCCTACCAGGTTACCAAAATTATATAAATAAATAAATACTGACTATTAGTACTTCCCCCATTCTATACTTGAGGCTTGGGTTTCCATGTCCTAGGTGCATTATTTTGCACCTTTTTGACATTGAACCACAGTTGCTATGTTTTTGACCATTCCTTGAGTTCCCAAGATCCCTGCACATTTTTCACCCTTCCTGAGTGTTCACTGTATTGCTGATTTTGGTATTATCTGTAAAAAGACATGCCTTTCCTTCCTGTTCTTCTGCAGTGTACCCCTAGAAAGATATTGAACAAGACTGGTCCCAGTACCAAGCCCTGTTGTATCCCACTTGTCACACTCTCCTTTTTAGAATGAGTGCTGTAAAACAACAACCTTCTGTCTCCTGTCCTCTAACCAGTTTCTAACCTAATTTACCACTATGGATCTGATTCTTAGCTTGGTCAACTTCCTAATCAGCCATCTATGCAGCACTGTATCAAAGGCCTTGCAAATGACTAAATAGTCCACTTCCACTGCTCACCATTGATCAATGTCGCTGGTCACCTAGTCAGAAAAATCTATTAGAGTTGTTTGGTATGACCTTGCTGCTGTGAATCCATATTGGTTGTGGTCTTGCAGCCCATTTGGTTCAAGAAGTTCTATTAGCCTTTCTTTCAGTAGTGTTTCCATTAATTTCCCCATTATTGAAGAGAGACTGACTGGCCTATAGTTCTTAGCCTCCTCACTGCTGATGCCCTTATGTAGAGAGAGAATATCTGCCCATCTCACGTCCTCTGGAACCATTACTTTTTCTAGTGAGTTTTAAACAATGCTGTCAGTGGGGCAGACAGAATTTCTCTATGTTCTTTCAGTATCGTGGGGTGAATTCTGTCCAGTCCATAGCCTTGTCCACCTTCAGTGGTGCAAGTCCTCTCAGCACTGTTTCCTCTGAAAATGTACCAGTGTCTATTCCTTTTCACCATATCACTGCTTCTCCCTGGTAGTCTGTCCCCTCCACCCTTTACTGTGAAGACTGAGCAGAAGTACTTGTTTAAGCATGTTTCAATATACAGTACCTGTTATTTGCTCCAGGTACCAATATGCTCTTAAAGCAAACATTTACCAGGTACAAACCAGGACTGTTGAATATCCTGACTGACATGTCTGCTTTCAGGTAAAGCATTGCTTCTTATATCACGTCCAGTACTATTAAATAGAAAATCATCTAATGAACACCTAAAAAAGAAAAATCTTTTTAGAAATAAAAAAATAATAAGGGCCTACTTTTAAAATTTACTAAAATGTTCTGCCTGCTATTTGTTGATACTACTAGTTCTTTAAGAAGCATGGTCAGTGGGACAAAACTGAGAAACATTGTCCTGTGATCTTCTCATTGAGCTCCAGCTACTACTGTAATAATTGTACACTGACAGTGATTATCTACAGTTAAGGAAAATGTCTACAGCTCTTAGAGATGTTGCTGGAATTTATGACTGTTGTAGTGCATTCCTTGAAAAGTTAGCAATGAATACACTGCTCACAGGTCAGCAATAGTTTGCAAAATGTCAGACTTTAGATGTAGTTATAGGTGCTTCAATATCAGATGGTGAAAAGGCTTTTCAGTTAAGCAGTCTTTGTCATGAAAACTTTCTTCAAAAGGCATTTTAATTTCAGTGGTTGAACTTTAGTGTTTGTCAAAGAGCAAAGGGTTAACAGTCAAACACATTCCTATGCAGGACAAAGTAGGATTCTATGTTTCTTTTTAGTGGTATGCTATATTCATTGTCCTATTCTGTTCTGTTTGTATTTTTAAAATCTTTAATAAATTAACTTCACAAAAAAACGAGAAGATGGAATGATTAGCATTGTGTACTGGCAAGTATATACTTAAATGAGCATTAGAAACAAGAAGGCGCATGACCTTGTTTGAACACCTGTCCCCTCTGGATAGCCCAACTGATTTGCAACATCTTGTTTTTATAGTGCAGCCCTTCTTTAACTGATCCACTTCTGTAAATCTTTTTTATCCTATGTGCTACCCGGTTTGTATCGGCACACCCTCAAAATCACACCTAAGATCTTTGTAAGTAACATCTCGGTGTAACCCCCCCCCCTACAAATGGGGGTTCCCAAAAAGCCTTCCTTGGGTGTGCTTAAATGCCCTCTGCCTGGGTGGTGTCCTGTAACTCAACTGTTTAAAAAGAAATTGCATGACAGCGCCTAAACGCGTATGTGCCTGTCTCTTTAAGAGCTGCCTATTTTGCAGTGCTGTAATTGTCCTAGGTAGTGGGCGAGTGTTTCTATGCTCGAGTCCTGCCCAGGCTGCCTGATAATCGCTCCGTTTCTGCCATCGCTAATTGCATAGGAGCTCTATTAAAACATGTAACTGTTGGCTGAATATCTATTAGAGTGATAATGATGTTGTAGTTTGTCTAACCTGCTTTCTTTGCAGCAAGGACTGTTCTATCTCCACCATTCTGGTCCTGAACTGCCAAATTGGACCAATCAGTACTGTTGGAACTCTAAAATGGAGCCAGCCTACAGGGGCTGTGTGGGGTCAGAACTTGTAGGAATTGTAGTTTTGAGACTTTGGTGCTGAAATGTAACTGAAGGGGGAGCCCTTGCTTTGACTGACAGGAGAATCAGCCAACTGCACCTTTTGGATCAGAAGAAAATTCCCCAGCTGCCTGCAGCAGAGAGGCAGAACTGAGTTGGAGCTAAAAGCTCGAGGAGCTGCTGCGCCATGGAGTAGCATGGGGACTTGGCAGGAAGGCTGAGTCGGGCCTGCCCGCCCTCATCTCTCCAGCATGGAGGGATAAAAGAAGCCTTTTTAGGACTGCATCTCTGAACTATTCCTTGGTGCCCTGAGTTAAGGGCTCAACGAGCAGAAAAAAGGCAGATCTCAGTTGGGAGTTGAAGAAGCAATAGCTCATGACAGTCGAGCAGCCGACTGTGTAGTTTCAAGTGGGAGAACTGTGGAAAGGCCTGAGTTTTGGCCCGTATGCCTGCCTGCTGCCCATGAGAGGGAGAAGAGAATTATTTAGGACTGAAATCAGGCTTTGTGAGAACAAAGCAAGCCACTGAATTGAGACCAGGGTCAACCTGAAAGAAGACCGAAGATTTGCTGAATGCAATCAGTCAGGATTTCCAGCTACCTCTAAACTCCCAGTGTGTGCAGAAACTTTGTGATTGTGACCGGAGAGCAGTTTGCCTGGTATAGTAGAATCCCTTACCTGTAAATATGCTGTGTGTTGATAGTGGGTCATGATTTGGTTCCCCACTGTGTGAATTGTGTTTTGCTTGCTGGAGGCTGCATCCAGCTAAAACGGACTGAATACTTGTTCATCTCCATTTGGCCTGGGCCTTGCCATGCTGGCCCAGCCAGACTACCCATTGCGCAGAGAAAGCCATCAGTGAGAGACCTGCATGGGGATCAGCACCCTGCTCAACACCTTGGACAGGAACAATGCCTAGGTGATTTGTGTGGGCCCTGCTTCTCCTGGCACTCCAGCTCAACCACCTGCAGTCTCAATTTCATCCTGCCTGTGTCCTGTATTTGGTATCGTGAGTAACCATCAGGGTAGCTCCCTGCAACAACATCTAAATCTAAAAGTGCTGCCATCTGATTGCCTTGCTGTTTGTCTTTCACAAATTGAGCCCTCTAGCACCGGATTGCAAATAGAGTGTATTGTGCATGTTGTTTTTTTTCCTTTACAGGGCTCCAACCAGCTGCAAAGCCAGCCTACCCAGGGCAACGATCCTGGCTAGCCCATCTCTTTTCAACCTGGGTACCCAAAGTGTGTGACTGTTTAGGGACTCTGAAGTGTATGCACAACTGTTTGATTGATATAACTGTTAAGTCAATCAACCTGATTATGCCCCTTCCTTGTTCAAATATCCTTAATAAATCAGATCTAACTTTTCTGCATTTAACCTGACTGTGGTTCCAGTTTGTGCCAAAAGTGATGTACCATTGCTATTTGCTGTGCATAACCCTGTTTTACAGGGGGTTCCCAGGGTGGAGCCAGAGAAACCAGCCCTGGTGGTAAGTAAGCAATAATACCCAACAGGGTGGGCAGTATTGTGCTATACCGGACCGCCCAGGGGCATAATGAGGCCCGACGCCGCAGGCGGAGGGCCTTATAGCCCCTGAAAGGTCTGGTATAGCACAATACCGCCCACCCTGGAGGGTATTATTGCGCTTAGAAAATGGGCTATCAGTAACAGTTATATAAAATATTAGAAAAATTAAAAATAAATAAATGAAGTAAAAATGAATACAAAAAGTCAGTGTAGATGTCAAGTAGTTCCTTTACTAATGCCAGCAGAGGGCGCTGCTGCTATTTAGGCTTATTAGTTTTTTCCCTAATTCCATTGTTTCTTAGATTGTTTCTGCACCCTCTCCAACAGTAGTAAAAAAATGCAGTATTTTAGGGCTTTTGGTTTTTCCTACCACACTACACTCTTTGGAGTAGGTACCCTGCAGTTTCAGTCATTTATTTTGCTGTATGTTGTGATTGCGATCACAAACAGAACCGGGAAATTAGAAAATGAGCTATCTACCTGCGGTATCTGATTGCTGTATTTTGCGATCGCGATCGCAAAAGGAACCAGGAAATTAAAAGATGAGCTGATTGCTGACAGTTCTTTTACCTCCCTATCCCACCCGGAGTTGCAGTGAGTGTTTCCTTTGTTCTTTCTTTTTTGTGAGCCTGATCATTTCCCAGAAAAAGATACTGAAGTTGGTAAAGGAGTTGTGCCTGCTGTCAAGTGCTGTCCGAGTGTTCAACAGGATATGGTGCCGCGATGTGGTGGGTGTTGTGAGCGGAGCATGCTTAAGTAATAAACAATGTGTGGTTTCTACAATGCCACTTGGTGCAATCTGGACCATTAGTCAGGGCGCTGCCTTTCCGGCCCCCATCGGTTTACACTCGATGTCATCTGTAGTCACGGCGCTGTATTTCTGATTGTTTCTGTCAGCTAATGGCTTGAAGTGATTATGGATGTCAGCCAAAGTATTTATTGAGGTCCAGGAAGGAGGGAAAAACATTATAGATTGAGACTTCAGTTGTTGTAAGGGGAACGACTTTCTGGGTTCGCGGAGAATAAAATGGCGGCTTTTGCCAGCTGTCAAATTGCTGACATTCGAACAGCTGAGGGATCTCCGTCATGGGGCACAAAGCCTGGTACCTTTTATTGGCTGGGGTCTGTTGCCACATAGATTAGGGGTATGCAGGACCTATCAGCCAATCAGGATGCTGCATTCTTAATGCCCATTTTCTAAGTGCAAACAGTGTGGGTACTTGTATGGTGTACAAGGGGTACTGTGAAGGTAATTATTGTACAGTGTTCCGGCCACTAGCAGGGAAAGAGGGGGATTACAGTGTCCCGGAGGGCTGTGCCCAGGTTAGCTTGACCACTACCAACCCTGACCTCTGGTTAAAGGCACCCGTTTCAGGCCCTTCAACCTGCAACTTGCCAAGCAGGCAGGAGTAGTAGCCCTTGGGATAGTGCTACCTAGGGTTTACATCAGTTTAGACTTTTAATAAATGAATTGCTTAAATGTCTTATTTCTGGCTGTATGAACAGAAGCACATGGAGACAAAGGGATTTGATCAGTGTCACACAGTGGGCAAGTATCTGTCAATTTACTTTGTACATGAAATCTTCTAGTTCTCAATATGTGTGTTAGCAATCATGCTGTCATATTCTTGTAAAAGGTGTGTCAAAATGGTTCTATTAAGCAACACTTGAAACATTGTTTACATTGGCTTACCCTATGTTTTCTTTCAGTACACAGTATGTCACCTAGGTTTGTTTTCTGTCTCCCTGTCCTTCAAAAGCAACTCTGTATGTGGCCCTCCTATGGTACTTCAACCAGTGACATCATTGGCTGCAATCAGTCAGTGTCTCCTGATACAGATTTTGTTACATGCAAGGGCTGATACACTAATCAATGCAGTTTCTCAATGTGTATATTTTTTATTAAAATAGAAACTTATGCAAGTTTAAATATCACCATTGGAGCCATTGGTTAAACTGCAGTAAATGATGTCCTTGATTGGAGCACTTCAACAGTGACACAATAGTGGGACACCAGTGTAATTACCTGCTCTTCTTAATTCAACCATAGGATCTTTAATGTTTATCTGAACAATCACCAGAAATGGTCAAGAGGACCTTTATTTAACATCTCCTCAAAATGTCAGCAGCTCCAATAATCCAGGGCCTTCAGTCATTGTTTTGAAGTGTCAGCACTGTTAAAGTGTGCTACTCCTGGTTAAACAACTAAATAAAAAAAAAAAAGTAAGACACAACCTGATATGGAAATTAGAGATGTTGCAGAGTTTTCCTTATCCAGTAAAGACGTGAGCCAAGATATTCGTATGTCCAGATTAGGGCCCACTAAGTGTTTGTTCCAGCAGCATATTCGTTCTTGGAGCAAACTCGTGGTATATTAGTCTTGTCTCTCAGCTCTATCTTAGTCATCTGGGGTGACTGCAGCTACCCAGGTCTTTACTGGTCCTCTATACTAGCTCCATGATGCATCCATTAAGTATGGAATCCTAATGTTCCTCCTCCTGTCAGCTCTCTTTTTCTCTTGAGACTACTGTGCCCATATTCTTGCCAGGGATTCTCTTCTAGTAATACATACTCCTCCTCCTCCATGCTGTTGTGTTACTCTCCTCCCCCTTTGTCATCCCTTCTGGATTGGCCACTTTTTCTATTTGCCTGCCTGGAAAGGAAACAGTGCCACTTATTAGGGCCTTTTTGTCTTTACTTAAGTTCTCACTCCTGTTGGGCTCCAAATGCCTTACGATAAGCCCCCAAGTTCTCTTCCTATTACTTCTGCTTGGAGGTGATATAGAGATCAATCCTGGGCCAATCTCAGTCCCAATAAATCATACTAACCCTCTTTGGGTAAATGGCCATGGACTGAAAATAGCCCACTTAAACATATATAGCTTCCTCCCCACACTGCATGAGCTGGAAGCCTGGATTGCCCAATATAACAGAGATGTTATGGGCATTACCGAGTCATGGCTGAAGCCATCTACCCAAGATCACATCTGTCAAATCAGGGGCTACACCCTACTTAGGAATGACAGGCCAGGGAAGAAAAAGGGTGGTAGGGTGCTCTTGCTCTTTAAGGACCACCAGTCTGTCTCTGCTATATCTACAAGTGTGGCAGTTGATTCCTTTCTGGAATGGATCATTGCAGAGCTGACCCTGGGTTCCACCAAGAAAGTATACATGGGGTGAGCTTACAATCCCCTAAGGGTGGTATAGAAGGGTTCACTCAACTATATAGTGTAATAGGGCAACTCTACCCCACTAGGGACCTTATAATGGTAGGGGATCTCAATCTCAACTGGCTGTCAGACAAATAGTTTAAATACACAGAGCACCTTAAGCAAATCACCCTATCCCAAATAATCTCCTCCCCTTCTCAGTTGAACACCTGATTCTCCAATCACTCTCTCCTTGATTGAATTCAGACTAATAGGGAGATTAGGGCCATGTCATTGGGGAACTGCCTGACTCCATCAGTGACCACCCCGCCACATACTGCATATGGTCCTGTCATAGCACTCATCCCCCACCCTGGTTTCTTTCCTTTAGGAACTTCTTCAGATTTTACTTGACCAAACTTCATGCTGATATCTAGGCGGTAGATTGGTCCACCCTTTACATGATCCCCAAATTTGACTCAGCCATCAGATTCCTCATAGAGGCTCTGTCCTCAATACAGCACAAACATTTTCTGGTCACCACATGTCATATCAAGGATAGTAACTCCATATGGCTCAGCAAAGAACTTCTGTCCCTAATGAAGCAGCAGGACTTATCTTAGGCCAAGTTTAAAGCCTCACCAACCCCCATGAACTGGTTCAACTATAGGAGACTTCCAAATCTATCTAAATATGAATTCAAACTCCTTAAAACCATTTTTTTTAAGAATCAGCAGACCCGCAGCCTAGGGGACACTCGTCAGTTCTGGTCCTCTATAAGCCCCTTCACAAAACTGCGTCCCAAGCTAAACATGATAAATTTGCTCATGGATGAAGGATTACAAACAGAGCCATCCATAGTTGCAGACATTCTATACAAGAGATGGATGAGGTAGCCACAGAGCCATGTGCACAGCAACATCTGGTGGAGGAGGCATCTGAGAGTGCTGGCACCCAGGAGTGGATGGCCAATGCTCTTGCAGCCATCACCACTCATATGGTGGCCCCACAGCCATGTCCACCCACACACATAGAATGTGGGGCACTGGAACAGGACACAGTGCCAGCTGATGTGGATGATGGGGCACATCCAGGTCAGGGCCCATGTGGTCACCACTCTGCCACCAGGCAGGGCACCAATTCTGCTGTGCCAGAACATGAGCCAGCCATATGAAGTTTCCGCTGTGGTCAACATCCCCCTGACACGTCAAAGCCACAGGCCCCCACCTCATGTGGCCCAGCATCCATCAGGGGACATGGCCATGGTAGCCACAGCCCATAACCAGAAATCCAAGGCAGCCAGGTGCTACAGTATCCCCAGACATGGCCCCCCAAACATGACCCAGCACACCAACCGGTTCACACCACACACGGCATGCACACTGTGCACTATACATGATTTGCATCACCCCATGCCATGCAACCACACATGAGGGCAGGTGTAGCATGCACCGCTGCAGCCACCAGCTGGCCCACAGGCTGCCACAATCCCAGGCAATGCCAGTCCCCCTGTGCAGGCATGACGCATGCAGGTGTCACACTGGGTGTGCAGGTTCCCAGTGGTGTGCAGCCAATGCAAATGCTGGCTCAGTTGGGCAGTATCATCATTGCCCTCATGTGCCAAACCTTAACACCAAAAGGTGCCATGGGCTATGCGATGGTGCACCACCTGGGCCACCACGTATTCCACACTGTGTGATCCCCAGGGCATACTTCTTGCACCCTCCACTGGTGCTGGGCCATGTGTTGGCAATGGACATTCCTCTGGTTGCCCTGGTGGCTGCACATCATGGGACTCCATTACCCTGTGACACATGTAGATGTTGTGCAGCATGGCACAGACCATGAACACTCTGCACACCATGCCCAGTGATAGCATCATCATGCCACCGGTGTGGTCCAGGCAGTGGAACCTCATCTTCAGCAGGCCGATGGCTTGCTCCATGACATTGCGGGTCTTCCCATGTACCACATTCTATACCTCCTCCAAGGGGTGCTGTGGCCCCAGATATGGTGTCATGAGATAGGTCTTCAGTGGGTATCCAGTGTCACCTTTTGGGGGGGAAGGTATACAGCATTAGTAGGGTTGTTGCTGCACACAGACAGCAGGATGGTTCACTGGATGTGGTGGCTGATTACCTAACAGCCAGCCACACTCCTCTGGTTGCCAGTCCAGATGACGCTTCAACTCGCTCTGGTCGAAGATGAATGAGTCAGGGCATGCCCCTGGAAACTTGGCATAGATGTTGATCAGGATGCCCGTGGAGTCATATATGACCTGGCAGTTGATACTGTGGTACCCCTTATGGTTCTGGTACACATCCTCATTTTTGGCCAGCATCAGGACAGGCATGTGTATGCAGTCTATGGTACCCAACATGTTTGGCATGCTGTACCTGTCATGGAACGCCCCCCTTGGTAGCCCTGATGTCACCTGGCATTGTGGGGAACCAGATATGTGTGGCCCTGTGTCGTACCAGGGCATCAGTCACCTGGTGCAGTGCCCATGAGATGGAGGACTGGCTCACACCCATCACATCACCTGTGACCCTCAAAAAGCTGCCAGTGGCATAGTACTGCATGGCACAGAGCACCTTTATTTCCACAGACATGACCATGGAGCGCCATGTGCATGGCCGGATTGCATCCAAAAGGCCATAGATGTACCTCAGTGTGTCATGGTCGATGCAGTACCATTGGATGAATTCAGTATGGTGCAGCATCTGTGCCTATGCCCATTGCCTGAACACGTGTCACCGCCACCACCTCCAGCGGCCATGGTGCTCCACAATTGCATCCTCAGGAGGATCGTGTATAGCAATACTACTGGGTACATGTCCCATGCACTCCACCAAACCCACTGGCCAGTGTACATTAACCATAGACATGCACATCCACTCTGAGTGTGGCGCATGCCAGGTGCCATGGCACACATTGCCATATGGGCATGCCATGGACACCTGATGTGGGTGTGTCACCATTGGGGATGCCATAAGCAGTCCTGCAGAAATGGTAGTGGCAACAAGGGTGACAGGTGTTGTTGGTGGCTGGTGTGGCCTGCCATGCCAACTGTATCATATGGTCGCTGACACATACCAGGATGGGATCCCTGTGGGGGCCATCTGATAGGTGACGGAGAGGAGGCAGATAAGTGCTTCTGCAGGTTCATACTGGTGTGTGTGCATGGTCAATGTGTCATGGGTCATGATGCTGACCTGTTTCCCTGTGCTGTGTTGCAGGGGACCTGGCAGATGAAGGCCAGGATTGTCCTGAAGCTCCTGGACCTTGGCCCTGGAGGCACAGGGTGGTATTTGCACCACAGTAGCAGATGCTACATGACTTCCCATGGTGGTCTGCCTTTGGGAATCCACCAGGGACTACCTGTACAGGAACGATGCTGGTGACCTGTGAGCCATCTAAGTACTGTCTCAGGTACGTAGGGCAGTACTAATGTTACTGATGACGGTTCCCCTCTGAGTGCTCTTGTTGTTACAGCAGTATTGTGGACCTGTAACCTGGATCTTCCTTGAAGAGAGGCCCTTTACAGACACCACGCCACCAGAAAATCCATTCACCCCCTCCTCCAGCCCCACCATGAGCACTGCATCAGAGAATTCAGACTAGGGTGCCAGGGCCTCACTCCATTGTGGACTCATACTCTCCCACCCACCACATCCACTGTTGTTGCTTGATGTATAGGCTGTGCTGGCCTGGCCTTGTTGTTTATTTTTGTTTTTGTCTTGGGATTCATACTGGTTATAGTAAAGCCTTGTTTCTGGAGCCACTATGTGTGTATCTCTTATTCACCCTGGCATGGTGTGCCCATGCGGGAGTGTGTGTGTGTGTGTGTGTGAGTGTGGTGTTGTACTGTGTGGCATGGACTTGGTATTTGCATAGTATGGACACATGCTATTCCATGTGCCTGTTGGGTCTTATATGTGGCATATGCACCATGATGTGGCAGGCATGGCATCTCTGTGGAATTTGCATGACACTGGGGCATGGGGCATGTGCTCTATAGTACTGTGACTACTGCATTCACCAGAGGCATGTGGCTGGCATGTGTTGTGTGGTGTCTGGCATGCCATGCATCGCCCTGTGCATCGGTGCCATGACTGGTCATGGAGGACCATGCCGTGCCCTTTCTGGTCTGCCATTTGTGGCCCTACAGTGATGCACCTCCATGAATGGTGTTTATAGCAGCCTCCAGGATGCATAGTCTATACACGGGGCAGCTATGCATCCTGCCAACATACCCAGCATCGTATATGTGTGTACGCAGCTCCTCAATGTTGGTCAACATTTTCCTACCCCTACATGCCCACATATCCTCAGGGGCATGCATGTTTGTGCCATGGTCATATGCACCATACTACACACATTTCATGCATGCCGCATGGCAGCTGAATATGCACATCTGGCTGCACGCTGGCAGTATGCACTGTGCATAGGCATGCACAGCCTTTGTGAATAGGGCTCACTTATCACTGCTGGGCTTCCTATGATTTTTGCAATTATTATTATGTTTTATGCTTACTAATTTGTATGAACACTGCTTTAACTTATTACTTCCAGAGATTATGAACGGTAACTTGCTTTGACCCTTTTGCTCTTTTAATTCTTAAACAGTAATAGTAGTTGCTACTGTTGCTTTTTTGTCTTTTTACAATATGTTTATTGCAGTCTATCATTTCAGTTGGAATATTAATGGCATGGTTACTGTTGTTTTACATGTTCTAGTTGTTAATAAAGAACTTAATGTCTAAAAATAAAATGCAAATATTTTGGTAGATTTCAGATGATGGAGGCACAGCTCAATATTCAGACAGAACACTGTTCCAGAGCTACTCTTTGAAGAAATGAAATCTATGTCCAGGTTAGTAAAATATAGTGCGGAAAAGTGGCAATTTTACTTTTATCCAACAGTGTTCAAATGCAAGCAAATACAGTATACAGCCTTGTACTTATTCCACTATTTCACATGGGCATATTGCCAGATTGGCAATGCTTCTTCGAACTAGCTGCCCCTACTCTTTGACTCCAATGAGTCTTCATCGGGGGCAGGGAAAAATTTAAAAGCTATTAGAAATGTTACTGAGGATAATTGTGTGAACCAATATAGAATACACTATAGTTAGAAATATAATATACAGGTTGTAAGGTGGAGAACTGTAAATTTATATAGTACTTGCGATATTCCAAAATCCAAGATGTTAAGTCTGACCCATGTTGTCTTGTCAACATGGGAGTTCCAAAGGAGTCCACTGTAGGGAGTCACGTGATGGCATTCATCTGAGCAGCAGCTGATATCCTGAGCTCCCCCCTCTGGCCGCCTATTTTCTTATTTAAAGTGTATTTTGACCGGGCTTTTCGAGGAAATTGGCCAAAAATCTAATCTATCAACGTCTACTGATCGATTAGGTAACTCGACTTGAGATATTTCAGCCCTTGCTGGATCGTGATGGAGGTGGATCGAAGCAGGCCTTAACTAAACACACCCCTCCTGCATCTCCTGAGAAGGCCATGAAAGAGCAGAGGAACCAGGCCCCAACTAGGCCGGATTGTAGCAGTGAGAAAATGGGGCAGCCTGCCTCTAACAGAAGACAGATTTCTCCAAGAGCTTGGTTCCGTGAAGGATCTCTGATGGGTTTGACGAAATTAAATCCCTGCGTGGTGACCTCTCGGATGTTGCCAGGAAGGTCTGGATATTGAAGCTGGGTCGCCTCCGTGAAAACTGGAGAACCAGGGCGAGGAAGAAATGGCTGAGCTTAAGCAACATGTGAAGGGCTTCAAGCCAAATCCGAAGACCTTGAAGGCGCAGTCACCGTAATAATCTGGTAATAATGGGCCTCCCAGAGCTAGAAGGCCCAGACCTCATAACCCCTTTCTGCAAAGGTTTTTGCTGAAGGTGGTGGGCCCATCACCTGATCAGACCTCCTATCACCTTGAAAGGGCCCACCGCCGTTGCGACCTCGTCCTGCAGCTGGGTCCCCCCTGCCCGATTATTATAAAATTTTTGAGCTATCTGGACAGGCTGCATGTTCTTCAAGTCTCGGATCTTAAGGAGATTTTTGTAGAGCGTTTCAAAGATCCGGATCACCCAGGACCTTCAAAGAGATCAGTGCAAAGAGGCAGCTTATCATCATATTGTGCAAAAACTTATTGCAGCTGCAATACCTTTTAGAATGGTTTACCCTGCCACCCTTAAAGTAACTGTTGGGAACATGGCCACGAGCTTTGACACCCCTGAAGCGGCTCTCAAGGATCTGGCTGGCAGACTGCCTGAGCTTTTCAAGGGTTCCGGCTGAATAATTATTGTGGACTTTTTGAATTCTGTTATTGTCTGCTTAGTGTGCCCTTTCTGTGGTTTGATTGTTTGTTTTGTCCTGTTGGTGATGAGGCTGCCGTCTCCCCCTGACCCTCTGTTTTCTGTCCTGTGCCCCCCCGCCCCTCCTGTCGCTTACCTCGGATGATGTGGTCTGACTGTCCTTCCGTTGTCTGGTCTGGTGTTCCGATGTCTCCGTGGGTCCTTGGGTGGGTGGCATCGAGGATCCAGCGAGGTGGGGTGGTTTTGCCTAGGCCCTGGTCGGCGCACGCTCTGGGCCTTCCCTTGTTGCTGGGCCTGCCTCTGATTAGGGGAACGTCGGTTAGGGTTGCGGTTTCCGGGGAACTTCTCCGGAGTGTTGCGCTGTTTGGGTCCGGCTGCTTTTAGGGTCCCCAAGAAACAGCAACCACATTGGTGCTTCGGTGTCTCTTCCTTTGCCTCTGGAATGCCGTTGTTGGCGGGCTTGGTCCCTGAGCTGGAGTCACACTATCGTTGGTAAGTGGACCAGTTAATCTCGTCCAGCTGTAGGGTTCATGGGGGACTGGACTGAATTTCGGGAAGGTCCACCGGGGCTGAGGAGGCGTTGAAGGCCTCAACTAGCAGGGGCTCCCTTTTTTCAGGATTCTGGTTTCCTTTTCCCCATTTCTATGTGCTGTCTTTATTTGGGTTTTTGCTTCTGTGGGTATGTCAGGGAATGGGCATTGGGGGCGGCTGGGGGGGGATTGGGCAAGCTGGCGGGCTGGATGTGGGATCGTGAGCTGCGGTTGGGGTTGGCTAATCCCTGCCCTGGGCCCAGCGAGATACTGGTCTTTATGGCCCACGTACATTGGGTTTTGGCCTGGGAGTTTGGGATTCATGAGGGACCTGAGGGGCTCGTAACCCGACATGAGGACTGGATAAGGCTTGTGGATATTGGGGCCTCTCTTTATATATAGTTTTTTGGGGATTGAGGGAGGGTTTTGGGGAGGATTGTATTTCTCCCTTTGACTACAGATTTTGGGTTCGTCACTCTGTTCGTGATGGGGTTCCTGCTTGGTTGTTGCGGAACTTTGGTGGTGGGTGGAGGGGTGGGCACTGGGGGTCCTGGTTTGCTGTTTCCTGTCATCTTTATAGGGTTTGGGTTTTCTTCGTATGGGGAGGAGTGTTAGATTGGGGTGTGGGATTAGGGTTTGGGAGGTGCATCCTGCTACTAGTGGTTGGATTTATGTTATCTGGGTACCAGGCTATTGTAAGTTCTATTTGAAATGGCTAAGAATGCAGTTTGTATAGCGTCCTGGAATGTGAGAGGGCTCAGGGATCGTGGTAAAAGGCTGCAGATTTTTAACCACTGTTCCTTACTTGGTATAGATATTCTTTTTTTGCAAGAAACACACTTGGGCCGGGAGGAAGCTAATCTCCTCTCTCGGTCTGGATTCTCTCAAGTCTATCTTGCCGGGAATTCTCACTTTAGTAGAGGGGTGGCTATCTTAATTAAAAAACACGTTTTGTTCATCAAGGACTCAACCTGCTCAGACCCGGAAGGGAGATTCATATTAGTAAAGGGTAACCTAAATGGAGAAAATGTGGTACTGGGATCGGTGTATGGACCGGTGGGAGGTGATCCAGACTTCTTTATGAGGTTGACAGACAAGCTGGCTGCCTTTTTGCTGACCCAATATGTGCTGGGCGGGGATTGGAACATACCTTTCCCCTCCATTTTGGACAGGGATCCCCAAGATAGAAGAGCGCCTTCCTCAGCACAGAAAGCCCTCTGTGAGATGGTCTCGTTGTTAGGTCTTGGTGACCCGTGGCGTGTTGCTAACCCTTCTTTTAGGGCCTTCTCCTTTCAATCGCAGTCACATGGCACTAAATCTAGACTGGATATGATTTTAGTGAGTGTCTCCTCTCTCCCAATGGTCTCTCTCTCCGGTATAGAACCGATAGTTGTGTCAGACCATGCTTTGATTTGGATACGTTTGTCCATCAGACATGATTTTGCCCGTGACTCCATGTGGAGATTAAATACCCAACTATTGAAGGACCGGCACTGTGTTTCGGAGATTAGTTTGAAAATATCTCTTTTTCTGGCAGACAATTTGGACTCTACCCCTAGGGTGGACATGGTATGGGGGGCATTAAAGTGCTATCTTAGGGGGGTCTTTATTCAGATGGCTTCCTTCAGGAAGAAGGCATGATTAGCCAAGGCGTTAGAATTAGTGGGTAAGATCAGAGATCTGGAAGGTAAGTACTCACTATCCTCTTGATTGTCAGATCTTAAGGAACTGCTTTCAGTCAAAATGAGTATTCGGATCTTTTGAAAGATAAGATTGAGTATTATCTGGTCAAAACCCAGGCTAAGTATATAGACCTCGGAGAAATCTGGAAACTTCTGGCTCTCGTCTCAGAGCATTGGAGAGTTCGAGAGTTATTCCCTCTCTGGTTTCCTCATCTGAGTACGAGGGTTTCCTCGCCCAGAGAGATTGCTTTCGAGACTTTTAAGAATACTATTCTAGTCTTTATAGTCCCCTCACCATCCACTCTGTAGCTAACCTTAAAGGTTACTTAAGTGGAGTGGCTCTTCCTAGCATACCGGACTCCCAGCAGGCACGTCTAGTGGCGCCCATCTCAGTGAGGAGATCCAGGCGCTATTGCCTCCCTTGCCCCAGACAAATCACGGGTCCAGATGGATTTCAGCGAATTTTTACAAAGTTTTCTCAAGGACTTGACCCTATTCTGCTTAAATTATATAACTACTTTCAGGTGGCTTGGATCTCGATTGACCTTGTTTGAGGCCACCATAGTCCTAATTCTCAAGCCAAAGAGCCCTCAGACCCAGCTAGCTACCGCCCTATCTCCTACAGAATTATGATATTAAAATACTGGATAAAATTCTACTGAAAGGATTAAAAGGATCTGGACGGACCTCCTGAGCCCTGAACAAGCAGGTTTTGTTCCAGGGAGATCTGCTGCTGATCATCTAAGGACACTGTCCCATATTTCACAGTGCGCCCGGTCAGTTTCAGAACCACTTGTTCTGGTCTCTTTAGATGCTGAAAAAACATTTGACCGGTCGACTGGTCCTTTTATGGGCTGTTCTGGAAGAAATGGGCTTCCCATCCCCTTCTAAATATGATCCAGGTACTATATAAGTGCCCCTCTGCGAAAATCTATTGCACAGCGGGTTCTATCCCTTCTTTCAATCTCTATGAGCACGAGACAGAGCTGCCCCCTCTCTCCTTTGTTGTTTAATTTGTATTTGGAACCTCTGTTGATTCAGCTTAAATCCTCGCCTCGGGTGAATGGGGTTAGGATCTTAGGGAGGGAGCTAGTTCTTTCTGCGTATGCAGATGATGTTCTGTTACATTTATCTGATCCGGTCGCATCGTTAGAAGCAGCTCTAGATATTATTTGGCATTTTAGTTCCTTTTCTGGTTACAAATTAAACACATCAAAGTGCGAGATTTTCCCTTTAAATAATTATGTCTTCAAGAGCTGCTTCCTACCCTTTGGAATGAGATGAACTTCCAGTTCCCTTAAGTACCTTGGGATTCACTTTTCCACTGACCCATTTCTGCTCAAGAAATTAAACCTAATTAAGATTAGAGACTCGGTTAGTCAGGATCTGCAACGTTGGGCATCTCTTCCTATTTCCTTGATGGGCAGAATCAATATTGTTAAAATGAACGTTCTTCCTGGATTTTCTACCCACTGAACCTCACCAATCTCTGGCTTCCTCTTTCCTTTTTTCAACGGCTCCATAGTATGTTTCTACCTTCATCTGGAAAGGGAAAGGGGTACACTGCTCTTATGGTTCCCTTTCGCTCCCTAAAGACAAGGGAGGTCTAAGACTTCCCAATTTTCAGCTCTATTATTGGGCGGCCCATCTATACAAGTTGGGACAGTGGTTTACGGCAAGACCTGAGAATTCCTCCCTCGGTATGGCTTCTCACTTAGAATCCACCTTCTTTCTGAACCCACATTTGACATAGCTACCTTACCCTATCTTACTCTGAGTTCATTTTCACACTTGATTTCTAATAATACGGTGGCGGTTTCTCTTAAAGTGTGGGCCCAATGTCTTAGGTTCTTCGGATCTCTAATCAAACAGATTTAGGACAACCAATTACCTCAATCCCAATCTTGTTATTGGTGATTCGAGGTAGGAAGTAACAGTTGTCACAACTCAAGGATTCCAGGGTAGAACAGCTGTATAATTCAACCTCTCTTCTCACATCAGGCGATATCCTCGCCAAATTTGGTATCCCAAGTACAGAGACTTTTAAAGTGTTCCAACTCCGTCGTTTGGTCTGTAACAAGTTTGGTTTGGTATTTAAACCGTCTATGGTACACCCCTTTTTCTCTAATATCATTAAGCTGGCATCTCAACCCCATTCCATCTCATAGATCTACTCCTATCTATTGACTTTCAACTTGAAAGAGGAGGTAGCTGGTCCCTTGCTCTGGACGCAACTTCTTCCTGAGGAGGTGCCATCTTGGAGAACCCTATGGCCTAACTTGCACAAATACCATACTCAGGATAGGTTCCGGTTAGTGCAGTATAATATTGTCAATAACTTGTACTACACTCCAGTCAAGCTATTTCAGTGTAAGATGATCTCTTCCTCACGGTGTTTCCGTTGTCTTCGGGATGAGGGTAACTTGATTCATGTTTTCTGGGAGTGCCCTAAAGTGGCCCCATTGTGGTCCGCTATTATTGATAGTCTAGATCCTTCTGGGTCTGAGCAGGTTTTCTCTCCAGGTATCTGCATACTGGGGACCTTTCTCATATAGACTGTGGCGAGGTACCATATGGCTTTGAGTCTGATGGCAGTCAAAATTGGTGTTAAGGCACTGAAAGACCAATTAGTATTATCCTTTATGGATTGGTTAAAGAATTGATGTCGTACCTCCAGTCCGAAAGCTTGATTGCCAGCTATAAGCAGCGTATGGATCTATTTTATAAAAGATGGAGTAAACTTCAGTCCTTTTACCTACCAGGAGATTAAGTTTTTGTGATCTGATCCCTGGACCCTCACTTTATGTTATATAATGACTGCCATTCTAGTATATGATTTAAAGTGATATAACCCAGTCTCTCTCACTGTATTGTAGACCTATTAACACAGCCAGTAAAAAGATGGTAGCTTGAAATGTGATATCCAGACTTTGAAAGTTGCTAGCTATGTTTTGAGCGGGTGCACCTTGGGGTGGGGGGGTGTGTGGGATTTGGTTTTTCTGGGGTTTCCCGGCTTATGGATAAACATGTTTACGTTGTCTTTTTGAAACTATTAGGTTTGTTATTTTGCCTTTTGTATAGTTGACTGGGGGGGGTTGATTTGTTTCTTGGTTTACTGATTGGTTTCCTAATACTATGGTATGGTGTATTTTTTTCTCCTTTCTTTTGTGGAAAATAATAAACTTAAATTTCAAAAAAAAAAAAGGAGTCCACTGTAGTATTTGTAGTGTTTTTGGTACACAAGCAGTGACCTCAAGTAATTAAGGCGTTTTGTACTCTACTGTACTGTTCTGTAATACACAGTACTATACTGTTCTATACTATACTATTCCTTGTATGCAGATAAATATGAACAGGCCTTAATTTGGATGTATTCAAAATGTCTAAATTACTTATTTCTAACCATATCTCTAATAATCCTAAAACACACTGCACTGGTATGTATTTAGTTTTGTTATATACTGTGGAGTATGCCTATGCCAATTTATGCATCATGCTGTGCTAACCAAACTTTATTTCAAATTGCTCTGTTTGTCAGAAAGTCTAGTCTATTTAGTAATTTGTCATTCATCTAGTGAGTGACAATCATATAAACTGCACATCAATAAATGTCAAAGTGAAATTTCAGGTCTACACATTAAATTACAATACTGTAGACTTTGAATGGTATGCCATCTCGACTGCAACACCCACACAGCAAAATCCTGACAGTGGTTGTATTTTCAGTGATGGGGAGTGGGGATTTCACTGTGATGGACTTTGCTGTGGTGGGGGCATATGTCTAACTCCACTGTCTGTGTGACGTGGAGTTAGAGATCTAAAGTAGGGGGGTATGGGAAGCAAAGCCCCCCCACATTACCATGATCAGTTGTGGCCATCAGTGTCAGAGTGTTGCCGGTTATTGCAGGGATGCGCTGGTGTTGAGGATGTCAACCGGTGTTTGTCGGTGTCGGGGACTTCACTGTGTGGGATGTCATGCTGGCATCATAGATCCACTTATAATTAATACTACACCTGAACTAAAAAATGTTCACCTCCTATATTTCACCCCATTTAGACTATGGTGGTATTATCACGATTAGAGGTGTACAAAAAAAAATCCTACAATGGAATTTTCATGAAAGTCAGATTTTCACTTTCACAAAAGTGTGGAAATCAAATTAGCAACTTTTGCAGAAATTCCAACATAGAACATTGGAATATATGCATAATATGTGGATTATTGTATTAAACTGTGGAGAAAAAAGTCAGCAGAACTGATCACTGAACTGCGGAATAATTTCATGTACTGAGGAATTATTCATTAAACTGCAGAAAAAAAAATCCTCAAAACTAATATTCCGCAGGTAAGCCAAAAAATTCCATGAAATAGGGTGAAAATCCACCAAACACATTTGGAAGACTCTGATCTCATTAAAGGCAGAAGTTTGGAAAGTTCCACAAAATGTTTGAATTTTCACAAAAGTTCTGCAAAAGCAGAATTCACAACTTTCACCCTCCTCTAATCACATTTACTTGTTTTATGGGCATTTGAAAAAAAAATGTGATCCTTCAAAACATTCCAGACAGAATTATTCTACAAAAAGTTTACTGCAGCTCAGGATACCAAATGTTCAGCGACCTCAACAGAATACCGCTTGGAGACAGATGCCACCTTTCTAATCTAGTTTACAGATTCCTTCTTCCCTTCCCTTCCCTTCCCTTCCTTCCCTTCCTTCCCATCCCATACTTTCCTCCCTCTTTCCTTTCCTTTCTTTTCCTTTCCTTTCTTTTCCTTCCCTTTCCTTTCCCTTCCTTCCTTCCTTCCTACCTTACTCAGTATTTCTATCCATGCTAGGAGATCATGTAACAGAGGTAACTTACAAATCACATGTCAATTGTAAATCAAGCAAACTTCAAAAATGTCCTGCTGATCTTTGTTGTGCTTCCTCGACTGCCTCCTGCAGTTGCCATGCCTTAATACTGTATTTGCATTGTAGTTGTTCTCTGTCTGTACCTGACTGTAGCACTCTGCCTATACCTGGCTGTACCTTGTTGATTGCTGCTACCCTGTCTCTGTATTTGGTTATTGCCTGAGTTCTCTGCCTGTACCTGACTGTTCCTTGTTGATTGCTGTTACCCTGTCTCTGAATTATTGCCTGTACCTTTGTACTTCTCCCGGGTTGCACCTGAAAACAGGCACTTGATTGTCTAGTGTGCTTACCTGGTAAACAAAAGCTAAATAAATAAATAAATAAATAAATACATAAATAAAATCATTCACCTACTTAAGGGCTGTGATTCAGATATCACTAAACTCAGAAATCAGGCAGACCACAGTATTCTGAAACTCTGTGTTGCATTCTGACAGGCTCCACTGTACATCCTTTTAATAATATTCCACAGAATAAAAAGTACCAGTGCTCCTTAATTTTGTACTTCAGAAAACTGTGTACCAGCATGACAATATTTAACAAGCATTTGTCAATGCCAGATGTTTACCACTGGTATAGAAGCCACATGGTACTAGATACATTGTGGTGCACATTGTGGATTATGTATTACCAAAGTTAGAAGCCTGCATTCAAAAATTTCAATGCAGGCTAACAACTTTGTTATTTTTAAAATATTTTTTGCCCCAAATTGTCAACACCTCATGAACAAGTGCAAATGAAATGTTCAACTCCTGCCTGAAAGGTGCTTTCAGACAAGGACTGCAAAACCACCCTTTGGGACACAAAAACACATGTTGGCTAGGATTTTAAAAATGACAGCTGTTACATTCATGAGGTGCTGTAAAGAAATGACTATGTTGAAAATTTTGGGTAATAATATTGAAACTTACCAAAGTTATTCACAACATGAGTCTGCATTCACAAAATATATTGTAGGCCTATAATCTCGTTGTTTTTGAATATTTTTACACCAAATTTTCAACATCACCTTCTTATGACCCTGCCTCATGAACAATAGCAGAAAACATTTTCAACTCCTGTCTAAAATGTGATTTTGTGCAGGGACCACAAAATTACCTTTCAGGACAGATTTGCCTAATTTCACTGTAATTCATCACGAGTGAGTTCCCAAAAAAGGCATGTTGAAAATTTGGGGCAAAAATATGCAAAATTGGCCAAGTTATGCCACTAAGTTCAAAACCCCATTGAAATATATTGAACTGCGTACCGGACTTCTTCAGTCTGTAGTCCGGCTTTGAAGAGTGAAGATGTATCTGGTCCACAGAGGATTATGGTCTTGGACCCCTGGTCAGTTGGTAAGTAAAGCATTGGGGGGTGCGGGGGTGGATGCTGAGTGGGAGGGTCAGGTGGCGGGACAGTAATGGCCACAACAGACATTGATGTACAGTTTTCTTTTTACAGTGTTTATTTAAAAAAAAATATGAGGGAAGTTTTTCTTTAAGATCATGACATTGGAGGATTAGGCAACCCAGTGTTATTATGTTTGGCTGGGGTGGTGCCGAAAGGGAGGGTTGGGTGGGTGGGACAGTTACAGGGACAGCAGCAACAGAGAGTGAAAATGAAACTTGGGCATTGGGCACCTCCAGTGTCAGTGTTATGTTTTGGGTGGTTGGGTGCTAAGAGGGAGTGTTGGGTGGGCAGGACAGTTATGGGGCAGCAACAACAGAGATCAATAGATGGCTAATGAAATGAGAGGTTAGAAATCAGAATATTTTAACTCAAGCCATGATATCAGGCATGTGCGAATGCATATGCATATTCCTGAAATATGCATATGCATTCATACATACGGTAACTATCATATTTCAGTTCAATACCATGATTTCTATAACTTTAAGCCCTTGTTTCATGCACTTTCCTGAGTTCAGCTTTCTTAATACTTTAAAAAAATCTGTTTAGCAAAACTTGGGTGTGCTGAGCCATGAACGAGCCTACTGGCGCTTCAGCACCATTTAGAGATGTGACCACGCACTGGGAGCAGTGCAGTAGCAGACTGCAGCAGTTTCACTTAGAAGGTGTTGACACTCGGAGATTGTTCACCCACAGTGTCAGTTTTATGTTTGTTGGGGGGTAGTGTGGTGGGTGCTGAGAGGGAGGGTCAGGTGGGGGAGCAGTTACAGGGGCGCCAGCAACAGACATCGACGGAAGGTTTTCCTTGTTACAGCTGACATCTGCAACAGTGGGAATATTCCTGGATGTTTCAAATCACTCAGCAGGCTGTCATGACAGATCAGCTTGCTGGGTGGTGTAGATCAAAGAGAAAAGCCAATCCCATAAATGGATTGGCTTTTTCTTTACAAGTACAGGACGTCTTCACCCAGCCAGCCTGAACTCTGTCATGACCAACCTGGCTGATGATTAGTGTGGCACTGACTCACCCCTTAAACACTGCGTTGCATTGGATGGACAGTGTCACACCCCTTAAAAGGTATTATCATAGCAAGATGTTCACTGCATGCAAACCTGCATGGTGAACATGAAATGAATTGTCAGCCATTTTTTTCTTGTGACCTGATGTGTGTCAGCCAGTCTCCAGTCAAAAATGCCACTCCAAAGTACATACAGTGTTTTTACACAATAACTGTAGAAGATCAGTGTTTTACTTACACGAGACACTGCTTTCAAGGCTGCTCTATATTGTATAGCAGTGCTTTCCCTCCCTTTCTTCTCCACAGCACTCATGCACCCCTTTTGAACTGTTCAGTAAGACACTGCAGAGCAGCGCTCACTTACCTCACTTGCTTTCCTGATAAACACACAGGTAACATCCAAGGACAGAAAACAGGTCATGAAATAGAAAGCAGTTCACAGAATACATAAAAGAGAAAATGAAAACATAGAACTGTTTTTACATCAGCTGAAAAAACAAAAAATACAGTGAAGCTTGCCAGGATGAGATCCAGTTCTGCAAAATATTGCAGCACTCTGCAACATGCTGCAGCAGAGTTACTGTGGAAACAATATAATTTCAATGGCAATTAGTCCCTTTTGTCATGCAGGAAATGGTGACATTAATGTCATACAGGCAGTGTCACATTTTCATTAATTCCCATTGAAATTATATTGCTTACTGCAGTAAAGCACAGAAAAAGGTACACAATAAAGTCACATAGGGCAAAAATGTTAATGCTCAGAGCTCAGGGTTTATTCATGTGTCAAAAATCTGAACAGAACAAGCCCAGTGCTTCGAACCTCATGAAGGATGTTTGTCAGGGGAAGGGGCAAATTCTACCACACTACTACATTTATACATTCATGGTGATGATGTGAATTAAAGATGTACAATCACTGTAATCATTACTATCTAAATTATCAGATATAGAAGCTCAAAAATATTCATCAAGTAGATATCTAAGGTAATTCATTTAAGTGTTGTGGTCTGACAAAGCTGGATATAATTTCATTACTTGAAGTAAACAAATTTCAAGTGGGCTTAGTATTAGATTTTGAATTCATTCATAAAACACTCAAAAAGAACATATTATTTGCAAGTACAATAGTTGAACGCAGAAACACTCAAAGTAATTTTTTTTTCAAGTAAAAGTAAGAAGTCATACTACTTCCAAGGACTCTTAAAAAGACAAGAAAAATATAAAAAGTGAAAGTAATGAGCGACAATGCTAGTGAACCAGATAACATCATTTAGAACAAGGAAGGAAACCATTTATAAATAGGGGCTGATTACAGGTAAGGCAGAATGTCCCAGTTGTCATTTAATTCTTTTGAATAGAGTGACTCCAGGGTAAAGGTCAATCTGCTTTCCAGTTGCCTGAGCTTATTTTGTCTGTTTTCATCCCTAATGTGGGCTTTTATATGGGCAATGCCCATGAAATTAAAATAGTTTGTGGTTACATGGTGTTTCAAATACCAGTGAAGGGCAACCAGGGTGTCCCCTCATTTATTAAGAATGGACCGGACATGTTCCTGTATCAGGTCCTTGAGATGATGGGTAGTCATGCCAATGTACAAGATGGCGCAGTCACACCAGCGTGTGTATACAATGAAAGTGGTGCGACAAGTGATAAAGTCACAGACTTTATACTCAGATTGGTTACTGGGGCTCACCAATCTGTTTCATTGTGTCATGTGTTTTCATATGCAACAATTGCCACACCAATGTGAGCTGAGACTTGGTTTGGAAGCATACTCTCTATACTTGTAGTTTTTCTAGAGAAATTGATACTAATTCGCCTATCTGATCTTTTAAATCTGAATCAACCTGTAAAATATTCCAGTATCTATTCAAAGTTCCAGCAATTACGGGGACCACAGAATTATATTCTGCTGTGAAATTTTTTCTGGAATCAGTATGATTCTCAGTTTCTTTAGGTGTTAAAAGCAAAACTCGATCTTGTTCACAGGCATGATTATCTGTTTCTACCAACAAAGTCTTGTCACAACCTCTCTATAAAAATCTATTCATCAGATCTGTAGAATGCTGATCATACTACTCTGGAGTGGAACAATTTCTACGGTTACACAGAAACTATCCTTTTGGAATTCCTTTAATGAGATGTGGTGGGTGACAACTGTTCGGGTGCAACAATGTATTCCCTGCTGTGGGTTTTCTGAAATTCTTTGTTGAGATTCCACCATTGACAGTTCCATTTAGTTTTAAATCTAAGAACGTAATCATCTGTGGGTCCACCTGGTATGTAAAGCATAAATTAAGGTAATTTTGATTAAGATAGCCGGCAAAGCCAGCAGCCTCCTAGACTGACCCCCCCCCAATACACAATATATCATCTATAAATCTTCCCCAATATTGGATCTTTTTGTAGTATGGATTGGCCCTGGGGTCATAGATGGTGACCTCCTCCCACCAACCCAAAAAGAGGCTGGTATAGGAGGGAAACATTGCCGACTCCATGGCTGTGCCACACATCTAGAGATAGACCCTAGAGTCCAAAGTAAAGAAGTTACTGGTTAGAGTAAGTTCCAGGGTATCAATCACAAATTCTGAATCAAGCTTGGTTTGTATTTGAAAGAAATCCATGAAAAATTGCATCACGTTTAATCCCAAATGAGTCTGATGCTGGTGTAGAGTGACTCAGCATCAGTGGTCAGCCACATGGATTCAGCATGAAAAGCCTGGTGTTCAAGAGCCTCTAGAACCACCATGGTGTCCCTCAGGTAGGATGGGAAATGTATTACTATGGTCTGTAAAAATGCATCAATAAAGTTTGAAATATTTTCAGTAAGTGACCCAATACTTGATATAATGGGATGATCAGTTGGCTCCAGAGGATCTTTATGGACTTTAGGTATTAAATAAAATGTGGGGATAACCAGGAAGTCTTGAAATGGGAACCTAAACTCCTGCTCAGAAATTATAACTTTGGACCTATATAATGAGAGAAAATCATTATTTTTTTTGTTTATAAATTAAAATAGGGTTATTATCTAATACCCTATAGTTGTTGCAATTGCTCAGCTGTAACATGGCTTCTTTTAAATATTTTTTAGTGTACATGACAATAACATGTCCTCCTTTGTCTGAATTTCATATAATTATTTGGTCCATTTTTGATAGTTCCTTTTAAGCAGTAACTCAGTAACTTCAACCGGCTGTAAATTACTACAAATGCTTATATATTCATTCTCCATAATTCAGTTCACTTCTTGTTGTACCAATTTTTCAAAAGTGCATATAACTGGTGAAATATTTTTTGAAGGGAAAAATGTGGGTTTAGGTTTGAAGGAGCTACAATTCCACTCCAGCTCAAAATTCAAATTTTCAAGAGCCCATTCTGGGTCCCAACTGTCTGGAATAATGTCCATGTTATTAATACTGCAGATCACAGTATCATATATTGACTCAGTCTCCATCATCTGTGTATTGTCAATTTGATCAGCATGCTGAGCTGTACAAGATGTATTTAAGATGTTGGGGGGGGTACAGTCTGCCGGCATGTCGGCAACCCCATCAGTTGCCTCACAAACCAACTGTGACTGATCCTTGCCCATTCTTTCCTATGAAGGAAAACATTCTTTAACCTAATCTTCCTGAAGGTCTTTTCAAGATCTACTTGAAGTACAAACTTATCTACTGGGAGTTCAGGAACAGACAATAGTCTATGTGCCAGAACAGATATTTGAGATTCACTAAGTACTATACTTAACAGGTTTAACACTTGTCTCATCCTCCCAGCAGGTGCTGCTTCAGTTCTGATTCTTTTGTGTTTTGTTTCATGTTTGTCCTCCTTCCCCCCGGTTCTCCATTTCTTGAGTCTGAGGAGTTTTTTGGCCAAGTACCAATTCTGTCTTTGACTTCCTGAGTTTGCTCACTTCCTGCTGAACTTGGCGCAAAAGTTACCCTGTTAGGGGCAGCAGGTACTGTCTTTTGTCTTTGCTCAAAATCTTTGTCCTTATTGCTTTATGTACTTGTTCTTTTTGTTGTGGTCTATTTCTGGACTTAGATCTGCCTCTGGATTTTGAGCATTGTCTATTACCTCACTGGTAAATGTGATTGGTATGGTAATCTTTTGTGTCACAGCTAAACTTATCTTGTTTCCTTGCTATTATTTTCTTTTCATGAGTTATGATTTTATCCTGAAGTCTTTTGTTTAACACTTTAAATTCTTTAGTATCCTCAGACTGTGCAATATCACCTCCTAGAGAATTTATGGAAGTCAAAACATCACTGTGTTTATCAATATTTTGGCCAAAAAATAGTTCTACTAATGTTTCTTAGCAAGTATCTATCACAGTTTCCCACCTAGTTTGTTAAATTTATTTTAGAAAGACCTCATTCGGTGCTTTGTTTATTCTTAGGCCTCTAGGTGCTGAATTGGTATACTTGCCCTTTTTAATGCCTCAACAGTGTAATAGATAATGACCTCAGTGAACTTAAGTCTTTCAAGTGTATTGAACAATATTCAAGTTTACTGCAGTAACTCTGCTACAGCATTCTGCAGAGTGCTGTAAAAGTGGGTTTCATCCTGGTGAGCTTCACTGTATTTCTGTACCCATCAATACACCAGTCATCAAGAAGATAAATGGTACACAGCATAAGCAAAAACAGGCACAATAGTGTCCCCAGTGATAACCCATTAGCAGAGGGGCTACGTTATAAATAGAGATGTTCCAAAATATAATTTCACAGGTGAAATTGGCATGAAATCATCAATTCCACCACACAAAATATTTTGCGAAATTCTACCATTCTGCAAAATATTTTGCGGGATGCGAACTTGCGAAATTTCACAGAGAAATGTGAAATTTTACCCAAAAATTGTGAAATTATGCCCAAGATTGGTGAATTTTGCCATTTCACGGGTGAAATTTCACACTCTGTGGGTGAAATTTCACACTTTGCAGGCAAAATTTCTCACTTCACACCCATGAAATATTTTACGTAATGAAATTTGTTTATTTTGCACAACACTAGCTATAAATAACTATCAATGCGTTAATATGTTTACATTCTCTTAATCATTTTTTTTGTATTATGTATTTTTCCCTCTCCATCTACCCCCTTCAGGCCAATTACTCTCAAGAACCTGCACCTTCCACAGCTCCGCCGCCTGACCGCATATTGCAGCCACCACAGGGTAACCCGGATGTAACCCTTCGTCGGGTGGGTCCTCCTCTTCCTAGAAGGAATGGACTGGTGGCCAAGACATTGGGTGTGGGTGCTGCTGCAGTCAGTTTAGTGGAGTCTGAGGAGGCACTTGTCCTGGGGCGGCCATCATCCGGTGGGTGGAGACGCCATGTTTCGTTTTTTTCCTCTGCTTTCCCCAGTTCGCATTGCCTCTGTGCTTCCCCTGGTCCCCACTGGGGGCCGCTACAGGATGACACCTTTCCCCAGTCAACCCCAGGAGAGTAGAGCTGTCCTCTGGATGCTCAATCCAGCTCCTACCCCTGCCGACCCACCAGCGCCCAAATCCGTTCCTGAACCCGGGTCGCCGGTGTGATGAGAGGAAAGGTGCCAGTGCCTCAACCCTTTATGCCACTGGGCTGGCTTCTTAATCATTTTAAATAAATTTATACACAAAAACTATGTTATAAACACAGTAACACATATGTGTTGGTTATGCTGGGATAAATGCACTTCCCAGGGCAATAAGGCACTCAGGCTGTGGTCTTATGCCTCACTACATCCCTAGGCAGGCATTTATCCCAGCATGTGTTATTGCTTGCAAATAACTCTTATATGTTACATTTCATGTATGTTGTCCATTACCACTGGGCTACTTTAAACATATGCTGTCTCTATGCCCATAGAATTGTAATTCTGAAGGTTCTCTCACTAACCAGTTATGTAAAGCCAAAGTCATTAGCCATGGTTCCACTGGTCAACTGCTCTACCACAAATATAATAGACAAAGAAAATTTAAATAGTGCATTTGGATTGTTCATTCTGAACTGTCATTACTCATATTTGTTGAAAGGTAAGGATTTGCTTAGGAGTAAACCTTTTCTTATTTTGGCTAGCATGTGACTGACTTGCAAGTGCTGATTGATTCCTGGATATGAGTCTTGCACAAGTCCCAAAACAATGGCAGCAATATTGGTGGTTTGGCATCTAATATCTTATGACACCTGTGTGTTGAGGGAGTGGTAGCCTTTCCAGGTCATAAAGCTGTTCTCCACCCTCCAAGGTGATACCCATATAGCTAAAGGCATGTAGTCAGTAAATCCCAGGACTGACAGTAATTGTGCAGTATCATAATATACCCTCATTGTTCTCTGTTGTTGCTTTTGAGTACTGGGTAAACTGATACATTAATCAATTGTCTTTCCTCAAATATAAAGAGACAGAGCTAGACAGTGAGACATACTGTAGCACCTTAGATTATACTGTACTGGTGGTGTTGGCCGTAACAGTTTGGGGACCTGTTATAAGGAAATTCATAGTACATACCACCTTGACAACCATTTAAAAACACTAAAAAATGTAAACATTTTCTTACACAGAACACTGTATTTGCATGTATAATCTTGTTTTGAAGAGTGTCCTGGAGAGGCAGAAAAGCAGCAGCAAAGGTTTTATATAGATAGGAGGTACAATAAATAAAATTGTTTAAGGATATGTATTATAAATAGCTATGATTTGAAGAAGCAAAGTATACATATAAAATACATATTGCAAACAAATGATATTTGCATGCATGCATTTTATTTACAACATTTGCAGTCAACATCAACATCCGGTTGTCCCACAGCAAGCAGCAGTGACATGCTGCTGAGTATCCATCTCGAATATCTCCTGCCTTAGGGAAATGGACAGAGCAACCTCATCAGTCTATATATTTTGTCTCATATAGCTTGAACAAACATATAATTGATGTATACCCAGAATGTTGCATAAGAAAGTGTACGGGGATATAAGTAATCATGTGATTCTGAGCTCTTCGTAGCTATTTTAAATAATGGTATAAAGATCTGTAAAATATGTGTGCATTAAATCCTATCTATATATATTTTTTTAGATGCAGGACACACATTATGTGTTAACAGACAGGTCACGGTATTCTTCACTAAGCACTTTGCAGTATTTATTATTATCATTTAACTTTTAACATGTGATATTGTCTAAATGTGTTTTTTCTTCTTCTGTCACAATGAAATGTACTGCTACATTAAGCATTTCCACAGCACACTGTCACTTTAACATTTCAAGTATTTATGCCCCCCTTCCCTATTGGTGTTACATCCTGGTAATGTATGAGTAAGAGCAAAACTGGTAGAGGCTATCTGTGGCAATCTGCACTGCATTTTTGCCTGTGGCTATATTTATGTAGATATATTTGTTTGTAATAAAGCTGATATTGTACCAGTACCTTGAGTAGTGCTGAGTTTTGCAGTTTTGTCCCACAGCAAGCAGCAGTGACATGATGCTGAGCATCCATCTTGAATATCTCCTGCCTTAGGGAAAATGGGTGGCTCCTGCCTTTTATAAGTGCTGCTATAGCCAAGGAGAAGCAGCTATGGCAGCAGGAAAATGCAGCCTAAGGGAGGAGTTTAAATCTTGCTCTTCACACAATGCAGGATTCAAACAAACGGTGTATTGAAGCATTAGAAATTTGCTGAGTTAATTGCAATATAAAACCACATTTACAATGGGCTCCATGTACTATTGCACCTTGTACAGTAAAGAAAAGTCATGTACCAGGATATGCAGTTATGTGCTGGACTGAGCCACCATGACCAAACAACTGCATGGGTCTGGGATCCACTTTTCCTGGCTGGCTGGATGCACAAGTGCAAAGCTCCACTCAAGGGGAGGGGCCAGACAGGGGCATGGATTAGTTCCAGACACCAGGATTCTAATCAGAAGCCTGAGCTGGTCCTAGAGTTGATCTCTTGCTCAAAGATTTAAGAGATACTGCTGTCCACATAAGGACTGTTGTGCCCTTCAAGTTCAAGTTCAAGTTTATTTGCAGGAAAATTCCATTAAGCACACTCATTTACAAGGAGGTCCTGGTAGGACACAGTGGGACATCAAGATGCAGCACAAAAATTAGCATAACACAGTTCATACACTAAGGAGATAGGCATATCAGTACACAGTACAATAAATTGGCATGTCACAAATCAACAAAGGAGGGAGACATCATTTAAGACATAGAGAACAGGAATATACTGTTACTATACATGTTGGGAAACAATAGGTGCTAGAGGTCAGTGAGAAGAGGAGAGCTAATTGGGCATGTGTGGGGGAGTACTTATTGTATTAGCTTAGCCATGAAAGGGGCGTACATAGTACAATAAATTGGTATATCACAATTCGACATAGAGTACAGGAATATACTAATATACCTTAGACATGTAGTATTTTTAAACAAAGGTGTAGAGTGCCCTACAAATGTGTTTATCACCTTAACCCTCTGTAGCAAGTAGGAAGTCTGTATTCCAGAACAGAGGTGGCACACCAAAGCATCCTGACAACTTCTGGGGGAAGTATATCGGGTAAGGCAGCCTTCTGGATGATGTATCAACTATCACCACTGACAATGGGTTAGCAGAAAGCAAATGGTATTATATACTGTATTTCCACAGTTAGATGCTGCCTTCTATTAGAAGCTGCCCTCTGTTAGAAGCTGCACCTAAAATACGTGACTTGTAATAGAAGTTGTCTTGTAATCTTATCTGTGGCTACTAATCATGACATATCTCCAGCCACAATGTCATAGCATCTGAACTTGCTGTTTGCTGCTTGGTGCTGTTAAGAAATGAGACAGAGATAGGCATCATTTTTCTTGCTGTAGTTGTAAAAAGAAAATAAATATAAAATACTTATTTCATCAGTATTTAATTTCATTTATAGTCCCCAAAATATGAATGCGACAGATGCTGTGCTGTGCATAACCACGTGGCATACAGATGCTTATACAGGACTGATCACATCAGTAATCTCCAACTGACCAAATTAAATTATACACTGGCCTCTCATTAGGCTGAAAATTAAAAATGATTACAGAGCCTGTGATCGAATGTTGGCTTGGTATGATCAGGCAGGCAGCCAGATGCTTGGGCAGGCAGGTGGGCACATGAATGGGTAAGAGATGATCCCTGCTCCCTGCTGATTCAGTCTCTGTCCCCTACACTTTCTGCTAAATGATTCCCGTATAGCAGTAGCTAGTTACCTTATAGACATCATCTGTTTGAAAGACAAGGAGCACTTCCCTCCTGCTGGTTTGATAGCACTTTCACAGTTGCATTTCGTCTGTTGTTGCTGTTTACTAATATTTGTAAGTAACTCTTCTCTTGCTTGACTTTTCCATTAGAAAATTTGAGACGTTAATTGCTACATCTAATTTTTGTTCTATTGTTTTTATGATTTGGGTAATATTAATATCGTATGAATGAAATTAGAAATGTACATAATGTCATGAGTAAGCAAAAACACATGACAGGGTGTGAGGTTATTGGGTAATTATCACATGCCCCTCCTCCCAACTCTGGGTTGGAGGCATGAGGCATTAGCCAAGTGGCCATCCTTCAACCATGGGGTGGGGGGAGCATGATAATTATCTAATTACCACCAGCCCTAAAGTATGTTATTGCATTTATAAAATGGTAACAAAATACTAAACACATCTTTAAATTAAGAATAAGTACATTTTCATCATTGTTAAATCAGTTCTCACACCAAACACCTGGATTTGCCCCATCAGAGAGATCAAAATGGTAGGCAGCTAAGTCACTGTTGTTGTTTGTTACCTTTTTGTTTTTCCCAACTGTCACAGTTACTGAAAATTTCAAAGCAGTGTAGTTCCAAGACAAGCAAGGCACTTTCCAGAGCCTTCTGGTTATTGATCAATTACCGCCAAGGTCTGGACAGCTATTGACCAATCAGATCACTGGATTTGTTTCCCATTTTATAAATTGTACACTTTGTAGTTATCAGTTTAGGGGAATGAAAGGAATGCCTTAAATTGCTGAAACATCAGGTATATTCAGAGCTATATTTTGATTGTTGCTATATTTGCCAACACATTTAGTATCTTCAGAAATATATTTTAATTGTTGTTATAATGGAAAGCAATAAGCACATGTAACATTTATTTCAACTATTATAGGATTTATCAGTACATTATTAATATTTTTTGTGTGGTCTTCATACCTCTGCTTGCTTAACAAACTACCAGGATGTGCAATTAAATTATGCCAGTACAATGTGATTCTGTGGTTGCATACCAACTCAGGTATCACTGCTTCAATAAAGCTGAGGACTGGAAGGCAGGAGAGGCAGGTAGGCTGGCTTCTCAACAGCTGTGCTAGAACAAATAGCTGCACCCCCACACACACATTAGCTATTAATATTTCCTATATTAAATATTCATTACTTTTCAGTTCAGCTTCAGAAGTAAATTTACCCCTGAATTCTATTGTCTTTGCATTGTCTAGGTCTTCTTAAAACTTGGCAATTTGTTATATAGGAGGGTAGATATTCTCTATCAGTATACACATTACAATATATAACTTAATGCAAAACCCTCTGTATATCTCCTGAACCACATGGGCATGTCCATTGTTTTTTCTTGTAATGCAATATTAAAGGTTTAGCAAACTCTTCCCAGGCTAATACAAAGAGATTTTTTATCCAATTTCTTATGCATCTTTCCTATTTTTTTTATGTTTGCAGGGATGCACCTGGAGTGTGGCCAAAATCAAATACAGTATAACCCCGATTATCCGAACGCAACAGGAGACATCAAAAATGTTCGGATAATCAGAGTTTCGGTAAATTGGGAGATTAGTAATTTTTTGCAACATCCATTATGTTATATGCAGTGCAGTGACTTTTTTGCCTGGCTCGGAACAGTGAAGGTAGGAGGACCGATGTCATCCTTGGTGCCATCTGCCACGTCGTAATCACAAATGATGACAAGACATGTTCTCTTCCAATTACAAGGCCAACATACATACATAGTTCTATGTTAAGGCAGTGACAGAACTGTAAGTATCTGAATCAGTCTTGCCTACTAAGGCCAAATTCTGTTTATTTTATTAATGTATATGTATGTAGCCATTGAAGGATAAAGAACCTGTATTCGGTCTCTGTCATTGCAGCAAAGTAAAGATATTAAGGGATAATGCGCACACACTCTGTGTCTGTTTCTTGGGTTCTCTCACACATCATTAAAAATTGCACCATTTGCCAGGGTTAAACTAGGCCATGAGGAGAAGTCATTGAAAGGTTTTAGAAGCTTTTCTTAAGGGCATGGAAAGAGTGCAATGTAATGCAATCGGGGGTACGTGAGAAAAGCCTGCATCTTAATTTCGTTTAATTGCATTTATGTTTAACAAAATAATGTGGTTAAGTATACCACAGCTCAGTAAGTATTTAGTTGTCAGCATTTTAATTTCATTTATTTTCGTTTACGTTTACCGAAAAATCACAGTTATTTACAGTTTTGTCGGGGGGATACAAGAGAATTTCGGATAATCCAGAGTTTCGGATAATGGGGTTTCGGATAATCGGGGTTATACTGTAGTTATAGTATCTGTGTTACACCCCAAAAGTTACTTGTTAGTCTGCAATTCATTCGTCAATTCAGTTTTCTTACTTGGTTTTCATTCCATCGTTTTAACATTTGGAGGGGATCTTGGTCTCACTATTCGGCTGAATCACAATCAGACTGAACACTAATGGCAAACTGACCTACTCATAAGTCAAGATGGCCCTTTAAAATTTAAAGTGTAGTTTTATGACCAGTAAGTGGATCGCCTTGCTGTCAGTGGTCAGGCTGATCATGATTCAGCCAAATGATGAGATCAAGAACCTCTCTAAATGTTAAAATGATGGCATGAAAACCAAGTAAGAATGATGAATTGACTTGAATGAACTGCAGATTTTCAATCAGCTTTGGGGGGAGTATTGGTACTATGACTATTTAATTATGTTTAACCTTGTGTCAGCAACTGTCAGTCAGAGAGTAGAGTGTTCCTGGTCAAAGGCAACTTCTGACTGGCTAAAAAGGTCTCTCCACTTGGTTTACACTGGTAAATCGCAGTGTTGTGAAGGTAAGGCATATGGGAATGAAAAACCCAAGGAAACTACAGTGTCCTTCTGGTAGTTGATGCTGCCACCCTCTCCTACCCAGCTGTAATAACAAAATAAAAAAAAATATATATTTTTCCTCTGCCCCCCTACCCCTCTGGTCTGCATTCAGCAAGGTCACCCCACTCATAGGGTATATCCTGGACTGTATATAAAGGAATACACAGTGCAAATCTAGGGGCTAGTAATGACTAATCTACTAAGCATGGAATCTGGGATCTGTTTAAAGGATCAAGGAGAGTACAATGCTATGGGTAAGTAGGTAAAAAAGAATGTACAGTAACTAGAAAAATGGATGTGATTCTCAACACTAGTACCATTCATTGTGTAATACATTATATGTAATCCCCAGTGAAGAAATAGGCCCACTCATCAGTGTACTGTAAAATGTCAGTATTTACTAATGAAAAACAATTCTGTACAGGCTGTTGGACACATAATCATAAAGGTGTCATTGTTTTGACTGATTTAATCAAGAATTTTGACATGTCTAATAAGTAAAATATTTTACTATTCTATATATATATATATATATATATATATATATATGTATAGAGAGAGAGAGAGAGAGAGAGAGGGAAAAAGTCTCATGTTGAAAAAGACACATTATCCATAATCTGGTGGTATGTGTCAAACACTTCAGTTGCAGTAATATTTGTATTTTACTCACGCAAAACATTCCACATTAAAGACCTAAGTTTAGTTAATCTGTCATTTAATTCTAAAGTAATTCAATCTCTAAGCATGTCTACAGAATCAGCTAAAAGTCCCATCTTAATTGATACTGTTGTTCTCTTAAACATGAATATCGTTTTCTTTTGGTCTGTTTTTCCTCATTCAAGCTGGCCGGCCCCCTTCTGTTCAACCACCCCAGCCCCATCACCCTAGTGTTTCCCAGGACTTACCTTACCTCCTTGTTTCCCCAGAGCTTCCATCCTCTGGTGGGGGAGGCAGAACTCTTCAACTCCTGCTGCAGAATGGATCTAGTATGGAGGCAGTGCCTGTGTAGTTAGGTGCAGGACCTGTGAGTGACCAATGTCATCCCACCAGTAGGGCCATTTCCCTCTTTCATTCCCCATTCCCCTAGGGCATTGGTGGAATAGGACACTCAGTCCTCCTTCTCCCAGCCAGCCCTTGATAACTCAAGTTCACTTCTGAACTTGGTTCACAGTGCCATGAACAGTAGTTCTACCGCTGTGCCGATGGGCTGGGTGAATGTATTTTTCAATACCTTTTGCAATAAAAAATTTCTATAAAACTCTTTCTGACTTGTAAGCATAAAGTAGAAAATGCTAAATAAATAAAGGAACTGACTCAACACAGTTGTCTCTGAGCCAAGGTCCTGCAGTGAGTTATTTTTAAAAAGAAACACTAGAAACATAGAACCATAGCAACATAGAAATTGATGGCAGATAAGGACAACTTGGCCCACCTGATCTGCCCATTTTCCATACCTACTATAATACCACAGGCCCTACTTGATCTCCACCATAGCCCTCCCTTCCCTAACCATTTAGGTTACTTTTTGCCTAGCCCATGCTTTCTTGAATCCCATTACAGTTTTTGCCCCACCATCTCGGCTGGGAGGCAGTTCCAGGCATCCACTTCACTTTCTGTTAAAAAGTACTTCCTCATGTTTCCCCTGTCTTCCCCCCTCCAGTTTCATAGCATGCCCCCTTGTTCTTGAGCATTATTTTGTTCTGAAAAATGCTTCCTTCTTGTACCTTTTTTATACCCATGAGAAATTTGAAAATCTCTATCATATCTCCTCTTTCCCACCTTTCTTCCATGGTGTACATATTGAGGTCCTTTTGTCTCTCCTAATAGGGTTTCTTGTGCAGATCCTCCACCATTTTAGTTGCCCTCCTCTGTACCACCTCTATCTTGTCTGTGCTATTCCAGAAATGTGGTCTCCAGAACTGGACACAGTACTCCAGATGAGGTCTCGACAATTATCTATACAGTAGGATCACCACCATCATTTTTCTGCTGAGGATACCTCTCCCTATACATCCTAGTGTAAGGAAGATTTGGTTAGTGTCTGTGGTGGCACCAGTTATAGTAAAGACATGAGACACAATGATGGCAATAAGCTTCCTTCTATATTATGCAGTTACACACAGAAAACAGTATGGGGTTCTTGGCACAGCCTTTCTAGATGAAATAAAACTGCCTTGCAAGCGACTACAAAACATTAGCAATCTTGTCATAGTTACTTTTAGGGGACAGATACAGTGGAGGACTTCTTCCCAATGTGTTCCTGTATCAACTCCCTGTTGTCTGGAAGGCATTATTATACCTAGCTTTGTGTATAGTTACATGGCACATACAATAACTAAGGCGACTTACTTCCAAGGAATGCTTGTTATCTGGCCTTGCTTGCCTGTGACATAATAGATCTCATCAACACTACCCCTTATCAGTGATGTTTAGACTCTGCGTCTTTCCACAAAGACAGTAACAGTTTGGAATGTGGTAAAGAACCCCGGTCCCATAACAATATGGTATATTTCCTCTTGGCCATGAATCAGAGTGGCAGCATGACTAATTTGTGCTTAGTTAGGCTGCTATATTCCCTTGCATGTCATCTACCCAGAGAAGGCCTTTGGCTAACAGAAAATGTGATTACTAAAAGGCAAAAAATTTCTTATAAGCAGTAGCACTAATGGCAACAGTAATAATAAATGCATGAGCTATATTCCCACAGTTTTAATAAGCTGCGTAAGCACAAACAATAATAGTAATAATGATCCATTTCTCACTGCAAGCCCTGCTTTGGCACAATGTATGCAAAAATGTAAAATAGTGTCACGAACAAACAAAAACAACAAAAAAGAAATATGATACCATGTAATGTACGAGAGAAAGAATCTAAAACTGTTGAGCATGATACATTCTCACTACCCTAGTATCCCGCTAGCTCTTTCCACTGCCTTGTCACACTGTTTCCCAGCTTTAGGTCATCAGATACGATTACCCCCAGGTTTCTTTCTTGTTTGGTTGTCATCGGTACCACCCTCCTCGTCCTGTATTCTACTCCTGGGTTTCTGTGCCCCAAGCTCATGATTCTGCACATCTTCACATTGAAACTTAGTTGTCACACTCTTGACCACTCCTCAGTCTTTCTTAGATCCCCATTCATTTTTTACACACACACACACACACACACACACAACTAAAGTGTCTATCTAATTATAGACTTTAGTGTCATCTGCAAAAAGGCATACCTTCCCTTCTAGCCTATCTGCAATGTCGCTTATAAAGACATTAAAGAGGACCAGTCCCAGTACTGATCCTTATGGCACCCCGCTGGTCACCCTTCCTTCCTCTGAGTGAACTCTGTTGGCCACCACCCTCTGTCACCTATCTCTTAACCAATTTCTTATCCAGTTTACCACTTTTGGAGTCACTCCAAGGCTGTCCAGCCTGTTGATGAGTCTCCGATATGGAACAGTGTTAAAGACCTTAAAGAAATCTAGGTAGGCCACATCCACTGCTCCACCCTGATCTATTTCTCTGGTCACCCAGTCAAAGAAATCTATCAGATTCGTTTGACATGATCTCCCCCCAGTGAATCCATGCTTTCTTAGATCCTATAAACTACTGATTACAAGATATTCCACAGCCCCTTCCTTTAGCAGTGAGTCTGTTACTTTCTCCCACCACTGAAGTCAAGCTGACTGGCCTGTAACTGCCAGCTTTCTCCCTGCTATCACTTTTGTGAAGTGGGACCACATCTGCTCTCATCTAGTCCTCTGGGACCACTCCTGTGTCCAGTGAGTGGTTGAACAGGTCTGTCAGAGATGCAGCCAGCACCTCTCTGAGCACCTTCAGTATCATTGGATGTATCCCATCTGGCCCTATTGCCTTGTCCACTTTTAGATTTGCAAGTTGCTTTAGGACTCTCTCCTATTTAAAAGGACTGATGTCCACGTCCCTTCCTTCCAAGCTTCTGTCTCTTATCTGTGGTCCTTCACCTTCCCCTTTCTCCGTGAATACTGAACAAAAATATTTGTTCAGGATGTCTGCTTTTTCTTTGTGCCCCTCAACACACTTCCCCCTTTTCCTCCTTAACCTTACAATCCCTCCCCTGGTCTTTCTTCTTTCACTTACATACTTGTAAAATGTATTGTCCCCTTTCTTTACTGCCTGGGCTAGTTCCTCCTCTGTTTGTGCCTTTGCACACCTGACTGCTTTCCCTTTCTCCTTCTGCTTCTCCTTGTACACATCCCTATCCTCCTCCCTCTGTGTCTCCTTATACATCTTGAAAGCTAACCTTCCCAGTCACCTCTTTTGGGAATCATAGCAGTCTCTTTTTCCTCTTGGTTTTGATTACTTGCCTGATACAGAGGTGTATTGCCTTCCGTAGGGCCCCTTTTAGTTTTGCCCACTGTTCCTCCACTCCACCCATGTCCTCAGCCCTTGCCAGGGCATCCCTGAGACATTCCCCCATCTTTGTAAAGTTGGCCATCCTGAAGTCCAGAACCCTCACTTTAGTGCTGCTCAATTCTGGCTCAGTAGTTATATTGGACCACACTTTGTGGTGATCACTGGTCCACGGTGGTCACCCACCATGACATCTGCAATGATGTCTCTGTTGGTGAGTACCATGTCCAATATTGCTCCCTCACATGTTAGCTCTCTGACTAGCTGCATGAGGAATGCCCCTTGCAGAGAGTTCAGAATATCCTTGCTTCTAGTTGAAACTGCAGCTAGGATGCTCCAATCACCATCTGACAGATTAAAGTCCCCCACAAGCAGTACTTCCCCTTAGTCATCATCTTTTGAATAGCTTCCACCAGTACCTTATCCATCTCCCCCTTCCCCTCATGCTGCAGGTCTGTAGATCACACCTGGGAGAATAGTGGTTCCATTCCCTTTCTCTATCTGGGTGACCTATAGTGACTCTGCCTCTCCCTGAATTCCCTGTGCTTCTGTTGCTTTTATGCTATCCCTTACATAAAGAGCCACTCCTGCCCCTTTCTTAACCTCCCTGTCCTTTCTGAACAGAGTATAGCCTGGTATGGCTATATCCAAGTCATGGTGCTCATTGCACCATGACTTGATAATGGCTACGATGTCTGGTTCAGCTTCTGCCACAAAGGCCAAAAGGTCTGAGATTTTATTTCCCAGACTATGAGTATTTGCACATATGGTCTTCCAAGCTATAAAGGAAATCTATCCAACAACTTTGAAATTACATACAATACTTCATATTTAGATTATTCAGAAACAAAAAGCCTCAATTCTGTGCTGCTCACACAAGAAAAACATTGTATATGCCTAACAGAAAATGTATTTCAAGAGGACCACGTGATGTAGCACGCCTGGTAGCAGCTCCACATCATCGCTCCAGCCACTCGTTCCAGTTAACATTACTTTCCATGAAGGAATTTAAGTAAATCCATCAAACATTTACACCAGGACATCCTCATTAGCCTACTGCTTCTATTTGTCTCTGAGGGATTGCTTTATAGAGGTAGACATGAAAAAATCTCCTCTGAGGCACACTCCTCTGACCACGCCGGAGAAGGCACCAAAAAAACAGATGGCCACCAGCTCTATCAGCTCACCGGGATTGCCTAATCCTCCATCAGAGCAGGAACCACTGAAATTGAATAGGTTCCTTGAAGAATTTAAACCCTTCAGAGAGGAGCTACGATCCATTACAACAGAATTAAAATCCCAAACCCAAGCCTTGGAAGACATCACCGTCCATACCTCAGACAGTAAAGCTCGCATCTCCTCACTTGAAAAGAGGGTAGATAGAGTGGACCCAGAAATGACTTCAGTGCAACAGAAGATGGCCAGAATGGACTTAAAAATAGAAGACCTTGAGGGCCGCAGTCACAGAATCAACACGGTACTCATAGGTCTTCCAGAACACGAAGAGGGCTTAGATCCTATTCACTTCACTCATTAGTTTGTGGAAAAGATCGTGGGCCCCTCCCCTTTTGGGCCCCAGTACCTTATTGAGAGAGCCCACCAGGCACTCCACCAGATCCCACTGACTGGAGCCCCACCACGGCTGTGCATTTTCCATTTTCTCAACCATCTGGAGTGGCAACATTTCCTTTCCAAAACAAGGGAATTACAAGAGGTTCATTGGGAAGGCAACAAGATAAGAGTGACACAAGACCTACCTACCACAATCAGGCAAAAACGCACAGCCTTCCACCCCTGGTCTCAAAAATAATTGCTACGGGCCTCAAATTTTGCATGAATTACCCGCCGAGGCTTCAAGTTCAGGTGGGAGGCAACTGGCTCTCATATGAAGCCCCTGAAGTGGCTTTTTTGGGTCTGAAAGGAGCCCTCCTGGATCGTTTTTGACACCTGATCGGGTACAATACCTAAGATTCCTATCTATTAGCAGGATTCCTCAGTAGATGCATGGCAAGGAAGAAGATCTCTTTTCAAGTTTCCCCAGGTTAGTTCCATCGGGTCATGGATTCTATCCTTATCAAGATCAACATTAGAACTATAGGAAAACCAAAGAACTGTCTCTCAATACACCTGGACACTGAATGGACTTGTTTAGTTTAGTTTTTTAGTTTAGTTTTTTGTTCTAGGAATTATTACCTTTGAGCCAATGGCTCTTTTACAAACGTTCCACGTCATCAATGTACAAACAAACAAAACACGTTACATAGAATGGTCAACAACTTATAAAGGTTGCAATAAGCCAGTATAATACAGTACATCCAAGAAAAAAAAAACATTGGAGGAATGGTCAAGGTGGGAAGGGTAGGAGGAGATATGGGGAGGGGAGCAGGCATAGAGTAGTTAGAGGTACTCAGATGCCTTTGTCAAGAAAAGAACAGAGGAGGAGGATGAAAAACAGTAAAAACTACTGGAATGGACTGGATTGTCTCTTATTAGTGAGATGAACATGCCTGTAGATTAGACCCTGTCTTCATCTGATTACTTTCTCGGTACCGATCTTTACCCCCAAACTGTATAGCTTTGATAGAGAGGACTTAACTGAACCGTAATTGTGCTGTATCGCCACCAGAGGGAGTTAACCTCCCATGGTACTTCAACAAGGAAACTTGTAGCTATAGAACCATTACAACCCTTTTCCTTTTTTGCTACTGTTTGTTCACTGGGAGCTTTTTTTTTTTTCCTTTTTACTAACTAACAGGTTGGGACTTTTGTTTTTTAGACTGCGAGTTTATACTTAATATTAGTAGTTTGGGAACTCAAACTGTGGTTATTTCCTTTATAGTTTTCTTGTAGGGTTCCTGTTTAGCGAGGCTCCTATGTGTGCTGCCTTTTCGAATTAGATTGTTCTTCACTGACTCAATATTTCTTTTTTTTCCTTTTTGCTGCTAATACTCATTTTATTTTAAGACAGCCCAGGACCTTAATGGTTCTTGCTACTCCTGTCATAATTTTCTTAATATACTTGAAAGATATTTGTTAATATACCCCCCCCCCGAACCCATCAAGGGCATAATAGAGCTTCTAAAAGGACTGTTGTAGCGTATATGAGTGTCAGTTACTTCTCAAGGTGGCACGTTAGTTATTTGCATTTTCCTTTTTGCTTTTTTCTCATTTCTATTAGAAAACAGTAGGGTAGCAGAAGGGTGGCTGGAGGGAAGGAACGACAAACTGGTGAACTGCTGAGCGAAGCTCATAACAGTAAGAGAATGAGGGAGGGTAGGGTCAAGTTATTACTTACAAATATACTTAATAGTAGTTATAGATTTTGGAGATTTCAGGAAGTAATTAGGTTAGGTCGCGATTGGGGGGGTGAGAGGGTCAGTCCATTATTTACAACTATCAGGGGTCACAAAGAAGTACTGTTCATATTCCTGTGCAGACATATCATGTTTATTTTGGGTATAAAAGAAACAGCTTATGATTTATGTTTTTCCACATGGAATGTCAAGGGGATCAGGAAAAAGCTTAAACAATACAAAATCCTAAAGTATCTTAATGTTTTATAATCACAAATTTGTTTTATTCAAAATCACATTTATTAGATGCAGAAGCTTGCAAGTGAGGAGAAAACAAATAGGTCACGTATTCGCTGCCCAAGGTTCCACAAATAGTTGTGGCAACATGATTTTAATTAACAAAAATGTTTCTTTTATCCCCTCATAAGTCATTAAACATCCACAGGGCAGATCCATTTTAGCTCCGGGTACTATCCATTCTGAGGACTTCTTGATTGGCAGTATCTATGGTCCTAATAAAGATGACCCTCAATTTTTTTATGCACCTCATCAATACCATATTATCATTGCTACCCGCCTCAATAGTTTTAGGTGGTGATTTGAATGTGGTGTTCAGTCCTCTTATGGATCACATTGGTTCCACCTTCAGGAGGCTTTCCCCAGCTCAAAGGGCACTATGGGATCTAATTGACCGGTTGGGCCTCTGTGATTTCTGGAGGGTTCTAAATCCCAAAGAAAAAGAATATACATTTGTATCTCCGGTCCACGGGACCTCTTCCCGGATCGATTATATTTTATTATCACATACCCTTCTTCCCAGGGTCTTATTTTCCGCGATCCAACCGGGACCTCCCTCACAACCATTCTTTGGTACTGACCTGGCTGTCCCTTACCTCCATACCCAAACAGAGTTCCCGTTTGAAACTAAATGATCAGCTGCTCAAGGACCCTAAAATTTCTGATATAATTAAAGTCCATATTGAACAATATTTCGAAATTAATGTAGCCCAAGATGTTAGGCCCGATATTATTTGGTCAGCCTTTAAAGCTTACCTAAGGGGTATTCTAATTGGATTAGCCTCTAAGAGAAAGAAACTACAATATTCCACTTTGACAACCCTGTTGTCCCTAAATCAGACTTTGGAAAGTAATCTAAATCCTAACTCTCCCGACACGGCCAAACAAGAGTTAAACAAAGTTAAAGACTCCTATTTGACTCTACTTGGGGAAAAGGCTGAACTAGCAATCCTCTGCACAAAGGCCTCATATACAGATCGGGGGGAAAAGGCAGGAAAATTACTAGCTCTCAGAATTAAACAACAGGAAACATCTCGATTCATCCCTCCTATTCAATTCCCGAGGGATGGCTCTTTGAAATCCTCTCCTAAGGAAACTGTAAACGAATTTACCATGTATTATCAACAATTATATGAACCTATGATTAATCCCCCTTCTACCTCCACTTTTATCTATATATCTACGTGAAGCCCAACTACCCCTTCTCTCAGAAGCCCACAAATGAGCGATAATCGCACCCTTATCCATCTTAGAGATTGCTGAGGTAATACAAAATCTTCCCACAGATAAGACTCCAGGACCAGATAGATTTTCATCCAAATTTTATAAAAAATATAAAGAACAAATTATCACATTCCTCCTACTTTTATGTCAACATATTTTATCTGGGGCACAAACTGACCCCACCCTATTTGAAGCTCTCATAGTCCTTTTACCTAAACCGGATAGGGACCCAGAGTCGGTGAAGAATTACAGACCCATCTCCCTGCTTAACCAAGATATAAAGATTTTAACAAAATTATTAGCAGATAGACTCAGTTTATTACTCCTGGACTTAACTGGAATGCAACAGGTGGGATTCATGAAGGGGAGATCCTCAGTAGACTACATCCGCACTCTTTCGTATGTTTTCTCGGCATCCAGGGATGCCCCCTTTCTGGCTGCCTTGGTCTCCCTCAACATGGAGAAAGCATTTGACCAGGTGAATTGGAATTTTTTGTTTCACACCTTGAATGCCTTTGGATTTCCACTAGTATTTCAACAGTGGATATGAGCTCTATATCAGTTGCCGTCCGCAAGAATTTGAGGGAATGGCACAATTTTGGAATCCTTTTCTTTACATTCTGGTACAAGACAAGGTTGCCCTCTTTCTCCTTTATTTTTTAATATACTGCTTGAACCTCTTATTCGCAAATTGGCTGCGAGCAAGTTGGTACAGGGCCTTATAATACAGGGCATAGAGGTAAAAGTTTCTACATATGCAGATGATCTCTTCTTACACCTCTCCCATCCAGAAACATCCATCCCATTGATGATGGAGATTATTGAAGAGTATAGCAAATTATCAAACTATAAACTAAATGTAAGTAAATCAATTGTTTTCCCACTAAATCATAGAGTATTAAAGGACTCCACTGCATCTTTAGGTTGTTCATGGTCCCAGGATTCCTTAAGATATCTTGGTATTGAACTTGCCAGGGATACAAAGGTTACCATTAAGAAAAATATAGATTCCCTGGTGCAAGTTATTGCTCAAGACTTAGACCAGTGGACAGTTCTTCCCATTTCACTGTGGGGCAGGATAAACTTAGTCAAAACGAACATTTTTCCACACTTACTATACCCCCTTCAGCTACTTAATATTTGTTTACCTGACACTTGGTTCAGGAAAATTCACAGAATAATAACCAATTTTATTTGGTCTAAGAAGCAACCAAGACTAGCATATCATAAACTAGCTGCTCCCAAACTTAAGGAAGGACTATGGTTATCTTATATTAATCTATACCACTGGGCCAGTCATATATCCAGATACCTCCAGTGGCTCACACCACCCCTTACATCTTCTTCTCCTCCTTGGCTCAACATAGAGAGAGAGACATGCTTCATTCTAGTAACACTGATCCTTCTACCCTGTTATGTTTAAAATTATCCTCCCTACCAAGTAACTTAAAATTAACTACAATCGAGGTTTCCATGAGAGTCCACGCCCAATTATGTGCCTTTTTACAATATAAATATTATGCCGATATCTCACAATCAATTTGGAATTCTCCAACTTTCCAAATTGACAATAAGAGGCTTAATCCACAGTGGTTACCACAACTGGGAGACTGGCAAGTATCTTTATTTCTGGGAAACGATGGGACTTGGCTCTCGACAGCTGAAATTACAAAGAAATTTAAACTATCTTCACCTTGTTTCTTTAAGGTTTTCCAACTATGACATCTCCTTCTTAAAGAGATGGGTAAGACACCTCCTCCCGTACCCAAATTTTCTTTTCTATCTGAATTGGCCCCCTTGGCCAACTCTCCTAAAGCCATTTCTAAAATATACATCACCTTATATGATTGGCGTTTCACAGAAACTTTTGGTCCTACAACATACTGTTCAGCCCTGTTTCCCCATTGGAACATAGACTGGCCTACTCTTTGACATAATTGTCACTGTTTCGTCATACAAGACCGACTACACCTAATGCAGTTTCACATCCTACACAATCTGTATTATTCCCCACAAAAACTAGCTGCTTGAGGCTTAATACCTTCCGACCATTGTACACGTTGTTCTCAAGATGTAGGCACCCTCCTTCACATTTTTTGGACCTGTCCCAAGATAATTCCCCTTTGCATTAAAGCCAGGGTGGATCCACTGTTGGGATTGTAGGATTCTTTTACCCCTGAAGTATGTGTCCTTGGTGATTACTCCCGAAATCTCAGTGAGCAATCGGAAATACCATATTTCCATGATTTCAATGTCTCTTAAGAAACTGATTTTAAAACATTGGAAGGACACGAACAATATTTCCTACTCTGAGTGGCTTAGTGAATGACTGGCCAATCGCAGAACTGAAAAGGCCATAGCAAGTCTCCATAACAATATGTCTAAATATAAAAAGATATGGGATCCCTTGTACACTTTGTACTCCCTTTAAGGATTGACTCCTGTGAGTTATAACATAAATATATGGATTGATTCAGAAACAATGGACTGTGGGGGGTGGGAAACAGAGAGGTTGGGGGGGACAGATCCAGCATTGCTGTTTGCTGGTATATATGTTTCATGTTATTATTCATGGTTCTGGCTCATGTAACTTTGTAAAATTTTAAATAAACTTTAAATTGAAAAAGAAAATGTATTTCAAAACTATGATTCTACACAACAGAAATGTGCACACATACATCACTAAACCATCAGCCAAACTACTAAAAACTTTGCTTAAGCTAATAAAATATCCACTTACCTGGAAATAAACAAAGGACAGCTCAGACTGTCTGCTTGAATCTCATCTGCAAAAAGAGCAGTTAAATGGTGTCTCATGACATCTAATCAAGACCCTAGGCTATCAGGTCTGACTCTGGTAACATGGAAAGAACAGGAAGCACAGCCATGCTTCCAGCTTAGCCTCACAGGTTACATAAGATCTTAAAAGTCAGGAATACATATTTAAAGCAATAAAATAACCCACTCCCTTGCAGTGTAATTGCACCCAACTAGTGCAGCTTACCACTACCAGCGACTGCCTAAACCTGTGCATATCTAATTATGCTAATGCCATAAAGGCAACCATGTAACGGTACAGCACCAAACTGCAGCACTACTCCACTGCTAAAAAACTAACATTACTAAACATTTTATAAGTGGATTAAGGTATTTTCATCAAAGGAGTATTTATTTTATTTATTTATTTAGGAAATCAGAATTACAGCCCTTAGTATGCTGTTTCAGTGCACCTCATGTTTCTTGAAGTCCCTCACCAACCACTTTGTACACTGACATAGCATAACTCCCCCTCTATTATGCTTTATTCTTTACATATTTAACCCCCCCTCATGAAAATGATTCCATAGCACAGGTAAGGTGCTATAGGAACATGTGCATCCTATTATGACCTCATTACAGATTGAGAAACAAACAGGCATTACTTGCATAGCACCACATATCCCACACCTGATCGCTGTTCCATTAATGCATAAACATTTCCCTTGTAGTCTAGTAGTCCTTCCTTCCCAATCACCTATCCAGTCCCATATGACAGCAGTCAAAGCAGTATAGTGGTCACCACACCCTCAGTCATTGATGCAATCCTGTATACCACCAAACCTAGTTGTCATGTGACCCCTGTTCAATAGCTATTCCGATCATATACTGTAGAACCATTTCCCTAGTAGTCAACAGCCATGTCCCATCCAATCATGTAAAAACATTTCCCTGTTACTCTAGTGGTCCCCCTCTTGATAGCAGTTTTGAGCATATAAAAAACTTTTAATTATACTGTTCTGCTCATTTATACTTGTTTTTAGTATCCTCATGGTTTTGCCTATATAGAACAGACTGCATGTTGTAATCTATATCACTCATTCAGTTTGGTATATGATATAGTACATTTGCTTATAGCAATCTCTTCATTTCCATATGAATTTTGAATGTTGCTAGTTCTGTGCATGTGATTATTATTTTTGCATGAGCCACATGTAAAATTTCCTATTGTACGGCTTTATTGAAGAAAAAAATTCCTTGCTTGAGTTTTTTTGTGTGCTAAAAATGTGTTAGTCTACCTTGTATGCTTTTTATTTTCATTGTTATGACTAGTGGTATATTATTTTTCAAATTTTCTCCCTCCACTTGTGTTGCCTGTAAAATAAGCCATGATCCAGTCACTATACCCTTCAGACACCAAAAATCATCATCTAAATTCTTGCCAAATCCATCTACCATGTATCGGCACCTCTGTGCCATATTATCTCATGACTGTGCATCAACAGCTGGTGGTGAGTGGTAGGCAGATCACTAAAACGAATAACTTTGTCAAATATTACTAATGTTTTATTCATCAATTTAAATTTGTGGCCACATATTGAGTCAGCAATAACAAAGTTGGCAACAAGCAGAGCAAATGACATTTTCCCGAATATTTAAAAAAAAAAATCTGACAGCGTCCCTTTAAAATTATTTTTTTCAGTACAAGATCAACCATACATACAAGTAATTTTTTAGGAGGGTGTGCTCCTTGATTACTGTTATTTAATGCCTTTCTGACAGCTTCTTGACCCTTCTGATAGAGAATGCTAGTACATAGATGGTTAATGTCTAATATTACAAAGTTGCAATTATAAAAAGTCTCCATTGTTTCATTTAGTGTATTCAAAATATATGTGGTATTTTTAGTATCTTTCAAGAAGTACTGAGTAGAAAAACTTGGGGCTGTATGTGGTAGTCTACAAAGATAGAGAGAGGCTCCAACATAGGCTCAGTGCTACCTGCGATGGGCCCACTAGGTTGTGTCTCCCTGTCTTTGTGGATCTTTAGTAGAGTGCAAAATAATGGGATGTTAGGGAATGTATTAAACAGAGCTTTTTACTCTCATTCACTTAAAAACTATTTCTCTTGTTCTTCATTAGAATGCTCTAAAACTTTAGTTTTCCATTCTTTTGCAGGGCCATTATCTGCTAATTGTTTGTGTTTATGTTTATACCACATTCATGTTTATGACTTTCATAAACATGGACAACAGTCCCTCTGCCTTTATCTGCCTTTTTATTACCACTGACTGGTCATTCTCCAGAGTGCCTAAAGCAGCAAAGTTATCCATTGTTAAGTTACATCTGAACTTCTGTCTGTTTGGTTCTGTATAAACCTCTCCATACCTCTGTCTACTATGTTAATGAAGGTTTTGATATAAACTGGAACTGATCTAGGGGTGAAGGATGACAAAAGGCAGTCCTTTGTTCAAGATTCAAATTTCAGTGACTGATAAGTGTCTTTTAGATAAATTAGAGACAGTCCTCTCTTCTGATGCTTTGCAGCTACCCCTTCCTTTTGGTGTTGATTTGTATTTTTTTCTATTCTTGCTCGATTCTCTGTCATCTTCTCTAACTAATGTTCCTTTCTTTGCCCTGGTCTTTGATATCTCCCGGCTGTAAAAATCTCTTTCTAAAAAAGTGCCTGTCTTCTAAATGATCTTCTGTATCCTTCTGAACTACTGCCAGAACTGATTAGGGATGCATCAGAATCCAGATTATAGGCTTAATTCTCAAAGGGCCCTTAGAGTGATGTAAGCTCCAGCAAAGGGTGGCTTGTGTCAATGCTCAGTGTGCCAGGGACCCTGTGCCTTGTTCTCTATCAGGGAGGCTCCCTACGGCAATATCCCACAGCTTATGGCAACTGTGGCCATGTGTCAAACAGGTGGCACATCAAGTCTTGCCACAAGCTGCAGGATAGCTGTGCAGTGCTCTAGGACAGTCCTTAATAATGTTGGGGCATGCAGAACAGCAAGAAGGGTATGTGCTGAGATATGAAGTAACAGCATATCTATAATAAACATATTCAGCATGGTAACAACATGACAGTACTTACAGAAGCTTCTGAGATTGCTTAAACATATCTAACATGCATTGTCTATATCATCTGTAATAGCTGCCCATTCGTCCTCCTGATAATAAGTATTACTATATGTATGCTGTCACATCATATATATGCACTGCAGTGTGTGGCATTTGTTCTGTAACCACCCCTAGTAGGTTGACCAGGACCACCGATGAGTGGCACATGGACCATTAGACTAGCCTTGACTGGTCTGAGGGTTGCTAGGTTCTGTAGGTACAATCCACCTTAGAGAATTGAATAAAAGGGAATATTGCAATAGTGCCCTGGTGCACAGGCCCTTTTTGTGCCACAAGGACAGTGCATGTCCCCCTTGGCGCACAGAGCCTGTGAACGTCACAGGCTGCTTCCAAGAATCACTCCCAGCTCATCTTGTGGTGCAAGCCACACCTTGCACCATTCCTTGTGATGCAAGCCCCTTGCATCAGTCGGGGACTTTTGAGAATCAAGTTCTACAGTGTATCTTTAACTCTACACACATTGTCCTATTAATGTCCAGGAATACACATTCTTATCCTGGTATTCACTGAAGTCCCTTTTACATTTTTTCAGCTTATCATTTATGTTTTCTTTTTCATTCTAAACTAGGTGTTTATTTATTTTGCTTAACAAAACATTGTACTCAGTTATGCCTGCTTTTTTTTTTCTTTTTTGAAGAGGTCTGTAATACGTTGTTAACTTTCCTCCTATGTTTACAATTTCCATTGTCAGTGTCTCACTTAATAGCAACAAGAAGTCCAGTAAACATTTGTTCCTCACCCCATCCCAATTCTTTTCTAGGTCAGTATCTTTGAACCCTAGCTTAGGTTCAAGAGGTACCCTCCAAAACATACTGCTGATCCTTTTCTATAGTTCAACTATTTAGCTGGAGTGAGCAAATGCCACATGAGCAGAACTTTCCTTTGTTTTAGCTGTTCAAACTGACTGAGGTGTGTGTGTGTCTGTGTGTGTGTGTCTGTGTGTGTGTGTTTGTGTGTGTATTTGTGTGTGTGTGTGTTTAATTCCCCAGTTTTATCCCAATCAGCACAACGGATGTAACAATATATATTTTTTTCCTCTAAGTAGTTATGAACCCTTAAATAAATGAAACAAATGGTAACAGCTCATACTAGTGTAATGCAGAAGAAAGCCAAGGCTAAAAAATAAGAACTTTTCTGTGAAGTAATGTTTCTGAATATTTTGCTAAAGCTTAGATGTTGACTTATGCCCTCTAGTTTTCCTATTGTTTTATCTGTTTAGTAGCATTATCTAATAGAGGACATTATTCCTTTCATCACTTTAGAAACTGCTGTCATATATCCTTGGGAACGGCTTCATTTATACAAGAATTAAGGACTTCATGATAGATAGATAGATAGATAGGGATTTTATTTAAAAAAATAATCTTCAAACAACCAGGTCTCTGCACAAAGAAAACCAGTATTAACAAATAAAAAATAAACACAACAAACAAAACTAATTATAAAATCTTAACAAAACAAACCCAAATATTGTTAATTATTAATCTTGTTGTACTTTATCTTCAAGAAACAATGTTGCATCCTTTGTGTTGCTGTATTGTGGCAATTGTTACTCTTATTGTATAGACCTTTTGTTATTTCTCTTCATGCCTGTACGTGGCTTCGGGAACATTGGCCTTCTAATAGATCCTGTTAACTGTCCATTTCCTGCTACTGTACTTTCTTGGGTTGTACCTGAAAATGGACATTCATTTTCCTACTGTAGTTATCCAGTTATGAATGCAAATACATAAATGAATACTATTCATCCTTTTACTGTCAAAAAATAATCCTATGGTGCATCTTGTGACCGTGGCTGTGTACTTGTTCCATATCTAGCACACAATCTGCCTGCCAAGGACTTCAATGTCAGTCCTTAGTGCTTAATTTATACTACCAAAGGATCACTTAATGTCACTGTAGTTTATCAGTGTTCTCTGAAGAACATCTGAAAAGATATTTAAAAAGGCAAGTGGTCGATGATGTTTTATCATTTTTATCCGGGCAGCAATATTATGTATTGTTTTTTAAAATTTTGGAATCCTCTAGGAAACATTTAGGGTTGTGCAATATTTGCAGATTCCACTTTCATGGATTTTTTTTTCAAAATTCTGTAAATTTAGTAAAATTCTTTGAAATATTGTGGTAAGTTAGGAAATTATTTATGTGCTCATCACTCAGCAATCCTTGCAGCTAGAGACCACACAATTAGTATGCTTTCTTTTTTGTAAGATACTGTGTCCTAAGGGGTGTCCAGTTTTATACTGTTTGGATAAGTGGTGCAATTTATATGTTGTCAAAGTGTGGCAACATGTTGTTCTGCAAATGTTTCTGAAAATATTTCTTTGCTTACATCTCAGTTATCTTTGAAGTTCGATACCTGAAAAACTGTATACACAACTTTCTTGAAAGGGTCTTAGAAATTGTTAAATCTGCAGGAAGTTGGTAAAACACATGTTAAGTTACAGAGGTTCATAAGTTCACAATTTTAATTATTTGTGAAGTGTTGTGAACTTTTTTAAAGTAGATGTTTGCAGTTCCACTGCTATTAGAGCTATAAACTCCCAATTTGGCATGTATTCCAAATGCAAATCAATCCTAGAACTTAACAAAGATGAAGAAATTTGGTTTACTGGTTTAAAAGTTATAGTAGAAAGTTCACAATTACTAATTGGCAACATTTGCTCAAATATTCATGTAAGCATAATCAGAAATGCAAGTAGAATTCCAGTTGTGTATTTTAACTTTCACTTTGAGGATGAATTGTTTCTGGAATCCAACTGTTCAACTAGACAATCACCCTTAGACAGTACTAGATCACATAATCTCAGATTATATGCTGAATTATGTAAAACAGTACGGAGGAAAAACTTTGTATCACAAAGAGTTTCACATTTGTGGAACTCTTTCCCAGCAAATGTGGTATCAAGTCAATCTCTGATTCTTTTTAAACAAGAACTTGACTTATATATGGGTGAGAACACATTTGTCTACCATCATTAATTAATGATGGTGAGTCTAATTAAGGGTCTGTCCCTCAGACTTGTATATCCTATGAACTAAGCACTTTTCTCTACTGAATTCACTTTGCAGCCCTGCCATTCTTTTCTTGGTGTCTAGTTTGTTCTCCCAACCATGCTTCTTTTTCTCTAAACTTGACCAGATGAACTTAGTGGGCTTGCTAGTCAAACACAGATTTACTTCTTGTGTTTTCAGATGACCTCCCTTTAAAAGTAAGACACCTACTCCTTGTCCTGTAGGACATATCCCTTTGGAATAGCCAGAATTTCACCTTTTTTTTACTCCAGTCATTTTCTACACCCACCAGATCTCTGTAAGTGCCTCTAAGAACTATGATTCAAAGTGCATTGGAATCTCAGACAAGCCAATTTTGCAGTGGTGTGATTCTCATATGACCTGCTTTCCAATGAGGATTGTCCCTCTGTGCTTCCATGTTCCAGATGGGGGAGTACTAATATTTTGCTGCTGCACTCTGCTGCTCTTCATTTGGTGAACCCAAACACCTATTTCATGTGACTGATTACCCCTGCAGTAGTTACAGTACCTCCCCTATCCTGTTGTTTAAATCCTCCTGACATATTTTTTCAGTGACATGACAATACCCCTTCTTCTTGACAAAACTGCAGTCCATCTTGGCTTTGCAATGGATCACATTCATTTGACTTGTACTGCAGGCAGGGAAATCACTTCATCCACACTAGCATCTTGGTCTTGTAATGTCCCTTCCATCAATCCTGCTACAGTGGCACCCTACATCGTGGTCCACCATGCCTAAAGATAACCAGATACTTCTGTCATAAAGGCCTCAGTCACAACTACTTGTAGTATTTGGCATTAATTGATATAACTGTTTTAAATGCTAAAAATATACACTCTAGTTTGAAGGGCTATTAAAGAGTCATCTGGCGTCATTGTATAGAAACAATGCTGCTCAAGCATGTCCCTTCACAAGCTGTTTTTTCTGTGAGCTCGTGAGGTAAACTTACAAATGGCAACAAAACAGGCAATTGCAAAGCTGGGTTTCAAGGTGAAAAGGTGCAAAATAATTCAAGGGCAGGCTACAAAATGGGAGAGTGGTATTGATGAACACCAAGCAGGAAAGAGACATGAGGCTCAATTCATGAATGCCCCGATAATGCCACCTGCCCCAGGAGTGCTGAATGTATTGCACACAGGGTTTGCATCATTCCTCAGCCAGCAATCAGGATACTCAATCTTGTATGCCAATTGCCACAGGTTAGACCAGCTTTTTCTGGCCTAGCTTGTGGCATTCTCAGGTACGCTTTCTATGGGACTTGCATCAAATAGTTGGTGCAAGCTGCCATAAAGCAGGAAAGGTGTCACAAATGTACCCAATCTTTTTGAATCAAACGCAGTTTGCAGGAAAGATTTTGGCACAGTTGTGCCAACAACTTGGTTTGAGGTAGGATCTGCCAAAAGCCCTAAATCACTTTTTGTGAATCAGGGCCCTGGGATTGATTATATCAGATGACCTAAAGGTGGCCATGCTGTACAAGAAGGAAACAGCAAACAACAAGAACTGGTGCTTATCGGAAAAAGTGTGTGCTGGTTCTTCTGTTGGAGCCAGCTAACCCCACTTAGAATTAGAGCAAGAAGATAGTTTGCAGGACACTCTGGCAGAAATGCAAAAACTGGCCAGTTTTTGCAAAAAAAAAAAAACCACCTAATTTAATTAAGCAATAACTTTTTACAGACTCAATGAACAACAGTACTTACACAGCAAATGTTGTGCCCCAGAGCTTCACCAACTGAGGCTTCATCAGAGAAGGAGGTTCTGAGCATATAGTCTTATTTGCTTTTCAAGGCTCCTGGCTCTGATGTCATCTAAGCATATAGCAGTGACATTTACAATATTACAAAGAATCCATGGAGACTATGCTCTGACACCCCTGTTCCAGAAACAATTATTGCAACACAGTGTGAAACATATAAACAAGGAGTTGGGCGGGCAAGTGAGGGCAAGTGAGATGCTGGGGTGCATGGGGGAGGTATCTACAACAGAAAGAGGGTGGTGGTTTTACATTTGTATAGATCCCTGCTAAGGCCCCACCTAGAGTACTGTGTCCAGTTCTGGAGACCACATCTCAGAAAGGACATAGAGAGAGTGGAAGCAGGCCTGAGGAGGACAACTACAACGGTACAGAGAAGTGATTAAAAGAACTAAATATGTACACCTAGGAAAAGAGGAGAAAGGGGGATATGATAGAGACCTTTAAATACCTCACTTGGTAAACAACATACAAAAGGGAAGTATTGATTCCTAAAACAGTCTTGCAGTGGAGGTGGTGGAGGCAAAAAAAAGTGGTGCATCTCAAGAATTTATGGAATATGCATAAAGTAACCTTAGGAAATGTGAAGGAGGAGGAAAATGGGCTAGATATCAAGTATGATCTGCAGTGATACTAAAGGTAGGGAAAATGGAAAGACTAAGTATGCCAAACAGTCCTTATCTGCCGGAAAACTCTATGTTTTATGGCTTTGACTATTCTTGATGGTTCTTCACCTATTATTTTGATTGACAAGAGGGTAACAGACCCTCAGCACCACTGTATGTTTACTAAATAGCCCCTTAATGAATGCTACCTTAGTATCAATATAACCATCCTTTCCCTTCCTCCTCCATGATGGCTTAATTGTGTGGCTTGGCAAAAATACATGGATATGGATTCCACAAAATTATGACAAAATTCCCAAATAAAAAGCTCATAAAATTCAACTTTAATTATTGATTTTACATTACCCTTTTTTGGCTGCTTATAATGTATCCATCCTTTTAGCAAGAGATTAGAACACTGACACACAGACACATTTTTAGGGTTTTTAAAGCTACCAAAATTATTACTATTGTGCTCTCTAGGTTTAAAATTATAGAGACTTAAAATTGTGCAATTTACAAACATGCAATATTTAATTTAAAAATGTATGAATGCTTGGCAGATAATACCTCTGCCCCTATTAAAGCTAATGATCTGAAACTTGTGGCATAATTTGAACTTTACTACCTATATATATACAGTACCTGCATGGTAGTGCATGTATAGTTAGGGTTGCACAGCCACTTCTATGTTAAACCCCAAATTTTGCACTTTAATAACCTTGCAGCCATTCATCCAAGTTTCCTGAACTTTTGCATGTGCGGTCTGATACCACAGATCTCTGGATCTCTGGATCTGGAAAGTTTAGTTCCAGTTGGATTAGCAGTTGCTGTGCTGCAGAGTATTAAAAAGTGTGAAAAAGGCTCACTTTTTTCTCAAATTATTTGCTTGTCTCTAGACTCGAACAGTTTGTCTGTCTCACTTGAGATTTTCAGGATATATGGGGACTGGGCCACTGATATGCCTTTTGAAGGTTTGGTGAAAAAATATTAATCCATTCAAAAGTTATTAAAGTTTAACTTTTCCTATTATACCTATGGGGAAAAAATACATGTTGCCCTCAAAAGCACTTTTTCTTTTGTGAAAGTACTTTTGACTGCCACAAATGGGTTTTGTACTTTCATGCTTCTGCCATCTTGTTTTCAGTTAGTGATGTGGAACAAATGATTTGCTCAAAAATTACTGCCCACTGGTAAAAACCAACAGTTGGGTTTACCTAATCGGAGCCTAGGAACATGACCCTGGCATTAGTGTTTTGATAGGATGCCCAGAAATTTTATTTTTAAAATTTTCTGTCATTTTAGTCACAGAAGTTTCACAAAAGTTTTGCAGAAGTTCCACAGACTGTCTGGAAAGTTTTTGTGAAACTTTCACAAATTTGCAAAACTTTCGCTAAATTCAGTGAAACTTCAGTGAAGTACACCCTCCTAAAAAACAGTTTCTTTGCAACTTCATAGCCCAAAAATGGTTAGGTTGTTTGAGCTGAAACTTACAGGGCTGCAAGGGCTTGCACCACAGATGTGTCTTTTGTTTATTTGGTGAAAAAATACACAGTGGCTCCATAGTTACAACATTCTGAAGTTTTGACATTTCTCATAGGATGACATTGTGGCATATGTGGCACCTTTTGGTGGTTATATCTCGAAAATGGCTTGAGATTTGAATTTTTCTATAAGTGCAGCTTAGTACACCTTTACACTTAGGTGTACTAAGCATGTGCTGAGGTTGCAAGGTCATGATTACAACTGAGATGGAATTTTTTCAGAAGTTCCTATGGTTACTGAGATGTTGCCACATTTGCAGCACAAGGGTTACCTGGAATGGCTCTAAGCCTGTGCTATGTCTCTATACTTATGGGTAGATGGGAGAGCAGGGCTAGAGGGCTCTGCATGCCCACATATGGATCCCAAGATGCAATAATGGGAGTGCAGGGCACTACATTATGCAGTAGTTGGACAGGGACATGTGAAATCATTAAAATATCTCTACAGTTATGTATACAGGCATACCTCTCAACCTCTTGCCTCATGAATCAGGGACAAGGCTTAAAAAAATCAGGGACAAAGACCCAAAATGAGGGACACATCTTAAAAATTGGTACTATTCACTCAGAAAGCTGATAGAATGAAAGGATTTGTGTTAAGAGACATTTTCTGAAGAAGAGCAAGTCTGTAACTTTTATGTTTGACATCATTTTGTGCTTTTATTCCCCACTGTTCTGTCACAGAAACACAAATTTTACGCGGGACAGTGGAAAATTCTGAGGCAAAATCAGGGACATCCCTGAAAATCAGGGACAGTTGAGAGGTATGTATACAGGGCACTGTGCTCTCACATGAAAATTAGAGACAATTACAAAATGTATTTATTTATTTATTTATTTGTTTTATTTTACCTTTGTTTACCCAGTAAATGTAATGAGCCAAAACCCCATTTTCATACATGATCCGGGACAATACGAATATAGTCAAAATACTACATATGAATAAATATGATTAACATTAGACAATAAACAGAATCAAAATACACTTAGAAAACATAAGAACAGTCAAAAACAGTTACAGCATAGTTGATCCAACAGATGTTTCCTTAATTTAACTTTAAAAGTTTAATGACTTATGTTACCAGAAAGTGATCTAGGATGCTCATTCCAGTTTGAGGCAGCACTAAATGAAAATGATTGATCGATGAATGATGGAAGCACAGGGCTCAACATATATGAGTAACATGACACTTTCTCAAAAAGAAGGGAAATTCATTGCAAAAAAACTCAGTTAATGCATCAGTTATGGTGTTATGGTTGCCATTACAGTGACAAAAGCTTGGAAATTCAATGTTAGGGTTACCAACCATACAACCCCACCACCCCACCCTCCACACACACCATCAGGCATTGGGGTGTGTCTTGGGGTCATCAGTCCTAACACTCACCCCATTCTCCTATACTGTACCATCTTGGCTTCTGTACAAATGGAATGGGGTGAGGGTTAGGACTGATGACCCTGTGGCACACCCTGACACCTGTTGGTGTGTGTACAGAGAGGGGGGGGAGTGGTAACCCTAACATGGAATTTCCAAACTTTTGTCACTGTAATGACAACCCTAACTGATGCATTAACTGAGTTTTTTTTGCAAATAATATATATATGTAATATCTCATAAAATGTTTACAGACATTTTGCCAAATTTTGCAAAATCAGAAACATAGTTTTACCAGAATTTCAATAGTGGAAGTTTAATTTCACCCAGCTATAGAATCATCCCATCCCCAAGTAATTAAATGCTGTACCAAGCAATATTATTGACCATGTGGTCCATACTGCACCTGTCTGGGTTTTTGAAATATACCATAACACATGTTCATTATTTATATTAATTACATTTTTATTTATTTATTCTATTTATTTATTGAAGCTTTACCAGAAAGAACATACTAAGCAGCAAGTGCTCATTTCCAGATGCATCCGGGGTAGATGGGATAGAAACAGGCAAAAACACTTAGCTACTGCATTAATAAAAAGCAAATGAATACAATTTGAAGAAGTCTGAGTGAGCATTGAGGGACAATAATAACATAAAACAATGCAGAGCATAAGTAAAAAAATAAACCTGAGTTAAATAATATACAGTACTTGTGAATAAAACATTAGAATACTGAACTAACTGAATTGAAGTTAAGCTGTTAATTACAGGGCCACTGCAGGGAGGAGTGAGCAGGAAAAAGTAGTGCCAGGGAGAAGCAAGGGGGAAAGGGGCGGGGTGGTTAAAGCAAGTGCAAGGGGAGTGGAAAATGTTTTTAAGAAGGGAATTATGAATATAGGAGGAGAAATCAAAATGAATGGGGCAAGGGAGGGAGTTTTTAGAGCTTTGGGAACCTAAAGGAAAAGGCAGCTTGACCCGTTGATGAAGTCTAACAAGGGACAGATAAGGTGAGAGGGTCAGAGTTCCTGAGCGAGTTAGAGGAAGCAGGAAGGGTGGAGAAGGAGGAGAGGTAGGAGGGCAGAGACTGGAACCAGAACTTAGCCACAGAAATGGTACAGTTGATACGTCATCAGTCCTCTAAGGAGGGGAGGGGAGGGAAAGAGATTGGTAGAGGATGCAGTGGTGAGTGTGGGGGGATAGTAAAGGGTGAAACTACAGAAGGAGTGGAGTGGAAGAGTGTATCCAGTCTGGTTAAGGAGGAGGATGAGGTGGCACTGTAAACCATGTCCCCATAGTAGGAGATGGGGAGAATCATTTTCTATATGATGGCCCAGTGAACTGGCAGGGGGATACAGGCCTGATTTCGGTACAGGGCACCCAGTTTGGGGTGCAGCTTCTTGTGCAAGGCCTTGATCTGTACAGAAAAATTGAGGTGCCGGTCAAGCCAGACTCCAAGGTACCTAAAGGAGGAGTAATCATTGAGTGGTGTCCCATCCAGGGTGTGAAATGAGGGGAGGGAGGGGTGCCGAGACAGTGTCTGCCTTGTGCCAAAGGTCATGGAGATTGTTTTCTTGGACTGTATCGAAGTCATGCTGAAGTCTGGTCACCACATCAGTTAAGGAGGGGCCAGATGCATACAAGATGGTATCATCCTCATACATATGGATAGAGGTATGTGGGCAGGCAGAGGACATGTCATTTAGGAAGACAGAAAAGAGAAGGGGACCAAGGACAGAACCTTGGGGCACACCAGAGGTAATGGGTAGAAGGGGAGAGAGAGAGTTTCCAATGCAGATGGATTCTGGTGGCCTCATTTGATAGCCCCACCTTAGAAAGATTAGATAAGAGGAGGAGATGTGACATGGTGTAAAATGCTTTGGTGAGGTCAACAAAGAAGGCAGAGGTGATGTGACCCTGGTCCATGCCTGACTGGATAGTCAGTAATCCTCAGCAGGGAGGTGATAGTGTAATGGGGATCTCCTAAAGCCAGACTGGTATGGAGGGAAAAAAGAAGTGTAGTCAAGGAATGAGGAAAGCTGGGATTGTACCAGACATTCCTGTAGCTTAGCAAGACTGGGGAGGAGTGAGATATGACAGTAGTTGCCAGGAGAGGAGGGGTCACCTCCCTTGGGGAGGGGAACAACAATAGTGTGCCTCCACACAGCAGGGACAGAGGCAGAAGACAGGTGAGAGGTGAGGCGATAGCAGGGGCGGAGAGGTAAAGCATCTTGGCATGCAGCCCTGATGAGCACTTATCCTTGGAGGGATTGAGGATAATGAGAGCATTAAAGACATCCTCCTGGGTAACAGGACTGAGAGAGAAAGAAGTATTACAGGAGGCAGCTTGGGGAGAAGGGAGGGGGCATGGTTAGAGGAGTCAAAGTGGAGAGAGGATAGCAAGGATGTTATGCATGAAGTAAAGAAGGAGTTAAACTCAATAGCTATGGATTGGGGTTCAGACACTGTGCATTCGCCAAGTTTGAGCTCAGGTTTGGGGGGCTGGGATGGTGGGTGGAATAGGGAGTTGCAGCCTTCCAGAATTTGGAGGGGTGACTTATGTTAGAGAAGAAGGTGTCCTTGAAGTATTCTGCCTTAGCTCATCTGATAACCCTGGTGCAGGCATTTTGGAGCGTTATATATTTCTCAAGATCAGAGGGAAGACCGGTAGCTTTATGGGTCCTCTGCACTTGGTCCCTAACTGAAAGACAGGCCAGGAGATCTGCCGTGACCCATGGTATGTGATTACCATGCACACGGATCTGTTTCAGTGATGCATATTTGTCCCAGGAGTATAGAAGTTTTGATTTGAAGTAGGAGAGTGCAGATTTGATGGAGGGGGCATGTATGATGTAAGACCAGTTTGTGTTAGACAACTCATTTAGGAGGGAAGTGATATCCATGCAGTTATAGGACCAGATCAACAGGATTTTGGGGAGGGGGGATTTGGGGCAGTGGATTTTCTGTACTAGTGAGATCAGGTGGTGGTCACTTAGCTAGTCAGGGAGTAATCCAGCCACTAATATTAGGTGCGGGTGGGATGAGAGGATCCAGTCTATCAGAGAATGGTTAAGGGTTTCTGTGTTTAGATGGGTGGGTTCATTTATCAGTTGAGTCAGGTTTAAGCTATGTCTTGATGAATTTTGGAATGAGTAGGGGTGACCCAGTTTATGCTGAAATCACCCTAGGTGAGGAGTTCACCATTAGCCACATGTGTTTGCAGGGAGGATAGGAGATCAGTGATAGAGGAGATAGCAGTAGGAGCCAGCGATGAAGATAGGGATGGAGCGTGGTAAGGTTAATTTCACCAGCAGGAACTCATGAGACTGAGGGATGTAAGTTGCGAGTATGGGTGTGACTGAAAGGGGAAGAGGCAACATACATAGCTATTTCACCACCCTTTTCTTTAGCAGTCTGATCTTGGTGGATGAGGGAGTAGCCAGGGATGATGATGCAATCATTCTCAATATGAGGTTTTAACCAGGTTTCATTAATGATTAAGATATCAGGGTTGAGAGAGGAGACTGAAGGCTGGAGCAGTAACATTTTATTGAGGAGTCTCCTGATGTTTAGGTGGGCAAGCTTTAGACCACAGTGAAATTACATGGGAGAGGTGGAGTCAGGACTAGGATTGGGTTCAATGTCACCTGCTAACAATAGCAAGAGGGTTAGCATAAATTTTATAGGGGGTATCATGCATTTGCTGGAGGGAGGTGGAGGAGTGGAAAGACTAAGGGCAGGGGTCAATCTTAACATTGTTTTACTAGCCCAAACACTAGTGCAAATTGACCAGGGCTAGTGCAGCTAACTCTCTACTAGCCCGCCTTGACTAGTGCAGATTTTCATGGCTGTTAGTAAAATTAAAAATGTCTCTACTTTAGCATTCTGTAGTCTTCATGCTAATCTCTCTCAGTGTTCCAAATGGCCAGGTGTGATTAACAGCTCATTAAGAGCTGCAATTATCTGGCAGTTCAAGAGAGGGATCCCACAAAAGACTCAATGTGAGTCATTTTCACTCCACTGTTAAGACTTTCAGCTAGTGCTCAGGGTGTGATCAAGGGTAGAGTGCTGTTAAGTCACTAGGTTCCAGTTTTCTGAATGTGTCTATGTCTAACAATTTGTCCAATATTATTAAGACCAGTGCTCCTCATTTCTCTACATTTTGAGTGCCTGTATCCAACATTTCAGTGACAAAATGCAAAGAGGTATACAGGATCGGCCCTGAAGGTGGTGGGTTTTATCCCAGCCTCATCATAACTTCCCTCTCCCCTCCAAATCTCTTAACTCTGTTCTTTCCCTGGACACCACTGCAGACCAGACTCTAAAGTGACCATCCATAGCTGTCATTACTGGCAAGTGTAGAGGGTCCATAGCTCTTCTAAATGGACCATGCCAGCTATCACCATACATACGGTTTCACCCTTATCCCACTCAGCATGTCCTTTCAGCCTAAAAACAAAGCTTTGGATCATGTATGGTACAAAAATAAACCTTGATAAAATACATCATTTGAAACCTTGAAATGGGCATTCCTGGGGTGCATAGATCATCATATACAGAAACAGAAATAGTATAGAGTTATGCCTATGAACTGTTTCCCCATGGCTGATGAAAGGACAATGTTTAAGAAAAATCTGTTATTGTTGGGGCAGAGCATATTAAAATCAATGCTTTTACAAATAAAAATCTCATAGTTTTCTATATCCCAATCCCCTTAGGTTTGTCTAGCTCCCACACCAAAGAAATCTTAGATGTGCTCCTGGCTCACTTGAGGCTGTACAAAAACTTTCAAAAGTGCAGGTCTCCAGCTGACTATAGGGTGGGGACCGAGAGTGCCTTTCTCTGTCTGACTCTGTTTATTGCCCTGTGGGTGGTGGTGACAGTGTGGTGAGGTGCATGATGATGTCAACTATTGTGTGCACAGAGCTAGGACTGCTTGAGTGAACATTTGCAGTTGTGATATCCTCTCTCTGTTTGGTGTGGGGGGCAGAAAGAGGAAGATAGGAGGCTATGGTACAAAACAATGGGGGGGGTCACCGTGATGGCACTGCAGTCTTTTTTTTCTGCTGTGGAGCTGGAAGCAATGTGGGAGCAGGATAAATGTGCAATAATTAGAGTATTTCTTGGCTTTGCTTGCATTGTTCCCTGCATAAGTGATCAAAATTTACCATAATAATTAAGGGCTAGTGCAATCATCTGCAGGCTAGTGAAATTTTGAATCAACTTGCCCTGCTGGCTAGTGCAAAAAAAAGTTAAGGTTGACCTCTGACTGGGGGAGGGGGGGCTGAAGCAGGTATGAAGGGGGATCAGCCCAGTGTGGAGGCAAGGGGGGGGAGAAGTGAAGGGCCTACATGGCAAGGGTTGTGTGGCCTGGTGTTGTCCATTGATAGGGCAGAGGAAGTAGAAGGGGTAAGGGAGGGAGAGAGTGGGAAGAGAACTGAATTGTTTGTGAGCAAGATGGGGCAGAGGAGGGAGGGAGAGATAGCAAGGGGATTAAAGGAGGGAGGAGGAGAAAGCAGAGCAGCATCATGGTTGAGAGGGAAAACTAGGACAAGGAAGACTAAGTGACTAGGGTACAGGGTGCAGGAATGAGAAATTACAGAATTAGAGAAGGGGGGAGATGCAGTAAGGTTGTGGGAAAATGACAAAATAAAGTGAGCAGCAGTGAGTTATATGGAACAGAATGGGAAATTGTAGTAGGGAGGTGCAAATCTAATGTAATGGGAGCTGCAGTGAAGAAGAGACAGCTCTAAAGAACGGAGCAGTTGTCCACAAGCATGGGTAGGAAGAGATAAAACTGTGTGCAGTCTGACATACGAGATACACTGCAACTTGAAAGAAACTTACATGGAGAGAGAAGCCACAAATCAAATGTAAGGGTGTGCCTAACTGTGACTTAGAGACAAAATTCTAAGTTAGTAGTTAAGTGCAGAAACTCTGAACTCTGCCATAAAGGTAAGAGTACCACGGGGAAGAGGATGACTCCAATCACTGGACAGGAGATTGACTAATGGGAGTGCTTAGCCATGCCTTAGCTACAAGGGACAAATAGAATTGACTAAGGGGCAGGGAGGAATATTTAATTAAGGACGGGGGACTGGGAGGGCAGGCGGGCCTAAAACAAGCAAGAAACAAGCAAGCGAGACAGAGTATACAGTACATAGTGGTGGCAGAGGGAGCTTGGCAAAAAACAGGCACCAAGTTCAAAACCTTGCTGCACCGGCTCAGTTGGGGGCTGGGGAACGCAGATGGTGTAGTTGAATATGAGCTCTTGAACCATTGCTGCAGGGGGAAATCAGTGCCAGCTCAATTGGGGGCTGGGGAGGGCAGATGGCGCAGTTGAATTTGAGCCCTTGAACCATTGCTGCAGGGGGAAATCAGTGCCAGCTCAATTGGGGGCTGGGGAGGGCAGATGGCACAGTTGAATTTGAGCCCTTGAACCATTGCTGCAGGGGGAAATCAGTGCCAGCTCAATTGGGGGCTGGGGAGGGCAGATGGCGCAGTTGAATTTGAGCTTTTGAACCATTGCTGCAGGGGGAAATCAGTGCAGCTCAATTGGGAGATGGGGAGGGCAGATGGCACAGTTGAATTTCAGCCCTTGAACCATTGCTACAGGGGGAAATCAGTGCCAGCTCAATTGGGAGCTGGGGAGGGCAGATGTCGCAGTTGAATTTGAGCCCTTGAACCATTGCTGCAGGGGGAAATCAGTGCCAACTCAATTGGGGGCTGGGAAGGGCAGATGGTGCAGTTGAATTCAAGCCCTCAAATCCTTGCTGCAGGGAAAAATCAGCACCAGCTCAGTCGAGGGCTGGAGTTCTTGTATATCAGCATATACTGACATTTATTGACACATGAAAACTGTATCAACATGGTTAATTTATATTGAACTGGCTCCAACATTTTTTTTTTCAAATTACATTTCTAGCCTAACAGTTAAATGTTAGGCATTCTGAAAGATAATTTACTTAAAGGAGACCAGCAATGGAACAATTAGGGCTACAAATGTTTTTTTTAATGGAAGCTTGGAGTCTTGAACATTATTAAATCAATATCTCATGTTGTTACAATATCCATATATTGATGTATAAAACAAGTCATTTTTGAATTAGACATCTTTAGAAATTTATTTTTAAGCATAACTGTTTATTGATGAGCAGGATTAGTGCTGCCAAGAAGTTAATTGGGATAGCTCTACAATTGGGAAGGGAGCACATGTTTATGCCCTAAGCCTGGGATGTCAGGAGTAGAGGCCAAGATGGATGGTGAAAAACATCCATATGGGCACAATCTTTCCAGGGCATGGGTGGCTCAATACACACCTCATTGAGTGACTCTTATGAGTGGCATGGTGGAGTAGACAATGGAGGTATTTACAAACTTTGTTTGCCAAGTACCAATGAGTCAGTCATGACCATGCACTACAATGAAGTGAATGGTCCTTAATTTGTGAAATACATCACCTGATTGTCATAGAATGACTGAAAGACTGCAGTTTATTTATTAATTTGGTGACTGGGTAGGTATACTAAGCTACGAGTTTGCCCATTTTGTGCGATGACCTGAATAATATGGCAACAACAGTTACAGACACATTTGCAGGTGAATAAAGGACATTTATTGTTACCCATGCCCCAGTTGATACCCATGCTCTAAAGAAACATGAATGTGCCATCTCCTTGCCCATGACCACACAGTCACTGAATTCTACAGCCTCCAGCCTCCTCCTGACAGCTGTGGCCATTCAAGGTCATGGTAATTTGAGGAAAACTGTGAGTGTGGATAGCAGTTACTGTGATATATACAGTGACACCCATGAGGATGAAATACAGTGTCACAGGTTTCCTGCATGACAAATGGGATTAACGCCTATTGAAATTGCATTGCTTGCTGCAGCAAGTCTACTGCAGAATTCTGCAGCACTGCACTTCATGCTAGTGGGCTTTACTCTATATATTATAGTGGCACAGTAGTTAGTTATGGTTGAGGAGTCATTTACATGTTAAACCCAATATTTTGCACCTTAATAACTTTGCAATCATTTGACAGATTTGCCTGAAATTTGGAATACATGATCAAGACCCATACATCTTGGGATCTGCCAAGTTTTGTACCAGTCGGATACACGGCTGCAGAGTTATTAAGCGTGATCTTCGCGTGCGTTTACGCTTTTTCTGGAATTCTACGGTCACGCCTACAGGTCGCACGGTTTGCGTGACTGGCCCAAAATCTTCAGGGAACATGCAGCCAGGGTTCCCGATGTGCCTTTCGAAGATTTCATGAAAAAATATTAAACGGTTCAAAAGTTATTCAAAAAACAATTTCCCATTATTAGTCAATGGCAAAAGTTAACAAAAAGTTCGACAGTGTCGCAAATACACTTTTTACTGTCGCAAATGGCCCTTTTACTGTTGCAAATCCACCATTTTGTTTTCAGTTAGTGATCAGAAAAATGCTTGGCATTTAAAATTGAGACCCTCTAGCAACCTAATTATTTTTGTATTCACCTAGTCGGGCCCTGAGGATGCTAGCCATGTCTTTATTTTGGGGTAAAACACCCCAGAAATATGTTTTTCAGATTTCTGGAAAAAATACTTTCGCAAAGTAGTGTCGCACTCATGAAAGTGTCACAAATTTTTGCGAAAACTTTCGCAAATCACGACACTACTTTGTGACACTATGCCCAAAATAACAGTAATTCTTTGGCACCCCGCTGCAAAAGAACGGTTTGGAGTTTTGGGATGAAATTTGGAGGGAATGCAGCTGACATCTCACAGATGTGCCTTTCAGTGTTTTGTTGAAAAATGTTACACAGTGGCAAAGTTATGGTACTCCAAAGTTGACACTTTTTCCCATAGGATAACATTATGGCGTACAACGCATTGCAGCAATCGTTTGGCGTCCTGCTGCAAAATAACGGTTTGATCTTTTGGGCTGAAATTTGCAGGGAACACAGCCAACATCCCACAGATGTGCCTTTCAGTAGTTTGGTGAAAAAATATTGCAGGGAGGCAAAGTTATGGCAGTCCGAACTTCTGTTTTTTTCCCATAGGATAACATTACGGCTTTTGCTGCGCCTTTCAGGGCCCGTATCTCGAAAACGGTGCGAGATACGGACTTTTTTTCTCAAAAAATCTTAGTGAAATACAAAACTAGCCAGGAAAGTGGTAATTCATATGACTTTTAAATTTTTTTTCTATGTTGCATGGTTACTGAGATATAAGCAATTTACTATTCCAAGTCCTCATTTTTGTGTTCCGAGAGTCATTATTTTGCATACATTCTTTGTACTCACTGTCTTTCTCTATACAGCTTTTGGGGAAAACCAGCCTGTGCACTTACATTACTGTTACCATTACCATTTCTGCTTGTGGTTCTGTACCCGTTTCACTTACCGTTCACGTTTATGCCACCATGTGCGTTACCCTTTGCATTTTCATTTGAGGTTGCATTGTTTTTAATATTTCTGTCTACAATACTGTTTCTCTTTCTGTTTTGCTTTGCATCACCATACGCATTACGATTTGCATTTGCGGGCACAATGTTACTATGTGACAAGACATCACCGTGCTCCCGCCGCCGCATTACATTCACTATTTTTCATTATCATTCTCAAAAAGAAGGGAAATTAGAGGCAAAAAACTCCATTTAATGCATCAGTTAGGGTTGCTCCACAGCGACAAAAGCAAGGAAATTCAATGTTAGGGTTGAAACACAAATTGCACCCCTCCAGCCCACCCCTCCAACTGGAATCGGGGTGCGCATTGGGGTCATCAGTCCTAACTGTCACGCCATTCTCCTATTCCTCAGCTTCTTTCCACATGTGATGGGGTGACAGTTAGGGCTGATGACCCCAACGCACACCCTGATTCCAGTTGGGGGGGTGGGCTGGAGGGGTGCAAAGGGGGTTTCAACCCTAACATCGAATTTCTTCGCTTTTGTCGCTGTGGAGCAACCCTAACTGATGCATTAAATGGAGTTTTGCCTCTAATATATATATATATATATATATATATATATATATATATATGTAATAGATAACCCACTCTTAGGTGTGTGGTCATGCTCTGATATACACACGCCTTGTTGTGCGTTGTACACACGAGGCCGCAGGATGAATGCATCAACCACACAAGGCGTGCGTATATCAAAGCATGACCGCACATCCTAGAGTGGGTTATCTATCTTATAAAATGGCAAAATTGTTTTTTTGGGTGGGTAAAAGTGCAGGTGTGTGGTTGCGCTCTGATATACGAATGGTCATGTGATGATGATTGTCCACTAGATGAGCTACTTTTTTTCTACCCATTTTATAAATATATATATATATATATATATATATATATATATATATACACACATACACACACACATATATATATATATATGGGCATGGTTGCACCCTTATAGTTAGGGTTGAATACGCAGTTTAATGTTAAACCCCAAATTTTGCACCTTAATAACTTTACAACTGTTAAACAGATGTACACACAATGTGGTATGTGCTGTCCCATAGTGTAGATGTCCTGATGTGCCAAGTTTCGTTTTGATCATCTGTGCAGTTTTCGTGCAGCACATAGCTTTTTTGCACCAATTTTTCCTGAATTTTCCTCATCGCCCTGCACCCGCATTTGGGATTTTAGCCTGACATTTTCAGGGTAGAATGAGCTTGCTCTAAGGAACAAGACAACATTGGTTTGGTGAACAAATATTAATCAGATCCAAAGTTATTCAATTTTGAAAAGTTGGGTTCTGAACATGTCAGTTAAGTCTTTTAGGTAGATGTACAACTGTGAACAAGAATTTTGGCTCACGAAATGGGGATTTTGACAGTTCCTGAATGGGGATTCATTAAATCCCATTCATAAGAAAAAAACCTCGTTAGTGAGCCAGCATCTTGTTTTCACTTTTAGCCCAAAACAAAATGTTGTTACTTGCCCCACAGATATATTCTGTGAAAACAAATGTATGGGGTTTTGTTCAGGGTGATGCCCTCTATAAAACTCTGTATTTGGTTTCTATCAGTTGAGCCTCTAATAACCCCCCCACCCCACCACCTCACCCCCCATCCTCCACACACCAACAGGTATTGGGGAGTGCCATGGGGTTGTTAGGCTTAACTTTCACCCCATTCTGTTCCATGTCACCCTGTTTGCACATGGAATGGGGTGAGAGTTGGGCCTAATGACCCCATGGTACACCCCGATGCCTTACTTTTTGAAAAAAAGTATTATGTAACTAGTAAATGGCATGTGTCCATTTATTTTTTAATGATATGCATCTGTGGGAGTGCAGGCCCTCTGGGCCCTACACTCCCACTTACACACAGCAACAGAGCAATACAGTAATTTGCCAATATCTCAGTAACCGTACAACCTATAAAACAAATTCCACTGCAGGTATAATCTATGACTTTGAAACATCCTCATGAGCTTAGTGGGTAGTGAAAAATCTGTATCTCACACCATTTCTGAGATACAGGCAACGAAAAGTGCCACAGGCACCATGTGATGTTATTTTATTGGAAATTTCTCAACTTCTGAATGCTGTAACTATGGGCCCATTGACTGTTTTAGGACCAAATCACCAAAAGGCACATCTGCAGGACCAGTGCTTGCCATCCTGCAAATTTCAGCCCAAAATCACAATCCATGTTAGCACAATGAAGTGACAAAGAAAACAACACATGGGAAAATGTGTTCATGCAGTGTTTTCGCGATAACGTTGATGTGTTCACAGTTCCCATATTTCTATAATGGGAATGTTGTCACAGACAGAAAAATGTTGTTGAGGTTCCTTTTTTTATTGTGATCATTGCCATGGCAACAAAAATTGATGGCATTACAACAGAATGGCAGAATGGTGGAAAAAGTTTGAAAAACATATTTCCAGACCACCTGCTGAAAAACTAACCAGGGTCATTTTCCCAAGGGCCCGATTAGGTAAACACAACTGTTGGTGTTTACCAAAGGGCATTATTTTTTGAGTTACAATGTTTTTTGTTTTTCGCTAACTGAAAACAAAATGGCAGCTACACAAAAACAAATTTAGGGAGCACGACAACAAAAATGTGATTACAAAAGTTTTCGCAATGCACCTATACATTTTCACATAGGCTACAATGGAACATGAAAAACTTGCATAACATTTGAATGCATTAATATTTTTTTCATCAAATCTTCAAAAGGCACCAGTTTAACCTAGGCCACATATAGACAAGCAAATTTGAATCCGCTCAGATGCATTCTTCAGTCCTTTATGCCCTACCAAAAAATGTGCAAAAGTTGGCTAATTTTCACATTTTGGATGCTCTACAGTTCCACAACTGTATATCCAACTAGAGTTAAACTTTCCAGATCCGGAGTTCTATGGTTGGACACCGAGAATGCAAAATTTCAGGCAAATCAGACAAATGGTTGCAAAGTTATTAAAGTGCAAACTTTGGGGTTTAACATTAAAGTGGCTATGCAACCGTAACTATACCCGCATTACTGTGCAGGTATAACATACATATATATATATATATATATATATATATATATATATACACTATATCAAAACAAAATGGTAATGTTAAATGCACACTGAAAATAAGAAATAGAGTTAAAAATCTATGTTTAGACCTTAGGTCTTCTTCAGTAAATATCTAAAAGAGGAAAAAAAAACAAAGTTAGTGTAGCGGGGAGGTAAAATAAGGGATATACAGTATATGTTGGGAAAAAAGGGGGGAAGGCTCTGGGAGAAGAAGTGATAAAAGGCAAAATTAAGAGAGAATCTGAGAAACAAAAAGGTGATGATGGGACAGAAAAGGCATAATGGGAGTGAATGAGCTAGAGAAGTCCCAAGGTGGAGACTATTTAACAGGGCCTAATAAGAAGGTTGAAAGGTGACAAATGTGGGGGAAGGAGACACAGATGGAGATATATGGTGAAAATGAAAATAGAAATTAAATGTGAACAGATACAAACAGACTTTAGGAAAAGCAAGGGCTGGCTGAAAGAGGTTAGTAGAAAATAAGTCTATCATTTAAACCGGAGGGCTGCTGGGAGCCAAGGTGGATGATCAGCTTGGTTTCCATGTTGTTTCTATGGTCAGGATCCCAGAAGCCCTGCTGAAAAACACAAAGAGAGAGGCCACTGACACTGTGGTCTCTGGAGATAAAGTGGGAAACAATGGGTTTATCAATGTCTCCATTCCTGACTGCTCTGTAATGTTCCCTGAAATGGTCAGCAAGGCATCTACTAGTCTCTCCAATGTAAATAGCTGCACACTTCCCACAAAGAATACAATATTCCACATTAGTGGAGGTGCATGAGAACTCCTTGGTGGTGTGAAAAACACCTATAGGACCCCAAATTTCAGTCACACTAGAAACAAATTTTCAGGTGTAGTCACAAGTTCTGTTGCAAGGTTTGGTGTAGGGAGGAACTGTTAAGAGTAGGTAGGCTGCTTTTTACCAGCAGATTCCGCATGTTGAGTGGCCGGCAGTAGGAGGTAAGAGGTGGTTCTGTAAAGGAAGCACCAATGTTGAGGTCAGTTTGCAAAATAAAAAAGTTACTGGTGATGATGATCCTGTGAAGAGAAGGTATACTTTGATAGAAAGGAAGCACTAGTGGAATTTGTCGTTGTTCTTGCATGACAGTATCTTTCTTGCGGGGGTCAAGGTTATGGGGCATGTTACTGACATGGGAGAGTGCTCTGTCCACTGCTCTTTTAGGGTATCCCCTGTTAATGAAAAAAATGTGCAATGATTTGGGTCTGCTCAGCAAAATCATCCTCTTCACTGCATAACCTGTGAAGTCTAAGAAACTGTAAATAAGGCAGATCATTCTTGACATGTTTAGGATAGGAGCTGTGGAGGAGAAAACTGTGAGAGTCAGTGGGTTTGTAATAAACTGATGTCTTCAGACCAGTGTTCTTTACTGATAGTTGGATATCCAGAAAAGGCAGTGTAGAGGAGGATACTTCAACAGTGTACTGAAGGGAAAGACGAGCCATGGTAAACTTGTCAAGGAAGACTTGGATGGTCTGCCTGGAGCAGGAGGTGGCCCCCACACAGTCATCTATGTACCATTTGTAGAGGTCAGGCACAGTCCCTGTGAATGAGAGAAAACACTGTTCCTCCACCCAACCCACAAACAGATTAGTAAATCTGGGACCCATCTTGGTACCTATGGCAACTCCACTGACCTGCTTAAAAAAACTGTTATTAAAAGAAAAAGCACTGAGTTTAAGAACAAGTTTTGCCAGATGGGTCAATGTGTGTGTGTGGGTGGCTGCTAGACTTTCTGCTTATTCAGGAAATGCTGCAAAGCTGTTAGGCCATCATCATGGGGATCACTGTGTAAAGAGATTTTATGTCCATGGTGAATATGAGCTGATGAGTCAGATAACTGGAGAGCATGGTTAGTGTCTATAACATAGGAGGGCAGGGACTCAATGAGTGATCTCACAAGGCTGTTCAAAAATGCAGAGCTGTGGGATATGGGGAAGGAGCATGCAGACTCAATAGAATGATCAGGGTTACCTGTTTTGTAATGTAATGTAATGTAAAATATATTGATATAAGGCTCCCTTCCTGAGCTCTGGGCGCCCTTACAATAATCATAACAATAAATTTAAAATACATAGTATCAATATCATTAAAACACATCATTACAGGAAAACATACATTAAGTACTTGTGAATGCTTGGTGAAACAAAAAGGTTTTTAAGGATTTTTTAAAACCTTCTACACTTAGGCTATCTCATATCTGGTGAGGTAAAGAATTCTACAGGGTAGGTGCCACAAAGGCAAGAGATCTTCCTCCAGATGTCTTAAGAGTTACCCTGGGGAATTGCTAGCAATCCCTCATCAGAGGATCGGAGTGATCGGGAAGGACAGTAAGAAGACAGGAGTTCTTTCAGGTAGTGAGGTCCCAACTCATGTAGGGCTTTGTAGGACAGCAACATGACCTTGAAAGTGATCTGCCACTGTATAGGCAGCCAGTGCAGTTCGCGCAGCACAGGTGTTATATGACTGGACCGCGGGACTCCAGTCAACAACCTGGCCGCCGCGTTCTCCACTGGCTGCAAGCAGTGGGTATCTACTCCCGGTAGCCCTAGATAGAGGGCATTGAAGTAATCAAAATGACTGGTAACTAGGCATGGACCAAGATATGGAGATCTTCGGGGTGGAACCAGGTGTTTCACCTGGGCTATATTCCTTAGATGGAAAAAGGAAGATTTGACTACTGCCCGACACCTGCACCCATTAGGGTCAGGCCCGCATCAAAAATAACACCAAGATTACGCACCTGGCCAGAGATCATAAGCGGGGTCCCACCCAGACATAAACCTGAGGGCTTCCCCGCCCATGCCTTGACATCCTAACCCCAGGGTCCACCACTAACACCTCTGTTTTATCTGAATTCAACCAAAACCAACTGGTACTCATCCAGTTCTGTATCTCCAGTAGGCAGTTATTAAACCTTGTAACTGAGTCAGACTCCTGTTCGGGCACAAATAACATGTAGAGCTGAGAATCATTGGCATAGCAATGAAAACTCAGCCCATACCATCTTATAATGTCCCCCAATGGAAGCATGTACACCACGAATAACATGAGGGACAACACCGAGCCCTGTGGAACCCCACACGCAGGCAGTGAGGGACCAAGGAATAAATCCCTGACACCACTCTCTGGGACCTGCCCTCCAGGAAAGATCGAAACTAACTGTGGACTGCTCCCCTCAATTCACAGAAAAACCACAGGCATTTGAGCATCACCCCATGATCCATGGTGTCAAATGCTGCTGAGAGATCAAGGACAACCAAGATGGAACAGGACCTCCCATCTCAAGCCATCAGGAGATCATTTAGTACCCACACAAGGGCTGTCTCAGTACTATGCCATTTTCTGCAGCCAGACTGAAGAGGGTCATATATATTGTGGCTGGTCAAATGATCCTTCAGCTGCAGAGCGACCACCTTCTCGATAACTTTCCCTACAAAGGGCAAGTTCGAGACCAGCCTATAGTTAACTGGGCAGTTGGGATCAAGGGAGGGCTTTTTCAAAAGGGGGCTAACTACTGCCTCTTTTAAGGGATCTGGAAAAATCCTTCTCTCCAATGAAACCGCCACTATCCCAGTAAGGTTCGGGCTGATAACCTCTACATACCCAACTAGGAGGCGAGTAGGGCCTGGATCCAAACTACAGTGGGTAGGTCACAAAGTCTGGATAATCCTCACTATATCCATGACTGTCAGTTGGCTAAAGGTGAACCAGGTCAACTGGGCATCAGTACCACCCAGTTGATCCATGCAAGGCCCAATGGGATGATGCTGGTTGATCTCATCCCTGATGGTAGACACCTTATCAGTGAAGAATTGAGCAAACTTCACACATTGTACTTGTGACAAGGCTCAACCAGCATGAAGAAAGGTTGGATTACACAGTCTGTCCACAGTCTGGGAGAACTGGGCTGGCCTATTGCTCACTGTAGCAATTCCCTGGACAGGAATTCTGCCTTCTTATGGGAAATTGCTGATTGGCAGATCTTATAATGATCCAGCAATCTAAGCCTATCCAACTCAAGGTGAGTGTTCCACCAGCATCTTTCCAATCTTCGACCCCCCTCTCTTCAGCTTGTGGATCTCACTGGTGAACCAGGGCGCCCCCTGGGTGAAGAGTAAGGGGGTGAACTCGAGTTGGAGCAATGATCTCCAGGGACCCCACAACCACCCTATTATAGGCCAACAATAGGGGACCTGGGTCAGTGCTGTCCATTGGCGATCTCGAGAAGTCCAGTTCTGTCATCAGGCCTTCCAAGGAAACTCCTCTCAAAGGACAGAACTGTACTAACTCCTTAGGGGCAGGCCTTTGTCGGGGAGGCTGCAAAACTGAATCTCAGGATGTGATGATCAGACCAACCCGATTGGCTCCACCTCCACATCAGAGACCTACATCCGCAGATGGAATATCAAGTCCAATCAGTGCCCTCCTTCGTGAGTTGCAGAGGTAATAACCCATGTCAGGCCCAATGAATCCATCAATTGGAGGAGGTTTTGTCCAAACAGTGAGAGTTCATCATCGACCGAGGCATTGAAGTCCCCCAGAATTAACCATCTGGGAGACTCCAGTATCACTCAGCGATGAAGTCCGCAACCTCCTCAGGAACTCTCTCCCATCCCCTGGTGGACAGTAGATGAGAAGGATCCTGTAGCCTGCACCTGCACCCACCATACACTCAAAGGAGTTGGTACATCCAGCTGGCACCTCCCTGAGATCCAGTTCCTGTTTAAAACATACTGCAATCCCCCCATCCCTATGGTTCACTCTCGGGCGGTGAATCACAGAGAGCCCAGCCGGAACCGCAGAATCCAAAATAGGGCCTGCATTCTCATCAAGCCAGGTCTTGGCGCTGCAAACCAGGTCAGCAGAGGCAACAAGATCTACAGCGGTCTTATTCCTAATAGACCTGGCATTGTTTAACACCGTCCGAGTGGGACGAGACTCCAATGATGACTCCACTTCCTGCCTGACAAAGTCAGAACCCTTGGGTATGGGCACAAGACAAGGTGAACCTCGTTCCTGCACCCATTTTACCCCAGGGCATCTTCTGGTTCTCACTGTCCTTATCTGCTCATTCCTTTCCCATCCCCCCAAAGAGTTCCAGGATCTCTGACCCCTACACTCCTTCATCTTCAGATGCCAAATGCTCAGCATCTATAATACTCTTCAGGAGGAAGTGAAGGATAATCAAAAGGATGGAGATCCTTCAGTCTTGAGGGAGAGTACCACCTGACTGTATCCCCAATACCCCAACACATATCTCCAACACTCCTAGCAGCCCAATATCTAATTCACTACCCCACACAATACAACTTCTTCCTCCCTTGTATAAATTATATAAAAACCCTTATAACTAACACATTAAAAACCCACCCTTTCCCATAATCTTTACTAATCACTTCTACCCTCTCTCTCTCTCACAGAGAGGATAGGATTTAAACAAAATAATAAAATTAAATAGCAACAAACAAAACATTAATAATAAAAATCATAACCCTTTAACACCCCCCTCAAATCCCAAATCCCACAATACCCTTCATACACAGATAGTAATAATATTTCTGCAGATAGTACTTAAGCTAACAGATTGAAAAAATCCATTATCAAAGTCTTTTCACTATATCTATGTCCTGTCCAGGAAGTTTATACCTTCATTTAAAAGAAACCTTATACAGTTCGAATATACCACCTCATGAAAAAGAGGAAGCCCATATAAAGTAAAATGTACCACCTCTCACGTATATGCATTAGAACCGGATAAGTTTATCAAGTAAAATGTTGATCAGGCACTCTCACTGCCTGACATTCACAAAAGCAAAGTTTTCACAGGCACTCTCACTGACTGAGAAATTTACAAGAAACATCAGATGGTAAAATGAAAAGGAAATCTGACCGTGTCTGCAGATTAACATGCTAGAATGGATTCTTGTTTATTTGTCCATAAGGTCCGGAAATCAGGTTCGTGGAGAGTCAGTAAATGTCCCACACTCCATTTACAGTGGCCGCTTCCAGAAATCCTCTGCCACAGCAGCTTCAGCCCACAGATATTGTCCCCTCACCAGTCAATGCTCCCAAAGGCCTGGGAGAACCGGGAATTAGTTAGCCAGCTCCCCGAATGCCTCAGGGTCCAGACTCCCGTGCAGGGCAGATCCAGCAGCAAGCCACCAATCAACAATAGACTCCCTCACCACTCCAATCATGGACCCACAGAATCCAGAAGCAATCAGTCACAATGATAACCCCCAGGTCCACACACTGGGAAGGAGCAGATTCCAGCGGTAATCCCTACGAACATCCAGTTAGTCCTCAGACATCCATTCAGGCACCGACACAGCAAGGCAGATTCCTCCCACAAGACACCACTCCTTCTTCGTGATAGTGCGCCCTCCAGTTTCGTTCTCACAATCAGTCAGCTTACTACTCTGGTGTTATTTCACACGGCGGACAGCAAATATTTTAGCACCAAAGTGAGGAGAAAAGCCGATAACAAGGTCTTTCTCCTTCAGAAGCTATGGGACCACTCAGATATTACGGGATCCCGGCAACTCTGGTCATTCACTTACTCACACAAATCTCCCTAACTATCGCTACCTAAATGAAAGTTTAACAAACTCACTATACAAAGAAATAAATCTAAAAACCTGAAACGGGCAGGAACAGAATGTGGGATTGTGCAAAAAAGCAAAAAATACTCAACGCTGCTCAGGTGCAGCTTACAGCATGCCCAGCCTGGCGGTTAGAAAATTTGTGGATTTTGGGAAGGAAATAAATCCTGGATGACAGGGGATGCTTAACTAGGAGTCTCTTAGGAGAAGCAGGGAGCTCTTTGTTTTCAGTAGCAGAGGTGATGGTGGTGGTAACCTCAGTCTGATAGTCAGCTGTGGAGTCCTGTGGAAGAGAGGAGCAAAACCTGGTGTTGGAAAGTTGCTGTGTGGCTTCAGTGATGTATAGTTCCTTTTGCCAAACCACAACAGCACTTCCCTTATCAGCTGGTTTAATGACAATATCATTCCTCCATTGCAGAGATATGAGGACTGCAAGCCCACCAGTTGTCAGGTTGGAGTGGTTGTGCTCACGATGAAAATTGAAGTTAGTGGTGTTTTCCATGCATTGGTTAACAAAATAATCATCAGCAGCAAAATGTCCTGGAGTGGGTGTCCATGCATTTTGTTGGGGATTGATATCATTGATTGTTCTGGTGATACTGTCATCATCTGCTGGAAAGGGAGTCTCATTAGAAAAATGAGTTGGAAGGCATACTCTGTGATAGAAGTGCTGCAGATCTACTTGAACCTGGGGTGCATCAATATATCTGGGTGTGGGCACAAAGGAGAGACCTTTGATAAGGAGAGATCACTCATCTTGTGTCAGGGGGAGGTCTGGAGGAATACAAAATACCAAATTGTTAGGTTGTGTCTGACTCAAGGGCTCATGTGATTGCTGATCTGCTGGGTGAGAGACTGGAGTTTGGCAGATTTGGTGTCCTTGAGGAACTGAAAGAGAGTGGAGTTAAGGTGTTGGATGCAGTGCTTAATAAAAGAAAGGTTATGTGGAACTGATCACTGCAGGACATCCTTTTGCCTTTGGATGGTTTTGTCCACAGAGATCAGCTGTTTCTTAATGGAGAGAATGGTGTTTGTGATAAGTTTTCTAGAGAAAGTTTTCAAAAGCTTAATATTGGAGGAAACATGTATCTCAGAACCAAATGAACAAGGGTGGAATTTCAAATAGAAACCTTTAGGAATAATACCTGGTGGTGACATTTGGAAAGAAACTAAGTGACTGCAGAATTTAGTCTTTGAGCAAATGGCAGAAAATAATTCAAGAGAAGGCTTAGAAATATGAGAAGGTCATACAGACATAGATGAAATGAAGGAGCATCATGCAGAATTCAGAAGAGATTTCAGAGTAGGCATAGTGGGTCACAGCAAATGTAGAACACAAAATGTAAAACCAAAAAACAAGGTGACCCAACCTGCAGAATCTTCTGGTAAAAAGCAGCCTACCTACTCATAACAGTTCCTCCCTACCAGGTACCAAACCTTGCAACAGAACTTGCAGCTACACCCACAAATTTGTTTCTAGTGTGATTGAAATTCAGGATCCTGCAGGTATTTTCACATCACCAAGGAGTTCTCATGCACCTGCACTAATGTGATATATTGTATTCTTTGCAGGAAGTGTGCAGCTATTTACATTCGAGAGACTAGTAGATGTGTTGCTGACCATTTCAGGGAACATTACAGGGCAGTCAGAAATGGAGACACTGATAAACAACTTTGTATCCCACTTTATCTCCAGGGACCACAGTGTCAGTGACCTTTCTGTTTGTGTCCTTCAGCAGGGCTTCTGGGATTCTGACCATAGAAAAAACATGGAAACCAAGGTGATCATACACCTTGGCTCCCAGCAATCCTCCAGTTTAAATGATAGTCTTATTTTCTACTAACATCTTTCAGCCACCCCTTGCTTTCCCTAAAGTCTGTTTGTATCTGTACACATCTGGTACAGTTTATCTCAGAACCTACCAGACTAAACTACAAAACTGGAAACCACACCATCCTGGACTGGGCTCTGGCATCAAACCCCCAAAACATCCAGAAAGCCAGCCTAATGGCTGATGCACTGAGTGACCACTCCCCTATATTCTGCATCTGGAAGAATAGAGCACCTAAGGTACAACCTAGGATACTAGCCACCCGTGACTACTCAAACTTCACAGCGGCACAATTCAATGACCACCTCAGTAACCTGGATTGGAGCCCCATCCGGCTCCTCCCTACCCTGGATGAGGCCCTGGAATACTTCCATGACTCACTCACCAAGGCAGCCACCCTCTTTGCCCTGCTCAAAAAACTCAGATCAAAGGGAAGCTGCTATAAGTGGATCTCCCCTATGGTAAAATCCCTGATGATTAGTCAGGACAAAGCCTGGAAGAAGTTCAGGCACTCCTCTCTCCCTGCTACCCTCATTGCATACAAATCACTAAGAAACAAATGCAAGAGGCCTACCAAACTCGCAAAAAGGGATTACATCGTTCACCTCCAAAAAAACAACTTAGGCAACCCCAAGCTTTTTTGGTCTCACATCCATGAGCTGCTAAGAGGTAACCCCAAGGCCAAGCTGGGCCCTATTGAGGTCAATGGTCAGCTTGTGAGTGATGGCCCACAAATCGCCTCAGCTATCAACCTCCACTTCACCAACCTAGATGGATACAAGGCAGGACCACCCCTTTTAACGTTGACACAGAACAAGACTGCACCCCCTTGCTCAAATAGACCCTCATTTCACCTGAGACTGGTCAAGACAAAAGAGGTCCTAACTCTTCTAAGGGCTCTTAAAGTCAAAGGCTCAGGAGGACCAGACAGGATCAATCCCAGGCTACTAAAGGAAGGAGCCCAATCCCTCGCCAGACCCTTGACATGGCTTATCAATAGATCCCTACTTGAAGGAACTGTTCCTGACCAGTGGAAACAGGCAAATGTGGTCCCTATCCATAAGGGTGGCTCGAGAGAACACATAAGCAACTATAGGCCCATCTCCCTGTTCTGCACCCTTGCAAAACTGCAAGAAAGGCTAGTATATGGCCAACTCCGTGAATACCTGGAGCTCCATCAGCTCCTAGCCCCCTTCCAGCAAGGTTTTCGATGCAACCATGGAACTGACACTGCCCTCACCAACCTTACAGTTGATGTACTCAGAGCTATGGACACTGGGAAGCCGATGGGTGCAGTTTTTATAGATCTGTCCAAGGCATTCAACCTTGTGGACCACGACCTACTGCTAATAAAGCTAGACAAAATCAGTCTAGACCCTCTTGCCCTTAAGTGGTTTGAGAGCTAGCTATCTGGTCGTACACAGAGGGTCATTTGGAAAGATGCACTGTCAGACCCACTACCCATAAAGGAGGGAGTACCACAGGGCTCAATCCTTGGTCCCCTCCTGTTCTCTCTGTTCACCAATGACTTAAATCTCCACTGCAGAGGAAGCTCAGTCATTCAATATGCGGATGACACAGTCATCTACCGCTCCTTGGAAAAATCTGTCTTTGCTAGGCCCTCTCCTCCAAACAGACCTCACGACCCTTGACTCCTGGCTAATATCAAACAGAATGGTCCTCAATGCAGGCAAAACAAAAGCCATGCTGCTCAGTCCCAGATCTCTTGGACAAGACAGGACTAAGTCCCTACAGCTTCACTCACTTGCTGGCAAAAGCACTGATGTGGTGGACTCCCTAAAATACCTAGGGCTAACAATTGACCATGGTCTCACCTTCAAGACCAACGTTGACCAAGTAACTAGAGCCATCCATGGTAAATTTGGTACCCTGTACTGATTTGAAGACCAGCTTATCCCAGAATCTCGACTAGTAATTGCCTCTGGAGTCCTGCTCCCAACACTTACCTATGCTGCCCCAGTATTACAGGGCATGTAAATGTACGAGTTCAACTGGCTACAGACTCTGTACTATAAGGTAGCTCAGTTCGCAACTCAGGGTCACTCTAGAAGGCACCACTGTGAGACGTTGGCCCAACTACAGTGGCTGTCATTCACTTCTCGGCTACAGTACCCCATGCTCTGTCTAGTGTTTAAGTTACTAAGCCCTGCTGGACCACCTAGCCTAGAAGGAATCATCACTCCCAAACACAACCCTTGAAGGCTTAAAACCTCAGGTCGGACTCTGCTGGAAAATCCTAGAGTTAGGACTAACACGGGAAGCAAATCCTTCTCCTACACTGCCCCCTACCTGTGGAACAAACTGCCACCTTCAGTACAGGAAGTCCCTTCTCTTCTGAACTTTTGTACAAGGCTTAAGGCCCACATGACTGAGACCAGCATCTGTCACTGTCATGGCATCTGATAGCCCCCCCACAATCCAATGCCAACCCTCTCACTTGTTTACCACTGCTCTCCACATGCATCATGTCACCCTTAATGACCTCACGGCTAGGTTTTATCATACAATCACTGCTGGTCAATCAAAACGACTCTGAAAATTGCTATTGGTGTGTAACCTGTTTAAATATTCTGCACTTACTCTTTAACCAATTGCATCTGTGTGTCTCACCCTGTAATGTTATTTCCGGGTCGCCACTGAAAAAGGGACCTTTGGGGCCCAGTGGGCCTACCCAGTCATCAAAATTTAATAAATAAATAAAATTTAATTTCTATTTTCATTTTCACCATATGTCTCCATCACTGTCTCCTTCCCCCACATGTATCACCTTTCAGCCTTCTTACTAGGCCCTGTTAATTAGTCTCCACCTGTGGACTTCTCTAGCTCATTCACCTCCATTATGCCTTGTCTTTTCCATCATCTTTTTGTTTCCCAGATTCTCTCTTAATCTTACCATTTTTCACTTCTTCTCCCAGAGCCTTCCCCTTTTTTCTTTCCCCACATATATTGTATTGTATTGTAAAATTTTATTCATATACCAACATATAAACCAGGAATCACTTGTTTGAGCTAATGCTCATTTACAGCTAGGTCCTGCACAAACAGTATTCCTAATTAGAGCAAACAGAGAACAAAAAACAAAACATATAATTAAACTTTACATACAGCATATACTACCTTAAACACAATAACTTATCACAATAACATTTGTCCTAAAACACTTACTAAATAATCATAAAATCAAATTTTCATTTTCATTTTCATTGGCAGGAAGGAGAAAAGAAAACAATAAAGATCATTTATTAATTTAAGCAACAACACCTTAGGACCAGGGCCTGCTGCCTGAACCATCATTTAATCCCCAGCCGTGGAGGTTTCCCCTTAAAATATTTATCTTCAGTTGGGATCTTATTCCACTCCAGGGGGCCTCTATACAGGACAGACTGTTGACCTACCGCTAAATTACATTTAGGGACAACAAACTCCAGGGCAAAAGCTGCTCTTAATGAACCTAATCAATCTCTACAAAGTAACCTTTCATTGATATAAGGAGGCAAGGTACCAATTCAATGTTTATACATAAAAGCTAATAAGTGTTCCTGTCTATATTCTGATAGTCTCATCCATTGTAGACAATTAAATAAAAACATTTATGTGTAAACTGCTTAATATCTAAAATAAATCTAGCTAATCTTCCCAAACACACATCCAACCTATCCAAATCAATTTTCCTTGTGCTAACATAAATAACATATATATTCCCTATTTTACCTCCCCTATACAATAACTTTGTTTTTTTCTCTTTTAGATATTTCCTGAAGAAGACCTAAGGTTGAAACTTAGATTTTTAACTTTATTTTCTATTTTCAGCATGCATATAACATTACCATTTTGTTTTGCTTTCAGACCACATGCTGACGCGGCACCTTGTTTTTGTTTATATATATATATATATATATATATATATATATACAGTACATATACTTGTAGATATAGAACTTTCATAGTCAGAAAATGCTAGTGATTGTTTTATTAAGAAGAAAAAAACACCCTTTTTGCAGTTTGGTGTATCTTTGCTTTTGTAATATATCTTACAGTATGTCATCAGAAGGTTAAACAAATAGCAAGTTGTTGATTTCTATGCATTACCTTTTAGGATTCTACAGTATCTCACCACATTGACTTATTGTTACGTAAGTGCCTCAGAATGAAGCATTTTATAATATGAGTTGCAGTTTGAAGAGTGACATATATCAAGTATGAAATATGAAGTATTCTAATCCTCAAAAAAATGTTGCTCTTTTGAAGGTAGCATCCTGATTCATCAGCTAGTAGTAAAGGACTGCAGATGTAAAGTTACATCATAGCAACATAGATACAAAACAGTATTGTCTTAAAATAGATAAACATTAGTATCACAGCAACATCACAAACTGTCAATGCACTTAATTCCTAAACTAAAACGAATATAATGAACAAAGTATAATAAATTCTTATGCACTAGTGGTTACAGAATGCAGGGTCATGAGTTCAGAAACTGTTATGACACTACATTGGAAGACACTCTACCAACTGTATGCAGGTTACTTGCCTCTTGCACTACTGTTGATACTTCTGCCAAGGCTAGCATTGTGAGCATGTTTTCCCCTATCCAAGGGTCATAAAGGATATTGTTACTTACTCTACCTTCAGCACTGAGGTCTTGGGTGTGCAATTTGGAATGACTTGATCTTTTACCATCAGGGCATACTGTGAGATCTTGAGCTGATGCCTCCAGACCAGCTGTTTCAGTTGTCACACATGCCTCTGAAACACATGAAATATCACAAATAATACCTAGCCCCTGGCAACATTAAACAATTTACAGCTAAAGCAGTGTACCAGAAGTATTAATGTGGGACCCTTAGAGAGAGACAGAGAAAGAGACAGAGACAGAGAGAGGGACTATCTAATTATCTACAGTATATACTGTCCCTTTTAGGGAGTGATGATGGGGTCATTATGGCCAGGTGGCCTTTAGTAAGGGGTATATGCATAACGTGCTTGATCATAGATCAAAGAGAATCATTCAGGGTGTATGAGGCCTTATGTTTAGCCAATGCCCATGTGTGGGCTTATGAAAGCCATATATAGGCCCAACAGGCATAGAACTTATCCATTCAATTTTCCTGGGTGTGTGATAGTCTTTCTAGTTCAGCTGAGGCTGTGAACACCCCCAGAACCTCACCTAAGTTAGGGATTTGTGTTGTTCTCCACTTGCACAGTAAAGAACTTTTGGCCTGTAGTGCCAGCAAGGCTAGCCATCTGTATTCCTTCAGTTGTAGCTTAAGGTTTTCAGATCTTATTCCTAGTAGGAGAAGAGGGACAGAGATGGGATTGAGCCTGTTAAGTACTTGGGAGCCTATCTGACTGACTTGCTGCCAGATGGCCTTAATTTTGTGGCATGACAGGAGTATATGGTACAGGTCTCCCCTGGCTCTCTGGCACCTCCAACATCTATCATTATTTACTAGTTTGGCTTTGTACGGGGCTGTAGGAGTTCTGTACTGTGAATATAAGATTTTGTTTTGCATCAACCTGCTGTGGGCATCCCTAAACCAATTATATGCATCCTTTCACACTTGTGCCCATTGTTCTCTTCTGATTTTAAATCCTAGGGACTTCTCCCATTTGACTTTTTAGTCCTCAGATTGTGATGGAAGGGTGTCCCTTAACCTGGAGTAGAGTTTCCCCACTAATCCTTTAGAGGTGGCCAGCCATGTTTTTATCTCACTACCCTTTCTGCTAACTTTGCACTTCTGTGAGAAGAGGTTCCACCACCTCTCTTATTTGAAGGAACAGCCAGAAGTCTTTTTGCTGTAGCCCCCACCTATCCTTGAGCATTTGGAAGGTGGCCATTATGGAGCAAGGAAGGTCAATGATATCAGGGATGTCTCAAATGTCCTTGGCATGCTATTGTGGCCAATGGCATATTTTCTTATCTATAAGGATGTGAAGGTTGACCCAGAGAGGGGTGTATGAGATGGGGATCGGGGATAGGCCTAGCTTCTTGTGTACTACATTCCAATATTTTACAGATGGAGTGATAGTGGGATACAGGGCCCCAGTGACTCCCTTTGTTTTGTATAGTTGTGGCAAGGGTGAGCAGACACCTCCTAGGGATTGTTCCATGTCAACCCACTGTGGAGATTGGTCTGACTCTGGGCGCAGCCAGTGTAGTGTCTGTGCTGTCTGAAAAGCATGTTTATACCCCTTCAGCCAAGGCAAGTTCCAGCCCCCACCTTCCAGTGTGATCTTAACTTACTGCATCTTAACCTAGTTTTTTTCCTTCCCATAGGAACTCCCCTATCAGCTTGTTGATGACCTGAAGCCCTTTCTTAGGGAGGAGTGTGGGCATATGTGTGTGTGTGTGTGTGTGAGTAAGTAGAATAACTTCTGGGTGGTGACCGTTTTGATGGCCACAATTTTGCCTGCAAGGGTGACTTGGAGCAGTTTCCACCTATCGAATTCTGTTTTTATGAATTGTATGAAGGGTTGAAGGTTTGAGTTCCATAGCTTTCAAGGTGTGGTGTCTAACCTGCTCAAGCCCCTATCAACACCTCAGCTTTCACCTTCCCACATCCCCCCTGCCTTCATATTTCTCTTAATACCTCCCTCAGTTTTCCCAGCCATGTTCCTCCATCTCCCCTACCACCTACCCAGATCTACATGCCCCCTCCCCATCCCCCCTCATTACTCCCTCTATCAACTCCCCTCATCCGCTAGTTTCTGACAAGGCCTACTTGGCTGCTCTAATCCACCCCTCATCCCCTCTCTTAGTCCTTCCTTCACTATCTCTTTCCTCCACTCACCCCCTGCTATGCTCAAGTATTATTTGTTTCCATAGCGTGGTTCTCAGGGCAGAGCTGCCCCAGGGGCAGCACCCTTTAGCGCCTCCTCCACCTTACTCCTATTGGTGGAGTTCACCCACTAGTAGCACTGCTCCCGGGGCAGCACCCTCCCGCTCCACCTCCCATCTATCCTTATTGGTGGATTTGCCCTGGGGCAGTGCCATGATGGTTGGTTTCTTTTTACTGCCCCTGGGGCAGTACCTGTGTAATTGGTTCCCATGGGCTGGCCCTGGGGCAGTGCCATTGCTGACCCAAGGACACCCCATGGGAACCAATTATAAAGGCACTGCCCCAGGGGCAGCAAGGATACTGCCCTGGTCTAGCCCAGGGGAACCAATTACACAGGCAGTGCCCCAGGGGCAGCGAGGACTCTGCCCCATGGGCAGCCCTTGGGAACCAATTACGCAGGCACTGCCCCAGGGGCAGCAAGAGCAATACCCCAGGGGCAGCCAACAGAAACCAACCATCATGGCACTGGCCCAGGGCAGCACCAGTAACCAATCATCATGGTACTGCCCCATTTAGTACAATTTAAAAATAAAATATATTCTCTCACTTTCATCTGTTTTAATTTAGCAGTATAAAAAAAAAGTCATGATTTGTGATGCTTACATGATTTAATGCTCACAACTGAGTTTGACACAAAGCACAAAAAATGTCCCTGTTTAAGATTTGAATCCTTGAAGTCTGGATCTTTTGGATGCAGACAGACATACACCTTGAGCCACCAAAATTCAAAGAGAAGCAGTGCACATTGCTGGGGGGCACATTTTCATGACATTCTCATCTACGCTTAAAACCCTCAATTCATCAGACTTGCAACAATCAGATTTGTGGGAAGTAACAGCTTCAGATTGCTGTCCTGGGGGCAGGAGACGAAATCCACCAATAAGGATAGGTGGGAGGCAGAGCACGAGGGTGCTACCCAGGAGGGCAGTGCTACCAGTGGGCAAAATCCACCAACAGGAGTAAGGCAAAGGAGAAGCTAAAAGGTGCTGCCCTGGGGGCAGCTCTGCCTGAGAACCACGCTATGGGAACAAATGATGCTCACGCCCCTGCTACCAGTCCCTTTCCATCCATGGTCCTCTCTTCTTCTCCTGCCTTGCATTATTACTGCACAGATGTCACACATGACTTTGTTACTGCGTATACTGTACCATAATATCTGTACTTTTATAGTCCTACATTTTAAATGGCTGTATCTGAATTGCCTGTTTGTTTTCTTTGCCAACACTGTTTTGATTTGTATAATTTAACTACTGTATCCCTGTTTTTTCATGATGTGGACCCTTTGCAAATGAGCTTCCAGCACAAAGGTTGTAATCTGAGATTTCAATAAATAAATAAATAAATAAATTCTGATTCCCAAATAAGTGATTCCCCGAGGTGCCCATAGCAGTCCTGCTCTGAAGGATAGATTCTTTGAGCAGCTCAAGTTTAGGAGCATCATCTCTGTATTTGACTGGTTCAGTCAGAGAACAGTGTTGTGCAAAGGATTCCAGAAGTTCAAGTAGCAGTGGGAGCACTACCAGTGCATTTGCCAACTGGATGAGTAGATTGTCCACATACGTAAGGGTTGTATACATTTGCCACCAGTTTTAAGTCCCAACATACCCGGGTGCTGCTGAATTATGGCAGCAAGGGGTTCAAGAGCCAGAATGAACAGAAGGGGGGAAGGGGGCACTCTTGTCAGGTGCCATAACCCAGCATGAAAGGAGGGACAATAAATGGTTAGTAGTAACTCTGGGTACTGGGGAATGGTAGTTGGCCCAAATCTAGGCCCTAAATTGGTCTCCTATCCCTAAGAGTGAAAGCACCAATCGGAGGTAGTCTCATTCCAGGGAGACAAATGCCTTTTCAAACTCAACAGCAATGGCTGCTGCTGGGGTAGGGGTGTTCTTAGCCACATGCATGAGGTTGATGAGAGATCATATGTGTTAAGCACTGTTTCTCCCTGGAATGAAGCTCACCTGTGCTGGATGATTTAACCCTGGAAGCAAAGGGCTTAGTCTAATGGTCAGTATCTTGGCCTAGATCTTACTGTCCACATTAATGAGGGACATGGGTCTATAGTTGGCTGCTTTGGTGGGGTCCTTCTCTTTCTTTGAAATTACAGTAATAACCACTTCCCTGAGTGTAGGAGGGAGGCAACCTTGGGCTTCTGCATCATCATACACCTTTGTCAACAGGAGGGGTATTTGAATGGCAACAGTTTTAAAAAAATCAACGGGGTAGCCGTTCCGTCCTGGGGACTTGCCAGATTGAAGGGTTAGGATGGCCTTCCTTCCTTTTTCCTTGGAGATAGGGGCATCTAGTGTCAGGGCCTGTTGTTTGGAAAGCCTAGGGAGGGAGAGTTGGTCAAGGAACTGTTGGGTTTCCTGTTGGGGGGGGCATTGTGTGGAGGTATATAGCTTATTGTAAAAGGCAGCCATGATATTGTTGATGTCCTGGGAATTGTTTCTCACTTGCCAATCAGGGCCTTCTAGGCCTGCTGTCTTCCTGTCTGTAATCTGATTCCATAGTTAGTAGGCAAGCACTTTTTCCCACTTTATCACCTCCCTCCCAGTACCTGTGTTGAAGCCTTATAATTGCTACTTCTGCCTTCCTATTCAACAATTGGTTAATGCCCATCCTTAGTTCCAGTACTTCCTGACCCAGGGGGGAATGGGGGAGGGGTGTGGGAGGGCCTTGTAGGCTGCGTCAGCAGCTTTCAGCTTTGTTTCGAGGGATACTAACCTCTGTTCTCTTTCCTTCTGCCTAGCTGAGGCAAAGCCCATAATATTGCCTCTTATGGTGGCTTTGCATGCCTCCCATGTGTTGCCAGCATTCGTGTTGGATATGAGGTTGTTTGGCAGGAATAGAGTAATTTCTTTCTGAGCCCATGGGATAAATTCAGGATCTCTAAGAAGACGTAGATCCAGTCTCCATGCCTTGGAGGTTTAGGTGGAGGATTCCCAAGAGAATTGTAGCTGCACAAGAGCATGGTCCGATATCTCTAAGGGCAAGATTGCCACATCCAATAGTTTTGTATCAGAGGGGAAGGGGAGGGCCAGACATCAAGTCTACTGAATGAATCATGCACCTCTGAATAATATGTATAGTCTCAGGTGTGAGGGTGGAACAATCTCCAGCTGTCTGTGAGTCCCAAGTCTGTAATATGTTGATGTAGAGCCCTGCTGTCCCTTGTTTGTGTTTCTTTGTCAGTGTCTCTTCTGTCCACCAGGGGTACTAGAGTGAGATTGAAGTCACCCCCACCCCAGCAGTAGTGGTGATAATGCCCTAATTTAAAAACATAGGGTCCAGTATTCAAAGCTCAAATCTGGCTTCTTGTAAAGTACCAATCCTGGACATAAATGAATGCATTTCCCTAAAGTTGCTATATTCAGACAAGCTTGGAGCAAACTGTAAGCACCCTAAACATGTTTGAATATAGCACTGAAAGCAAAGCCCGAAAAAGGCCACATGCACTGCTGTGATCTCTATACACTTCTGGAGTGGCTCCCTCCAGAGAAGCATCGCATCTTCGTACTAGGGAATTTCATCGACAACATCGTCGGATCAGCCACCCCTTCTGCCCTCGCCCTTCCCCTCAACTCTGGCACACATCCTATCATCTCAGGTCGAGGGCAGCACTGGATCACCTGGTTCCTAGAACCCACTTCTTACGGGGGATAGGGCCTTCATCACCTATGCCCCAAAAATCTGGAACTCGCTTCCAGCCCTCATCCGGTCCTCCCCCTCCCATCCCCACTTCAAAGCCTCCCTTTGGAACTTCCTGAAATCATCCTCCACATGTCCCTGTACCTCGTAGTTCACTAGCGACTGGTATGCTGAGGTGTCTTAGCATCCACTGCACTTACCCTTCAGTACTGGTAGTGAATCCAGTACTGGACATCCTCTCTCCCTACCCCTCCATCCCTAAGGGTTCACCCGTCCATCTAGTTCCCCCCACCCCAGTGCTACCCCCCCTTTTGTCTCTGCCCCCCACCCCTGACACTTACTTCTGTTTGCACTAATGGTACCTGTTATGCATTTTGCTGCTCACTGCCGTGCTCACCATGTACTGTATGTTCCACAATTGTATGCATCATGTGCTAATCGCCTCTAACGCTGTTTTGCTACCTATTCATTCCAGGTTATGTCTGTTATTTTCTTGTATGTTAAATTTGACTCATACTGTCAGCTGCCTATCCAATTCCTGTTAAGCCTGTTATCCCACTGTATGTAATTGACTCCTTCACTGTTCTTGTATGCTTCTACCTATGTAACCCTCCCGGGTCGCACCTGAAAATAGGCACTTGGCTGTCTAGTGTGCCTTACCCGGTTAACAAAAACAAATAAATAAAATAAATAAATAAATGATGTGTTCAGCACAAAGCACAATCCCTTACTGGTCACTGAGAGTGTTGTCCCATTGTAAAGACAGGGCTTGCGAGGAGCAAACTGAGTTCGGTTGATCTAAAGCAGTTACTGCTTTTGCACTAATTTACTATATTCAAAAGGTAAAATGCAAATGACTTGTTACTTATGCAGAGCACTAATAGGTCATTTGCATCTTAGTGTAACCTCATTACAAATTGAGAAGTAATCTTTGCTTCTGGGACTGCATGTTGGCTGTAGCCTGTGGTCAGCATTGGTCTGTTGTGAGCATATGCACCAAAAAACATATTGTAGGTCCCCCCCTCATGAGATTCTTATTCCCAGCTGTTCAGAGGTACCCCCACTGTCAACCAGTTCCCATTGTCATATATAAAAGATTCCCTAGTGTCCAGTGATACCTCCTACACCCCCCAATTGCTGTTGGCATACTGAAAATATTCACTGTTATCCAGTGTTCCCTGTCTTCTCCTAGTACTCCTAGTAGCCTGCAGTCCCCCATATGACAAATCCCCTGCAGCTATGAGATGATGGCCAGCACTTATCCTTTTCCTACCTCCCTTGCCAGCCACTTTCTACCACACAGATATGCTGTATTGCTATATGCTGAACCATAGTGGTGTAAGATTTATGGTAAGAAAGAAAGCTAAGTCCAGTTAAAACTGTACTGTGCATGCATTCAGACCTTATTTTCTGCCAATTGTTTTGTTTACTCATAACTTTGTATGCTGTCAATTTTTTGCAACAATCCTGGGTGATTTCATATGGACCACCCCCTCACAACCACATTGATGGTAACTGTTAACCCACAGCCAACATGGGTCTTCAGCACGTGCTGACCAAACACCCATTTTGGGTAGGAGTTACCAGTCACCATTAATAAGGTTTTTTTGGGGGGGCACTAAGATATCATCCAAGTTTAGTGCAAAAAGGATGATGGCTGGCAAAGATAGGCCTAAATTATTAATACTGCAAAAAAATAAACTAAGTCTGTGCACATGTGCAATACAGCTTTATGACTGATTTAGGCCACCTAGTGGCTACCATATTCATTGATTTACCTAAGATCACTGGCAACATAGGCCAAAACACCTTATTGCACAAGCTAAAACTACTTGAGCTTTCTAAGAGTGTACTAACATGGCTTGGCGACTATCTGTCTGGGAGGTCAAAGCTAATGATTTATCATCTGTGCCTTACTCACTTAACCTAAGCATACCTCAAGGCCCCATCGTTGGCCACCTACTGTTTATCCTTTTTACATATGAGCATACAAAATATGCCAGCAGATAAAGGCCTAGTGGTCTATCAAGTCTGCTCGAATGTGAAGCTAGCACCCCTTATTCTGCAGTTGCACCTCCCTTCCACCCTCCCCCTTTCTTATCCCTCCCCCTTGCCCTGTATAAACCCCTTTTGAAACAGCCCTCTGTTCAACTGGATACCACTTCCACTGACAATGCATTCCACCCAGCTACCACCCTCTCTGTAAAAAAGTGCCTCTTCATCTCCCTCATGAACCTTCCTCCCTCCAGTCTCATATCATGGCCCTGGGAGTCCCTCCCTTCCCTTACTTTCAACAGCCCCTCCATACCTGTCTTGTTTATTCCTTTCATGTACTTGAAGGTTTCAATCATATTCCCCCTGTCCCTCCTCTCCTTTAGCGATTACATGTTCAACTCCCTCAGCCTCCCCTCGTATGGTAAGTCCCCCAGCCCCTTGATCATCTTTGTCACCCTGTGCTGCACCCCCTCCAGTAACATAATGTCTCTCTTCAGATATGGGCACCAGTACTGCAAGCAGTACTCCAGGTGCAGTCTAACTAATGATCTATACAGTGGCCGAATCACCTTCCCACTCCTTGAGGATATAACCCTTGCAATGCAATCCAGCATTTTGTTGGCCTTTGCAGCTCCCTTCCTACATTGTGCCGAGTTGTTCATTGACCCCATAATGAGCAACCCTAGATCCTTCTCCTCCTCCTCTGTCTTGGCTAGCTGCACTCCCACCAGCTGATAATTCCTTCTTGGGTTTTTCACCCCAAAGTGCAGCACCTTACTCTTTTTGCCATTGTATCCCAGTTGCCAACTGTTCCACCTGGTTTCCAACTTTGCTGGATCATCCTACAACCCTTGCCATCCCCCTAGGTCATCCACCACTACTCCCAACTTGGTGTTGTCAGCAAACAGAGATCTTGCTGTTGATGCCTAATGATATGTCTGCCATAAACGTCCCAATCAACCCTGCGGAACACCACTCATCACTGCCCTTGGGGATGTGAGCTCCCCACCCACCATCACCCTCTGCTGCCTTCCCTGAAGCAAGTTCTCTACCCATCTCACTAGCTTTGCATCCTCCACAGTGCCTTCTAACTTACTTCCCAGCCTCCCATGTGGCACCAAGTCGAATGCCTTACTGAAGTTCAGGTACAGGACATCCACTGCATGGCCCCAGTCCAATTGTATAGCTGCCCAGTCATAGAACTCCACCAGGTTGGTTTGGCAGGATCTGCCACTGATGAAGCCATGCTGTCTGTTGTCCTGTAGCCCTTTGGCCTCCACGTGGGGCACCTGTCTTTCCTTCAGGATAGTCTCCATCAGCTTACTCATAATGGATGTGAGGCTCACTGGTCTGTATTTCCCTGGTTCATCCTTGGGGCTGCTCTTGTGGAGGGGCACCACATGAGCCATCCTTCAATCCTCAGGTACACACCCTGAGTATAGTGAGATATCGAATAGGTCTGACAAAGGTCCTGCCAGGACCTCTGCCAGCTCCTTCAGTACCCTGGGATTGATGCCATCTGGGCCTGGTGCCTTATCCACCCTCAGTACCCTCAAATCGTCCAGAACCCTGCTCTTCATGATTTCTCTGTCTGTAACCCCGTCCCCCCTCTATTCCTGCCCTTCCTTCCCCCTTGAGTATCACCCTCTTCTCTTAAGTAAATACCGAGCAGAAGTAGTGCTGTCTTTAATTGCTGCAATTTACCCCCCTCCACCCTTCCCCAACTCTTAATTATATGCCCTGATAAATCTGATTGACAGGAGCTAAACACAGGGTATAGTAAGAGGTGTGAAGTAGGAGGGGCATAAGAGGAAGAAGACCACCCTCAACCACGACAAGTGTTTTGACTCATTTATTTATTTATTGGTTTCTTTTCCTTAAAAAAAAATATATATCTGAGGATCAGTTACAGGATTTTTAGTACTGTAAATAAATAAAAAGAGAACTAAGAGAGCTTCAGTGAAAGTAGTGGAATTGCAGTATAATGTGGGAGTGGTGCAATGCAGTGGCTGTGGGGCAGCCATATTCAGGCAGACCTTCTGGACACTGAGGTGCTGCCCTATCTGCATGCATCTCTCGGGACTGTGGGATGAGGTAGCCAGACTCAGAGCGGAAGAAAACTGGGTCAGGAGTACCATCACCCCTATCCAGGGACCACCCAGTCCAATGCAGCTGCCTCAAAGGATGCCGAGCGAGGAGCACTTGGATGACAGTGGGCTCCAGGAGGGTTAGAGCACTCAGGCAGAGGCACATCCCAGATCCTATCCTCTCAAGAACTCATATGCCACACTGGCAAATGAGGACAACCAAATAAGGTACCCAGGGAAGTGGAAGGAAAGGATGTGGAGGTTAGGTAAGGAGGTGACCTCAGTGGGAAAGCAGTGGACCCCAGAGGAGGAGGAAGCAAATCCTGGTGGGGACTCCATTGTAAGAGGATCCAGCTAGGAACACAGTAGGGGAGGACAGGAGGTGAGGTGCCTACAGGTGCCACGGCATGGAGGGATGGAAGGAAGATACTGGGGATCACTGGAAAGGCAAGGCGGGAGGGTGAGCTGGATGTCATTATCCACCTAGGTACTAATGACTTGGCAAATGGGGAGCCAAAGGAAGTTCAGGAAGAGTTTAGGAAACTGGGAGGGTCTCAAGCAAGTAGCTACTTCTGTCACTTTCTCAGAAGTACTACCTGTGAGAGGCAAGGGAGAACATAGGGTGCATGCACCAGGAACTTTAACTCATGGTTGAAGAACTGGTGCTGTGAGGAAGGGTTTGGATTCATTGGTGACTGGGGACCCACCTGGAGGGATGGAGGTTTGTTGAACCTGACGCCTGCATCCATCCTGGAGGGGAATCCAAGACCACGATAAGTTTAAAATGCTACATTGACAAGCATTTAAACTAGTAAAGGGGTGGCAGGCCAGTAAGGATGGTACCTACTTGCTCACCCCCACAGCTAGTAGTGGAACCAGTGAACCAGAGGAGTGGATATCTCTGCAAAGCAGTGTGCAAAAGATGGAGATTAGTGTCCAAAAGATGGATAAGCAGAAAAGGGGCAAAATTCAGCAGAAGGGCAGACAGCAAGGAGAACCAGGGATAAATGACAACCAAGGAAGGGGCTGGAGAGAACAGTGAAGCAGTCTAGGAGGTCAAATCATGGAAAGCCATGTGTGCAAATGCCAGGAGCCTTAGCAACAAGATGGAAGATCTGAGGCTGTCATGAAACAGTCAGACCTGGACATTGTGGCCATCACTGAAACCTGGTGTAATGATAACCATGACTGGGAGATGGCCATACCTGGCTACAACATATTCAGAAGAGACAGAGCAGGCAGGAAGGGAGGAGGAGTGGCACTGTATGTGAAAAAATGCGTAAGGGCCACACAGATCCAGGAGGAACAAAATGGGGAGAGATACTGTGGTTAAGATGGAAAGGAAAATGGGGCCAGCCATCCATGATAGGTGTGGTCTATAGACCACCAGCCAGGAGGAAGAAACAGATAGGGAGCTGATGCTAGCCATCCAAAGGATGGCAGACAAGGGTGAGGTAGTACTGGTTGGAGACTTCAATATACCAGACGTGGACTGGAGCATCCCAGCAGCAGCATCAACTAGGAGCAGATTTATCCTGGACTCCCTTCAGGGTGCCTTCCTCAAGCAACTGGTCATGGAACCAACTCGGCAGAAGGCAATACTGGACCTTGTGCACACAAACAGGGACAGTGTGATGGGGGTAACAGTGGGGGAGCACCTGGGTAACAGTGACCACCAGTCATTGTGGTTTGAAATCACAGAAAGAGCAGAACCAAACCACACAAAACACGATCCTGGATTTTAGGGGGCAGACTTTGGGAAAATGGGAGATACTTGAAAGAGGCATTAAGGAATGGGTCAGGAATCAGGGGCTGAGGAACAGTGGGCAGTATTTAAAATGGGGATTATAAGAACAACAGAATTATGCATTAAGCAGGTTAGCAAGAGGAAAAGGAAGAGGAGACCATTATGGTTTTCAAAGAGGTAGCAAAGAAAGTGAAAGCCAAAGATTGCATTCAGGCAATACAAAAGACACAGGCAGAAGGGGATAGGAGAAGTACCAGGAGAAACAAAGGAGGCAGGGAAGTCAGTAAGGAAGCCAAAGCTCAGATAGAAGAACACATTGCAAAATCAGTGGGTAAGGGACAAAACCTTTACAGGTATATAAGTGAAAAAGAAAAAGACAAAGGGAGGGATAGTGAGACTGAAGGGGAGGATGGGGCAGCGTGGAGGATGACAACAGTAAAGCTGACATATTGAACAGGTATTTCTACTCAGTCTTTACTAAGGAAGAGGGGTAATGGGTCTGAAGGGAGTACAAGGGTGAGAATGGTGCAGAAATGGACACAAGTCCCTTTACAGAAAGGGTCCTGAAGGAACTGGAAGTAATAAGAGCTGATAAAGCAATGGGGCCAGATGGGTGCACCCCAGGGTCCTTAAAGAACTAAGAGAGTGGTGGCTGAACCTCTGGCTATCCTGTTCAGCCAATCACTGGAAACAGGGAGGTACCCAAAGACTGGAGGACAGCAGATGTAGTCCCTTATACAAAAGTGGGAACAAAGAGGAAGCAGGGAACTACAGACCAGTCAGCCTCACCTCGGTAGTGGAAAGATCATGGAAGCACTACTGAAGGAGAGATTGGTGGAACATCTGGTTGTCAATGGACTACAGGACCCAAGGCAGCATGGTTTCACCAGGGAGGTCATGTCAAACCAACCTCATTGAATTTTTTGACTGGGTGACTAGGGAGGTGGATCAGGGGAGGGCAGTGGACATGGCCTATCTGGACTTCAGCAAGGCCTTTGACACTGTGCCACATAGAAGACTATTGCAAAAACTGGGGAATATGGGTGTGGGCAGGACAGTAGTGCGGTGGGTAGGTAACTGGCTGGGTGGCAGGACACAGAGGGTGGTGGTAAATGGCTGTCACTCCACAGAGGGAAGAGTGACCAGTGGGGTACCACAGGGATCAGTGCTGGGACCGGTCCTATTCAACATCTTCATCAGTGACATTGCACAGGATCTAGAAGGCAGAATTTCACTGTTCGCTGATGACACAAAGCTCTGTAACAGAGTAGACACACCAGAGGTGTAGACAGAATGAGAAGGAACCTGCAGAAACTTGAAGAATGGTCAAGGGTTTGGCAGTTGAAATTCAATGCAAAGAAGTGCAAGATAATGCATATGGGGCACAAAAACCCTGGCACAATATATCAGTTGGGGGGTGAGGATATAGCATGCACCAAGCAGGAAAGGGATCTTGGGGTTGTCATCTCTGATGACCTCAAGGTGAAACAGTGTGACAAGGCATCAGGTAAAGCAAATAGGATGCTGGGATGTATAGGCAGGGGCATCACCAGCAGGAAAAGGGAGGTCATAATTCCGCTATACAAGACACTAGTGAGGCCCCACCTGGAGTACAGTGTACAGTTCTGGAGACCATACCTACGTAAGGACATAGACAGGGTAGAGAAGGTTCAGAGGAGGGCAACAAAGATGGTGCATGGGTTGCATCACAAGTCCTATGAAGACAGGTTGAAGGAACTGAACATGTACTCCCTGGAGGAGAGGAGGAGAGGGATATGATAGAGACATACAAGTATCTTACAGGGAGGAACAGGGTGCAGGAAAACACTATTTTAAGCGAAAAAGATGTTTCAGGACTAGAGGCATGGGATGAAGTTGGAGGAGGACAATTCAGAAACATGAGAAGAATTTCTTTACAGAACGGGTGGTGGACAAGTGGAACACCCTGCAAGAGGAAGTGGTGGGGGCTGAGAACAATCATGGGATTTAGAGCATGGGATAGACATAAGGAATTCTAGAGGTCAGGGGTAAGGGGAAATAGACTTCTAGGAAAACAAACTGAACTTACAAGCTCAAATGGGCAGACTAGGTGGGCCATAGGCCCTTATCTGCCGACACTGTCTATGTATCTATGTATCTAAGTAATTGTTTAGCGCTTCTGCCTTATCAACCCTGCTTCCACCCACCCCCCTCCTTCCTAATCCTTACTATATGGTCCTTACAGCTCCTTTTCTCCTTGATGTACCAGAAGAAGTCCTTTTCCCCCTTCTTCATGCTAGGTGCCAGCCTGAGCTCCTTAGACACCTTGGCTGCCTTTACTGCCCTTGTCACCTCCTTCGATTCCTTCAGGTACTCCTCCTTGTCCTCCCCTTCCCTGTTTTTAGTACCTCCTAAAGGTAGCTCTTTTCCTCCTTACCTTTTTCATAACCACCTTGCTCATTCAGCTAGGTTTCTTTGCCCTAGCCTTCTTGCTCTGGGCCTTGCTGCAGGTTTTAATTGCGTCTACTATCCCCAGCTTTATGAGCTCCCACCTCTGGTTAGTGCCCATACTAGGTTGAATTCTGGCCAGGTACCCTTTTACCACTTCCCCCATCCTCCCAAAGTCGGCTCTCCTGAAGTCCAGCACCCTTGTGTTGGTTTCCACTCCTTCCTTATGTAAATCCAATGTGAACCATACTGAGTGGTGGTCACTCCCCACCAGTGGTTCTTCCACCCTCAGTTCCTTCACAAACTCCCCATTTGCCCACATGAGATCATGAGGCTTTTTGTAAATTACCTCCCTTTGATCTGCTCCAGTGTAAGCTCCAAAATACACCTTTACATTTACAATACATTAATCTATACCCATGCAAAATGCAGCTCCAGTTGTCCAGTGCCCTATCCAGTAAGGAGATGGGCAGGATTCATGTTCTTTATAACAAAATTGTGAGATTTGCTACCACGTCACCCCTGAGGCAACACTACTGTGAGGTGCTTGACTTCTTAAATTGGCCGTCCCTTACCCAAAGGTTCCAATTTCCTCTGTTGTGCACAACCTACAAAATAATAAATGGCCCACACCCAATTAGCTTAAATGGGATACTGTTCCCTAAACACCAAGGTGGGCTGCTCCGCACCTCATCTTGGAAGTTACTGGAGGTCCCTAGGATATGAACAGCAGCAGAGAATAAGTCCTTCATTCATGCTGCTTCTACCCACTGGAACAATCTCCTGGACTAGCTTCAAAATGCAGGTTCACTAACCTCCTTTAAATAAGGACTCTGACAGCTGCATAGGAAACACAGGCAATGCAAATGTCAAGGGCAATATTGTGACTCCCTGACTCCTAGCAGACAATCTTAATCTGGGTAAGTTGCCCCCTATGTCCTATACTCTTGGCTGCAGGTGCCTATACTCTACAAGGGAAGGTGACCACATACAGACTATATGAATGTGCTACAATAAAAAACATTTTTGTCCCATAAAAAGTCTAGGTCTGCCCCCTGATATGAGTCAACTCATTGTATTGCTGCATTTTGTCTGCAATGTACTGAGATTGTACCTCAAAGCTTTCAGGAATCTGCATTGTATTGCTGTATTTTCATCTGCTATGTATTATGATTGTACCTAAAACTGTAATGTATTTGAAATGTCCCGTACCCGACAATTTCTCTGTAACTAATTCCAGGTCACCCTTCAAAAAGGGACCTCTGGAGCCCAGTGGGCATACCCGGTGAACAAAATTAAATAATTAAATTACTGTGATGTATTGCAATCAGAAGGAGGGAGGCAATACTTAAGCAATAAGGCATGACAGGAGGTGTGTTATGGTGGGATAACGGGTTGCCTCAAGTGGGTTGAAGCAAAAGACAAAGTTGAGTGCTTCCACCACCTGAGAATGGATGTTAGCCCACCATAACACACCACCTGAAGTACCTTATTGCAATTATGAAATGGGTCCAACAGCTTTAATAAAAAAAAAAAACAGTTTGTGTTTTTTAAATTATTAGATAAGTGAAAAGATTAAAAACAAGCATTTGTCAATGCCGAATGTTTGCTTGCTGGCACTGACATTGGTAGTGTAGAAGTTACAGAGCTGCATAATAGGAATGGCAGCGAAGTATTGAACTGAAGCCAACCCCACCACCACCATGCAGAGAGTGGCAGGCATTGGGGTGTGCCTTTGGGTCGTCGGGCATAACAACCACGCCATTTCACCACACCCTACGCTGCAGACACTGACAAGTGTCACGGTGTGCCTTGGGGTCTTTGACCCTTATGCACACCCATTCCATCAGGAAATACGGTGAGATGGGTGCGGTATTGGAGAATGGGGTGAAGTTTGGGCCCGAAGAGTCTGAGGCACACCCTGATGCCTCTCACTGGCTGCACGGTGTGGGTGGGGTTGGAATGGTATGAGCATGACAGGCAAGAATCCCAAGTCACACCCCTAATACCTGTCATACTCTATAGGGTGTGGCGTTATGGTCGGAAACCCTAACGCCTCAGGCATTCGTTGGTATTTTCACTCCAAATTTTCAACATGTTTTTTTTGTGACCCCCACCTCATGAATAGTGGCAATATCAGTTTGTTAGCCGAAAACTGCTTTTGCACAGCGACTATGGCATTTGGCACCACAGGTGCAAAAACACATTCTGAACAGGATGTGAAAAATGACAGCGGTACTGTTCATGGAGAGGTGTAAAAAATGGCAATGTTGAAAATCTGCTGTGAAAATCTTAAAAAACTGGTGAAGTCATGAGCATGCGTAGAAACTGTGCAACCACACCCATAATTTCAAGCAAAGGAAGCTGGGAAGGCAGTCAGAACAGCAAAGGCCCAAACTGAGGAAAAGATAGCCAACTCAGTTAAGAAGGGGGATAAAATCTTTTATAGATACATCAGGGAGTGAAGGAAGACCAAGGGAAGGTTAGTGAGGCTTAATAAAGAGGAGGGAGGGCGGGCAGAGGGTGACTGTGAAAAGGCAGAGATACTAAAAAAATATTTTTGCTCAGTATTTACAAAGGAAGTGGGGGAGGTACCTAAAACAAACAATAGAAACACTCATTATACAGAAGTTGATACCAGCCCATTTACAGAAGAAAGGGTTCTGAAAGAACTCTTAAAAATGAAGGTGGACAAAGCAATGGGGCCTGATGGGATTCATCCCAGAATTCTAAAAGAACTAAGGGTACAACTAGTGACACCACTGAATACCCTCTTTAACAAATCATGGGAGGATGGGGTGGTACCCGAGGACTGGAGAAGGGCAGATGTGATTCCCCTTCACAAAAGTGGGAGCAAGGCAGAAGCAGAAAACTACAGACCTGTTAGTTTAACCTCAGTGGTAGGGAAAATGATGGAATCACTTCTGAAGGAAAGAATTGTTGAGTATCTAGAGGCCAGAGGGCTCAGGACCCAAGGCAGCATGGATTCGCAGGGAAGGTCATGCCAGACAAATCTGATAGATTTCTTTGACTGGGTGACCAAAGTAGTAGATCAGGGAGGGCTGTGGACATGGCCTACCCTAGACTTTAGCAAGGCATTTGACACAGTCCACACAAAAGATACAAGTTAGCCAGCCTGGGAGTGGGTCCCAAGATGACAGCCTGGGTAAAGGATTGGCTGGAGAATAGGACACAGAGAGTAATAGTAAATGGAGTCCATTCTGAAGAAAGGGGGGTTACTAGTGGGGTACCGCAGGGTTCAGTATTAGGACCGGTGCTCTTCAATGTCTTTATAAGCGACATTGCAGAGGGACTGGAAGGAAAAGTATGTCTCTTTGCAGATGACACAAAGATCTGCAACAGAGCTGATGCACAAGGTGGGGTGGAAAGGATGAGAAGGGACTTGGCAAGGTTAGAGGAATGGTCAAATGTATGGCAGCTTAGATTCAATGCTAAGAAGTGCAAGGTAATGCATCTGGGAAACAAAAACCCAGGGGAAGAGTACACAATGGGGGGTGAGATACTAACAACAACAAAAATGGAAAGGGACCTAGGGGTAGTCATATCAGATGACCTAAAGGTGGGCAAGCAATGTGAGAGGGCAGCAAGGAGTGCTGGGGATACTGGGATGCATAGGGAGGCATCACCAGTAGAAAACAGGAAGTTATTATCCCTCTGTACAGACAGTTGGTGAGACCCATCTGAGTACTGCGTGCAGTTCTGGAGACCCAATCTCCATAAAGACATAGACAGGATGGAGGCTGTCCAGGAGGGCAACTAAAATGGTGCAGGGTCTGCACTGGAAGACATATGAAAAGAGACTTAAGGAGCTGAATATGTATAGCCTCGAGGAAAGAGGGAGAGGGGGACATGATAGAAACTTTCAAGTACCTCAAGGAATCAACAAAGTCCAAGAGGGTAGCATCTTTCAAAAAAAGGTGTGCAAGAACAAGGGGCACAATTTGAAGATAGAAGGGGGCAGCTCAGAGGTAATTTAAGAAGTATTTTTCACAGAGAGGGTTGTGGATGCATGGAGCGGCCTTCCGGAGGAAGGTTGTGGAGTCAAAACAGTAGTGGAATTCAAGCATGCATGGGACAGTCATAAGGCAATTCTAGAGGGGTGGGGGTAGGAAGAAGTAGGCTGCTGATTAACTAGGATCTGCAGCTTATCCATTAGGTAGGGAAATGGGCAGACTGGGTGTGTCAAGCGGTCCTTATCTGCCGTCAAAATCTATGTTTCTATGTTTCTATGTAATGTAACTAGTTTGGGGTTTTTTTCACAGTAGATTGTTAACACAGGCATTTTGGGACCTCCGATCATGAACAGTGTCAGTGTGATTTTCTTTATCTGTCCCGAACAATGATTTCCCTCAGCGACCACGCATCTCTGCACTGAAAGTGTGAAAACACATTTCGGCCATGTTGTGGAAAATGACAGCTGTAATGTTCATAAGGAGATGTGGAAAAATGCCACTGGTGAAAATCTGGACTGAAAATATTACAAATTCATGAACTTACAAGGGTGCGTGGAAACTGTGCAATGCTCACTCGTAACACAGTCATTTTATGGAGTTTTGTCACCAAATTTTCAACATAGCCATTTTAAGACCTCTGCTCATGACCAGTGTCACTGTGATTTTCTTAATCTGTCCCAAACATTGTTTTCGCAAACCGACTGTACCATTGTGCGCTACATGTGCGGAAACACATTTTGGGCTAGATGTGAAAAATGGTAGCTGCACTGCTCATAAGGAAGTGCGGTAAAATGACATTGTTGAAAATCTGGTGTGCAAATATTACAAATTCGCAAACTTGCCAGCGTGCGTTGGAACTGCGCAATGTGCGCTCCTAAAACAGTCATTTTTGAGAATTTTTTCACCAAATTTTCAGCATAGCCATTTTAACACTTCTGCTCATGACCAGTGTCACTGTGATTTTCTTAATGTGTCCCATACATTGATTTCCCACATCGAGTGCGCCATTGTGCGCTACACGGGCAGAAACACGTTGTGGGAAAGATGTGAAAACTGACAACTGTACTGCTCATAAGAAGGTGTGGTAAAATAGCAATGTTGAAAATCTGGAGTGAAAATATTGAAAATTTGTGAACTTATGGCGTGCATAGGAACTCTCTGGCATAGCAGCTCGTAAAACAGTCATTTTAGAATTTTTTTCACTAAATTTTCAAAATAGCCATTTTAAGACTTCTGCTTATGAACAGTGTCACTGTGATTTTCTTAAGTGTCCGCGACATTGATTTCACGCGGACTGCGCCCATTGTGCGCTACATGGGCGGAAACACATTTTGGGTGAGATGTGAAAAATGACAGCTGTACTGCTCATAAGAAGGTGTGGTAAAATGGCAATGTTGAAAATCTGGAGTGAAAATATTGAAAATTTGCGAACTTACGAGTGTGCATAGGAACTGCGCAATGCACGCTCGTAAAACAGTCATTTTAAGGAATTTTTCCACCAAATTTTCAAAATAGGCTTTTTGAGAGCCCACCTTATGAACACTGGCAGTGTCATTTTGTTAATCATTCTGGAAAGGTGATTTCACACAGTGGCCGTGAAATCACCCTTTGGGCCCGAGTAACGCCATGACAGTGCAAGAATTCATGAGGAGGGGTCCCAAAAACCCCATATTGAAAATTTGGTGCAAAAATTCCAAAAAATGCCTGAGATATGCAACAAAGTTGAAAAACCCTATCTATCCCATTATACAGCTTACCGGCATTTCCTCAGTTCGCGGTCGGCTTTGAAGAGTGCAGATGTGTTCCCGGTCCACCAAAGATCGTCGCGCGGACTCCGGAGGTAAGTATAGGGTGGGGGTAATGGGGAGCAGGAGTGCGCAGTAGAGTGCGTGCGGGTTGTTGGGGGGTGCATGGAGACTGCGAGGACGTACTTTTTTTACAGGTTTTTTAAAAAGACGGCCGGGACATTTGCCACACTGGGGTGGGCTCCCAGCGTGGCAGAAGGATGACTGAGGGGTGTGGAGCCGACAGGGGATTGGGCACCCCCATCGGCCATGGTATCTGTTGCCACGCTGGGTTGGGCTCCCAGAGTGGCACCCTGTACTCGGGGGGGGTAGGAGACAGTGAAGCCGATGGGGGATTGGGCACCCCCGTCGGCCATTACATCATTTTGCCACACTGGGGTGGGCTTCCAGCATGGCACCTGGATGCTTTGGGGGTCGTGGAGCCAACGGGGGATTGGGCACCCCCCATCGGCCATACAGTGTGGAGGGAAGGCGCATGAGCACGCAGTGTGCATGCGTGCATGCGCGTGTGTGTGTGGGGGGGGAGCTCTGCTCACTCAAGCGGAGTTCTCCCTTTCAACTGTATGCCACTGCATTTTCCTGCTGTCATAGACAGCTGGAGCAATGATTGGCACTCTGCGACTGCACCTGCAAATACACTGAATGAATTGGAAGAGGCTGACACACCTCTGAAAACTTGGATGATGGCACTATGTTTCTTGCACATGCGTGCGAACAAACATAAAAATGGAACAAAAGGAAAAAAAATACCGCCTCTGTACTGCATAACACCCTGGGCTGTTGGCCATTTGCCAGTAGATGGTGCCGATGCTACCCATATGGAGGAAGTAAGAGCAGCAGTCGGGAGAGTGAAGGGCAGCAGCGGCTTCATGCTGTATAGGACCAGTTTCCTGCAGTAGCTGCCAGTGTCCATTCTAGATGCTGCTCTCACCCTCTTCCTGTGGCCGTCCCTGCTTTCCCAGCATGACATATGACATTATAGGGCAGTTTGCTGTCACAGACACTGCTCACTAATTGTTGATATTTGTTGGAAACTTGTTCTGAATAAACTACGAATTTGTGGAAATTCCATATTGTGGAAATCCTCCATTGGAGGAGTTACAGAAACTCCTGGCTCTGGAGTGCTGGTATGTAATTGTTTATTTCTGAGTTAGGGGCGGCAGGCCAGAACCAGCACCCTGCCTATGGTCTGAGGAGCGTGGCGTTGGAGGACACGTCAGCTCTGCTCTGCCTGAGCCTGAAGAAATATATAGAGAAGTAGTATATGAGTTTTGAATGTTCTGGTTACTTTCCAAACACCACGGCAGAACAAATGCATCAAAAGTGAATAATGCTTATTGTGATATTCGAAGGAACAAAATTTTGGTCAGTTTGCTTGTAATACATAATCCAGCCTTGCCATCAGGTCTGAAAATTGGGAGATTTATTATAAAGGGCTACAGTCAATCATTCCAGAGCATAAATCTCACACATAAGTTTCTGCCAATACCCACTGAGGGGGGATGGGGGCTAGGCTGCATCCAAAAATGGGTGATTGCTTTCTGGCTGCTAAAATAAATATGTATATATGAGAGAAATGGGGGAAGACTGCATGGGTGGGGGGGCAACAGCAAGACCACAGAGGGAGAAATTTGTTCCCAGGAGAATGAGAGATTAGACAATTAGGATGCTATATCACGCCAGTATTTAGCTGGAACTGCACAGTACCAGAATATATGTGAATGATCAGCAAGGGAGTAACCACATCCTCTCCAACATACCCCCAAAGTATCAGGCATATATTTATTTAAAATTGTAGGAGCCCTAAAATACTGATAATGATGTATCAATGCAAACTCTCCCCAAACCATAGAGGAGATAACCCGACCAGCTGGGAAAGCATGCTTAACCAAAACCTCAATGTTTATCTGTGTACCAAACTCCATGTTCCACCATTCAAGGATGGTCTGGGTAGAGTCCCCCATCAGTTCCTGTAATCCACAATATAAATTTTTGATTCAATGCGTCCAAGGTGTATCATTCAAGGCATCCAGGAACATCCAGGAACATTGTCAAAACTAGGGGGGAGGGGTGTGATAATCTAGTATATTCTATCATTTTATGGAGAAGAGAGGTGTGGACCTCTAAGTACTGAAAATGTGTTCTGACACCTCTAGAATCCAAGAACTGAAAGATATAGATTAGACCCAATTGTCACCACCTGAGGAAGGTACAATCCATCTGAATGGGGAGAAAATCACTGTCCACTGATAATGCCCAAGTAAAGTAAAATACCTGGGCCAAGTATGGGTGTACAATGAGGCACCTCCACAATCAAAGGGTATGGGCTGTAAAGAGCATAAAATCACTCAAGTTGGGCACATACCTAAAGTTAGAGAATAATAACGGGCCAATGCCATACTTATCATTTTGTTCAAATTCTATTTGTTTCCATGTGGGGGTCACATGGGGCAATAACCAGGTCCAGACAGTACATATACATGGTGCTATAGCATAGTCAAATAAATTAGGAAGATTAGTTTCCCCTTCCTTAAATGTCAATTGCAATATTGAATAAAACAAGCAGCGGTGCTGACCTCCCCAGATAACTCTGAAAATAGGCTTATTCCAGGAGTTAAAATAGTAAGTTGCGGGAAATATAGGGAGGGTTTGGAACAAGTACAATAAATAAGGTAATAAATTCATATGGATAGTTTTGATTCTAGAAAAGAAGGGTAAAGGAATGTGACTCCATCTGCTAAGATCCTCCATCAAAGTCACCATTGCAGGCTCATAATTTAACAATTCGAGGATCCCTAAATACATGGGAATAAAAATCCCAAATATTTATATAGGTACTTCTCCATTTAAATGATAATTCCCTATCAAAAAAATGGGAAAGGAGTATAATTTAGTAAGAGGGAATACATTTTATGAAGATTTAGCGAGAACCCCACTAAACTGTCCATATCTTTGAAAGACTAACCATGTGACAGGAATAGAAACATCAGGTGTAAGCAAGGTAAGAAGGACATCATAGGCATATAAGAATACTTACTTCCTATCGGAATCCCCTTGACATTAGGATGAGTGTGAAGTGTAATGGCGTGCAATGGCTAGGGGTTCAATATAGAGTACAAAGATGAGGAGAGACAAGGGATAGCCTTAATGGGTAACTTTTTGCAAATAAATCATGGTGGCATAGTCACCATTTATCCTGATGTACTGTATGCCTGAGGGTCATAGCATAGTTGGTGAAATATAGAAATTAAGGATTCAGGGAAACTAAATGCCTTCAGGGTACCACAGAGAAAATCCAATGAGACCCTATCAATGACCTTTTCAGCATTGAAAATTAATAAGGCCATATGGAGTTGTCTAGTATGAAAATATTCCCGCAAAGAAGAGTATGACTAATGTCTCCATAGTGACTCTTTTCCAGACAGGACCAGATTGATCAGGATGTACTGTATAATAAAAGGAAGAAGGCCATCCAACCTATGTGCCTATATAGCCATAAAAATTTTATAGTCTACATTAAGTATTGAAATGGGTGGTATGGTGCAGGACAAGTGGGATCTTTAACAGGTGTTAATATGGTTGCTGTAGTAGCATATTGCCAAGATGGGGAGGAAGGTTACCCTCAGCCAAGAATTAAAAAGTTTGTGATAAAAGAGTTTGGTAGTAAAAGCTTTGTACAATTCACTAGTATATCCATTAGGAACTGGATATTTTTGAGTTTTAGCATTCCTTAATACAAAAGGAATTTAGTCCTGTTATATAGCAGCTTCCAAAAAAAGTTTTTGGGAGTCTGTTAACTGAGGTAGATGAAGTTCTGTGAGGTAACTCAAAATGTTGCTAGGGTTTGGTCATATTGAGTCAGTGTATAAAGTTTGATAATAGTTCTGGAAAATCTGCTGAAGATTCTAAGAGTCTTGCATCAAAACCTTCATGTCTGGGTCCTGCACCAGTACTACGCCAAGTTCTCAATTTTCTGGTGAGAAGACACATACCTTGGGCATTACCTTTATACTGGGATTATTTAAAAAAAGGTAGGACCTGTTGTATATGGTGATCCAGGATAGCTTGAATTTTTTGTTTTATGAATTTGATTTTGTCTGCTATAGAGCTGTCTCCTGGCAAATAATATTTGCAAGAAATGTGGTTAATGCAGCAGTTAGGGCTCAGATTAAAACAACAAAAAGTTGGGAAATGTGGTGTTAGGCTTTCCAACCTTAACACTCCACCCCCACCTTGCAGGCAGCAAACATGAAAATCAGTACAACTTCACCTCTTCTAAGTCTTTACAGATCAACCCAGAGGTCTCCCTTGGGGTTGTCAGTCCTAACGTTCATCCCATTCTGTGAGCACATAAGGTCAGATATGCAAAGCATATAAGAATGGGGTGAGCATTAGGGTTGACAACCCTAAGGAAGACCACAGGGCTGATTTGTGAAGACTCAGCAGATGTAAAGCCAAACTGGTTTTCCCTTTTGCTACCTGCAGTTTGGAGCAGGGGTGTTAGGGTTGGAAACCATAACACCACATTTCCCCTACTTTTGTTGCTTTAATCTGAACCCTAACTGTTGCACTAATAAAGATTTTTTGCAAAGAATTTCCTTTCTTTTTGAGATAGTACAATCATATCCTCACTGATGCAGGTCCCTTCAGGACCTGCATCAACATATATATCCATCTTGGTCTGGGATTCCATTTGTTCAAAAACATTTTTTTTGTTGTTGCTTGGGTGTATGGCTTCTTAAACTTCAAATGTTATCCTGTGGGAGGTGTCATTGTTTTAATCGTTACTTTTTTTTTTTGTTTTATATTTTCTTTGTATGCCCCCTCCTCTCCGCTGAACTCCCACTCCTTCAGGAGTCTCCAATGGCCTTGTTTGTCCCCTCTTCTACTAACTGGTGTCCAGTGCAGTCCATACCCTCATGCAGCCTTGGCTATACCCCCCAGGCAGGTACAGGGTGGGGCCCTTACACTCCAACGTGTCTGTATTTTATCAGGGGATGCTGGTACTGGCACCGGTAGGGGCATTGGGGATCGTGGCCTGGAGCTCCTTCTACTGGGAGCCCCACGGGGTATTTCCTGTTTTTTCTGGTGTCCTCCTCCCCCAAGGACGTAGACACAAGGAGAGCCAACAGGTGAGGCACATATTGATTTGCGATCTCCTCTCGGCTCTCAGTCTGCGTCCTCCCCTCCCCACTGACTGTCCCAGCTGCATCAACACCCGTGGTCACCCAGGTGGCGATAGAGTAGCGGGACAGGCAATCTTCACCTCCCCGGAGAAGGAGAGCGGCCGATGGGTGGTCTATCCTTCTCCTCCCCGCCTGCCCTCCAGTTACCCGAGTCCGTTCCCAAACCCGGGTCAGAGCAGTAAGCCTACTGCTGCGCCGACGGGCCAGCATTTAATCATTACTTTTTGATATGGCCTTAAAGTTTTAAGGTGGTATGATATGTGGAAGCTCAGGGCTCCCAGGACCCTACGCTTCAATTTCTTCCAAAATGAATTTTTTTGGTTAATTTTATGGCTTGTTAAACTTGCAATGTTATCATATGGGAATTCTGATTATTTCATTTTGTGGGGATTTGTATATGGCCCCTAAATGTTTTTTTTTTTTTGGGGGGGTGGTGGTGTTATGCGTTAGTTTTGTTGTACTCATAAGAGCTTTGTTTTGATATATACTGTAGATTATCCCTTAACTGCATATATTTAGGTAATTATGGCTAGTTAAAATTGAAATGTGGAAGAAAAACTAGCTAGATGCAGTTAGTTATGCTCTGTATGCATTGTAAACATTCTGCAAAGAGTAATGGAGCCTGTTAATTTTGTTAACAATAATAATATTGAAACAAAGCCTAATTATTATATGCTTTAGCCAGCCATACTACCAAGTCTATGGAATAAATCATATTAAATAGTGTGTGTGTGTGTGTGTGTGTGTGTGTGTACGCGCATGTGTAAAAGGTTGGGGAGGGTGAGCTGTTTCACATCAGCCAACTGTTTGAAGCTGCTGGTTATTTTCAAGCATTCAGTAATTTTTCCTCATATTGGAAGCATGATAATGGAGCCAATCGAGATGTCAAATGAACAGGAGTGGAGACTATAGCAATCTTATTCAGACTGGACTTGTGCTTCCAGTTGGCTTCTCAGTTGCACGTTGTTTGCTGATCACTTCAAGGATTGCTGTTTTTGGATGGGGGTTGCTAACTGAATTAAAATAGAATTCTGCTAGCTGTGTCCCCACCTAAGAGCTAATGTTATGACATGGCAGGATGTGACTGCCACAGTCAGTCGTTGGTGGGGCAAAGGGTTGGGGTGGGTTTATTATATTTAAAAATACATATACAGTACTGGCATTCATAACCGGGGATAATATTAAACAGTTAAATGGGAAGTCACGGTCCCTTCCCCCTTCTCAGCTCTCTAGTGTTGGTACTACTTCCACCGATCCTGCCTTCATAGCTAACAGCCTCAACACCACTTTCACAGACCTTAGCTTAGTCCTCCCCAGTAATTTCTTTGAACCCCCCCCAAAAACAACCCCCCCACTGTTCGCCACCACCCCAGCTTCCATCTGCATAAGGTATCTGCCCAGGAAGCCAGACCCATTCTTATCAAAGCTTTAAATGGCAACAATCCGGCAGTGACTCACTGGACCCCAGCATCCTCAGGTTGGTACTAGAGGAAGTCCTAGCCCCGCTCACCAGCCTGCTAAACCGATCGCTCTGCCTGGGACAATTTCCCTCGGCCTGGAAAACAGTCATAGTCACGCCCATTCATAAAGGTGGTGACAGGTCTGCAACAAACAACTACCGACCAATCTCCATCCTCCCTCCCTTCTCAAAAGCCATGGAAAAAGTCGTGGCCATTCAAATCACCGAATATCTATCCAAGCATGACATCTTATGCCCTGAGCAGCATGGCTTCCAAGCTGGCCACAGTACCAGCACTGCACTAATTGAATTCTCCAATTTCCTTCACGCCTTCCTGGACACCAGCTCACTAGCTGGAGCAGTGTTCATTGACCTATCAAAGGCTTTTGACACTGTCTCCCACCCTCTTCTGCTGAACGCCCTCTGCCACACTGGTCTCGTGGCTGGCCCACTAGCATGGTGCTCAAGCTACCTAAGCGCCCGGTCGCAGTGTGTTAAAATCAGTGGAACACTCTCTCATACCCACCCCATACTTTCAGGAGTTCCCCAAGGCTCTATCCTGGGCCCCCTCCTCTTCTCACTCTATCTGAACACCCTGCCCAGTGCTTGCTCTGGCAAAATGCTCCTGTATGCTAACGATGCGGTCATTTTTGCCACCCACTGTAACCCCATCTCCCTTCAGGATTCCCTACAACAGTCCTTCAATCAGGCAGATGCCTGGTTTAAGGAGCACAGACTCATCATTAATCTTAAAAAAACCAAAGCTATGCTTTTTGCCCACCCCAAAACAAAGCTAGCAACCACCCGCTCCATATTCTTCCTAGTACCAAACAACCCCTGGAACAAGTCTGCTCCTACAAATACCTCGGGATTACCTTCAACTCAGCACTCACATTCCACGAACACATTGATGCCCTTGCTTCCACCACCAACAAACGGCTTGGCATCCTCTTCCGCCATCGAAACTGCCTTCCCCCAAATGCTCTCCAGCTCGCTGTCACATCCTCAGTACTGTCCCTGGTAGACTATGGCCTACCAATCTATGGTGCTGCTAGCGCTACAGCCCTCAAAAAAATTCACATAACCCTAAATAAGGCCTGCAGACTGATCACTGGTGCCCCCAGGCTCACACACACCTGTCAAACTGTATAATGATGCTAAACTCCTGACCCTAGAGGAACGGCTTCGCTACCATACCTGCCTACTCACAAAAAAAACCCTACTCGGGCTCTCTCCACCAGGGGTGACTGCATCCATCCACTGGATCCCGCCCACTGTCTCTACACGGTCCTCCTACAAGACCGCTCTACTGGTCCCCAGATCAAGAACCACTCATGGTCAGAGGTCCTTCTGGTACAGAGCCCCACTCTGGTTTAACTCTCTCCTTGCCACCATCTCCAATGCCTCCACAATCTCCAAATTCAAAACCACCCTTCGCAGCCAACTCCTCAACACTCGTAGCTGTTCCTGTCTCTGATTGAGCCCCACCTCGACCTCTCCACTCGTGACAATGCCCACCGGCCAGCTCCCCACCTAGCCCACCCCATCCCCTACCCAGCTCACCATTCCTAAGTAGAACCTGGCCAGAGCCTGCTGTCTCACAACAGTTGATTGTGCAGCTAGTGAATCCAATTGTGTCAGACCTATTCTATTACATGTACCATGTAACTCAAATTTATGTTGCTTGAACAGTGTGACGTGGCGCCTCTAACGAACACCTACTTGAAGAAAACCTGTACTATGTAACCTGAACTATGTAACCTATATGCTATGTATGTCTCAATGTGATGAGGTACCTTTGGAAATGAGCCACTGGCTCAAAGGTTGTAAACCGATTCTCACAAATAAATAAATAAATAAAAATAGATCAATCTCCTGTCACTGTGTTCGGTCATTATTTCAGTGGTATGCTCTGTGCTCGGTTTGGTAAGGAATGTGGCAGTGGGAGGGGAGTATTGATTAAAAAAAAATACAAGAATAAATATGCTGTCTTTGTCCCAACCAAACGGTGATAATGGGGTGGTCAGGATGTTAGTGGCACAGTCTGTACCCGACGCTGTGGGGAATGATGTGTGGATGGCAGGGTTATTGTATTTAAAAATGAAAAATCGAGGAAGAAAGCAGAGTGGCAAGCTCTGTGCTAAGTGAGCCTGGGAAGAGGGATGCAGGTAGAGGAGAGGGTTAATGTATAATGCACAGTAAAAATCCAGGTATTCATGTCCTGGTCAGACCGCTGCAAATGAGACCAGCCATGACTTTAGCTGTGCACTCCTTGTGTGCAGACAGTCATAATTACATTTAAAGCTATAAAGAAAGGCAAGTTTTTCTTCATTGAATAGCAGGTTTTTTTAAATAAACAAAAATAAACAGACAGACAACTGTCATATTTCTGCTGACTGGTTCACTGATTGGGCCGCGGTGTAAGGGTCAGGTAGAGGGGTTGCGAGGTAGGGAGTAGGTGGGTAATGGGTGGCAGATGGTGTCCCTGAATGCAAGGAGCCTGGGTAACAAAGTAGCTGAACTACAGGCTCTCTTAAACATAGGGATAGTGGACATTGTGGCTATCATGGAGACATGGGCCAGCCAACACCAGGATTGGGATCTGGTGATCCTGGGTGCAGGGTTTATAGGAAGGATAGATGGGCGGCAATTTATGTAAAGAATGGCATTAGATGAACAAGGGATGAGGGGGAGTAGGGGAGGACAAAGGAACTGTGGATGCAGTTCTGGCATTCAAGGGGTAGGAAACTGAGGCTAGGGGTGGTGTATAGGCCACCAACATAGTCAGAAGAGTTGGATAGTGAGTTGGCGGACCGGATTCAATGGGTATGTGGTAAGGGGAGTGTGGTGATCATGGGGAACCTCAGTCTACCTGGGTGGATTGGGGAACCCAAGCCACCTCTAGTGCCAGGGAACAGGTACTTCTGGATGCATTCCAGGATAGCCATCTGGTGCAGATGATTGTGAAACAACCTGGCTAGGTAATACATTGGACCTGGTATTATCAAATGGGGAGATGGTGAGAGAGCTACGGGTGGAAGACCCACTAGCTGGGAGAAACCGCCTGTCAGTGTGGTTCACACTCAGCATGAGCGGGGAGGCTGTGGGGTCAGCAACAAGGGTAGTAGACTTCAGATCAGTGGACTTTGGGAGGATGAGGGAAAAACTGAGGGGGTGCCTTGAGGGGATTAGATCGAAGACTGATGCACAACAGAAGTGGGATATCATAAAGTCTGGGCTGAGGGAGGCTACTGAAACATACACCAGGACTCTGAGCAAGAAGGCCAGGGCTTAGGTGCCATGTTGGATGACCAAGAATGTGTTGGAGGAGGTGAGGGCCAAGAGAGAAGGCTTTTAGGAGACTGAAAAAAAACAGGAGGGAGGAGGACAGGGAGATGTACGCAAGGAGGTCCAAGGAGGTAACCAAGTTAGTATGAAAGGCCAAGGCCTCCAAGAAGCTGAGGCTGGCTCAGAGCATCAGGGAGGGGGAGAAGGAATTCGATAGATATGTAAGGGAGAAAAGGAACTGAAGGGACTGGATAGTTCAGATCAAGAAGGACGGGGTGGGTGGAGAAGGAAGAAGAACAGGCAGAAGTACTGAATGAATACTTCTTCTCTGTATTCAGGAGAGAGGTAGGAGGTCTGCTACCTCCCTGGACTGGGAGGGTGTGGCCGAGGGTGGAGGACATGACAGATGGGGTAATTCTGGAAAGCAAGGTATTTGAAGGTCTGAAGGCACTTAGGTGGATAAGGCACCAGGTCCAGATGGCATTCACCCAAGGGTGTTGAGGGAGATGGCGGAGGTGTTGGTCAGGCCACTGGCTGACCTGTTCAACACCTCTCTGGACATGGGGTGCATGCTGCAGAAATGAAGGTTGACTCATGCAGTGCCTATCCACAAGAGCGGCCAAAAGGATGAGCCGAATAATTACAGACCTGTCAGTCTCACTTCCATAGTGAGTAAACTTAAGGAAGCAATCTTGAAGAAGAGACTGCTAACCTTCCTGGAGGTCAGTGAGCTCCAGGATGGGCAGCAGCATGGCTTCATCTCCAGGCGATCATGCCAGATTAGCCTAATAGAATACTATGACTGGGTCACAAGGGAGTCAGACAAGGGACATGTAGTGGATGTCATATATTTGGATTTCAGCAAGGCCTTTAATTCAATCCCTCATGGGTCACTGGGGGCAAAGATGAAATGCGTAGGGGTGGGGGCTAAGGTGGCTAACTGGATCAAGAATTGGCTAGATGATAGACAGCAATGGGTGGTTGTGGGGGACAGAACTCTCATCTCCTAGGCCAGTAACCAGTGGTGTGCCACAGAGCTCTGTGCTGGGGCTGGTGTTGTTTGGTCTGTGCATATCAGATATTGCACACAGGGTTGGGAGCAAGACCAGTTTGTTCGCTGATGACACCAAGATGGAGGCTGTTGTTGATGACATAGAGGGGTGGCAGAATCTACAGGGTGACCTAACCATACTTGAGGAGTGGTTGGCAAGGTGGCAATTGGATTTTAATGCAAAGAAGTGCCAAGTTATGTGCTTTGGGGAGAAGAACCTGAGGAAGGAATATTGGTTGGGTGTGGTGCGGTTGGGTGTCACTGAGGAGGAGAAGGATCATGGGGTCATAGTAATGGGGAGCATGAACAACTCTGCTCAGTGCAGGAAGGTTGCAACAAAGGCCAATAGGATGCTGGAGTGCATTGTGCTGGGGTTCTCATCCAGACACAGGGATGTGATCCTGCCGCTATACAGGTCCTTGTTCAGGCCTCATTTGGAGTACTGCATGCAGTACTGGTGTCCCTATCTAATGAAGGATATCAGGCTGCTCAAGGTGGTGCAGCATAGGGCAACAAAAATAATACAGGGGATGAAAGGCAGAAACTACGAACAAAGGCTGAGACACTTGAGTTTGTACACCCTGGAGGAGAGAAGGGATCAGGGGGATATGATTGAAACTTTAAAATACTTGAGGGTGATCAACAAATGTGGCACAGAGGGGTTGTTTAAGCTGAAGAAGCGAAGGGACACAAGGGCACACAGGCTAAGACTGGAGGGTGGCAGATTCAGGAGGGAGATGAGGAGGCATTATTTTACTGAGAGGGTGGTGATGAAATGTTACACTGTACCAGACAAAGTGGTGGCATGCAGGATGGTGGGCAGTTTCAAAAGAGCATGGGACAGGGCAAAGTGAGGGCTGGGTAAACAACAATGAGCAGTTTCCGAGGATGAAAGGGGGGATGGGGTGGGGCAGCTGTAGTATAGGGGTTCTAGCTTTTCGAGCAAACTTGATAGACTGTGAGGCCAGTTTCTGCTGGCAAGTATCGTATGTTTATATAATAGAGCCAGTATGCAGATCCATGTTATGGGACAGTCTGTACAGAATACATTTATTTATGTTCTACCTGTGCACTCACTTCTTGAGGTAGATGCACATACAGTATGCAGCTCACTTCTTGCTGATTGTATGATTCTTGTAACAGGTAAAGCAGTTATCTGGTTATGTTTAACCCAGCTATAAAAACTGTGATGGAACCTTACATTATTTCAGTTAGATTACAGTAGGTTAAATTTGCAACTATTCTGAAGTTTGGCAATACATTTACTATATTTTATTGAGGTTAGCAGAGTGTCACTTTCAAAAATGGCACAGCTGAGCTGCCAGTCCTGGCTTTCCCTTTCCCGATTCCAATTCAAGTACAGTACATTGAAACCCTTCCGCAAGGTGGTACATTAAATCTAGTCCTTGTCTTTTCTAAATGTTGCTATATTCAATATTGCAAAAGCATTGCCTAGAAAGAGCCTGCATTCCTGTGAACAATTATTGGACTGATGGTCTCTAGTAGTCTGTGGAGACCAGTGGCTGAACAACTCCCTGATACGTCAAGTCTGAACATTGTGCTTTCATCTTTTTAAACAGATCTCGCAAAAACAAAGCTCAGAAACAATTATATGCAATAGTGTCTCTCCAGTTGTATATAGGCAGCCAACAGTATTTCATTGTCACACTGACATATTCATAATAATGAAGTGTTGTATGTTTGGTTGGAAATTTGTGGAGCTGTATTGACTGCAATTTCTTTGAAGGGGAACTGCCAGCAATAAGAGCCTCACACCCAAGTATGAGGCCCATCCCAATTAGCCCTTTGTGTGCAAGAACACTTTTTTTACTTACTGATTACTGCAGTGTAGTAGATTGTATCAGGCTAATTTCTTTGATTTGCAAGCTGACATTGCCTGTAAACAGAAACGCCAGACTCCTCTGCTGCTGACGTGAGAGGAGGGCTGCAGCAGTGGGATATTCAATAGCCTGCAGTGAATGTCAAAGTATTTTATAAGCTATAATCTTCTGTTTGAAGGTCTGCTGTTCTCCTCGGCTAGGTTCAGTCACAGCAGACTGTTTTAAGCCCAGTGAGCACAGCAGGACCAGCAATCATCTGATATTAGCTTCAAAATATTTAACATGTAAACTGTGGGCTATTGAATCTCCCAGCTCTGCAGCCCTCCTCTGATGTCAGCAGCAGGGCATTCTGGGATTTTAGTTACAGAAAATGGTATCTCAGAAGGCAACAACATTAATCTAATACATTCTACTACACTGCAGTAAATAGTAAGTAAAAAAAAACTGTACACAAAGTAATGAAATTAACGCACACTCACATGCAGTGAGGCTGTTATTACAGAGTTCCCTTTAAGTAAATAAAAGGATGATATTCATTTTACCAACTAGTGATAAATAAGTGAAATTGCAAATACCAATGGTGAGACATTCAGTGATTGTAATTGTGGAAAGGCATGGTAATGTTGTGTGGTTGTAATATGGGGGTGGGGATTACGTTACAAACCAGAAGAAGGATTTGAAAAGAGGCAAAAATCAGTGCACACACCTGGCACTGCAGACCACAAAAGCATCATTTATTGAGTGAATACAGTATAGAAAACAGTGACCAGATACCCCAACTTATGGTCTTCTGAAATGAGACTTATTCAGGGGGTAGGGCTGGATCATGAGTAATGTGCTTATAAAGTGATCTTAAACAGCAGTTTTATAAATGAATGTGAATTAATGAGAACTTGTCACAGGTGAGCTTCACACATACTGATGAAACAATTCAATAGGAACATCGAGTAGCAGCAAAAGACAGTACTTCTATGATTGTGACTGTAATGATCAAGATAGACTTATCTGATCCAATATACTACATTCAGAAAGTGTATTTATTTATTTAAATTTTGGTAACTGAGTAGGCCCACTGAGACCTAAACAGTCCCTTTTTCAGGGGCAAACTGGGGTTAATTAGATACACCTGGAAAAAAAAGATCAGGGACAAAGCCAAAGTATAATGAACAGTTCAAACAATACAGTCAAGGGCACAATTAATGGTTCAACAGGTAGATTAATTACACTTGTAACATGGGGAAGAGAAAGGGTTACGCAGGACTGGTCCAACAGCATCAGGTGACCACTAATTAATTCTCAAGTAATCCACGGTTACCTGAGAATTAATTAATGGTAAAGTGCACCCACTTTCTCTTCCCCATGTTAGTTTCCTGTCCCTGCTGTTCAGCCATCAGTACCATTCAGTCTTAGCCTGCAATTCACGGCCGGTCAACAGATGGCTGTCAAACAGGAATAGATATGCTTAAGTGAAATTTCTGGTAGTTCCATCATAAGTAGCTTGAAAACATCTATATGACTATGCATTGTGTTTTTTTTTTACTTGATCTATTGCCTCAGAAACACATACCCATTCAGTAACTATGCAGTAATGTATGCCACATATGATTTTCCAGATTGCCTGATTTCCCAGATTGCCTCCATGTCTTTTTTTAAATATTTTAAGAAACTGCTTAAACAGTGGGACTTAAAAACCACAAAAGCACACACCTTTGACCAATCTCTATCTAAACTGAAAATTTCAGGTTTTAAAGTCTCCTCTTTTTTTAGTTATAGGGTGGCAAAAAAAGGCTTAATATTTTCAAAAACTGAGACTTTTGCATTTTTTTACCTCTTTAACTTTGCCTCCCCTGAACCGATCTACATGGAATTTAGAGGATCAAGAGTTCGAGACACAGAGGCTGTGTTTATTAAATTTCATATAAATCAGTTGAAAGAGGGCAAAGTTATTGATGTACATTGTTGGCTGTAAAATTCACAGATAAAAAAGATGTAAGCCTCAGTGTACTACCAACTGTTGGGTCGGCCAAGGGAATTGCAGCAACAACTATGAGATCTCAAACCCCTCTGCATTTAAATATATGTATTTCCCATGCAAGCCCTCAACTTAGCAACTCAACTCCCTCATCAAAGTGCATTTGTCCTCCACCTGTGACTGCTGCCAAGTATAAGCTCATGCCAAGTTTCTGTTAAGAGAATTCTAGACTCTGTCTAGGCTAGTGGGCCTAGCCCATTTCTTGCAACCCTGCTGATGTTGTTTTTGTGGATTTTGTCATACTATGTTAATGTACCAATTGTGTGTAATGAATTTACCTGCTGATTCCTTGTATTACTACCTATTTCAGTTATATTACTGACTGCTGATATCCTATATTCTGTATATCTATATGTATACATTACTAGCTTTCATTCTGTATCATATCCTACATTCTGTAATCATATTTACTACGTATTTTTCTCCCTGCTCCCCCTCCCCCAGGACGCACTTGGAATCGAACAATACTCTGCCCATTGTGCCTTCCTGGTAAAAGTCTTAAATAAATAAATAAAGAATGCTCAGCTGCCAAATCCCAGACATCAAACATAGCAGAAAACCGGTGATGATTCCACAGTTTACAAAACTAAGTCAGTCAAAATGAGCACATATACTGAAATGTTGATCATATCTGCATGCAATCAGTAATTGTTCACCGTTGCAGTCAAAATATAAAGAAGTTCAGCATGAAGTTTTCCCAGTCAGGTGCAACCCCCTTTCCCTTCCCCAAGGTAGGAACCTTAATATCCTCCAGGAACCTTTGTAATTTTGCTCTTTAAAATTACTTTTGTGCAAATGTAACATGAGGAAGAGAAACATATAAAAAGAGTGCCAAACTCTCTTTCACTTCCCCATGTTACAAGTGAATTAATCCACTCCAGAGCATGGGTCTACTGCTGATTAATGTATGGCTGTGTGTGGTTGGAACCACTCAGCCTTCAGCCTCGTGGTCCACCCCCCCCCCCGGTCATACATTAATCCCCAGTAGACCCTCGCTATGTCGTGGGTTAATCCTTACTTGACATCAGCAATAAAACAGAACATATTTCACAGTACAATCAGAATTAGTTAAAGGTCCCAATTTTGGAGCAGTAGTCTGCTAAGGGTCCAACATAGCCATAATCGCAGCCCATCCAAGTTATCCTAATCTCAGCAGTAATATGAGCAGAGAATCAGTTCCAAAAGGTGGGTTTTGAGACCCTTCTTAAAGCCCCCAAGGGAGGCACTCCTGGAGACTATTTGGGAGGTCATTCCAAAGGGGCTGTATATATGCAGTGAATGACCAGAGCCCTTGGGATGTCCTGACTCTGGGGACATGGAGAAGCTGGGGATCAGAGGACCATAAAGTTCTACCAGTCCATTTGGGTGTTATCATGCCAATAAGGCTGGGTGGCATTGCCTTGCTGAAGTTTATAGGCAAGGCACAGAGATGGATATGTCAATCTGCCCTCGAAAGAAGGCCATTTTAGGTAATGAAACACATTACAATGGTGCTCCATTGGTGGTGGCCCTATGGAAAAATGTCCAACCCTGTGGTACAGGGTTCTCAGCCTTTGCAGCTCTGAGCTTCTAACTGAGTGTAGTAGCGGGACCCCTGTATAACAGTGTGGGCAGAAGCATACAAGTGGCTACCTTTAATCTGGTTTCCTGAGTGAGGAATGGACTCAGGCAGTACAGAAGACCTAACTTCTGGTTTAATGTCTTGGTCACTTGATCAATATGATCCTTAAATATACAGTCTTGGTCTATATATACACTTAAGTACTTGATACAATCAGCCACCTCATTCTTTGAGCCATTAGAGAGATGTGAAGATAACAGGTGGGACCTATCTGGCCCCAAGCTTTTAGGTCTGAATAGTATTGCCTTGGTGTTTTTACCATTTAAAACTAATCTATTGAACTGGAACTAATTCTCAAGCACATTGAAGTCTTGGCAGAGTAGATGGTTAAGTTGGGTGGCATCATGTGAGGATCTATACAGCACGGCACTGTCAGCATAAAGGGTCACCTTTGCCCATCCACAGTAATTGGGCACGTTATTAATGAATAATAAAATTAATAATAATATTAATGAATAAATAGAAAATAGTTATATAAAAAAAAATTCTGAACTAGATGAGCTCCATAACATGCACAAATTAAAGTGAATTTCTGACCTATCTGAGAGCAGCTACCACTCACTGGGATAAAATCACAGGTGCAGCCCCAGATTGACCAATCAGAGCACAGCATTCATTCCTGACATTGAATAATGGAGCATAACAAACTGTCTCTACTTTAAAACACTCATACGGTTCTTGATACCCCAGTCAGCTACGATTATAAATGGCAAAAAGAGATCTGATTTCCCACAAGAAAGAACATGTATAAAAGTTTTTTAAATAGCTTTCCAAAAGCCAGTATCTCAAATATTTGTCAGGTATATAAATACAAGGGTTATATAATGACAGCTTATGAATGAGTCATCAGAACTACAATAATATGTTAGCTTGGGACTGGATGTACGAGACAGCAACTTATTGGGTATGAACACAATGACTGTCAATTTTTTTTTAGTAAATTGGAGATATGATACCTGTCTGAAGTTCTCCATTATAATAATTTATAAGAAACCATGCTATCTTGCATTTAGTTCTCAGTGGTTGTATGCATGCCACTATCTAAGGTTAGCTTTTTTTTTTATTATTATTCACCTTGCTGCGGCACACTCCGACTTGGGGCATCCAGCCACCGGCTCCGCCTGCCCGGACAGTTGGGTAGCTCGAACTGCACCCAGGAGGATCCAGGATGGCCATCTTGCTATCCTGCTGGAGGGCTCCCCTCTGCCTCTGCCAGCCAGGACAGCCCCGGACCCTTCCCGACAGGACTCTGCCAAAGTCCTCCGGGTGGCTCAGAGCACGGCCATCAAGCTGCACATTCGCACCCAGCCATTTTCCTCTTTACTTGGCCCCTTGGAGCACGGACGTGCAATGACAACCAGGCACAACATGCCGATGTCTGCCGCACTCCCCCTCTACTGTCTCTGATGGCTGTAGTGCCCCTAGGCATCCCCAAGAGCCGCTACAGTGCAGTGAAGATCCCCCAGCCCACTTCAGGACTAGGACAGCAGTATGCAGATGCCCAATCCCAGTACTCCCCTACCAACCCCCGACAGCCCGGGCTCATTCCCGAACCCTGGTTGCTGGCATGGTGTGAGGTGTGGCGTCCAGTGCCTCAACCCTCAGCGCCACCAGGCCAGTCTAAAGTTACCTTTAGTTCTGATAGCAAGCACTTACTATATCATTTATTCATTTTCATTTTATGGATTGATAGTGCTAGTGATAAGACATGATAAGTTGCGATCTCTTGGATCCAGTCCCAGGGTATCTGATGTTTGCCTGTTTTGAGTTCACATTCATTTACAGGTGTATTGATAAAAAGCACTTTACTCACAGTCATTCCCTGCCCCCAACCTAATAAATCTCCTGGCACTGTGTCTGGTCATGAATTCAGTGGTATGCTCAGTACTCAGTTTGGTCAGGAACGGTGGTGGCGGTGGGGGTACTGTATTTTAAAAAAAAATACAAGAATACATTTGTTGCCTTTGTCTTAACCCAACCCCTGATAATGGGGTGGTAAGAATGTTTCTAGCCCAGTCTGTACCCGACATGAATGGGAATGGTGTGTGTGGATGGCAGGTTATTGTATTTAAAAACCAAAAATATTATACATTCCTGACACAACTGGACTGCTAGTCGTGGGGCAGGTAGGTAGCTGAGTGGCAAGCTCCTTGCTAGGTGTGGGCAAGAAGAGGGATACAGGTAGAGAAGAGGTTTATTGTATAATGCACAGTAAAAATCCAGGTATCCTTGTCCTGGTCAGACTACTACAAATGAGAACACTCATGATTTCAGTTCCACGCTCCTTGTGTGCAGGTGGTTGTAATTACACTTAAAGCTATATCGAAAGACAAGTTTTTCGTAACTGAATAGCGGTTTTTTTAAGTAAAAAAAAAATGACAATCATCATATTTCTGCTGACCGATTCACTAATAATGGAGCCGGTATGCAGATTCATGTTATGGGACAGTCTGTACAGGCTTCATTAATTTATGTTCCACTAGTGCACTTCCTTCTTGAGGCACATGCATATGTGCAGCTTGCTCCTTTAAAACTGTGATGGAACCTTACACTATTTCAGTTTGATTAGAATAAATCTGCAACTGTTGTGAAGTATGACAATATATTTACTGTATTTAGTCGAGGCTAGCAGAGTGTCCTTGGGGAGGATGGCACAGCTGAACTGCCTATGCAGACTTTCACTTTCCCGATACCCACTCAAGTGTGTTGAAACCCCTCTGCCAGGTGGCATATTAAATCTAGTCATCCTTCTGTGTGCATGTGATACTTTAACTAGAGCCTGATCTTTAAATGGAGCCTGCTCCCTTCACTTTCATGAGCCCCATTCAATGGCATTGAGACTGTTTTGCGCATGCGGTACATCATCTCCAAGCCTGATTTATTTATTTATTTGCTTTTGACTATTTGCTTTTGTTTACCGGGTAAACACACTAGACAGCAGAGTACCTATTTTCAGGTGCCTATTTTTGTTACGCAATTATGATTGCGAAGCTGACTCAGAAACGAGAAAAACTTGATTTTTTTAAAATCTAAATATTTTAAAAACTACAAAACTCCCAAGCATCACCCCCCTCCCCCCAGGAAATCATACCCCACCAACCTACAAAACCATACAAAATTTCATAATTTAAAATGTATAGTTTTTTTTCTAGACGAGAGAACAATTAGAGGAAAAAACACTATTAAAATCAATGGGAAAATTACATTTTATTCACAGTTTAATAATTCTAAAAATACTGAATTGATTTACATTAGACTTTCATGGATTGTACAACAAATCCTGAAAGTGTCATGTAAATATATACAACCATATTTCTGCAAGCAGCAAACAAAAAATCAAGTTTAACATAGAAATCACCAGCTGCTGCACCCCTATAATAAAGTTTGATATGTCTGTAACTCTGCCATAAGAGCATCATATTCGCCTTCTCTTTTTAATGTTTCTATTAAATCACAACAACCTTAAACAGATAATGCAGATGTGTGCTTCATTGTGACAGGGTTATGTATGACTGCTCACTATACTATCAACTAGGACTACTTTCATCACTCGAGAGAACACAGGTGGGCTGCCTTACTCTACAAATGTGTACACTGCCTCTAACCTGCATAACTCAGCAAACTGGTGACCAGAACTAGCCTAGAATTGTGTCTCAGATCTTAAGTAAATTTAATGATCCCAGAATCCACAAATCAGTTGGCTAAAAGACTTTTTAAGAAGCTGCATCATCCAGATAGAAACTGATCCCAGCCAATATCAAAGAACCCAGAAAAAGTGATCACTTCAAGAGAGCCATGTTCAGTTATTTACAAAAGACCAGCTAATGTCACCATCAATTTGATTTAACCACTGACTCCTACCTCTCCTTCCTATATTATGTTTATTGTAAACTCTGCTCTACAGACCTACCGAGTATCGGGTATCCACAGTTTATCGAAACAGCTGACACTTAGATTTCATCATAACATACAGTAAATGTGTATCAATGTAACCTAGTGCCAGGAAACTTTAACCCTTTTAGTAATAAATATTTCTGTAACATGTTCAAACTTTGGATGTACATACTGTAGTGTAAAAGCCTGCTGCATTGTAAGAGTTAAACTTGTGAATGCTGGAACTGTTCAACTCTGCTGCTTCATAACGCTCCTCCCTCAAGACCCACTTAAAAACTAGATGCATCACCTAAACGAATTCCATATTCCCATTCGTTGGGTAATTATGTGGTAAATGCCCCAGTTTCTGGCACATACAATATTGTACCTCTGCTCCCCTAGCTCCTTAGCTTTAGAAACAAGTTGAGGCTGAGGTTGGATTACCTTTTGTTGCCACCCAGGATTTTCTTAATAACCACCTGATGTTCTGCCCCCATTGTGTTTGCATGTTCTGCCTGCTGACTGCAAACTGATCAGCTTTTTCAATTGCTTCTATAGTAGTGTTTTGTGTTCAGTTCAACAGCCACATGCACAACTCCCCTGACATTGTCCAGAGAAACTGATCTATCAGAAACACATCTTTTATTTGCTCTGTAGAAACTGCTTTTGCACCCTCATAGAATCTGTCAATAGATAAAGGTCCCGTTTGCCCATGGTGTCTACCACTTCTTTCTAACTAGTGTTGAATGATAACGCTCAAGTAGCCCTTCACTCTCCCTTTACCCCTCCTTTCTGTTTCAGTCATAATCAAGCCCTTGCAGCTGAACCTCCCATGTTTGAATCCCCCATTGACTTTATTAAGACCACCTCTTTCAGCAGCTTATTCCACACCTCTACTGCCTTCTCCATGAAAAAGTACTTGCTAATATTTCACTTAAATTTGCCCCTCACCTGCCTTGTGGAGTTTTCCCTGGTGACTGTGTTCCCACTCTGTCTAAACAATTCTATGCTGTCCCCTTTATTTACCCTATGGAGGTATTTGTGAGTTTCAATTATAATCTCGTCTCTCCCTTCTCACTTTAAACATGCACATATTCAGATCTGCCAATCTGTCTTCATATGTCCTTTCTTATTGTCCCTGAGTCATCCTGGTTACACTCCTCTACACTGTTTCCATTGTGTCCCTGTCCTTCTGTAGATGTGGACTTCAAAACTGCGCACAGTACTCCAGGTGAGAATGAGCCAGTGTACTATAGTGTGGTAGCAGCACCTCCCTTGTCCTGCTGCAGATCTCCCTCACTATTCAACCCAGCATACTAGTTGCCCTACACACCACCCAACTCAACATACTACACCTTTCAGTATAATTATCTTGCAGCACCAATGATTTTCAGCCTTCTTTGTTAATGACCTCCATGCCACCTGTACATTATTTTATGCAGATGATGCTGTTATTTATACATGAGGCAAACACTCTACCTTAGCCATCATTTGCTTACAAAAAGACTTTGATTATTTGCAGCACTGGATCAAAGCACATCTACAAATGATAACCCTTGCTGTGCCACAGACTGATATATCAGTCCAGAATTATGCAGTCTAATTCTGTCAGCAGCCTAAGGGTTAAATACTAACAAAATAAATCTGGTGCTTTTCTCTGGTTCATGTACTTATAATCAGAACCCACATCTACGCCGAGATCAAAACTGTACATACACGTATAGGGATACTATATTCTTACCAAGAATGCATTCTAGAGCCTCACTGGTATCAATAGCACAGGCGTACTTGTTTTCAATTGTGGATTACTAGCTAATGACTTATTCATTGTCAACATTAAGTGCTCTGTCTAAGTTACATGTCCGTCTAAACTGAATTTGTCATTTAAGCTTAAAGACTGAATGTAACACTTATTTTTGCAATCTTTATAAAACATTTAATTAGGTACTGCTAACATACTGAATTCAGAACTCCCAGGCTATTTTAACCAGGGACATTTTAAATGCTATAACCTCTCAAAACCTAAAGGCCTCGGTACACTATCAGATTGGTTCAGAAAAAAAACAGAGCTAATATCAATCATAATTATGCCTTCTCCCCTTAGGAAAACAAAGCTCTGTCAGAGGACATTTTCCTACAGTGCTGTACAGATTTGGAATATTCTGCCTCATTATGCACAATCTTCTCAAACAATGTATGATTTTAAAAACACTTTGAAACAACACCTGCTGGTAGTTAACAAATTTAACTGCTTTATAACTTGTTTTGTAAGTTTAAATGCAATTTTAATCGTATGACAAACATATTTGCACATGCTGGCCCAGATATTCAAACTGCGCCCAAAAAGTGTGCAACAGCAGGAGCAAGCGCAAGTCCACTGTGCGCATGCACAAGAAGCGCGATATTCAAAAACTGCGCAGGTCAAGATGCGCCTGCAGCACACGACTGAATATCATGCCACCTGCACCATAGCACAACCAGGGATGTGCTGTTGCGCAGTTCAGATGCGCCATAGTGCAACCAGGGATGCCCCATGGAGCAGGGCAGCAGTGCAACAGTACAATCAGGGATGCACAGGGACAGTATACAGGGGCCCACCACCCATGCCACAGATGGGCAGAGGAGCACACAGCAGAACAGACATCGCCCCCCCCACACCCAATGCACTGCACAACCGGTGGACAGCTGGAATAATCACCGGCCCATGGATACCAGCAACCAACCCACAGCTGAGGCATGGTGCCCCAGCACATCCCCCTGGCAAGCTGTGACCAGCACACAAGGAGGGCCAACCACCCCGTGCCACACCATCCCACCAATGCAGAGCACACCTTGCACCATGACCCCCAGACACCCTGCCAAGGAGCAGTGTCCACCACAGCAGGATACCCCATGCATGCCACCACCCCCACTGTGACAATGCAACCCTGTGCACCACAGAACCATGCAAGGCAGCCCCACCACGAGCACCCATCAGTGGGTGGCAGCACACAGTGATGCAATGACTGCATACACAGTGCCACCATGCACGTCCCCCAGGTACAGCTGAGAGACTGACCATGCGTCAGCACACGAGGTACCCCACACGTGACAGGGCATGCCCTGGACCCCACCACAAGTGGTACAGCACCCTGCACACCCTCCCAAGGACACGCCCCAACCCAGCACTGGCCACAACAGTGGTGACTAAACAGTAGAAGGAAGGAGGGGTGTGAGGGTGCGTCCAGGGGGGTAGGGGAAATCAGGGGCATTTCCAAGCTCAGCGGGGGCCCCGCTCCCTGCCCCGGCTTCTCCTCCCGCCATGACGTCTTCAGACACCGAGCCTGTCCAAGTATTCAAGTATCTCCAGTGATGCCCTGGCTACCTGGAGAATCTCCCGCAGAGCCACGCTGATCTCCTGCAGCTGCCGTCCACCTAGGACAAAGAAGCAGAGTCAATAGGTGTGAATGCACAGCCCCATGCAGCCCACCCACTGTGTATGGCATACGGCCTTGGGACATGCCTCTGTGATGGCGTGTGACCACCCACAGTGATCGCGTCCACAAGACCTGCCCACCCAGGTGCACACACCAACCGGCCAAGTCCTGCACAGCACCACCGTGGCTGTTCAGTGACATGGCTATGCGGTGCGAAGGCATTGGCACAGCCATGTACCTGGTGAATGCATGGACCACCATTGATGCACTCCCAGACATGCAGTGCCACTGGACAGTGCTGACCATAACAAGTTGCGTGCATGGCAGTGGTGTCAATGGATGGTGGCCATGCCCCGCTGCCCGCCCTGTTACACAGCGTGCAATAGTAATCATGGATGTAAGGCACTCACCATCATCAGGCTGGTCCCTGCACCTGTCTTGACCGGCAGCCCTCCTGGCCTGCTGTTCATTTTGGTGCAGCCTCCTCTCCCTCGCCCACTGGCTCTCCTCTGGGCCTAGGGTGCAAACATGGAGAGAGGAACATCAGCACAATCTGGTAGCAAAGTTCCCCCCACCCCCATGTGTGTGCAATCCCACACAGCCATACCCATCCTCCCCCACCCCAATACCGCCACCACGGCCAACACTGGATGGCCCCCCCATGTGCTGAACACATGCCACCATGATACCCGTATGGACGGTAACAGTGTATGGATGGGGCACCTACCTGGCCGTGGCACTGTGCCCCTCCTGGCATGTGCCCGCAGGCGGGCAAGCCTGTCTGGGTCCCGCCGTTGCAGGTCACCATAGCGGTGCCTGCACTGCTCCACCATCCTCTCCATACCTGTGGCCTCCTCCTGAGCCACCGCCACCTCCTCCCACACCGCACTCCTGGCCCTGTCCAGGGGTGCCTCCCCAAATAGGGCAGTGGCATGGGGGCTCCACCTACTGGACCAGATTTGCCAGTTCAAGTTGGCTCCAGATGGGCGCCCTTCTCCTTGCCATCCTGTACAGTTTTGGTATCAAAATGGCACTCTCTAGCACACGTACACCACGTGCGGATACTGTGTGGTACTGTGCTGTCATTCCCCATCGTGCTGTCACTGAACAGCTTGATAGAGGTGCACCCATATGGAGGCATGGCACCTAGGGGGCAAAGGTCGGCACAGGGTCAGGGTCTCTTTCGGACGGACCACCACAGTGCAATTGGTACTCACTGCATGTAGCATGGTAGGGCACCTGTGTGCCACTTCCTGTAGCGGCATACCATGATGTGGCCCCAGTGCGCCTATGGCACCCCAGTGACAGAGCACCATATGTGTGAGCAGTGCAGTAGCACCACTGGCACAATGGTGGCTGTGCCCTGCATTGCCTCCCATGCACAACACATCAGCATCGCAGCAGGCATCGACTTCATCACCCCCAGGCATGCGCAGTTCAGTGTCCACTGCGCATGTCACAGAAATGCGCCCTTACCTGAGCATGTTCAACACAATAGCGCAAGCAGCAACAGTGTGATATTCAGCTGGCATATGCAAATCAGCTAATCAGCCATTCAATGGTGCAGATACTGCATTTGAATCCACTTATAATTGTGCCTCATCTCATTTTCATGTGTTGCGCTATAAAAATGCGACAGTGGGCTGCAGTGGCCATAGTCTGTTATTGCAGTCTATTGTGGTGAGTTGCATGCTGTTTGGGAGTGTGGACTGTGGTGTGTGGGACATGCATGGGACTGCACAGTCACAGGAAACACCTGTCATTCCCACAGGATCAACAATGAGCAATCGTGAGGTGGAGGAAGAGGAACAGAGACGTGGGATGAAGAGGAGGCCTAACTTCAAAAAGGCAGAAACAGATACCCTGTTTGAGGCCTACCTCGACCAGGAGCCGCTGCTCAGCAGATGGCGGGGAACACCACAGGCCTGTGCTGCTGCATGGGAAGAGGTGGCACGTGCTGTCAACCTGCATGGCAGCCACCAGCGGTCCATGCAGGAGTGCGCAAAAAGAAGATGGGCACGGACAGGTGGAGGATTAAGGACAAGGTGGCTGCCATCAGGGCAGCATGGGCTGTGACCGGTGGGGGACAGCTGGTCATGCAATGCCTAACCTCACGAGAAGAGCAGGTTGCCGGCAGTATGCAGCATTGTGCCATTGAGGGTGTTCCAGGTGGTGGATTCCAGATGGGTGGTAGCCTGTGACTGCATGGTAGGTCCTGGTCTGTCAATGGGGGGGGGGAGATAGGGTAGGGCAGATACATTAATGCTACTGTGTTCCCTTACAGCTCCTGAGCATCTACATGGGTCAGCGGTGGTGGGCTTGTCCACTGAGGGCGATATCATGGACATAGAGGAGGGCCTGTCCACCTCCACAGGTGTCCGAGGGGTCAGGGCAACAGTGGGTCCACCTGGCTGTCCAGACTGATGTTGGTGGAGCAGGTGCAGAGGAGGCCCTGCCCATGTCCCAGCATGCCAGCGTCCATGGATGCCAGCATGGTGAGACTCAGGCTGGTGCTGGATCCGTCACTGATGATGATGGAGTTACTTCATGGACAGTGATACATGTGGGCTGCAGGATGGCCACACAGCAGGTGGCTTCATGGGCATGGCCATGGGTGGTGCCGCCGTGGAGGCCTGCATGACATCACAGTTCCAGCCTGTGCCTGTCTGCACCAGTGGGGCAGCAGTGGTGTGTGTCCAGGACAGTGGGGCTGTTGCAGCCACTGCAACAACACTGTTGAGCCCTGGAGAGTGGCAGCCAGAGAGGCAGTGTCAGCAGTCGGCCAATGTCCATGGGGGTACAGTGTCAGGGGGCAGTGTCAGTGCACCACCTGTGGACATGCCCAGGCCTGGCCCTGCTGTGCAGAGCCCATCAGGGCCGTGAACACTGTGAGGGACAGAATGCCAATCAGGCAGATGACCTCTTAGAAGAGCACACCCGCATACATTAAGAATCAGTCGATCAGCAGTTGCGGCTTGTGACGGCGGTGGATGCACTCAGTGCGGCTCTGCACCAGGCAGAGGAGCAGTGCAGCAGGGACACTGGTCTGCTCCTGGCAGGGATGGACCGGATGCGGGAGGATGTGACTGCTACCATTGACAGGCTGACACAGACAATCACAGCTGCCATGGCCACAGTGGGCACACAGTTATTTGCCCATGCATCGCAGACACTGCGCAGTGCAATGTCCACCCCCATTCCAGGCATCGTGCGACACCCTCCTTGTCAACACCGGGTTCAGCTGTGGGCATCCCGAGCACACCTGGCGCAGGCATGTTCAGTGTGCTGCAGACCCCTGCGCAAGCACGGTCGCGTTCATGCAGCGGAACCCCTGGGAGACCGTCGGTGCCACCCCATGAAGCCATTGGTCAGCCTGTCACTGCTGGCAGGTCTCAGTGGGGCTGCCCATGTATCTGTGGTGGCTGTGGCACTGTGGTGCGTGACTGACCTGTATCCCACCACAGCTACTGTCTGATGCTGCCCTGTGTACCTTGTGTTGTTCAATGTGCAATGCACGGGTGGGGTACTCGGCCCTGCACACACACACACACACACATTCCATCTACACACCCTCCCGGCTGCTGTCCACTGTGGCGTGTGCATGATGATGCCTGCGTTATGATGTCCGCCACTGTGCAATAGTGCCCAGCGTCTGACACTCTCACAATGACAGGCACTGGGCATGGTGGTCTGTGGACGTGTGTGTGTGGCTAGGGGTGGTGGTTGGGGTCGGTATGCCTCCTACCCTTTGTGCATGTCTTGCGGGGTGTGTGTGTGTGTGTGTGTGTGTGACCACATGCCATGTTAGATCTTGCCCATCCCTGACGGTGTGTGTGGCTCCATGCTCAGCCAATTCCCTTAGCGAAATGCAACCCTGGGGTTTGTCCATGCATGTTTGTGGGTTGTGCCCTTGCCACTGGTGGTTGCACATGGCCCCATGACTTACCTGGGTTGGTTGAAGTGCTCCTCTGTGATGGTGTCCCAGTGCAGCTGTGCCATCCGGATCAGTTGGGGGTCCCTGTGACCAAGAGGGGGCTACCCATCATCATCTTCACCAGCGTCCTCATTGTCTCCATCGCTGTCCCCCTCTTCGACCTGTACAGCTATTCCACAGTCATTGGCCATGTTGTGCAGGATGCAATAGGCCAGGAATAACCCACAGGCCTTTGAGGGGCTGTACTGTAGGGCACCACCAGACATGTCCAGGCAATGTAAACATGCCATCAGCATCCCGAACACCTGCTCAATGACATTGCATGTTGTGGCATGTGCCTCATTGTAGCGTTGCGATGGGGTCGCGGGCCACCGGTATGGTGTGAGCAGCCAGGGACAGAGTGGGTATCCACTGTCACCTGTGTGTAGATGGTGGACATTAGTTTGGTGATCAGTGTTGCCCTGCCATGGGCCATCTAGGCCAGTACCCATGACACCTCTGACTATGCCCCTCACAAGCTCCATGTCTTTCTGTGTGATTTGCATTCTCACCCACTAGGTGGCCAGTGGGGATGTCCCCACTCTCGAACCTGTGGCACAGTGTGGACTGGTGCTAGATGAAGGCATCATGTGCTCCCCCAGGGTGCGTGGCACAGACATTGATTATGCGCCCCCTGGCATCACACACCACCTGGCAGTTGATGCTTGCATACCCCTTCCGATTCATGTATGCAGCCCCTTCGGAGCCAGGTGGCGTGCGGATGGCCACATGGGTGCAGTCTATTGCCCTGAGCATGCCAGGCATATGTGCTACCCTGTGGAAATCCGGTATGTTTGCAGTACGCTTCACCAGTGTGCTGGGGAAATGGATGAACTCCACAGCATGTGGCAGCAGTGCGCTGAGGAATTGGGTGAGGAGGCGTGATGCAGCCAACTGGGTTATGCCTGTCGTGTCCCCTGTTGGTCTCTGGAAGGTACCTGTGGTGAGCAGGCACATGACAGCTGTTACTTTGGTCTCCACTGACAGAGCATGGCTCCGTCGTGTGGGTGCCTGCATCACATCACTGCACAGCTCACAGAGCCACCTCTGGATCACCCAGTTCAGGCGGTACTGGCCCACAATCTCAGTATCAGTGTACAGCTCGAAGCTGGTGCAGGCTCGGTACTGCCTGTTGGGGGCATACTGCCGATGGGCTCTTCCATGGCCACGCCCCCCTGCTGCCTGCCATCTCACCCCCCCTCATAACTGCCTCCATCTGGATGGTGGCACTGGCCATGTCCCTGGCTTGTGTAACCCCCCCAGCAACTGTTTCACTGTTCCTCCCACTGTCCTTGCTGCTACTCCCCCTGCACCAGGAACACCTCCCTGTAGTGGCCGTACTGCCCACTATCTGTGCCCTCAGTGCTGTGTGGCACTTCCCCCTTTTGTCCTGCACTGTGGCACAGGCTCCCCACACCTTCCCTGTTCCTGGTGGTTCCAGGTGCTCTGTCCTACTCCCAGTTTTTGTGTGCCTGTTCGGCTGCCTGCAGTTCACCAACATGTGTCTTCCCTGTAGAGTTCTTGCACCTCTCTCTTGTTCCTTTTTATTTTGGATCATTTCCGCTATCGCGCAACTTCCATTGCTCCCTATTGTGCATGGCGCATGTTGTTGAATATCGTACTGCGCCATTTATGCATGGTTCCTCCCCCTTCAGTTGCGCATGTATTCATTATCATTGCACTCTTGCGCATTGTGATTTGGAGGGCGCATCTGCCTCCCACTGAATGTTGCAGAATGGCACATTTTTGGACTTGCACTGGCACATCTCTGTTGCGCATGGTGCAACCCTTTTGAATATCTGGGCTGCTGTGTTTTACTGGTATTGCTGTAACTTTGTGATGAGCTTTGCATCTGGGTCATCCATGAAAATGGCCACTTTGTGCTCAATTGACTTACCCGGTTAACAAATATAAACAAATAAACAAACACTTCCTTATGCCCTCTAAACAGCAATTTTATATGTCTTGGGAGTCAATTCAAAATATGTTAAATATTTTTCACTTTTGTATAGTCCATGCAGTCTGCATCATACATCCAGGTACCGACCTCCAAAGATCTGCTGTGAATAGTGGCATTATTTACATCTCTCAAGAATCCTTGTCCAATTTAAACCACCCACACAATCTTTCAAAAGATCTTAGGAAAAGACCAAGATCATCCCTTCCCTGTACCATGGAAACATTTTGAAACTAATTTTGGTTTCTTGGGTGAGACTTCCCCTTTCAGTATTCATGTTTTGTGGAGGTGCTTTCTGTCACAAAATCTCCATCTTTCTCACATCCGTGCTCTCTTTCTCTCTCTCTCTCCAAATGTTGCTGCTCCTGCTTCTTTCATATCTGAATCTCCTGTTCACATTTCTCTCTTGCCCATGCTCAGGTTTTATATCATGTTCCTTTCACATCAGGATCTGGGGCTGGCACTCTCCTGCGCTCTTTTGCCTCACACTTGATCTTCTGCTCCTCTTCCACAAGCTTTCCTTTCTGCTTCTAAGCCTACAGCTGTGCATTCTGCAGCTCAGCATCTGCATTTTCCTATATCTGGTTGAGCTCCAGTCTCAATATCTTGATCCAGGCTGGTTGCGTAACCACCCTGATTTTGGGCTCAGGCTCACTTTCAGTGACCTTAGTCTCAAGTTTCTGGGTAGCCTCCTCTGTAATCCTGATCTCAACGTTGACTAGGTCACTTTTCTCAAGGGTGTATATGAGGTCTGACTTGGTTTGTGCCTCATAAGATGAGTCTTGTATTTTGGCACAAATACTGCAGTTGTGCCACAGTAATTTTCTTATATATTCCAGGCATAATTTCTTTAAACTTTACTACTCACACAACAACAAATAAAACACACAGGGCCAGATATTCAAAACTTTTGTGCAGGTTTATCATGGGATTAGCGTGGGTCTGCTGTTTTCAAAAGGCCAAATAGCACGGCAAACTGCATTAGCACCGGGCAAAATCATAATGTATGCAAGGGTCAAACTGACATGAATGCAGGTGCAATGCTATATTCAGCAACTAGTGCTGCGCAAAGTGGTTTTGCGTGACTTAGCGCAACACTTAGCATGGTGCACATTACCACCCAGGAAAAGCTTGTCTTAACCGTGCACAATCAGCTTTGTGCGACACTTTGGCTTTGTGCGGTATTTGCGCAGCTTTTGCGTGGCTTTGCGTGACACTAACAAATAAATATGACACACATAGACTAAGCCAAACATAGAGGAAACTTGCTGTTAACTGACGGCATCACAATGATGCCATCATCTGCCACCAGTCCCAGCCATGCCAGGCAGTAAGTGGTGACCCTGCCACCAGTGAACAGCATGGCAGTGTGGCCATACAGCACACACCTGTGGACCACTCTTCTGTGGACACCAACAGATGCCAGCACACACATGCAGCACTGTGGGGCATGGAGGATGTTGAGGGGAGAGTGTATGGGTGACCAGGCTATGCCACAGACCAGGTGTGGCCACAAGGCTGGGACACATCATGCAGTGTACATGGGCCAGTATTGGGACTACCCCAACACCAGTGTGCCTTTCTGACAATATATGCCCCCCCAGCCACATACCACACAGCTGTACAACTGCCACAGCAAATAAAAGCCAGACATGTATATATCACTGTGAGCATTCCATGCCAGAGGTGCAGCATCTGCGGGTCACACAACAGCATAACAGTAATTTCCACTGTTAGTAAACACCTGCAGGTTGGGCCTTTCACTGTGTATAGTGCAGTCATCATCACTGCCCTACACACCATAGGCATTGCTGCGTCCACACACTACTGGCACCCTTGCTACTGTAGTGTCTGCTGTTCCCTGTAGCATGACTTACTGTGTGACAGTTGCATGCAGTACCACCACCACCATCTGTGCCTATGCTGTGTCATCCCTGTACAGCTGCAGGCAGCAGCACATGTGAAAGTACAGTGTTCAAAACTGTATGATATTCCCCAAACTGTTTGCGCAGCTCTAACACGTTTGCGCCAGTTTAGCACAGGGCTAAACCATTAGCCCGGTGCAAACTGCATGAAAATCAGGGCATAATGAGATGCTAATCTGAATGTTTGCCCAGAGACTACCTAAGTAGGCTGATTTGCATGTCACTTTTGACTATGGCAAAGTTTAGCACTGGGCAAATGTGTTTGCACCGGGCTAATGGTTTAGCCCTGTGCTAAACCTGTGCAAATGTGTTAGTGCTGTGCAAACAGTTCGGGGAATATTTTACAGTTTTGCACACTGTGCTTTCACATACACTGCTGCCTGCAGCTGTACTGGGTCCACGCATTTGCTGGTACACATATATGCCACATAGTTCACCTCTACCTACCTTCTCATCGCTGTGCACTGTGTTGCTGTTCTGGTTTGCACTTCCTGGTTGCCATATTCAGAGCTGTCATATTCCAGGGCTAAGTTTGCCCTGCACTCCCAGCCCAGTTTGCCCAGCCTCATTCCCATGCTATATTCAGAAGCTGTTTGCCCAAGGCTATTCCTTTTGAATATGGCTCGCTTTGTGCTCCAGACTAAGATTGCCCACCGGGCAGTGCTAATTTAGCCCCGGGGCAAAGTTTTGAATATCTGGCCCACAGTGTGTAAAGCATCTCCTTTTGTATATCTTGCTCTCTGACTAGACAGGTAATCTTTATTGCTAATCCATTTCACTGTGGGCTAGGCAACCACTTACCTTTTCCACTCACATACTATGCTTCCTGAAGCCAACCTCTTGGCTGGTGTTCGGGAAGGAGTACACTGTCCCACTGCTCTGCCACCTGTTTGTCAAAACTTGCCAAAGGTTCTGTGGGTGGTGAGACCTGGGACCAGCTTATTTACTTTATCATGTTTCCACCTAGCAGGCTGCAACTCACTTGTGGCTGCTACTTATGAGTCCCTTTATATGCTCCTGCTCACACAGTAGACAGACAGGCTCTTGCTCTCACAGTACAAGGACTCCTGGATATAGGAACTCCCTTAGTTGCCCCAGGTAAAGTCAGCACTCTGTGTCAGACATACAGTAGGTGTTATGTTTTATGTTTGGTAGTGTCGCCTCTGGAAGAACATACTGGAATTGTAAAACAAAAGAAGATTAATTTTGCTTACTAAAAGACAGTAGTCACAGATTTATATTAGATATAAAATATTGAATATTTGCACTAAATTTATAAGATATACTTGAATCACAATGAAAAACAACAAGGCTAGGGAAATGTAATGAATAAGCTGTTTGAAACAGAAAAAAATAAAGATAAAAAAGCCTAATGCTCCCTTTAGGCTGGATTTTTTATGTCATTGTTTGGATGACTTTCTAGTCCATGGTGTTTGGGATGTGCAAAACATGCATGAGGTGATGTCACCTACCATGGTTTATCATACATACAGTACATGCAGTAATAGTAAGTAAGTAAGTAAATAGGACTTTATTTGTTGAGTACCAATTCCCTGAGGCTCAGGGTGCTGTACAGAGGTTAGTACAGTACGGCATCAACAACTCCAAATATAGAACACTTAAATAACTTCATGTGCTAAATAAAATATATAAAAGATAAATTAAAATGTATAGTTAAATAGTGATTTCAAGTCTGTAATACAGGTTTAACCAGCAGCTGCTGTGAGGGAGACTTACCTACATTCCAAAGGTCTCCTTAAATAGGTATGACTTTAGGCCTCTCTTAAAGAAAGGGAAAGTTAGACACCAGTCTATAATTCACTAAGCAGTCTGGGTCCAAGGATGGTTTCTTCAGAAGGGGCTTCACCTGATCTTCCTTCAAGGTTGAAGGGAAGATCCCTCTAAGACAGCACACTGGACAATCTTAGCGAACACTGGACCTAATGACCCCATACGGCCTACAAGGGCATGAGTCAGGCCCAGGTCCAGTTCACAACAAGTGGGCTGCAACTTTGAGATTACATCATAAACCCCTTCCACCCTCACTGACCTATACTCACACCAGACAGGAGGACAGCAAGGCCATGACAGCCCCATTGGGAAATCCCAGATCTGATAGAAGACACTGTCAGACAAGAACTGAGAGAACTCATCGTGCTTGGAAGCTGACATTGACCTTTTTAGCTGCAGACAGGTAGAATGGCGTAACCTGTCCACAGTACAAATGAGATGAGCCAGTCAGTTCCTCCCTTAAGCAATCTCCACTGACAGGAATACTGCCTTCTTATGGGAGATTGCTCATTGATACTCACCATAATGAGTTCTCAAAGTCAGTTTGTCCTCCTCAGTCCTGGACTTCCACCAACAGCACTCCAACTTCTGCCCCCCTGGTCTTCCTTTCACTGAGCTCCCTGTCAAAGCATAGGAATCTCAAGCAAGAAGACCTGCATCATATGCGCACTTGTGTGACAGAGTCAAAAGCTGGGGCAACAGCCCTGTTATAAGCCATTACTGCCTCTCCTGAACCTGCCCCACAAGCAACCATCACATCTGAGAGGTCCATCACTGTCTAGAGTCCTACTGAGGACAACCCCTTCAAATGGCTGTAGTAGACCATTTCCACAGGGAAGTACTACCAGGGAGGCCATGAACGAGAACTTTACTGTGCAATGAACCAATCATGCAACTGGATCAATCTCAAGATTACTTACTTCAAGCCCCAGTGAGAATACTAAATCCAAGGCATGACCGTGTTTGTGGGTCACAGTAGTAACAGCATGTGCGAGGCCCAGTGAATCCATCTGGAGGAAGTCTTTTCCAAATTGTGAGAGTACATCTTCGATCCAAACATTGAACTCAAGTAAGGGATGAATAGAGTTCCAAGGCAAAGGTGGATGTAGTTGGTACCTTTTAGGCTGGTGTATCCCTGAAAACTCTAAAATGGAGAGATTGCATACCTAGAAATGAATATACTGTACCAAGAAGTGTACTGTCAGTTGAAAAAAGAATACAAATTACATGATTTTTCTGTGTTTTAGATCACTGTGCATAATGAGATGAATGATTATGAGTAGCACATCTTTTGATAGGGGCTTATGCTGCCCATGTCAGGAAACTCTGTTTTATGCAATTTCACAAAAGATACACTTTTATTGGGACAAAATACTGTAGTACCCCTGGTAACCTCAAGCCTGCTTCCCGGCTTCCCCTACTTGTAGTGCCTTTTTCTGCAGTTGGGGTTGAGACAGCCAGCTTTGCAGGTGTCTGTGGCTTTCCCCCTCCAGCAATCAAGATTCATCAATGAACCGGGAACCAACCGCACAGATGAGTGGTAACCCTACCCCTCAGGATCCCAGCCAACAAGTGAGCATGGCCCTTGCTCTCTTCTTAAACAGATACCGCGAGTGGGCCCCCCATACTACAGCCTTCCTCATGAAGGACCAAGCTCAAATGACATCATTCATTGGGAGGCTCCCAGATAGTCAGCCAGGGGAGGCAGCCAGCAGCTGGGAACTCTGCCCATCTCATTCCAGTAAAACTGTATATGAACAGTTAGCTGCATTGTTTGTGGGAGTATTATTTGTGGAGTACACTGTTGCTAGGTCCTAGCTGTAATCTATCTGGATGGGGTACTGCAGGGTAATGGAGTAGTCTGTGTCAGCTATAGTTAATACTAATTGCTTAAGTAAAGTTTAATTTGTTGTGTTGTGTTGTGTACTATAGCTAGAGTAGCTTTAATTGGCAGGGCTGCTTTTTGCTGTAGTTTAATCTTACAGCTTCACCAATCTGGGTGAGCACTATAAGGCAGTTTTTACTCTTGTTTCTGTGCTATAACTAAGTTTATGGAAACTGTTTTCTGCACTATAGCTGAGCCTTACAGTTACATCCAGTCAGGGTGAGTACTGTGAGTTACCTGCTTAGTTCATATTTTTATGTAGATGGGGTTCAGAGGTGAGGCAGTCAGTTGTGGTGGCTGTGAGGTGCTCTTTCCTAAGGATATGCTCTGGAGGTGGCACTGCCTCATGCAGGACTCTGGAGGAGCTCCATGCTCAGCTGGTTGCATCTGGAGAAGAAATATCTCAGCTGTGTCATCAGCTCTGCTACAGTCCACCACCCATGCCCACAATTCCCCACAGACCTACTGGACCAGTGAGATGTAGAGTGATTGGGAGGGGGAAGGGAAAGTGGGCAGAGATAGTTATAAGGAGGTTGCCCAGCACCTCACCATCAAAACAATGAATTGCTTTGCATCCCTAGAGGAGATTCAGACACCTGGCTCTTCTGGGGGGACTTCAAGTCAGCCAATGTGAAAAAGCAGGAGAACATGATAGCACCCAATGGGAGCAGGTCTACCAGGAGAGGCTTTGTGGTCAGGGACTCAATGATTAGGTGGGTAGAGTGGATGGTGGACAGGGGGTTGGATTAGAGGGGGATGGTCAAGTGCTTTCCTGGGGAATCAGCTGTTTGGGATTTAGAGAGGGAGTAGGGGGAGATGGGGTAGCTGTTGCACCTTGGTACCAATGATCTAGCAACCAATCAGTGCAGAGATGAAATGGAACTTTGGTAGACTTAGGGATAGATTGGTGGCACACTCAGCCTCCCTGGCTTTCCCAAGGTTCACCCTGTGTAGACAGGATAAAGAGTAGTGTAATAGAGAGTTTAACAGAGAGCTTGATGGGTGATGTCAGTAAAAGGGGTATCACTTTGTGGGGGATTGTGGAGATGTCTGGGACAGGTGACTCTTCAGGGGTGATGGACTTCACAGAATAAGTGAAGGAGCCTGTGCATTGGGGCAGAAGTTTGACATCTATATCAGACATTTAATCTGACTGCAGGGAAGACTGTGTCTAGGGGAACCATGGTGGCAGGTGAGAGGAAAGTTATCCTAGCTAGCACTCTCCCACATCTGGGGGCTTCTAGCAGCACAGCAGGTACAAAAGGAGCTGTGGACCTTACTAGACTAGGTGAAGGGACATTAGAGAGGGGGAATGCACCAAGAAAAACAAGAGGATAAGAGGACAAGAGAAGCAGAAGGGTTGCAGCAAAGTAGGATCAGGGGGTCAGATAAAAGGGGCATGCCATAATGCCAGGAGCCTAACTAACAAAATCAGTGAGCTTCAGGCAGAATGGCAGACACTGAGTTGAATATTGTGGCCATCACAGAAACCTAGGCTTTGGAAAATAATGACTGGGGACTGATGGTTCCTGGATACTCAGTGTTTAGGGGGGACACAGGAACAGTTAGAAGTGATGGAATAGCCCTTTTTGTAAAGGAGGGCATTGAGAAGTCAGATGATATGTGCATCGGGGTAGTAATGGGAAGACAAAGTAGCTGAGGGTACAACTTATGGCAGCCTCAGCCAAGAAACTGTACTTGAGGATGATCTATTGACCTCTGGGCAAGGGGAAGAAAGGAGCAAAGATCTCATGAAGAATTTGAAAGAGGGGTAGGAAAGGGGGTAGTAGTGGTGGTGGTGGGTGATCTGAACTTGCCAAACATCGATTGTGATGTTCCAGTGGCCAGGAGCACCAGTAGTCAGGCCCTGCTGGTCACCTTCCAAGACTGTCTACTGATACAGCTAGTTAAGGAATCCACCAGGAAGACCACAATTCTCCGTGTGGTGGTCATCAACATGGAGGAGGTGGGAGTTATAGGAGTAGGGGTGTCACTAAGGAACTGCAACCATCAAACTGTCTGGCTCGAACTGGCCCTCGGGACTGATAAAATAAAATACAAAGCTCAAATCCCTGATTTTATAAGGGTGGACTTCAATAAACTGAGGGAGCTAGTCAAGGATAAGTTCGAAGGGGTGGATAACATAGGTGGGGTGGAAGTGAGATGGGGCAATTAAGGGGGCCATTCCAGAGGCATCTACCGTATGCATGAGAAATGTAACCAAAAAGAACAGGTTCACATACTTATGTTTCTTTAACAAGGGTCAGGGAAGTAGTAAGGGACAAGAAAAAGGTCTACAAATATAAAGAAAAGCAGAGGAAGGAAGAATAGGGAGGAATATTTACTGAAAAATAGTGAAGCAAAGAGGGTGGTTTGGGAAGCAAAAACAGACCCATGCTGTGTATTGTGAAGGGGGTCAACAGTGAGACAAAATGTTCCTCATATACATTTGAGAAAAAAAAAGAAAGGAGGGGGATCATAAGGCTGAGTGAAGGAGGTAGGGTGATACAGGAGCATGGGCAAAAGACTGCTGTCCATAATGATTGCTCTTGCTCAGTTTTCATCAGGGAGGATGGTGGGCCCTTGCTGTAGAGTGGCACCAGAGCAGACACTAAGGGGTCCTGGATATGATTCAGCCAATATTTATTAACAGTAGGGTCCTGAAAGGGCTGGCAGCCTGTAAGGTAGATAAGGCCCTGGAATCAGATATGTTGCATCAGAAGATACTCAAGGAATTGGCAACTGAACTTGCTGAACCCCTGGAAGGTCAATTAAACAGCTCACTAAGGGGTAGTTCTGAAGAATTGGAGAGTGGCGGACATAGTTTTATTTCATAAGGGGGAGAAAGAACAAGCAGGGAACTACAGACTTGTCAGTCTTATCACCATTGTATGGAAGCTGATGGAGTCATGGTTAAAGAGGACCTCCTGGACTACTTGGACAGCAATGGTCTCCTGGATAGTAAACATCACGGAATTGTTGCAGTGATGTTTTGTCAGACTAAACGGACAGTTTTATTTGACTAAGTGATGAGGGAATTGGATAGGGGCCATGTCATGGATTTGATCTACCTTGACTTCAGCAAGGCTTTTAACTCAGTTCCTCACAGAGTCTTGCTGAAGAAGATGGAGGATCTGTGTGCAAGTAAGATCATAATAAACTGGGTAGATAACTGGCTAATGCAGAGGCAGCAGAGGGTTGTGTCCAATGGAATTAATTTAGAATGCAGGGAGGTCATAAGTGGGGTATCACAGGGATCAGTCGTGGATCTGGTACTCTTCAGCATTTTCATCAGTGACACTGATGAGGGAATAGGTATGTTGTGTCTCTTCATAGATGATGCTAAGCTCTGTGGGAGGGTGGATAGTGACAAGGGAATAGAGGAAATGCAGAGAGACGTACAAAAGCCAGCAGGGAGGTCTAGGGTTTGGTAGTTGAAATTCAATGCCAAAAAGTGCAAGATAATACACTTAGGGAACAGGAACACCAGCATGAGGTATTGGATGGGATGAGTGAGACTTAGTACTATGGATGAGGAATGGTACCCTGGAGTCATTATCAGTAACTCCCTAAAGCAGTCTTGTCAGTGCAACAAGGCATATAGTAAGGCAAGGTAGATGCTGGGATGAACCAGGAAGGGTAGTGATAGCAAAAAGGAAGAGTTAATGCTTTCCCTATATAGATCCTTGGTGAGGCCATACCTAAAGTACTGTATCCAGTTCTGGAGTCCTCAGGAAGGGTAGGGATAGGCTGGAGACAGTGCAGTGCAGGGTAACAAAAATGATTTGGGGACAACAGGGCAGGTCCTAACAGAAGTGTCTTAAGGCATTGAACATGTACTCACTGGGAGCCAGAAGAGAGAGGAGAAACATAACAGAGACCACCAGGCTCCTAAAAGGAATTAACTAGGTTAACTGCATGGAAGTATTTAGCTCTAATACCAGCTCATAGTCACGTGGACCTGAGTGGAAACTTTACAGGCGAGTGGTTCAGGAGGGATGTGAAGAAGTTCCATTTTGCAGAAAGGGTGGTGGAGCCATTGACCGGTCTACCAGCCGAGGTGGTGGGTGTGAAAATCATTTATGGTTTCAAGCATGGTTGGGACAGAATGATAGGTACAGTGGCAACTCAGTGCAGCCAAATCAGGGAGGAGAATGGGGCGGTAGGAAAGGTTAGGACCATGGAGGGACAGTACGTCTCAGGGTTAAACAGGGGACTCAGGTAGACTGGATGGACCATTTGGTCTTTTTTTGCCATCGTTGTCTCTTTCTGTGTTTCTAATTTTAATCCAAAAAGCAATACTGTTTATTTTCAGTAATGGACACAAGTGAACACCATCCAAAGCATACTTGCCACACAGTATTTGTTTTGAGTTCAAATAGTTCAGTGATACATGAAATGTGAATAAATGTGAGAGGTACAGGACTGGCACACGCTGTAGAATTCTAAAATATATTAGTTGTGTAACTATTAGCTTCCTCAATTTTTTTAACTCCAAATTTACAGTGTATTTGTTTGTGAGAGAAACCATTGCAAAAAAGCACTAGTCTACTGTAAATACTAGCAATTTCCCCCTTGTAGGAATGGATGTTCTTTGGCAACCAATAAGCATTACATATATCTGTAGAAGTCCATCATAGCGCAATTTAAAAAAAAAACAGTTTTTCCTTGTTGGGGAAGGGGGGGAATGTCTATAGTACTAGTTATGCGTATAATATATCCTGTTTTCTACCTGCTGTGATACAGTACTCAAGATGGTACTTCCCATCTTTGACTATGGTGACATAGTCTACAGTGCAGCTCTAAATGGCTCCCTTGCCAGACTGGATGCCCTCTTTCACCCAGTCTACCAGTTTGCCTGTAACCATTCCTCTTGTATCCACCACTGTTTTCTCTACTGTTCCCTCTCCCTCTCCCTCTCCTCCATTGATGTCAGATGTCTTTGCCACTATGCCTCCTTCCAAATTCTGCTTTGGTTCCCTTACTTCCTACATTACTTCTCTCCTTTCTTCACCTTCTTACCGCCTACCCATTCCCTTTCTATAGCATCAAGGAAACTGACTGCTGGCAAAGCTGCCTTCTTATATCATTTTCCTAAACTCTTGTCATCTCTTCCCTTGTTCTTCTGCTCTGCCTCTTCTCCCACCTCCTTAAGTCACTTCTTCATGACTTTATAACTTTCACCTGCAACTGTCAAGACTCCATACTGTACTTGCCCCACTCCCCATTCACTGATTGATCTGGCCATGTTTTACTGTTGGTTTCCCAACTTTCTGTTACACTTTGATGGAGTTATTTCAGGATCATGGGTCTCACAGACATAGACCCACCACTCAACATTTAGTAGAAAAACACTTGCTTCTGTATACTGTATGTTCAGTATCATTATTCAAAATCAATTATAAAATATTCTTTTGGCAATCAACAGCAGAAGGAGACCTCTCCCCAGACTGATTTTGCTGCCGATTGTCATTTGCAGATTTTATCATGGATTTTAAAGGAAGCTGCTGAACATATACAGATGCAGTTTTTTTTTACTAGAGGGTGAGTGCTGGTCAAAGTCTATGAGAACCACACAATGCTGTGTTGACACTTTGCACCAGCCACAAGCAGGGCTGTCTTTTTCAGGATGGTTATTTCTCAATGCCTACTGTACACAAACTCAATTTTAAGTACCATAACACCTTTTGTACTGTTGTACACTTCACTGATTATTACTTTGCACATCTGTAACGTATTGTACCTTGCTTCCTTTGATATTATTGGTTGTACTGACTATTCATGTTTAGCTGTTAAAGTACTATACATTTTTTCTCCTTATTGTACTATCTCCCATAGGATATATCAAGAAGTGAGCTGTTATCAGCATAGTATTTCTTTCCTGGTAAAATCTTTGAAATAAATAACATTAACAGATTAATTAATGCATTCATTCAGTCATTAATATTGCAAGGCCCACATTTCCAAAAAAGGAGACTTGGACACTCACCACTCATGATTAATTTTTTGGGGATAAATGTAAAAATACATATATTTATATTTAATGATTCTTTACAAAAAATGCATTAGTGCACCAGTTAGGGTTCAATTTAATGCTACAAAAGTAAATAAATGTGGTGTTAGGGTTTCCAACCCTAACTCCCACCCCACCCAACAAGCAGAAAAAGAAAAAAATAGTAGGGTTTTGGATCTCCGATGTCTTGATGAATCAATGATGAGGTCTTCCTTGGGGTTGTTAAGCCTAATGCTCATCTCTCCCCAGCCTGTAGATTCCTTTCAGAAGTACAAGGTATGGGTGCAAACCAGTGCCTCATAGTGATACACACGTCAAAAGTAGAGAACTATGACATGTCGCCAACATGGTCAGTTATAACTTTGTTCAAGAAAGGAGATCACACCTCACATTGTTCACTCAGGGAATGGAGTGAGCATTAGGGTTGACAACCCCAAGAAAGATCCTACCATTGATCCACCAAGTCTCCAAAGACCAAAAGCCCCAATGTTTTTTTCCTTTTACTTCTGGGGAGGTGGGGGTAGGGAGTTAGGGTTGGATCCCTAACACCACATTTACCTACTTTTGTGCTGTTAGGTGAAACTCTAACTGGTATGTTAACACAGTTTTTTGCAAATAATTTCCTTTCATTTTGAGATAGTGGAATCATATGCTCATTCATGCAGGTCTTAAAGGGACCAGTGTGAACAGACGGAGATTCACAGGGCCTTTTGCATCCTGCCCAAAGAAAGACTCTGGCCACCTACAGAAGTGCAGCAACAGATGCCAATATATTTATACCATGGGGGAGAGAGCTTTCTCAGTAGGATATCCTGTGTCATTTCCAAGGCACTTTGGCACTTGTGAGAATACACAGCTCACTCTGCAGGAGTGAGAATATTTTCCATATCCCACTCCTACCCATCATGTAATATATATATATATATATACATGCAGGTACCACTGAGTCACTCAAGTTACTATTTGCATTGACTGTAATGTGATCCTGCCTCATTCTGCCTCAGTATACCCAGGAATACCTCAGTACTGAGAAACATTTCTATGACTACCACTGCGTGTATGTCTGTCTGTCTGTCTATCTATCTATCTATCTATCTATCTATCTATCTATCTATCTATCTATCTAATTTTCTTTTGATTCCTCCCCTTATAAACATGACATGTAGCATTTATAGTATATTGGATGAAATGTCATTTCACACCAGAAGTGTGAAACACATCTTGTCCACAATATAAAAATGACACCTGTCATGTTTATGAGGTGGTGTGGAGAAATGTCTATGTTGAAAGTTTGGAGTCAAAATATTGAAAATGAGGGAAGTTATGAGTGATTGTTGAAATACTGCTACATTCACTCATAACCTGGGCAATTTACCATATTTGTACACCAGATTTTCAACATAGCTTTCTTATTACCGCACCTCAAGTACCCAGTAGTGAAAATGTTCAAATCCTTCCCAAAACATCATTACATGCCAGGAAAATAGTATTCTGTGCCATAGGTGTGAAAACACATTCTGGCCAGGATTTGAAAAATGTCAGCTGTCAGGTTCATGAGGTGCTGTGAAAAAAAATAGTTATATTGAAAATTTGGGGTCAAAATATTTAAGATTAGCAAAGTTATGAATGAGTGAAGAAAATGTCAACATATGCTCATAACATTGTCATTTTTGAAAACTGTGACCCCAAATTTTCAACACAGCCTTCTTATGACCCAACATCATGATCAAGGACAATGAATGCTTACAAATCCTGCCCAAAAGGTGATTTTGCAAAGCACTGCAAGATTGCCTTTTAGGCGAGATTTGCATAATTCAACCACCATTGGTCATGAGATGGGTTCCCAGAAAGCCCATGTTGAAACTTTGGGGTCAACATAAGTAAAAAGGATGCAGTTATGAATCAAAGTTCAAAACCCCATTGAAATACATTATATCATACTTACCTAAGTTTCTCATATTGCAGTTGGTGGTTATAGCAGTGAGATGTGTCTTCAATTGGAGAGTGGAACAACACCATGGGACATATTCAGATGAGACAGGGTATATAAGGGGTGCGATGGGGTGTGGTGGATGGGTGCTGAGTGGGAGGTCCTGGTGTGGTGGGCGATCTTTGTGTGGTGGGTGAGATCATCGAGGGACCATTTTCTTTTTTACAGGTTAAAAAAATCAAGGGATGGTTTTCTTGATTTCAGGTAATATTCCAACACTGGAGATTAGGCACCTCAGTGTTGGGCTAGTGTTCGGTGGCACTGAGGTTGGACACACTGGTGCTGCCACTTATACAGTGGGAATGGGGGCAGGTGACCTGGGCAGTCAAAAGAAGCAGTACCATGGGTGGCACATTGATCTGCTCATATTATATTTTTAAATATATATAAACATTGGAAAGGGTGGGCAGGCAACCTGGAAAGGAGGGGTAGGAAGAAGCGATACTGGTGGTGGGCACCTTGGTCTGCTCACCAAATAATGAGATAGATAGATAGATAGAGATAGATAGATAGATAGATAGATAGATAGATAGATAGACAGACAGACAGACAGACAGACAGACAGACAGATCGACAGACAGAAACAGAGAGAGAGAGAGAGAGAGAGAGAGAGGGATCACTGCCTCACTGCTTGAACTGAAACTGGCAGGACAATTACAGCTGCTGCTTTAGTATTAAAGAAAGTCCCACTGCTCTCATACATAGAATGTGGGTGAATGACTCCTTTCCCTAAGCTGGGCATCCTGGATTTTGGGGAACCCAGAAAATGTAAAAGTTAAAAAAAACACCAGACGCTCACTAGGTTCAGGTGTTTGTTTTTTGAAAATAGATAATTTTAATGTATTTTCAATGTTTGTGAGTTATAAAAAAAGAAAGAGGCATCGTTGCGACTGATACTTTTTCAACACAATCAGTATTTTTTTCCACATGATCAGTATTTTTCCCCACACGGCAAATAAATCATGAAAATATGCACTTACGATTTTATTTTTTATTATTACCATTCACATTTGTCAATAACTCAGAAATACTTATGACTCTGAAACTCTATTGTATTTTTTCAGGAAAACTTCTAATCACAACCTTGGCACAGGCCCCTTCAACTGTAAAAATTTCCTGAAAAAAATGGCTTGGATACATTCTCCTTTGGAAAATAGCATTGGATGCATCTTGGACAGGCTATTTTGAAAATCCTGCTCACGGTATTTTATGGTTATTAGCAATTCAGTGTTATTGCAGCTAAAGTACTGTTTTTATGAGAAAAAATGCAATTTGATCAATAAAAGTATTCATCTTGCAATCACACATTTTATAAAATTTTAAAATGTGTGTACTTGGTTAGCTTTATTGAAGCATTTAAAAAAAAAGCAATAAAATGTCTGGGTGTATAACTTGATGTTGTGGTGTATAAATCTAAAGTGAAATCAAAGGACCACATTTCTTTTTTTGCATAAAAACTAGTTACAGTTAATTTCCCAAGTTTACCAACTTTTTATCAACTGGAAGATAGGATTAACCATTTAGTAAACATCATTTTCAATGGTGTCCTATACACAATTTGATCAAAAGACTGTTTTGATAATCAGTTTCATACATAAAAAATCCACAGATTAGAAAGCTAATTTTATAAATCTTACAAATATAATTGACAATTAATAGTATTACATTTACCATGTCAGTTAACTAATGCATTTAAAAAGGTACTACACCAGTTGAAGCTGCCTTTCATGGGATGCACTGCCACACCAATTGTACCTACAGTGTCAGTACGACAAGGGTTACACTTTTTAGTATCTATCAGTGCTTTTTATTTTTATATAGAGAATAATGCCTGTGCAGATGTGTAGTCTGAGGATTTTTCACACACCCAAGGTGTGTGATAATAATCCATAAACTGCCGAGAGCGAAGCTCAAGGGGTTTATGAGACTATCACATGCACCAAGGGTATGTGAAAAATCCTACTAACACACACCTTGCACTGGCATTATTTTTATAATTTACTGGTACAAGGGAATTAATGTCAGCACCACTGGAGCAGCTCTACACACAGACAGGCACACAAGCACAGGCAGGCACACACACACAACACACACACACACACACACACACACACACACACACACCAAGTTTCTTCTTTTTTTTATTACAGTGTGCCTTCTTCCACAACACACTCCATTCGTGATGCAGCTGCCATCAAGTCCCACTTCAACAGTACAAAGTGTTGGATCAACCAGATACATTTTCCAATTAGGAGAGGTAGGATCAACCAGAAAAACTCAGAAATATATTTAAAAGATATCTGCCAGGGAGGTGAGCAGCAAAGTATGGTGTGGGTGCTCCGTAATGGAAAAACAGAGCCACGTTTTTTTCAGGTATTCGGCCCGCCCACAAACAGATGTAGGGCCAATGAGGTGATGCACATTAAATGAGTTACAGCAAATGCCATAATAACCTGCTCCACAGGTTATTACAGTGTTTGAAACATAGCTCTAGTCCATGTATTGAAGGGTGTCACCAGTAATTATAGTGCATTTATAGACAAACTGAGCAATGTATGAGGGATATGGAACATGGCAGTATTGAATAATAATGTTTTTGTTCATACAAGTTGCAGTGACCTCAGATGACCTCACAAGTAGCTAAGTGATGCATGGCCATCAGTGAAGTGTCTCTGAGGCACCACGGTGAGTATGGATTGAAAATGTATCCAAGTACTGCCCTTGTTACTTATCTGATTTATGAAACTTAGTTTGTTATATTTAGGTATCATTTTATTTATAGAAGTTTATGTACTGTTGAGGACTTTAAACTAAATCCATGAAAAAAATCCATGAAACTATTCAGTTAATTTGTCAGTGCTGTATTGCTGTTCACACCAGTTATTGAATGATAGGAATATAGAGCTTTATGATTAGTCCACATAATGTTAGAATCTTACTGTGATCTGACAGCTGCTTCAGGAATGCAACGGTAGTGACTTGTGGAGTCCGCAGACCAGTTTGCACTGAGATAATAAACTGCTTATTCTTATTTAGAATGCAGAGCCTGGTCAGATAAATGTTTTGTCCTGCATTTTTTCTCTCACACACATTGCATATCTGGCTTTCCATATTTCATTATAAATGAATGCATTTTCAGGACTCTATTCTGCAGCATTTTGTGAAAAGGTTACATATTGTTTACATTTTAGGGTGCTTATTATGGTTGCATGACAAACTATCAACACTGCAATACTACCAATGAAAAGCTCAAAGTCTAGGGATAACCAATATTTATGGCCACTGTACTTTTCCCTGAAAAGAACATATAGATATTTTGATTTTAATAGCATAGTGCCATATAAAAATAACTGGCTCAGGAGTGTAAAACACTACTGGCAGTGAACAAGTTAATATATTTTCAAGGTCAAACCTAAAGCACCAGTCTGTGTTCCAAAACACAAATGCCTTTAGAGATTTCATGAAGACTATTTCAGTAACAGGGGTATGTTTCCTGTCGAGGTAGGTTTGCCACTCTTTAATCGAGTTAATTTAATCAACTGATGGTGTAGTCCCCAAGGGGAAACATGCTGCACTCATTTAGTACAGTACGATATTCCCACCAGAAATCCTGAAAATGTAGAGGTTTATCTGGTAAGACTGTTCTCAACATTCATATACTGTATGTGGGATTGTTAGTTGTAAGTATTTTATTTGTAGGCTAGCCTGGAGTCCAGGGGCTTGATTTCTTTATTTTGGCCTGCAATCCATTAACTATATTTTATTAGAAACATGGTGCCTTAGATGCAGATGGAACACATCTACTATTTGCATATGTTTCAGTTGCCTGGCAGTAAATGGAGAAAGGACAGTGGGTTACCAATGATCACTGCCATCATTTTGACATGCTTCTTAGGGTAATAAAAACTTGATTCTAAAATGGGATGGAAGTTTACTGCTTCCTGACTGGTTTAATAAGTTTCTAGATCCATATTTGATTCTTCCCATGCACAGTAAGAAAAGGTTTAGGCAATGAGGTTTAGAATTTGGTAAACTCACATACAGAATTCATAGGCCATGTTGCATATCCCTAAGTGTCATCACAAGCAAGGCAGCCACCTTTACTCACTGAAAACATTCAACTAGGCCATGAAAATTAAAACTACCTTATATTTTTTTGAATGAAAATGAAAAAAAAAATGAAATGCCCATCCTTACACCAATCTGTTTTAAAATTGAACTCTGAGCAGATTAAATAGACCATTGGTCTTTTTCTTCTATCATTGTCTGTGTTTCTATGTTTCAATTTTTTTTCAGCCTTTTCCATTGGCAGCTTTTTCACTCCCACCCTCATTAACACTATGTACATCAACTGTTAACCCACTTCAAAATGGGTGTTTGTGGTTTACATCAGTGTACATGGCAAACATCCAGTCATCAGGGGTTTGAAAGCGGACACCTGTTGGGTACGTGACTGTTTAAGTAAAATATCACTTGACTGAATAAATAGGTAGACATAATAAAACATAAAAGAAACATGATATGACTGAATATGTAGGGGGCTTCAAACAGGTTAAGAGTTACTGTAGCTTCTAAGTCACACAGAGCAAAACTGGTCCTGTGTGAAGCAAGTTAGCATTTACCTCCAATTACATAAATTATTCATGAGGCTAGAAAGGCCCTGTATGGTTTGTTTTGGGCCCTATATAAAGCAAGTTATGTCTCATCACCTATTTTTTTGATTCATGCAGTGTCCAAAAGGACATGTGTATCATTTTCTGCACAGGTCCCAAAGGGCTCTGCGCAAGGTAAGTTAGGGCTTAGCCCCTGATTCATGCAGTGCCCAATGACCCCAACATTAAGCAAGTTACAACTTATTTTCTCAAAATATGAGGAAAGATTTGCGCTCAACTTGATGAGTCCAGTACAAAACAAGATAGGACTTACATCCTCTAACATGGATTCATGCAAGGCTTAAAGAGTCTTGTGCATTAAGGTTTGCACAGGGCCCAAAGGGCCAGCACAAAGCAAGCTAAAGCTTGGCTCCTGAATTTGAAAGGGCCCAAAAAGCCTTGTCCATAGGATGTTCGGACTTAACTCAAGTTCATGGATATGCATAGGGTCCAAAAGGTCCTGCATGATGCAAGTTAGGACTCTTCTTTCAAAAAGGAAGAAAATTAATTGCAAAAGCTATGTAAAGGCATATATCAGGGTTGCAAAATCACAAAATGGAACTTACTGTCTCAGAAAGTAAGGATATTAATTGTGAAGAAGTATGTTAATGCATACATTAGGGTTGCTAAAACACAAAACAGACCAAATAAGAAAATTAAAAAAATAAAGTTTAATGAGTTCTGGCAAATCAGTAGTGTGGTGTTCCTCTGTGGTTTGAACCATAACACCCACCGCCTCCCTTAGCCTGATCCTTGTGACTCAAGGACAAGCTTCAGGTCTTGGGCATGTGGTCTCTGTATGAATAAAGTAATGAATGATCTCTTACTTAGTTCATGAATGCAAGTCCCAGCACAATGAAAGTTATGAATGTTCTTGATCTCCTGCTTTGCATGGGGCACACATCTTCTTGTGTGAAGTAAATAATGAATTATCTCTTCCTTCCCACCCTGCAGGAGGAAATTTACAAATGCTGTCCTGCTTTGCTCAGGGCATTCATGACCCTGCATGAAGAAAGTTATGTATGATCCTGAAGACCTCATGTAGACAGCCATAGTTATGTATAGCAGCATCAAGCACCAGGAATGATATTTAGGAGTTGAAGTCACCTCCAGTATTAATAACCAATTTCTTAATTTATTTTCTGCCATATGCATGTAACCATTGTTTTGTTTGCCAGTCTAGCTTATTCAGGGTCACATAGTAGACAGTTATTTCTGTCAATAAATATAATAAAAATATTCCATGAATGTCACCATACTCATATTGAAAAATAAAATGTGAACTAAACTGAAAGGTTTTTCATCATCTATTGTACTCGATATTCAAGCTTTAAATATAGACATATCTTCAGTTCAGTCAATTCCGAATTCAACATCCTTAGGATCAAAAACATAACAAGTGCATAAATATCCACTTTCTGGAACTGTGAATTTCATCATCTATACCTAAAAATCTCCCTAACTTCTTAATTCAAGCCATAATCTAAATGTATGTAAAAATATAGTCATCATAGTGATTTAATATTTTCATAGTCAGTCAGCAAAGTTCTTCATTTTCCTGTCACTGCTCACTCAGTCCAAAGTTCCCTAGCTGGCCATCGGAAGGGTCATGAGGGCTAAACTGAAAGAAGCCCTCCCCAGGTTCTCATTGCTGCACACCCATTCCGAAGTTCCCCAGCTGGCCATCGGAAGGGTCATGAGGGCTAAACTGAAAGAAGCCCTCCCCAGGTTCCCCTCGCTGCACACCCGGTCCAAAGTTCCCCAGCTGGCCATCAGAAGGTACAAGAGAGAGACCTGCATCAGTTTAAATCTTGGCACATTTTTCCTGCTCATCCCAGGCATTCTACTGAGAGACTGTGTGTTTTTTATAGTTAATAGTACAGTTGCTGCAGCCTGCAAATTTGTTACTAAATCCTGGCTGGTTAATATCACTAAATACAACTCTTGTTGCAGCCTGTTAGTTTTTAAAGAAAATCCTGTCTGTTGCGTGTAATTTATTGAAGCAGACACTGCAGCTCACTCGAACCTGCTGCTGCTTGCTAGATTTTTTCACCCTCCCACCCCCTCACAGTATTAAATGCTCCATTTGACTCTGCTCATTGTGGTTCCCTGCCAGTGCACATTCTGTCTCTGCCTTCTCTGCTGTCTGCCTGATATTCATTGGGCTAGGCAAACCTGCCACTCCTCTCACCACTCAAACCTATATGCCTCTGATTTTAGAACTGCACAAAACTCATGCTGTAATCTAATTTCAAAAGGGTGTTTCTTGTTTCCCTTCCTATTCCTAGGTTTAACTTGAACCAGGACTCATTGTTTCTTCTACTATCTACCATAATTATTTTAAAACATACCTTCCCACTTATCCAGTCAGTCCCTTAATTAGTTTTTTTTTCTTTTTACTTTCAGTCACTGGATACTTTAGGTACCTTTACAAAGTGATAGCCTGAATATTAACATGCAGAGCTGCTTTACTTGAGTACAGGCAGTACTGAGATTCTGTTTAATCTACACATTTTGGCTTATTGTGCAGTACATCGACCCGTGCCTGCCATTCATTTTATCCTTAAGTGCCCCTATATTGTTGCATGGGATCTAAGAAAGGTAATTTAGCTAGGTATTGTGTGGCCAGGTCCCAATTTACACTCCTATAGCAACACCTGGTTGACTCTGGCAACTGTGATCTTTTTCCCCTAGTCTTCCACTAGGACAAGGCTGATGGACTGGGAAAACAGCCACTAATATAAAACAAGGGGTTTCTCCCACAGGCACCTACCCCACATTTCCAACTTAATAAATGATTTCACCAGGAGATATGCAGGTCTTCCAACATGGCCCCACAATACTCTTTATACAAATATGGTACCACTTGCCTTAAGTCCTGCTGGACTAGTAACTCACTGGCCTCTCTCTCAAATAGGGGTGTACTCCTGGCCCTTATATACATACTGTCTCTTCTCTGGGTGGACATGTGCTTAGGGGAAGGACTTCTTGACCCCATGAGGCAAAATCTTAGTGACCCTGCGCCTTGTGGTCATTACTACTGGACCCCTCCTACAACTAAAAATAAAAGCCTCATAGCACACGAGTCGGTAAAGCATGGCTCCTATTACATGGTGATCCATGATGCATGCAGAGGGCTCCACAACCTCTCGAAACCTTTAATTAGGCAAGTGTTAGCTCAACTACTTGCTGTTCTTCTGCTCCTTGGAGGAGATGTTCAGCCTAACCCAGGGCCCCTTCTAGACAATTTCTTTGTATCTACCCCCCAGGATCCTCACTGAGCATCATCAAAAGGCTTAAGGATAGTGCACATGAATGTATGCAGCCTTAGACCTAAAATCCATGAGGTCTAAGCCTGGCTTAACCTCTACAAGCCAGACGTCCTTGCAATCTCAGAGACCTAGCTCAAGGCCCATATTCATGACCATGAGATCATGACCCTTGGATACAATACCTTCAGAATGGACAGGGCAGGAAAGAGAGGAGAAGGGGTCCTAATCTATATGAAAGACACTCTAAATGTGAGTCTACTAAAGCCCAACCTTGGTAGCTGCCAGGACAGGGAGTCTATCTTCATCCATCTAACCCTTGGTAATGCTAAGCATCTCACCATTGGCTGTGTCTATAACCCTCCTAAGAATGCCCAACTTGCTTTTGAGGGCATCACCAAATTGGTTGGCAGTGAATTAACCAATGAACTCCTAAAAATGGGAGATTTCAACCTGAACTGGGCCACTGGCCCCAACAAGGTCCTCAAGGGTGTGATCCAAGATGCAAATCTGGAACAGGTCATCTCTCTACCTACCAGGCTTAATTATAAAATGGGAAACCATGCTACTCTTGAGTGGGCTCTGGTATCTAACTCCCTCAACATACAGAAAGCAGGTATATTGGCTGACACCATTAGTGATCACTCCCCAATATTCTGTATTTGGAAGAACAGAGCAGCAAAGATCCCCCCCAGACACTCTCAGTACGCAACTTCTCAAATTTTATGCCAGCAAAATTTAATGACTACCTAAGCAGCCTGGACTGGAGCCCAATTAGGCTCCTCCTGACATTGGACAAGGCCCTTGCCTACTTCCAAAATTCACTCCTCAATGCAGCATCTCTATTTGCCCCTTTCAAAAAACTTTGTACAAAAGGAGGCTGCCATAAATGAATCTTCCACTCTGTGAAATCTCAGCTGAAAAGAAGGGACAAGGCTTGGAAGAAATTCCAGCTTTCCCACCTTCCTGCAGACCTGGTTACTTACAAAACCCTAAGAAATAAATGTAAGCTAGACATCAGACTTGCCAAAAAGGAGACTGTAACCCACCTCCAACGGTCCACACTGGGGAACCCTAAGCTTTTCTGGGCACAAGTCAATGAACTGCTTAAGGGCAACTCCAAGGAGGCACAAGGTCACATTGAGGTACAAATACAGTGTATCAGTGATTGCCAGCTTATAGCCTCAGCAATCAACCACCACTTCACCAACCTTGATGCATACAAGGTAGGGCTACCAACACCCATGCCTGTACAGATCTTTGATGAATCCCCCTGTCTGAACAGACCCCAATTTCACCTGAGAATCATCAAGGTGAGCGAGGTCCATAAACTTCTGATAGCCCTCAAACACAAAGGCTCTGGTGGCCCAAATGGAATCAGCCTGAAGCTACTCCAGGAAGGTGTACTGTCCCTGGCCAAACCTCTGACCTGGATCATAAACAGGTCTTTACTTGAAGGGTACGTTCCATACCAGTGGAAGGCTGCCAACATGGTTCCCATTTACAAGGGTGGTTCTCGTGAACAAATTGGCAATTACATGCCCATCTCCCTGCCGTGTACCCTGGTCAAATTGCAAGAAGGACTAGTTTATGGGCAACTGAGAGACTACTTGGAGCTCCACCAAATCCTAGCCCCTTCACAGCATGGCTTTCAGGCAAACCAGGGAACAGACACGGCACTCATCAAACTCACAGTGGACCTATTCAGAGCAATGGATGAGGGCATGTTGATGGGTGCTATCTTCATAGACCTGTCCAAGGTATTTGACCTTGTGGACCACAGCCTCTTTTATACTAAGCTTCAAGGCATTGGGCTTGATGCCCAGGCCTTAAACTGGCTCAAGAGCTACATCTCAGGCTGCTCCCAGATGGTCATTTAGAATGGAGAGCTTTCCGTCCCTTTACCCATCAAGCAGGGTGCACCTCAGGACTCAATTCTTGGCCCCTGCTGTTCTCTCTCTTCACAAATGACCTAAACTGGCACTGTGGGGATAGCTCAATAGTTCAATACACAGACAATACTGTCGTCTTCTGAGCCAGATCCACACCACATGATCTGGGCCCTCTCCTACAAGGACACCTAAACACACTCGAGGCCTGGCTCACATCAAACAGAATAATCCTCAATGCGGCAAAAACAAAAGCCATTCCATTTGTTCCTAGATCTCTTGGCCAGCATCGGAGCAATTCCCTAAAACTTACTAGCTTTGAGGATAAACGAATAGAAGTAGTTGACAACATAAAATACCTAGGGCTAACTATTGACCAGGGTCTCACCTTTAAGCCCCACATTGACCAGGTAACAAGGTCTATCCATGTGAAACTTGCACCATGTACAGGCTAAAAAAACAACTTATCCCAGAAGCTAGATGAGCAATCGCCTCTAGTGTCCTCCTACCCACATTAACCTATGCTGCCCCAGTAATTCAGAGCATGGCAAAGGGTGAGGTTAGCAGGCTTCAGATCCTGTACAACAAGGTCATGAGGTTTGTGACAATGTTTCAACCAAGAAGCCATCCCTGCATCTCACTAGACCAGCTGCAATGGCCTTCTTCCAAGGCTCATCTACAGTATCCCCTGCTCTGCCATGTATACAAATTGCAGAGCTCAGCAGCCCCACCAAGCCTAACAGGAATAATCATGGCTAAGCCTAACCCTCGAATGTTCAGGACCTCGGGTCGGTCCTTACTGGCAATCCCCAGAATCAAGACTTACAAGGGAGGCAATTCCTTCACTCTCACAGCCCCTAAACTGTGGAACACTCTCCCACCTCTAGTATAGGAAGCCCCTTTGCTACCAATCTTTTGCACTAGGCTTAAGTCCCATTTGCTCAGGACAAGCTCATGCCAATGTGAGGGTATAGGGTAATCACCCCCAATCCTAATCACAACACCCACCCACCCTCTTCTCACCTTAACCTACATTAAATCATGTCTTAAATCCTTAAATCTTTCAAGTGTTGCACTTATGGTCTACGATTTGAATAATTGCCTGTACTGTTATCCTCATTATCTTGTCTACTTCTCGTAACCCTGTATCACCTGACTGTATGTATTGTATTTCTTCTGGATCACCTGATTGTATGCATTGTATTGCTTCTGTTCCCCCAGGTTGCCTCTGAAAAAGGGATCTTCATGGGCCCAGTGGGCCAACCTGGTCATCAAAATTCAATAAATAAATAAATAGTAAGAAGTTTAATCTCAACTTACACAAACTTGAGCTCTTGCCTGTTCCACAGGCTGCAGATTCACTAAGAGGGAACTTCTTCACAAAACGTTACTTTTGAAGACTGGCAAGTAAGGCTGTGGTGACATCAGAGATGTCCAATGTGGTAGCCACCCTCACAACATGGTAACATGCATGATAAATGTTCTGTGGGGCCCAACCTCATTTGATGCAGTACTTCAACAAGAAGCTGCAGGGCACAGCAAAATCTTCTAAAGTCTTCCTAATATTGTTGCAAAATTAACTGCCATGTGCACCATATAACCAACTCATCCATTTAAACCTTCTGGGTAATAATTAAAACAAAAGACCTCTAATGGAAACTACAATCTACAACTATACATTGTCTTAGTTATGACAAAACCATAACTAAATGAACATATTATTAATAAGCATATTTCAGTCTCATCTTTAAATAAACATGATTTTAAATTAGCATATTTTGCTTCTATCTAGGAATTCCAACAGTTTCATAATATTACATATCTCAAACTTCGAGAGGTGACATACTGAGGAGAAAAAATATTATTATGTTGTGCTTTGTATTTATGCTCTACCTTCAGTATTGTAACTTTATCTATGCTCTACTGTCTCACATTACGTTGACCTCTGTATATTGTGTTCACCTGTTGCCTTCATAGTCTGTGATTTGTAATGTCCTTGATTTGCTGTACTGATGACTGTCCTAACCAGGACCTCACTGTAACTGAACACTGCTCAACTGAGCTTTATTCCTAGTAATATATATATATATATATATATATATATATATATATATATATAGATATATATATATAGACACAAAATACAAATAAAAACTAAAAATATAGGTCCTATGCATCATGCTACACTAGTACATGCAAGAGAAGTATACCTTGGCTATGCAGCTCTGCACCCACAGACAGGCACACAGTGGCTGCTATACACAAATGCACACCACTCATGGTGCCTGTCTGTGGACCTGCCCCCCCCATGCTGGTGCATAAGAGGTGGATCAGCGGACACAGGTGGGCATCCAATCAGATGCCCATCCTAGTCTAACCAGTGGATACCCTGCTTCACACAGAGCAGGAGAATGCTGAGCAACATGGGACAAGAAATTCAAATTTATCAAGGGAGTGCCTGAATGACTGCCCCCAGCCCTCCCAGGCTAACAGGAGGTCTGGGGCAGCATGGTGGGGGGTTGCTTTCCCACAGCCTGCAGGGTATTCTTGGGGGTGTCATGCAACAGATATAGCAGGCTCCCTACTGCCATATCTTGTGCCCCCCTCATGCAGCACTCTGCACTTTTGTGAATGGCATAGAGTGTGGGCATGCCCCCCAGACACACCTAAGACTGAGCTGTACACATAGCTGTGCAACTGGCCAGAGTGTCTAGCATGGAAGGAATTCATATCCCTTCTGTGCATGCTGATGGTGGTCTGCACGACCCCCAAAGCATGGCTCAGTGACTTAAGGGTGCTTATGCATTACTGATCAAAGGCATATAGGCACAAAGCCCCTTTGAGCATTGGGCAATATACTGGATCAGTTAAAATATAATTCAAGTATGTTATCTGTGTGGGTTGCTATTATTAAATTCATTATTTAGCAAATTAAGTGCTAGACAGTTCTCTAGCAGAAAGTGATGTCCCTTACAGATCTTCAGAAAAAGATAAAATATGTTTATTTTTAAATATACACAGATTGTATCTTCAGTGGCTTATGGTTAGTAAAAGACAGCTGTCTTGGCAAAATGTGACCTGTATTTCCCCAAATAGAACATGTTTTCTACATATAGAGACTTGTATGATATGAACTTGTGTTAATTTTACAAAGTGATTAAGTTAGATTATTATTTTTGGTTCTCTGCTTCTTCATTTTTGGTTTAACTTTTCTTGTTCTGTTATTATGTTATGTGTATGTTCCGTTTCTCCCTTTTCTTCTCAATTTTGTACAGATTTGTAAGTTTTGTCTATAAATAATGTTCTTGTTTTTTTCTCAATGAAAAATCCCCAACTCTTTTCAAGAAATGTCATGGAATCTACAATGTTCTGTTGAACTACCACCAGAAAAGGAAGACAGGAGCTCAGTTTAACACTCTCCTGAAGTACTGCATACACCGACAATGCTGCATTCCCTTAGTACTGCACTTAGGCAGCAGTATTTATAGTAAGAGCCCAATCCTTGTCTGGTACTAAAACACCAAGAAAATATCCAAGTCACGGGGGGATACATGTAAGGATTAACCCATGGCAGAGTGTGGGTCTACTTGGGTATTAATCAATGACTGTGGTGGTGGTGGTGGGGGGGGTTGGGCCACGAGGCTGCAGGCCAAGAGGTTCCAACCACCCACATAGAAACATAGAATTTGACGGCAGATAAGGACCGCTTGGCCCACCTAGTCTGCCTATTTCCCTACCTGATGGATAAGCTGCAGATTCTAGTTAATCAACAGCTTACCCAGCCATTGATTAACTCCCAAATTGATCCACACTCTGGAGTGGGTTAATTCACTTGTAACATGGGAAAGAAAAAGGGACACTACTCCCTTTTTGGAGGGTCTGTGTCCCCATGTTACAAGTCTTAAATTGCAAGTAGTTGGGCAGTTATAAGTCAGAGACTTGTGTGTGTCCAGGAATTCAGAAGGAGCACCATAGGACTGGTAGCGGATTACTGAGAAATTGATCGTCAGTCATAAACTATGTACAAATAAAGCTGGAAATATTGCCATACCTCTTTGTTCCTCTGCCTCACATCATTTGTTTCTTTCACTTCATATTGTCTAGTTGCCCCATTTGGAACCTTAACATTGTGCATGTTTCAGTAGAATGTGATCTGATGTGCAGCTCTGTGTGCGGTCTGTAAAGTGAGCAGACTTCCACCAGAGGAGAATACAGGCATGACGCTTAGGGGGAGGGGGGAATGGGACAAGCATTGACACTGTTGCATGGCTCAAACAAACATATATTCTGCCCAAAAGTACCATCAGTGTTTCCCTGAGCATTGGGTGATAACGATTTATATAAACGCAGGGGCTACTATGCTGCACTCTTGCTAAAAAATACCATATTAAAAAAAAAAAAGAGCTGGTGGCTAATGAGGGTACTACACCATTGATTAATGTTGGGCAAACCATTGATTAACTGAGAATTAATCAAGGCCCAGCTGATTCGTTTGCACCAATCAGCACTGTCCCTTTTTTGGCCCCATGTTACAAGCTGGAATAACAGTGTAGCTAAGAGAACAATTGACAGGGTCACTTGCAGTAACCTTTTTTCATCTCAAAACAGATCCAGTGTATAACTCTTTCTGCAAACTGCCTCTGGGGTATGCCTACTCTGAGTGTTCTAAACATCCATTGCCTTAGTGTTCCGACTTGTTATCTGACTTACCCAATTTCAACAGTATGCTGAAGAAGCTCAAGAGGAAAGCAAGAATGTTATCGTCCTTTGCCTAGACTGGATCACATGTACAAGTCTGTTTAAAAGGTGATGTCTGATCAGGTGAAGCCTTGTCAGTGTAACTTGGACAAGAATTTGCTGACTGATGATGACTTGTATTGGGATTGAGCCATAAGACAGGGCTGTCTTGAAAACCAGGACATGCTCCCCCCCCCAGATAAAAATAAAAAATTGTACTACTACTACTACATAAGAATACATGAATTTTTTGTAAAGATTTTTATTTTTTCCAGAATCATTTTATGGATCCCTTGTGATATGCATCTTGCAAACTGCATGTTTGGTATGTTCACTCTGAATTTTCTAATCATCCTTTGTCTTGGGGTCTTGACTTGAATTAATTCCTGGCTGAGACAATGACTGCAGTACAGCGAAGAGTCCAGAGAGAACAAAACATCCTACTCCATCATTTTCAGTATCTACTTGATCAAATGTGCAAATATGTTTAAAAAGTGATGTATGTTCTGGCAATGCCTGGTTCTGCCTAACGTGCACAGGATTTTGCATAACCATCATGCTTTGCAGTGGAATCAAGGTGTAAGAGTATGTACAGGGTTTGGAGAGATGCACAAAACCATTCAGAATATTTATTTTCTACTAGCATCATTTTTCAGATCACAAGTATTACATCTCCTGCAAGTTGCCTCTTTGGAATGCTTACTCAATGTATTCTAAATGTCCACTGCCTTGTGGTTCTGACATTGTACCTGGCTAAGGCAATGACTGCAATGCCACTGAAAGTATTCTGGGAGGCTGAAGCACAAGTCTGTTATTTGCCATTCTCAGCCTACATTGGATCTGATCTACAAGCCTGTTTAAAGGTGTTGTCTGTCTTACACAAGGATTTGTAAATGATGCTTTGCACTGGGACTGAGGCTTTAAGATAATTGTATGGTTTGGAGAGACACACAAAAACCGGACTATTGGAGTATAGTTTCAAATGGGAAACCCTAAAAATTGTTGCTGGTACAGTAGAGGATGATCATCAATGTGCTGGTTGTGTATATACTGTGCACAACTATCTCTGAATTACCACAAAAGTGCATTGCAAGATGTACCTCTGTACCTGACCCTACAAATAAAATTCTGCAATGCACTGTGTAGTCCATCTCACTGTAATCTATCTTAAAATCGCTGATTAGTAATATTTTGCCTGGATTGCGGGTATAAGAATATCAGAGGCATAATTTAAGAGTAGCCAGGAGTTTCTGCTGAGAACCTTATGATTTTCATAGTAACTCCCAGGAACCACTAAATCAAGGTACAGTAAGCTCTGGATTTGTTTTTTAGAAAGTTCTGAAGAAAGGGGAACTTTGGAACTCCTATCTTTCCCCTCAAATGGGTATTTGTAATCCCTGTACTTCTTTTCAAATGGTACTACCAGCTGCTCAATAGTATGAACAGATATTTTACTGTTCATAATGGTATATTGTCTATACAAAATGACCAGTTATGTGAGGAGGAGACTTATAGCAACATGAGCAGTACAACCTCTTATCTTCCCTCTGCTTGGTATGTGCATTCACGCACCATAGGGCACTCAGAAGCCACTTCCTGTTTTTTCATCTTGTAGTCCATCTAAATAAACAGTAACAGTTTTGTGTGGTCTCACCACAGACCAAAGGAAGTCATCAGTGACAGAAGGGTGGGAAGACAGAAAGTAGCTTCAGTGTGTCTTTAAGGACTACAACTATACTGATGGCAAACAAAAAAAGAGGAAACATACAAACAGTAAATACAGTATATTAACAATAATGCTACCTAGTTACAGGAATAGCATATGCTGTAAAACTTCAAAAAGGGTACGGTTCATCTTTGCAGAATTCCTACACTTCGTGTAGAAAAAACGTTTGCGTGTCCATAAGGGATAAACTCTGGAAAGCCACCCACTCCACCCATGTAATGTCTGTAGAGCACACGTTGATGCAGCACTGTGCTTCTTGGCCATCCAAACCTTCCAGATACTAATGGGAGACACCACTTGTATCACACAGTCTACAAACCAACACCATTGGACCAGTTCCTAGATGCCCTGCTGGCCCATGCTGGGGAATTCATCATATTCTCCACTAGAGCAGCAGAACAAACAGCAACCATGCAGCAGCTCTGTTGAGTTGCGAACCTATTGGTCATACTGGGTGTCATTGGTAACACCCATGTAATAGAAAGGGCTTTCACTCCATCAACTGTCACATGGTGTGTGATGCAATAGGGCACATTATTAATGTTCTGGTATGGTAACTGGTCAGTGCCCATGACACCTTCATATTGCATAACTCCACTCTGTGCCAAAAGTTTGAAGATGAATATAGACATTGTAGGCATCACAATGGTGAGTATATGTCCAAGGTCCCCTCCCACCCCATAGCTGCAATTAATGTCACTAAATAACAGTCTTTTCCTGTGGTATCCAGTGATAACAGCGAGTTAATATATGTGAGTCAATATGAGCGAATAGTAACTAGCGAGTATAAATTGAGCGACATGGATTACACAGTGATAGTGAATATTAGCAATGTTGTAAAAGGGATGAGCAAGTTAGGCAGTGAAGTATTGATGTATGTACTGTAGGCAGTAAATTGTGAGGCCAGAATCGAGATGGCAGTGTGGCTTAGAGGGTAGCAGAACTGCCTGTGAGTGCAGCAATGTGCAGCAGCCTCGAGTTTGGAACAGGTTGTGGGATTTTATTTTTATTTTTTTTGTGAGATTTTCTTTTCTTTTATTTCTGTTGTGTGCCAATTCCTGATTCCCCCACCCTCCAGACTGTGTTCCTCCCCATTCACAGGTGCCCCCCCATATTCTCACCCTGCTGAATTCTATCCCCTGTGAGGTAACCACCCTTCCGAGTTTTCCCTATCCCTCATTATCAACCCCCCTCCCGGAGTTGATTATTTAATAATTGGTGGGGGCATAGTTCCCCCTCATAAACAGTAATTATGCATTGCTTCCTCTGAGACAGTGAGCGTCAGTCGGTGTTTGTTGCAGGTGCTTTCGTGCTAATCACCGTTTTGCTTTTAGGTGATTTGTAGTCACCGTTATGACATCACCTTTATTCATTCACTATTATCACATGAAACCTTTTCCTACATAGGAGGCATTGCATATCCCCTGTATCCCTGGCTGCTAACACCTGTGCTGTTACCAGCATTTATTGTAGAGGGCAGGCACAATGTGACACACATCACTATACATAGTGTCATTTAACTGGTCTTTGGAATGCTCAAGATGCATTACAGATGCCTAACCTTTCTAATGATGCCATACTATAGAGCCCTTAGAAGGTCTGTGCCATATTTCTTGCCTATTGCATACTACACAACGTGGCACTGAACCATGGAAAATGCCTGTTGGTCCCAGAAGGAAATATGGCAGTGAATGCTCACTCAGTGAACCAGGGAATGCAGGAGCAGCTGGATAGGTATGACCTCAGGATGGCCTTGAGATCCATGGAGTACAGAGACTGCCTCATTGCAGACCTCTGTGGACCCAGCCAGTGAGTACAAATCACACAGGAGACAGTAATGTTTTAACAACATATAATGGAAATGTAATTAACAAAGCAAATAAAAACAGGGATTGAAAGAAAAAATAGTCATGCTGGTAGGGGGCAGTGGGGAAAAAGGGGATGCCAACAAAAATATAGCCATCCAGGGTGTATGTGAAAAGGGGGATTCCAACAAAAACACAGCCATCCAAGGAGGAGGCAGAGGGATTCAAACAAAAAAATAGTCATCCAGGCGTGGGGTGGGGAAAGGGGGAAGCCAAACAGAAATATAGCCATTCAGCATGGAGGGGTTAAAAAAAAGGATTCCAACAAAATCATTGCTATCCAAGTGGGGTGGCAGCTTAAAAGGGGGGATTCAAACAATAGAATCACCAAACAGGAAGGGAAAGGGGGATTCAAACAAAAGAATAGTCACCCAGGTGGGGGGATTCCAACAAAAACATAGCAATCCAGGTTGGGGGAGTAAAAAGGGGGAATCCAACAAAAACTTAGCCATCCATGTTGGGGGATTCAAACAAAAGGCTAGCCATTCTGGAGGGGACGGGGAGTGGGAAAAGTGGGATTCCAACAAAAATATAGCCATCCAGACAGAGGGCTTAAAAAGGGAGATTACTACAAAAACATAGCCATCCAGGTGGGGGGAATGGGGATTGAGACAAAGGAACAGCCATCCAGGCAGGTGGAGGAAAGGGGATTCCAACAAAAACATAACAATCCAGATGGGGGGGTGGGGACTCAAACAAAAGATTAGCCATTCAAGAAGGGAGGGGGGGATTCCAATAAAAATGTAGCCATCCAGGCAGGGGGTAAAACTGGGATTCCAACAAAACACAGAAACATAGAAGTTTTTGGCAGAAAAGGACTCTTGACCCACCTAGTCTGTCCTAAAATTCCCTTGCATCGGTGCTGTTTCCACAGACCCTACTTGATCTCTGGTTCCCCCTCCTCCCTAGACTTGTTACTTAGGTTCCCTTATGTCTATCCTATGAATGCTTGAATCCTGCTAATGTTTTATTACCCACCACCTCTCCTGGTAGTCTGTTCCAGATGTCCACCACCCTTTCCATGAAGAAGTACTTCCTCACATCCCCTCTGAGCCTCCCCCTTGGCCTCTCTTCTTCCGTGACCTGCTGGTTCAAGAGCTACCTTGAACACAGGTCACAGCAGGTTAACATAAAAGACTACCTTTTAAGCAGTCTTCCAGTCAGACCAGAAGACCCACAAGGCTCCATCCTTGGACCTCTGCTGTTCAGTCTATTCCTTAACAACCTTCCTAAAGCATGTGACAGTAATATGGTACTCTATGCAGATGATGCCGTTCTTTTCACTAGCCACACTGACCCCCCTCTCCCTCTTTAATAAACTCCAGCTTAGCTTCACAAAGGTTGAATCCTGGTCACAAACTGCTTCTGAATTACAAAAAAAAAACAAGTCAATGCTGCTTACCATCAAAATAAATATAAAATGGCCCACCTCAACATCTGTAATGACCAGAACCAGCCTCTGGAGATGGCTGGCAATTTTAAATATCTTGGCATCACATTGGACAGCACACTTTCTTACACCCTACATATTCACCATATTTTCAAGACGATAAACTGCAGACTTGGTGTCCTGTACCACACAGGCACTGTCTTTTTTCCTGCAGCCCTAAGGCTATCGATCACCAGCTTGATTCTATCCATAATCGATAATGGATTATGTACAGTGCAGCCACTGACACAGCCCTCAGGCACCTGACAATCGCACTCAACAAGGCATACAGGCTTGCTAATGGGGCTGACAAACGTGTTCATACTTGTGACCTTTATGCTCTATCTGAATGGCTCCACTTAAAGGGTAGGACCTCTTACTAGACACGTCTGTTAGCCAAAAAAATAAACCTTTCACTAACCCCGCCAGTGACTCAGTCCCTACTTTTGGCATCCACCAACCAACACTACACATGGCATGCGGCCAACAGTCTTTCTTTGACCTACTCTGTAGGACCACACATGCCCAGAGTACATTTAGTTGCAGGGCACCAACTCTGTTAAATGGGCTTCCTTATTAAATTATCTCCGCAACTAAACTTGGCACTTTAAATCCATGCTCAGCCAACACCTAACTACTCTTAATAAATGCGACTGTGTGCACTAGGCTTTGTAGTGACACAACACTGGCCTTTTGCTTCCTACTTGATGTTACCTTTCTCTCCCCCTCTTCCCCGCCTCTCAATGCCCGCACTCCCTGTTGCTCACCTTATTTCCCTTTTTCCCCTCTACTCACCTCCCACTCACACACCCTTTCCACCCCCTCCCTTCACTTGCCCTTCTCCATCCACCTGTCGCTCTAACATTAGATTATCCTGAACAACCATTTAATCATTTGACAAAGTCTAAATTCTAGACTGCATCTTTTGGGGAACTATGTGTGTTTTCACCACTTGTATGTTGCATATGTTGAACTATGTGTGTTTACAATTTGATTCTAAGTTTTTCTCTCTACTTTTATCAATACTGTACTTCATTTGATTTCCTCATTGTCGTCTTAAATTCAACTTGTTGTATCCTGTTTTTGCCTCCTGTCGTGGAACCTTTTTAAACAAACCCCTGGTTCAAAGGTATTTGTAATCCTAGTTATTAATAAATAAATCAATAAAAAAATAAATAAAAAAATAAGGCTTCAAGTCATGGCCCTTGTCCTTGAGCATCTCTTTCTATTTAAAATGCTACCCTCCTGTTCCTTACTAATACCTTTAAGGTATCTGAATGTTTCTGTCATGTCTCCCCTTTCCCTTCTATCCTCTAGAGAGTACATATTTAACTCCTTGAGTCTGTCCTCGGAGCATGTCTGATGCAGGCCATGCACCATCTTTGCTCCCCTCCTGTGCACCACCTCCACCCAATCTATGTCTTTCCTGAGATGGGGCCTCCAGAACTGGACACAGTACTCTAGGTGTGGCCTCACCGTCGATCTATGCAAGGTAACGCCACCACTCTCCTTCTGCTGGTGATACCTCTCCCTATGCAACCCAGCATTCTACTAGCCTCACCTGCTGCCTTATCACATTGCTTTGCTATCCTCAGGTCATCAGATATGATGACCCCCGGTCTCTTTCCTGCTTTGTTGTTGTCACCTCCTCCCTCCCCATTTGCTACTTTGCCCCTAGGTTCCTGTGCCCAAAGTGCATAATTTTGCACGTTTTGGCATTGAAGCCTAGTTGCCTTACCTTTGACCATTCTTCCAGCTTTTTCAGGTCTTCCTTCTTGTTTTCTACCCCCCCCCCCCAGGTGTGCCACTCTGTTGCAGATTCTTGTGTGGCATGTAAACAGGCATACTTCCCCTTCTAGCTCTTCTGTGATGTCACCAATGAAGACATTGAAGAGGACTGGACCCAGAACTGACCCCTGTGGCACCCCACTGGTAACCATGTCTTCTTCCGAGTGAACCCCATTTACCATCCCCAACAGGCTTTTGTTACTCAGCCAGCGTTGTACCCATTTTACTGTCTTTGGACCCACTCCCAGGCTGCCCAGCTTGTTTACCAGCCATTTGTGCGGAGCAGTGTCAAAGGCCTTGCTGAGCTCTAAGTAGGCCACGTCCACCGCCCCTCCCTGATCCACTTCCCTGGTCACCCAATCGAAGAAGTCAATCAGGTTTGTCTGGCAAGATCTTCCCCCTGTGAACCCATGCTGCCTTTGATCCTGTAATCCAATGGTTATAAGGGGTCCCACGATCCATTCTTTTAGTACCGTTTCCATAACTTTGCCTACCACCAAAGTCAGGCTTACTGGTCTAGAGTGTACTGCTTCCTCTCTATTCCCACTTTTTGTGAAGCGAGACCACATCCGCTTTCCTCCAGTCCTCCAGAACTTCCCTTGTGTCCAGTGATAAATTGAACAGAGCCATCAGAGGTGCAGTGAGCTCTTTCCTTAACCCCCTCAGGGTATCGTGTCAAAACAGCAAGTAAAAATGAGCAAAGGATAAAGAGCTAGTGAAAAAGAATGAGTGTCAGTACAGAGCTCAATCTTCAGAGTGCATGTACGTAAGAGCTCTGTTGTTCCTATGCATCTTCGTGTGGTGTATAGTGCATCTTCAAGTATATGTATTTAAGTAAGGGGGGTGTAAGAGGAAAAGCTCCCAGTAGGAGTTGAAGCCCCCCTCTTGTAAACATTTTTTGTGGTGTTTGTTTCCTTTTCATTTTTATTTCTATCTGCTTTTTACTGTTTTGACTCCTCGCTGAAGTTTTCAGTCGCTGTGTTTCCCGGCATTCAAATTTCTGAACTTATATTATTGTCACTATTTTTTGATATACTGTTTTGACATGGTACCTTCCTCCAGTATCCTGAGCCATTCAAGCAGGGTGAGTAAAAGGGAGGATTCAAACATAAGAATAACCATCTAGACATGGGGAGTAAAAGGATTCCAATAAAAACATAGCCATCCAGGTGGAGGGAGGGGGTTGGGGGAATGGAACATATAAACTATCCAGGGCATGGGGGAAACATGATTACTGAGAAGGGGGGGCAGAGGTGGCAAATCTGTGCTCAGGCTCAGGGGTCACAGGCACCCTAGGTGTGGCCTGTACCACAACCACAGACATGGGACTGGTGTGTGTGTGATGTGTCTGGATGGGTAGCAGAGGAGACATCATCCATGCAATGAAGAATGAGTGTGGGGACAGTGTGAGCTACCCATGGTGATGGCCCCATGAGGAACTGATCCTCACGATAAGCAGCCTTGGATGTGTGGCATCTGGCTGCTATGTGACGGTGTGTGAGGTGTGCTGGGTATCCTGGATCTCCATCTCCCTGCACTGCAGGGGGTTGCCAGATGCTGAAGTGTTTGATGTGGGGTGAAACTCCCCCCACTGGAATGGCTAGTGCTGTGGTCAGCACCTGTTTTGCCAGAGACCATGACTGCAGCCTCCAGCATGGCAGTAACCACACCACCCAAGCCAACCACTAGTGGCTTCCAGTCTCATGAAGCTGGCACACAAGCCAGCTGACAGGGTCCCATCCAGTCTATCCAAGGCCACCATGTACTGTGCATGGCTAATCTCACATTGCTTGTGATCCTGCAATATGTGATGCATGCTGTCCATCTCAGCCGACTGGCCCTCCAGGGCCCCCATGATAGACTGCAGCAGCTCCTGTTGGCTGCCCCCACTGCCGGAGTGGACTGTCCTGGGAGACAGGGTCAGTTGCACCCTGGCCCATTGTGTGGGATGGAGTTGCACCATAGTTAGTGTTGCACCTGAAAGTTGGGTCCTGGGTGGTGCAGCAGTGGCTGGGCTAAGGGATTGGCCTGGTGCAGCAAGGTGGTGCCCAAGTTGGGGGCATGGGCTGGAACAACAGTGGCCGTGGTGGGGGCATTGGCCTGTGGTGCATAGTGGTGGCTGGGTTGAGGGCACTGGCTGGGGTGGCACAGCAATGGCTGATCTGCGAGGGGGAAGGCTGTGCTCCATCTGCAGGGGAGTCAGCAGGGATGGCCAACTCTTCTGGGTCTCAGCTAGACCAGGAGATCTCCTCTCTCTGCCACTCCTCCACAAAGGTCTCAGCTTTGCTATCCAACTCCAGGTATGTCCCAGCAAGGTTTGGTTATGGGGGCAATAGCTGTCTTAGTGTTCACAACAATTTTTCCCCTGCTGTGTTCAACACTATGGACTGGGATTTTGAGAGAAAAAAGTGACATTGCTGAGTAATGCACATACCTGTGAGCTGACCATGGTAGCATGCAGGCACAGTTTAAAGTGTATCATCACACACAAGCTGCCCATGCAGCTTAGTGCCCATATGCCCCCAGTGCTGGACACATCATGCACCTCCCATCACCAGTGATCACACAGTATTTGACACCCATGTGGCACAGTAGGAGAGTTCTCCACAGACATCCATACCACCAGCATACCAGAAGAACATCATGCCTCCTACCCCCATTGTGTAACACATCCAAAAAGTACACCACTGATGACAGAGCATGCGGCAGAGATGACTAATGTGCATGGTGTACAGAGGCCCATGCAAGATGCATGCATGGGGCTGCAGTAGGACTTGTCCCAAGAACACAGATTGGTGAAATACATCCTGTGCTTGTTTATTGTGCTGGTGAGTAGTGCCATCACAGGTACAGATACCTGTTCAGAAATGAGCTGGGGCACCTTCAGTAGTTTGGGGCTATGGTGGACAGTGGCACTGTGGAATACTGCCAACTTGTATGTATTGGTTGCTTTGGTGTGTGGTACTGTTTCTGGTGCTGGAAGATTGCTTTGTTAGTTTCTTTGAAACTCCACGGCAATGAACCACTGCTTACTGATTGAGAACACTATTCCCTATGGAATCACTTTGCTGTATTGTCCTATATGTTAAATGCAGGTGTATGGGACCACTGTTCCTGTAGGTGCCCACAATTGTACTGTACATTACATGACTCATGGTGGATCGGGGAGTTCTGCTGGTTGCCATAGTGTCAAGGATGTATACTACCACACTAACATGTAATCACTATGTAGGTCCTAGGCTACATGTCTGGTTTCATGAATATGTCATGTGCCTGTGGGTGTTCGCAGCCAGGGTGCTGGGTGTACCAAACAGCATGTTGCTACAGCCAACATCTGTTTTATGTACAATGTCCAAGGTATGTAGCATGGCTGCAGGTATACATATGCCATGTGATGCATGGCATACAATTGTATTGGAGTGGGTGTACCAGTCTGGGACCTGCAACTGTGTTTGGTTACACCTATAGTATGATATACACCACTAATGTTGTAATGGTATAATTATTGCGCTCCTGTTGCATGTGACCTGAGGCTAAGTGCACCCTGCTAAGCTATATGAGGTGTATATTTCATGTTGCTAATATGTATGGATATGTTGGACAGGAGTGGTAAGGAAAGTGGAACACAGTCCTTATGTACACAGGGCTAAGTCATAGTTACACGCTGGTATGTAGTGTGGTGGCTGCACCCAGTCCATGGTCACATCTGTCTGTGTGGCATGGCATGGCTGTGCATAGTAGTAAGATATGTCCCTGCACAGTCCTGTGCATCCTCACCGTGAACATGTGGCTGTAGTGGCACAGTACTGGTACATACATTAGGCATGAGTACTAGCTAGGGTTCATGGTAATGTGCTAAGTATTCTGCTGCATGCAATTGATCACATGTCACCTTTGACCCCCTTCATAGACAACAGGGTCCAGTTTGGGCCACCTAGGATTGCCCAGGATCAAAGAGGCCTGGAAGATACCTGACTGCAATAGGGAGCACCATGTCATGATGGTGTAAGGTGAGAGACTTGGAAGGCTGATGAGTTCTCTGTCTGTTTCTACATACATTTCCTGCATTGTGTGTTTCACAGTCTGTGTTGTGTGTGTATGCTATGATGCATGTTTCTGCTGTAGGAGGGGGATGTCTGTGTGTGTGTGTGTGTGTGTGTGTGTGTGTGTCTCTTGCCAGGTTGTACACATGACTTTGGAGGCAGCATCTAGGTGATTGCAGTTTGGAACACTAACCTGGCCTTTGGGGCACTGTCTCACCACTGACACTGTGGTGTGGCAGGCACTGTGCTGTCTACTGGTTTGATCGTCACTGCCATAGGCATGTGGCCCTGTGCGTATACTGTGCCTTGGCATACATTACACCATGTGGTGACATGTCCCCTGTGCCACAACCCTGGTACACCAGGACAGTGACAGTAATGCTCAGTACTCCAGTTGATATGCCTGTCATTGTTTGTAAGTTCTGTTGTGCCACACGGTCAGGCCTAGATATGTGTAGCTATTTGACTCTGGTAGACATTGACCACTGTTATATTGATACACTCCATTGACATGCCATGTGCAGCATACATCAGCTTTGGCAGCCTGCACTGGGTGCCATGTCATTACAGCTCATCAGTGCTGACCTTATGTGGCATGGTGTCAATGGCAGGGGTGGTCATTGATTGTCTGTACCTTGTGTATTTGTTCAACATTCTGATGCCTAGTTGGTAGTGTCTACCCAGAACAGTGATGTCCATAGAGTGATCATTCCATGGTACATGGGCAGTGCCATGGATGCATTACAACACTACTGGGTCATCGCATGACTAATGACCTTCACAGGCTTAGGGAGGGACCAGAGTCTGCTGGGATACCATGTGCCTCCAGCTGGATCTGCATTTCATACCAGTGTTATGATGACTGCAGTACAGTGTGTCAGACACTTATTTGCGTACCATGTTACTGCACTCACATGTTACTCTGCCTGCTGCACACAGGTCTGCATGATAGTCCTATCCATATACAGATGTGCTGTATGTACCACTGGTGTGTGCCTGGGCCTCACCCCTCCTGCTGACAAGGGTGGTTCATAGATGTCTATTGACCTGCATACCTGTGTGGCCTGTGTGTTGTAGGCCAAGTCTGCATGGTTCTGAGTGTGTGGGTACAAAATCATAGCCACTTGGGCAGCTACACTGCTTAATGAACTCTGATTTGGTGCCTTTGTTGCATGTGCTGTATTTCCACATCTGGCATGGCTGCCGGTATTGTGAGTCCCTTACACACAGTCATCCTCTGCTGCAGCATGGCAGATGGCACACGCATGGTATGTGCAGTTCTCAGCTGTTCAGGTACTTCATACTGTCTCTTGTATGTGATGCACATTCCATTGCAACTCTGTGACTGTCCACCTGTGTGTGGTACAGTGGCTCATGTGTTGGTTGGTTGTACATCTCTTATGCACATTATGCCACTCCAGTGTCCCTCATCTTGTGTGCATAGCTGGCGGAGTTCAGTGTATTGCTTTCCATAAATACCCAGACTGCAACAGGAAGGTTGCAGAACACAATCCTATATGAGGGCAGGGATGATCTACTCTGTTGCCAGGTCTGTCTGCAGAGACAGCTGATCAGTCTGGGAGAGAGTGCACCAGAACAATAACAGATCTTCCACTGGTGAACTAGCAGGAAGCTGCAGCAGCTACCAACATTACACCACCACCACATACTTCAGCCCCCATTGGTGGTTATCTTTTTTTGTTGCTTTTTTAACAGGGGGGATGCCTTTTCTTTTGTTTGTTATTTAATTGGCGAGTGCCCTTTTTTGGTTTGTTCTTTGATGGGCAGGTGCCCTTTTGTTTTGTTTTTTTGCTTTTAATGGGTGGGTGCCCTTTACTTGGTTTGGTTTTTGACACAGGAGCGTTTCTTTTTGAGGTGTGGCTGCCTTTTTTTTTTTTTTGAAGGATGGTGCCCTTTTTGTTTGTTTTTTGATAGGCGGAATGCTCTTTTGTTTGATTTTTGATGGGTGTGTGTTCACAAAAGGGTGCCATTTTGTTTATGCTATTGTTGGTTTTATTGTTGTCTACAGATCGTTACCCATGCAGTTTGTTTTTAATACCTGTTTGGGATACATTTGCTACTGTGTTGTGTGTCTTTCATTGGTGCCTTCCTCTCCCACCCTGCCAAACCCACCCCCTTGTACTGTTCTCTGCTTTAGTTATGCTGTGCCTCTGTATAGTGCTTTATTTAGTTTATATTCAGTGCTGCGCTCATGCCTTGCACTTGCACTAAGCTGTTATACTGAACATGTTAAGTACACTGTCATCCAATATTCAGAGGTGTTCATGCAGGTGCGCTGCTTCTGAGTACCTCGACTGCACTGTGATAGCACTAGCTCAAGTGCATCACAAGCATGGCACAAGATCAGCTGGCTGAATGGGTGTCCCATATGTCCGTAAAGTATATCCTAAAGCCTGGTGATATATTACTTCTTATTAGTATAACATAGAAAGTGAAAATCTTTAACCTGATTGGTCAGCTGGGACTTTTACCCATGAAGTTATCTGGGCACAACATCATGGGATTAACTCACAACACACAAGTGAGTGTAAAGGAGTGTATGCAGCCTTTACCTGGGAGTGCCTTTCCACTAAGATACTAGCAGGAGAATAGAGTGAATTGATATTCAGCCCTGCAGATTTCTGGCCTGGCTGTTTAAAGACCATGTGTATTAGCTGTATGCAAGCTTGGAAATCCACGCCAAGGAAGGGCACAAATGATCCTCACTTGGTAGGCTTAAAAAGGAAAACAGGCAGGAGCAAAAAGGAGGATTTGGGAGTTTGAAAAAGAGAGCAGGGCTGCTGTGAATTGGAGAACTGAATCAAGCTAAAAAATAGCCCAGGTATTTTTTTTTTATTTGCTTTACCAACGTAAATTTTTTTGTACCATTGTTTGGTGCTGAAGTAAAGTAACATTTTGTTTCATTGAACCTTGCCTGGAATGTTTTTTTTTCTGAGGGTCCCCCCAAAAGTCTTGACTTGCTACAACACTTTTACATGTGGTTAGCTTGGCAGTGGAGTTGAATGTCCCCTTGTCTAAACAGATGTAAGATGGACTTGGACAAAGTACTGAAATAGCTAGCAGAACACTAAGAGTAACAGGCCCAAATGCAAAGGGACTGGATATCTCATCAAGCATAGCAGCAAATGCAGAATGATGAAGAGCAGGGTCAGGGAGGTCAACAGCTGGTACAGACAAATCAACAACTGATGCAGCAGGCCCAGATGCAAATAGACTGGATGGCCCAGCAAAAGCAAATGCAGGCACAGGCAGACGAGCTGCAGGAGCAAAAGCAAGCAGAGAGAGGCCATTAGCAGCCACAGCAGCAGGCTCTGAGAGACCAGCAGCATCAGAAGTTTATGAAGCAGGTGTTGCAAGCATAGAACAAAACTGTGCCCCAGCTCCAGGTCACAGGGACTCCAGTCACTGTAGCACCTCACCTCATGCTAACAAAAATGTGTCCTGAGGATGATCCCGAATCCTATTGTATTAGTTTTGAGAGAGTTGTCAGTACCTCTACCTGGCCATGAGAATGTTGGGACACTCACATTGCACTATATCTGACTGGAGATTCACAAGCTGCTTATTGGGGCCTAGACAATCCCCCTGCTAGAGATTATGACCAGATGAAGGTAACTATCCCTGACCTGACTGGGATAATTGAAGAGAGCTATCCATGAAACTTTCACACATTTTGTTTTAAAGCTGGAACCTGACCCAGAGTGGTGGTTCAAAAATTGAAAGACTTGGCTAACAGGTGTTTAAAACCAGAGGTAAACTCTAAAGAAGACATTTTGGATTTAATTGTATAGCAGCAGTACCTGAACATTTTGCCAAATCGCATATGTAGTATAACTTGGTGAGTCATCATGAGCAAACCACCTTGGCATCTGTTGTTAAGATCACAAATCATTATTTGGAAGCAGTTAGACCAGAGACTGCTAAGAACAGTAGAACCCATGATGAACCTCAAATGGTGACACTAGGGGATAATCCCCATAGAAGAGGGGAGAAAGGACAATGTAGGGACATAAATAAGCATACTGGAATAGGTAAGTGGTCAGGTGGTGAACTAATGGTTACCCCTCCATGCCCAAAAAGTACAACCCCAGGATCTAGTGTAATCCCCCAGTCCTAAGCCCCAGTTCCCAGTCACCTAAATAGGGAGGCACATGTCAATGACTTGATAGTGCCATTATATGCATCCTCTGTGGTAAAGTGGAGCATATCCATATGTTTTGCGACAGTACGGACTGTGATTTTGTGGAATGTGTAGCTATGGACAACAAAAGTGGACCCCATTCAAGACATTGATATGGTCCCAGTGCAAACTGTAGTCTATCAAACTGCTGTCTGATTTTGGCTGCAGCATTTATGGTGCTGCAACAAGGGTGATAGTGAAAGGGGCGATCTTGATTTTTGATCACCCCTCACTCATGTTGCCCTTTGCACCCACACAGTTTCTACCCTCATTGGGGCATGCCCGCTCTGGAGGAGGTTGTAGTTAATTTGGGGGGGAGAGGCAAATGCCCTCCCCTGCAAAAGTGACTGTTTCTCAGCAGGGCACTTTGGCACTGTAACTCCTGTGAGATAAAATGACTGCTTCTGCAATGCCACGTGGCATTTTGCCTGCGCCGTAATTGGCATCAGCAAAATATATATCGCTGTGGCCTGGGTGAGTCGTGCAAATGGGGGACCTGACAGTTATGGATCTGGTGGTTTAGGTTTGTGAGCAGACATTGATTAAATAACAAGTGGTATGATCCATCATAGGCCACTGGGAAGAACTCATTAAAAATTGCCTATGCACATGGGGATACGCATACATTTCCTACAGCCCAGTGTGGTTAAAATGACACTTGGGTAGGAATAAGAAAGGTGGAAATTTTAAAAATCCTAGCTGTGGTAAATGGCAATGTGGTTGATAAACAGAAAGTGCAAACATTTCTAAGGTTTGAACTGAAAAATAACATTTTGTATAAGGTGGAACAGAAAATGCAATCAGGAATTGTACACTATCAGCTTCTGGTTTCCTGGTCTACAAGAAGGGAGGTATTAAGTCTTGCTCATATCTAATGCGGGTCACTTGAGCTGAGAGAAAGCAGTGAAGAACATACTTGCCCAGTTTTTCTAGCTAGGTATATGGAAGGAAGTGGCATATTTTTGTGCTTCCTGCTCACACTGTTAGTTGCTTCCCCCCAGAAGTATAAAGTACGACCTACTGATCCCTATGCCCCTAATAAATATTCCATTTTGAAGAAATGTGGTTGATAAGGAGGGACCCTGGTGAAATGTTCTGCAAGTTATCAGTATATTAAGGTGATAATGGATTATGCCACCAGATACCCCAAGCCTATTCTCATGTACTCCACTACAGCTTGGTCAGTAGCCAAAGAATTGCTAAAGGTAATTTTCACTGAATTGAGTTGCCAGAGGAGATCTTAACTAATCATGGCACCATCTTGATGTCAAACTTATGATGGAGGTGTGTGCTTTACCGAAGGTTAAGTTCATCCGAACATCAGTGTGCCATCCTCAGACCGATAACTTAGTCAAAAAATATAACAAATCCTTATTTAAATGATATGCTGTCTCACGTTTCAGCCGAGGCAAAATCTGGGACAAACTGTTTACCCTATTTATTGTTTTCAGTTTGGAAGTGCCACAGTTGCAGGCAGCAATCCAAGTATGCAAAGTAAAGAGGTTTTAAAGGGCCAGCTCGAAAGCGAGAGAGGTTTAGTTCAAATCACATCCTGGTCAAGGGCTAAATTTAGACTGGTCTTTCTTGGAATCCATACCTGACCAAGACTCTGCTGTTGACTTCTTTTGTCAACAATTATTGGTCATTCAAAATAAATTGTTTCCTCTTCAAACCTCACATGTTAGAGGAGCTTCCCATAAATGGATTACAAATAATTTTAAGGCCTTTATGAAACAGAAGAAGGTAGCTTGGCAGGCCTATAAACAGTTTCCCTCTCAGATACGTTTACAGGAGTATAGGGCTGCCGGGAATTTATTAGGTAAAAAGATAAAACAGGCCAAGATTAATTTATTCTGACATAAATTCGAGGGTGTAACCCTGGATCCCAAAAAATTCTGGGATACTGTAAATTCTCTTGTTTCTCCTAAAGCTAAAACATTACTTACTTCTCTTCAGCCTTCTGGGCAATTGATTACTGACCCTTTAGAGATGGACAATGTGTTAAATCGTCATTTTTCTGACATTTCTAGTTTAATTTCAGGGTCTTCTGGTAAAGATGGATTTTTAACACAATTTGGTTCAGGTCCTGAAACTTTTGACAGACATATAGAAAATGGTTCTTCATCTAAATTTTTGTCTGGGTGGATAACCACTACTGATGTTCTGAAGGTACTTTACACCTTGCCTAATACATTTGGGGATTGGAGGGAAGGGGGGTTGTTGGATGCTATATTTGTTAAAAGGGGAGGCAGTATAGTGCAGTGGTTTAAGGCTCTGAACTGCAAATCAGGAGACCTGGGTTTGAATCCTACAGTCCCCAATTGCATACTGTGTGACCCTGAGCAAGTCACTTAACTTCCCTGTGCTCCCAGGTTGCACCAGTAAACAAGCTTTCAGCTTAGTGTGCCACTCCTGGTTAAACAATTAAAAATAAATGGCTGTCCCTTACACAGCTGAACCGCTTTGTAAAATATATAATCTTTGAATTCTGACTGGTGTCTTTCCCTTCATGGAAGCGAGCTAGAGTTGTGCCTGTTCCAAAAAAAAACAATACTGTCGGAGCGGAGGATTTTCATCCTGTCTCCATTTTAAATCCATTAAGTAAGATCTTAGAAAAAACTGAGGGTTAATCAGTTGAATGAATTTTTGGAGAATGGTGATGTCCTGTGTACCGAGCAGCATGGTTTTTGACATGGTTTGGGGACTGGTACAGTCCTGGTCAGGTTCACGAACACTGTCCTACAAGGTAACAATGGTGGTTTGCTTATGGGGTGGTGTTTGTGGACCTATCCAGGGCTTTTGACCTGATAAATCACTCGTTGCATTGTCAGAAGCTCATTGATCTGGGATTGTTTGAGTCAGCCGTGTAATTCGTGATTTCTTACAAGGTCATTCTCAAAGCATTTAAATTGGCCCCATTTTAATAACTTCCTGTCCTATAATGTGTGGGGTACTTCAGGAGTCCCTTCTTGGTCCGCTGTTATTCTCTTTGTTTATTAATCAGGTTCCCTCCATATTTTGTTCAAGTAAATGTCTACTTTATGCTGATGACTTGATATTGTATTGTAAGGGCCAAGCTAGTAAACATATAAATGTGGTGCTGGAACTAGAGTTTCAAAGATTATGTAGCTGAATGTCTTCTAATTTGATGGTCTTGAATGTTAGAAAGACTAAAGTTATGTTTTTTGGCAGCTCCACTTGGCTTAATGGAGTTGTGCATTTGTTGATTCATGATGTTCAAGGGGCCTTACTTGAGCAGGTTTCTGAGTTTAGGTCCTTAGGAGTCCTGCTTGATCCCTCGCTAACATTTTCTTCACAGGTGAAAATGGCTAGGAGAACAATCCATCGTAAGTTAGGGATGCTTAATAAATTCAAATCTTATCTGTCTTATGATTCCCTGTAAAACATTACCTATGGGGATCTTAATGCCACAGTTGGACCATGTCTCCCCTTTGTATAATAAATTGGGTGTGAGGGAGAGTGTTGCTTACAATAATATCTGTAATTTTGTTTTGGATGTTCCAGTTATGACTCATCATTGTTCTTTGTATTCATCTTTGGGCTGGTTATCACCTCAGCTAAATATATCTATGTTTTAGGTAACATGGTTCATCATGCCATTTATGCTAAAGATTTGTCTCATTTGGCTGATTTGGTGATAATTCAAGAAGTTCAAGCCAATCTTAGATCAATCCTGGGTACAATCCTGATAGCCAGCTGTGCTAAAAACAAAGTATGGTCTTTGTTCATTTGGATGTCAGGCCCCTGACCTTGGGATGAATTGCCATTTTTTCTGAGAACTATTAGTTCATTTTTAGGGTTTAAATCTAGGTTTAAACAATATTTATTAACATTGGCAATTTGTACTTGTTATGTCTGATGATTTTTGATGAATTGTTGATTATTTACTAATTGTATGTATTCTGTTTTGTATTGTTATATGTTTTTTGTCCAGATTGGACCTGAAGAAGGGCTTTTGCCCAGTGTCCCTACCCTGTTAACAAATTTATAAATAAAAAAATAATAAACATATAAATGAGAAACCTAGCTCAATGCTAATATAATACCTGACCAGTGGTCTACATCATGGAAGCTTGCTCACAGTGTATGTTCAAATTTAAGGGCAATGCTCATTCAGAACAAAATCCGACATCTCTAATACAAAACATCAGGAGTTCTCCATGCCTTTAAACTGACTCTCTCTTACAATTACTGGAGATGTGAGGCCCAGCGGGATACCTGACCCACATAATCTGGGCATGCCCAGTCATATGCACACATTATGAACATACAAATCTGCCAGCAGAAACAGACCCCATGGTCTAAGAAAGTCTGTCTGAGTGTGCAGCTAGCACATCTAGATTGCAGCTGCCCCAACCCCCTCCCCTTCTCTCCTATTCAGGAAGAAATCAGCACTATCCATCCAGACCCTCCCCCATTCCCTGTCCCATGCCCTTTTGAAACATCCCACTGTCTTACTTGCTATCACCCCTTCTGGTAGGGCATTCCACCTAGACACCACCCTCTCCATGAAGTAATGTCTCCTCATCTCTCTCTCCTTAACCTACCACCCTCTAATCTTAGCCAATGCCCCCTCTTGTCCCTACCCTTCCTCAGCTTAAACAGCCCAACTGCATCAGCTTTGTTTATCCCCTTCAAATACTTGAACATTTCAGTCATATCCACCCATCCCTCCTCTCCTCCAGGGTGTACATGTTCAGTTCACTTAGCCTGTCCTTGTAGGCTTTGCCCTCCATCCCCCATAACATTTTTGTTGCATATGCTGAACTCCCTTGAGTAGCTTAATGTCTTTCTTCAGATACGGCCTCCAGTACTGCACACAGTGCTCAAAGTGTGGTCTGACCAATGAACTGTAAAGGGGCAGGATCACTTCCCTATGCCTGGATGAGAATCCCCTTGCAATACACCCTAGCATTTTGTTAGCCTTAGCTGCAGCTTTTCTGCACTGAGCAGAGTTGTTCATGTTCTCAGTTACCAACACTACAAGGTCCTTCTCTTCCACAGTGACCCCCAGCAAAACCCCACCCAACCAATAGTGTCTCTTTGGGTTCTTTGCCCCGAAGTGCATAACCTTGCATTGCTTCATATTGAAACCCAGCTGCCACCCCTATGACCATTCCTCCAGTTTGGTTAGGTCCCCCTGTAGTTATTTACACCCTTCTTCTTCATCCACCACCACCCCCATCTTAGTATCATCCTCAAACAGACTAATCCTGCTCCCAGCTCCCTGTGAGATATCCAAAATGAATAGTCCAAACAGCACAGGACTCATCACCGGGCCCTGTGGTACTCCACTCTTCACTAGTCTAGGTGTAGAGAGTCCCCACCACCACCCGTTGATGCCTCCCCCTCAGCCGGTTTCCTGTCCAATTTGCCATCTTCATCCCCATCCCCACAGAAGTCAGTTTCCCCCAACCTTCTGTGAGACACTGAACTGAAGAGGGAGTTTTGCATTGAGTGGGGACACAAAAAGGTCCACGTCCAGACTACCCTACTTGCGAAGAACACTTGCATGATATCTGGTGCAAGTGACCACTCATGAGGGTCTGCCTCTGTCCTGCTGAGGTGACCTGTCAGATTGTTCTGAGTTCCTGGCAGACAGACTGCCTGAATATGAAAATTACATACCTACCATAATTTTTGATCTTTCTATGTATCTTCACCATTCTTCACTGGTGGGTGCTGGCAAGAGGCGCAGGACCCCACTGGAGCATTTATTTATTTTTTAAAGGGGAGGAGCCGATGCTGTGGGTGGCACCACCCTCAAGGCTGATGCACTGTGTGGCGCTTGCTGGTTGGCTAGTAACCGACATCGAATCCTCCTCCATCCCAGTTCCCCATCTGGAGTACTGCGTGCATTACTGGAGGCCGCGCCTTCACAAGGACATTAACCAAATTGAGGCAGTCCAGAGAATGGCAACCAAAATAGTGCAGAGACTGCATCAGGAATCATATGAGGACAGAAGAACTGAGCTCAATATGTATACCCTACAGCAAAGGAGGGAGAGAAGTGATATGATCGAAACATTCAAACACCTTAAGGGCATTAACAAGGTGAAAGAGTCTAACATGTTTCAATACAAGAAAAATAGCAGGATGGAGATCATGTGATGCAGAGTGCTGAGTAGAAGCTCCTTCATGAAGCTCCTGCCTCCCGATCACTAAATCTTCTCTTCTGGACATCTGAATTCCTTAATTTTCTCTGCTTTTGAGATTCAGTGCTGTCTGAACACTTTGGAAATCTGGTTTGAGTGTAAAACTGGCGGATGGAGGCTTACATGAGGAAAGCCCTGCAGAAGCACCCTCCCCCACTACTCGCGAAAAGGCTTCTAAGAAATCCAGGACATCAGGTGGGCCTGAGAGGCCTGATCCTCCGAGTCAATTTGGAGAACAGGAACCTTTAACGCTCACTAGGTTCCTTGAAGAGTTTAAGCCCTTTGGTGAGGAAATGAAAGAATTGGCGATGGCTCTGAAGTCTCTCTCCAGAAAATTAGATGAAGTCTTGCTATCTGTTTCAGATAACACAGCTCAAATTATCTCAATAGAGAAAAAGTTAGAAAATCTCAATCCCGATCTGGTGTCTATACCTCAGAAATTATCTTGTCTTGAAGCCAAGCTCGAAGACCTAGAGGGCCTCAGCCGCAGAAACAACGTTGGGATACTTGGGTTACTGGAGGGAGAAGAAGGCCAACGTGTTGTGGCATTTGTGCAGAAGTTGGTGGAGCGGGTTGCCGGCCCCTCTCCCTTTGGCCCTGCCTATATTATAGAGCGAGCTCACAGGTCCCTATGGCCTAAACCTTCTCCGGAGGAGGCCCCCTGTCCCATTATCTGTCAGTTTTTGAACTACTTGGAGAGGCTGCATTTTCTGCAGAAAGTGAGAGCTTTGCAAGAGGTTCGCTGGGAGAACTTGAGACTGAGAATTTCACAAGATTTGCCTGGCTCGGTTCACCTGAAGTGGAAGGCATTCTATCTCATTGTTTCTAAGATAATTGCAGCAGGCCTGAAATTCAGGATGGGATACCCGGCCAGATTACAGGTTCTAGTAAATGGATCCTGGTCCAACTACGACGATCCTGCAGTTACCCTGACGAGCCCTAAATCTACGCTACCAGATCTATTTAAGGAGCCCTGAGGTGCTGTGTTTGCAGGATGGAGAGATGAGTGGAGCTGAGAATTGGAACTTTCGTTTTTTCCCTTTTTGAGAAACCGTTCAGTGCGAACGGGAGGAGAAAATTCCCCTGCTTTGTTTGGACTGGGGGAATCAGCACAGGGCGTGCTTGCTACTAGTTTCCTTGGCTCCAATTGCAGAGGGCCTATGCTGGTTAAGGGCAAAGGACATTTAGGGTCTCGCGACTTGTTTACGGGGGGAGTAATATTTCAAGTTTTAGTATTTTTTGTATGGTAAACACAATAGAAAGGGGAGTCGATTTTGCTGAGATTTAGACTCGTGTTTATTTCATCTTGATTGGAATTAAAGTGGTCTTGGGCTTTCTCTGTAGATCATTTTCACTCTATCATGACCTGGAATTGGCCACTAGAGGGCGGATCAGGCATTAGTAATTCATGGGTGTGCAGCCCTCAATTCGAGGGGGATCTCTCTGAACCTTCTCACTAGACTCGAGTTCAGGATAACTAACTTTCACATGGACAGCCAGTGTACTTGGAGGCTGGTTATGTCTGGGAAGACGTGTTTTTTCTGTCTTCCCTTCCTGCGATGTGATTACTGTCTCTTTCTTGATTCTTGCTCTCAGTCTGTGGCACAGGTCACTCCCCCTCACTAGGTTCCCGATCCGGTTTTAGTTCTTGCATAATTGCCTCACGAGGCAAGGATGATTTCAATTTTCTCTCTCAGTTTCGTTCGGGTTTCCATGGCTACCTGGGTTGTACTTGGCTTTCGCTGTGGCCCTTTTCTAACAGGTTCCCAATAGGTTTACACTTTGGTGTGCAGGCATTGAAAGCCCAGGACCGTTCTCTCTTTTTTAGGGATAACCAGCACTGTTTTGTTTTCTATACGAGGATAGCGGAATGTAAGAGTTTTTATTAACAGGGGTGCATCATCGGGGGGCGGGAGATGAAGGAAAAGCACCAGTAATGTTCTGAACGTTGCTTGTGACAGTTTAGTGGGTGGGGGTGGGTTTCGGGTACTGTTGGAGGCTAGGGGTGGGTAGGGGGATGGAATGGACTTAATTGTGGGGGGTTAGGGAGGAGGGAGGGCTTTACTGCAGTAACCATGGGTGTACGTTTGCAGAGGCTATGTATCCCGTGTGCTGAGCTGAATACACTAAGTCTATTGCCATTATTGGATGGCTAATGAGATAACCTTTGCCACTTGGAATGTTAAGAGGATCAGGAAAAAGCACAAACAAATATCAGGCTCTTAAACATTTAAGCTTACTTAGCTCTCAGATAACTTTTTTACAGGAAACCCACTTATTAGAAGTGGAAGCTTTACAGTTAAGGAGACAACAGGTGGGATTGGTTTACAATGCCCAGCGATCTACAAACAGCTGTGGGGTCATGCTCATGATTAATAGGGGTATTCCCTTTGTTTCTACACAGGTTATTAAAGATCCCGAAGGAAGGTTTATCCTTGTTAAAGGTACTCTCTGTTCTGTTCCAATATTACTTGGCAGTATCTATGGCCCTAACATAGATGACCTAGGATTTTTTATGAGACTTATATCTGCTATTCTCCCAATGCTCCCCGTCAGGATTATTTTGGGGGGGGGGGGTTAACCAAGTATTTGAGTCTAATTTAGATAGGTCAGGCAAAGGTCTGGGAGGGGTCACTCTGGGGCAGAAGGCTTTTAAAAATCTATTGGATCAATGCAGGCTCTGCAATGTCTGGCGTGTTTTACATCCCAATTCTAGGGAGTTTACCTTCAGGTCAATGACGCACAGCTCTCAGTCCCCGCATTGACTACATACTTATTTCTCAGTGCCTATTATCTGGGGTTAAGACTTCTGTGATTCAACCTGGCCCAATCTCTGACCACTCACTAGTTTTATATAAATTGGTACTGCTTAATTTACCTAACAGGGAAACCAGATGGAAACTTAATGAACAACTTCTCAAGGATGTTAAATACTGCAGACTTATAAGGGAGCAAATTGATTCTTTTTTTTTTCATCTAACTCGTTAGATAGTGCAAAGCTGGACATTTTGTGGGGGGCCTTTAAGGCCTTCATGAGAAGGATCCTTATCAGCATGGCGGTTGGTAGGAAAAGGGCACAGGAGAACGAATTAATATCTTTACTATCCCAAATCGTTAGCAGTGTCAGTGGCTCAGTAGGTAGCACACTCGCCTCTGAGGCCGGGAGATCAGAGGGCTGTGGGTTCAGTTCCCACATCTGGCACTTGGGTTAATATCCCAGTACTGACACTGTAATGCAGCATGAGAGGGGTGCTGCATTTCTGAGGTGCCGTCTTTCGGATGAGACGTTAAACCGAGGTCCCATCTGCCTGGATTGGTGGTAGTTCAGGTGGATGTTAAAGATCCCATGACACTAATCGAAAAGAGTAGGGGAATTTCCCTGGTGTCCTGGCCAAATTTCCCTCATTCACTAAAAATACCACCAACAGCTTAATCTGGTTCAAGGTCAGTTGGAATTCATCTGTATCCCCTTCCCCCGGGTCGTGCCTGAAAATAGGCAGGATTTGTCTAGTGCACTTACCCGGTCAACAAAAGCTAAATAAATAAATAAAAATAAATGAATCAGATCACTTGAAAATAATTTCTCGATTAATCCTCCTGGTGAGGATATGAGGAAACTCTTAGTGTTGAAAGATAGATATTTGGAGTTACTCCAAGGCAAAGCAGAATTAGCTATTATTCGTACAAAAGCTAGTTACACTGACCAGGGAGAAAAGGCTGGGTGCTTACTGGCACTGAGTATTAAGCAACAAGAATCAGTGAGATTTATCCCTCCTATCAGGGCAATGGCTGATGGATCCTTAAAAGTATCTCCCACTGAAATAGTTCAAGAATTTGCCCATTTCTATACAAACTTGTACAGTGACATGGAGCATCCCCCTTGCCCTGGGAGTACGGAGAGTTACCTGAAGGATTCCCATTTGCCCCCTCTCTCTGACCGACACAAGGATTTTCTGGTTGCTCCTATTTCTCAGGAGGAAATTGCTGATGTTATTAGTGAATTGCCTGCAGACAAGGTCCCAGGCCCCGATGGTTTTTCCTCCTTATTTTATAAAGTTTTTCGGGACCTTCTATCACCAGTACTTTGCCATTTATTCCAGCACATTTGTGCTGGGGCGGAGGCCGGCTACCACCTATTTGAGGCCTTGATTGTTCTGCTCCCCAAACCAGATAAAGATCTTGAGCTGGTTCAGAGTTACAGACCTATCTCACTTTTAAATCAGGATATTAAAATTCTCTCCAAAATATTAGCCAATAGGTTAACGGTAGTTCTTCCTGAGTTGATAGGTATAAACCAGGTAGGATTTATGAAAGGGCGTTCATCTTCTGACCACTTACATACCTTGTCACATGTCTTCTCGGCCACCAGGGATGCCGAGTTCCCTGCAGGACTGGTCTCCCTGGATGCCAAGAAAGCATTTGATCGAGTGAACTGGAACTTTCTGTTCCGAGTTCTGGAAGCATTTAATTTTCCCTCTCTCTTGATTTCCTGGCTTGCCACACTTTATAAAAACTCTACCGCAAGAATTTCTGTGAATGGGGCATTCTCTAAGCCCTTTTCGCTTCACTCAGGAACCAGGCAAGGATGCCCCTTATCTCCTTTGTTATTTAATTTATATTTGGAACCTCTCATTCAAAATATTCTCAATAATGTTTCTATACAGGGTGTTAGAGTTGGGCGACATGAAATTAAAGTCACTGCATATGCGGATGACCTGTTGATACACTTATCTCACCCTGTATCTTCTGTTCCGGCTTTGCTAAGGGAAATGGCAAGATTTAGCGGCCTGTCCAATTACAAACTGAATGCTAGTAAATCTCTATTTTTCCCACTAAACCATAAAATTTTCAAAAATGACATTAATCCTTTTAGTTTGTGTTGGACTTCCAGGTCATTTAAATATTTGGGTATCAAACTTTCTCGTAACCCTCTAACATGGTTTAAGGAAAACCTGGATTCTCTCTCACAGTTGATAGCTCACGACCTCAAGAAACTTCTTATTTCATTATGGGGCTGGATCAACATAATTAAGATGAACATATTTCCTAGAATTTTCTATCCATTATCTCTTCTTAACACTTTTATTCCTTTACTCTGGTTCAAAAAGACACATGGTGTATTCACCAGATTTATCTGGGCTGACAGATATCCTTGGCTGGCTTACCATAAGCTGGCAGCCCCAAATTTGGAGGGAGGTTTACGAATTCCCCATCTGGCCATATATCACTGGGCTAGTCACTTAGCAAAATTTCTGAGATGGGTATCCCCCTGCCCAGAAAAAGAGCAACCGGTTTGGCTTAGAATAGAACTGGATGCAATCAAGTCCAAGAATTTGGACCCTCTTACTCTATTTTTCCTTAAGTTTCCCCAGGTACGTATGACTGAAGAGTGCCCCATAATAATGACTTCTTTAAAGATTTATTCTCAAATGTGTTCATTTTTACAATATTCCCCTCATCGGGACCTGGCCCAGTCTATTTGGAATTCCCCATCTTTCACTATTAACAAGAACCAGATTTCCCATCAAGGGTTGTCCCAATTGGGGGATGGGAAGCTTTTTTCTCTTACAGATGGAGAGGGGCATTGGTTATCAGCGAAAGATATTATTAAGAAATTTCTCATTCCTGTTTCCTCTCATTTCAAAGTTATACAATTAAAACATTTACTTGTAATCAATTTTGGTAATACTCCTCCCTCCCAGACCATCACTTCTCTGATACCTGAGGTTTCCCCACTTTCTAGATCTTCAGGTGTAATCTAAAAGCTATATCAGGTTTTGTTTCACAAAAAATATGGTGGTCCCTTTGGACCTACAAGATTCTGGAATAATTTTTTCCCTCAACATTATTTGGATTGGCATTCTCTGTGGAGATCATGTCATAAATATATTTCTCAAGACAGACTGCGGCTCATGCAATATAATATTTTATATAACTTGTACTACACCTCAGTTAAATTACAGAAGTGGGGTTACCTGAATTCCAACATATGCAATAAATGTTTTCAGGAAGAAGGAACACTTCTCTACATATTTTGGTCATGTCCTAAAATCTCCTCTTTATGGGATTCAATTAAAACTTTCCTGGACCCTCTGCTGGGCCTTCAGGAATACTTTACTCCCGAGATCTGTCTGTTAGGGGACTTATCATTTATTAGAGTTAAGGTACGAAAGTTTCACATTTCTATGATTGCCTTATCAGCTAAGAAGCTTATTCTACACCACTGGAAAGATAAGTCCTCTCCATCTGTCCAGGAATGGGTAAAAGAAATTCTGTCCAATCTGCGCACAGAAAAAGCGATTGCTAGTCTCCACAACAGAATGGCAACATATACCAAAATCTGGGATCCCCTTCACTCTCTAATTTCTCTGGTTCAAGTCTAAGTATATCTCAGACTACATTGTCATGTAAGACCTTAAGTAAGGTGCTTGGCATTTGACTGGCATTAGGTTGAGTTACTGCAGTATGGGGAGGGAAGGGTGGGTCAGGCAGTTATTCCTTTATATTGCATCAGAATGTTAATGTCACTGTCATATTAATTGCCTTTTATTGTGGAAAATGTATCAATAAACTTTAAATTGGAAAAAAAGAAGAATAGCAGGACAAGAGGACACAGTATGAGATTAGAGGGAGGCCGATTAAGTGAGGAAGTTCTTTTTCACAGAAAGGGTAGTGGATGCATGGACTGGCCTACGTCAGGAAGTGGTGGATATGAATACAGTACAGGGTTTCAAACAGGCATGGGATAGGCATAAGGGAGCAATAGAGATGAGTATGAATAGATTGGCCATTGACAGAGCAAAGGCCAATGGCACATTCATAAGGTAGAAAAAGAAATGGGCAGATTGGATGGGCCTTGTCTTCCTTATCTGCCATCAGCTTCTATGTTTCTATGTTCTGCATGCTGGATATTGGAAGAAGAAGCAGAATCAGCATTTATATAGCACTTTTCATACACACTGCATCCCAGAATACTTTACAATTAAGTTCCTGGAAGTAAATGATTCATTAGCTGGTAGTAATCATTCCAAGGTTTGTTTTACATTAGAATTGGGTAAAGAGCAGAATCAAAGACCATGGTAGTGTACTTCAGAGGGCAAACTTCGGAGAGATGGCGAACATTCTCAGAAAACATACAGAGGATATCAAACTTGGGATGAGCATAAATAAAATGGGAAATTCTGAAGCTGGGCATCCTGGAGGCCATACAAACCGGTGCCAGATCCCAAAACAAGATGGCCCAAGCCAGAAAACACTGCTGGTTGACAGGGGTAGTACAGGAGGGGGTGAGGAACAAAAGAATGGCCTACAGAAGGTACAAATGTTCCCACAGTGAGGCAGACCTGGATGAGTACCACAGGCTCTCCAGGGAAGTCATCAAAACAGTTAGAGCAGCAAAAGCTCAGAAGGAGGTTAGACTAGCACAGGGGATTATGGGATGAAAGAAAGAATTTTTCAGATACATCAGTGAGTGAACAAAGGGTGGGGGCTGATCAATAGGCTAGGTAATGAGGGGGGATGGGTAAAGGGAGCAGTAGAGCAGGCTGAATTATTAAATGATTACTTCAGCTCGGTCTTTATGAGGGAACGGGATGGGCCACTACCTCAGGGAGGGGGTAGGGTTGGGGGCATGGGAGGGGAAACACTCGCTGATGGGGTAACAGAAGAAAGGAGGGTGAGGGAGGCCCTGAAGACATTGAGGGTGGATAAGGCCCCGCTTCCAGATGGCATACATCCCAGTGTTCTATGGGAACTGGTGGATGTCCTAGCAGACCCACTGGCAGATGTATTTAATTACTCTCTCCAATCAGGTTGTGTTCTGCATGCTTGGAGGATGGCATACGTAGTGCCCCTCCACAATAGTGGGGCTAGGGATGAAGCGGGAAACTACAGACCGGTCAGTCTAACCTCCATAGTGCGGAAGGTGATGGAGACCATCATAAAAGAAAGGATGGTGGAGTTTCTAGAGGCTTCTGGGATGCAGGATGACAAACAACATGGATTTGTCCTAGGGAGGTCATGTCAAGCCAACCTGGTTGAATTCTTTGACTGGGTGACAAGATCCCTGGATGACGGAGAGCCTGTTGATATTCTACATTTGGACTTCAGCAAGGCTTTCAGCTTGGTCCCACACAGAAGGCTGATCTGGAAATTGAGAAACCTAGGGATGGGTGAAAAATTGGTGGGGTGGGTGGCAAATTGCAGGCAGACAGCAAAGGGTGGTGGTGGGAGGCAAGGCCTCAACCCATGGAATGGTCATTAGTGGGGTCCCATAGTGCTCAGTGTTGAGACCTATCCTCTTCAACATGTACATTGCAGAAACAGGAGTGGGTGTTGGGATTAAGATAAGTCTATTTACTGATGATTCCAAGCTGGGGGAGGAGGTGAACAGTAGGATGGTAGGAGGACATTACAGGACAATTTAGTGAGGCTGGAAGAATTGGCACACACATGGCAAATGGAGTTTAATGTGCATAATTTCAGTGTTCTGCATCTGGGCAATAAATACCCTGGGTATAGCTACCAGCTAGTGGGAGTTCAGTTGGTAGTCTCCATCATGGAGAAGGATCTGGGGGTGATGACAGATACCAAAGGGCACAATTCTGAGAAGTGCAGGAGGGCAGCAGCCAAGGCGAATAGAATGTTGAGGTGTATATCTAGGGGTATAACATCCAGGAGCAGGAAAGTTATTCTTCCCTGTACAACTCATTGGTGAGGCCACACATGGATTACTGCATACAGTTCTGGCATCCTTTCCTAAAGAGGGACATTGCATTGCTGGAGAGAGTACAGAGATGGGCTACAAAGTTGATCAGTGGGTTGGGGGATATGGCATTATGTTGATAGACTGAGTGAGCTGAACATGTACTCCCTGGAGAACAGAAGGGACGGGGGGACATGATAGAGACCTTCAAATATCCGAAGGGAGTCAATAGAATGAAAACAGACAATCTGATAAAACTGAAGGGGAAGTGGACTATGAAAAGTACACAATCTAAAACTGGTAGGTGTCAAGTATAGAGGGGAGGTGAGGGGGCATTACTTCATGGAGAGGGTGGTGTCACGCTGAAATGCACTTCCTGATGAGCTGGTAAAGCTAGATACAATAGACAGGTTCAAGAGAGGATGGGACAGACACAAGCACTTGGAGAAGGTGGAAGTTAAAAAGAAGGGAAGGGGCAGGCAGGGAGGTGAGCAGGATCGATGGGTTATAGATGGAGATGGAGCAGCTACTGTACTTAATCATTGAGCTGCTTTTGGGAAGACATGCTAGACCATTTGGCCTAATCTGCTGGCAACTACTGTATGTATGCATGTGTAATCCCCAGGCCACTTTTTAACAAATTAGCACCCCACCCCTATTAAATCTGGACACTGATACCCATATACTGGCATTCCATTTACTTTTCAAAAAGGCTGGTACCACCCTTGATGTTGGGATGTGTACCTAGCTCATTTCTACAGGAAGAGAAGGGTGGTGGTACAAGAACATAACAACATGAACCTTGTGTAAAATTATAACCCAGGTCCTGGGTGGAGGCTGCTAGGCATATGCTAGATCTAAACTGCTGAGGGGGCCCCAGTAAATCCAACAACCAGAAGCAATAATCGGAATGTCCAGATCAGTAACTGGGATTGTGCAGAATAGTTTTATTCAACAGATAGAAATCTAAAACAGAAGTGAACCCCCAAGGGTCGGTCAAGGCAGAACAGGTACATTTCACACACTCTCCTTTCATACAGTACAGATCATGAACACACAAAAGAACATCTTCTTCCCATTTCCCAATGGTGCATCTAGTGGATACCTGTCCAGGCACCTGAACATTTTCATTCACTGAGTGCAGATTTTGTGAAATAAAGACACACACTGAGAACTCATCTTTGAACATAGGTACAATTATGTGAGACTCAGCCACGCACCTAAGCCTGTAGCACTGGCACTTTGCTCAGGTAAAACTGGTGCCCATTATGAATCAGTAAGCCCTGTCTTGTAAGTGTTCAGATGGCATTCCTCCTACTTTTCACACCAAATGACAGTCTCTGCCATTCTTCAGGGTTACATCACTGAACCTCCCTTTCCCCACTGAAATGCTGGTGGTCTCACACTTTCCATATCTGTCACTCACTGGGGTGACCAAAGAACAAAGTGCACTCTCCTGGGTGAACAGTTTAACAGAAAGTTCACTCTTCTGGATGAACTAGGGGCACTGACAGATGCAATATAACCTTATCTATGGGCACACACACCTCAGACTACGATTCCCCTAAATATGTGGCGATCTTGTCTCCTAGAACAGTACTCACAAACTAATTGTCCCGTTCACTATATATGGAACAACAAAAGGCATTTCTCCTGGGTTAGCAGATCAAACAGTCTCTCAAAGGTCCTTTCCAAGGCAGCTGAAACACACACAGAACCTTCAGGGAATTGCTTCTTGAATCCACTGAGGAAAAGCAGTTCCTTCCAGTTCACTGGGAGTAGCAATCAGGAAATCCTGCTGTAGAAAGATCTCCACCACTTCACTTGAAGCTGGAAATGACACTCCAATAGTGTGAGAAATGCTGGGCCCTCAACTCAGAGCCCAACTGCTACTCTTACCTTCACACTGAACACTGACTCACTACAGACTAACCTCATGAACATTCTAGTCTCCCCAGAGCAGCTGTACACACAGTGTGGCTTTTGCTGCTGCAAGAGTTTCAAATGACCTAGTCATTCTTCTCACAGGCTAGCTGAGTAAACAATGATGTCATTTTGCATGAAGCCCCTATTGAGCTCCCTACTAGCTGCCTACTACCTTCCTAACACTAATATTGATAGGATTCTAGTAACCCCAGGGGACTGGGTCATACCTCTCAACTGTTCCTGATTTTCAGGGACGTCCCTAATTTTGCCTCAAAATTTTACTCTGTCACTCCTAAAAATTGTGTTTCCGTGACCAAACAGCAGCAGTTATAAGCACAAAATAATGCCAAACATTAAAGTTATGGACTTGTTCTTCCTTAGAAAATGCATTTTACACTAAGCCATTTATTCTGCCAGCTTTCTGAGTGGATATCTCCAATTCTGAAGAAGTGTCCCTGATTTTGGTCCTTTGTCTCTGATTTATGAGGTAGGAGGTTGAGAGGTATGGACTGGTTGGTTACATATGTGTGTATGTATGTATGTAACCTCCTTTGACAAGTTTAACCCATGGTGTGTTGTTGACTGATATAGCAGTCCAGAGTTCCTATAATTTCAAATTCTGTAGTTAGCCTAAGGGGTAAACAGATCTGCTAGGCTCGAACTGGTATTCTAAAAATCAGTAAAAGAAGCAATCGGTTCAGGACTTTGGGAAGCAGAGTCTAAAATCTGGGAAATCACTGAAAAAAGGGACAGTTGAGAGGTATGCTGTCTGCAGCCCCACCTCGGAGTCATCTGTTTACAAAATGAAGGGACAGTTGAAATCTGGACTTCATATGACTGACCCCTCGCATAGCACACTTTTGATGGAGATAAGTGCAGTCTGACAATCAGTGACCAATGGACCTTACTGGGGGTTGGTCAGTGGGACAACATTAGAAAATTCTGGAATTAAGCAGTGGTAATACCCAAAGGCCAAAGGTCCAGTACAGGACCTAACCTGCCTTATTGTAGTTGGGATGGATAAGTAATATTTCACCACATAACCACTTATCCATACTAGTACATTCATTCCCCTCCACCAAATATCCCTTCTCCCCATTTCTGTGGGAATTTTCTCCTCTGGTTGTTGCCCGAGGTTTGTCACAGATTCTACTCTTCTTGACAAGCTCTGGTCTATCAGCCTCCAGGTAATGTTCTCTTCTGAAGTAGATAAGTTTGTTCATGCCAGCTTACCCAGTCATGGATTTTATCTGGCAAAATGCTGTATTACTGCTTGAGTACAATCAAATCCAAATCTCCTCTTTGTTGCATACCACCAAGTACAAAGTATCATAATTGTTGTACCAGCACTCTAGGTCATGTTCTAATTTTTAAAACCCAAGATGCAAAGGTTCCATTGGTAACTTTCTTTGGTTATTCTAACCCCATATCAGGAACAGTGGCTGTCTTTACCAGATCATTGTCTCTGGCAGTGGCATTAGTAAGTCTTCTTACACTTTAGCAATTTTAAATTAAGGACTTTCATTGACAACAAGGAGAAAGAGGGGGATGAGGAATGAAGCAAGTACCAGGTGAAGATGAAGGAGGCAAAGAAGGCAGTAAGGGGTGCAAAAGCAGACACAGAACTGCATATTGCAGAGGGGGCCTGGGAAGGGTAAAACCAGTCTTCAGGTAGGTAAGAGAATAAGAGAAGATAAGAGGGGGAAATATTAGGCTGATGGAGGGGCAAGGGCAGGATAAGGGGCAAGAGCAGGATGTGCAGAAGGCAGCCATTCTAAATAACCACTTCAACTCAGTATTCAGTAGGTGAGGCTGTACCTGAAGTACAATGTGCTGTACTGTTGCCCTTGCCTAAAAGCTATGTAAGTTTACTCGCATTTCTCATTCCCTCCCTCTCACTATCCCTCTATAACTACAATGCCTAACTGCAGGAGGGTTTACAGTCACCTGAACTTTCCTGCCCCCTTGCAGGGTTCATTGTATCCTAAAGGGTTCTCTTTTTGGGTCAGGCCTTATTTCCCCTCCTAGTTGTTAATCACACTCCCTCTCTTTCTCCCTCTCTAATCCCTACTCCAGTCACCTGTCCCCTTGCAGGGTTCCCCACAACCTGAAGGGGTCTCTCCGGGACACGACTCTGCACTATCTGCCTTCTCATCTTCTCTCTCCTTCACCCTTATTTCACGATATCACTTGTTCACTTATTACCATTGCACTTATTAATTGTTCTCACAAATTACATATGTATACAACACTGTTTGTAACAACTGCCTTAATTAATTGTAGGTTATGTTGATCTTTGTAACTTGAATGTAAAATGCCTCATCCCTATTGTACCCCTTCGCCCAGGTCACACCAGGAGATGAGCAACCTGTAGCTCAGTGTGCCCTCCTGGTGAAACATTTCAATAAATAAGTAAATAAAATTTACTGGAAATGGTCCAGAGAAGGGCAACTTAAATTTTCCAGCGTCAGCAGGGTAAGGTTTATGAGGAGAGACTAGAGCTCAACATCTATTCCCTGGAGGACAACATGAAGCAGAAGAATGTGAGCAATATTTTTAAGTACCTTATGGGCATCAACAAGGTGAACACAGAGAGTCTCTTCAGACTTAATGGGAACAAGTCCATTAGAGAGCAGAGACTAAAGCTGGGAGGGAAAAGATACAGAAGAGAAATAAGGAGACACTTTTTCACTGAGGTTGGTGGCCAAGTGAAATGAGTTTCTGGAGGAGGAGGATGAGGTCTCCCTGAAATCAGTGAAAGGAATAAAGGGAAAGTTACATGTGGGGTGGTGAGGGTGTTGGTGAGGAGGGTCAAGGGTGGAAGTGGTGGGCAGTGGGTCCCTCAGAAAACATGACCAGATCTTGGACCAGCTTTTGAACTATTGCAGGTCCCTCTGCAACTCCCTTAACCCCTTCTCACTGTCGATCCTAACAAAGAGCTTAGTGTTATCTGCAAAGAGACACTTGCCCTGTACTGCTTATGTTATGTCACTGATGACAATATTAAAGACATCTGTTCCCAGGACAGCTCCCTGCCTTACCCCACTCGCAACCTGTCTTCTCCTCATTTGACCCCATTTACTACCACCCCCAAGCCAACATCCAACCCATTTAACTATGCACTTTGCTGCTTCCAGATATTTTAATTTCTTTAATGACCTTCTTTGTGACACTGATTCAAATGCCTTGCTGAATTCAAAATAGAGTAAACCTACTTCTTAGACTTTATCCAATGTATCAAGGCCTACAACAAGGAAACCAGAATTTTGGGGTGTGTTGAAAGGGATATCACTAGCAGAAGAAACTAGGTAATACTTCCTTTCTGTAGATCACTAGTAAGATTACATCCAGAGTACTGTGCCCAATCCTGGAGTCCTCACCTGAGGCAAGACAGAGACAGCTGGAGACAATGCAGTGTAGAGTAACCAAAATGGCTCTGGGCCATCATGGCAGATCTTATGAGGATCAACTTAGAGCACTGAACATGTACTCGCTAGAGGCCAGAAGGGAGACTGAGGACATGACAGAAACCTTTAGGTTCCTAAAAGGAATAAACAAGGTAAACTGATGAACTATTTAGCAGGAATGGTGGGTCAAAGAGAAAGAGACATGAATGTTTGCTAATGGGAGGATTCTGGAGGGATGTAGGAAAGTTGTCTTTACCGAAAGAGGGGTTGTGCCGTGGAATAGCCTACCAAGAGAGGTGGTGGGCATAAAAATCACTAATGGGTTCAGCTATGACTGGGACAGATTAAATGGCTTAAAAGTTTCTCAGGGTGGGGGTTATCAGCAAGATAGGGAGAGAGATGGGGTAGATGAGGGTGAAAATCCTATCTGGATAATATGTCAAGGGGCAGAGTAAGGTAAAGCTAGGCAGACTGGAAGGACCAATGGTCATTTTTATTCTGATTTTAGAAGAAGTACATTAAGGAGATCAAAAGAGTTAAGCAGCTACAGCTCCCCTTCCCCCCTTCACTTACAGTAGCAGCTAGCTGAGAGAGCTAAATGGGAGGGGTATGCAACCTGTGAAAGCAGAGTCAGGTGTGTCCTAGCTCCATTTTAAGTCTCTTTTTGCTAGAGGCTCCCCCCCCATGCAAAGTACCAGTGCACAAAGGACACTGCAGTCTGTCCAATAAAGTCAGCCCAATGAGGCAGCCAGCAGCCAGACACTCTTCTACCCTGCTGACCCAAAGTGAAGCAAGTGTCACCCTTCAGAACAGTCTCTGTTAAGTCGACTGGCATCTGTCAGGAATCATCAGGGGAGTCAGCCATCAGCAAGGACCTCTACTTATTAGATCCCAGGTACACTTGTATTGTTTGGTGGTTGCATTATGGTGGGGAGTTATTTCTTTCAGTTGTTTGGGGGGGTTACACTGTGGTGGGTTGTTAATTTCATCAGTTGTTTGAGGGGTTGCATTGCGGTGTGGAGTTAATTCTTTCAGTTGTTTGGGGGGTTGCATTGGGGTGGGGAGTTAATTATTTCAGTCCTACCTTGTTTGTAAAAAAACAGTTGGGGGCTAGAGGTGGCGAGAGAAAGAGAAAAAAATATGTATGTCTTGGTTTTCCCATACCTTCATCTGTGGTGTAGCCATGGTACCTAATAATTATAGGGTTGTATTTGTGTTTTTTGAATCATACACTGTCACTGTATCTGGGTGTGCCCTACAGGGTAACTTATACATATCTGTGTCCTATGCAAAACCTGGTTGATAGCAGATACATCCTGTCTGGGTGTGCATTATGATCTAAACTAAGTTATTTTGAAGTTATGTTTCTCTCTCACTAAGACAGTTATTTTTAGGATAGGGTTCAGAGGGTGGCACTCAATTGTGGGGACAGTGGACACTCTTCTCCAGGAATATGCTCTGGAGGAAGGGGTGCTGCTCCATCTGCAGGACCACAGCAGGGCTCCATGCTCAGCTGGTAGCAGAGAGAAAATAAATATATCAGCTGTGTACTCAGCTCAGCAGGAGCTCACCTCTCGCAGAGCCACTACCTAAGAGACCCACTGGTCCAGAGGGATGGAGAGCGTTGTGGCCTGGGGGGAGCGGTTGCCATAAGAAAGTTGTTCAACCCAGTACCATCCAGACAGTGAATCACTTCATAACCATGGAGGAGGCTCAGGCACTTGACTCCACCAAGTTGGACTCTGAGTTAGTCAAAGGGAAAGGACAGGACAACAAGATGACACCCAATAGGGGCAAAGCTGTTAGGAAGGTCCTAGTGGTCAAGACTCAATGATGGGGGGTAGGAAGGATGATGGAAGAGGGGAAGGATTGGAGAGGGATGGTCTGATGCCTGCTGGAAGCATGGGCCATCCAGGAATTAAACAGATTAGGAAAGATTTTAGGGAGGAACTGGGTTGCTGGTACTCCTGGGTATCACCCATCTGGCAAACCAGTCAGTAGAAACAGTGAAGCAGAACTTCTTTAGATTGGGGGACAGATTGGCAGCACACTCAGTCTCCCTGGCCTTTTCCAAAGTCCTCCCCAGGGAGGGGAAAAAAAGGACAGGATAAGCAGTGCTGAAATAGAGGAGTTTAAAAGTTGGCTCAAGGGTTGGCATCAAGATATGGGGTACCATTTTGTAGGAGATTGGCAGGACTTCTAGAACAGGAGACTCTTCAAGGGTGATGGACTTCTCCTGACTAGAGAGGGTGCCAGTGTGCTGGGGCAGAAGATTGACATCTATATTAGAAGTTTAAACTGACTACAGGGGAGTCTAGGTTAAGGGGAACCATGATTGATGGTGAGCAGCAGGGGAAACTAGATTGTTCTCCTCCACATTCTGGGGGACTGTACTAGCAAGACAGTAAAAAAACAGCAGTAGTGTTTACAGGACCAAGGGAATGGACAGTACTGAGGGGAAAACAAAAGGCAAAAACAACAACAAGGGTAGGAGAAAACATGGAAAACAGAAGGACAGTAGCAAAGTTAGAGTAGGGATCAGATGGAAGGGGTATGCCTTAGTGCCAGGACCCTAGGTAACAAACTCAGTGAGTTCCAGGCGCTGATGGCAGGCACTCAAGTGGACCTTGTGGCCATCATGGAAATGTGGGCCACAGATAATAATGAGTGGGAGATAACAGTCCATGGGTATTCACTATTCAGAAAGCACTTAGGAACTGGTAGAGTGGGAGGAGTTGCCCTTTTGTCAAGCAGGGCATCATGGCTGTAGAAGATGGATGCATTGGGCTAGCAATTGGGAGGCTGAGTTAATAGGGGTGCACTTCAGCACAGCCTCAGGCAGGAAAGTATGCTTGGGGCTGATCTGTAGGTCTCAAGAGCAAGGGAAGGAAAGAGACAGAAAAGTAAGCTAGGAACTTGAAAGCAGGGTAGCAAAGGGGGAAGTAGTTGTGGTAGAAGACGTGAATCTGCCAGACATAGATTGTGATTTCCCAGTGGCCAAGAATGATAGGAGTCAGGCCTTGCTGGACAATTTCCAAGACTGTCTACTGGTGCAGCTAGTTTTAGAACTCACCAGGTAGACTCTAGTTCTTGGGGATCCAGTCTACTTCCCTACATGAATTTGCTCAACAACTAAATTCACAATGCCAACATCCTGACACCATTGAAAGCCCGACAATCAATCGACCAACACACTCACACCTAATTTTACCTGAACTCGGAAATAAATACTGTACTATCTCACAGCATTATACCTGAGCAGCATTATAAACAGATACACATTAGGGCTTGCAGCATTATGGGCAGGGCAGCATTACAGATCCCTAAAAGAAATCAGAGACAAACCTAAGCAGCATTATGGATCCCTTGCAGCTTAGCAGGTAGTATGTCGGGAACCATAATGGAGCTTGAGTCATTTTTCCTGATCTTGCCAATCAAAATATTAGGATGGTACAGATTGTAAGGGCACATGCCCAGGGAAGTGAAATCCAATGCACATGATTTTTTGACATGCATGCTCTTTACTTTTTCCGTCAAATGTAGGTAAATATAGGGTTTTCGGCAAGTTGAGAGAGTTTAATAAATGAGGAGCAAGGCACATAAAACATGTTTGTATCATGTTACTATTATTTTCAATGAAGTATCCTTTAAAATTGGTTATTTTTCCTTTAGCGTTTGAGAATGTAAAACATAGGAAACTATACCCACAATAAAGTCATTACCCATGTGGCAAGAATACTGTATGAGGAGACAGATTTTCAAACTGGTCAAATACTGATGCAGATGCAGTTTTTTACTGTTACAGGTAAATGTCAGAATTTCGGCAAGTCAGGCTAAAGTATGCATCAGGAATTACTGTGATGGGAAACTGAAGTTGGGAACTTGACAGTCAGGAAGATACATGTCGGGCAAACGTAACTAACCCATATTGGGATGGTCCAGATTGTAAGGGCACCTGCCCAGGAAAGTAAAATACAATGCACATGATTTTTTGATTCTACCAGTTTGGAACAGCTAAGAGATAAATAGTTAACAAAGCACATGAAGTAGTTAAATATCAAGTTTTAAAACAGATATGTTTAAGGAACTAATCGGTTCACAAAATAATGCAATGTTATATTCTCTGATAAGATTTTCCTTGGTAGCTACTTTAAAGAATGCAAACTAGCAGAATAACTTGATGTATCCATATATACACTAGTTATTATGATAATGTTTTAGTCTTTTTCCTGGATGTGTGGAACCAGTATATATTATTAAATTGCACAGTTAGTGCATATAATAAAAATTTCTACTATACTGTTTTTTTAAAAGATTTGCTAATATGTTTTGTCTTTTTCATGCATGTCAAGTCAGTTGAAAATACATGTTATGATTATATTATAAATCCTTTAATTCTTAAATTCTTGATTAAGATGTCTTAGCTGGAGAAATAAATCATACCCTTTTCTTTTGCTTTTTTATTGAGACCTGGGGCTCAGTTTTTCAAAGAATGACACAGGGCTGGCCTGAAGCCTATGCCACACATCTCTGTTCCAGCAGATATGCTATTCCTGTGTGCCAAAGCTGTACCCGATTATCAAAGCTTGGACAAAGTTGCAACAATTTTATTGTTTTACAGCAGCTTGTGCCAATTCCTGGGTGCATGCTCCATAAAAATTATCCCCAAAATTGATGCAAGGTAGATGAAAAAAGATGGTTTGTGTCAGTTGCCACATGGGATAGAAAATCCATTTAGATTGCCACAAAACTGGTGTGCCATATCTTTGACACACCTGTAGCATACATCAAGCAGTCCCTAAACTCATAATCATATTTAAATTCCAGTCACAAATGTAATACAGTTGATGACCTCAGTTTACATCCTTTTCCAGAGGAAAGCAGTCTCCATCATATAGTACAGCTAAATATCAGTTCAACAAAGAGATTCATTTGGCTCACAGAGAAAGTCAAGATAAAATGAAACTGTGCTGTAGTTTGAATTACTAATGCATACCTGACCAGCAGATGAAAGGAATTCAGTTTCAATGCCATCGATCTGCCTTTTTTTTTTTACAATGAATCCAAAAGAGGAAAAAATAATCTTCTCATTTGTTAGCTGGCATTTAGTCCCTAATGCCAATTGCCAAATAAATAAATATGTAAATAGATAAACAGATATATAGACAGACAGACAGACAGATCAATGAATAAATAATCAATGGCAATAAAAATGTAATTTGTGTTGTTCACAAATAGTTGGGTTATTTGAAGGAGCAGCAGAACTGCCTACAGTAAAACAACTCTTGCCTGGCTTAGTTGTGACAGAAGTAAACCTTTGTACTACCATGTGAAAAATTCAAGTTAATGTCCCAAGTCTGATTCCTCCTTCACATTCTAGAAGCAATATATTGATGCTAAAGGGTGAGGGTGACATTCATCCCGCTGTTCAAGCAGCATCATGTGAAAACAGCTAAGTAAAAACAGCGACCGCCGATCACCAAAAACTGCTAATACAAAACAGCCCGGTTAAATACAGCAAGTTTTGTTTTTGTGGAGGGCAAGCCCCCCAAACCCTGTCTTGTCACACCTCCCCTGGGGGGGGCTTTGCCACCCACACCCCCCTTCTTATATATACCAACTCCAGGGAGGATGCACCTCAAGGAGGGGGGCAGTTTTCAGTTGCTATATTTGACTTACCTGTATTGACTTAACTGTTATTATTTAGCTGTTTTCACTGGCCACCATTCAAGTACTTCCCACAGTCACTAATGTGAGTCCTGACTAAGCAATGATCCCTCCTGTAGAATGGTATTAATGTGTGGTTAAGATGATTGCCCAGGGGAGCTGGGTGTGTACATAAAAAAATGGGATATACCATCTGACATTTCAGTGATGACAACCTCAGACCCCCACATAAGTAGGAATGACAACGCTACCAGATTTTCCTGCTCCTCCTTTACAACAAGTGCAAAGCATCTTGTGTTGTGCATCCCAGTCCAGGCTCCACCTTTGGGGTTCACACACTGTGTTCAGAGATGGATCAGCATTCTGGTTAGTGGTAGGGAGAATGGACTGAAACCCAGATTGGTAGTAGCCTTGAGGGCTGCCAGCAAGAAAGAAATGTGAAATGTAGGTAAAGCATTGGAATGGTGGAAAGTGTGTATATAATAAAAATGAAACCGGCCTTTTTTGTTGTAAAATTATTATATCAGCCTAAAATATCATCACCATTTCTATGTTTTTTAATGTTTAAAACTGCATTTCCCTAAGAAATGCATACTATAGGTATGTACTCCATTTCCCTCTCATATGGATGGTGTCAATTTCCATATAGTCCACAGAACTAATATTGTCAGGTTCACTCAAAAACCATTAACAGCTAAGAAATTATGGAGTTATTGAGAACCAGAATTAGTGATTTACAGGGTGTCAACTTACTAAAGAGTGCAGTCTAGACAGGAAGAATTAAATTCTTTTAGGTCTTTTTTGTAAAGAAATGGCTGATAAATGGTGCAAGTTAGTGTAGCCAAGACTAGTCACCCTATTTTTCATTGTCATTTTTACATAAGGGCATATAAGGAAGTTCAAAATGTTACCTGGGCTAGAAAAAATAATACATTTCTGATAACAGTTAAGTGAAATGAGGCCAGTTACTCATCAAATAATACAGCATTCAGTACTTTATTGTAGTCTGTATAACTAGACACTAAAGCACGACCCTGAAGTTTTGTGGAATTACTGTTCAGTTCTTTAGGGGAGTGACCCAAGTAATTGACCCTTCTTGGTATAAGTACACATTCAGTTCTATGATGTGTGCACTCTGCCATAGGCATGTGACTTCTCCAGCTACTTGCAAGCAACCCATGTGCTCTATTTTTTGGTGGAAATGCTTACAAATTGCCTCTGAATCTTGTAGCACTCTGTAGGTACTGCATAATCTCAACATGGTTGGCTTCTGTCACACAAACTTCATTTAAACTTTCAGGAGACTGGATTTACTGAGACTAATAGCATTTTCTTTTGTAATTGGTTTAAAAGGCTGGAATGTGTAAACATATGTTTACCCAGCTGTTATGTTGCTAAGCTGTGTTATAAAAGTTAATATAGCATTGATCTTTATGCAATAATTGAAAGAGTTATAGAGATAGAGAAATGCAGGTTTACAATATGGAATGGAGATAACAGATATTGGCTATTATGCAGAGATGCATGCTGGATACAGGAATTGAAAACCGTAGCAGAAATAAGGCTTTCTAAAGAAATTAAGAATGCTGCATATTCTGCTACAAACTACTGCTTCTATCAAGAAAGACGAGTCTCTGTGGGGTGTCTGTTACAGAATAGGATGCTCCTAATATGATTTTTTCATCAGACGAAGATGAAGTAAGGCTGAACTGTTCTGGCTGCCCAATCATCATGGGATGCATCTCTTATACTATAAGAGACACAGTGTGATGGCCTATGAACTTAGTATAGATCATTAAAGTTAGCTACAGTGATTTATGTTAAGTTTTATGTATGTATTCATTTTTAATTTCAACAGTTATAGACATCGCCCTTCTCCTAGATATGAAGTAGAATGATCTAATCCTAACATTCCTGCATTGGAAACTACTGTACACAGGATAAGATGTATAGCTGCTATGTGAGTTAATTGTATGAAATAAAGTCCATGATTTAACATGAATTCCAATATATATTCCTGTATCTGTAAGACAGATTTGACTAAAATCCCTGCAAATACTCTGTCTTGCTTTTGTTTGTCAAGCATTGGACTGTAAGTGAATGTTTTAGGTATTTAAAGGTGATAGGAAACAGTTTTTACTCCTGTAGATGCCCTCCAGTTGTCCTTTTATTGGCTACACAGTATTCTGATATTTTTTTTACCTTTTTTTGTTAAATTAATAATCTAATTTTGTTGCCTTTTTAACTGCCCTGAATCTCTCTTTCTTCAGCAGTTGCTTTCTCACTTCATACTGCCTGAACATTGTATGACATCAGAGACTCTCATTCCAGGCCATTCAGATAAATAGCATGGAATGAGATTTATTGATGTCATAGAATGTTTTAGAAATATGAAAATCAAGTGCAGTAGCTGGTGAGGAGAGTGGAACTCCATGTAGATCTGAGGGCACCACAAAGCTAGATTATTTATTTATCAAACAATGATCAAAGCATATCAGAATACATAACTGGCATTGAAAGAAGATGGAAGGGCAGATACATATGTAAAAATAATTTCCTATCTCTTTTAAGGCTCCCATATTCAAGTAGTTAGACTGGCACTAACTGGTTTAGTGCCATGCTAACCATGAATAGTGTGAGTTAATGGGGTTGGGGCTATATCCAAAGGCCCTAAATGAGCTGTGATGACCCAACAGTGTTGCTGCATAGAATATTCCACTGCATCAATGTAAATGATGGATCCTCCATGCATACTGGGCACAGTGGTATATTCAGTGATTTCACCAGCACTAAACAGCCTTCGCTACAGTGCTGTTTAATGCTTCCAATACCCTTCCCTTATCCCGGAACAGCACTTTCTTTCCCCAACTGATTACACATCCCTCAATCTACAGCAAAAGCCCTTGTGAGCTAGTGGATCCTCTTAATTTCCCTTCCTTCTATGTATCTTAGTTTCCTAGTGGTCTAGTGGAAACCCCGACCCCTCAACTGCCCAGTCTGCTGTCTTCTAACTTTCTGGTGGTCTGTTGTTTTACCTCTGTACTGTACTTTGTCCTGCTGTATTTTTTATGTAACCCACCAGGTCACATCAGAAAACGAGCAGTCCCCGCTCAGTATGCCTGCCTGGTTAATCTCTTAAATAAATAAATAAATAAATAAATAAATAAATAAATAAATAGTGGTCCCATGGTGCAGTGGTAGCAAGATCATATCATAATTAGTGGGTCTGTCATTCAAGTCTTCTCTTGGATTAATTCTTTTTGAGATTTGTTGGCAATTTTTCATTTTTTCTAACGAGAATACTGTCATAAGAAAAAAAATCAGTTGATTTTGTTATCAATGTTTTCTGGACCAGAGCAGCACTTTCTTATCCTAGATTATTGGACTATCTAATTAGTTATACTATCTACTGTTCCAATATGCCAGCTGTCATATTGGTAACAATCTCCTGTTAAAACCAACATTTGACTGTTTCAAGATGAATGCCTCAATGTGTTAAATTGTTTCTTTCACAAAGAACACCATGTGAAGCTATGTTTCTGCACCTGTTTAATTTTGCTTATTTTTTTAGTTTCATGATCAGTTGTGCACGATGAATAAAAAAGATGACAGAAGAATTTGTGACAACCACTGTTATTTGAGCTGGAAACTAAATACCTGCAAAAGGAAAGAAACAAGAGTTAATGTCAAATATTATTTCAGCTATCTAAGATGTTAATATTGTGTTACGCTTTGTCTCCTTAACTTATTTAATAATATTTATTAATGAACTACTTTACATATTGCACACACACTTTATTAACCAATTAATGGTATTGTATGGTGCAGTAATTTTCTAACCATGGTCAACCTCTGATGAAACATTTCTTGGTTCAAAATGTGTGATGCTGCTGTTGCACTCCTGAATGCCCACCATGTGGTAATGTCCATGATTTTTTTTCCAGTTTTATATCTGTATTAAAATGAAATATAATATATATATATATATATATATATATATATATATATATATATATACACATTTTACTTTTTAATGGTAGGGTACATCCACTACCCATGAGGTTGTACTAGTGCGGTGTTATTTTCCAATGTAATCATTCATTCAGAACTTACCTCAGAATGCAGAGAATTTGTCTGTGCAGCATATGACCATTTTAATTTTGTTACAGGTGCATGATACATTTTTCAGGGTGCTTGGGAAGAATAGGGGGCTAAGAACCAGTGGGTGGTTGGGTGGGGGAATATTTACTTAAACATCAGGGTCTGGACAGGTACCATTGAGGGGGACAGATACCCCAGGTGAGGGGTGGGTGGGTAGGAGGAGGGGATGATAGATGTAGGGATTACAAAGAGAAGGGTACTAGATGGGTTGAGGGCATTAAGGGTGGACAAAGCACCTGGACCTGATGGCATTCACCCTAGGGTACTAAGGGAGTTAGCAAAAGTCCTGGTGGGGCCACTGGCCAACCTGTTCAATACCTCCCTGGACATGGGATGTGGACCACAGGACTGGAGAATGACCCATGTGGTGCCCATCCACAAAAGTGGCCCAAAGGATGAATCAGGAAACTATAGGCCAGTGAGTCTCACCTTAATCATGGGAAAGCTCATGGAGACCATACTAAAAAGGAGGCTAGTGAGCTTCTTGGAGGAAAACGGTCTTCAGAATCATCAACAGCACAGATTTATAGTAAGCAGATCCTGCCAGAAAAACCTTGTAGATCAGTGCAACTGGATGAAGTGAGAACTGGATAAGGGCCATGCAGTGGATGACCTATATTTGGACTTCAGCAAGGCCTTGATTCAGTGCCACATGGGAGGTTGGGGTGGAAACTGGAATATGTGGGAGTAGGACTAAAAATGATGAAATGTATCACAAACTGGCTAAAGTTAAGGCAGCAAAGGTTGGTGGTGGTGGGGTGCCCCTCGTAACCAAGAGTGGTGATGAGTAGAGTATCACAGGGATTGGTACTGGGACTGGTGCTGTTTGGGATTTTTATTGCAGATATCTCACACAGGATCCAAAGCAAAATCAGTCTGTTCACAGATGATACCAAGATGGAAGCTGTGGCTGATGATGTGGAGGGGTGGAAGGGGTTGCAGGAGGACCTGACTAAGCTTTAGGAGTGGGCAGAAACATGACAGTTGGGGTTCAACACCAAGAAGTGCATGGTTCTGCACTTTGGAGCCAGGAACCAGGGAAGGGGTTATCACTTGAATGGGATACAGTTGGGGAGCTCCAGAGTGGGGAAGAACCTAGGAGTGATCATTACGGGAGCATGAACAACTCTGCTCAGTGCAGGAAGGCAGCAGAAAAAGCCAACAAAATGCTGGGGTGTATTGCGAAAGGGATCTCCAACAGAAAGAGAGAGGTTATCCTGCCACTGTATAGGTCATTGGTCAGGCCCCACCTGGAGTACTGCATGCAGTACTGGTACCCATTCCTGAAGAAGAACATTAGATTGTTGAAGGGGATGCAGTGAAGATCCACAAAGATGATCCAGGGATTTAGTTTTATTATTTTATTTATTTTTTTATTTAGTTTCTGTTGACCAGGTAAGTGCACTAGACAAATCCTGCCTATTTTCAGGCACGACCCGTGGGAGGGGAATACAGATGAATGCCAACTGACCTTGAACCAGATTAAGCTCTTGGTGGTATTTTTTTTTTTTTTAGTGAATGAGGGAAATTTGGCAAGGACACTGGGGAAATTCCCCATCTCTTTTCAATAAGTGCCATGGGATCTTTAACATCCACCTGAATTACCACCAATCCAGGCAGATGGGACCTCGGTTTAATGTCTCATCCGAAAGATGCCACCTCAGAAGTGCAGCACCCCTCTCATGCTGCACTACAGTGTCAGTACTGGGATATTAACCCAAGTGCCAGATGTGGGAACTGAACCCACAGCCCTCTGATCTCCCAGCATCAGAGGTGAGTGTGCTACCTACGGAGCCACTGACACTGACATTGGAAAGCAAGCCCTAAAAGGACAGGCTGGGAGAGCTGAATATGTATCCACTGTAGGAGAGGAGGGATGGGGGGATATGATCGAGACCTTTAAGTATCTGAAGGGGACAAACAAGACCAACACAGAAGGGATTTTTCAGATGAGAAGGGGGAGGGACACAAGAGGTCATGGACTGAGATTGGAGGGGGAAGATCAAGAGGAAGAAAAGGAGATATTTTTTCATGGAAAGAGTGGTGGAAAAATGGAAAAATGGAACACCTTACCAGACAAGATAGTATCCTGTAAGGTGGTGAGCAGTTTAAAGAGGAGTTGGGACAGGGTAAGGGTAAGGGATACTGGGGGTGGGGGGGGAGGGGCAGCTGTTAGATGAGGGACTAGCTACACACTCGAACAGACTCGATAGACCATGAGGCCTGTTTCTGCTGGCAATTTTGTATGTTCATATGTTCATAGGTAGTGGGAGGTGGTTGGAGTTTTTAATTTTTTTGTGCGAATCGGGGACAAGGTGTTACCTATAATTTAAGAAGGCAGCAAACATTGCGAGGAAAAGGGAGGAGGGGATAGTCATGTGTAACAGTGGATAAAGGGTAGAGATGGGGAATTTCCCCAGTGTCCTGGCCAAATTTCCCTCATTCACTAAAAATACCACCAACAGCTTAACCTGGTTCAATTTCAGTTGCTTACCATCTGTATCCCCCCTCTCCCCCTGGTTACCACTGAAAAAGGGACTTCTAGGCCCAGTGGGTTTACTGGATCAACAAAATTCAAACAAAACAAACAAACAACAAACAAAAGGAGTGAGGGGAAAGCACTTTCAATGATAATATGGCTGGTAGTTATTTATGGCACAATGGGTAGGAAGTAGTGATGTTTGAAGTCGGCAAAATTCACTCTGTGAAATATTTTGTGAATTACGCTAAATTTGAGGAGTGAAATTCATGAAATTCAACAATTTGTGGAGCGCAAATTGACCCTGATGTGTGGAATATCTCAGGTGAAATTCCACACTTCATGCAAAAGCTATGGTCTGTCTACTAGTTGTGGACACCCCACTCCCCGCCAATCACTGGCCCAAGTGTAAAAACAAATAATGTAAATCCCTGGTATTTAGTGGTCCTCCTGCCAATCACTGAAAAAAAATACATTATTTAAATAAATCCCTGGTGGTTAGTCCCCCCACTGCCGATTATCGAAAAAATGTATTATTTATATATTATTTTTAAATCACTAGTGTCTAGTGATATGTATCCTTTTTAAATCCCTTGTGTGCAGTGGTTCCCCCCCCCACCACCACCACCAATTACCTGCCCCAATGGCATTTGGCAGGGGGGCCACTAGACACCAGGGATTTAAATAACAAAATATTTCTTTTTACATTGGGGCTGGCGATCAGTGGGGGGGAGACTACTAGACACCAGGGATTTGAAGGATTCACCAGTTGTATTTTCTTCTTGCTTAGGGTTTTTTATGTACAATTTGTGCTTAAAAAAAAAGAAAGGTGAAGTTACAAATGGCGAAGTGACTTTAATTGGGACAACTTCCAAACTGATTCGAGGAGGCAAATTTGGTGACTTTGCCAAACATTCACCAGTGACATAAAACTTCACTACATCTCTAGTAGGAAGTGGGATTTGTGTTTTAACCTTTTTAGACAAGCACTTCATGTAGTTCTTTGAGGGTGAAGTGTCACTTCAACAGTCAAAACATTTCACAAAGTGACACTTTGCTAGCTCTTACCTGACAAAGTGCAGCTTCACAGATAGTAGATTTGTCAGAAACTTGGAAACATAGACTTTGACATCAGATAAGGACCATTTGGCCCACCTAGTCTTCTCATTTCCCTACCTGTTGGATAAGCTGCAGATCCTAGTTAACCAACAGCCTACTTCTTCCTACCACTCACCAGAGTTGCCTTATGTCTGTGCACAAAATGTTTGGCACTTTGCCAGATGAAGAAATACATTAAAAGCTTTGTAAAGTAAAGAAACTTTGTGAAGTTCATTTGAAGCAAAGTTCTCCCAACTTTGCACATCTTTAATTGTGAATAAGGCACCCTGAGTCCAGGAGTGGACATTTCTCCTTTCCAAATTAGTGTCCCTCATTTACTCCATCCTGTGCTGGATCCATTATCCCTAGTTGCAGTAACTGGTCATTATAACAGAGTATATAATATATTAATTGCAAAAAACTTTGTTAATGCACTTCTTAGGGTTAAAGTCACAAAAGTTGGGAAATGTAGTGTTAGGGTTCTCCACCGTTCTGTCTATATTTTAAACAGCATTTCTAGCATAGTCTTCTTTTTCCTGCATGATTTTATAATATCCCAGTTCATACCTAGGTATTTATTATTAACTGTTTCTATTTTTGATTAGAATATTTCAAAGAGTATATATATATATATATATATATATATATATATATATAGCGTGATAGCACCACTATAGTTAGGGTTCAGTGGTCATTTACACACTAAAGTCAAAGGTTTTTGCATTAATAACTTTGAACTCATTCAATGGATTTGCCTGAAATTTGGTACGTACTTTAGGGCATGATAGATCTCTTGATTTCCCAAATTGCATTTCGGTCGGAGTGCCGGTCTTTGTGTACGAAAGCACTGAAAAATGCAAAATTATCCTTGGCACATTTTGGCATTCTGAATGTGGTCCTGCATGGCCATTTTGTGGTATGCCACTCTGAAAGATGGCTCATTTGAAAGAGCTTTGGTGGCCGAACATGCCACTTTTTGTTTGGTGAAAAAATATTAAGGCATTCAAAAGTTATAGCAGTTTTAAGTTCCCATTATAAATTGAAAGGAAAATTTATATGTATGTTTTGCGAACAAAGCATGGGGTTCTGGCCATCTCATCCCACCTGGCGGTCGAAGAATTTGTAGCATCGCATTTCAAGAATCTTTGTTCCTGAGAATTTTTTCAAATTCTTTGATCATGAGGTCCGTCAACTTGTTTTCAGTTTTATGATCTCACAAACACAAATATCTCGGCTCAGGGGTCACTTCTGAAGTAAAACTTTGATGGATTTTACTCAGGGGACCCCGATCTATCGAGCTATGACTTTGGTTCCATCCAAATCGGTCCAAAAATAGAGTTATTAGTTTTTAAATTCTTCATTTGAGGCTTGCTGATGATCTTTGATCGCAAGCCTGCAAATTCTTTGATCGTGAGACTCTTTGATCGCGATCATGCATCACGAGTGAGGGACGAGATGGCCAGATTTTAAATTGGATTTTCATTGCCCAGGGGTGCCTATTAAGTAATATAAGGGCAGATTTTGCTCAGGGGGCTTCACTCTTCCACATGTCAATAAAAAAAACTGTAGTTTTTGTTATCCCTGGTAGTCTAGCAGCCCTCTCCCCATCATGGCAATGTACATAATGATTTCTCTTATCCCTGGTAGTCTAGTGGCCCCCCACAATGAGTATCAGATAAATATATTTATTTATTATCCATGGTAGTTAAGTGGCCCCCCATGTGTCTTTATGTATATTTTTTAATTATAACCCTGATAGTCTAGTGCCCCCCACCCCCAATCTGTAGTTCTTTATAATTAATATTGCTTCTGGCTTGGTGGCACAGAGGGCTGAAGTGCTGAATGCCACACCTCGCATCACACCGGCGACCTGGGTTTGGGAGTGGACCCAGGCAGCTGGGGTTTGGCAGGGGGGAAGAGATTGAGCATCTGGAGGACTGCTTTCTCTTCCTTGGGGTGGGTTAGGGAACCTATCACTCAATGAGTGCCCTCTGGCAGAGGCTGGTGGGTATCTGAACATAGCATTATGGCATAAGCCGGGGGGGAGGAGCCACAGCTCGCACTGCCTTGGTAGCAGGGCTCCACAGGGGACATAGCACACAAAAGAACAAAACCCCCCTCACCACTAATAGGTGATGGTGCCTCCCTCCAAGGACCACACTCCCAGATATGGGTTCGGCTCTCAGGCTATCCCCCTCCTCTCTGGTCCAGTGTCTAAATACTTGGAAAAAGAGTGCCCTGGGAAGGGGCGGCCATTCCCTGGAAGGCAGACCTGGGGGATGCTCGGTGCTGGAGAGGAGCCTGTGACCTCCGAACCACATTGGGAGGTAGAGACTGAGGAACAAGGAGGTCGCCGGAGAAAGATCAGTGGTGAGTGGTGCCAAAAACAGAGTTAAAAAAAAATAATAATATTGCTATCCCTGGTAGTCTAGCGGTCCCCCCTCCCATCATAATAAAATAAATTTAAATTTAGCAATGCCTGGTAGTCTAGTGGCCCCCACCCAGCCCTGACATTCCACCCAGTACCCCACCCCTTCCCCAGCAGTGACTGGCACAGCCCTCTCACCTACATGGCCAGCCACCAGACTGTGTATATTACTAGCGGCATTGAAACATGCTAGGAAATTATTTCTGAGCACCTGTTTCAATTGCCACCGTAATACACATAGCCTCAAGGCTGGCCATGGAGGTGAGAGGTAGGGATGTGCCAGTCACCAGCTGGGGAAGGGTGGGGATGCTGGGTGGGCTGGCAGGGCAGGGTGAGGGGTGGGGTCCACTAGACTACCAGGCATTGCTAAATTTAAATTTATTTTATTATGATGGAAGGTGGACAGCTAGACTACCATGGATAGCAATAATTTACAAAGAACTACATATCGGGGTGGGGCACTAGACTACCAGGGATATAATTAAAAAATATATATCAAGACAGATGGGGGGCCACTAGACTACCAGGGATAAGATAAATCATTATGTACATTGCCTTGATGGGGAGGGGGCCGCTAGACTACCAGGGATAATAAAAATGACAGTTTTTTTATTTAACTTAATAGGGCACCTCTGGGCTACAATACACTATTTTTAAATCTGGCCATCTCGTCCCTAGCTCTTTGTTCATGAGCAAGCAATTTCTTTGACCGCCAGCATGCAAATTCTTTGATTACGAGATTCTTTGATCGCGATCATGCATCACGAGCGAGGGACGAGATGGCCAGGTTAAAAAAAATATTTTCTCGGCTCAGGGGTGTCCTAGGAAGACAAATGAGAGTGGGTTTTACTCAGGGGGCTTCATTCTGATGAATCAAGGCAGTGGATTACCGCCATTGTGTAAATTTTGTTAAATACACTAGTTTTTATTCTTTGATCATAACCATGCAAATTATTTGATTGCGAGATTCTTTGATCGCGATCGTGCATCGTGAGGGTAGGATGAGATGGACAGATTAAAAACTCAGTTTTCTCAGACTTCGGGTGCTCTAGGAAGTCAAATGAGGGTGGATTTTGCTCAGGAGACTTTGTTATGTCAAACAATGGTAATGGTTTACCACAATTCTTTCAATTTATTAATTATAAAAGTTTTTATTCTTTGTTCGTGAGCCTGCAAATTCTTTGATCGTGAAATTCTTTGATCGCAATTTTTGATCGTGAGGACAGGACAACATGGGCAGATTTTTTGTAATGGAATAGATAGGGAAATTTTACCAAACTTTAACATTTAATATCTCAGAAACGGTTTGGTCTTTTTGCTTGAAATTTAGAGGGTGTTTATGGCATGTCCTGTAGATGTGCATTATGGTGTTTACATATTGGTGAAAGTTTATGTTGCAGAGATATTGTGTGATGCACTTTATGTGTTGCAGACAGTGTTTTGCTTGTGGTGGTGGCTTGAAATTGATAAAATACCTAGCCTTAGTGTCATGGATGTAGTTTTCAGTCATTGTCTGTGTTAAATGGCAACAGGTGAGGAACTGTGGCAGTCTGACGAATGAAAATCTCATAAGTTAAAATGTTATATCTCGGACACGGTTTGGTCTTTTCACTTGAAATTTGGAGGGTGTTGACAGCATGTCATGTGGATGAAAATTACAGTATTTCCATGTCAGAAAAGTTTTTTTGGTGCAGATATGGCATGGTGCAGTTTACATTCTGCGGACAGCGTTTTGCTTGTGGTGGTGGCTTGAAATTGATAGGATACCTAGCCTAAGTGTCACGGATGTAGTTTTCAGTCATTGTGTGTGTTAAACATCAACAGGTGCAGAACTGTGCCACTCTGATGAATGACAATTTCAAATTTTGATATGTCATATCTTGGACACGGTTTGGTCTTTTTACTTGAAATTTGGAGGGTGTTGATGGCATGTTCTGTATATGTTAATAGAGGTGTTTACGTGTCAGACAATATATTTTTTGTGGACATATTGTGTGGCGCAGTTTACATTTTGTGGACAGCGTTTTCTATTGTTCTACTAGATTAACATTTGTTTGGTGGCTGGCCTTGCTGTTGTGAATATACTTTTTAGTCATTGGGTGTGTAATGTGGCCTGACACTTACAAGTTGGTGAGCGCGCGGGGCCCTTGTGCAACTTTCTACTTTTCTATTCTTTCTTAAAAAGTAAGGAAATTCTATGCAAAAAACTTTGTTAATGCATCAGTTAGAGTTTTTCTACAGTGAAAAAAGTGAGGGAATTTGATTTTAGGGTTCCCACCCCTTTTCCCCACCCAGCCGCCCCCACCAACAGGCATCGGGGTGTGCATTGGGATCCATGGCCCTAACTCTCACCCATTCTCCTACACTACACCACCCCAGCTTGTTTACACATGGGATGGGGTGAGAGTTAGGCCAAAGACCCCAATGCACACCCGATGCCTGTTGGTGGGGGCGGGCTGGGGTGGGGTGCAAGGGTGGGAACCCTAAAATCAGATTTCACTTTTTCATAGTAGAAGAACCCTAACTGATGCATTAACAAAGTTTTTTGCATAGAATATATAATATATATATATATATATATATATATCTATAAATAAAAGCTGTACAAAACACTCGACTTTTGGTAGGGGGTCCCCGACATGGCTGACAGCTGGCCAGTGGGTCCCCAGTCCAACAAAGGCTGACACCCACTGCTTTTTAGTACGGACCAAATTCTTTTTTCATTCTGACCAGCTATCCAAAAGACTGTATTTAGCATGCTCATAACCCACATTTAAAAATGTTATAACTTTGGAAGGGATTAATATTGTTTCATCAAACAAGTGAGAGGCACCACTGTGGCCCAATTCCTTTCTACCCTGAAAACTTCAGACCAAAATTCTAAACTGTCTGGATACTAAGAGATGACAAGCAAAAACCAAAAAAACAGTAAAAAAAAACTAAATGTTTCCTCCTTTTTTTCACTGCCTGCGTTTCAGAATCCATGCATCCAACTGGATCAGAACTTGGCACACCAAGAGATCTAATCCCCCCCCCCACCTAGACAGTGCATTCAAAATGTCATTCAAATCCAACAAACAGTTGCACAGCTATTAAAGTTCACATTTTGAGGTTTACCATAGAACCCCATGCTTAATCATAACTATAGTGGTGCTACTGCAGCAGTATAATCCATCACATTCCCTACACCCATCAAACTCATAACACTGCAGCACAGGGCTTGGTAGGGGCCAGAAGGGGGTTTGAACTGAGCCCCTCTTGTTTTTGAGTTGGCCCTTTCAAATCTCTGTGATCTACATACTCTTATTGCTTGCTGTCCCTCAGGAGGAAAGGGTGTACTGAGGTGGGAGTGTTAACAAAGAACACCTGAGCCCAATGAAGTGGGAGGGTGGGCAAAGGTAAAAAAAAATCTTGGTTTGATTCTGCCTGAGGCTGGACTGCAAGAAAGGTTTTTAAAACTAAGCACAAGCTCTTTTGTTTCATTTGCTGAAGTAAAGCTGTTTCCATTTAAATTTAAACTGGGGACTGAAGTTTTCTTTCTGTGAGTGTTGCCCAACAAGAAACCCAGTTTGCAACCCTGTTACACATGATTGACTTTAGTGGTGGGATCAGACTTCCCCTTGTCTAAATAGGGGTGAGATGGATTTGGAAAAAGTGCTGAAATGGCTGACAGAACAGCAAGTGCCACAGACCCAGATGTAAGCACAACAGGCCTAGATGCTAAATGTCTGGATGTCTCAACAAACATAACTGCAGGCTCAGAGAGACTAACCAAAGGTGCAAAATGTCCAGAAACAAAAGGATTGGATGGCCCAGCAAGCACAACTGTAGGCTCAGATGAGATCAGAAGCAGGTAAAATAGCAGATGCAGACACCAGAAACAGCAAGAGTTTATGAAGCAGGTGCCCCAGCTCCAGGTCACAGGGAATCCAGCTGCTAAAGAACACCCCTCCATGCTAACAACAGGCATTTGTCAATGCTGAATGTTTGCTTGCTGGTATTGGCATTGGTACTGCATGAGTTAGAGAGACGCATAATAGGACTGTCAGTGAAGTATTCGATTAATGCCAATCCCCACTGCAGAAACTGACAGGCATTGGGCTGTACCTTTGTGTTATCAGCAATAACACTTATGCCATTCCACCTCACCCTACCCTGCAGACACTGACAGGTGTCACGGTGTGCCTGGGTCCTTTGGCCCTTATGCTCACCCCATTCCATAAGGAAATAAGTTGAAATGGGTGCAGTATAGGAGAATGTGGTGAACATTAGGGCCGAAGACCCCAAGGCACACCTTGATGCCTGTCAGTGGCTGCAGGGTGAGGGTGGAATGGCATAAGCATTATGGCTGAAGACACAAAGGCACACCCCAATGCCTGCCAGTCCACATAGAGTAAGGCGTTATGGTTGGAAACCCAAATGCCCGGGGTGTTTGTTGGTATTTTCACTCCAGGTTTTCAATATGGGCTTTTTGGGACCCCACCTCATGAACAGTGGCACTATCATTCATTACTCAATCCTGAAAGATGATTTCACACAGTGAATGCACCATTCAGTGCAACAGCTGCAAAAAGACATTTTGGGCAGGATGTGAAAAATGACATCTGTACTGTTCATGAAGAGGTGTGAAAAATAGCAATGTAGAAACTCCAGAGTGAAAATATGAAAAAGTGGTGAAGTTACATGCATGCATAGAAATTGCACAACGCACGCTCATAATGCAGTCAATTTTTGGAATTTGTTCACTAAATTTTTAACATGGCCTTTTCGGGACCTCCCCTCATGAACAGTGGCACTGTGATTTCATTAATTTGTCCCAAAAGTTCATTTCACACAGCGATTGCACCTTTCCACACCACAGGTGCGAAAACATGTTTCATGCAGGATGCAAAAAATGTCAGCTGTACTGTTCATAAGGTGTGAAAAAATGGCAATGCTGGAAATTTGGAGTGAAAATATTAATAATTGGTGAAGTTAATAGCGTGTACAAACTGGCAACACACACTCGTAATGCAGTAATTTTTGGGAGTTTTTTCACCAAACTTGCGTCATAGGCTTTTTGAGACCCCACCTCATGAACAGTGGCACTGTCATTTTGTTAATCAGTCCCAAAAGGTGATTCGACACAGTGACCACGAAATTACCTTTCAGGACAGATTAAAAAAAAAAATGACAGTGTAAGTGGTCACAAGTTGGGGTCCCAAGAACACCATGTTGAAAATTTGGGGCCAAAACTCAAAACAATGGCTGAGACATGAATCTAAGTTGAAACCCCCCATTGACTGCCATTATAGGGCTTACTGTGATTTTCTTCAGTTTGCGGTCGACTTTTGAAGAGTGCAGACATGTTCCCGGTCCACAGAAGATCGCAGTGCTGGATCTCCAAAGGTAAATAAGGGGAAGGGGGGTGTAGGGATTTGGGGTGCACAGAGGGAGGATGCAAGTTGTGGGAGGGAGACTGGCAGGAATGACAAGGGACAGTTTTCTTTTTTTTGAGGTTAAAAATAAAATACCTTGTTGTATTGTTTTCTTTTTTACAGGTGAAAACAAAATGGATTTTGGCACACTGAGGTGGGATCCCAGTGTGCCAGACTAGTGGGGGGGGGATTAATTCTAACCCAGGATTGGGCACCACAAGGTTAGCTGACAAAAAGGGGGCATGCGAGGCCTGTTAGACACCCGGAGTGGGCATCCCAGTGTTGGAAAAACATAAGAAGTACTTTGACACACTGAGGAGGGCTCCTAGTGTGCCACAATAGTGGTGGGGGGTATGCCAGCATGGGGACTGGGCACCCCAGTGTTGGCTTTGGGAGAAGTGTGTGGTGGACAGTAGGAGCTGCCAATTATGTGTGGTGGGACTCATTTATTTATTTCACCAGGAAAGACACACTGAACAAATGAGTTGCTCACAAGTCCAGACATGCATTACTGTGCATTATAAATCGCATGGCTGGAATTTGCCTGTTATGGGTGGGGTGGGGGGATCTGCCGATGCAATAATGAATCTGTCCATGATTAGAGTGGCAGATTTCTTTCAAGTCCAGCTTTCGTTCTGAAACTGCTGTCATCGGCAGCTTCCCTGTTGATTGGTGGCCAAGGGACGAGCCCCTGAAAGTGTTGGCTGGATTGGCCAAACACTGGCACACCTCTGCAATACTCAACTCACCTCAAAATGTTTCTTGTGCACTGCACATGCAAGCAAACATAAAAATGGGTCCTGCAGATAACCCCAAGGCCTACCTTATGCCTTTTAAGAGAGCTGCAAGAACCACTGCAAAGACACGTGGAAATTGGACCACTCACATTGCGCCATACCTGACCAGAGATTACCAAGCCACATACTGAAATATAGAAACAGAAAATTATGGGAGAAAGCATAGAAACAGACAATGATGGTAGAAAAAGACCAGAGGTCCATCCAGTCTACCCAAGTTACCCATAATCCCTGGAACCTGCTGTTCCTTTAGGGTACAAACCCTCTCCATCCTCTCCCTATTCACCTCCTTGGTCCTGTTGCCCAAAACAACCACTGTTCCCTTCATTCTATCCCAACCCTGCTTGAATCACCTGACTGTTTTCACACACACCACTTCAGCCAACAGACTGTTACAAGGTTCCACCACATTTTTGTAAAGTAGTACTTCCTCATGTCCCTCCTGAATCTCCCTCCTGTTAATTTCCTTTCGTGTCCATGTGAACACGAGTTGGTATTGAGGTTAAATAGTTCACCGCAGTTCACTTTGTTAATTTCTTTAAGGAACTTGAAGGCCTCTGTTACACCTTGCTTCTGCTTTCTGGTCTCCAGTGAGTACCTACTTAATGCTTTGAGGCACTCCTCATAGGATCTGCCCTGCTGGCCCTGAATCATTTTTGTTACTCTGCACTGCACTGTCTCCAACTTATCCTTATCCTTTCTGAGGCGAGGACTCCAGAACTGGGCACAGTACTCTAGGTGAGGCCTCATCTAGGATCTTTAGATGGGAAGTATTACCTCTTTTCTTCTGCAATCAATATCTCTCCCTTTACATCCCAGCATCCTGTTAGCCTTGCTATGGATCTTGTTGCACTGACTTGATTGCTTAAGTGAATTTCCCTCCCATGCAGTACTCGTTCTTGGGTTTCTTTTCCATAGGTGCATTACTTTACACTTTTTGGCTTTGAATATCAACTCCAGACCTTTGACCACCGCTCTAGCTTTTGTAGGTCTCTCTGCATTTTCATTATTGCCTCATCACTAACCACCCTCCCACATAATTTAGTGTCATCTGTGAAAAGACACAACCTGCCATAGATTCCTTCTGCAATGTCACTAATGAGCATGTCGAAGAGGAACGGACCCAGGACAGATCCCTGTGGAACTCCACTTCTATCCTCCCCCTCTTGTGATTTATTCCCATCGACCACCAACCTCTGCTGCCTCCCCTCTAGCCAGTTACCCACCCAGTTCTGTATGGATTTAGCTGCATGCAGGTCTTCCATCTTCAGCAATCATGTGGAAGCTAACGAGTCAAAAGTCTTACTGAAGTCAAAGTACAACAGATCCACAGTGTGGCCCTTGTCTAATTCCTTTGTTACCCAGTTAAAAAAACTCTCAGGTTAGTCTGACATATAGGGCTGTGCAAAATTAAACTTCCACTGGTAGAATTTTGGCAAAGGTCAGAATTTTTGTTTTCATTAAATTTTGAAATGCACTTTGGCAATTTTAGCAGGAATTGACTTAGAACACTGGAATAAATGTATGACTTGTTAATTATTGTATTAAACTGCAGAAAAAAACAGATATCAACGCCATATATGCTCTTTGGGTTTTGCCATGGAGCATCATGTAATCTCCTACAATACATATTTCCGGGGTAAATTTGTCTGAGAGGGCTAGCAGCAGGTCCAGCCGGGACCTAATACTGCTCCATAATGGAAAGACTTTTTCACATGACCATAACATATGCAACAAGTCTCCCTGAGCTCGAGAACGTTTGGTACAAAGATTAGACTGCAGAAAACCCATCTTAGATAATTTAACTGGGGTACAATACATGTTATGCACAATTTGGAATTGCATGTATCTATACCTGTCCCACTTAACATATCTATATAAGTGTTTCCATATTCTTGACCAACATCTAGAGGGGTCAGATGATGGAAGAGATTGATCCCACCAATAAAATCTCTGTCCTTCCAATCCAGCAATCATGGTCTGTAGAAATTTGTAAGTGTATGAGATTAAATGCGTTGATGGAGCCAACATGAGATATGGGGTTAATACAGTTCAGAGGGGAGTAGACCACCTCCCAGTACCAAAATACTGTGTTAACATGTGACTAATCTGCAGATATTTAAAGACATGACTGGCGGACCAATGGTATTTACTGTTGGCTTCCTGGAATCGCATCAGTCTCTGATTAGTAATCAATTCCTCTACCCTTTTAATCCCCATATTGGGCCAAAAAACATTAGTCTTTATTGGTTTACCAGAAATCAACATATTAGGATTATTAAAAATAGGTTGTGTTACATCTTTATACCCATTAGTGCTAAGTAACGTGTTAAGTTGGTACTGTGTAGCTAAAAGAGCATCAAGCAGGGATCCCTTCAATTTGTTTGGAAGATTTTTCTTATTCAGGAAGGGAAGGATTTCCGGATCCATATCATATAGCCCACACAGCGCTTTCTAGATTCCAAGCCAGAAAGGAAAGTACATTGAATCAGACCTATGTTCTGACGGAAGCATCCAATGCCTAAGTCTGGTTAGGTGTATGGCAAGATAATATAAGTATAGATTGGGGGCCTGAAGACCGCCATCATTTTTAGCCTGTGTAAGTTTACTATATACTCGTCTTGATTTTTTCCCAGCCCACAAAAAAGCATTAACAATTTTGTGTAACTGCACAAACCAAGATTTAGGTAATTTCCAATTATACATTTGTAACAGGTATAATAGATGGGGTAACACATTCATTTTTATTATACTCATTCAACCCCAAATCGATAAAGGTAGTAAGGACCAATGCTTAACATCCTCTCGTATATGATTTAAAGTAGCATCAAGATTAAGCTTTTTCATTATTTTAGGAGAGGGGTGAAGAATGATTCCCAAATATTTAAACTTATCTGGTTCCCACTGTAAACCCAGTCCAGATATTTCTACTTTCTGAAAGTACTGATTAAGAGGAAGTACCTCTGATTTATCTAGGTTCAGTTTGTAATTGGAGAACAAACTAAACTGTGATATTAATTCAAGTTCTGCTAAGAGGGATTGTGAGGGAGATGAAACATGTAATAAAATATCATCCGCATATACAGAAAGTTTGTGTTCTGATGTCCCTATTGTGATCTCCGATATTAAGGGTGAAGAATTAAGTTTCCTAATAAGCGGTTTGAGAAACAAATTAAATAGATATGGCAAAAGGGGACAACCTTGACGAGTACCTTGATTCAAATTAAAAACTGTGGAGAGTATTCCATTACAGTGAACTCTTGTGGAGGGAGAAGAGTATAGTATTTTAACCCAAGTGAGAAATTCCGGTGGGATACCATATCTGGGAAGTAGAGAAAACAGATATTCCCAGGAGATTCTGTCAAAAGCCTTTTCTGCATCCAAAAAGACTAAAGCTGCCAGCGTGGATGAATCTTTGAAGACAGAAAATAAATACGCCAACTTCCTGTGACAGTCTGATGAAAGTCGTCCTTTAACAAATCCTACTTGTTCTGTGCTAATTAAGGAGTCCCAAGCCTGACCCAACCTCATAGCCAAAATCTTGGCCAAGATTTTCAGGTTCACATTAATAAGTGAAATAGGCCTGTAATTATGTATGAGCGAAGGATGCTTTCCTGGTTTGGGTAATACTATAATAATGGCTTGAGTTAAAGATTTGTCAGAAATACCATGCTCATAAAAATAATGAAAAGTGTTTAAAAGAATGGGTGCTAGTGTATCTTTTAGGGCTTTATAAAAAATAGATGTAAACCCATCTGGACCGGGGGGATTTATCCAATGTAAGTGAATCAATAGCCTGTAGTACCTCTTTTATTTCTACTGGGGCTTTAAGTACAGAGGATTGTGCCTCTGTAAGTGTAGGCAGTTTAACATCTTTGATGTATGAGTCCAACATTTGTTGGGAAAAAGAAACATTAGTAGGAGTATACAACCTCTCATAATAAAGTTTAAAGTTTTCACAAATGTCTTGGGGTGAGGTCAGAATTGTACCAATAGATGATTGAAGGGAGGTCACTATTCTATCAGCAACCTGAGCTCTTATTCTAAGTGCCAATAGTTTTCCTGCTCTCTCCCCCTAATCAAAATAAGATATTTTGGCTTTGAGCATAAGAAATTTGGCCTTTTCGGCCAGCAGATGATTCTACTGGGCTCGAAGGGATTCAGCTTTTTCCCAATCCACATCAGGGGACAGAGCTGAAAGGTTAGCTTCCGCCAATGTAATCTGATCGATTAAAGAGGAAAGGGCTTGATCTTTCCGCTTTTTGCATTTAACAGTCAAACGTATTAGCTCTCCTCTTAGAGCGCATTTGAGTGCACACCATAAGATTTCTCTTCTGGGCATTGATAAAGAGTTATCTGCTATGAAGTTGGAGATGAAGGATTGTAATTACTGTATTTGATCTTCTGACTTTATAATCTGGTTATTAATCCTCCAGAGCTTATCTCGCTGAATGTTAGGAGCAAGCTCCATGAATAGTTGAACCATCTGACGGACCAATATAGTTTTCAAGGAGTAAAAAACTGATGCGACACCAGGAAGACAATCACTGCTGACTAGAAAATAGTCAATATGAGAAAAGGTATTGTGAATAGGTGAATGAAATGAGGATTCTTTCCTGGTTGGGTACATGATTCACCAAGGATCTGCTATCCCAACTAGGTGCATTAATTCCATCTGGGCTTTTTGACCTGGAGATAACAATGTTTTAGGGGGCCCTGTTCTATCCTGGCTATTTGATAACACCTGATTCCAGCCTCCTCCTACAATTATTGGAGTCATGGACAGTGGAGCTAGAATAGCCATAAGATCTGTAAAAAATTTAGGGTCATCAGAGTTTGGGCTATACATAGAGCCAAGGATATCCTCAGTATGACCTATTATTGCCCATAGAATCACGTAACGGCCTTCTGAGTCTAAGATCTCTTGTAATAACCGAAACGGGATTCTACGGGCAATTAAGATTGCAGTACCCCTTTTATGTGAATTAAAGCCAGACCCAAAAAACTGTCCCACCCAAAGCCTACGAAAGTAATGCACTTGAGTGGATAAAAGATGTGTTTCCTGCAAAAAAACCCACATCTGCTTGCATATTATGGAGATGTATCAATATTTGCATACATTTTTCCGGGGTTTGTGCCCCCTTACCATTCCATGCACAAAAATGATATTGTGACAGCTTTAATTATCTGTTACCTTATTATGTCCCACTTTTGTGACAACCAGTGACACCACTGAGTTATGTATTACCAGACTGACAGTATCAGTGGCAGTACCCATCCATCCCAAAGCTTTTTTCCCATTCCCACCTCCCCTCCCCATCCCCTTGAAATAAGACCCCCCAACAACATACCCTTATGAGCCTCACAACCCTGAACCACCAAATTGGTTACCTTGAATTTGAAATGCCTCGTTAAGTGTGCATGCCCAGTCCCCCTTTGCCAAGATGCAATGTTCCACCCGATTAAGCGTATCCCGACTTGTCCCCACCAAAGAGCATAACATCCAATATTTTAGTTAAAGAGTAATCTTGCCACCCTATACCACCTTCACAATAGATGCCCCTCTATAAAGTCCCATGCTTTTGTTATCTTTTAAGCTCAAAATTGTATCTATCTTTCAAACAGTAAGCTCCAATGCATATATTTATCTATTCGTTAAGTAAATTTACCCATCTTCCCGAACCCCCCTTAATAAACTTCAGGTAACTAATCCCTCATATTTGAAACTAAACCCTCTGCAAATTGAAGTCAAACTGCAATGCAGCCCATGGAAAATCTTTTGGGTCTACAGCGAGGCATAATACAGGCCATTACATCTCTGATTTATATACTGGAGGATAACATAAAGATTCACCTTAAGGCCCCAGGAAGGTAGTGGATAAATTACAAAGCTTCCCCACCTTCAAGATTCAAATAGTACCCCCCTCCCATTGAAATATAAAAGGTAACCAAGATAGCAGCACTGCGCAGGTCTTAGGCAGAATGAGAAAAGGAAAAAAATAAAAAATGAGTCCTGTAATGTTGGGCTCGGTCGGCCACGATATTCACCCACCATTTGGGCTAGACCCTGCTGTTCATTCTTTGATCCATTTTAATCTGCACAAAAATAAAAAGAACAGGAGACAGAAGGAAAAGGAAAAAAGAAAGGGGGGAGGGGAAGGGGAAGGGAGGGGGGAAGTAAAAGAATAGGGCTTCCAGCTACTGAGACATCCTTAATAAGGGATCCAAAAGGAGGTGTGCATATTATAATCAGACAACAAGATGATAAAATAAAACAAAAAAAAAAGAGAGAAAAAATTATCTTCTTCTCAGGCATATGCCACGATGTGAAGTAGCCAGACTGTTGAACCGTCTTTTGGATACTCAACGATGAGTAAACAAATCAGGATACATAGTGGGTAGTTCTTCAGCTGCCTGGTCTGCATCTCCAAAACTTCTCCAGGTATCCTGATGTTGCACCATCAATTTGGCCCAGTAAATCATCCGGAATTGAATTCCAGCCGCTATCAGCTTTTTAATACAACTATGATAAGCTGCCCGCTTCTGTCTGACACTAACTGGCAGATCTTGAGAAAATCTAAGCTTGGCATCTTCCCATTTAATTTCTTGAAGTTCTTTAACTTTTCCTAAAATGTGCTGTCGGTCAATGTAGCTCAAGAGCTGAATAATGAAAGACCTAGGCTTAGCCCCTGGAGGAGGTTGAGGCTTCAGCCAGCGATGAGCCCGCTCTACTTGATACACTGTGAATTGCAGTGGGGGACCAGCTATTTTGGCCAAAAGCTTCTGTGTAAACTGAATTATATCTGTTTCCTTCAGCTTCTTCAGGCAGCCCAAACATCACAATGTTATTCCTCCTGTTCCTCCCCTCTAGATCTTCTAGTTTACTCTCGACCTTAGCCAGCCTCTGCCTTAATGATATTACGTCTGATTCTAGTCTTGTCTGCCAATTTTCTAATGAAGATGTGCGAGCTGAGACATCTGATATTTTCTTATTCGTTTCCCTCAATTCCACCTGAATATTCTTCAGGTCTAGGGCAAATTCTTTAAATGAGTCCTTAATGCCAGCCATTTCTGCCAAGAACGTATCTTCCAACATGGGAACAGAGTTGCTATCTGACGCTGCTGCCTAGTTAGGGGTTGCGGTCTGTGTCTTTGTTCTCTTCGCCGATTTGTCTGGTGTCTGTGGCGGTGTCCAGGCCGGGAGAACCTGCCGCATTTTGGCATCCATTCTCACTTCTTATTTATTGAAAGCTGTTCTAACAATTTCTCAGTTTCGGATCACTATTTACAAGGTTTTGAGTGGTAAATCTTAAATCAAACCTTACAATTTTTATCATTTTGAAGAGTTTTGGGGGAACCGAGTCAGTGAATGTCCGTTCAGGCTGAAGACATCACGTGATCTTAGAATTGCTGTTTCATCCTATAGAACTGTAGAGTAAACCTCTTGAATCAGCAGATATGGCAGGCATCGATGGGAAGACATGACTGTCTATGCTATCTACAACACTGCACTTTAAAAAAAGGAAAACAAATCTTGTTTTCTTTTCCATTAATTTCTTTATTGAGCTTTAAAGTTATAACATACATACATACATACATACAATGTAGTTTTTACAGTAATATATACATTTTGAGAAGGTAAAAATGTATCTGAGTTAGAGTTGCATATACCATCTAATTACTATTGTAAAGATACTTTAGAGGTGATAGGAAACAGATTTTACAACTCTAGATTCCCTCCAGTTGTTCTTTTATTGGCTACCCAGTATTCTGATAAGTTTTTGACCATTTTTATTAAATTAATAATCTAATTTTGTTTTCTTTTTAACTACCATGATTCCCCCCTCTCCTCACCAGTTGCTGCTCTCTCTTCTCATATTGTCTAAACATTCTATGACATCACAAATTCACATTCCAAGACAATCAAATGAAGAGCATGGAATGGGAGTTATTGATGTCATAGAATATCTTAGAAATATGAAAATTAAGTGCAGTAGCTGGAGAGGAGAGTGGAACTCTATGTAGATCTGAGGGCACCCCTAAGTTAGGTAATTTATTTATCAAAAAAATCATCAAAGCAGATCAGAACACATAACTGGCATGGAAAGGAAGATGGAAAGGCAGTAAATTATGTAAAAACAATTTCCTATCTTCTTTAAAAGAAACTGCTGTGAAAATCGTATTTATTTATTTAGTTTATTTAGTTAATGATTTGGAAACAACCTGTGAGCAGGAGCTCTTTTGCAAATGTTCCACGTCATGAAACACAAAATCCATTAATACATACATGAAAAATAAAATCCAATAATACATACATTGAATCAGACCAGTGACTACAGAATAGATTACAACAGATGGCTCCTATTGGCAGAAAACTAAAAATTGAGAGCAGGATTATAGAAGCAATGTTTCAGTTAAGCAAACTAGGGAAGGGGGTTCCAGTAAGTACTGTGGAGCAGCCTCTCAAAAGAGAGGGCCTTGTCATTAGAGAAGGAGAGTGGGGGAGGAAAACAAGGAAAATCAGTGATTATGGAAGGCAGGGGCCCCAGAACTGGCAGGCATAAAATAAAGGAAGTCGACTACCAAGAAGTTGGTGGCAGGGCTGAAAGAGAAGGGAACTAAGATGGGGAGGGTCAGGGAGCAGTGGTAGTATGGAGGTAAACAGGGGTTGGGGGAAAGAGGGAGTGCCTTAATGGGATGTCTCGGTGTTCAGTGAGGTCAAGCATATAGGGAGGAATACAAGTGAAGAAACAAAGTAGTTCGCATAAGAGGGAGGGTCAAGAAGTAACAGAGAGAGCAGCTAGACAGGGTGACTTGGTACAGGGGGGTCAAGAGTTTTGGGAGGAGACCGAGCAATGAAACAGAGCAGAGTCATTCAGAAAGGGATCAAAGGAGCAACAGATGGAGGCATCAGGTGCTCAAAAGACAGTCAAATGCACTCCTGCTGATGAGGTACTGTTTCAGATCTGACTTAAAGGCTCAGAAACTTCCTGTTTCATGCAAAACCACTGTGACGTCATTGAACCAGAGGGGGGCCCTGTAGGAGAATGCTCATTGTTCAAGTGCTGTTCTATGAAAAGGAACAGAGAGCAGAATCTGTGCTCTGCCTCTGGTATCATACATAGTATTGATGGCTTGGAAGATATCTGTGATGTGGGGGTGGGAGTTCTGCAAAGAAGGGCTTTCTTTGCAAGGAAACAGGTTTGGAACTTAATTATATTTCCCTGGGATAGCTGTTTTGTTCATACAGTGTGTAGGTGTGTGTAAAATGGCCAGCAGCAAGAGTAAGCCTGCATGTCTTGTTAAGGGCAATGGCCACCAGCTTAAGTGCTGTGTCTGTAGCTGCAACGTAGACAACCAGTCCTTAATCTATAGTGGATAGTTTTGAACTGGAGATGGAGAGATGTAGGACAGATGGTGAGAGGTTTTTCCTGTGCCGATATAGAACTCCAAGTTCGGTATTAATGGCCTTCACCACCTTGTCAATATGTTGCACAAATGAAAGGGTGCCATCAATGGTGACCTCCAGGTACTTGAAGGAGTGAGCCTGCTCAGGAGAGGCCATCACACTGTTTTGGATAGCTAAGGTGGGATATCTCCTCTTAGGATGAGGGCTGGAGAAGAGCATGGTTTTAGTTTTTTTATAACCACCAGAATGTTATTGGAGATTGGTGGCTCAGGGTATCGGGTTGCACAGTTACCTCTGTAATCCTAGGGGGGAACTAGAAAGGAATCAGTCAATGAGCATATTGTTACCCATTTTATAGTTCATCCCAGTGGGTTCCGCTACTAACTATGTGAGGTTAAGAACTGGCCACTACGTCCTTCTGGGGGGGGTCAACTCCTTACTGAGCCAGTTTGTATTGAAGTCCCCAGTGATAATGAGTTCACTGTCTTTTTTAAGATTAGACAAGGCAACTATGACTTTGGTAAGGCCTTTGCTGGCCTTTCTTGATGGGAGGTATACCGAAGCAATAACAAGGGATTTGTTGTGCTGGCCAAAGAGGAGTTTGACTACAAGAAGTTTGTGGTCATCAGCCCCACCAGTTACAGTAAGTATGATCTCTTGTAGTGTGTCCCTGATATAAATAAGACAGCCTCCACCCCTTTTGCCATTCCTGTCTCTCCTGAAGGCTTGATAGCCTGACAGTGCAATTTCATTGTCCTTTGTCTTAACAGTTAACCATGTCTCTGTAAGGCAAAATAACTGTCACCTAAGTGAATTTTGCAGTTTATAAATCTTTACCTTATTGGCACTACTATTCCTGGGCAAAGACGGAGTACTTGTTAGTAAGCTATCTCCGGGAGGGGTCTTATGGACAAGCATGCTTTATTGTCAAAGCCTGATGCAATATATGAAATGAGAAGGCAGACAGACAGAGGGCAGCTCTTCAGGGAGGTTTGAGGAGGTCCTTGTTCTGGGTACCCACTTGGAAGTTAGGCCTGTCTTGTACAAACTGTAAAAAAGGTGGCCACCTGTCAAGGAACCTCTGGGTAGTATGAGTTGCAAAGTGGGTCATTCTAGAGAAGGTAGCTAATTTTCCCATTGCCATGAACTATTCTTTAAATGTAGGAATTTCAGTGGATTGCCAGTTTTTGAGGATCAGCCTTTTGGCTTCCACCAAGGCCTGTTTTAGCCACAAACTCTGCAGGAGTTTCAGTGGCCCATTAGCCTGCTTCAAGCCTAGTATTAACATGGCAAGGGGTAACTGGATATCACATTGTAAGATCTCAGAGCAGCAAGCCATGACCTTTTTCCAAAATGGGAGAATGAGGTCACACTGCCATAGAATATGAAGCAGATCTGCCCCTGGGTTCTGCATTTCCAGCAGTTGTCATGTTGAACGAGACACATGGTTTTAAGTTGTATTGGGGTGTGGTACCATAAGTGTTGAATCTTATTTTGAATAAGAAGACTGCAAGGGTACCCACAGGCCTTATTGGCAGATGTCCAACAGGGCTGCCACTCCTCTTCGGAGATGGCTACCTGTAGCATCCTTTGCCATTTTGATTTGGCCGGATGCAAGGGGTCAGGATCATTATCCCTCAATATTTTATAGATATGGCCCACTAGACCTACAGAGGATGTTATCCAAGCAGAAACTGGCAGCTTCATTTTTCTTCCCCCTCAGTTTTACAAGTCAGACACAGACATCTCCTTTTTTTGACCAAACCTGAAACTGATTCCTGAGCTGTAAATATTTCCACAAGTCCTTTTTTTGCTGATTATATTTCTCTTGCAATGTAGAGAATGATTCCATTACCTGTTTGTTGGGGATTAACACATCCTGGATTATTGATTATTTTTTTAGTCTGCCAAGTTTTCCAATAGAAGGGTCTATGGTCGATGCACCAGTGAGGGTTGTTCCAGAAGGAAGTATGTATCTTTGGGTTTAGGCATGACTTTGTAATCTGTCTGACATTATACCACACTGAATGTGCCACCATTATGGTCAACCATGTATGGGCTAAAGTAAGCGGCTCTTCTTCTTTAGAATTAGTTGCAGAGGTAGAAGTTTGGGAGGAAATCAAGGCCCTGGATTTCTTTGCGGCCTTCTCTGGTGTAGCGGGCGGGGTGTGCTTAGGGGCTGCTTTACGCATCTCCGCATCCATCGGGTGGGTGATCAAAGTATTCATCTTACCTAGATGACTAGAGATAAGGTTATTAACAAAAAAAAAGTGGCTTATCAAAAGAAGTAGACGATGTTTTAAACAAGGGGAGGTCGGAGCGTCTGGAGAAAGCAGCTAGCCCATGCTTTGCATCACCTGACTCCAGGTAGGACCTTTTCTAAAGGAAGCCAGTGCTTTGGCTATCAATTTGGCATCTGCATTTATGAGAGATATAGGCCTGTAGCTAGCTAGAAGGGACAGGTCCTTTCCCTTCTTAGGTTGGACAGTAATAATAGCCTCCTTCAGGTTGTCTGGTAGTGTTTCTTTCTCCTGTGCTTCCTGGAGCATGCTTAGTAATAGGGTGCAACTGTTTCATGTAATGCTTGGTAGAAATCCACTGGGAAGCCATCTCCTCTGGGGATTTATGCTTGGCCATAGGCTGTAAGGCAGTACTGAGCTCTTCCTCAGTGAATGGTGCACCTAGTGCCAACTTCTGGGATTCAGATAGGTGGGGGAAGTTCCAAACCTACCAGAAAAGCTGAGATTTTTTGAGTAGTTATGTGAGAGCTGTAGAGCATCTTACAGAAATCTGCCATTGTTGGGTTAATGGTCTCTGGAGACCTGCTCAGCGTACCTGATTGGTTCTTTAATTGAGGAATGTTCCTCTCCACTTGTTGTTTGTTTAGCCTATAGAACAGCAATTTACCAGATCTTTCCCCATACGCCCATTATTTTTGATGTGTCCTCCATATTTGGAACTCAGTTTTCCTGGTGGCCATGTAACAGAAGTATATTCTCAGGGAAACAGTTTCATACAGTACATCAAGTTTTTATTGTTGAGTTTACTGGGGTCCTTTTTATATTGTGTTTCCTTCTGCTTTAATTGCTCTTCCAACATAGTTGCCTCCTTTTCTCTCTTGTTACGCTGAAAGGAGGCCTAACTTATTATTTTTTCAATGGTTTGTGACCTTAAATGCCTCCCAAATCATGGTTAGTGATGCAGATCCTGATGGATTATCCAGGAAGAAATCTTCTGCTTCCAAGGACATCCAAATCTGAAAATCTTTGTCTTGCATTAGAAGCAGATCTAGGTGCAATGCTACAGATTTGGGAGGGGGCGGGCCTAACCTTAAGATCATGGCTAAATGGGCATAGTCTGAAATATATATGGGACAATTTTGACTCCCTCACCTGAGGGGTTAGGTCGTGGGAAGTAAACTAATAATCCAGCCTACTGGACATCACTGTAGCTATTGAGAAATATGTTTCATCCCTGTCAGCATGGTGGAGGATCCTCAATATGTTTATGAGGTTATGTAATGACAGCAAGTCCTTCAGAGTGTGGAGGGACCTAACACAGGGCTTTGGATTGGATTTAGATCTGTCTAGGATATAATCTAAAGCAAGACTGAAATCCCCCCAACCCCAATGTTATGTCCGAACCATCCCAGGCCTTTTCCAATAGTGCCTGGGATACTGTTTTAAAAAACCCTAAGGTGTCCTTGTTTGGGGTATAAATATTAACCAGAAGGATCAAGACTGTAGTGGTAGACATTTTAACCATAATCCATCTCCCTTCAGTATCCGATCTTTGTTCTACAGGAGCCCATTTTAGTCTCATATGACATGGGATAGAGACCCCACACTTGGCATTCCAAGATGAGCTATGTGTTTCCCACCCTACCCACTCCCTTGCCAGTTTACCTGCTTTAGGTTTAGTCAATTTAGTTTCTTGCAAAAAGGCTCTCTGAGTCTTAAGCTGTTTCAGCCAAGAGAGCACCTTTTTCCTTTTGATTAGTGAGTTCAAGCCACTCACATTCCATGAGGTGGCTGTTAGTACTGCCGAGCTATCCATGGTCTGTGTCTAGGTACAAGTACTTTCACCAACATGTGATGCTCTCTGGCTGAGTCCCCTCATCTGGGGACTTTATCAACAAAGCAAAATACTTACTCTGTACTTCTTGCCCAAGCAAACCTAAATCCCAATTAGTGTACCTTCCCGAGCAAAGCCCACTGCATACTCCATATTAGAATTATTTTCAGCTCTTTTTTCTTGTAAACACCTTTGAAAAAAACAGGCCCCTTGTAACCAATGTATATAACCAAAGAATAGTGGCAATATCATTAGAGCCCTTTAGCCCTTTATCTAATATCAAACATTCTTTAAAACAGGAAAAAAACATGTGAATCTTTCATCAAAAACATGAATCACTTGTGTCCCATATATCCTAGGGGAAGAAATCCCCCCTCAAACTTTGAAGCCACCTTCTCTTTTCCCCCATGGTTGGGGGAATAGTCTTGGGGAAGACAGTAACTAACCATAGTGCTGCCCTGAGCAAGTAGTAGTAGTAGTAGTAGTAAAACTTTAATTTTTATACAGGATACATGTCATTTGAGTAGATAACCTAGTTTACAAGACAGACCTGTTTGTTAAGTTACCAATAAACATATACACATGGACACACTATCATTACACTCTTGTTACACATAGACTTTCAAATATCTAAGAGGAGTCCACTCACCAACTAGGGGTGTAATCTCTTTTTCTGCTACTTGCAAGAGCTTGGGGAACCTGTGTTCTGACTGTTGTCTGGTGGTCAGGCCTCAACCAGCCAACTGATTTTTCAAGGGGGTTCTCGGCTCCTCTTAATCATTTCTTTACCCTGTGTAATGGAGTGCACAAGTAGAACACCATGTCATAGGAGAGAGCACCTATCCACATAAAGAACAGTTGATGGGCGAGACTGTGAATCACTGAACTGCAGAATGAATGTATGAATTGTGGATTAATGGATTATACTGCAGAAAGGAATTCCACAGAACTGAGGAATAATTACATGTATTGCAGGATAATCCATTAAACTGTGGAATAAAATTCCACAGTTAATGTGTATTATTCCACAGTTCAGCCAAAATATTCCATGGAACAGGGTGAATTTCTGCCAAACACATTCAGAAGATGCTGTTCTTACCAATGGCAGAAGTTCAGAAAATTTCAAGAAATTTGTGAAATTTCATGAACATTCTGTGAAAACAGAATTGGCAGCTTTCACCCAGCTCTGTTGACAAGACCTTCGTGTCACAAAACCGTGCTGTTTACTATCATGGAGCCCTTGCTCTCCTGCTAGTCTATGAGGTTCTCTTTGATCACTGACTCCATCAGCTTTCCTATGATAAAGGTTACAATGAAAGTGCTGTAGTTACCTGGTTGTTCCTTATCCCCCCTTATGAAGAGGGACAATGTCTGTCACCTTCCAGTCCCTCGGAACTTCCCCAGACCTAAGTGGACTGTTGAACAGACCTTCCAGTGGTTCAGACAGCTCCAGCACCAATTCTCTGATTATCTTCTGATGCAGCATCTCTGGTCCCAGGGCCTTATCTATGTTAATGGCAGCCAGCCCTTTCAGGACCCTTTCACTAGTAAGCAATGGCTGTCTAATTTCTTGGACTCCCTTAGTGTCAGCTTTGATGCCACTCTCTGGCATGGACTCCCAGTTCTCCTTAGTGAAAACTGATCATTCAGGATGGTAGCCTTTTGCCCATCCTCCTCCATAATCCTATCCCCCTCAACTAGCCTTACAATTACCCCACCTTTTTTCCCTTTTTCACTAATATATCTGAAAAATTGTTTTTCTCTGTTCCTGACCCTCATTGTGATACACAGCCCTGTGTCTGTTTCTGCCTCTTTAATGTCCATCCTTGCCTCCCTATTTTTCTGTAGATAATACTCCAATTCTATCTCCACCTGCTTTTCTTTTTATTCATAGAAGGCCTTCCATTTGGCCCTTTGCACTTCCCTGACCCTTGTTGAGAACCATAGTGGTCTCTTAAACCTGTTTTTTTTCTTTGTTGCTGTTCTTAGGCGTACTTTAGATGCCTTGAGGATGGCCCCTTTAATTGCCCCCATCTCTACTTCACCCCATGTATGTCGTCCACTTCTATTAACTTATCCCTGACCAGTTCCTTCATCCTATTGAAATCTGCCCTTCTAAAGTCAAGGACTTCAGTTCTCGATTGTGGCTTGCTGGCTTCAAGGACCAATTCAAACCAAACAGAATTATGATCGCTGTTCCCCAGTCACTCCACTACTTCCACAGCTCCCATAATCTCTGTGTTGGTAAGCACCACATCAAGAACTGGGGTTAGGTACGTTTGCCCGACACGTATCTTCCTGACTGTCAAGTTACCAACTTCAGTTTCCCGACAGTAATTCCCGACACATACTGCTGCCCACCTTGCCAAAATCCTGACGTTTGTTAGTAACAGTAAAAAATTGTACCTGCATCAGTATTTGACCTCTTTGAAAATCTGGCCCCCTCGTACATTATCCTTGCCACATGGGTAATGACTTTATTGTGGGTATAGTTTCCTATGTTTTACATTCTCAAATGTGAAAGGCTATTCAGAAAAGATGTAGTATAACCTTATTTTTGTCCAGTCTTCATCTAGATAACATTCTATAATGCAAATTATTTTCACAGATGCTCAAGTAATCTTCTTTTGCATGATCTTTTTTAATTTCTTTAAACAATTTACATTTTTTAGGTTAATTAATTCTTGCCACATCCTGCTGATTATTTACGTCTGTTAGTCTAGTTTTTGCTTCGACCTTGAACACTTGTATATCTTGACCATTCCATTCTTTCACTATTGTACTTTGTCCATTAAGTTGCACTCCTCTATCCAAGACTCCAAACCAAGTTTCAGGGCCATGTACTCCCTTATTTTCAATTTGATATGTAATAGATTCCACCCAGATCATATCTATTAGTGGATGCTGTATATTCTTTGTTTGCTGACAAAAAGTAATTTCAAACTCTCATTTCTGTTATACCAATGAAAGACTGTATTTCTGTCTCTGCTCTTATGAATTATCTTGGTATGAAATTAGATAAGTCCAATGCCACACGTAAGAAGAGAATTTGTACTGGCTCCAGTGTTCTAACCGATTTATCTAAACCTCAGACTTCTGAGGTATGTAGAAGGGAGGAGATAACTGTCAGTTTATGAACAGTTACCATACCAGTGGATTCCCAATACATGTTTCTGCATTGACTTTTATTTTTTATATATATATGTATTCCACTTCCCTCTATTATTAATAATTACTGTTGAGTAGCTGAAATTGTTAACTTCCTCAACTACATGTTTTCCAATATGCTATTTATACTGCAACTCCTTTGGTTTACCTGTTATAAATATCGTGGGCTTAGCTATGTTCCTAGTTAGTTTGATGTTATTCATTCAACTATATACATTATTAAGGGCCTTTTGAAAGCACAAGGCCATTCTAGATATAATTATCATCTGCATATCATAATAGGTTGCTCATGTTTCCTTTTATTTTTGTAGCATCTCTTTCCTCTGTGTACAGGTTTCTTACCATAGTATCAATAAACAAATGGAATAAAGCTGTGGTCAGCAAGTATTCTTGCTTAATTCCTTTTGTAAAGTTTATTTTCTGTGTCAAATCACCTCTCAAACTGTATCTAATCTAACATCTGTGAACTAATAAAAATGTTCTGTTATACCCAATACTATTTTGTCAGTATTTAAATTCAGTAAATTATCCCACAAGATTATCCAGTTAATATTATCAACTGCAGGTGAAACATTTATAAAGGAATAATATAGACTAGATTTTTTTTCCACTGAACATATCTTCTAACTAAATGATCCAGTGTGAAAATATTATGAATGGTTGAGCAGCCTGCTGTAAAGCCAGATTGTTTATTTCTTAGGACAGCATTGTCTTATACCCATGCATTTAATCTCTGTAAAATTAGACTAGAAAATATATTGCCAGGGACACACAGCAGGGGAAATGAATAGTTTGAGTGGGATACATTGTTTTCCCTTTTTAAACATAGAAACATAGAAGTTGATGGCAGATAAGGACTGCAAGGCCCATCCAGTCTGCCCATTTCTTTTTCTACCTTATGAATGTGCCATAGGCCTTTGCTCTGTCAATGGCTTATCTATTCATACTCATCTGAATTGCTCTCTTATGCCTATCCCTTGCCTATTTGAAGCCCTGCACTGTATTCATACCCACCAGTTTCTGAGGCAGGCAGTTCCATGCATCCACCACCCTTTCTGTGAAAAAGAACTTCCTCTCATTACCCTTTAATTGGCCCTCCCTCTAATTTCATGATGTGTCCTCTTCTCCTGCTATTTTTCTTATATTGAAACGTGTTAGACTCTTTCACCTTGTTAATGCCCTTAAGGTGTTTGAATGTTTGTTTCGATCATATCACCTCTCTCCCTCCTTTGCTCTAGGGTATACATATTGAGCTCTGTTAATCTCTCCTTGTATGTTTTCTAATGCAGTCCCTGCACCATTTTGGTTGCCCTTCTCTGGACTGCCTCAATTTGGTTAATGTCCTTGTGAAGGTGTGGCCTTCAGTACTGCATGCAGTACTCTAGATGGGGCCTAACCAGTGACTTGTAAAGAGGGATTATTACTTCCCTCTTACGACTTGTGATACCCCTACTAATACACCACAACATCCCCCTAGCCTTACCTACTGTTTTAGTGATCTACTTGGATGATTTCAGGTCATCTGTGATGATGATGCTCAAGTCTCTTTCTTCTGTTGTGACTGCCAGCAACACCCCTTCCAGAATATAGGTGACTTCAGGTTTTCTCTTCCCTATGTGCATGATCTTGCACCACTTTGCATTAAACCCCAGCTGCCACTCTTCCAACCATTTTGTCAGTTTATCCAGATCTCTTCTCATTCTGCCCACCCCATCTGGATCATCTACTCAGATGCAGATCTTGGTGTCATCTGCAAACAGACAAACCTTACCCTTCAGTTCATCTGCAATGTCACTGATGAAGATATTAAAGAGGACTGGCCCCCTGGGGTGATGGCACCAATCAAACTGAATAGTCAGCCAAACGGCTTGCTCCTGAAAGTAACCCCAAAATCCGCGCTATTTTACTTGCTCCTGCACAATGGTGCAAAATTCGATTCAGTACTTACCGGTGGCTATCCGATATTTGTATTGGACCGTGGCGGTATAAATCGGGCGCTATGGTAATGGTATGCTCACGCCCGCTCAGCTACTACCCGGATTAACTGCGTACAAATGGACTCCTATCTACACCCTCTCCGACAGCAACTGAAAGTAATCTAGCAGAAATAAGGCAAATGTTCGCAGAAATCCTGCATCGCATGGTTAAAGTGGACGTGGCCATGAGAAAGAACACTGAGTATATTGTAGATTTATCACAGAGGGCCGACGTCTGCGAGCATAAGCTAGCAGAAGTGGAAGATGGCTGGCATAAGGCCAGGGCTAAAATACATGAGCAGGGATAGCTGATCCAGCATCTCTGGGCCCGGGTAGAGGATCTGGAAAACCTCAGCAGCCGAAATAATCTCAGATTTGTTGGGTTCCCTGAAGGCTGCAAGGGGAATGATACAATATTTTTTCTACAACAAGTATTACCCTCATTGTTGGACTGCCAGTGCAGGTCCTCATGGGAGCTGGACAGAGCACACAGAACTTTGGCCCCACGGCACCCACCCGGGGGCGCCCTCGTACCATCTTAGCCCATTTCCTCCGATTCCAAGATCGAGAACGGATCACCCAATTAGCATGGCAGAAGAAAGAGCTGATCTGGAATGGACACAAAATTCAAATATTTGCTGATTATTCATTGGAGGTCACTAATAGGTGGAAGGCCTTTACAGCAGCTCGGAGGGCGTGTGCAGATCTGGGTCTTGAATATTCCCTGAGTTACCCTGCATCTCTACGGATCATGATCAATGGATCACCATGGGTCTTCGATAATCCGTTATCAGCTGAGGACTTTATCACTTCACAGGCACCCAAATTAAATGGGGGAAGCTGCGTCCATCTTACAGCCCAAGGGCCCTTCCTGCTCAATCCGCCCTGATGGACACTGATGGATCTGCAACCCCAAATGCTGTGGCAGCTTCGTCTTCTCACTCAGCTGGAAATTTCTTGACTCCCACCTGGTCATCTTCTCAAAAATCCTCAGGAAGTAAGAAAAAGAATAGAAGAAGGGCGAAGATCAAAGGAGGTCAAGTAGACAAAACCCCATGTCTTCTCTCCAGAAGTAGAAGTTGGAGCTGCAGTCCAGGTCCGAGTGCCTGTCATGACTCCTTTTCCCAAGATATGAGCAACAATCAGTATAAAGTCCTGATGGCTCTCCCTACCAAGGATATCCCGCGCGACCTCCCTCTTCAACCGAGATGCTCCAGCTCGGCCGGCTTGAAATCTTCAGCAGCCAAACAGTTGCTCTGGGCTGAAGAGGCAGCTGGCACCCCTACGGAGAACTCTGAGGCCATGGCTGCTGGACTGGCTTTGGAACTAACAGCAAGTAATATGGATATCCTCACCTCTGCTGCAAAACCAGTTGGTTGACTTCTAGTACTTTATCGCTTTTGGGTTTTTTAATGCCCAGCTTGTCTGTGGATTAACAGACATTGTCGTTGATTAGGGATGAATCCCTGCACACCAAGTTAAAGGGGACTTCCCCTCAGAGGATAGTTAAGAGTGGCCCTAAGGTTCATACCTGAGCAGCTACTCTGATACTTGCTGTTCTATGCCACTTGATGTGCAGATCCGGTGTTCCTTGTGCTTGCACTGGCTGATATGCATGACCAATGGGGACAAATAGGGTGCTGCACATGGTTTAACTTGTGGCTCTGCATATCTGTAAACTAGCCTCAGATATTATCACAAATATATGAAGGGGTTATGCTCAGCTTTCACAATTGTCCCTTACCACTATATCGGATGACAGCCCTTTGGCCGTTGTTGTCTGAAAGTTTTTTTCTTTTTTTTTTTTATTATTGTTCTCCTTTAATAGGGGTTACTAGGAGATTTTATTTACCTAGTTACGATGGATTTATGGGGTCACTTACCTCCCAGCGACCTCTACTGGTGTCTGGGCTTGCTTCTACTTCTAGCCGACACATACGGTGGATGCTGGTCTTTTGTGAGATTGCAAGTTGCAGAACAAAGGAGGGGTGGGGATGGGTTTTGTTATTTTAAAGGTGTTGAATTGCTCTCAGTCAGTAGGGATAGTGCATGTTAGTATATATCCCTGTCACGTTATAATGTTGCTATTTTGGTGTTGTGTTAATTTTATTATGGCAATCTTTCTAATGGGACTAGGTGGTGCTCCGTTAATGCTTGATGGGGAAGCAAGAAGGAGCGAGGGGGCTTGCTTAGGCTCACCACTTAATGTTTCTGTCCACATACTCCTGCTGATATGTTTTACTGTAGGTCTGAATGGAGCCTAAGCTAATTTCATGGAATGTGAGGGGGCTTAATTCGCCCATTAAACGGAAGAAGATTTTAATCCACCTAAAAATGTTAGCCCCTACGGTGGTCTTCCTGCAAAAGACTAAACTCTCTTCCAAGGAAGCCACTAAGCTTAAGCAAGCTTGGGTGATTGAAGAGCTTCACAGTGTGGCTCTCACCCATAAAAGGGGAGTCTCCATACTTTTGCATAAAAACCTGGGATGGAAGGTGAAGGACTTTATATGGGATCAAGAAGGGAGATGGATTATTGCGGAAGTCGAAACCCCTGAGGGCCCCCTGGTCCTGGCCACTATATACGCCCCTAACCAGGACTGCCCTCAATTTTTCCATACGGTTAACCAGGCTATCCTGGACTTCAATAAAAACAGAGCCCCAATACTCTTGGGAGGGGATTTTAATCTAACATTAGATCATACTTTAGATAGAGGCAATAAATCCCCTGAACCCCATCGACAGGCTAAGAAAGCAGTGGGGAAATTAACTTCTGAACCTGGTTTATTGGATGCCTGGAGGGCGTTACACCAAGGAGAGCATGATTATTCCTGTTTTTCCCCAACCCATGGCTCTTCCAGTAGGATAGATCTTTGGCTCGTATCCTCAGGGTTATATTAGAAGGTGACGGGGCTTCAATTACCTAATTTATAAGTTTCCAATCACGCCCCCCTTGAATTAGTTTTCAAGACGGGACTTGATCTCCATCATTCTCAGGCCTGGCGGTTAGACCCACTTTTGCTAGAAGATAAAACTTTTCTTGACTGGATCGGCCAGGCTGTAATGGAATATTGGACTGACAATGATAATGGTGAGGTATCTGACTCACCCTTAAGGGAGGCCTTTAAAGCTACCATTCGTGGCAAGATAATAGCCTTTGCAGCAGCCAGGAGGCATTGCTGGGCAGCTGATCAGCAGGCCTTGGAGAAGCAATTATATAACTTGGAAGCCCAATACAAAGCCCTAGATAATCAACCTCCTTCTCCTGACTTGCTAGCACAGTTAGCCAGCACCCGAATTTCTCTCAACGCTCATTTATCTTGGCAGGCTGAGCTAAATCTTAGACGCATGCGTCATGCTTTTTGGGAGGGAGGAGAAAAGGCCAGCAAGTTATTGGCCTATCGCCTTAAGCATCAGCATGCTTCTAAGATGATATATGCATTGGCAGATTAATCTGGGAACCCCTGTCGTGCAAACTCAGGGATAAACTTGATCATGTCCCAATTTTATGAAAATCTATATGCTTCTCCAAACCCCCCTGACCCAGTTAAGATCCAAGCTTATTTATCCTCGCTACCCATCCCCAGCATCTCCAGCTGGGATACTAAATTGTTAGAATCCCCCTTTACAATTGAGGAAGTTAACCAGGTGAGTCACGCTTTAAATCTACGCAAAACCCCTGGGAAGGATGGACTGCCTATTGATCTGTACAGACTCCCTGGTCTTAATTTGGCCCCCTATTTGGTCCAGGTTTTTTGGCACTCCTTAATGGTTGGACAACTACCCCCCTCCATGAGAGAAGCTGCTATTACAGTGCTTCCAAAAAAAGGGAAAGACCCGCTGTCCCCAGGCAGCTATCGCCCTATCTCTCTAATCAATGCAGATGCCAAGATATTGGCTAAGGTTATCACTGCCCGGCTTGAACCCCTTTTGCAAGACTTGGTGGGTCCTTCCCAAGTGGGCTCATCATAGAACACTAGGGTCATTAATGCATTTTGTTAAACTCTCACCAATCCCCTCAGTTGCTATGGCCTTCGACTTCGAAAAGGCCTTCGATTCGGTTGAATGGGCCTATTTATTTCATACTCTGTCCATCATGGGTTTTGGCCCCGACTATATCGCCTGGATAAGGTTGTTGTACACAGCACCCCTAGCCTCGGTGCTGACCAATGGCACCATGTCTCGGCCCTTCCAATTACAAAAGGGCATGAGACAGGGATGCCCTCTTTCTCCCCTCTTATTTATTTTAGCTATGGAGCCTTTGGCCATTGCACTTAGGTCCTCCAGCAATATCCCGGGGATCCAGGTGGGGGACATCAATTACAAGACCTTTCTGTATGCAGATGATCTGCTTATTATGACCGAACACTCTCAATTGGGGATTCAGACAATTTTTGGAACCCTGACTGAGTTTACTAAGATATCAGGGTTAAAGTTAAATCAGTCCAAAACGGAAATTTTCCCATTAAACTCCTCAACCTCTGGATCGGATTTTATTGCCTTAGGGCTAAAGTGGTCCCCTCAGGGTATCAAATACCTGGGTATTATCCTGCACCCAGACCCACTTAAAATGTTTGCGGCCAATTTCAATTCTCTGATTGACTCACTTAGGGTTGATATGGGTAGATGGAAAGCACTAAAGCTTTCACTGGCTGGGAAAACTGACTCGATCAAAATGATGGCTGCTCCTAGGATGCTTTACCTATTGGCCTACCTAACCCTGCCTATACCCCAGAAGTGGTTTCAGAAATTGGAGACCCTTATGGGTAATTTTATTTGAGAGGGTGCGCCCCTCCCCGATATAGCAAACTCAAACTTTGACAGCACTGGAGAAGGGGGGGTTGGGGACTCCCCTGGTTACAGCGGTACCATATGTCCTTTGTGTTGGCTCAGACTCTTAGATGGTTTTCTAAAACTGGACAGGGTTCCCCACAGTGGCTTCAGTTAGAAGCATCCCTAACTCACATTGCCTCTCCAGCGGTTACTTTATATGCTAGGAAGAAACTGCCCCTGGGCCTTTCTCCCCCCATATTACTCTTAGTTAAATGGTTGAGGAGGCAGTATAGCGCAGTGGTCTAATGCTCTGAGCTGCAAATCTGGTGACATCCTGCAGACCAGACCTGGGTTTGAATACCACAGCTTCCACTTGCATACTGTGTGACCCTGAGCAAGTCACTTAACCTCCTTGTGCTCCCAGGTCGCTCCTGTAAAAAAGCTTTCAGCTTAGTGTGCTATACCTGGTTAAACAACTAAATAATAAAAATAAATAAATAAATACTGGAAACAAGTTATGACTCTGCTGGCCTACGACCCGGCCCCTTGGGAATATATGCCTCTATGGGATAATCAGGCCCTGAAAATAGGGGAATCTACCCTGCACTGGAAAATGTGGGAGAGACAGGCATCTCCTTAATACATGACCTCCTACTCCCAGGGACAACTGTTATTGATTCCTTTGAGTCCCTGAGGGTGAGATATCATCTCCCGGCCTCTCATTTCTGGAGATACCTTCAGTTAAGAGATGCTATATCTCATCTTCCAAAGTCGTCCCTTAGTAATTCTTCACAAAAAAAATGCACCCTATTGGTTCATGGAATAAAGTCACCAAGAACAAAGCTAGTAATATGTATCATGCCCTCAGAGACTCCACCCCGGACCCTACCCAGAGCGCTAGGCAGCAATGGGGAAAAGAGCTACAGATCCCGATCTCAGAACAACAATGGGAGGATGGGTGGGCACGTATCCATTTGGCTTGCCAGGACGGGTGCACAAGGCTTATCATGAACAAGACCCTTCATAGATGGTATAGAGACCCGGTGAAACTAGTTAGAATGGGACCTATCCCAGTTGACACTTGCTGGAGATGTGGCAACCAAGGGGCTCATCTGCTTCATATTCTCTGGGATTGTCCTAACCTTCAACAGTTCTGGTGAGCCATTCAGTACATGTGTCAACAACTATTCCCCCCGATGTCATCCCATGTCCCGCCCTACTCCTTCTGGGTTGTGGCAGTTCTGAGATTTCCAAGTATAGTCCTGGGGCACAGTGGATCACTATGGTCGGGGCATTGGCCAAAAGACTCATACTGATAGGACGGAGAACCCCTGATAGCCCCACTTTCCATCAGTTCCTTTTGGTCCTAGCCCAAGGGGCCACATTTGAGAGGATCTTGAGGTTTGTCCAAGGCTCTTTATCCCGGTATGACCAATGTTGGCAACCGTATCTAAGGTCCAAGTACTGCCACAATACTTCTTCCAGTTCCACGGCTTAGACTCCTCCCCCTTTTTTATAGGGTGGGGACAGTTCCCCTCTCTTTTTGCAAGTCACCCTCTTCTCTCACCTTCTCCTTCCCATCTCTTCTATACTTCCCTTCGACATAATTAAACATGATGAAAGATTGCCATTGTTGTATATAGTTGATATTACAAACTACATGGGAATAAAACATACCCTTGGTACAGTGACCAGAAACTACTGATTTCCCTTGTCATATCCCTCTTTAGGTGTAATTTTTCTTATATTGATCTATGCTCTCCTCTGTTGAAAGGACGGAACTCTTCATTAAATTATTTATTCTCTGGCCTCCTAGTCGGTGGTGTAAAGTATATGTTAATCGACATCCTGAATGGTCGAGCTAACTGACAGAATGTTGTGTCAATTATATTTACTGATCATACCTTATGTTGTGGTATTTATTGACTTTCTATATGTAGACTCTGCCTTGGTGTGTATGCTCTGCCTTAAGTCAACAATAAAAAATGTTTAACTACAAAAAAAAAAAAATAAAAAGAGGACTGGCCCCAGGACTGATCCCTGAGGTATCCCACTTGTGACTTGCATCTCTTCTGACTGTATACCGTTTACCACCAGTTTATGTTTTCTGCCCATCAACCAGTTTGCCACCCAGTTGACCAACTTCTGACCCACACCGAGCCTATCCAGCTTATTAATCAATCTTTTATGTCGAACAGTATCAAAAGCTTCGCTTAAGTCAAGGTAGGTGAGATCAACTGCTCCCCCTTGGTCCACCACTCTCATTACCCAGTCAAAAAAATCTGTGAGATTAATTTGACAGGACCTTCTTGTTGTAAACCCATGCTGTCTTGGATCCTGTGCTCCTATGGATTCCATTGTTGCACTATTCTTTCCTTAAGGAGTGCCTCCATAATCTTACCCACTACTGAGGTAAGACTGACTGGTCTGTAGTTCCTTGCCTCCTCGCTGCTACCACTCTTGTGGAGTGGGATCACATGAGCCCTTCTCCACTCTTCTGGGACCACTCCTGTGCTCAGAGACTCACTAAACAGTTCTGATAATGGCTCTGCTATTTCCACCCTTAGCTCTTTTAGTTCACTGGGATGTATGCCATCAGGTGCCATTGCCTTGTCCACCCTGAGCTTATTGAGCTCTTGTAGGACCCTTTCTATTGTGAAGGCACTAGTGCACACCTACCTCCCCCCTGTATCCATGGTGCTGAGCTGTGGGCCCTGCCCTACCTTCTTTTCAGTAAGCAATGAGCAAAAGTATCTATTTAGGATAGATGCTTTTACATGGTCCTGCTCCTCACATGCTCCCTTATCCCCTTTGATCGTATCAATAGCCCCTCTGGACTTTCTCCTTTCACTAATGTATCTATAGAAAGTCGTATCACCTTCTTTTACTGTTCGTGCTAGTGTTTCCTCAGTTTGGGCCTTTACCTGCCTTACTGCCTTCCCTGCCTCCCTTAGGGAAGTTTGGTATGCCTCCCCATCTTCATCCCGCTGTGTTCCATTATATTTCCTGAAGGCCAGCCTTTTGACTCTTACCTTTTCTTCTACTGTTTTTGAGAACCAAAGTGGTTTCCTTTTTCTTTTGCACTTCCTTTTCTCTCTAACACAATGGGATGTTGCTTCAAGTATTGCATCCTTAACACTTGCCCACTTTGCCTGTACCCCCTTACCTGTATTTATTTTTGCCCAGGCTAGCTTAACTGTGTTGGCCATCTTACAAAGTCAGCTCCTCTAAAGTCCCATATTTTTGCCTTGGAATAGGATGATTTACTTCTATTGGCCAAACAGAATCATACCATGTGATGGTCACTGGCCCCCAGGTGACCTTCTACATGGAGATATGAGATCCTTTCCCTGTTAGTCAGTGCTAGATTAGGATAGCTCTGTCTCTTGGGGGTTGTACCAGTTGTTTGATGCCCTCCTCCTGCAGGGAATCCACTATGTGTCTAGTTCTGGCAGATGTTCCTGCTGGTATTGACCAATCTGTATCTGGCATGTTGAAGTCTCCCATTATCAGTTATCTGCTGTCACGTTTTGTATATCTTCTAACAGTAATGTGTCTATGTCCTCCCCCTGGTCTGGAGGCCTGTAGACAACCTCAGTTCATATGGCTGTCCCATATCCTGCTTCCAGGGTGACCCACAGTTATTCTGGCTCTTTATGTGTATTATAAATTTCTGTAGCTTTGATATTTTCATTGACATAAAGAGCCACTCCACCACCCCTTTCTGCACCTCGGTCACTTCTGAACAGTACATAGCCAGGTACTGAAGTCTCCCAAGAGTGGTTACTGGTAAACCATGTCTCACTAATGGCTACTATGTCCAGTTTAGCCTCTGTCATTACTGCCTGCAGATCTGGCATCTTGTTTTCCAGACTGTGAGCATTTGTGTACATTATTTTCCATTGGTCAGATTTTGGTGTGTTAGTTGTTGGGTGAGGTCTGGCATTTCCCCTGTGTGGCATATGGAGAGCTGGACCTTTTGTCTTACCTGGTGATTCAAATGAACTACAAACATGCTGAACTCCTGTTTGACCACTAGCTGAGGGGGGAGGGGGGTTCTTCCCATTCAACATATCGGGTGCTGCACCCCTCTCCCCATTTGCTAGTTTAATTATTCTGCAAAGACATCAAACTTCTGCCCCAATGCACTGACTCCCTCCTTAGTCAGATGCAGTCCATAAAATTTGAAGAACTTTCGCTCACAAAACTGTTGCCAGTTCCCTACAAATTTGTGTCCTTTTTCCTGGCACCAGCCTTGAGCCACATGTTTAGCTCCCCTATCTCCTCCTCTTCTCTGACCTTCCGTCCATCTGCCCCCTCTCCCAGACTGGCAGGATCACAGAGAAGGAGATGCTGAACAAAATGGATGATAGTTTGTCACCCAGCCTGGTCAGGTGTTCTTTGGTCTCCACAACTGACTTGCTGGCGAGATCGTTAGTCCCTATGTGTGCCAGGACATCAATGTTTTCTCCTGCTTCCTAAACAATTTTAGCAATGTGGTCAGTGTCTCTCCACGCTGATGTACCTGGGAGTCATCTGACCATTACCCCTGACTGGAGATAGTTATCAACTCCCCGAATCATACAGTCTCCTATAATCAGACATTTTTTGGATTTCCTTTTTGCTTTTTTTGTTTTGGTTCCTGTTTAGGGTGAGTTTTGTTGTGCTAGCTCCTCTGCTGCAGTGTCCTGCTCTGCAGTGTCCTCTGCCCCTTTGATTTCAGAGATAGAGGCAGATAACTGTTTGTAGTTTTATGCAGTTTGTGGAGGTGATATGCTGGAGAGTACCGAGTGATGGGGCACCTGATTTGCCCCTCCTAACCACCTGCCAACCTCCCAGACCAACTACCCTCTGCAGTCGAGGTGCTTCTGTTGGATATTATGGAAATGGCGGACAGTTCTTATAATATATTTCCTCTTGAATATGCAATTTGAGGCACACAATCTGCCCATACTACCTGGAGCTGATCCCTTAGATCTCCAGTAGCCCAACATGTAGGACAGTGTCCTAAATCCTGTAAAACTCCCCTTCTGAAAAGTGTTCAGCAGTACCTGCAGTTAATGATATCCATTCCAGATAAGTTGCTGGGTTTATAACCTGGCCAGAGTAATTAGAAGGAGGAAAATGAAAGCAAAAGTTTGATTTTGTGTTTTGATTGTTTGTTTTTGTATAACTTTTTATAACAAGTTAAATTACTAGTGCCCCTGTAAATGAAGTCACTGTGTGTATATCCCTCTGATCAGCCCCTTCCTGCTTTGCTACAGGAAATGTCACAACTGCGCTACCCAATAAAAGGAGTGTAGTGTGGGGTGGTTGGGGTTGGGAGTGGGTGGCTGGGCCCTTCCCCTGCCAAAAAAGAAGAACCACAGATGAAAGAAACAAGGAGGTAAGAGCAGAAACAATCAGCCAACAACAAATGCAGTAGCCCTGAAAGCTTATCCTAATGATAGATAAAACTGTAAAACCTGTAAAGCACCACCTGTAATAACACAGAAGATATACCCTGTAAGAAACACTTTGCTTCAGAGAAAAATAAAGCAGTAACAGAAGATATACCTTGCAAAAGACAATTTGAATCAGAAGATTACAGCAGTAATCTGTAAGCACACACCTGTAGGCACACCCTGTAATAATGCAGCAGAAGGTATACCCGGCAACAACAATTTGAATCAGAGACTACCTCAGTTATTAACCATTATGTTTGCTATGTATGTAAATAAGACAGAAACTCTTTTTCCACCATTAACTATTGGTATGGAAACACTGAACAGGTAAGCCACCTACTTCCAGTGAGTTTGTTTCTTTGATTTTTTTGTCTGTTAATATGAATATATGTTTCTTGTGGCATAAATATTTCCCAGGGGCATGATCTTCCCAATTTATGGCTTATTCTCTATCATATCCTTTTATTAAATACACATCATTATACAGTTTCTTAAAATTGGTTATCAATTCAGCTCCAGGGGCTACTGCTTCAGCACTTAATGTACCTGTTTTTTTTTCCTGTGGGCTACTAGTGATATAATTGTGTTGTGTTTTCTCTCTTGCAACTCTTCTTGTGTTTATCTTATGCCATTTTAGGTATTTAGTAGGTTATAATATCCTTTTCTGAAATATATGAAGACCCTTCAATGAGCAGTGTGGCATGTTTTCCTAGCTATTCTACCAAGTGAATGTAAAAGAATTTAACATTTTACATATTTATTATCATACCATGGGGCACATTAATTCCATTTGCAAGCAGTACTGAATTTTTTTGTAGTTTGTGTTCTTAATTCTTGCACCTCTTTTAAAATGTTATTAAAATTGTAATCAGAAGTTGAGTTTTGTACAGTATTACCACCATTTTTATTATGCAACTGAAACGGACATCTCAATAGATTTACTTTGATACATTTCTGAAGGTTTGCAATATATTCAGAAAGTATTGGGTCCCATTTACTGTAATCTTCTTATTACCCTTCATTAAAATGATTATTAGCTTCTCTTTCAGAACTATTGTTTTCCCTTTCAGAAACTAAATTACAGCCTAAGACATTATATTTTATGAATACTTGAAAATAATCAAATACAGCTTCATTTAACATTGCATATCGCACAACTCTGTTATATGATAGAATATCTGTTATTCCCAGGTCTACAACTGATTCTTCCCATTTATTTGGGAAGGTAATGGAACCATCAACATCTCCTGACATCTTCTATTCAAAATATATAAATTGTTCTCATACAAAAGATTTAATAGTGCATATTCCATTTATTCATCTTCGTGCCATGTAAGTTCCTGTTGGGAATGTTAAAAGTTTCTATTATTTCAGCATTTTCCCATAAAAGTTCCATTCTGTAAGTGAACCAATTTTTCCATTCATATCGTTACATGTTATAACATAATATGGCATATTCAAAGCCTGGAGTTTGTCCATTGTGGATCCCAGACACTAAAACAATATTTTGTGTCTCTCTTTTTGAGTGATGGAAGAAAGCAGCAATTTCTAAGGCTGTTCCCTTTACTTTTTAGGAGCATTACAAGCATATACGCATTACCCATATCTCATACCTCACTTGTTAATCACAAATTTGATGCAACTAGGGTCATCGGTACACCCTTTCTGCTGTCAGGTACCGTATATTACTCTTATACCCAAATTTTTCACATTTTTGGTATCCAGGGAGCATCAATTGGTTGTCTCCTACCCATGTTTCCTGAAGCATAATTATTTAATAGCTTTTTTATAAAATCTAGCCATCCTCCATCTTTAATTTTGGACTGTATTCCAGCAATATTCAATGTCAGGATAATTATTACTTCTATTTTATTTTTTTTTCTCTCCCATCAATTCAGATTTTGAGCCCATCTCACTTATCATTATGATTGTCATAAGCAGGGAATAATTAATCATCATAATTGAGGGAAAAGTGAGAGTGGGGGGGGATAAAAGAGGAGAAAGGGAGCCCAGACTTCAGAAATTATCTGACTTTTATATTCAGAATAATCAATATTACTCAATCCAATGTTGTCCCTTAAAGAGGCCCAGATTTTATTATATGTTTGTTCCTGTCCAGCTTTAATATAATATTTTTTTTCCAAATTCATAATTTCTATCATAAAGTCAGACCAAGTTTGAATTTTTGGAGGATTTCCATCTTTCCACTTAAGTAATACACATGTCTTTGTATTATTGTTGATATTGAAGTGAAAATGCTCTCTTCTTCATCTAGTGGAATAGATGGTGTCATTAGCAATGCCAGTTGTACTGTATTGGCTATATCCTTATTTAATGTTTTTTGAATACTCCACATCATAAGTTTTTACCAAAATATTGAAAGACATGGACATGCATATAGCATATGGATCAATGTTCCAGTAGTTATAGCACATCTGGGACATTTTTCCATGATAGTTGCATTAAAATGATTTAATCTAGATGGGGTATAGTAAGTTCTAAAGAATGTATTTATTTGAATCTGTTGAAGCTTGCTAACTTTTACAAAATATTGTATGATTTTACTGCATTTTGCCATATGGAATCTGTTATATTTATACCAAAGTCCCTTTCCCATTTTTTGATTATTTTCTATTGCTCTTTCTGAAGATTTCCTGCTAATGCTTTGTATATAATTGTAATTATTTTTTCTTTTCCTTTCTATCCACCAAAATATTAAGTAAAGATGACAACCATTTTTATCTTGTTTTTTATAAGATGTCTGTGTAAAATTTTGTAATTGCAAATACTGAAAATGATGTGTATTTGGTAAATTAAATTTGTGTTGATGAATTGAAAATGTCTTTATCTGTTCTTTATCTATAACCTGTTTAATTTGCTTAATACCTCTCATATACCAACATTGAAAAGTTTGATCCATAACTGAAGGTTCAAATTTATAATTTAGCATAATAGGTGTGTATGGGGAAATTATGTTATTTTCTTTAATTAGGCTATGAGCTTTATTCCATGCAGCTATTGTAGTTTCGGTAGCCTGGCTTAGGCCTTTATTGTTCCCTTTTTTTATTATAGTCTGAGTATAATAATTGCATCATATCCATATATAAATGTGTTTTAAGTTCAAATAATGTTGATTTAGATATGTTTTTACTCTCATGTATCCATTCCCATACCAAGTCTATTTGTGCCACTAAAAAGTATTTAAACATCTACAGAACTGCACTCCACTACTCCTCTTATTGCTTTCCAGCTGCACTCCCCTTCCAATGTAGTCTGCTTCTTTTTTTTCTCCTTTTTAGCAACACATCACTCATTGGGTATTGATTAGTAGTTTTATTTTCATTAGCATGTCCTTAAAACTAACATGTGTTTAAAAAAACCTTCTTTTGTTTAAACGTTAAAAGTCCAAAGATAATTATATTACAGTCATTACTGAAAACAATTTGCATTTGTATGCCACTTCACATCTCTTCATTTGTGCTTGATTGCAAAAATGTTTTTAACACATGTACTTTACCATACTTCATTTATGGCAAGCTGTTTCCTCTTCATGGCTCTATTGCCTATTCCATACTCTCTCCATATTTATTTTGTTTCTTTTATTTCACCGTGATTGCACCTTTCATTTGTATCTAATGCCCACAATTTAGAGAGCCTACTGTTGTCCACAAATGCTTAGCATTCTGCTTACTTCTTGTGTTTGGCTTCCTGTACCATTCCTCCTTCTTTCTGCTTTGGACCAGCCAGCTTCCTCGGTGCTTCCTCAATCAGGTGATAGTAAACACACTCTAATGCACATTAAGCAGAGAAATGGTACAGGAATATGAAGAGAGTTCATTTTAAGCATATGCTAATGAAAATAAAACTACTAATCAATACCCAATGAGTGATGTTTTGCAAAACAGGAGAAACAAAAAAGCAAACTACATTGGAAGGGGAGTGCAGGTGGAAAGCACTAAGAGGAGTAGTGGAGTGCAGTTCAGTAGATATAATTTCCCTGCCACATATGCACCCCAAAAACCTTTAAGCCTGGAAAGAAAGGGTAATAGAGCAACACTAACACAGGAATGTGGTTTTAGTATTTAAACATGTCTTGTAAAGCTAACCCTCCATTAGCTTTATCTTGTATTAGATAAGAATAAGCAATCCTTTATGGCTTATTATTCCATATGAATTTTGTTATTATTTTCTTTAGTTGATGAAAATATGTTTGTGATGGTATTAATGGTAAAGACTGAAAAAGAAAAATATATTTAGGCAAGATCTTCATTTTTATTATATTGACCCAACCAATCAATGTTAAAGGAAGGCATTTCCAATTATTTAATTCTTCTGATATTTGTAATATTAAGGGCTCAAAATGAAGTGCTGTTGTTTATTTATGATTGTACAGTATATAATTCTAATACCTAAATATTTAATCTCTCTATCCCTTTGTATTTGATGAATTTCCGGATATGTTATTTCACTTTTTGGGATCAATGGCATAATTACTGTTTTTTCCCAATTAATCTTGTATCCCGATAATAAACCATTTTTTTTAGATATTTCAATAATTTCTGGGATGGATGTTTCCAATGAGGATATATAAAGTAATATGTCATCTGCATACATACTTAATTTATACACAATATTATTTATTGTAATTCCTTGAATGGCTGAATTTGCCCTTATTCTAGCTGCTAATATTTCAATTACCATTGTAAATAATATTGGAGATAGTGGGCATCCTTGTCTTATGCCCCGAAAAAGCTTGAAAGGTTGTGAATAATTATTATTGGTTTAACTATAGCCATTGGAATTTTATATATTAATTGAAGCCACCCACTGAGCTGCCCCTCCGTCCCACCTCCTCTATCACCCTTAGCATATAATTCCACTCCACCTGATCAAATGCTTTTTCTGCATCTAATGCTAAAAAGAGTGCTTCTTCATCCTTAACTAGAGACAGTATATTGATAGTTTGCCTGACATTTTCTTTAGTTGTTCTACCCTTTATGAATCCATTTTGATCTGTATTTATAATTGTTGGCAAAATAATTTATAATCTTTTCACTATAGTCTTTGTAAAAATGTTGTAGTCTACATTCAATAGGGAAATGGGACGGTATGAGGAGCAGCTCAGTGGGTCCTTATCTTTCTTTAAAAAAACATGAATAATTGCTTTACAAAAAGAATTGGGCATTGCCTTAGATTGATTAAATTAATTAAATAATATAAACATCAATGGAATCAATAAATCCTTAAATTGTCTATACATTTCAATTACTAACCCATCAGGGCCAGGAGAATTATTTGCAGGCAGTTGTTCAATAGCAGCTTTGATTTCTTCATACATAATATCTACCGATAATTGATTTTGAAATTTGATAGGTATAAATGATGGAGATAGGTCCTGTAAATATTGCTTAATTTGCTCTGTTGTGTAATTGGAGCATTCCAACTTATATAAGTCTTGATAATAATCAAGAAAGCAACCATTGATCTTATCTGGATCTTCAGTTAACCTACCTTGTTGATTAACCTACCTTGTTGATCTTTTATTGCTAATACGTAATTTTTTTGTTGTTCTCTCCTTGTTTGCCATGTGAATAATTTCTGAGGCTTATCTGTTAGGTATAAATAGTTTGATTTTGTTTGCATTATTTGTTGACTAATTTGGTTTAATTGAATATTATTCAACTGATCTTTCTTTTGAATTAACTTACTAAGTACGCTATCATCTAAAGTGTGACTATGTATATACTGAAGAGATTGTATTTCTTTTAGTAACCAATTAATTATTCTTTCTTTTTCTTAATATGTTTTAAATCAATTACCCGTCCGCTTAACCATACCTTAAATGTATCCAATATGATATTAATTGAGGTATCAGATTCCAAATTATTCTTAAAGAACTCCTGAATTTGAATTTCCACACTTAATTTCTGGGAAATAGTCAAAATACATATAAGTGAATAATTTAATTTCCAGTGCCAAAACTGTATCCGTGGTTTAATATTTTTTATATTTAATAAACAAGGTGAATGATCCAAAATCAAGACACCTGTATGTTTATATGTATATGTATAGGTCTTGCCTGAAAATAGGCAGGATTTGTCTAGTGCACTTACCCGGTCAACAAAAACTAAATAAATAAATAAAAAAATAAATTTGATTTCAGTAACCAAAAGAAGAATGGTTTCTGATATAAGCTAGAAATCAATTATAGAATATGAATGCTGTGCAGATGAATAATACAAAAAACATGTTTTCCCTCTGAATATTTACTATTCCATAGATCCACCAGCCCCAACTTACTCATATATTTTTTAATAATCATTTGTGTGAATCTGTGCACCTTACCTAGCCTAGATGTTTTATCTTGTACAAACAATACTAAATTAAAGTCTCCTGCTATTATATATGGGGGTGGGAATGTAGATAATGTCAAAAAAAACTGTATAAAAATTAGGTTTATTCTCATTTGTGCATAGATGGTTGGCATTGTTGTTTTAAAATTGTTTTTTTTTATTCTACTATAACCCACCTTCCTTGATCATTGATGTCCGATTTAATAATCTTTGGGTATGGATTTAATTTATTAAACAGTATAGCAACACCCCTTGAATTATTAGTGTAATTAGATAATATACCATTCCACGTCTATACATAAACCATGATTATTCTTTGCCCCAAAAATGGGTCTCCTGTAGCATCGCTAAATCTATTTTCTGCTTTTGCATAAACTTTATAATACGTATTATCTTCATTTTATTTTTTAGACCTTTAACATTCCAGGACAACATCTGAACCGAGCTACTCATAATTTTCCATTATTAGCTGAGCATCCCTTCCTTGATCAAATAGGCCCGATAAAGTGTTTGTTTTTTTTTCCCTACATAAATGTTATAAATCACTAGGACATTTCGCTCTTTGTTCATCTTTATATTAACAACAAATGTCCCTACCCCACAACCCTCCACCCTAAACAACCCAAACAATGGAAATAAAAAGGTTCCAGATCCCCACCCCCCAAATTCGTGATGACCATAGGTGGTCATCATTAAGCTCTGAGCATAAAGATTGAACCAGACCTGAGAGGAAATAGCTTGTGAATTCTTGTACAACTCCATATCATTTTCATAAAAATATTCATGCCCTTAATTTTAATAAGTGAGTGTTCCTAATAAGGAAGATATTAACTAGGGGCTATAATTAAGCCACTCAAGAGGGGAAAGGAAAAAAAAAAAGATTTCCCATAGACATTTTATATTTCCTACCTACCCCATCAAAGTAAAAGTTTAGTTCTTATCACTAAATCTATCACTGTATAGCCTTTTCTTTTTCCTTCCCTCTTCCCTTTTCTCCCCTTTCTCCCCTTTCTTCCGCCCTCCCCTCCCCTCTCCTCCAACCTCCCTTTGCTGTCCTCCTGGCTCCCCTCCTTCCCTTTGTAATTATCAAATATCAACTGTAGGTTGTGTCGAATGCTGCCATTGCCTTGTCTGGATCATCAAACGTCTGTAATTTTCTCCCAGCCACAAAGCGCAGCTTAGCCGGATAATTCATTGAAAACCGGAGGCCTTTATGATACAGCTTTTCCTTGACTGGGTTAAACAACTTACACTTTGCACTTCTTTCAGAGGACATATCTGGAAAAACATTAAATGTGGTTGTTTCATATGTTAAGCCCTTCTCATTGCGAGTTTTAGCCAAAATCGCTTCTTTGTCCTGAAATCTATGAGGTTTGACAAACACTGTTCTAGGAAAAGCATTATTATTCCCCCTGCAACTGCCCACCCTATGCACATGATCCAAGTGAATTTTTTCCTCTGGATATTTACAGTTCATAACCTGAGTCTGCATCTTTTCAAAAATGGTAAAGGATCCCCACTGCCTTCTACACCTTCAGGTATTTTTAACAGTCTTAGGTTTCCCCAAAATGCTCTATCTTCCTGTTCCAGTACTCATTCTAGCAGTAACTCTATTTGTTTTGAGTAACTTTTATTTTTTTGAATCCAAGAATTCATGCAGTCCTCTGTCTGAGACATCCATTTTTCCACAGTATCTATTCATATAGTTAATATTTCCAGTTTGGTGCTCAAATCAGTTACAGAGGCAGCTACTGAGGTTAATGATGTTTTAATTTCAGCTAATGAGCCAAAAAACCTCCATTTTAAAGAGTGACATAGCTTTCAGCATCTCATTTTTAATCTCTGAGATAGATTCTTTTACTGCATATTCTGCATTATCTATTTGCATTTCTACAGAGTGATTATTTGATGAATTATTTGATGAAGGAATCAGTTGTTCTGTATTTGTAATTTGACTGTTTAACTCCTTATTTTTCGAGCACCCCTCACCACCTTCATTTAATTGCATTGAAATCCCTCTTGCATTTTGTGTGGATTATCCTTGCTTCTCTGACATTTCTACTAAGCTTACGTACTGTTCTAGCATTATTCGTTGTTCAAAAAAAGGTAAAACCTTACTGGCATTTGTAGATTTGCTTTTTACCTTATTGCTCGGCGTTTCTGGGAGCGGGGAAATCAAGGGCTGTTGAAAAACTTAAATCACATAGTTTTGTAGTGGCATTTCCTCAAACAGCATCACAGATCCCAACAATTGTGGACATTTAGATGTTTGTTTCTTACTTCTGGGAGTTTTTTCTAAAGCATATAATTGGACAGCTCATGGGCTCGGTGAACCCTTTTAGACATGCCAGGTCACTTAACTGCTTTATTCATATATTCCATGGGGAAAAAGAGATAAATAAAGAAATTTAGGAGGTTTAACAAGCAATAAAGAGGTTTATCAATTGCATCAAAATTATCTGCATGGAGTTTAATCTCAAACAAAAAACATTTTCTCCCTCTTTTTCTCCCTTCCCCCTCTCTTATTTGCTTTGTCTAAGCACTCTATTTTTAAATTTTATTGTTTCCTTTTTTTCTGTAGCATTACTAGTAGACTTTTTTCCTTTCTCCTACGTACAATTCACAAGTCCAACAGACTTTCTTTCCCTTCCATTTAGATTATTTCTGAATACTACTCATTCATTCATACTCTTCCATATAAAAGAGCAAAGAAAATGAAAAAAAGAAGTTTCACAGGCATTTCTTTCACTCGCATTCTTTCTACCTGCCCACAGCTCCTGCTCCAGTCTGTCCATCTCGAGTCAGTTCAGAGTTGAATCCACCTGCCAATCTTGGAGGACATCAGAAAGCATATTAATTACTTCTAATCAGAAACATTAACAAGACGCATTCCACTTATAAGTATGTATTTTTATCAGTCTTGGGGTTTTTTGTTGTTTTTTTTTTTAATGGGACTGGCTTTTAGAGAATGCTTATTGTATAAATTTTACTAGTGCTTCCCAGGCTTTAAAATATTTATTCCCCCGATCCATTAAAATTCATACCACGTATTGACAATTTATTGACTTCATCATGCATTTATTGATGGCATGACTGTTTTTCATTTCACTGCAAGACTGTGATGACACAAGCATACCATATGCATGATTATTTCTCAACGGCTACTTGTTTTTCAGATAGTCAGTAAGTATTAGTTTATGTAAATAATGTTGTTTGCAATGTTCCTGACTTTATAAATGATACTCTTACTCTCAAATGAGCCATATTTAACAGTACCTGAATAAAAGATTATGTGAAAACTGTATTTTTTTTCAAGGGGATCATCCTGTACAGTTCTTTTTTTTTAACTATGCTAGCAATGTTGATCATGTGGCCTGTTAGTAGAGTTCATAGGCCTTATTTTCAAAGGACCTGGTACTATGTTTCTACGTGCAACATGATGGTGCGGGGATCATCCTGTACTGTTCATTTTATGGAACAAGGTAGAGTAGTTGAAGATTATTTTTTTAGTTATATTCCTTGATCCTTTGACAGGAACCTACTTCAGCATCTGCCTATGCTACATGCTATACTTCTCCATTGAAGCTCCCCCACTTCTGTTGCTCCTGGGATCCTGGGGCACCTGACTTTTCATCACCATTGTGATGCCCCCTCAGCTTATCCCCATCCTCCCTGATGGCATCTTGTCTTTTCAGCATAATTGAACTGTGTCATGGTCTAAATATGACATTTGGGTACTGCTCTGATACTGCAGGTGAACAGCTCATGCTTGACATTCTGAACACAAGCCATGACATAAGTAAAATTAACCATCTCAGATTCCAAGAAGAGAACTGTGCACGGTGTTGTCCTTAAAAGGAAAACCACATAAAACTCATTTCTAATACCTTTGCTTATTCTGGGACAGTTAAATATGGATTAACTAGAGGTATAAATTTCATTTCTGTAAGTGGGTATGTTACTAAGAGCTGCAAAGTAGCACACATTTGCTGTCCCCTTTAACTTTTAAGTTTAGTACACAATACAAGTATGGAGCAGCAGATACATGCACAGTATATGGGTATTCTGTGAAAGGAAAATTACACTGGTTCTAACAGTATACCTTTCAAGACACCCTACAGTAACTCTCTAAACAACAATTCTCTTTAAACAACATTTTACCCCAGCAGTGAATTAGCTTGAACAAGATTTTAAATTATTACTGTGGTTGAGTTCCACTTTTGTCATCAGTCAGCAAAATAACCCACTCATTCTATGATATCTTTTGCCCTCTTTCGTGTGCCCCAGGCTGTCTGAAGAGAAAGTGACTGAAAGTTATTTGAGAATATAAGGGGTTTTGGATGAGTGAACTTGGAGTGACTAAAACTCTTAGAATGGAATTCAAAGGATCTTAAAGGCATGTAGTCATGTTATATAAACACATTATGAACTACACTATTATATCCCCATGACTGGCGCCACAATTGCATTAGGTGAAATTTTATACAAAAATGGTGAACATGTCCTGTCTGAATCTGAATCACTGATTGCCATTCTTTATCTGTCTTAGGAAAGTTGCCTTTTTTTGATAATTTATTTACTCAGCATAGCCTAGCATCTCATTTTTTCAACTAGTCCCTAATTCTACCCATTTTTGCAGTTGCACAGATTCAAGCAAAGAGGAATGAAGTTGCAGTGAGCCCACATGACCAAAACTCAGATCTTTTCGAACTATGCTAGCGATGTTGATCATGTGGCCTGTTAGTAGAGTTCATAGGCCTTATTTTCAAAGGACCTGGTATGGCCCAGGGACTGTGTTTCTGTGTGCAACATGATGGTGCAGGGAAAAAGCCTCACAGTGGCAAAAGTGTGATTTTCAGCATGTGTTTTGCACAAAAATCTCAACAAGATGCAGTAAAATATGGGAAAGGTTGCAAACAGGCAAACATTTTCAAAGTTGCATGCAAGTGAGAAAAAGTTCAATTGTGGAAAAGTACCCTCCCATGCACATCCTTCTTTGGCATCTGCTGCACAATCACAGTTTGTTTTTTTACCTTAAAATTCAGAATCCTGGTCTTTTATATTTTTCAGCCCAGTCAGCAGGAATCAAATCTAGTCTAGGGTAAGGGTGTAATTTAAAATGTATTTAATGTGAAAGTCTGACACTAACCAGCAAATAGCAGCAGAGAGTACTGTCTTCATATTTTGTTGATGCTTAAAGAATACTCTGTACAACGCCACTTGCTCAAGTTAATGCACAAACAAATGAGAGGAAACAAAACTGGATTTTACTGGCTCTAAATTCACTACTCTAGCCCATAGACTACTCTGCTTTCCAAGATTAAAGTACATTTATGATGGAATTCTAGAACATTACAGTGTTTTAGTGTTGTGAACTCAAGAATTCTAAGATTGATTAGAGCAAATTACTTCATTCTTACAAGTAAGCCTATACAAGAATTATGAACCACATTTCAGAATAATTTTAACAGCCTCAAGATAAAGAAAAGCTTCTATGATAAGAATGCTATTTTTCTTCAGAACATCTTTAAAAGACTGAACAAATATTCAAATAGCAATGGTACTATGTTTGCACCTTCATTTAGAATGTCAAATAATGCTATAAATATCTATCCACAACTGAAGTATATACAAAGATCATTTCAGCTGCCTCTAGTTCAAATATTTCATAATGAATTAAAGGGTAAACCTTAATGTTCCAATAAGGCAAATCCAGTAGTTGTGACTTTGTCATTACCCTATTTTCTTAGCTAATATGTCAAAGATCTCTCACTCCTCCAGACTTGCCTGTGTCTACTGCAATGCATGGAATCTTCTGTGTGTGCCAACAGCATGGCAAAACCCTGATAATAAAATACCTCACAGTGACAATCTCAGCAGTTTTCAAGACTGTCACTGTGAGGGACCTGAGGGCAAAATGTCACCCTTTTGCTGACTGTCACTTCCCCCTCTTCAGGACAGCTCTGACTCAGAGTTAGTTATATATAGAAGGGGGGCATCGGGGGCACAGCCCCCCACATGGGGGGTTCAGGGGTGTGGCCCCTCACTAGAAAATACACCACTGTCAGACAGGCAAAATTTTGCCTGTTGACATTGGGGAACTTGCAGTATTCTGCAGTTCCCTAAGATCCTCATAAATATAACCCAGCACACTCACACAGAATCTTCCAGTTTATCCCAGTATGAAGTCTCCTTTGCTGTCACCAGGGTGAAGCAGGTTGTTTGGCTTGAATAGGGGGTATCCCAGGGCACAGAAGCCAGTTGCCATGGTGGGGGGGGGGGCTTGTGGCTGTCATGAGACAGACTGAGTAGTGTCTTTCTAATTTGCTCCCAGATGTTCACTTCCAACATAGAGAGTTTTCTGCAATGCTTGTCCTATAGGCAGGGCCTTAATGCCAGATATCACAGGAGGCATATAGGAGTATATGTCTATTATCCCTCCCCAGGGACTTTGAATTTGCTGCCTCTACAGCACATATCAGCTTCCATAATTCAAAGTGAATAGAAACATAGACAACAATGGCATACAGTAAAAAAGCCGACAGTCTATCATACCCCAGGACCTTTTGTCCCTGTGGGGTCTTCATTTACCCTACTTTTCCTATTGTTCTCCATGTTTTCACCACTCTCTTCCTACTGAGTAGCTACTATACCCTTGGCACTGTCCCAGCCATGTCTGAAGCCCTTTTTAATTTTGGCACCTTCAACCTCTGACAGCAGGTCTTTCTATGGCTCAACCACTGTTTCTGTAAAATAATAATTCCTTGAATCCTTTTTATACTATCCCCCCATTAACTTCCATTTTTGACCCCATGACCTAGCTTCTCTGTTCTTGGCAAATAGATCTTCACCACATACCCTGCTTTTTCCATCCAGTAACTTGAAGGCCTCTATCATATCTCCTCTCTCATCTGGTTTTGAGTGACTACAAGTTCAGTGCCATTCGTCAATCCTCATGGGTCCTGACCACCTGGGCCTTTATCATCATGGTCACCCTGCAAGACACTGTCGTGAGCCTGCCCCTGTCCTTTTTCAAGTGGGGGTTTCAGAAATGGGCACAGAATTCCAGGTTTGGCCTCACCAGTGACCTATACAAAGATAAAAGTACCTCCTATTCCCTACTGTTGAACCTCCTCCCAGTGCACCCTAGCATCCTGCTAGCCTTGCTGAAAACATTGTTACATTGACTTGTTTGTTTAATGGGTCACTAATAATAACTGCTAGGTCCCTTTCCTCTGATGTTGTGCCCAGCTGAACTCTTCCCATCCAATACTCTGTTCTGGGTTTGTTATCCCCTAAGCACATCACTCTGCACTTCTTGGCATTAAATTTCAGTTGCCATACCTTGGACCAATTTTCCAACCTTTCTCAGGTTTTTCTGCAATTCCATTATTCTCTTCACATTGCCAACTCTACCACAGAGTTTAGTGTCATCTGTGAATAGACACAACCTGACCTGGAGTCCCTCTCCCATGTCACTGATGAACATATTGAAAAGGAATGTGCCTGGTACAGTTCACTGTGGCACTCTGCTGGTAACCACTCTTTCCATTGATCTGACTCCATTCACCACAACTCTCTGCTGCCTTACCTCCAACCAACTCCCTACCCACACTAATATTTCCATGGCAGTGCGCAGATCCCCCATCTTCTTCAGCAGTCTTTTGTGTGTCACCAAGTCAAATGCCTTGCTGAAGTCAAAGTAGAGTAAGTCTACTGCATGCCTCTTGTCAACTTCCCTAGTTATCAAATAATACCATTAGATTGATCTGACAAGGCCTCCCTGCCATAAAGCTGTGCTACTCAATATCCTGAAGCTCATTTTTCTGGAAGTATTCCACTACATCCTCTTTGACTTGTGTCTACATCAGTTTCCCTACCATGGAAGTAAGGCTGATGGGTCTATAGTTTCCTGGCTGCTCTTATCTCCTCCCTTGCGCAGTTAAACTACTGTATGTCTGGCATTCTCCAGTCCCTAGGAACCACCCCTTGTTGCAGAGAGCTACTGAACTGCCAGAACAGAAGTTCAGCTAACACTGATGTAAATTCCCTTAGTACCCTCAGATGCATCCCATCTGGCCTCAGAGCTTTGTTTACCTTGAGAACTGCTAACCTTTTTCTGACTCTTTTGCTAGTATGTTTGTGCAGCATCATTACCAGGACCCCACTATCAGCTGCCTTTATCCTGATTTTTGACAGTGGCATTAGTTATTCAGTATGGTTTTCTGCTCGTCTTCATCTATTACCCTGACCCCCTTCTTTAGACTGACAAATCCAACTCCCATCTTTCCTTTTTCCATTACATGCCTAAAAATTGTTTTCCCTTCCCCCTCTTCAATTTTCAGTTCTATATCTGCCTTGGAATCTTGACTGTCCTCTTGGCCATACTAGTTTTTTCCTGCCACTCGTTCCATTCTTCATCCCCCTGTAGGTTCATAATACAGAACCAGGTTTCTTGCATGTTAGCACATTACTGCCAATGCCACCAGTCCTGATTATCTACTTTTTTATTTTTTAGTCAAGTCCTCCTCCTTCCTGTCTGCACATTTAGAACCCTTATCTGGCCAGGCAGCAAGTGTCTGCTGTCACTAACCTCTCAACTGCTGCTGTCTATGCCAACTTCAGCAGGATATGAAGGGGTGGCCCATTCTTCACCCTTTTAAACCAAGGATTCATGTCGGTGGAGGGTGCCATTGTGTGAGACCTGAGAATGCTGGCAGCTACCATATATATGACAGGCAGGCTTTTCACCTTTGTTTTCCCTCTTGAACTGCAGTGCAATGTAATGCAATGAAAGTATGTGCAACATGGACTTGGCCCTGACTACTTAAAAGAGCTTCTGGTTCCCTATCACCCAGAGTGACAACTCTGTTTGGTCAACAAGGGGTTGCTAGAGATCCCGAGGGTGTCTTTGAAGTCCTCTGGGGCCTATGCTTTTATGTACATCTCCCCTACCCTCTTGAATTCTCTACCCCATTTGGCTTCAGGAATGCACAACAGTGGGAGGCTTTAAACAAACATTAAAAACTGTTTTATGGTGCCAGGCTTTTAATAGCATTTAGTGAATTGAATCCTGTTTGATTATTGTTTTGTTTTATACTGTATTTATTGTTTCTTCTACTCTTATTTTAATCTTTTTTAAAGTGCCTTGATATTTAAATGGTGCTTTTGTGAAATAAAGATATTAGTATTATTATTGTTAACACATCATAAGGGAGCAGGCTTCCTAGAATACCATTAGGTCTTACTGCACCTGCATGCACTGAATCTCCCTCCCCATGCTGGCTTGTGATATAAGTGGCAGCACTTCCAAGCTCAGGCAGCAGCTGGTACCAACTCCCTGAATCCACTCCAAAACCAAGGTTACTGACATGGAAGCACAATGTGCTTCCATTTGCCATGAAGCACCCCACTACCCCTTTCTTGTAAAGAAACTAGACTCATTCATGACATCAATTTTTTAACTAGGTCTGTTGTGCCACAGTCCAAAACAGTATATCTCAAATTTAGTCTTGTAGCACAGAAGGAGAGACCCCCTGCCCCATCTAGGTGTGGCACAATGCAAATCACTGATTCAAATATTAGTGGACACTATCGATGAAAGCTACTGTTAACATTCGGATAGCTAATAAAAGATGCAACATTATATAACGCAGCATGGCAACGGGTACTTGGCGCATGTCATAACAAAACATTCTTGCACTGGGTGTGCTAGGTTTACTAGGTTGGTATGAGCAAAAGAAGGCACCAGGCCCATCAAGACTGCTCTCCTCATTAGTGGATCATGTCCCTCTATACCACTATTTGCTTAGAATAGTAGTGTGTATCAACTACATTTTTAAATGAAACATAGAAACATAGAAACATAGAAGTTGACGGCAGATAAGGACCGCAAGGCCCATCCAGTCTGCCCATTTCTTTTTCTACCTTATAAATGTGCCATCGGCCTTTGCTCTGTCAGTGACCTATCTATTCATAGTCATTTGTATTGCTCCCTTATGCCTATCCCATGCCTGTTTGAAGCCCTGCACTGTATTCATAGCCACACTTCTTGTGGTGCTCATTCCATGCATCTACCACCCTTTCTGTGAAAAAGAATTTCCTCACATTCCCCTTAATCGGCCTCCCTAATCTCATGCTGTGTCCTCTTGTCCTGCTATTTTTCTTATATTTAAACATGTTAGACTCTTTCACCTTGTTTATGCCCTTAAGGTGTTTAAATGTCTCGATCATATCACCTCTCTCCCTCCTTTGCTCAAGGGTATACATATTGAGCTCCGTTAATCTGTCCTCATATGTCTTCTGATGCAGTCCCTGCACCATTTTGTTGCCCTTCTGGACTGCCTCAATTTGGTTAATGTCCTTGTGAAGGTGTGGCTCCAATACTGCACGCAGTACTCAGATGGGGCCTAACTAATGTCTTGTACAGAGGGATTATTACCTCCTCTTACGACTCAGATACCCCTACTAATATACCCTAACACCCCTAGCCTTACCTACTGCTTTAGAGGTCTGCTTGATGATTTTAGGTCATCAGTGATGATGATGCCCAAGTCTCTTTCTTCCTTTGTGACTGCTAGCAACTCCTCCCAGCCTATAAGTGGCTTCCAGGGTTTCTCTTCCTATGTGCATGATTTGCACTCTTTGCATTAAATCCCAGTTGCCACTCTTCTGACCATTCTGCTAGTTTATCCAGATCTCTTCTCATTCTGCCCACCCCATCTGGATCATCTACTCTGTTGCAGATCTTGGTGTCATCTGCAAACAGACAAGCCTTACCCTCTAGTCCATCTGCGAGGTCACTAATGAAGATGTTGAATAGGACTGGCCCCAGGACTGATCCCTGAGGTACCCCACTTGTAACTTGCATCTCTTCTGACTGTATACCATTTACCACCACTCTCTGTTTTCTGCCAGTCAACCAGTTTGCCACCCAGTTGACCAACTTCTGACCCACCCCGAGCCTACCTAGCTTATTTATCAATCTTCTATGTGGAACAGTGTCAAAAGCTTTGCTGAAGTCAAGGTAGGCGACATCAACTGCTCCCTGGTCCACCACTCTGGTTACCCAGTCAAAGAAATCTATGGATTAGTTTGACAGGACCTTCCTTTGTAAACCCATGCTGTCTTGGATCCTGTGCCCTATGGATTCCAGGTGTTGCACTATCCTTTCCTTAAGAGTGCCTCCATAATCTTGCCCACTACTGGAGGTAAGACTGACCGGTCCTGTAGTTCCCGCCTCCTCCTGCTACCACTCTTGTGGAGGTGGGATCACATGAGCCTTTCTCCAGTCTTCTGGGACCTCTCCTGTGCTCAGAGACTCACTAAAACAATTCTGCTAATGGCTCTGCTAGTTCCTCCTTTAGCTCCTTAAGTACCCTGGGATGTATCGCCATCAGGTCCCATTGCCTTATCCACTTCTGAGCTTAGGCAAGCTCTTGTAGGACCCTTTCTTTTGTGAAGGAGTAGTGCTCACCTCCCTCCCCTGTGTCCATGATGTTGAGCTGTGGGCCCTGCCCTACCTTCTCTTCAGTAAATACTGAGCAAAAGTATCTATTTAGGATAGATGCCTTACAGGGTCCTCCTCACATGCTCCTTTTCTCCATTAAGCTTAGCAATACCCTCTGGACTTTCTCCTTTCACTAATGTATCTATAGAAAGTCTGTCACCTCTTTTACTGTTCGTGCTAGTGTTTCCTCAGTTTGGGACTTTGCCTGCCTTACTGCCTTACCTGCTTCCCTTAGGGCAGTTTGGTATGCCTCCCTATCTTCATCCCGCTGTGTTCCTTTATATTTTCTGAAGGCCAGCCTTTGGCTCTGACCTTTTCTGCTACTATATTTGAGAACCAAAGTGGTTTCCTTCTTCTTTGCACCTTTTCTGTCTCAACACAATGGGATGTTGCTTCAAGTATTGTATCCTTAATGCTTGCCCACTTTGCCTGTACCTCCTCACCTGTGTTTCTTTTTGCCAGGGCTAGCTAACTCTTGGCCATCTTATCAAAGTCAGCTCCCTCTGAAGTCCCATATTTTGCCTTTGGAATGGGATGATTTAGATGTAGTAGCCAAATTTAACCATACCATGTGATGGTCACTGGCCCCAGGTGACCTTCTACCTGGAGATCTGTGATCCCTTCTTTGTTAGTCAGTACTAGATCTAGGATAGCCCTGTCTCTTGTGGGTTGCTGTACCAGTTGTTTGAGGCCTCGCAGGGAATCCACTATGAGTCTAGTTCTGGCAGATGTTCCTGCTGGTATTGACCAATCTGTATCTGGCATGTTGAAGTCTCCCATTATCAGAACCTCCCTTTAGCTGTCATGTTTTGTATATCTTCTAACAGTAATGTGTCTATGTCCTCCCTCTGGTCTGGGGGCTGTAGACAACCCAGTTCTTATGGCTGTCCCATTACCTGTTTCCAGGGTGACCCACAGTTCTTCTGGCTCCCTTATGTGTATTCTGAATTTCTGTAGCTTTGATATTTTCATTAACATACAGGGCCACCTCCCCCCCTTTTTTGCACCTCGGTCTCTTCTGAACAATACATAGCCAGGTACTGAAGTCTCCCAAGTGTGGTTACTGGTAAACCACGTCTCACTAATTGCTACTATGTCCAGTTTAGCCTCTGACATTATTGCCTGCAGGTCTGGGATCTTATTTCCCAGGCTGTGAGCATTTGTGTACATGATTTTCCATTGGCCAGATTTTGGTGTGTTAGTTGTTGGGTGAAGTTTGGCATTACCCCTGTGCATCGTATGGGGAGACAAACCTTTTTTCTTACCTGGTGATGCAAATGAATGGCAAACACGCTGAATTCCTGTTTGACCACTAGCTGAGGGGGGAGGGGTGTTCTTCCCATTCGACGTATGGGGTGCTGCACCCCTCTCCCCATTTGCTAGTTTAAATATTCTGCAAAGACGTCAAACTTCTGCCCCAATGCACTGACTCCCTCTTTAGTCAGATGCAGTCCATCAAATTTAAAGAACTTTCGCCTCCCAGAACTGTTGCCAGTTCCTACAAATCTGTGTCCTTTTTCCTGGCACCAGTCCTTGAGCCACGTGTTTAGCTCCCTATCTCCCCTTCTTCTGACCTTCCGTCCATCTGCTCCCTTCTCCCAGACTGGCAGGATCTCAGAGAAGGAGATGCCGACGAAATAGATGATAGTTTGTCACCCAGCCTAGTCAGGTGTTCCTTGGTCTCCTCAACTGACCGGCTTGGCAGATCATTAGTCCCTATGTGTACTAGGACATCAGTGTTTTCTCCTGCTTTGTGAACAATTTTAGCAATGCGGTCAGTGTCTCTCCATGCTGATGTACCTGGGAGACATCTGACCATCACCCTGGCTGGAGATGGGTATCAACTCCCGAATCATGGAGTCTCCTATGATCAGAAGTTTTTGGATTTCTTTGTGCTTGTTTAGTTTTGGTTCCTGATTTTGGTGAGTATTGTTGTGTTAGCTCCTGTGCTGCAGTGTCCTGCTCTGCAGTGTCTTCTGCCTCTTTATTTGATTTCAGAGATAGAGGTAGATACCTGTTTGTAGTGTTTATATGGTTTTGGAGGTAATGTGTTGGAGAGCAGAGAGTGATGGGGCACCTGATTTGTTCCTCCCTAACCACCTGCCAACCTCCTGGACCAACTACCTCTGCGGTCGAGGTTTTTCTGTTGGATGCTGGGGAATGGCGGGTGGTTCTTATAATGTATTTCCTCTTCAATATGAAATTTGAGGCGTGCAATCTCTGCCCATGCTGCCCGGAGCTGAGACCTAAGATCTCCAAAGGCTCAGCATGTAGGACAGTGTCCTAAATCCTGTAAGACTGTCCTTCTGAAAATTGTTCCACAGTACCTGCAGTTAATGAAATCCATTCCAAATAAGTTGCTGGGTTTGTAACCTAGTCAGAGTAATTAGAAGGAAAAAAATGCAAGTAATGGTTTAATTGTGCTTTGTTTAACTTGTTATAACAAGTTAAATTACTAGTGCCCTGTAAATGAGATCACCTTGTGGAGGCTCCACTGATCCGCCCTTCCTGTTCTGCCACAGGAAATGTTACAACTGTGGTACCCTATAAAAGGAGTGTAGTGGGGTGGTTAGGGATGGGGTGGGTGGCTGGGCCCTTCCCCTGCCAAAAAGAAGAACCACGGACGAAAGAAAAGGAGGTAAGAGCAGAAACAATCAGTCAACAACAAATGCAGTAACCCTGAAAGCTTATCCTAATGTTAGATAAAACTGTAAACCTGTAAAGCACCACCTGTAATAATTTCAGAGAAGATATAACCTGTAAGAAACACTTTGCTCCAGAGAAAATAAAGCAGTAACAGAAGATATACCTTGCAAAAAGACAATTTGAATCAGAAGATTACAGCAGTAATCTGTTACACACCTGTAGGCACACCTTGTAATAATGCAGAAGAAGGTATACCAGCAACAACAATTTGAATCAGAGAAAAATAAAGCAATGAAATGTTAGCAACAAACAGTAGCAATCCCTGTGAGTAAAAATAAAACACCACCACACAGTAAATCTGCTTAGCCAAACTAAGTCTTAATCCTTCTCCCTTGCTCTGGTAAGTTTCTCTACTCTGCCTTTCAAGCAGTCTTAGAAGGAAAGAGCTCAGGTGAAGCTAGGTGCCTTGGCCAGCAAACCAAGTCTTCTACCCAAGATATCAACTAACCTGACTTTTAACCCTTCTTTCTGTTGGAAATTACTGACAGTTTGCCAGCTCCACTCCACATACACACCTAATCCTTTGAAGAGCTGTGGAGGAAAGCAATTAGCTCCTTCAATGTGAGAAGGAGACTGAAACACCTCTGAGACAACAAACCTTTCAACAAACAAGAATAAAATAAAACCAGTGTCAAACAGTAATTTTGCTTAGCCCAATGATAAAAAGTCACAAAATGTAAGCTCCTTGTAATACAGTAATTTCAGAGAAGATATACCCTGTAAGAAACACTTTGCTCCAGAGAAAATAAAGCAGTAACAGAAGATATACCTTGCAAAGACAATTTGAATCAGAAGATTACAGCAGTAATCTGTTAGCACACACCTGTAGGCACACCTTGTAATAATGCAGAAGAAGGTATACCAGCAACAACAATTTGAATCAGAGAAAAATAAAGCAATGAAATGTTAGCAACAAACAGTAGCAATCCCTGTGAGTAAAAAATAAAAACACCACCACACAGTAAATCTGCTTAGCCAAACTAAGTCTTAATCCTTCTCCCTTGCTCTGGTAAGTTTCTCTACTCTGCCTTTCAAGCAGTCTTAGAAGGAAAGAGCTCAGGTGAAGCTAGGTGCCTTGGCCAGCAAACCAAGTCTTCTACCTCATCCTCAATGCTTCAAAACTAATAATTTTGACTATATTTTGTGGCAATTTATTTCATGTTTTTGCTACTCTGACTGTGAAAAAGCAATGTATTCATAGTTCTAGCTAATGGGACCATCAGTTTCCTGTTATGTGATCTAAGATTATTTCTTGTTCTCATATAGCGAAAGTCAAGTTCAGCTGTTAGATCAGGGTCATGAGGAATTTAACGTAATAAGAGTAGGTCACCTCTTTGTCTCCTATGTTGAAGAGAATGAAGGCCTGTAGCATAAAGCTTTTCGGTATAAGAACTGTTTTTTAGTCTAGGTATTAATTTAGTTGCCCTTCTCTGTACCTTCTCAACCATGTCAATATACTTAATGAAATATAGAAACCAGGCTTGAGAGCCATAGTCCAGAATTGGGCAAACATGAAAGTGATACAAAGCAGTAATACACTGCTCAGATCTGGTAGTAAAAGATCTTTTAATTTAATCTAGCATTGTTAATGCTTTTTTAAATTAGAGTGCAATGGTCTGTTGGGGATAATTTATTATCGACTAGGATTCCAAGATCCCTTTCAACCTGAGATGCTTGGGTGATAGAGTAATTCAAAATATAGGAGTAGTTAAGATTATTATTACCAAAATGAAGGACAGTACACTTGGTAATATTAAAATTCATACAATTTGTAATTGCCTTGTTCTCGATTTTACCAAGATCCCTAATGAGTGATAAATGAACATCAAAAGAATTAACTTTTCCCCCAATTTTGGTGTTGTTGGCAAATTTAATTAAATCATTTGCCAGATGTTAGTTAATGTCACTTATCAATATGTTGAAGAGCATGGGTACCAAGACAGATTACAGGGGAATGCCACTGGTCACATTAACCATATTTGATTTGGTATTTTTTTAATTTAATGTATTGTGTTCTCCCATCCAGCCAAAGATAAATCCATTTAACTAAAAGAATTGGGCTATTTTGATCAGGACCATGACTGGAATTTATATTTAAATTTTAACAATTCATTATATACCTCTTCATACATGAAATAAATGGGAGTACATTTTACGGGTATATCAATTACTGCTTATCCTAGTTTTAAATTGAAAATAGTGGCAAAATAATAATTAAAGCTATTCACTGTATCATTATCATTATTCTGTATTTCCCCATTGATTTTAATTGGACCAATTACATTAGCCATTGTACTACAATTAGAGTTAATGTAAGGTGAGAGTAATTTATTAGTTTTACAGTGTGCCAATTTGAATTCAATACTCCTCTTTGATTTTCTTATCAAATTTTTTAACTTTCTTGTCTCGTGGTACAAAGCAGTTTTATTGCTGTCTGTTTTGTTGACCTTGTGCCTTTTAAATGCATTTAATTTGGTTTTAATTTGTTTTTTTAATACATTATTAAATCAAATAGGGACCCTGCCCTTGTTATTGTATTTGTTTTTTTAAGGGTACGAACTAATCTTCCAAAGAAAGGATCATTTTTTTGAATATTGTCTAAGCATCTGGAAGCCTTCACTATAACTGACAATCTTGACTGCCCTCTTTACCTTTCTAGTTTTCTCCTGATGTTCATCACAATTTTTGTCTCCCCTGTTTTTCTTTGTGAATGGTCAGATTGATGGTACAGAACCAGTTTCCTTGTATGATAGCACATTGTACCAATGCCAGCATCACCAGGCCAGATTTTTTTCTTCAGACAAGAATTTCTCCCCAGTGTCTGTATATTTGGGATACTTCTCTGACCAGGCATCCAGACAAAACTGTCACTAACCTCTCCACTGCTGCTATCTTTGTCAACTTCAGCAGGACACCAGGGGCTTGCCCATTTCTCCCCCTTAAACCAAGGATTCACACAGGTGGAGGGTACCATGTTGTAAGATTTGAGCATGCTAGCAGTCATCATATAGATGGCAGGCTGTTTTTTCACCCTTGTTTTCTCCCTTGAACTCTGCCTCCTCCCTCCTCACCTGATGTAGGCTATAGCCTTCATTTGCATCACATGGCAAAGTGCAATGTCAGCAATGCAATGCCTCATGAAGGAGCAAGCTCCCTGGCATACCATAAGGTGTCACTGTACCTGTGTGAACTAAATCTCCCTCCCTAGGCTGGCTTGTGCTGTGACTGGTAGCATTTCCAAACCCGAGCAGTAGCTGAACCCAGCTCCCTGAGTCTACTACAAAACCCAGGACACTGAGAGAAGCACAATGCACTTCCACTTGACCATTTAATACCCCACTTCCTCTTTTTTGTAAAGAAAATAGACTCATTCAAGACATCACCTTTTTCACTGGCTCTTTTGCACCACAATCCAAATTGGTAAATTTCAAATTTATCTTGTAGCACAGTGGAAGAGCCCCCCCCCCCATGTATACATGGCACAAAGCAAATCATTGACTCAAATGTAAGTAAAAACACACTCAGAGTTAAAACAAGTATGCTAACATATCTTTACTATGCAGAGCAGTGCTTTCAAGCAGCTGATACACCCATGAAAAAACTTGATGTTAAGCACAGGTTCATTTTGTCAAGAGACAGAGGCTGTCACCCAGAACACTCATTAAATACAGTGCTGTTTAAGGTACAGGGCAGAAAAGTTAAAAACATGAGAAATATTGCTATTTCTAGTACACATCTGTCGCACAGCTGGTAAACTCCTAATAATGATGTTGAAATTGCTGTAGACTGGCAGGATTTCAGTCATGCGTTCCAAATACATCAGTGTAACTTGCAAAGGACAAAAAAAATACAAGAAAATTAGACATATAGCACAAAATTACAACAAACACAAGACATAGCAATGCAAAGCATTACAGCAGATTAGTTTTATAAATTATTAGAGGATTTTATATTCTCCAAAAATGTAACAAACTTTGTTTTATCACAGAGACCCATTCCAGTTCTTGCATGCAGTTTTTGAATCCAAAAGCCTGCCATTCTGAAAAGATGTTTAGCCAGATTTCCTCCCCTTGAACCCAGAAATGCTTTCTGTATGGAAATTAAAGACTACTTATTGTATTCTGGATATCCCAACCAGTGTGTGTGGGTAGCAGTAGCATATTCTTCATTTTTCTGTGCTAGAGCTCTAATATGATCTGCAACCCTTTCTTTGAATTTATGTTTAGTGCTACCCCATACGAACAAACAAAAATACCAACAGATACAAGCCATATGGTCTATCAAGTCTGCTAGAGTGCACAGCTCACAGTCTAAACTACTACAGCTGCCATACCACCCTTGCCCATCCATCTGATTTATTGCCCCCTTTTACCGACTCCCCCCCAGCTTCCTCCCAGTTTTGACCTTACGTGTGACCCTGTCCCACCCTCCTCTTAAAACTGCTCACAAATTTCACTGAAATCACCTCTTCTGGCAGTGCATTCCACCTCACTATCACCCTTTCCATGAAGTAGTGCCTCCTCATTTCCCTCCTGAATTTTCCACCTCCAGTTTCAGCCTGTGTCCCCTTGTGTCCCCTTGTGTCCCTCCACCCTCCCTTTAATCTAAACATGCCCTCAGTACTAACCCATTCATGCCCATTAAGTATTTGAAAGTTTCAATCATATCCTCTCTCTCCAGTCTATCCTCCAGAGTTGAGCTTCCCCAGTCTTTCCTCTTATAATTTGTCCCCCAGCCCAAGGATCATCTTTGTCAACTCTGTGCTGGACCCCCTCCAGTCCTTTGATTTCCTTCTTTAAATAGGGGCACCAGAATGGCACACAGAACTCCAAGTGAGGTCTCAACAGTGACCTGTACAGTGGCAGAATGACTTCCTCTCTCCTAGAGGTGGCTCCCCTGGCAATGTACCTCAGCACCTTATTCACCTTGGCTTCCACCTTCCTATGCTGCACTGAATAATTCATGTGCTGTTTGACTAGTAACCCCAGATCCTTCTCCTCCACTAAAGTGGATAACTGCACTCCCCCTAGCCAGTAGCAATTCACAGGGTTCCTCGCTCCCAAGTGTATAACTTTGCACTTCTTTGCATTGAACCCCAGCTGCCATGTGTCTGACCAGCACTCAAGTCATGCCAAATCCTCTTGGAGTATCTGCCCGACTTCCACAATATACAGCTCCACACAGATCTTTGTGTCATCTTCAAAAAGGCTGATCTTACGCCTAATTCCATCCAATATGTTGGCAAAGAAGATGTTAATTAGCACTGACTTATTACTGTACCATTTGGGACCCCACTGGTTACAGCTCTACCCTCTGCTGTCTTCCCTGCAGCCAGCTCCTAATTCATCCAACCAGTTTCTCCCCTGCTCCCAGGTTTCTCATCTTACTAGTCAACCTTCCATATGGCACTGAATCAATCTCCTTGCTGAAGTCCAGATACTGGACATGCACTGCATGGACCCTATCAAGTTCCTATACATATAGTATGCGTAGTGGCCCAATTGATAAATTTAGTATAACATACTGCTCATTGATGTGTGGATTGTGAAAGGTCTTTTGTAGGTGTGACAACCTCACAAAATTTGTACCTACCACAGTGAAGAAAGCCAGGCAGTAGAGTGGGTAGCCAAGTATTAGTGGGGTGTGGGATGGGTTGGAGGCTATGTATAAGTTTATTGTCCAGGGTTTGGGGCCTTTTATAGACCATTCTCTGTGGTTGTCATACCTATGAGGACAATTTTGGCTATGCGCCCAAGATATGCTAATTTCTTTCCACAGGATATCTTCTACTGTCCCTGCCTGTGTGCTAAAAGTTGTAACATAGTTACTCATTCTGGTTCCTTCTGCACTACTGGCATTCCTAGGTGTCAGTAGATTCTGATGATAAGTATTTCAATGACATATGCAAACACTAAAATGTTATGCTTGTACAACTGTGTTACCTTGTTTTAGCCATTCACACTCTCTATTCCATGAGGCATCTCCACCCTGCAGAGGTACCAAAGGCAAGGAACCTTCAAAGAGGATTCCACTTCTAGAGGAGCTGTGGAAAGGTTCCCTTAGCTAAAGGAACCTTAGAAAAAAAAACACAAAAAGAACATTAGCAGTGATCATTGACTATGAAGTAGAGAAGCAGACTGACAGCAACACACCAGGCACCATGATGAAACATAAAAGAGATGCACAGGTTATCAGAATAGCATGGATACAATGGATTTCACTGATGAGAGCAGGGGGCTTCCTAAAGAGAGTGGGGATGGCGATTAGGGCCACCATCCACCTCCATCCAACCATGGAACCTACCTAAGTGAACTAGGGAATACTACTAAAAACTAAGTATTATGACCTTCAGCATGGAGGAGAGAAAAAAAAACACCTTTGAGAAGGAAATTTCTGGGAATCCAAGGCCTAGGTTGCCTTCCCTCCAGGCTTTGGGGAATTTTTATTTAGTGATGGCTTGTTGCTGCAATTTAAAATCCAATTCAGGAGGGTGGAAATGTTCCAATTTGGAGGAAGGCTCTCACTCTATCCCTCAAACAGGAATGCTGTGAAGGAGTGTGAAAGTTTTCTGCAACAAGCTCCTCCAAGGTGAGAGGAGGAAATCAATGACTGCTGAGGCACTCAACTGGCCTACTGATCTAAAAACAAACCAGGTGAACCAGAAGCAGTCATAGAAAGACTAGCTAGAAGGCACTGCCTAAGCAATTGGATAGCTAAAGGAGCCTCTTTTCAAGCTCAGGGCCCCACCCCTCTTATCTGAGACTCAGATTCTACATCAGGAGATGTCACCGATACACCTGCACAGTTAAAGCTCCACCAGGAGCAAGGACATTCCCATTATGGGCCAAATGAGAAGGACCCCACCCCGAGTTTTACACTCTCAAGATGTGGACTTCGGTGGTGCAGAGCCAGACTGTCAGTTTCAGGGCAAGCTGTGAGCCATAGTAACTAATGGACATGGATGGCACGCCTCTGAGTATGGATGAGACAATATAAAAGGAGAGCATAAAGGAAGTGTGAGAACTGCAGATCCTCACATTGGTCATACATGTGTTATATCAAGCACAAAGCAGACTGAACCCCCAAGGGCAGTGTAATCAACCAGACCTGCATGTTGATCTGTGAAACAGAGCATAGCAGCAATTCACATGACTTCATAGGGAAGGCAAGCCAACCAATTCCATTAGGGAGGCCAAATTATTGTGAGCATTAGAATCATCATAGCAGCCAGCATCAGCCAACACAGCAATTACACAAAGCAGTAATAAAAGACATGCAATTCGAGAAAGCCATGAAGGCTGCAAGATACATGTATTGCTTGTCATAGATAGCTGAAAAGCCAGGAATGAAAGGAGCAACACAGAAACATGTAATTCATTTAACTTACTTAAAGCATGCTTTTGCTACCGGGGCCATGATGCACCAACAAGACACCACAGTCCTCCACTGTAGGAATAACAAGGAGCCAGGAGCAAAGCACCAAGAGACCAGGCAGCCATGTAATAGATGAAAGTGTTAGTATAGCAATGTAACAGTTACTAGCACTGAGCAAACCATGAGCGGAACTGTAAAACAAGGAGTAGCAGATAGCTGAGCAACAGAGCCAGGACCAGGTGCAGTCAATTAAAATGAAAACACAGGAGGCAGCAACTGCAGTGGGGGCTGAAACAGACAAAAACAATTGCAGGAAAACTGAGGTCCAGTAGGAGCCTGGAGCTCAGGTACAGGATAAATATAGTGCAAACACAAAAGGCTAAGAAAACTAGAAAACACCAACAAGAAAACACAAACCAAAAACACAAACACAGAAAAAACTGAAAAACAAGCACACAAGGAAGCACATAGCAGCTGGAGCCAAAACAAATACTAACCAAGCAGGAGAAGTACATGAACAGAATCCAGCAGAAACTAAGCCGAGCCCAGAGCACAAGCAGTGCTGGGGGGGGAGGTAGGAGGCAGACCAACAGAGCCTCTGGCCGGCAAAGAAAAAGTGCTTCAGAGGGATGTTGGGAGGAACTGCTTGTTGCAAACGCAGTCCACAGGTCAAGCCCTCTGCTCCCACAGTGCCAACCACAGAGCACAGTAGTGTGAACAGGCAACAGACAGGGTAAACCTCCTGTCTGTTTTTTTGTCCGAATCACCTTTAGTCTCAAGTTTTGGGGGGATTCAAACTGTGAACCTTATGCTAGCATACCCAAATGTACAGGCTCAGATAATAATCTCTCCGGGGGGGGGGGTGCAATATATCTTTTGCCTAAGGGCACCTAACCAGGTATCCAAAATTAATCCTTAAAACTCTGTAAGAAACCTTGGGTATATTCTTACCTTTTATCAATCTTAGTAACACCATCAAGCCCTTGAACAGTTGTCAGACTTAATATCTGTTCAGCAATAACATGCAAAAAATGACTGAGGAGACCCAGGCAGTATCTTAAGAAAATGTTTACTAAAAATGGATAAAAACAGTAAGATAAAATACAGAACAAATATCAAAGAGCATCACAATCACATAAAAAAAAAGGAAAACTATAGAACAAACTCCTACCACAATACATTTAGATCTTTTCTGTCTAATGTATTACCTCTGTAAGTGCCTTTAAATTAGATAGATCTTTGTTTCTTAAGAGCCCAAAAAGATATGACCTACATTTTAGACACAAGTATCAGTTTAAACTCTATGTCTCCACACCCCTTCTGTGAGTCTTCTAGCTCCTCCTTTTTGAATATAAAATTACAAACATAATTTCGCACCAGGAGGTATTTTAAACAATGTGACCATCAGCAAAAACCCATTTCCCAAATTATGAGTCTTTGATCAACCAGTTCCTTTGATGTTTACAACATTGCAGTCTGTCACCCAGGTGTGAGATAACCAACAGGAATCAGCTAAATCATGTCCTTTCCTGATGTAATTAAATTTGTATTTAAGTTCTAACTTCAAAAGCAGCAGCAGGTGATTAGGGCCATAACCTGTCTCTCTAGAAGGATGCTCTAATTAATTGTTTTCCTTCTGGTCTGCTTAATTACATCCTGGTTTTCAGCTACTGACAAAGTTACAGGCCAAATTCCTCACACACTGAAATGTCATACACAGACCATGTATTTATAATGCCAGTATCATAGAGTAATCATAACCAGCTGGACAAGCATCACACTGCTTATACTGTATAGCTCAGGAAGGGAGCATGGCTGGCTGCTCACCCATTGAACTACAGGTGTAGCCTTTCAATTCTTACATGGGTATATGTCTGTTTAATACATCCATCTGAATCTCCAAGTTTAATCTTGTTCATTCATTTCAAAAGTAGTGGCAGACCCTCTAAATTATATAAAAATTGAATCTGCTATAGTGCTTTCAATTGCTGTGGCTTGTATTTTTTGTTTTAATTTTGTGCTGTATGCCTAATGTGTTTTTCGTTTTATCTCCTTCACAGGTTAAATTGATGCATTAGGAGTGCATGACTAATATCTTATCAATCTACATCCATTTCAGCATTATTATTTGGAGTTTACCAGCTGTGTGAGAGACTTATACTAGGAATAATATTTCTCATGTTTCTGACTTTTTCCCTGTTCCTTTAAAGGCATTGTTTCCCCCTTAAATGCATTGTTTCTTGACAAAGTGCACCTGCTCGAAACTTTGAGGCTATACCGCAACTTTTGTATGACTACCACTGTACATGGGGGCTCAGATACTTGTAAGGACTGCTCTGCTATTAAAGTCAATTTAGCATAATTGTTTTGGTTCAGATTGTTTTTTTTTTCTCCTGTTTGGTTTTAAAAATGACGCACTGCAGGTCCTGAGCTGTCTTTGCCATTTCCCTTGCTGTAACTCAAATGTTAGTGGACAATGTCAATGAAAGCACCTGTTATCGTTCAAGTAACTGATATTAGATGCAAAAGTATGTAGTGTGGCTACAGGTACTTGGCGCATGTCATAATACAACACCGTAACAGTGGGTTTGTAGCAGTGGTTGTCATTACTGCTTTCCTTGTTTTGAGCATTCATTGGGTTCTAGTGGCACTCCTCCCACTCCACCCTAGTCATGTACCAAGCATTACTTCATTTCCATATGCATACATATAGATTTAGGAAGGAAGAAGACAACTGGTCCATTAAGTTACTCCCTCCCACCAACACAGTTGGAATAGTCTGTCATCTCTTTCTGAGCTTGTCAAGTCTAAGCTTGAAGGTTGTTATAGTATGTGCTGATACCACATACTCTGGCAGTCTATTTTAAGTGTCCACCACACATTCTGTGAAGTATGTTTCCTGACAATTTCCTTGAATCTTCCTCCTTTCAATGTCATTGTGTTTCACTTTGTCCTTTAATCCTTGCATATCCCGAAGGGCTGCACTTAGTCCAAAGGTGTTGTCACTTTTAGATATCTGAATGCTGTAATAATTCCACCCAGCATCAGTGAAGATAAGCATGGTGCAACTTAAATTGAAAGTTTCAGACATTACCCTTTTCCCCACTCTTGTAGGTTACATTTACCATTGGAGAATTGGTAACTGCTGTGAGAGTGGGGTATGCATAACTGTCGGAATCCTTTGATTTCAGTACTACTATGATTAACTTCAGCAGGACTGTGGGAAGGAGGAGTAGTATAGTTGGGTGCCTTTGATGACTGGGGACAGGATGGTCATTTAAAATGCTCAGAAATAGGGGAGGAGTTTGGGAATATGTGCTACATTGGTGGGAGGACATATTTTCTTTCCTTTTTTTTTTAAACTTCTCATGGCACCACTTTGCCAGTTGAGTACCAATTCATAAAGTCTGTTGAAGTCATCACTAGCAAAGTGACCAGGCAAAGAACTGTGCAGATTGTTACATTGTGGTATGTGAAGTTGGTGAAGCTTCCTATGTTTATTTATTTGTTTAGGTTTTGTTAACTGGGTGAGTGCACTAGCCATAAAAAATGACTATTTTTTAGACCCAACCTGGGAAGTTACATAGTGGATAATTGATCAATACAAAAACAGGATAGTGAGACATGAGCAATACATTTAAACTATAATGCATGACAGGGTGTGGGTCATGCTGGGCTAATCTAAAGCCTAGGTGGTTGGGCATGAGGATGCAGGCTGAGTGAGTCCAGTGTCCCAGAAGTGAAGTTATCCCAGCACGACCCACACCCTGGAGTGCATTATTGCTATTATACAATGGCTTGTTGTTACACAAAATAAAAATACCATTTAAAAAATGTTTTTAGCAGATTTTTAGTGTGGCAATATATTTTTGTTTCTGATGAGAAGATGACAAAGAAGTGATAAATCAGTACAGTGATCTTATGCTCAGATAACCTCACTGTTGCCAAGGGAAGACAGCCAATCAGGTTCTAGGATTTTTTATTGCCATTGTATAATTAAGCAATAAGGTACAACAGGGTGTGGTATATCATGGGATATCGTCACGCCTCGGGTGGTTGGGCACGAGGCTGCACCCTGGAGTGCCTTATTGCTATTATGATCTGGCTTAAATGTTTTAGTTTGTTTATAAAAAAAACAAAAAAAATATTTTTTTAAATATTTGTTATTACGTTTCTGATGGTGGAAGCATATGTTTTGAGAAAAAAATCCACAATTCCTGATTACCCCAGCAGGTGGTGCTGTTGCCAAATGCTCACTGACCAGTCAGTGTGCCAAGCTGTGACTCTGCCACAGTGTCTCCTGTCTTTGTTAGTGCCTTTGTCTTTGTCTGTCTCCATCACCCTGCGATAACTAGAAACTGAAAAATTAAGCTGATGAGCTATATTTGGAAGCAGCAGGATTGAGAGGACTAGCTCAGTAACTGTATGAAGTGCTGTTGTTTTGAATGTGCGCACACAGCCGCCTGTGAGAGATGGGAATGCTGGTATGGTCAGTGCAGCCAGCTTTTTTTTTGGGGGTGTGAAGCAGAGAATTTGAGTTCTGTTCAGTTATGTGGGAGATGCTGTTACTGGGGATTTGATCAGGCTTTTGTTTTGAGTTGCCCGCTTCTTGCAAAACCAGACGTTCACCATTGCTGCCAGGTATGGAAATTTACGAGCGGAGAGTCGGTTGCTTTTGTGAGTGCTGCAGTGGGTTTTTTAAATCCCCATCTCAATGTATGATGCGGGTTCTGGTGAGAGCGGGTGATGCCCTTTCTTGATTAATGTACTGTTGCTGACAGCAGTTCTAGGTGGGAAACATTGAGGTTAGAGGATTTTCTTCCATGGGACGTGGTGGGGAACATTGAGTTCGGATGAACTTGGCTGCAAGTGAGGAGGCTGGTGGCCGGAGGTTTTCTGAAGCCGTGATGATGTAGCCTGATATTGTTATGGCTTCAAAAACCTCTCAGCCAATCAGCTTCCTCCATTTACGATCTCCAGTTCATAATTAACACTATACAGTAGAAGCATTGCCAAATCATAACATTTCACAAGATACATACAATTTTTGCCAAACAGTAAAGACCTAGTAATAAAGTGCAAACAAGGTGAGTAACATGCAAGCACAGGTACAGCACTGAGGAATCAATGGTTTATGAACACAGAGGACTGGGAAAAGGAACATATTACAGGATTCTGAGCAAGAGGTCAATGAACAGATACTAGACTAGTTCAATACAATGAAATAAGTGCAAACACAAAGGAACATAAGAATAATATGTCAGGAAACATCTTTCAGTGGTAGGAAAAACAGCAAAATAAGGCCAGACCAAACTGATGACAAGGCAGAGGTCAACAAATGATGCAATCAAGGGATAAGTGCAAACAGGATGAGCATAGGGTAAAAGCGGGAGAGCATTATGCAGTGAGAAGGGCAAGATACAAAGTTAAAACAATGAAGGCAAGGCAGAGAACAAACAAAACCAGGGAGGTATAGAGAGAACAAGGAGGTGAGGCAGATGATAGGCCAGCAAAGAGGAGAGTGCAAGGGTGAGAGGAAAGGGACAGATGAGAGATAGGGGGCTATTAGAGAAAAAAGAGGAAAGAGGAAAATTAAAGCAGAACTGTAGTGCATTACGGATGATCAAAGCAAGAGCCAGATATGGATAGGAAATTATGAAGTTCCCTTTTAAAGATGTCATGAGTTGATGACTGATGGATGGCCAGGGGAAGAGAGTTCTAGTGCATCGGTGCAGAGTGAGAGAAGGCACTGGCACCCTTAGATATGTTACATCTTGATACATATAGAAGAGATTTATCAACAGAACATAGGCTATAGGAGGAAGATTAAGTGAGATCTAATAATGCTGTCAACCAAGAAGCTAAGGGAGCTGAGTCTGATGGCGGAGGGGGACAACCAGTTTAGATCAGCATAGAGCTGACAGCAATGTTTGCGCCGAGGGGATGATGAGTCATACTGGCAGATATTATTATAGGTGGTATCCTATTTGTGTAGAGTAGCTTTAGGCACAGCAGCATAAGTAGCAACACCATAGGTGAGAGCAGGAAGCAGGATGCCTTGGGCAATGGCTGTTCTAGTGGTAGGGGTAAGGACTTAGCTAGTTTTGTAGGCAATCCCTAGTTTGACATTAACAGATTTACAGGCAGTCTGGATATACAAAGGGACATTTCCCAACTTCACATAAAGCTAGTTACCCCAAAGTGGAGCCCACAATAGTCATTTTAATCTCTCTGGCCCCAAGTTATAAAATATGATGTATCCAGAAATATCAACAGAGCAACTGAACATTTTTTATTAGTACATTTGGGACAACTAGGTGAGGCTAGTGATGGTAAAAAGAGACTCTGGCAATTTTACAACATGGCACAGTTACAGTAGTTGTAGGTTTGTGGTTGTATGATTACAGCAGGTTTCATTAGTCAGTGTCCTACATTTATCTTCTGCCTCCTGGTTATTTGATACTATTTCTCAATAAATGGATATACTGTACCATACCACATAATATTTTAGATCACAAGATTGTTAATTAGCTAGAATGCTAGTCAACAAAATTATTGGCAAAATTCATTCTGCCCCATACAGAGTAACAAAGTAATGGCACAAAGTTGTCACCTCTTGCCCTTTTTGCCAGTGCCTGTTTTCTGCTCCGTTGTGTTGCAAGCCTTTTACTGCATAGCCGCTAAGTGCACTGAGACTGTGTTGGGAATGGGACAGGATCAGCTTTGGAAATGTGTGTGATGGTCTGCTAATAAGCTGCTAAGACATTTTCAGCAGCTTGCCAGCTCCTGCACCTCCAGCTGCAATTAACAACTCCACCAGTGTAAAAGTATAAACTTTTAGTAACTCATGATTTGCAGCAAAAAAAGTTGACTCAAATGCAAATGGTGCAATTTTTGCAGATTTTTTTTCCAGATGCAAAATTGTTATAGATGTAGACCATTCAGTTCTGACAAAAGTCCAACTATGAAAACAGAAGTCAGTGGATTCTTGACAGAGCCTTAGAACCCCGCCCCCAAACATTCCAGGTGCAAGATGGACTTCTGCTTTAAATTCAAATCAGTATTTGATCCATTGAGACCAGTGAACTGCAACCTCTGTTGTTGGCAAGTGTGGTGGTAGACCTTGCTTTTTCTGCCAGAGGGGACAACCAGTGTAATTCATTTCATAAGCTGAGGAGGATATCTTACTGGCTATTTTCAGCTAAGGAGTCATTTATAATGGAAAAATCCAATGTTGTTACAATCATTCAAAGAAATGCATTACCTCTGTTGCCTTTATAAGTTGGACATTTTCATCTTTCTTTTTTAATTTATGTTTTATGATTTAAAGTATTTATAAGATAGCCCAGCTGTGATGTTGAGGTGGGGTCCTTATTCTACCCATTCTTAGATGTGGGTGGATTGTATGAGACAGGCTATAAAACCTTTTCAAAGTCACATGGTAAGTGGTTCTGATGGGATTTAATCCAGAATCTCCTGGTTCGCAATTCTGTGCTATAACCCCTAGTCTGTGCTGTTTCTACCATAAAATAGAATTGCTTTTTTTTTTTATAGCAACTTTCATTTCTGTATATCTTAAGGCAAGATAGATGTTAGTACTATGATATATGTCAGAAAACTTGGAAATAATATTTGACAGTATCATCTACACACACACACACACACACACACACACGTACACACACGTAATTGCAGAAACCTTTTTGATAAAACAAGAAAGACAGTTACCCAGAATGCTTGGGCTATTTCCCACTATTTTTAAAGTGTCGTGAGATTTTTACCTTCTACCTATTCAACCACCATAAATGGAAAGAAAGAGAGCCAGACCATCAACAGATTGGCAGTAGTGCTTGCCATAATGCCGGCAACCAGGTTTCAAGGATGATCCTAGATCATCAGGGGCTGGCCAGGGGAATCAGGAGGATCGAGTGCTCCAATGAACACTCTCCTCTTCCATGGAGAGATAGACACAGGCCCCACTGCTATACTGAGTTAACACAGGAGGCAGTGCAGTTAGAGCAGCTAGTGGGAGGAAGGATGGTGGCTAGCACAGACTGTAGGTATGCATATTAGCATTTATGTGCACTGGGCACCCTTGCTGCTGGTGTCCTGAGGTCTGTTTACAGTAAGGTGGAAAAGCCCCAGTATGCAGGCATTCTAGTTCCCCACTACTCCCGGCTACAGAATGTTCCATCTACACATTAGATGGCCCATATCAACACTCCCAAAGGGAACCCTCCATGGAAGAATTGCCCACAGGTGAGGAAATGCCCTCCATGCCCCCCCACAGGGGACCAGGTAAGTAAAAAGGAAGGGAAGGGTGACAGATTGGACTGACACATAGCTTGGCAGAGTGAGAAATGTCAGTCAAATGGAAAAAGAATAAGACAGAACAAAGAAATGATAGAGGGGACCATTGTTAACATATCATCTGTAATACATCTCTAAAAGTGTAGCACCGCGTCCCTATTATTGCACAGCAGTGATACAGTAGCACTGAGTATGAGACTAAGGTAATGTATTTGAATTGAACCTATGCCCATTTGATCCACAGGATAGTATGCTATATAGTGAGCCATAAGGATTAGCCAATAAAGAACTGACATTTGGTGGAAGCACTTAAATCCAGCACTTTTGTAATCAGCAAAGCAGGTCCAGTGGGACTACTTCATTTCAGTACTTTGATGTCATGACACAGATTTTTTTTACAGGAAGCATATCAGTTGGGGGTGAGGATACAGCATGCACCAAGCAGGAAAGGGACCTTGGGGTTATCATCTCTGATGACATCAAGGTATGGAAACAGTGCAACAAGACAGCAGGTAAAGCAAATAGGATGCTGAGATGCATAGTCAGAGGCATCACCAGCTGGAAAAGGGAGGTCATAATTCCACTAAACAAGACACTATTGAGGCCCCACCTAGAGTACAGTGTCCGGTTCTGGAGACCTTACCTATGTAAGGACATAGACAAGGTGGAAAAGGTTCAGAGGAGGTACAGGGATTGCATCACAAACCCTATGAGGATAGGCTGAAGGACCTGAATATGTACTCCCTGGAGGAGAGAAGGGAAAAAGGTGATATGATAGAGACATGCAAGTACCTTATGTGGAGAAACAGGGTGCAGGAAACCACTATTTTCCAGCAAAAAAGATGTTCCAGGACTAGAGGGCATAGGATGAAGTTAGTGGGAGGGTGATTCAGAGAAAATGTGAGGAAGAATTTGTTCACAGAAAGGGTGGTGAACAAGTGGAGCACCCTGCCAGAGGAAGTGGTGGGGGCTAAAACAATCATGGGATTTAAGAATGCATGGGGTAGACATAAGGGAATCCTGGAGGTCAAGGGTAAGGAGCAAAAGACTTCGAGAAAAACTTAAAGTGATCTTACAAGCTCAATTGGGCAGACTGGGAGGGCCATAGGCCCTTATCTGCTGACAGCATCTATGTATCTATGTATCTATGAAGTGCATACAGAGCAAGCTGCATGACTTGCTGCAGCCTCTCAGCTAAGCTGTAGATGAAGAACATCTTCCGCTGTGAAGTGTCATTTCCAGGTTGATCTTGCTGGGGAAGTGCTAGGGTGCTGAAAGCAGTTCATTTCTTGTACAAGACAGTGATTAGTGATTAACAAAAGCTTGTAAATAATCAGAATTGTCAGAGAATTGTGCATTATCATTTTAGTTAGCTAATTCACAACATTTACCTGTGGTTTCTGGCAGGCAGGCAGGCAGGTCAATGGAATTGTGTGCGCTTCAGAAGACAGCACTGTGTGAGCCTTCAGACAGCTGCATACTTGTTGCAGGAGCAGGGCAGAGTGAATATAGCAGAGTAAAAAGGTGTATGGGGACTTATAAAGGATTTATTTGACAATTTGTTTCAATAAGTGCCGCTGCTGCAGGAACAAAAATCCATTTTTTTTGGTCTGTGTGTCAGCATACCAGTCAGTCAGTCAGTGAAAAGTGAAATAGGCTGCTGTGTTACACTTAGAGTCTCTCTTAGTGTCTTTCACTGGAGTGGTGTGAGCAGCCTGGTGGTGCTGCTCTTCCCTGTCACGTTGCGGATTGTGTAGCATTGCATAGTGTGTGTGTGTGTGTGTGATATTTATCTCTGTCATGTGGGCATCTACATGGAATCAAATGTTATGGGTTATACTGTAGCTATTAGCATCTGGCAGCTGTGTTGTGTCATTAGTCTTGTGTGTCATCAGTGCATGTAGAAAATCAAGAAATGAAACATGAGAAGAAAGGCATGTTGGAGGGAAAGGAACACATAAATGTTCCACTATGTCAGTTCTACCAAGCACATGCTCTGCAACTTATGACAGTGGAGAAGGAGTGGCCATGGTGAGAGATGGTGTTGTAGTCATGGTCTATAAGGACTAGGACTGGGTGCATGATAGTGTCCAAAAAGAAACTATGGTTGCTTAGTCTCCATAAGTCTACTGGTTCCACTTCCACTGCAGGAAGCCTTCTCAGTTAGTCATCATTACGCCTGATGTTGAAACCACCCTGATCAATCCTGAATCACATCATTGTCCCCCTCTTCCTCCAAGAAGTCCTTTCAGTTTTAGTTCTCTTAAATGGGATGCAAGTGATTCATCCAGGAAAATAAAGAAAAGCTCTCACAGTCTGTCTCCTACAGCTACAGCCATGCACCATTCAGACATTTCCAGATATTTTGCGATATATCTAAAGAAGTTCGCTCTGGTGGCCCACGTTGGTACTGAAAACAGACAGGCATTTCACTAGAGATATTACAGAAATTTCAGGAAATATCTGTCCTTGCCTTTGGCTGCAACTTGAACAACATAACAGCTGCCACAGCCACCTGTGCATGAGCATTACTGATGACTGCCAGTTAACCTTGAACTACTTTATGATGCTCCCCTGGTCCTCAAATCATGCATCAGTAGCAGTGCCACATGGCCCTCTGTTCCTGCTGATTCACTGTATGAGGAAGGTGACTCTGAATCGAAGTCTGTTAGGTTCACTACTGTTAGCAGTTCACTGGAGTATATAATATGGGCTTTCACTGCAGATGGCATGGGGGGGCAAAGTAGAGTATACAGTCCCCACAGTTCTGTAAAAGCAAACGAGTAGCACTGCCATCAAATCAAGTTTTAATAAAGACTGCTGATGAAGTAGATATGGAAGTGGACCTGTCAGAGCAGGGGCATAAGACTAAAGGTTCATTGGAGGTACAGGGATTGCATCACAAATCCTATGAGGACAGGCTGAAGGAGTTGAATATGTACTCCCCTGGAGGAGAGAAGGGAGAAAGGTGATATGATAGAGACATGCAAGTACCTTATGTGGAGAAACAGGGTGCAGGAAACCACTATTTTCCAGCAAAAAAGATGTTCCAGGACTAGATGGCATAGGATGAAGTTAGAAGGAGGGTGATTCAGAGGAAATGTGAGGAAGAATTTGTTCACAGAAAGGGTGGTGGACAAGTGGAGCACCCTGCCAGAGGAAGTGGTGGGAGCTAAAATAATCATGGGATTTAAGAATGCATGGGGTAGACATAAGGGAATCCTGGAGGTCAAGGTTAAGGAGCGACAGACTTCGAGAAAAACTTAAAGTGATCTTACAAGCTCAGAAGGGTAGACTGTGTGGGTCAAAGGCCCTTATCTGCTGACAGCATCTATGTATCTATGTATCTATTAAGCGCATATAGAGCAAGCTGCATGACCTACTGCAGCCTCTCAGCTAAGCTGTAGATGAAGAACACCTTCCACTGTGAAGCATCATTTCCAGCTTGATCGTGCTGGGGAAGTGCTAGAGTGCTGAAAGCAGTTCATTTCTCATACAAGACAGTGATTAGTGATTAACAAAAGCTTGCAAATTATCAGAATTGTCAGAGAATTATGCATTATCATTTTAGTTAGCTAATTCACAACATTTACATGTGGTTTCTGGCTGGCAGGCAGGCAGGTCAATGGAATTGTGTGCTGCTTCAGAAGACAGCACTGTGTGAGCCTTCAGACAGCTGCAGACTTGTTGCATGAGCAGGACAGAGTGAATATAGCAGAGTAAAAAGGTGTATGGGGATTTATAATGGATTTATTTAATAATTTGTTTCAATAAGTGCCGTTGTGGCAGGCACAAACATCCATTTTTTTTTGGTCTGTGTGTCAGCATACCAGTCAGTCAGTCAGTGAAAAGTGAAGTAGGCTGCTGTGTTACACTTAGAGTCTCTCTTAGTATCTTTCACTGGAGTGGTGTGAGCAGCCTGGTGGTGCTGCTCTTTCCTGTCACGTTGCAGATTGTGTAGCATTGCATAATGTGTGTGTGTGTGTGTGTGTGTGTGTGTGTGTGTGATATTTATCTCTGTCATGTGGGCATCTACAATGAATCAACTGTTATGGGTTATACTGTAGCTATTAGCATCTGGCAGTTGTGTTGTGTTATTAGTCTTGTGTGTCATCAGTGCATGTAGAAAATCAAGAAATGAAACATGAGGAGAAAGGCATGTTGGAGGGAAAGGAACACATAAACTTTCCACTATGTCAGTTCTACCAAGCACATGCTCTGCAACTTATGACAGTGGAGAAGGAGTGGTCATGGTGAGAGATGGTGTTGTAGTCATGGTCTGTAAGGACTAGGACTGGGTGCATGATAGTGTACAAAAAGAAACTAAGGTTGCTTAGTCTCCATAAGTCTACTGGTTCCACTTCCACTGCAGGAAGCCTTCTCAGCTAGTCATCATTACGCCTGATGATGATGAAACCACCCTGATCAATCCTGAATCACATCATTGTTCCCCTGTTCCTCCAAGACGTCCTTTCAGTTTTAGTTCCCTTAAATGGGATGCAAGTGATTCATCCAGGAAAATAAAGAAAAGCTCTTGCAGTCTATCTCATACAGCTACAGCCATACACCATTCGGACATTTCCAGATATTTTGCGATATATCTAAAGAGGTTTGCTCTGGCGGCCCACATTGGTACTGAAAACAGACAGGCATTTCACTAGAGATATTATAGAAATCTCAGGAAATATCTGTCCTTGCCTTTGGCTGCAACTTGAACAACATAATAGCTGCCACAGCCACCTGTGCATGAGCATTACCGATGACTGCCAGTTAACCTTGAATTACTTTATGATGCTTCACTGGTCCTCAAATCATGCATCAGTAGCAGTGCCACATGGCCCTCTGTTCCTGCTGATTCATTGTATGAGGAAGGTGACACTGAATCTAAGTCTGTTAGGTTCACTACTGTTAGCTGTTCACTGGAGTATATAATATTGGTTTTCACTGCAGATGGCATGGGGATAAAGTAGAGTATACAGTCCCCACAGTTCTGTAAAAGCAAACGAGTAGCACTGCCATCAAATCAAGTTTTAATAAAGACTGCTGATGAAGTAGATATGGAAGTGGATCTGTCAGAGCAGGGGCATAAGACTAAAGTGGTATAGTGGAAGAAACACAGGAGGAGAAGATGATAGGGCAGGGGAAATCAAATGACTCATGCCAAGAGAAGACGGGAGAGAGGGAAGAAAGAGGAGGAGAAAAAGAGGAGAAGGAGTAGAGGGAAGCAAAATGAGTGGAGGAGCAAGGGGAAGAAGCAAGAAAGGAGAAGAGGCATGACTAAGCACATGCAAAGGAGGAATATGAAGAATAAGAGAAGCTTAAAAGTCTAATGTCAGTTGCACCACTGAAAAAAGGTCATGCATGTGATACTGAGGACTGTATGCTATCACAGGAGGAGATGGCAAAAATAAAGATAATGAAACAAGAGAAATGCAAGAAAGCAATTTGTCAGGCAGGGAAATCTAAAGACAAGCCCACCACCAGCTCCCAAAGCATAGAAACATAGACTTTGCCAGCAGAAAAGGACCAGCAGGTCCATCTAGTCTGCCCCTTTTCCCTGTCTATTCTGACATCTCTGACCCTATTTGGTCACTGGCATCCCACCCTCCCACCTCCCTTTCTACACAATTTGCCCCTGTGCCTATGCCATGCATGCTTGAACCTTCCCACAGTCTTTGCCCCCACTACCTCCTCTGGCAGGCAGTTCCAATTGTCCGCCACCCTTTCTGTGAAGAAGTATTTCCTCACATCTCTCCTAAACTCCACCCATATGCTTCATTGCATACTTCCATGTTCTAGTTCTTTTTATTCTCTGACAGAGACACCCCACTTACACCTTGTTCACCCCATGAGGTACTTGCAGATCTGAGTCATAACCCTTCTCTCTCTCTCTATCCTTCAGGGAGTGTTTGTAAAGTTCCTACAGCCTTTTCATGTAAAGCTTTTTGTGCAGTCCTTGCACCATTTTGTTTGACCTCTTCTGCACCAACTCCACCTTGTTAATGTGTTTGTAGTGGTGCAGCTTCCTGAATATTCAGGGTGGGGCCTTACTAGTGAACAGTGCAGTAGTGGCACCATGATCCTCCACCTGCTTGAAACTCCCCTCCCAATGTACCCCAGCAGCCTACTAGCCTTTCCCACTGCCTTGTCACACTGACCAACTACCTGGATGACATAAGATACGATGACCCTGAGGACTCGTTCTTTGTTAGTGACTGTAAGTAGCTTTTCTCTCCCATTTTATACACAACTCCTGGGTTTCCTTGCCCCAGGAGCATAGCCTAGCACCTTATGACATTGAAATCAAGCTTCCACATGCTGCACCATTCCTCTTGTTTACTCTTGTAACCCCCTTGTTACCCTGGGTTACTAGAATCCCAGTAAGACCTAATAGTAGGCAGGGAAGGCAGCTTGTGAAACTCCAGTTAAATGGGTTTCACACTGTCTCACTCTGTTCTCAGTCACAGCTGAGACTTGAGAGATGTCATCACCATAGAACTGTCGCAGCTGCATAGGCCACATTGGAATCTGCAGCACAGGGAGTGAGTTAGAACTTTGGGAGTTTTCAAAGTCAGTCTTCTGTTTGCCTTAAAGCAAGAAGGAAGTTTCTGTTTACCTTCTGTTGGAGAAGGAAGTGTGTTCCTGTTTACCTTTTGAAAGTGGTGGAGACCGCTGTCCAGGTCTCAGTGCCCCCTCCCTCTGGGGGGATGGAAGAAAAGTCCCTCTGTGGATTCCAGGGGCAATCCCCTATTTCCACTATAGAAGAAAGCTGCCTGTTTACAGTTTCTGTGCTTGTATAACAGTAAAAGAAGTGCTACTTCGCCTGTGGGGCACCTGCAACGAAAGGGTGAGTGTTTTGATCCATTTGAAGGGGCAAACCAATTGTTTCATCAGTTTGGAAATATAAAGAAAGCTGGGATGTGGACTGCTATTTTGGGAGGACTATTTTACTAGGAAAAACAAATAGAGCAGTCAAAAAGTCTAAAGTTTTAATGGATTTCAAGTAATGCTGTAGAGGGGGTGCTTCAGGTCATCCACCATTTAATCTACATGTTAAAGTTCTAAGTTTCTGTTTGTCCAGAGAAATGGCTGGGTATGGGCTGTGGGAGCTGGAGGTGGGAACACCCCCCATCTTTGGTAACTAGGTCCACCTCTATGGATTTCTACTGTGATTTTCTACTTGCCTCATGCACTTGGCCAGTGATGAGGTGGGTACCCAGACATGGGTCTCAACTTGAAAATCTCTCTAGGAGTCGCAGACTCTAAGTGGTGTGGGGAGCCAAAGGATGGGAAAATATACTCCTTGTTTGTTGGGAGTCTCTCCAAGTAAAGTTGGGTTCATTCTTCAAATGAACCGTCAGTCAAGTGGCCGCCAGGGGAGCCGGGCCAGTCAGGCTGTGTATCCAAAGTGCATGCAAGTCCAGGCTGAGTGCCTAGTGGGTACAGAGCCAGGCAATAGAAAAAATGGGTTCATTCTTCAAGTGGACCACCTTGTAGTCTCTATCTGCATATACAGTGAACGTAGCCCCTTGGGGGACCATCAATGCTTTGTCATGTTCAGCTAGTTTTGAATAAAGCCACACTGAAAAATCCCAATCTTGGTTCTCTACATTACAGTTACTGCTTCCTGTAGTTGGATTTACTTGGGTGCCCCTGTGCAGAGTAGCCAAACCTAGGTCCCTTGTGCCAGGTAACCTCATCTTCCCTGAACCCAGGTCCCCACCAGGTATTGCTGCCAATGCCAACAGCATGCCACCTGTCATTTTAGTAAAAAGGCAGGGCTGAGGGGTTACAAAAATGGAGGCACCACTTTGGATTTGTTCGGGAAGGAAGGTGCTTGGGCAAGTGGGCTAGCGTTTTGGCTATCTGGCAGTGGGTAGCCCAAAAAGTTGAAGCAATTTCCCTAGTGTGTTGCTGTGTGCTGTGAATCTTGTGCTGCTGTTTAAAAAATGCCAACTGTTTACCAATGAGCTGTAAAGCCAAAGAGTGTGCCCTTGTCCTGCATCATCAAAATTGTTTACAGCATTTTTGTCAGTTTTTAAAGTGAATTCTGTGAAGAAAAGTGTGAAAAACTAGGGCAGCAACAGAGAAATTATGCCCTGGATGTTTAAAATGCTTTTAAAGTGAATTATGTGAAGGAAAGCATGGAAAACTAGGGTTAGCAACAGAGAAATTATGCCCTGGACGTTGGAAATGCTTTCTGTGTAAATGGAGAGACTGCAGAGTTAATGGCAATGTTACATGGTTGAAATGGGCTCCCGCCGTGGAGTCAGTTGAGAAAAAAAAAGTGCATTTTACATTTTAAATTTGCCTGCTCGACGATCACCGTGAGGAGAGGAGCCCTCGTGAGGAAAAAGAGGCTCATTTGCATGGGGTCGTGTGGTTGGTCAGTTTGCCATTAGTCCCGCCCCTCAGCCAGCTCTTCTGAGACTGCCTCAGCATTCGAGAGGGAGACAGAGAGTAGTGTGTGTACTGGCAGTGGAGGAGCGTCACGAGGATTCAAAGTGCTATGAAACAGTTCAAAAAGTGACTTTTTAGTTTAAAATTGGGCTCAACCTGCAAATCGATCGTGGAGTTAGTGAATTTGGTGGTTAAAATGATGATCGCGGAGACTGCCTGCTCGTTTGCATTCCGAGGCCTTCAAAAATCTGGCTGCAGGCCGTTTTACCCCATCGCAGCAAGTTGCTACAAATAACAGTGAGTAAACAATTTAAAACTGCTCAATCAGTGATTTTCAGTAATGCCATATAAAATGTGTGTGCAGCAGTATAGTCGCTTTGCAAGTAGCAACAGTGTGATGTCCTGCCAGCAAATGCAAGTCTGTAAAGCCATTGAATGTGTGCATAGCAATGAAAGTAGCCTCTGTTTAAAGTTTGCAGCCAGAGAGAGACTGTGGGCTGTAAAAAAGTGCAACACTAGTAGAAGCAGGCAATCCTGAGCTGAAACCTGAAGTTTTAAGGGACTGTGAATAAAATGAATTTTGCCAGCATGTGAAAAGTCCAAGGAAAATCCTGTAAATGTGTGAAAAGCCAGATCAGTGCAAGTTGTGCAGTTTGAGTAAAAGTTATCAGTAGCTGATGTAAATCAGGTGTGCAGTGGCTTGACCCAGAGTCTAAATGTTGATGCACAGGAGTGCTGCCGCCGCCATTACAGGGTGGGGTGGTAAAGTAAACACAGCAGCAGAGGAGCCATTTTAAAGCTACAGAGTGTGTTCATTAAAGTGGGACTTTCAGTTACAGTGAACTTTTGTTTATTTTTCTGCAGTTATGGCCTCAGGACCAGCTCGTTACCTGGATCATGCCCAGGTTGCAGTAACAGCAGCAGTAAATAGACTGAGAGATATTGAAAAGTGGTGCTATGGAGGGCAACTGTCTCCTGATGTGGCAATTCATAATTATCCAGTGCGTATATGCCAGATGTGCTTGAGTGCTGGAAGGGATGTCTTCATGATTCCTCACTGTGCTGGATGTCTTCAAAAATATGGCTTGTGTAAAGCACCTCCAATTCATTTGGCTTCCACATGGACAAAAATTCAGGAATCTGCAGTTGGCAGCACACAGCATCAGGCGGAGCCTGTGGAAGAAGGTACCTCGGGGGAGTGTGGCACAAATCTAGAGGGTGCAGAATTAGAGACTGAATCTGAAGTTGAAGTTTTGGATGCTAGATCTCAGAAAGAAAGTTTGGATAAAGCATCAATAGACCCCTGGGTAGGGGGGCCTAGCCCAAGTCTCGCAGGTGAAGATGAGATGCGGGAGGCCTTTGAATGGGAGGTGTGTCGACCTCCGCTCCTAGTGATGAATGGATAGTCTCAGGGGTGAGAACGACTGCTCACTCCTGGGCTCAGATCCTCAGTGAAGAGGAAGATGAGGGGGAACCTCTGTGGCCTTGTGAGAAAGGAACGGGTACACAGCCTCAAGATCTTGCCTCGGAGGAATGTGTTGAAGAAGGTGGTGATGCCACTGCCCTGGCTTTACAAGAAGAAGAAGTCAGGGATCTGTTTTTAATTTCTTTGAGGACATGAAGCTGGCAGAACCAGGACTGGCCACCCCCAAGCCAGGCCAGCGGTCTCAGATTGACCAAAGCAAGTAAAGAGGAGAGACTGGTTCATAGAAAGGCCAATGAAATCTATGGTATGACCTTTCCTACCTTTGCTCGGAGAGTCTGGAAGGAGATTGAGGACTGCAGGAAATCCTGGATCTGGGATGAAGCAATGAAACATGTGCATCCTGGGGCCAACCAGCATGTAAAGAATAGACTGTTCCACGAAAAGTACACACAGTGGAAGAGAGGCAGGACACTGTTTATGGACAGAGTGAGAATAGTGGACGGAAAGGGACGTGAAATCTCCCACTGTGTGAGTTATGTTCACCCAGATGGGGTAATAATTCAAGCCCCTGACCCCCGGTGCTATTGGCCTCAGTGCAAGGACCTCCCAGCAGTTAAGCCCGTGCCTAAAAAATGGAGAGCCTAGCAGTGGTAGTCAATACTGCCACATCAGACTGTGAAGTGCCCTTATTGATCCACCAATATGAATAACCAAGGACTCAGGTGCTCCACATTCATCAGTCTACAGTGTACTGTTTTGTTCAGCAACCATCTACTGGACCACCAGATGACTTCAGATCCAGAGAGGACACCAATCTAGCTGTTTCCTGTTCATCGCCTGGTAATCGGATGACGTCGGACCAGCTGTTTTTCTTTTTGTTCCTGTTCTAAGGTTCTTTCTCCAGAGATGACATCACCCAGCTGTTTCCAGATGTGCCCTCCTGTGTTCCCGGAAGATGTCTGCCCAGCTGTATCAGAAGAAATGCTGCCAGGGAGAGTCTTCGTCAGGGATAAGGTTGGTGCTGTTCGTATACTTCAAGTGGTTGGTAAGTCCAAAAACCCTTTTTCTATCTTTACGACATTGCAGTACACACCCTACACTACAGACTCCAAAAATGTGTGAACTGTCTGCAAAGACTATCCCCTTCGGGACTTTGGCCTTTTAGAACTGTGTTTCACGGGGCTCCGGCCCAGGAGAGACTCTTTATTGGGCTAGCCTTCGGGCCTTGTGGTTACTAGTTGGGACTTTTAGGGCATTCCATCCCCCCAAATGTGTATTGTAAATAATGTCATTATTGTACTCTAATGTAAATACTGTGTTTTCTACCTTTTTCTAAAAAATCTTTTTTGGGATTGTTCAGTGTTTTTTTTGTGTGGTAGGGGTTGTTGTTTTAGGTAGACTGTGTATGCAGATTAGGAGAGTGTTTTGTTTTTGTTTTTTTCTTACAGGTGTTCCTGGGAAGACAGAAGAGAAGACAAGAAGAGGAGGAGGGGCTCATCAGAGTTCCTCATCAGTGCTTTATTGTGTAGAATTTAAAGTGCTGTTTTGTAGTTGCAGGCTGCCCAAGGTCGGGGAGGTCCCCGGGTTTTGTTTTTGTTTGGGATATTATGTTAGAGGCAGATAGGTTTTCCCTAGAGGGTTAGGGGGGATAGACAGGCTGTGGTCCTAAATGGCTGTAGGGACTGCAGTGCTGATCTATCAGGGCTATGCTCTGGATGGTTCTACCAGAGCCACTGGGTGTCCATAGTAAGTGGATAGAGTAGAGGCTGATATGTCAGCTACAGGCCTCTAGGCCCTTAGTGTTGCCTGCCTGTGCTTGCACATGGTATGAGGGGGCCTGATCACGCCCCTCCGCAGGTAGCACATAGGGTGGGATGGCCTAAGGCCGGGTGCATAATGACTGGGGACAGTCATTTTCCTGGTCAAGGGCGAGTGTAACCCCCTTGTTACCCGGGGTTACTAGAATCTCAGTAAGACCTAGTGGTAGGCTGGGAAGGCAGCTTGTGAAACTCCAGTTAAATGGGTTTCACACTGTCTCACTCTGTTCTCAGTCACAGCTGAGACTTGAGAGATGACATCACCATAGAACTGTCGCAGCTGCATAAACCACATTGGAATCTGAAGCACAGGGAGTGAGTTAGAACTTTGGGAGTTTTCAAAGTCAGTCTTCTGTTTGTCGAAAAGCAAAAAGGAAGTTTCTGTTTACCTTCTGTTGGAGAAGGAAGTGTGTTCCTGTTTACCTTTTGAAAGTGGTGGAGTCCTCTGTCCAGGTCTCAGTGCCCCTTCCCTCTGGGGGGATGGAAGAAAAATCCCTCTGTGGATTCCAGGGGCAATCCCCTATTTCCACTATAGAAGAAAGCTGCCTGTTTACAGTTTCTGTGCTTGTATAACAGTAAAAGAAGTGCTACTTCGCCTGTGGGGCACCTGAACGAAAGGGTGAGTGTTTTGCTCCATTTGAAGGGCAAACCAATTGTTTCATCAGTTTGGAAATATAAAGAAAGCTGGGATGTGGACTGCTATTTTGGGAGGACTATTTTACTAGGAAAACAAATAGAGCGGTCAAAAGTCTGAAGTTTTAATGGATTTCAAGTAATGCTGTAGAGGGGGTGCTTCAGGTCATCCACCATTTAATCTACATGTTAAAGTTCTAAGTTTCTGTTTGTCCAGAGAAATGGCTGGGTATGGGCTGTGGGAGCTGGCGGTGGGAACACCCCCCATCTTTAGTAACCAGGTCCACCTCTACGGATTTCTACTGTGATTTGCTACTTGCCTCATGCACTTGGCCAGTGATGAAGTGGGTACCCAGACATGGGTCGCAACTTGAAAATCTCTCTAGGAGTAGCAGACTCTAAGTGGTGTGGGGAGCCACAGGATGGGAAAATATACTCTTTGTTTGATGGGAGTCTCTCCAAGTAAAGTTGGGTTCATTCTTCAAATGGACCGTCAGTCAAGTGGCCGGCAGGGGAGCCGGGCCAGTCGGGCTGTGTATCCAAAGCGCATGCAAGTCCAGGCTAAGTGCCTGGTGGGTCCAGAGCCAGACAATAGAAAAAAATTGGTTCATTCTTCAAGTGGACCACCTTGTAGTCTCTATCTGCATATACAGTGAACGTAGCCCCTTAGGGGACCATCAATGCTTTGTCATGTTCAGCTAGTTTTGAATAAAGCCACACTGAAAAATCCCAATCCTGGTTCTGTACATTACAGTTACTGCTTCCTGTAGTTGGATTTACTTGGGTGCCCCTGTGCAGAGTAGCCAAACCTAGGTCCTTTGTGCCAGGTAACCTCATCCTCCCCGAACCCAGGTCCCCACCAGGTATTGCTGCCAACGCCAACAGCATGCCACCTGTTGTTTTAGTAAAAAGGCAGGGGTGAGGGGTTACACTCTGATGATCAATCAGTCATATGAGCTTGACAGACTTATCCAGTAAAGCTGGATATACAGCAGACAATGATGGGTAGACCCATTCACAGGAGAGGATGAAGTGCATACTGTACTGTCCAATGCAGCAGCTACTGATGCCTAGCTGGTGTGGGGTGGTATATGACATCTGTTTTTGGTGTCTTATGTCATTGCATGCCACCCCCCCAATTGGGGTCTTATGTTAAAAAAATTGCAGCTGCCATGTATGATGCCTCACTCCATCAGCCCTGATCATTCAAAGTGTTTTTTTTCCAATGGTGACCTAGTACTGACTTCTGTCCGTCTGACCCGACTCCATGCCCCACCCTAGGGGACAAACCAGGGAGGCAGTATTCATAGACAACCCCTGCCAATAACCTTGGACCTTCACTGTGAGGATCCAAGTCTGTACAGTGGCTCCATCCTAGGGGGTAAGCCAGGAGAATCGCAGGTGGAGCTAAGTCACAGGGGTGAGGTGGGAACCGCAGAAGAGCAGGACCAAGCCTTTGGTGTTTCACCTCATAAGGCATACTAAATAAAAAAAGAAAAAAGGAATGGTATGTGATGTCTCCATAGTTGACTGAGGGGAGCAGGAAGTGAGATACCACTTGCTTTCTCATGTGAGGACTGTGAAAGCATTGGAACCTATAAAGAACTTTGAGCTTGGGCCCTATGTTTCTTATGATATAATCACTGTACCTACTGTATGTAAGTGATACAACAAGCCAGATTCCTAGATATTTGAATGTGTTGACTTTGCTCAATAGCATTGTTATGTGATGTTATGATTACAAGTGAATCAGTTGAATTAATCAGAAAGTTCTGGGATCCAAACACCATAAACATAGTATGGCTTGCATTAAGAATTAGGCTGTAAGGCTGTGAAAATAGCTTCTCCCAAATATCCAAGCTGAATATTATATTTGGTCCCCCAAATTTCTGAGTATTCGGGTAAAAGAATAAAGAAAAGAAACAGCCCCAACCCTCCTCCTACTGCTCTATTCCACACAATTAAGTGCAATCCCCATTCTCATCCCTCAGTCAGAAGTCCCATCTCACCCTCCTCCCCAGTAGCACCTATGATTAGCTGAATAAATTCAATTTTAAAAATTTTGCCATGATGGATCAGCCTTACCTGCCCACCTCCGCTGATGGTCACCATATTTCAAATGTCAAAAGTGCTTGTCACCCCCCAGCACCCACCTTAGAAATTAGTAAAACCAGGTGAGAGCAACTGAGTTTACTATTACAAAGTGAGGAAGCATGCAAGTACTTTCATTCATAGGAAGGCAGATGGCCTTGGGGGGGGCTGGTTATGTTGGTTACCTTCTCAGACTGAGAACTGGGTGCTGAGAATGGAGGAGACTGGGAGTGGGGTGCTGCCAGGTGGGGGGATATTAAGATTTTGTTTTGTGCAAACAAGCACTTTTGACATTTAAAACATGTCAGCAGGCCATGGAGGCAGGCTGGTTGTGCTAGTCACCTATTGTGGGATTTTATTTAAAATCTTATTTATTCAACAAATTGTTGGTGTTGGAGCAGGAGAGAGAGGTGAGACTTCAGACAAAAGGTGGAGTGATGTGGTTGAATTTAACTGGGTAGATTTGGGCTGGGGAGAAGGATGCAGGCTGTTTCCTTTTATTTTTTCTTAATGAACAGTACTATATCCTGAATGTGAACAGTCCCTTTTTCAAAAAGAGATCCCAAATATTCAGGATCCCTACTATTTGTAGTATTTGGAAAATACTGTTCGGTCTCTGCAAACTTTTATCTTGAACCACGAGGAGACTGTGTTGACATTAGACTGGAGCATTGAATTAACTTAGACAATTGTCATTTCACTGTAGTTGAGTAGGGTATCATATGCATACATTTATGTAAGTATGTATTTATGCACGAATTTATGAATTTATTTATTTGAAAATGTATTCATTTACTTATCGATATGCCTCCTGCTCCAGTTCAAGTCATTAACAAAATTTTAGCATGGAATATGGCCAAGGTTTTAGCTGTGAGGAACCCCAATATTTAAGACAACAAGGTATGAACTAATGCTTTGTATGGACACTAGTTTGGTTCAGTTACTCAAGTAGTTATTGAACCATTTATTTATTTATTTAGGAAATTGGAATCACAACCCTTTGAGTCATAGATTTGTTTCCAAAGGCTCCACATCAGAATAAAACATAGACAGTCATACAGTACATACATAGAATAAATGTGGGTGAGCAATCATACAGAGTATAAGTACAATGAGCACGGGTTAATGCCTATACATTTGGTAGCTAAAACAGGGCAGAGCTATCGATATATTTACCTAATGAATGGTCAAGACCTATAAACTAGTAGCTAAAGCAATGCATGATGTGAGCTGGTAGTAAGCTGCCTCAGGGAGACCTTGTGTTATACATAATACAATGCATTCATAGTCCAGTGTAACTATATGGTAACCCAGGGAGGTGAGGAGCCTGTAGGCTAGAAACAGTGAGGACTTTCTACTGCCTGGCAAGGGCGGGTGTGTGGCCTGGTGGCATGGTGCAGGATCCACAGGTTACTGGTTACACTGGCATTGATGTGAGGAGAGGATATGGGCCCTTAAGGCAGCTTTAAAAGGACCCAGATTGGTGATTGATGTGACAGCCAGAGGGAGAGCATTGTACCAGGATGGAGCTCTAAGGGGGAAGGATCGCTGGGCAACTGTGGTCCTGACCTTAGGCAGCTTCCAGAGATTTTTTGGGCAGCCCATGTGGACACTGAGATGGTGGCTGCCTGAAGGGAAGCCATGACACCTATTAGGGTTAAACCCAGATGGATTTTTTTGGTGAAGAGACAGGCCTGGTATAATAGTCTTTCCTCAAGGGAGAGGATATTAGTGAGAGCGTATAAGGTGCAGGTATGTGTATTTCTGTCAGCACCAGAGAGGAGCCAGCAGGTCTTATTGTTGACTACTTGTATTTGATGAAGCACCATAGGGTCAGTGACAGCATAGATTGTGAGGCCATGGTCCACTAGCAATAAGACTGCAGAGGTAATGGCTAGATGAAGTGCTTCAGGTGGCAAGCAGTTGTTATGTCTGTAAAGGAGACCAATGCAGGTGTTGGTGGTGGAGGTGAGGATTTTTATATGTTCATGGAATGAGAGGGAAGAGTCAGATGTAATACCTAGATATTTATATTTTTGAACCTGTCCCAGTGAGATGAGAGAGGCGGAGAGTATTTCCAGGGGGAATCCTTTGATCTGTTTTGGCAGTGGGCATAGAGCATTGTCTTAGTTTTTTTAATGTTGACCACCAATCTGTGCTCAACAAACCAGTGTTCAATCTGAGAGAAGGAGTTTTGTAAGGTATGCTGGAGAAAGAGAGGATCAGGATGTGCGGCATAAAAAACAGCGTTGTTTGCATGGAGGAGAAGGTTGCCGTGGCAGGATTTAGCCAGGGCATTGAGGTAAATGCTGAATGGCAGAGGACCCAGGATAGATCCCTGGGGAACTCCTGAGCACACAGGCAGCATAGTAGATATGGAATTACTAATTTTAACACATTGGTTTCTAGATTAAAGATAGCTGGAGAACCATGAGAGCTTGGTGATGATGGCTTGTTGGCTGAAACCTAGGGTCTTAAACTTGAGGAGGAGTTTTGCATAAGTCATCAACTGAAGGCATTGTAGAAATCTACAAAGATGGCCCAATGAGGCCTGTTGCTGCTGCCCTGCCAGCCTGTCTCAAGCTACATTATTTAACAGTGGTAGAGAAAATAAATCACCCTGTACTCATTGCCCCAATCTTCCCAAAGTACCCTCTGACCAGTCCACTGTACCTGAAAAAAACAGTTCTTCAGCAATTCTGGAGCATTTTACAGATGACAGCACAGAGACACTAAAAGTACATTGCAGTCAGTGTGGTGGAAAGATAAGTTGGTATGAAACTACTAGATCTTTGGGAACAAGTGTCCTGGCCAGTCACACCCATGTCCATTTCTAATACCTACTCAAGTCAGATAGACTGGCAGCAGAAGGTACAGTCAAAGATGGGAAGTGGTGTGATATGACTGTGTATTTATGCAATCCAGCCACCACTGCAGTCACTGAAGTCAACAAGTATATCCCCAGCTACCTGTGTTGCTTCCCAAGCAGTCTAAGTACCACCCAGAGCCATATCCAGCATATCTCCTCCCAGCACTGCTCTATACTTTGTTGCATGTAAACGAACTACAGTTCACTGCTGGAGTCATTACATGCCCTCACATAACTGCCACCTACTCACTTAAATTCTGTATGGATCACACAGCTCACTGACGACATGATGCCACTTGAACTTCAACCATTTTCCATGATATACAATATGGGATTTTGAAGACTCTTGCACGAAGTGAAGCCTAAATACAACATACATCCTAATTCACATTTTCCTGACATGTTCTCCCCACTATGTATGAGGCAGCATGCATGCATATAGTGACACTTTTTAAAGAGATGTAGAGGGTTATGTGCATTTCACTAGAAATACTGAAGCAGTAGTGCAAACCAAGGCTTTCCTAGCCTCATAGACCATTGTGGTCTGTCCAAACCAAGTGTCTCCAGCACTACCATCCCCTTCAGAAGTTATATTGAAGCAAACAGACACACAGAGGCACAGAGGCACAGAAATAGAGGCAGTGTCTTACCCAATGTGTCAGTCATGAAGGGGAAGTAAAGCGAGGAAAGCAGTTTGTATTTTATCCACTCAGTGCTAGACATCTATAAAAACAATCATAATCTTAAGACAGGCATGTCTGAAACCGACAGTGGTAGTGACATGGTTAAGGTGATTGGCCTTGGGGATTTCTGTCATGCACCTTGTTTTGCACATGCACTTCATCTAGTGGGGAGTCATGTGGTTCACAGACATGCACAGTTAAAAGAACACTTGATAATGTTTGCAACAACATGAAATACTTCCATTTTTCCCTCAAGTGTGCTGTGCTACTTCATTATTATCAGCAGAGGAACAGTATTCCTAAGCATTGGTTAATTAAGGATGTTTCCATACTGGCAAGCGCTATCCTGTATATTGTAGAGAGACTCATGAAATAAATAACGCTGTTCCAGGCTATAGAATTTGAGGATGTGGCCTATGGGGGACATCTGCCTTGGGTGCAGTGGTGTCTTATAAAGAAATTGTTTCTGTTTCTGTGACCATATGCTCAGTCCACCAAAGATACCAGTGCAGTATTAGAAAACACTTATCATGGACTTTTCCATGGTGAGTCTAGATGAATACCACACAAGCCATTATTTATGATCTTCTTTAGCAATCAAACAGAGCAAAAATAATGGTGGAGGTAGCTGTGGTGGCAGAACTCTTTGTGGTGCCTATGATGACCATTATTAATGTTGTGGAGGAGGAAGTAATGGCAGTAGCTCCTCTGGGTCATCTTAGCAGCAGCATGATACAAATACTCACTAAAGAGTGGCAGAGATAGTCCTTACATGACTTGTAGAAAGGTCTGACAACATTAGATGGGGCAATCAAGTTGGCATGGCAACATTATCAGATCCCACTTATAAAAAACTGTTCATTACATATGGACACACTGAATATATATTAAAAAAGCTGTTGCCCGGAAATGACAGCTTTAAGAAACCAACAACAAAGTGCATAGAGAATCTCTGGCTCATGCTGTTCCTCCTCTTCTTCTGTCTTCTCATCATGTCAGTGTCATGTGTGAGTGAGATGACACTGAAGACTTGGCTAGTAAAGACCTCGAGAAAAACAAGGCATTTGAGAGCTTTTGGGTAATGAATGATTTTACTTCTTGCCTGGACATTTTGGGGAAAGACTCTGACTTGTTATCAGAGTACATAATGAAGACTTATCTAGCAGATCCACTGTCTAACAGAAATAGAGATCCAATCAAATTCTGGAAAGACAGACAAGTCATTTGGCCTGCACTAGCTAAAGTGGCTTTGTATTTTCTTGGATGTCCTTCAATAACAGTAACTTAAGAAATATTTTTCAGGGCCCCTAGATATATTGCTTTACCATGTTGCTAAATGCTAGATCCAGAGACTCTTGAATCCTTAGTCTTTCTCAAATTTAACTTTCCAAAGATAAACTTTAACTATCCATTTGATTATTCACATATCCAACAACTGATATAAACTACTATCCCTACTCCTATGCCTACACCTTTTGGTGGCAAGTCTTCCTAGACTCCCACTGACACGGACACTGGCACCACAGTCTGATTCACCACTCACAGCAGCAGCAGTGGCACATACCACCAAGAAACGTCCTCCCTTTCCTGACACTAAGGACTTTCACATTGTTATTGTTAACAACCTCAATATGATCATGTGTAACTGTCACTCATAGAGAATTATCAGATAGCTAAGCCTCTGGCATTGACCTCAGAGTATCCACCATGAGTGAGATAGTGATGAGCAGACTGACCAGATGACTGACCATTTTCCAGTTTTACTCCAATCTGATGATGTCAGCAGATTCAAACTTTCATTGCCAGTAGACAGTAGCTGTGTTTAAAATTAAAAAATGATGAACATGCAAAAAAGTAAAAACAGAAAAAAATTAAAAAGTGAAAACAAGCAGAAAGAAAATAATCTCCAGTTATTAATGAAAACAATTATTTGAAGAACAATTTAGTTTCATAAATATAATTGATTTTCATTTTTAATGCATAATTCTTAAGCTGTGGGATTATTATATTGTATAAAAGTACAGGGGGGTATTAACAACCCTTCCTCAGGGTGGCTCCCTCAGAATATGGAGGAGTGGAGCGGTACCAGTAAGCATTTTAATTTTGTAATATGAAGTGCATGCTTGAATTCTAAGAATATGAGAATACATGTATACTGATGTTTATGCTTGCTAGGCTTGTAAGGATAGTACAAAACTAAAATGCACCTGTCCACCCTAAAGAAGGGGTTGTCTATATCCCAAAATGTAAGTGGCCACAACAGGTGGCATAGAGTTCTTTATGCAAATAAATTGATTTAATTACACAATGGCACTTTCATTTCCATCAATCTGATTGGCTGACTGGCACCCCTGATGCGTAGTAAATCCTAGCATTATGTATGTTTTATGACTTTGTGTTTAGATCAACTGACTGTTCTGTATTTGTAAGGGATCCTTGAGCCTATGGGGAAGGGCACCAGTAATAAATAAAATCTACTACTACTACTATTACCAATGCAAATGGAGCCAGTCAGCCATATAAAAAAAAAATCAATCAGACCCCAAAATTCAAAACATTACAGCCGCCATGTTACATGGCTGCTAAACCATGAACTGAAACTGTAGTTGGAATTGTGCTTAAAAAAATAACACTAAAAAAATCATGCACCACACAAGTCCTCAAACCAGTGAAAAAATCACAAAATCTTACTAAAATACATCAACTACAATGTGCAGTATTCAAAAAAATGCATTTCACCTCCCAAACAGAACAGTGGCCAAACTCAGAGCTTGGTTTTGAGTTCTGCTGTGGCTGACTGCTCCCTGCATGACCAACCCTCATTGAAGAGGACTACAATAAACAACAGATCCTTCTTTATTTAAAGTGTCAGGGTACCAAGAAAACAACAACAGAAAAATTCTCCCAAGTCACACCACCATGTTTAAAAGTGCCAGAAAACCAACCCTGGGGGCATGCTGGGACATGGAAGATGGCGCTCTGACATTTCGCCTCGTTTTCTTCATGCATCACTGATACTATGGCAGATGCCTGCAGCTCCCCTGCTGTTTGCTACTGCAGCAGTTGGGAAGTCCTGACTCTGAACAAAATGGTATAAATAAACATCAAAGCAAGGTAACTACAGATTACAGCGTATACACTCGCTGTAGTACACTCTATCTTTTAAGCTAGCACAGATCAAAGGGCTCCTCTGGGCTAGACTTTTTTTAAGCCAAATACAGTACTACATACTTACTTGAAGTTTAAACCCATAGTTAATTTTGTGTATGCCCTTGTGACGTGTGCTGAAGTGCTGGGAGGGGGTGAGTTGGGGGCATTGAAGATGACTCTCAACAACAGAAAAAAAAGCACTTTAATATGACAACGAAGGAAAGGCTAACAGTGAGAAAAGTGGACTATTAACCAGTGCCATTTATTGCATTGAGAGACACAGTGGTTCACCTGATGGTGGGAGGCACTTAACAGGAGAATAGAAATCCTAGCCCCCCCCCAAAAAAACATCAGGGTAGTTAGTGAGGTAAACATCAAGACAGAGCAGTCAATAGGAAGAAGGGTAGGGGTAAATGGAGAAAAAGACAAAGGCAGTAAGGACGGGGATGGGGCAAAAAGGGATAAGGCCATTAAAAAATGGAGGGTAATGAGTACCAATTCCTGTAGCCTAGGCAACAAGCTCCCTGAACTGGTGACCTTGATGGAAGAGGGATGCCCGTATATCGTGGCAGTCACAGAAACATGGTACACAGAGAACCATGAATGGAATCTCAACATACCAGGGTAAACAATCTATAGGACAGACAGGGAGAGTAGAAGAGGAGGAGGAGGAGGAGAAGCACTCTATGTAAGGGAAGGTATCAAAACAATGGAACTAAAGGACAAACAGGGAGGAGAGGAGGCACTGTGGGGTCACCCTGGAGACTGGAAATGGCACCACAATCCCCACAGGGGTTGTATACAGACTCCAATCTCAGGGGGAGGATATGGACAAGGAAATGATAGAAGGCATCCTTAGGATGGCAGAAAAAGGGGAGACATTGATGATGGGGGACCTAAATATGCCAGATGCTAACTGGAGCACCTTTGCTGCAGCCACATCCAAGAGCAGGGCCATTCTTGATGCCCTACAGGGCATGCTTCAGACAGCTAGTGTTGGAACCCATGCGGGAGGGAATAATCTTAGACCTGGTACTCTCAAATGGGGGACAGAGGGAGGATCTCAGATCTAGAAGTGAGTAGCCATCTGGGAACAAGTGATCATCAAGCAATGTGGTTTATGATAAACTCGGTTGTAGAGCCAAGCCATACAAAAGTGAAGGTACTGGACTTCAGGAGGGCTGATTTTGTCAAAATGGGAGAATGCCTCAGAAAAGCACTACTAAACAGGCAAGAAGGTGGGGTGGAGCAACAATGGGGAAACAACAAAACTTCCATCACAGAGGCAATGAGCCTTTTTGTGAAGCAAACAAACAAATCAAAATGAAAGAAAAAAACACTATGGTTCTCAAAAGAAGTGACAGGGCAGATTAGGGAGAAAAAGATAGCATTCAGGAAGTATAAGGAAACACAGTAGGAGCAGAACAGAGAATTGCACCTGTTAAAGCAGAAGGAAGTGGGGAAGGCAGTCAGAATAGCAAAGACCCAAACCGAGGAAAAGATAGCCAGCTCAGTTAAGAAGGGGAATAATACTTTTTATAGGTACATTAGGGAGAGAAGAAAGACTAAGGGAGGGATACAGGGCTGAATAAAGAGTAAGTCGTAAGAGAGAGGTAATAATCCCTCTGTACAAGACATTGGTTAGGCCCCATCTGGAGTACTGTGTGCAGTATTGGAGGCCACACCTTCACAAGGACATTAACCAAATTGAGGCAGTCCAGAGAAGGGCAACCAAAATGGTCCAGGGACTGCATCAGAAGACATATGAGGACAGATTAACGGAGCTCAATATGTATACCCTTGAGCAAAGGAGGGAGAGAGGTGATATGATCGAGACATTTAAACACCTTAAGGGCATAAACAAGGTGAAAGAGTCTAACATGTTTAAATATAAGAAAAATAGCAGGACAAGAGGACACAGCATGAGATTAGAGGGAGGCCGATTAAGGGGAATGTGGGAAATTCTTTTCACAGAAAGGGTGGTAGATGCTTGGAATAGCTTACCACAAGAAGTGGTGGCTATGAATACAGTGCAGGGCTTCATACAGGCATGGGATAGGCATAAGGGAGCAATACAAATGACTATGAATAGATAGGTCACTGACAGAGCAAAGGCCGATGGCACATTTATAAGGTAGAAAAAGAAATGGGCAGACTGGATGGGCCTTACGGTCCTTATCTGCTGTCAACTTCTATGTTTTTATGTTTCTAAGATGAGTTGGCAGAGAGGGACAGTGAAAAGCAGGGATACTGAATGAATACTTCTGGTCAGTATTTCACAAAGGAAGGGGAGAAGGAAGTACCTAATCCAGTCAATAGAAGCACTCTGGATAGGGAGGTTGATATCAGTCCTTTCACTGAAGAAAGGGTTCTGAAAGAACTCTTAAAACTGAAGGTGGACAAAGCAATGGGGCCTGACAGGATTCACCCCAGAATTCTAAAAGAACTAAGGGGAGAACTAGTAACACTACTGACTACTCTTTTTAACAAATCATGGGTGGATGGTGTGGTACCTGAGGACTGGAGGAGAGCGGATGTGATTTCCCTTTACCAAAGTGGGAGCAAGACAGAGGAAGGAAACTACAGATCTGTCTGTTTGACCTCAGTTGTAGGGAAAATGATGGAATCACTTCTGAAGGAAAGAATTATTGAATACGTAGAGGCCAGTGAGGCATAGGATCCAAGGCAGCATGGTTTCACAGTGGGAATTTCATGTCAGATGAATCTAATTGATTTCTTTGACTTGATTGACCAAAGCAGTAGACCAGGAAGGGGCTGTGAACATGACCTACCTAGACTTTAGCAAGGCATTTGACACAGTCCCACACAAAAGATTAATAAACAAATTAGCCAGCCTGGGAGTGGATCCCAGGGTGGTAGCATGGATAAAACATTGGCTGGATAGCAGGATAACAGAGGGTAATAGTAAACAGAGTCCACAGTGAAGAAAGGGGGTTACCTCTGGGTACCGCAGGGTTCAGTACAGGTTCCAGTCCTTTTGAATGTCTTTATAAGTGACATTGCAGAGGGACTGGAAGGAAAAGTATGTCTCTTTGCAGACAACACAAAGATCTGCAACAGGGTTGATACACAAGGTGGGGTGGAAAGGACAAGAAGGAACTTGGCAAGGTTAGAGGAATGGTCAAATGTATGGCAGCTTAGATTCAACACAAAGAAGTGCAAAGTAATGCACCTAGGAAACAAAAGCCCAGGGGAAGAGTAAACAATTGGGGGTGAGATACTGACAACAACAAAAATGGAAAGGGACCTGGGGGTAGTTATATCAGATGATCTAAAGGTGGGCAAGCAATGTGAAAAGGCAGTAAAGAGGACTGGAGAGATACAGGGATGCATAGGGGGCGGTAGCACCAGTAGAAAACAAGAAGTTGCTATTCCTCTGTACAGTCACATGGTGAGACCCCATCTGGAGTACTGCGTGCAGTTCTGGAGACCCCATCTCTACAAAGACATAGACAGGGTGGAGGTTGTCCAGAGGAGGGCAACCAAAATGGTTCAGGGTCTGCACTGGAAGACATATGAAGAAAGATTAAAGGAGCTTAATAAGTATAGCCTCGAGCAAAGGAGGGAGAGGGGGGACATGATAGAAACTTGCAAGTATCTCATGGGAATCAACAAAATCCAAGAGGGTAGCATCTTTCAGAAAAGGAGATGTGCAAGAACAAGGGGACACAATTTGAAGATAGAGGGGCAGCTCAGAGGTAATGTGAGGAAGTAGTTTTTCATGAAGAGGGTTGTAGATGCCTGGAGCAGGCTTCCTGAGGAGGTTGTGGAGTCAAAAACATGGGGAGAATTCAAGAATGCATGGGACAGACATAAGGCCATTCTCAAGGGAGGTAGGAGGAAGTACGTTGTTGGTTAACTAGGATTTGCAGCTTATCCATTAGGTAGGGAAATAAGCAGACTAGGTGGACCAAGTGGTCCTTATCTGCCTTGAAATTCTAAGTTTCTATGTTTCTGGCATGAGAACAAATCAAATAAAAGCAATACAAAATGAAAAAAAAATGCTTTTACTTCATTTTTTTCATACAAAAAATGAAGGGGGCATTGTATCATTGCAATAAACCATTCCAAGGTGTGGATGATGCTGGGATTTACCCATGCCTGTCATGGTTTCATGACCGAACTATGCCAGGCATGGGTAAACCCAGCATCGCCCACACCCTGTCATGGTTTATTGCTTAAATAGTATTCAGGGTGAGTGATCACATATTCTTATGTCCTTCTAGTGTACTAGCCTTCAGAGGAACAGATTGTACCCTGATTAGAGTTTTTTGATTCTTTCAGTACCATGGGTTGATTCAGACTTGAATTAGAAAATACTAGTTAGCATGGAGTTAAAGCAATGGCTATGGGAGAAGAGTATAAGCTTTGAACTCAGCAGTGAATATTAACTACTTTATTATTGTAGCACAGCACTGGGAAGTGGTGGCCTTACTGGAATGTAAACTCTGTCACAGCACACTCCAATCCTCAGCTGTGGCATATCAGTACCACCTGTTTTATTAAGGTATAATAAACAAAAAAAAAACTTATTTGCTGCAAGCCTTTTAACACCTTGTTTGTAGTCTGCTTTAACTGGTGCCATTTACTACACTGAGACACAATGGTTCACCTGAAGTAATAATACTAAACCAAATGTATGTACCTGAACTCGAAGCTTAACAAAAGTTGCCAATGGACCACTTTTTTCTCAATCTTAGTGAGTCCTACAGACACATTCTAACTTTCGTTAATTTTTTTTCATAATTCATTCTGCACATGTTCTTCCCATTTTATTAAAGACTACAAACACCTAATTCCTTGTAGTATTTTACAGTTTTCATGCAATTACAACCATCGTGTGGGATGTACTATTGCATTGATACATGATACTGCTACATTCCCAATTGTACAAATGCATGTAACCTGTTGTTGTTTCACATGCCAAGTTTTAGTGTAGCTTCTTAGAAATTATTTATTTTGGGTAGCCAGATATCTATAACTGGTGTCAGAAGGTTTAAATTCCCCTTTTGATATCTGATTCTGCCAGTGGGGGCACTTTATCTGGTTTGATGTGCCAGAGAAGTAAGAGAATCAATGACTTATGCTCATTGTCCTCGACTTTAGTCATTTGCTGGAGGAGAGAATTTGTTTTGTTAGTAGTCTTTTCTACGACATTTGGAATTAGAAGTAAAAAGTGATTATAAATTGAGGGAGTGCTCCCGACCAATTGGAGTGCTCCTTTCCCCTGTATGTGAGATACTCTTATTCAACGAAGAGTGTCTCATGCACAGATGCCCTGGAAATGATCATGTTCTGGGAACAGTTTGTTTTTGTTTAAATATATTATTGATCACTCTTGATCAATACTATATTACTACATCTCCAGTCACCACTCATTTTTGTATTAGAGTGGTTTCACTTGCCTTCAGCTTGAGCCAGAACAGCTCAGATTTCCTTTGCTATTCTTGCTTTGAGTGAAGGTGTACGAAATCACTCTTCTAGAGCAATGAGTGTCTCTGGGGTATGTACTAACTTATATTGAGGTTATTTATAACCACATGTCTGAAAATGCAAGATTCTGGGAGGAACCTGCATAAGAAGAAGACACAAGAGATTTTTGAATAGATGTGAAGTAAAGAGAAGGAAAAAGGAATAATGAATCAGTATGTATTGATTGATTGATTTTACCTCATAGTACCAGAGGAAAAACAATCTTATTTGCAGAAGTTTAGTCAAAAAAGAGGAGTAGCAGTAGCAGCAGTAGTAGAGTTTATTTATTTTGGGTGCCCATCCCCAGAGATTCAGGACGTCACTACAACAAATATTAAAAATAAAGATACAGCAATGGAAAAAAAAAAGTCACACAATATATAAAAACCTTTCTAAACCCAATAGAATCTAAAAACAAGCTGGTACATAAATGATCAGATAGTCCTGGACTAGACCTCATGTTCCAAAGGCCTGCTCAAACAGGAAGGTTTTCATAACATTTTTAAAAAGCTATTCAGATGGCACCTCCCAGAGGTACCTCGGCAATGAGTTCCAGAAGACTGGGGTTGCCACCTCACATGCCCAGTACCCAGAAGATTCTGACCCTGCCCTAGGTACCTCCAGGAGGGCCTCATCTGCCGACCTGAGAGAGTGAGATGGAGTATAGGGATGCAGAAGCTCCTTCAGGTAACCCAGACCCAATCCATGTAGGGCCTTGTAGATCAAAATATCTACTTTAAAGGTGATGTGTCAGTGCACTCTCAGCCAATCCAGTTCATGCAGCACTGGTGTGATAGGACTGACCCTCAAGTGTTCAGTCAACAACTGGGCCACTGCATTCTGCAAAGGTTGCAGACGCTGCATCGTACCACCTCTGACCTTGAGGCAGAGTGCATTATAGTAGTCAAACCTTGAGGTGATGAAAGCATTTACTAGCATGGCCAGGTCATCAGGGGGGATAAGGGACTTAATTTGGGTGATATTCTGGAGATGGTAAAACCCAGTCCGGACAATGGCCGACACCTAAGCATCAACTGTCAGCTTACTGTCCAAAACAACATCTAAATTCTTCACCTTTGGGGAGCCGTCTGGCTCACTCAGGCCAATAAATAACTCCAGCTTATCCCCAGAGGCTCCTATTCCACCCCTTTCACCCAGCTCAACCACCAGCACCTCAGTCTTCCCCAGGTTCAGTCCCAGCCCGTTTGACACCATCCAAGCCAGGATCTCAGACAAGCTTTCATTCAGCACGTTGACCTCGTCAGATCTTCTGGGTGTGAAGGACAGATTGAGCTAAATATCATCAGCATTGCAATGAAAACTCAGCTCATACCTCCTTATAAACTCACCCAGGGGCAGCATGCACACTGCAAACAACATGGAGTACAGGACAGATCCATTGGGTCCAAGGAATACTTCCCCAGTATCACCCTTTGAAACCTGCCCTGGAGATGGGACTCAAAACAGCTGATGACCTTGCTGGTGAGTCCTACATACTCCATTAGCCTGTCCAGTAACACCCCATGGTCAACAGTGTCAAATGCTGAGTCGAGATCGAGAACAACAAGAATAGTCCATTCTCCTCTATCCCTCACCCTGAGCAGGTCATTCAGCACCCTAACCAGCATGGTCTCTGTGCTATGAAAGGCCTTAAATCTAGACTGAAATGGTTAATAAATTTGGAAGTCCATGAGGTGACCCTCGAGCTACTCCATGACCACCTTCTCAAGAATATTCCCCAAAATAGGAAGGTTCAAGATCAGATGGTAATTTACCAAGACATTGTGGTCCAAAGATGCTTTTTTCAGCAGGGACTTAACCACAGCTTGTTTAAAGGACTCTGGGAAAATCCTTGTCGACAAAGAACTCCTGTCAATCTCAGCAAAAACTGGAACCAGGACCTCAACACAGCCAACTAGTACTCATGTCGGGCCCGAGTCAAGGTTGTAGAACATTGCTTTAAGTTGAGAGATCACCCCACAAACCTCCACCATCATCATTAGCCAGAACTCCCCCCAGGGTGACTAAGTGCATCTGCCCACTCAAAGGCTGCCACTGTTGGAAGATGGTGTTCTGCTTTGAAAATTCCAAGCCCTTATGGAGGACACTCTGTCTGAGAAGTACCAAGCAAACTTCTCACATTTGCGAGTTGAAAAAGCTCCGACTGGTTACAGTCAAGCTGGATGTAATAGCCTGTGCATAACCCAAAATAGCCCTTTGAATGAAATTTGTTGTGTTTATCATTCTTACTGCATAATGTAAGTTCATTTGTATTTTTTAAAGGTATCAATACTTAATCATGTCAATCTACCTGTGCTAAATTCATTAACTTTCTTGAGTATGGTCTGATTGGAGGTGAAAGTTCAAGCAGTGAAGCTACAAGCCATCAGAAAGTCATTTACCTACACTGCTGGTGCATCAAACGGAACTATCTCTGTGATATTTTACATTGGACAATTATTAGTATTTGCTTTCATTTTACCCATATCTTTAATTTTATTTTGTGAAACTTGCTTGCAATTTTTTTAGCTGTTCCTCATCTCATACTGTGTAACAAAATGGGTTGAACAAAAATGTATACTAAAGGGAAAGAGTGTGATAAGAAAAAGGATGTTATCTTAACTGGAAACAGGAAAATATGTATTTTGTAAGGGTTAGCTTGAACTGTGAATCACAGCCAGTCAAATTACTCTAAGTAGAATTTCCTTCCCCTTGATATCAGAAAAGGAGGATCATTTGGATGTAATGGACTTTATTAGAAGATAAGACAGTTGTGCTGGCACTGGGATTAAGGCAGATTATCCTATTTAATCAATTTCTAATAAGCCTAATGTAATTATAAAAGTACAGATGTTCATGATGACTTGGTGAATCCAAGCAGAACAAGTGAAGACAGATATAGGTGTTTTGGCTTCTACTTTGCCTGTGGATAACAGTAATACAAAGATATTGGCAGCATCAGATATAAATATTGACTTGGTCTTCTCAAAAGCAAAAAATTCAAATCAGTGTTCAAGCAATAAATTCTTACAGGATTTTGAACAATGCCCAACTCCTTTTTTTTGCAAGAAAAAAAAAGTGAGAAAAAATTAACTAGTAGATATTCCCCTTCTGTAAACAAAAGAAGGTGCAATTATTATTCTATTTTTTTATTGTTCTTTTTGGTAACCAGGTAAGGCTCCCTAGGCCTGTTTTCAGGGGTGACCTGAGAGCACCAGGAAGGTTAAGTGACTTGTTCAGAGTCACAAAGTATGCAAGTGGAGGTTGTGAAAATCAAACCCAGATCTGCTGAATGTACCAAACCCATTCACAGCTCATTACTCTAGCAACTAGGCTATATTGCCAACCCAACCTCTTCACCCATAAAAGACCTCCTCACCCATAAAAGACAAACAAACAGATTTTTAACAAAATTAGGAGTCTCTGTACAAGGTACTGAATACATCACTACAAAATAATTTTGAAGATAATCTCCTGGAATTAATCTTAATGTACAGTACATCAATATTTTGATGAAAAAGACCTTGGTTGTCCTAGCTGAAAATTGCTATGGTACAAAACTGCCTATCGAGAGACAGTGTGATTGCCATAGTAAAGATCTATTAAATAATTAATTTGAGAAATGTATAGTCCTATATTGAAAGGAATTATTAGATTTATATAGGTCTTAGGTTTGAAATATGTTCAATATTTGCTTAAAATCTTTTTACACTTCCCCAGAAGAAGCTTAGTACTAGGCGAAATGTTGGGACTTTATGAATAAAAGTAATAACAAACTTTAAAAGATTTCATGTATAGTAACATTCATTGCTCGAGCGGGCCAGAATTTTGTTGTTGGATTTGCATCCAAGGTCTGGCAGAAACCTGGCATTGTCTGCCATATCCAAGATGGCTGTTGGAGTGTTCTGCACATGTGCGACAACTTGGGCATGAACACTGAACTCCAGCAGCGTGGCAGCACAGTCTGCCATGTCCAAGACTGCCACCGGAGTTCTCTGTGCATGAGGAATGACTTGTGCATGCACACAGGGCTCCAGTGGCCATCTAGGATATGCTAGACTGTGCTGCGATGCCAAAGGAGTTCATGCATATGTGCAAGTTGTGCATGCACAGGAAGCTCCGGTGGCCATCCTGAACACGGTGGACAGTGTCATGTTCCGCCAGTACCGATGGACAAAATAGTGCAGTGGACAAACAAAGTGATGTTTTTCAGAAAGTGCTTGGAATTCTGTACAGTAAGAAAAAACAATGCAGAATATCTGAGGATAGAATAGATGGAGTAAATGAAAAAAAGAATCAAGAAAAAAATAATTTAAACTGAGTACCCACAATCTATATTAAAGGGGACCACTCCAACTGAAAAAAATAAGCATCATTAAAAAATATAGTTTACAGTTAACGATGTTGCAGTTCACCAGTAAATGTCACCAACTTCCTAGATCAATTTGTGAATTTTTGTAATTTAGTAGGAAATTCACCATTTGTAACTTTGCAAGACAACTTCACTGGCAACTTCACCTGCGGAGTGCATTTGGGCAACATTTGCTCAGATTGAGGCTTCTGCTAAATACATACCTGTATTGTACAGCAGGTCACATAGAAATAGCTCCTGCAGGTCACCTGCTACACCTCTATGTAGAGACTAAGCCCTAATTTTGTTTTGAAGTCTAAGTGAGTTAGCAGAAGTCAAATCTGCTGCTTTGAGATTTAAAAAAAAAAGAAAAAAAAACAACTTTTGCAGCATTTTTTTGCATTTCTTGTCATCTTTTATTTAGCTTGCAGTTTGTGTTGATTTATTTAGTTCTTGTTTTTGTATATTTTTCATTATATTCCCCACCTTATTTGTTCTGTTTTTCTTGCCTTTCCTTTTTTTACTCTCTGTTTTCTTTTAACTCAAAATGAGTGGGGCTGGCAAGGAATAGACTTGGAGAATTGGGTCTGGAATCAGTCCTAGCAAGGAGAAGGGGATGTATTCCATGGGTGGGACACACTGTTCCTCTTAAGAGGCCAGCTTTGGGACCAGGAGCAGCGAGAAGTGGCATCACCACCACTAGTTGACCCTGCTCTGGTATATCCTGCACCTGCTGCAGCACCTGCCTCTGAGGTTCCCCATGGTTGCGTCATTGCCTGAGTCCTGTAAGGAGTAGGAGACCCACCCAGGACAATCAGGCTGTTCCCATTGTCCACAGCAAGCATCCCTTGTTTGAGAAATTTTTGTATGTAACCCTGCTGACAACCATGTCGTGGCTTGCACCTTATGTCACACCATTGTTCTGTGTGGGAAATGGGGCAGCCATTTGGGATTAGGTGAGTACCACATGTACCTTAAAGGGAGGCACTGCCAGGAGTGGGAGGAGAATGTGAGGAGGAGAAAGACCAAGTTAGCTGAGAGGGGTGGAGGCAGTGGTGCCTCTAGTGCTCCTTCTGTGTCCCAAAGTGGGCAATGCAAAATGAAGCATTGTGACAGGTCATCGCATGATAAACAGGCCCTGAAGGGAGACATGGAAGACATGGAGGGGACTAGGAGAGGGAAATGGAGGTGGATTGAGGAGCTGCAAGGGTCACTTGAGAGGCTGGCCTCAGTCTCTTCTCCTGCATCTCTCCATTTGGAAGTGACTCAGCTCCGTGGAGAGATAGGGGAGCTCTCCTGGCAAGTTTTGCCATGAAAGAAACTTTGGAGATGTTGATTCAAAACCAATGGAGCATTCTTGGGGGGGTTAGGCAGAACTCCATGGTGGCAGTGCACCCTCGGTCCCCAGGCTGTAACCCTTTCAGGCTCTACTTCCCTTGATTCAAGATATGTTACCTGCCTTACTGTCTCCTTTATTCTTTTTTTCATCTGTTGTGAAAAAAACAAAGTTTTAGACAAACGAAAAAAGAAAAAAAACAAAAAACAAATTTAGCACATGTTCATTTCTTTCTATCCTGATTTCTGATACAGCTCCCTTCTATCTAAATTCTGTTGCCAGGTATCCTTCTCCTGATTGGTGAAAGAAAAATACAATTCTGATTTCTTCTCTGTGCTGTTCTCTTTTTTGTGTGTAACTGCACAGTCCTTACACTATCACTGTCTTCTTCTCTTCACTATTTTCTCACCTAGAAGAATAAATATGTCAGGCTGCTGCATGGTGCTAACCTGTGTGTCAGTTCCCACCACAGTTCTTGTAATACACTTACAGATCATGTGCAAAGGTTTTTACATATTGTTAATAAAGTTTTAATTCAAGTCCCTGTGTCATGATTAGAGTCTCCTGAAAATGTCATGCTGTTTAGTTTTGTGGTTTTCTTTAAATAAGCATTTGGTAGCTTGCCCTACAGTGGCTGAAAACAGTGCAGTTATTTCTGTCTCTTTCAGTCAGGCTTGGAGAGTGATGACATCATCTTGGAGTACTGTAGCTTGCTGCTTCAGATTCCCAGTCATAGCAGGCTCTAGAGTTAATGGTTTGCTCACCAGGTTTCTTACAGACTCAGTCTGTGGTTTGTGTTTAGATAGATTAGCTTAAAATCTATTATTCTCTTTTAATACAAAGTTGATCATTTGCATTTCAGTACTGAACTGAAGTAGTGGAAATCTTTCTCTGTGAGAGATCAGCTGGTCTGTATCACAACTCTTGGTTCTTTCTCATCAAAATTCTGTCTTTTTTCTACCTATATAACACAGGGTTGTTTCATGTATATAAAAAATCTAAATTCTGTTCATTCATAGAAACAGTTTGTCTTTTATGTAGGCTTCATTAATACATTCACATAAGATCATTTTTTTATTATGTCAGATTGACAAACAGGTGCCTGTCACACTCTATTTCAAACAAATGTACTGTCTGAACTCACAAATTTCAGTTCTTTGGTGGTTTCTCTGTGAAAATACATCATGTATGTGTATAAATAGAAATACTATGTCATCCCAATATACTGTGTCTCTTCCCCACAGCTGTGGCAGCTGAACTCTGCTGCGACCTGTCCCCTACCTCACAAGCTGCCTACCTTCTGCTCCACATTCAAGGCTGCTGCACCCTGCTGCCCACTGATGTCTCCCACACAGTCAGGAACTTGTGCACCCTGCTGCCTCCATCCCTAGCCTAAAGAATCAGGGCTGCTGCATGCCCAAACAGTTGGGGTTGCTGCACCCTGCTGCCCCCCCCCCAGTTAGGGATGTTGCACCTGTTGCCACCCATTTCTGTCTCCACTGTCAGGGTTGCTGTGCTCTGCTCTACCTAGAATCCTAGGTCCCTACATCCACAGTTGGGGCTGATGCACTATGCTGCCCTAGGCCACCTGAGGTGGGGCTTTTGATGCATCCTGCTACCCACTTCCATTGCCACTAATGGGCAGGGCTGCTGAACCCTGATGATCCCCTATATCCTGCCCCACATTTGGGGTTTCTGCACCATGCTGCCTTCTGTCCCTTGTCACCACAGCCTGGGCTGCTACACCCTGTTCTTGTCTACACATTTGGTTTTGCTGTGGCCTGCTGTGTCCTAGAGCCACATGCCTCCACAGTTAAAGCTACTGCACCATGCTGCCACTTTCCACAAGAGTCAGGGCATTTGCTACACCCTGTTGTGTACCTCCACTGCTGTGGAAGTTGCACCCTGCTGCCCCTCTACTGCTTGAGTCAGATCCTTTGCTGCTGCTGCCCACATCCCTTGTCACAAACAGGCATGGCTGCTGCACCCTGTCCCACAATTTGGGCTGCTGTACCCTGATGGCACCCCCATCTCCTGGCCAGACAGTCAGGGCAGCTGCACCCTGCTACCCTCTTTCCCCACCCCCAGAGTCACAGTCATGGCAATCTGTTGCCTAGGTGACTGCCATTTTCTATACAACTAACCCACACTTGACACATTAGCAATTGTTTCATCAGCTGGGTCCAGTATACAAAAATCACAAACTAAGAATTTTGTACCCCTTAATTTAACATGGTGGTGAGAAAGGGACATGTGGTGTGGAAATGGCTGTTTTATGGGATGATTTATGCACTTCAACAATGGATGACTAACGCAGTGTAATGAGCTAAACACTGGTAAGAAGAACATCTGTTGTAGTATTGAAGGGGACTGCATCACCTTTCCTTCTTTTCTTTCAGATTTCCATAGGGAAACCAAATCATCATGCCAATGGCTGCTGATATCCTCCTTCTCCCAAACTCTGTTCTCCTCATCTTCACTTTCTCCAGACTTTCTCATCCTCTAATCATCTTTAGTTGGAGACACATTTTTCAATTTAGTCAGTTTTGAGTGCACAACAGTCAGAGCTTCCTCCTAAGGCTTTGACTCATGGTCAAGGCCCACACTCTTATTTGGGAATTAGAAACTATTATCAAGATCCAGCTCAGTAGCACCACCACCAGCAGGAGTCACGGGAACTCTGACAAGCTCCTCTTTGACCACTGAGCCAGTGATTTGTGACCTCTTGGACTGCTTTTCTTTTCCACCCCCAGCCCCCACCAGCTTGGATTCCACAGATGCACAGATGTGAAAGAGGTAAATGTGGTCATATTAATGCCACCACCACTGCAGCTAACTACTGCTTCACTACTACTACCATCCTCAAAACCCATAGATGACACTGCTGCAAATGTAGTTTTTTTTTTTTTTTTTTTTAGTTTTTTTAGCTGCAACACCCTTTTTCCCTACAGAACTTACACATTTCTTTACCTCCTGGCTGGAATCTCTCTCTTTAGTCAAAGCATCTCTTTCCAGTCATTTTATATATTTAGATTTATAATAGTGTGAGAAAAAAAAACTTAAAGAAACCCTGCTGTAAAACAAAAATAAAAGCAGCAGCAGACAACATCTCCCTTGATGGATTAGCAATGTGATTTGATTCTGAACAGAAGTTTACTGAGTAAACAGAAACTACAATAAAACCACGCAAAAAGTTGTTTTTTTAATTTTTATTTTTATTCATTTCTTTTTTTTAACATGATGGAGATTAACAAGACACAGGTGACAGTGGAATTAACGAGTTATTGTAAGTAACATCATCACTTTAAGAACTAAACAAAATAACTACAACTGCACTGCAGAAATAAAATGAGACACCATGGACCACAGACAAAAAAACATTAAAAAGAAAGACAGAGGAATACAGATAAGAGCTGTCTGCTACACACAGGCTAGTGCTCACTATAAAAAATCAAAGTTACTGATTTCTATGAGCTGCCATCCTAACTGACACTCATCCCTTCCCCTCCCACACATCAGTGCTCACTAGACTAAACAAAACCATTACTTCAAATAAATCAGCAAAACCAGAAACAAACAACACTAATATACAGTAACTAGACACAGCCCTCTAGGTCTTCTTGAGGGCAATTTGCTTTCAAAATCTTCTGTTTTTGGATTGACTTAAAATCTTTTTTGTTCAGATAAGCAAGGACAGACATCTCTTCAATTCTCCTTTATTGGCTCAGGCAACTCTTTATTCTCGATGTCCTACAGGGGGCATGCCTCGGTCATCTAGTGTTGGAACCCACTCAGGAAGAAGCAGTCTTAGACTTAATATTCTCAAACGGGGATGGAGAGAGAATCTCAGACGTAGAAGTGGGTAGCCATTTGTAAATAAGTGACAACCAAACAGTATGGTTCATGATAAACAAAGCCGCAGAGTCAAGCCATACAAACGTGAAGGTACTGGACTTTAGCAGGGCTGACTTTGTCGAAATGGGAGAGTGCCTCAGAAAAGCACTAGTAGACATGCAAGAAGGAGGGGTGGAGGAACAATGGGGAAACATCAAAACTGTCATCACAGAGGCAACAAGCCTTTGTGTGAAGCAAATAAACAAAACAAAATGAAAAAAAAAAACACTATGGTCCTCAAAAAGGGCGGTGGGGAAGGTTAGAGAGAAAAAGATAGCATTCAGGAAGTATAAGGAAACACAGAAGGAGCAGAACAAAGAACTGTACCAGTTAAAGCAGAAGGAAGGGGGAAAGGCAGTCAGAATAGCGAAAGCCAAACTGAGGAAAAGATAGCCAACTCAGTCAAAAGGATAAAACCTTTACAGGTACATTAAGGAGTGAAGAAATACCAAGGGTGGTGGGTGGATGAGAGGGACAGTGAAAAGAAAGGATACTGAATGAATACTTTTGCTCAGTATTCACAAAAGAAGAGATGGGGAGGTACCTAATCCAATCAGTAGATGCACTCTGGATAGGGGGGTCAATACTAGTCCTTTCACAGAAGAAAGGGTTCTGAAAGAACTCCTAAAACTGAAGGTGGAACAGCAGGGGGGCCTGATGGGATTCATCCCAGAATTCAGAAAGAACTAAGGGGAGAACTAGTGACACCACTGACTACCCTTTTTAACAAATCATGGGAGGATGTTGTGGTACCTAAGGACTGGAGGGGGGTGGCTGTGATTCCTTCTTCATAAACGTGGAAGCAAACCAGAGGCAGGAAACTACAGACCTGTTAGCTTGACCTCAGTGGTAGGGAAAATGATGGAATCACTTCTCAAAGAAAGAAATGTTGAGTACCTAAAGGCCAGCAGGGCACAGGACACAAGGCAGCATGGGTTCACAATGAGATGTCATGTCAGATGAATCTAATAGATTTCTTTGGGTGACCAAAGTAGTAGACCTGGAATGGGCTGTGGACATGACCTACCTAGTCTTTAGCAAGACATTTGACACAGTCCAGCACAAAAGATTAATAAACAGATTAGCCAGCTTGGGAGTGGGTCCCAGGGTGGTAGCCTGGGTAAAACATTGGCTGGACAACAGGACACAGAGGGTAATAGTAAATGGAATCCACTCTGAAGAAAGGGGGGTTGCTAGTGGGGTACCATTGGGTTCAGTACAGGGTTCAGTCCTTTTCAATGCCTTTACAAGTGACATTGCAGATGGACTGGAATGAAATGTTTGCCTTTTTGCAGATGACACAAAGATCTGCAACAGCGTTGATATTCAAAGGGGGGTGGATAGGATGAGAAGGGACTTGGCAAGGTTGGAGGAATGGTCAAAAGTTTGGCAGCTTAGATTCAATGCAAAGAAGTGCAAAATAATATACTTGGGAAACAAAACTCCAGGGGAAGAGTACACAATTGGGGGGTAGTAACAACAACAAAAATGGAGTCATATCAGATGACCTAAAGGTAAGCAAACAGTGTAAGAAGGCAGTAGAGATGGCTGGGGGATACTGAGATGTATAGGGAGAGGCATCACCAGTAGAAAACAAGACGATGTTATCCCTCTGTACAAACAGTTGTTGAGATCCCATCTGGAGTGCTGCATGCAGTTCTGGAGACCCCATCTCTGCAAGGACATAGGCAGGATGGAGGCAGTCCAGAAGAGGGCAAATAAAATGGTGTAGGGTCTGCAACAGAAGCCATATGAAGAGATACTAAAGGAGTTTAATATGTATACCCTTGAGTAAAGGAGGGCGAGGGGGGAATTGAAAGGAGGTAGAGGGGGTCTTCACAGAAACTTTTAAGTACCTTAAGGGAATCAACGGAGTCAAAGAGGGTAGCATCTTTCAGAAAAAGAGATGTGCAAGAACAAGGGGATGCAATTTAAAGATAGAGGGGGGACATCTCAGGGGCAATGTGAGGAAGTATTTTTTCACAGAGAGGGTGATGGACACATGAAATGGCCTTCCTGAGAAGGTCATGGGGTCAAAAACAGTAGGGAAATTCAAGAATGCATGGGACAGACATAAGACAATTCTTGTGGGGGGTAGGAAGAAGTAGGCTGTTGGTTAACTAGGATCTGCAGCTTATCCAATAGGTAGGGAAATGGGCAGACTAGGTGGGCCAAGCAGTCATTATCTGCCATAAAGTCTATGTTTCAATGTTTCTTTAGACAGCTACACTCAACACAGCCTTTGCATGGCAAACAGCTCTTTTCAGTACCATGTGACCTTCAATCCTATAGTACATTGCAAACTTCACTTGTGTGCCCCACTTCACTGATGAGTTATCAGATTCATATATTGTGAAGTTACTTCTATACTGTGAATTGGCACTTCACAAGGCAGATTAACTTAATTGATTGTTGCAAATTTGTGAATTTCTCCAACTTCGCACATCACTATTTATAATATAATAACAAACGTTTTCATAAACAGAATCTTGTGGGAGGACATAGTCTCCTGCTATAGACAGAAGATCCACCTGAGCAGGGAATGGGTCTGTGTCATGGTGAAAACAACCCATAAAATCTATGACAAGATCCTAATGACAAATTTAGAATTGGAACAACCAAAGATTCAAGTTGTTGATATTTCCACACCTAAATCTTGGAAGGTATAATTAGCTTACTAACTTTTACATAAAAACATAGAAACATAGAAGTTGATGGCAGATAAGGACTGCAAGGCCCATCCAGTCTGCCCATTTCTCTTTCTACCTTATGAATGTGCCATTGGACTTTACTCTGTCAATGGCCTATCTATTCATACTCATCTGTATTGCTCCCTTATGCCTATCCCATGCATGTTTGAAGCCCTGCAATGTACTCATATCCACCACTTCCTGTGGTAGGCAGTTCCATGCATCCACCACCCTTTCTGTGAAAATAAAACCTTCCTCACATTACACCTTAATGAGCCTCCCTCAAATCTCATGCTGTGTCCTCTTGTCCTGCTATTTTTCTTATATCAAAACATGTTAGACTCTTTTACCTTGTTAATGCTTTTAAGGTGTTTGAATGTTTCAATCATGTCACCTCTCTCCCTCCTTTGCTCTAGGGTATACATATTGAGCTCAGTGAATCTGTCCTCATATGTTTTCTGATACAGTCCCTGCACCATTTTGGTTGCCCTTCTCTGGACTGCCTCAATTTGGTTAATGTCCTTGTGAAGGTGTGACCTCCAGTACTGCACACAGTACTCCAGATGGGGCATAACCAGTGTCTTGTAAAGAGGGATTATTACCCCCCTCTTCCAACTTGTGATACCCCTACTAATACATCCCAACATCCCTCTAGCCTTTCTACTGCTTTAGTGGTCTGCTTGGATGATTTCAGGTCATCAGTGATGATGACACTCAAGTCTCTTTCTTCCCTTGTGACTGCCAGCAACTCCCCTCCCAGTCTATAGGTGGCTTCAAGGTTTCTCTTCCCTATGTGCATTATCTTGCACTTCTTTGTGTTAAACCCCAGTTGCCACTCTTCTGATCATTTTGCTAGTTTATCCAGATCTCTTCTCATTCTGCCCACCCCAACTGGATCATCTCTTGTGTTGCAGATCTTGGTGTCATCTGCAAACAGACAAACCTTACCCTCCAGTCCATCTGCAATGTCACTGATGAAGATATTGAAGAGGACTGGCCCCAGAACTGATCCTTGAGGTACCCCACTTGTGACTTGCATCTCTTCTGACAGTATACCATTTACCACCATTCTCTGTTTTCTGCCTGTCAACCAGTTTTAAATAAAAAGAAACATAAAACTAAGAATATATCAAAAGTCAATTAAAAACAGCTATGGGTAAACAGTAGAGGATTACTGAATATGAAATGGCTGATCCTCAAATTCAAAATCTATCAGAAGAAGATTGTGAATCAGAAGTTTGAATCAGGGGAAGAAAAAACTGTGGAAACATATCAGTTGTAGAAAGCTTTTATAAATCTCCACTGGGGAGGTGAAGATAGTGTAAAATCAGTTGAGTTATAAAATAGCAGGGTAAAATCTTGTAATCTGATTGGCTCTTATTTCTGTATAAAATACGGTTTACAAATGGTTAAAAAAAGGACTGCTCAGCAGTGAAGAGTCTGCAACACAAATCAGTGGGCATTTGGGACACAGGCATTTCAGTTAGTCCTCTACTGCCAGAGCTGATCTTCCACCACAAACATGGTTGCTACCTTTACACTGTAAATAAACTTCAACTGGGCCCTAAAAATAAAACTACCTCGAAAAATAAAACTTGTGAATTAAATGCTATTTCCCTGATTATCACAATCTCCTTACATACATAAACAAATTAGAAACAATAAGTATTGTTTATAGTTTTCACTACAACTGTTTCTTTGCTGACAGCCAAAAATCCCCATTCTATCTGTAACTTCTTATCAGGGTACTCTCTTCTTCTTGTCCTGATAGTGAGATAACTGAGTCTCTGGCTGTAACATAGGCTTTTGTTGTCTGTGTGTGCAGTGTGTTGGGAGATAAACATTCTGCCAATGGAACTGAGCAGAATTTTGAATCCATGTATTCCATGGTAAACATTCCATGATAAACATTCTATATTTTGAATGTGGGGAACAACAGAGAAAAAAAACAGGAAGAAGAAAGTAGGCAATAATACAATTACATCATCAATGACTTCACTTGTAGTGGGCAGAAGGATTATTTTATCACAAATGCACAAAGAAAATCTATTTTTTCTACATATGCTTTCCCAATAGTCAAAATTGAAAAAAAAAAAGTAGTCCATTTCATAAGCACAATAAGGCACTCAGGGGTGTGTGTAAACCATATTTTACAGCACAGCCAGTAGATGAAGTCACTCTGCCATTGGCCTCGTGCCTTACTATGTCCCTGTCCATGCTGTAAAATATGGTTTACACACACCCCTTTGTGCCTTATTGCTTACTTATTGGATGTTGAAACCAGCAATAGGTTTGAGAGACTGGATTCTTCAGAGGTGGTTGAATGAGTTCTTACATGGTGGCTGAAAACTGCTCGTGCTCCATTAAAAGTCTGTCCTGAATGTTTGGTTTAAAGCTAAACATGATAATGGTGACTGTTTTTTTGTGTTGTTGTTAAAAACTATGACTTTTATGAGACATGGTTGGCTAGTTCCAATATTAGCTAATTTTCACCAGGGTGTCCATTTTGCATTAGGATTACACAATGGATGGTTCACACTTCAAGTGGGCCTATTGGATGTAATGAGCTTTAGTTGTAGTAATGGTTATTCCCAAGTTTTTATTCCTGCAGCAAACATTCCAGATTTGGTCGACACAGAGGAAAGCTAGTCACTTTATTTGCTACTCATTTGAATTTTAATATCAAGTAGAGGTACATGTGTCAACCATATTTTCTGCCAGTATTACTGTCTGGGGACAGCAAATCATGTTTCTTGTCAATTAACATTTACATTCCACCCAGGAATGGTTATGAAAAGGCAGCTAGTACTATATTCTTAATATTCTCAGTGAAATTTTGAACTTAGCTCTGTCATCCAGTAATTGTATAGTGAGATATCCAAGTTCAATAGCACACATTACAAAATAAATTCCCAAAATGATAACTTAATTTTGTTTAGGATGAGAAAGAAAGAAGGTGCTTAGCTAATGTAACTTTAACCACTACATGTAAACTAGGAACAGGCAGAAAAAAGACATAAAAATGTATGGTTATCTACATTCCTCCATTCTGTTTCTTCTTTTAATCTCTGCTCTGAAAGTGCTTAGATTAGTAAACTGTGAATGAGTTTGGTACATCCAGCAAACCTGGGTTTGATTCCCACAACCTCCACTTACATATTGTGTGACTCTAAGCAAGTCACTTAACCATTCCATTGCTACTGGGTCACCCCTTAAAACAGGACCTTGTAACTAGTGGGCCTTACCTGGTTATTAATAGAATAGAATAGAATAGAATAGAATAGAATAGGACATTGATAGAATCCAATACTGGTTTCTGCCTGACCTTCTTACATTGAATACAAAGAAAATTGTTGCCATAGCCACACTAGTGCTAAGAATAATTTTCAAGTTTCACTTCCTACAAAATTTTAAGAAATATTGGAAATGTAGGTTTATTTTGCAGTATTTCACTGGAAGTATAACTCTAAAATTCTAAAAGTGGTTTAGGATTTTTTTTATTGCAAGTGTAATGAAAGTGTTGATTAGCAATTCACAGTTTCATTTACTGTGGATTAGTGTTCTGTGGTGTAGGTTAACCACGGAATACTTTTCAGCAAACTGCAGAAAGTTAATCCAAGTTCTGTATAAACTACAGAAAACTAATCCATAGTTTAAATTAAAACACAATCAAAATTCTGCTGAATTTAATGACAATTTCCAAAATAAGTCATTTCAGAAGCAGAAATGACTATGCTACTGAATTCCATTGGCACAGTTTTCGATTCAACACAGCTGTAGATCAGACCAAGGCTGCCCAAACTCACCTCCTGGTTCTGGTCAAATTCCTCACTTACTACCTTCTGTATCCTATCTCCTTTCCATCCTACTCCTGATGAAAGCTAACCAATGTACTTAATCAACTCCCCCACCATGACACGATGGAAGACAGCCGAAGGACAGACCTTCTGCTATAGAATTTTTCATCTATGGAAATACCATTCACTCCACCTGTGGTCCACCTCAACTTTTTGGCATTGAAAATGGAACTTAATTTTATCATTACTGGTATCTCTTCATTCCTAATCTGGTTTTCCTCTCAAACCACTTCAGCAAACTGTCTTGTCTCTTTCCACTTCATTTTACCATTGGATCATCTGTATAACCTCCATGATTAACCTGCTATTGGTTGTTCAACTGGTATATTGCAGGCTTTGATTGCACAATTGTACTACACTGTCAAATGTGCATACGTGTGTTGCAATCTACTTTTCACATACCTAAGTCAAGTTTATTCCTCCTATTCTGCTAGTATTTTGCTCATTTGACTGGCCAAAATGTATTGTTTATTTGCATTAGATTATTGCTTTTCTTTGTTAAATTTCTATGCCAGTGGCTCGTCCAGTTGCACACTTGCCTCTAGGGCTGAAAGATTGGATGGTCACGAGTTCTAGTGCCACACTAATAAGTTATGCTAATACACAATACAGACACATCAGAGCAACACAGTGGGGGGGAGGGGGATGCTGCAGTGTTGAGGTGTTGTCCTTCAAATAAGATGTTAATCAAAGTTCCCTAAAGACCATCTCTGGTTGTTGTCCAAAATAAAGTTGAAGATCTCATTGGAAGAGGTGCGGATTTGCCCTTGTATTCTGTTCATTAACCCCTTTTCAGTAAAGCAAGCTTATGTAACCTCCCCACAGTATGCATTTCAAAGCTCAATGGCCCAGATATACAGACTGCACCGGGCAGTGGCGCAAGCGTGGATGTAGTGCAACCAAGCTCTGCTGGGGCCAGGACCAGGCGATATTCAACGGTGATGCACCATGGCACAGCAGCATTGAATATGGCAAGGTTGGCACACATACTGCGCATAGCACAGTGGCACTGCACCTGCTCAAGCCACAGAGGGGGAGCACAGGGATGCACCAGTGCAAGTGCCATGATATTCAGCTGGGGGCATGCAAATGAGGCCATGATCTATGCAAGGCAGAAATGGGTCCATTTGCATGTCATTATGACCCTATTTCCAAGCATTGCACTGGGTGTCCCAGCGACATGCGCCTGACACTCTGTCAGGCTGCTATCATCAGGAGTTGGGTCCCTGGTGGGCTGTTGTAGCACCCACCGCTCCCGTATGCTAGATCATGGGTTGTTGTAACAATAAAGCTTAACCTGGTGATCTAGTGGATCCCATCCCATATGCCCAATCATGGGCAGTAGTAATAATAGAAATCAACCTGGTGGTCCAGTGGTATCCCCCTCCCCATCCACCCACAGAGGACACCAAGCACCCCCCCCCATCATCGGCAGGTAGCAGCACCCCACCTGCATACCAACTGGCCACCTGCCAATTGACAGCGTACAGTATGATATGTATGCCTATTGGTCCTGTGTAGTACAGTATGGTCTGCAAGCCCATTGGTCCACACTGTGGTCCAATAGGTGTACAGATCATACTGTATGCTGTAATTCAGTGGGCAGCCAGGCAGTGTGCGAGTGGGGTGCTGCCACCCACCAATAATGGGGGGGGTGCTGGGTGGCCAGGGGTCCTCTGTGGGTTGGTCAGGAGTTGCTCCACGCAACTTGCCCCTTTGAATATCACGCTGGGGTCCATTGGGGGGGCTTGTGTATGAGTTTCCTTTGGTCACTGTTGAGTATGGGTGACATTTTAACTACTTCCCCCTTATAGCTTGTAATAATGCAAACCTCTATGGATGTTACGAATACACTGTACTTCAACTCCCATATGTAACCCCTTTGTTACCCGGGGTTACTAGAATCCCAGAAGACCTAGTGGTAGGCAGGGAAGGCAGCTTGTGAAACTCCAGTTAAATGGGTTTCACACTGTCTCACTCTGTTCTCAGTCACAGCTGAGACTAGAGGGATGACATCATATAGAATTGTCACAGCTGCATGAGCCACAGTTGGAATCTTCAGCTCAGAGTAGTTCTAGAATCTTGGGAATTCAAAGTCAGTCTTCCATTTGTCCTTAAGCAAGAAGGAAGCATTATTGTGCAGTGTGATTTCCCTCTCAAAGTCAGTCTTCAGTTTGTCCTCAAGCAAACAAGAAGGACACCAGTAGTGTCTGTTTACCCCCCTCCCTCTGGGGAGGGTGAGAAAAAGTTATTTGTGGGTTCCAGGGACAATCCCCTTCTCCCACCTTGGGAAGAAAGCTGCCTGTTTTAATTTAAGTTCAGTCTGTTCATGTATAACAGCAAAGGTTACATTTCTTCACCTGTGGGCACCTGCAATGAATGGGTGAGTGTTTGGCCTCATTGGAAGGGCAAACAACTTCTTTCTTCAGTTGGATTTCAAGTATTGGGGACTGCTATTTGGGAGAACTATGTCAACTAGGACAAACAAATAGAGCAGTCATCTGTTTAAAGTGTTAAAGTTCATTGTAGAGGGGTGCTTCAGGTCATCCACCATCAATCTACAGTTTTAAAGTCTAAAGTTCTGTGTGTCCAGAGAAATGGCCGGGTATGGGCTGTGGGAGCTGGAGGTGGATAGATCCCATCTTTAGCAACCAGGTCCACTCTCTGATTTCTTCTGTGTTTTGCTACTTGCCTCATGCGCTTGGCGTTGATGGGTGGGTACCCAGGCGTGGGTGCATAACCGAAAATCTCTCTAGAATCGTAGACTCTAAGTGGTGTGAGAGCCACAGGATGGGAACATTACTCCTTGTTTGATGGGAGTCTCCCTGTTTGAATGGAGTTTCGAATTGTAAGTACGAAAACAAAATCTCTCTAGGAGTCGCAGACTTCAAGTGGTGTGGGGAGCCACAGTTTGGGAGCCTCCTTGTTTGATGGTATGTCTTTCCAAGTAGAGTTTGGGTTCATTGCCAAGTGGACCGTCAGTCGAGTGGTCGGCAGGGGAGCCGGGCCAGTCGGGCTGTGTATCCAATGCGCATCAAAGTCCGGGCTGAGTGCCTGGTGGGTCCAAAGCCAGACAACTGTTGTAGTGTTCATTCCTCAAATGGACCACTGTGTTTAACCTCTAATCTGCATTACAGTTACGAAGAATGTAAACTACAGAGCTTTGTTTATGTGCAGTGAGTTAATAACAAAGCCACACTGAAAAATCCCAATTCTGGTTCTGGTCATTACAGTTATTGCTTCCTGTAGTTGGATTTACTTGGGTTCCCCTGTGCAGAGTAGTCAAACCTAGGTCTCTTGTGCCAAGTAGCCTCATCCTTCCCCGAACCCGTAGATACCCCTATGTATATACATGCTACAAATGTGGACGCATAGAGGGGCTACAAAAATAGAGGCACCACTTTGGATTTGTTTGGGAAGGAAGGTGCTTGGGCAATTAGGCTAGCGTTTTGGCTGTCTGGCAGTCGGTAGCCCCAAAAAAGTTGAAGCAATTTCCCTAGTGTGTGCTGTGTGCTGTGAATCTTGTGCTGCTGTTTAAAAAATGCCAACTGTTTACCAAGGAGCTGTAAAGCCAAAGTGTGTGTCCTTGTCCGGCATCAACATAGTTTACAGCGTTTGTCAGTTTTAAAATAAAGTTCTGTGAAGAAAAGTGTGGAAAACTATGGGTAGCAGCAGAGAAATTATGCCCTGGATGTTGGAAATGCTTTCTGTGCAATACTAGAGACTGCAGAGTTAATGGCAATGTTACATGGTTGAAATGGGCTCCCGCCGTGGAGTCAGTTGGAAAAAAAAAAAGTGCATCTTTTCAGTTTAAATTTGCCTGCTCAGCTATCACCGTGAGGAGAGGAGCCCTCGTGAGGAAGAAGAGGCTCATTTGCATGGCGTCGTGTGGTTGGTCAGTTTGCCATTAGTCCCACCCCTCAGCCAGCTCTTATGTGTCTGCTTCAGCATTCGAGAGGGAGACAGAGAGTAGTGCATGTACTGGCAGTGGAGAAATGTTCGCGAAGTGCTCAAAGCACTGTAAACAGTGAAAAGTGACTTTTCAGTTAAAAATCGGGCTCAACCCACTTATCGGTCATGGGATCAGTGAATTGTGTGATTAATACTACGATCGCAGAGATTGCCCACCAGTTTGAAATCTGAGGCCTTAAAAAATCTGGCTGCAGGCCGTTTTCCTCCATCGCAGCAATCTGCTACCATAACAGTGAGTAAACAATTTAAAACTGCTCAAATCAGTGATTTTCAGTAATGCCTTATAAAATGTGAGTGCAGCTGAATAGTCCCTTTGCAAGTAGCGATTGTGTGATATCCTGCTGGCAAGTGCAAGTCTGTAATGCCATTAAATGTGTGTATAGCAATGAAAGTAGCCTCAGTTTAAAGTTTGCAGCCAGAGAGAGACTGTGGATTGTAAAATAATTGCAACACTAGTAAAAGCAGGCAATCCTGTGCTGAAACCTGAAGTTTTAAAAGGGACTGTGATTAAATAAATGTTGCCAGCATGTAAAAAGTCCAAGGAAAATCCTATAAATGTGAGAACAGCCAGAAAAGAGCAAGTTGTGCAGTTTAAATGAAAGTTATTAGTAGCTGATGTAAATTGGGTGCGCAGTGGCTTGACCCAGAGTCTGAATGTTGATGCACAGGAGTGCTGCCACCGCCATTACAGGGTGGGGTACTAAAGGAAACACAGCAGCAGAGGAGCCATTTTAAAGCTACAGAGTGTGTTCATTTAAAGTGGGACTTTCAGTTACAGTGAACTTTTGTTTGTTTTTCTGCAGTTATGGCCTCAGGACCAGCTCGTTACCCGGATCATGCCAGGGTTGCAGTAACAGCAGCAGTAAATAGATTGAGAGACATTGAAAATTGGTGCTGTAGAGGGCAACTCCCTCCTGATGTGGCAATTCCTAATTATCCAGTTTTTGTATGCCAGATGTGCTTTAGTGCTGGAAGGGATGTCTTCATGATTCCTCACTGTGCTGGTTGTCTACAAAAATATGGCTTGTATAAAGCGCCTCAAATTCGTTTGGCTCCCACATGGACGCAGCAACTTCAGAATCTGCAGTTGGCACACAGCACAAGCGGAGCCTGTGGAGGAAGGTCCCCCGGGGGAGTGTGGTACAAAGTTAGAGAGTGCAGAATTAGAGACTGAATCTGAAGCTTAAATTTTGGATGCTGGATCTCAGAAGGCAAGTTCAGATAAAGCATCAATAGACCCCTGGGGGGTCCTATCCCAAGTCTCGAAGGTGAAGATGAGATGCGGGAGGCCATTGAATAGGAGGTGTCGACCTCCGCTCCTAGTGATGAATGGATAGTCTCGGGGGTGAGAACTACTGCTCACTCCTGGACTCAGATCCTCAGTGAAGAGGAAGATGAGGAACCTAAGTGGCCTTGTGAGATAGGAACGGGTACACAGCCTCAAGATCTTGCCTCGGAGGAATGTGTTCAAGAAGGTGGTGATGCCACTGCCCTGGCTTCACCAGAAGAAGAAGAAGTCAGGGATCCATTTTTAATTTTGTTGAGGATGCGAAGCTGGCAGAACCAGGACTGGCCACCCTCAAGCCAGGCCAGCAATCTCAGATTGACCAAAGCATGTAAAGAGGAGAGACTGGTTCATAGAAAGGCCAATGAAATCTTTGGTATGACCTTTCCTACCTTTCCTCAGAGAGTCTGGGAGGAGATTGAGAACTGCAGGAAATCCTGGATCTGGGATGAAGCAATGAAACAAGTGTATCCTGGGGCTAACCTGCATGTAAAGAATAGACTGTTCCACGAAAAGTATACACAGTGGAAGAGAGACAGGACACTGTTTATGGACAGAGTGAGAACTGTGGATGGAGAGGGATGCGAAGTCTCCCACTGTGTGAATTATGTGCGTCCAGATGGAGTAATAATTCAAGCCCCTGACCCCCTCTACTATTGGCCTCAATGCAAGGACCTCCCAGTAATTAAGCCCGGGCCTACAAAATGGAGAGCCGAGCAGTGGTAGTCAATACTGCCACATCTACACTGTGAAGTAACCTTATTGAACTGCCAATAGTGAATAAACAACAAATCAGGTGCTCCACATTCTTCAGTCCACAGTTTACTGCCCTAATCGATAACCATCTACTGCTACCACCAGATGACTTCAGATCCAGAGAGGACACCAGCCCAGCTGTTTTCCTGTTCATCGCCTGGTAATCAGATGACGCCGGACCAGCTGTTTCTCTTTTTGTTCCTGTTCTAAGGTTCCTTCTCCAGTTATGACACCAGCCCAGCTGTTTCCAGATGTGCACTCCTGTGGGTTTCCGGAAGATGTCCACCCAGCTGTATCAGAAGAAATGCTGCCAGGGAGAGTTTTCAGAAGGGATCAGGTTGGCTTAGTTCGAATACTTCAAGAAGCTGGTGAGTCACAATCTTTTTATTCTATCTTTATGACATTGCAATACACACCTTACACTACAGACTTCAAACAGTGTGTGAATTGTCCGCAAAGACTCTCCCCTTCAGGATTATGGCCTTAAAAGGCTATGTTCACGGGGCTCCGGCCCAGGCGAGACTCTTTAATGGACTGGCCTTCGGGCCTTGTAGTCACTAGTGGGACATTTAGGGCATTCCATCCCCCCAAAAGGTGTATTGTTATCAATGTCATTTCTGTACTTAATGTATATACTGTCTTTTCTACTTTTCTAAAAAAAATATATATATTTTTCTTTTTGGGATTGTTTAGTGTTCTGTTTTTCCTGTATGGTAAGGGTTGTTGCTGTTTTTGTCACTGTTGTTGTTTAGGTAGATCATAAATGCAGATTAGGGTGTGTTTTTTGTTTTGTTTTGTCTTTTTCTTACAGGTGTTCCTGGAAGACAGAAGAGAAGACAAGAGGAGGGCTCATCGGAGTTCCTCGTTTCAGTGCTATGTGTAGAAATTAAAAGTACTGTTTGTGTTCCTAATGTTGTAGTTGCAGGTTGCCCAAGGTCGGGAGGTCCCGGGTTTGTTTTGTTTGGGATGTTATGTTAGAGGCAGATAGGTTTCCCTAGAGGGTTAGGGGATGGACAGGCTGTGGCCCTGACCTGCAGTAGGGGCCGCGGTGCTGATCTATCAGGGCTATGCTCTGGACGGTTCTACCAGAGCCACTAGGTGTCCATAGTAAGTGGATAGAGTAGAGGCTGATATGTCAGCTGTAGGCCTCTAGGACCTTAGTGTTGCCTACCTGTGCTCACACATAGTAGGACGGGGCCTGATCACCCCCCTCCGCAGGTAACACATAGGGTGAGATGGCCTAAGGCCGGGTGCATAATGACTGGGGACAGTCATTTTCCTGGCCAAGGGCAAGTGTAACCCCTTTGTTACCCGGGGTTACTAGAATACCAGTAAGACCTAGTGGTAGGCAGGGAAGGCAGCCTGTGAAACTCCAGTTAAATGGGTTTCACACTGTCTCACTCTGTCCTCAGTCACAGCTGAGACTAGAGGGATGACATCATATAGAATTGTCACAGCTGCATGAGCCACAGTTGGAATCTTCAGCTCAGAGTAGTTCTAGAATCTTGGGAATTCAAAGCCAGTCTTCCGTTTGTCCTTAAGCAAGAAGGAAGCATTATTGTGCAGTGTGATTTCTCTCTCAAAGTCAGTCTTCAGTTTGTCCTCAAGCAAACAAGAAGGACACCAGTAGTGTCTGTTTACCCCCCTCCCTCTGGGGGGGGGGTGAGAAAAAGTTCTTTGTGGGTTCCAGGGGCAATCCCCTTCTCCCACCTTGGGAAGAAAGCTGCCTGTTCTAATTTACTTTCAGTCTGTTCATGTATAACAGCAAAGGTTACATTTCTTCGCCTGTGGGGCACCTGCAATGAATGGGTGAGTGTTTGGCCTCATTGGAAGGGGCAAACAACTTCTTTTCTTCAGTTGGATTTTAAGTATTGGGGACTGCTATTTGGGAAAACTATGTCAACTAGGACAAACAAATAGAGCAGTCATCTGTTTAAAGTGTTAAAGTTCATTGTAGAGGGGGTGCTTCAGGTCATCCACCGTCAATCTACAGTTTTAAAGTCTAAAGTTCTGTGTGTCCAGAGAAATGGCCAGGTATGGGCTGTGGGAGCTGGAGGTGGATAGATCCCCATCTTTAGTAACCAGGTCCACCTCTACAGATTTCTTCTGTGTTTTGCCTTGCCTCATGCACTTGGCCAGTGATGGGGTGGGTACCCAGGCGGGTCGCAACTTGAAAATCTCTCTAGGAGTCGAGACTCTAAGTGGTGTGGGGAGCCACAGGATGGGAACATTACTCCTTCTTTGATGGAGTCTCCTGTTTGATGGGAGTTTCGAATTGAAGTACGAAACAAAATCTCTAGGAGTCGAGATTTCAAGTGGTGTGGGAAGCCACAGTTTGGGAGCCTCCTTGTTTGATGGTATGTCTTTCAAGTAGAGTTTGGGTTCATTGCCAAGCGGACCTCAGTCGAGTGGTCAGCAGGGGAGCCGGGCCAGTCGGGTGAGCATCCATGCGATGCAAAGTCCGCTGAGTGCCTGGTGGGTTCAAAGCCAGACAACTGTTGTAGTGTTCATTCCTCAAATGGACCACTGTGTTTAACCTCTAATCTGCATTACAGTTACGTAGCTCTGGGGACCATACAGAGCTTTGTTTATGTTCAGTGAGTTAATAAATAAAGCCACACTGAAAAATCCCAATTCTGGTTCTGGACATTACAGTTATTGCTTCCTGTAGTTGGATTTACTTGGGTGCCCCTGTGCAGAGTAGTCAAACCTAGGTCTCTTGTGCCAAGTAGCCTCATCCTTCCCTGAACCCGTAGATACCCCTATGTATATCCATGCTACAAATGTGGACGCATAGAGGGGCTACACATATTTGTTCTGCATTGCTTGCTTCCCACAGCTACTCCAGACTCTTACACATCCGGTCCTTCATCTTGGAAATGTCTGTCAGATGACTCTCTGCTGCATAGCAGAGGACTGAATTAGCATTCAGTAGCATCTGTAGACTCATCATATGTTGCAATAGGCTGGCTAATCATTGCTTGCTATACAGCAACCTAGAGAGACAAATGAAAATGTGCTCAGTGTAGCATCCAGCTGCATTCAAATTACTTACTTATTTATGTTAATTATTGATTGCAAAAAAAACTTTGTTAATACACTAGTTAATGATGAAGCATAAAAGTAGGGAAATGTAGCATTAGTGTTTCCAACCCTAACACCCCACCCTGCAGGCAGAAAACCAGTCTTGGAGTGTGCCTCAAAGTTCTCAGGCCTAACGCTTACCCCTTTCCATCAGTAAAGAAGCAAAGATGTGTACAGTGTATGAGTACAGGCTGAGCATTAGGTTTTAGAACTCCAAGGCACACCGGTGCCTGGTTTCCTGCATGCAGGGCGGAGGAGGGGTGTTAGGGCTTTAAACCCTAACACCACATTTCTGTACTTTTTTTCACTTTAACCCCAACTACTGCATTAACTAATATTTTTGCAATGAATTTGCTTATTTTTTTAACTAATATAATTCTTATTTTCCTGTGGAAGCACAGGGCCTGGAGGGTCTTGCACTCCCATCCCTCCTTTGATGCATACATATACAGTATGTTGCTCTAGAAGTACAGGACCCTAACAGAACAACAACCAAATTGTCAGCATAGCCTTCTTATAACCCAACCTCATGTACACATTACTAAACCTCTCAAAATCCCTAGCAAACTGTGACCCTGCACCACTGCAACTTTACTCCATGCCTGCGATGTGTTTCATGCTGCTTTTGCGCATGCACAGGATTTCAGTGCCTGTGTTTAAGTGGATTTCTTGGCACTTCCAACATTCGGTTTTGTATAGAAAAATGGCAAATCTAGTCCACAATTGTAAAATGCATGCCACAATTAGCTTTTCAGGATGGGCATGTAGAAAAACGAAGTTCGTACCAGCGCGCCATGTCAGATGCACGCTCTCGGCATTCCTCTGCGTCCAGGTGACTGGGTATTTTCGGCTGGGACACTGGAAAGTAAAATATTAATAAAATGAAGGAAATTGTAATCATTTTCACTTGTGGCACATTTAGGAACATTATGTGGGGCATATTTGATAGATGCACAAAGGTGCACTAATGGACTCTGATAGAAAAATGAGGGGAAACACTGACAGTGCCCCTTTAAAGTCACCAGAAGAGATTTCAATACACACATTTCCAAACAAATGAAGCATACAGCATGGAGCATTGAAACAGTCCATAAAATAAGCCTACTGCTGTCTACCTTGGGGTAGTAAGATCAGTTACTAGGCTGTTTCAATGCCTGATGCAGTATGTTGTGTCTTGTAGAATTTATACACTAAAGTATTTTTGGCAACTTTATTTGGTATCCATGATTCTTGTTGAAGAGTGCTCTCACTATATTAGGCATACTAGCACCCTCTGAGAGAACAGAACTCAAGTGGGTTTCCCTGATTTACAAATGTATTCATGACCTCTATCCCGTCTTAGTAACTTCAGAATGACAACCAGACACTCCTCCTCCTCCTCTGTGCAGCACAGCCTTTGCTTGGCATTTTAAATCATGGATGGAAATAAGAAAGAAGTGCGATCATATCTTAATAACGTGTCATACAAGACAAGTGTAACATATCAACTCAGGTTTCTCTTCAGGCACCTGCACAATGTCCATAGGTGCATAAGGCCATTAGAGATAACAACGTTCACCACTGCTGTCTCAATCAGTTGGAACTTTCATCCGAAAAAAAAAAACATTAAAGACTCAAGAGACATAGAAGCCTTCAAGAGGGTCATCACTGCCTTCTCAGCCACTTCAACTGCTGGTCCTGCCATTGTAATGAGATATAACTAACAAAAACATTCATAATACCCACTCCTTGTACTACTTTCTCTCCCCAGTATTCTCTTGTCTGCAACTGCACCAAACTGGCCTAGTGTCAGTACACACTGTGTTGACTAGTGTATGGTAGTGTATGGTATAAACAGTACTTGTGTTTATGTGGGTTCTTTGCAATGTAAAGTAATCTTAATGTGAAATTACTCTACTGTGCTATTGTCCACCCAGGATCCTCTTGTAAAATAAGTGCTGCACCTACTTGAGGCTATCCTAGAGTGCAGAACATCTAAATAAACAAATCAATAAATAAATTAGCAAAATTCAACCACACCAGATTTAAAATAAATTTGAATGTCCAGTCTTTCCATTTGTTATTACTAAAGGTGTTTACAAACAGAAGCTTTGTACTTGGACATTGTTGGCGTGGGTTGCACCTGAAAATGTAGCTATCTATTTATTTATTTATTTATTGGACATTGGTAACTGGGAAAGGCACATCGATCCAGGTCTCATTTCCATGTGTGACTTGGGTGGACAGGGTCAGGAATAACAACACATACAATGATGAAGTGGCAGCCATTATATACTGTAGCATTGTGCTGGCAATACTGTATGCACAAGTAAAGTAAGGCAGGTATGGGTGCAGGGAAATACATATAAGAGAAGGGGTCCTGGAACTTTGCGCCCAGTTGCTGAGCAAACAAACAGACAGACAAACAAATAAATAAATAAGCAGTTAATCTACAACTGAGGCTTATTCTGGGTTGGTTGTCCTAATTCTCTGTGCTTGTTGCATGTCAGTCATTCCCACACCCACCAACAGATGGTGTTGTTATAAGAAGTGCGGGCATGAGAGCTTCAGCTTCTGAATAAGGCTCATCTGCAAGCGAAGTAAGAGCCAACAATATTGTTTTTTCTTGTAGATGTCCTTTGTACTCAAAAACAAAATTACTTGAAATTGACTTTGGGGGATAGTGTGAAGTAGTTCTACTGATACCAACAACGTTTATGTACCTATGAGAACAGTTGGTTGCAACCCAGATTTGTTTTCAATAGACAGTATAATGTTAAAGGTAACATGAGCATTGTGTTATACTTTTTAATATGCTTTTCCTTGCTACCTCTTGTCTTTTCTGCCTCCTTTTCTTCCTACTCCCTCCATTCTGCTGACTGTCACTGTTCCACTGTCCCTTTTGTCAAAACCATTGCAAATTAGTCTCCCATTTCTTGCAGAATACCTCATCTCTGGTCACAGTGTACTATTCCACTCTATTCTTTCTGCTTCCTCCCACCTTTCCCTGAAAGTGTTACTCCACCAGGCACACCTCCCTGCACCTGATCATACCCCCATAGTGCCATGCCCTTGGTCACTCACTCTTTCTTGCTCCCCGCTTGACTCCTTCTATCCCAGCTGCAGTCCCTACCAGACACCATCAGAAATTACAATAATTTACTAATATACTCTCCTATAAATTATGGTGCAGCTTCATATGCCTGCATTTTTTGAAAACTTGGTTTAATACAAATTTCCTTGCACTGCATGATTTTTATTGCTGCTTCAGTTTACCGTATTTGCTTTATTTTTTATTACTTTGTTGTTACTGTTTATTTGCTCCTCCATGTCCAATTCCAAGGATGCTTCTGGAAGCAAGTTGTTTCCCAACACAGTAGCCCCTGCCTAATAAACATAAAACATATTAATGTGCCAGCAGATAAAGGCTGTATGCTCTGTTTAGTCTGCTGAAGTGCACAGTTCCCCACTTTGTTTACAGAGAAAACTGCTCCCTCTCCATTTCTCCCTTGACCCCTCTCAAATACCCTCTCCACCTCTGTCCCCCCCCCACAGTACCTGCAACTTTCCCCCTCTTCCTGACCCAACCTCTCATGAAGCTGTCCACCAGTTTTAGGGTTACCATCTACTTTAGCAGCTCATTCCCCTTAGCTACAACCCTCTCAGTGAAAAAGTGCCGCCTAATCTTCCTTGTGAATATTCCCCCACCAGCTGTAGACTGTTACCCCCAGTGGTCTTGTTCCATTAAGGCTGGTTCCATTAAGGCTGAAGATGCCCTAGGTGTGCACCCTATTTATACCTTTAAGGTACTGGAAGGTCTCAGTCATCTCCCCCCCCCCTCCCTTCTGTCCTTGAACATATTGTGTCCCCTCAGCCTCTCCACATAGGTGTTACTTTGCAGGCACTGGATCATCTTGGTTGCCCTTCTCTGGACTGTTTCCATCAAGTTGATATCCTTCTTAAGATGAGAACACATTTTAAACATTTTAATAAATAAATAATAACTAACAGAACTGGAAATGGAAGCCAGGATATTCAAATCAGTTTAAGAAATGCTAGCTAGGTTAGTGGCTTACTAAAATCATGTCATGGGCCCAAAGCAGGAGAGGGCAGAAAAATGCCATATTAGATGGAATGGCCAGTGAATTATTAACCCGTTAGCTACTGGCCCCTAAAATATGAGGGTGCATCTATACAAAGCAGCTGATAGCGCCTTGCATATAGGTGCACCAGCAATACTGGCAGGTTTATGGAGGTGGTAAGTAGTCATCATTGCTGCACTAATTACCATCTCCCAAAACTAGCCCTAATGACCTCTGCTCCTGAACTATGGACCCCATTACCCCAACACTTCCTACTATAATAATTACACTAACCCTGGTGTTTAGTGGTCCCTCCTGCCCCTGAACACCACTAACTGTAATTGTTACTGTATCCCTAGTGTCCAGTGGTCCTCCTGCCCCTGAACACCCCTGACTGTCATATTTACACTAACCCTGATGTCTAAAAATCTATCCTGCCCTCGAACAACCACAACTGTCATATTTACACTAACCCTGGTGTCTAGTGTGTACTCTTCTGAATCTCTCTGCTGTGCTTTTCCAGTTATTCGCTTTTTAATTGTAACCACCACACCGACAAGGTGTGTCATTCAGCCTGCAGAGGATAGCCAGGCAGAAATCTTTTTAAGCTTTCAGGTGGATGGCACCTGCATTCAGGATACTAAAACATATACAACCACTATCTTTAGTGACAGAGAGCCTAATAAAACAATCCCTTCCTCAATTTTCACTATGAGCATACAAAGATAACAGAAACAGAATATTGATAATGTACTCAACAAATGCAATTAAATACAAGTATTTTTTGAAGACCTGGAACAGGATCTTTTTTTTTATTATTTCTTTAGCAACTGGATTCGGTCCCACTAGGCACAAATGCCTGCTTTCACGGGTGACCCAGGAGCACTTGAAAGGTTAGGTGATTTCTCAGAGTCACACAATAAGCATGTGGAGATTACAGGAATCAAACTTAAGTTTGTTGGGTGTACCAAGCTCATTCATAGCTCATTACTTTAACTTCTAGGCTATACTGCTCTCATCTGACAAGCAGGAAGAAAGCTGAGGTAAAATGCAACATTTGTGTATTTATTTATTTAAAACTGGTAACTGGAAGTGACACACTGAGCCAAGGCTCACTCCCAGGTGTGACCTGGTGGAAAGGAGAAGGGGGGGACGCTCAATTACAAACAATATACAACTTACAACCAGTCAAGTGATGTACAATGAGGATGACATGAAGAGCATAAGCTGAGTGCAGTACAGACAAAATGGCAAAAACATTGCACATGGAGAAGAAAGGAATTAGTATACAAATCATCTGTGCAAATTGGGAAACTCAAAGTGCATAGGACCAGAGTGAAAGGAGGCTGATCTGGTACTGAAAGTAGGATTCAAACCAGGTTGATAAACTTCAACAAGGTTACTGGAACTATAAGATTGGGGGAGGGAGAGATTGGGGGTGGTCAAAAGTCAGGCAAGGGTAAAAAAGGGTTCAGGAGGAAGGTTAGCAGGAGCAGTAGGTGGAGAAAGGAATTTTAGCTAGCATCTAATGGAGGGAAGAGAGGGGGAGAAATAAATCGAGGAGGGTGGCTGGTTCCAGAGGAAGGGGAGGCAGTATGAGAAAGCAGATTTCCTGGCTAAGGAGTGTGGGTCGGGAATGGACAATGGAATGTATATGTCTCTCTTAAATGCATGAAGTAGGAGGAGGAGGAGGTCAATGGAGGAGATGAGATAGGATAGATATGAGGGGAGGGACCCAAATCAGTATTTCGAGATAAGGGAAGCACAGTGGGACTGGTGGCATGAGGGGAGAGGGAAGATAAACAATACTTTAAAGGAGAAATGTGCTGAACCTACACTGTAAGTTCATCTTTAACAGTAGAAGTCGATCTGGAAAAACTGAGTAACATTCTGTTTTTGTTCTATCTATGCATGCTTTTTGTTATTCCATTGCATGTTTCTGATTTACACATAGGAGGTAAGGACCATTCAAGGTTTGTATGATGTAGTTTATGTCTTTGTTGTTCTTACATTGTTGTCCCAATACATCCATTTTTCTACTACAGAACCCCATGGTTAAAGTGGAACAGTTAGCACAAAGGATCCCACACTTGAGTGTGGGGCTGGTCTCAATGTGCACTTTGTGGGGAAAAAAACATGTTAATTTACTTACAGTTTTCTGTTATATTATATCAGACTAATGTTACTTAGTTGTAGGCTTACATCCTCTTTCACTACAAATCCCAGAATCCCCTGAAGCTGACATTAGAGCAACAGGCAGCCGTGGAAGATTCAATAGTCTGCAGTGCATATTGGGGCTTTTATAATCTCTGATCAAATGTTTTCTGGGACTGATTTTCTCCAGGTGCTATGTAGAATACTATGTGACTGTACATAGCAAATAGAGGACAGTGGGACAAAAAAACCCCCCAAAAGATAAGAACTTCTATAAATTCTAACACGCGCTGCAGGCTATTAGTCTTCTCACTCCTGCCTACTGCCCTGATGTCATCTGAAGGGGATTCTGGGATTTTTAATAACCAAAGATGTCAGCTTACAACTAAGCAAAATGAGTCTGATAAATCTACCATACAACATTTAACTGTAAGTGAATCAAAATGTTTTTGCCGACAAAGTGCCCATTGGGACCAGCCCCACACTTGAGTGTGGGGGCCCTTGGTGGTGATTCTTCTCCTTTAAGACGGCATAAACTGCATCATGCAGTTTTATTATAATATTACACACCCCAGAGCATAAACCAGAAGCATCAGCTGCAGTTCCTAAAAGGCCTGTATAGCTGGAACAATAACAGAATTGGAACCATTATTTAAAACAAAAAGAAAGCTTCTACAGGACACAGTGACTTATAGATTTAGCACCTTCTCCTTTAAATTCCCTATTTAAAATCCCACCACACTCCAGTATGTAATACAGTGACTCCCCCCCCCCCACAACCACTGGTGTACTAGTTCATTCCTCAATTCCTCTGTGAGCTTTGAAACAGTCTGTGCAAGATGACATTCTGGAGGTTGTAGGCCTGAAGATGATGGGCATCAGTGCTATACCATTAGGAGTCTGATGGCTGAGGATAACACACAAAGCTTTGGCACAAAAAAGTAGGATTGATATGCAACTGTACTTGTGATTTCACATATGTCTATTTGGAACAATTCTATGGTCACACGGAATATCCAGGGTCTATATACAGAAAGCTATCTCTGACTAACAATTAACAGAATGTGACTGGGCGATGACCCAGTATTCTTGACCTTTCTTTATTAAGGAGGAGCAAAAAATGTAATGGCTTAGTATGTTTACAATATATTCGATCAGAATAAAAAATACACAAAGAATATATAGGCACCAAATGAAGGGACCTAAGAGGTCCTGAAAGCTTCTATAACAAACTCTTGTAGTAATCCATGTAAAGGTACAGTATAACTCCCACAAATACAGACTCTTCAACAAACAAACAAAGAAAAAGAAGCATGTTACTTAGGTTTTACTGTAGACTACAATATGTTGTACAACCAATGCCATTGCTGCTTCTTGATTGACCAGCAGAGTATGTGTGAATACTGGGAAAAGTGTACCATCCCTTCCTCCCTTCCTCCTTCCCCAACAGCTGAGCACCTCACCTCTGTGATACACACTGCTGTTTGTCAGTCTCAGGGTGGGACAGTCATGCCAGAACCCAGGTCTTCCAGGGAGTACCATGGAGTACTACCACTACACCATGGGATCAGCCCCACTGCAATTACTTAATTACAAACCAGGGTACACTTTAGTTTACTAACACTGAAACTGAACGAAAAGTCCAACCAAATCAAACTCCTTGATCTTCTGAGAGGTGAATATTTTCTAACAGAAGTGGTGTCAAAATTATCACAATTTGAACTAGTTGCATTCAGTCTGACTTTCAGAGTCAAACCAATTGTTTGCTATAAAACAAAATGAAAACCCTTATAGCTTAGACATGCAAGCAGATTAGATCCAATTTCAAACAAGTGCCAGTGTTTTGTGGTTCAGCACACAATTTTCATAACTTTCAGCACTTAGAGGCTCACATACCTTTAAGTTAGACAAACTTTCGACATACTATAGGCTATCCACATGGTTGCACAAATGTTTGTTCCGCTGTACTCCAGCAGTATTTAGGGACATACCCTGTAACTCAAAGGAGATAAATTTAGGGTTAACATTATGTGGCACTTCTCCTGGCAATGGTAGCGAAGACAGTGGATATGAAGAAAGTGCTGGCCTCACAACTAGACATGGATAAATTTCTGCTTACTAAGGGAATCACAGGATACCCTGAGTAGTAGGGTGAAGGGGAATGCTTAAAATTTAGTACATGTTTGCACAGCCACATCATACTTGTTGGCCCATATTTCTGAGCTGGGGAGGATGGGGTGAATTTACTTACCTATGCTATCTTCCAACCATAAATTAGTATGTTACTGTACCTTTATGTTACTATGTAAAAAATTACCTTAATTTCAATAAAAATCAAATGAGTTTCTTTACCTTCTCATGATTTGTTTTTTAAAGAGGTCTTCTACGTTGTCCATGGTTTGGTTCTGTTTAAACCAGTTCTATCTTAATGCCAAAAAGAATGCTTCCTTGACTTTTTTCACTAAGCAGAGGCTAGCCTGGTTTTCAACAAAATCTGTCATCATGATCCTTGATGGTCCCAACTTGAAGAAATGCCCTGCTTCAAATGAAGAAATGTCCTGCTTCAAATGCCTTGATATGATTGTAGACCAAAACCTTGATTTCTCTGCCTATGTTAATGCCACACACACCAAACTCTGACAAAAGCTTTGCAAATTGTACTGCAACAAAACCTATCTTCCACTCCTGGTTGTCTGCATGATCATCCTCAAGATGATCCTACTGGTGTCGACTACATGGACATGGTTTACTGTTCTGCTCCCAAAACAACCCTGTCAATACCAGACCACCATTTCATCTCCTTTTGTTGCTTTGCTTTGGGTGTCCAGCCTATTACTCTGCATTGCTCCCTTTACCTCAACCTTGTTTTTCTCCTCTTCATTGAATCATGGTGCTCCTCCACTGCTCCTCTTTTCTTGCTAGATACTGTCTCTCATCCTTCATCTCCTTCCTATCTGGTCTCCCCACTCCTTCTTCACCAGTCCTAGTCTTTCCACTCCTCTGATGAATATTCATTGTCTTGTACTGCAAAATCTCTCTGCCTTTTATGTTCTTCTCAAAATTTATTGAACAGCTTTCCTCTACCAATAAGCCTCTCCTCCTCTATCTCCTACATCAAGCTTCTTCTAAAAGTTACTTTTGACCCCACCTGCACTTGTAGCTAGCTTCATCTCATTCCTGCTACCCATCTGTTACTGTCCACTGCACTCTCTGGATTCCCCCTTCTCACATCTTCCCTTTTGGCATTCTCTTATATTTTTTGTCCTCTTATTAGAAACTTCCCCATGTGTCCATCTTTTGACAACAATATTTTCCCTTTTGTAACTGACTTCCTGTGCCATTGTCCTTTAAGGTTAGGGATATTTTATATTTTTCATTACTTCTAGCACTTCATGTCTGCCCGAGCATCATAACCCTATGTAGTGTGTATTATGGTGTAGTGAGATCCTTAAGCATTTTTCTGACCTTGGTGTCAGGCTTTTATTTATATTATGCCCAAGGACTGGAGGAGGGCAGATGTGATTCCCCTTCACAAAAGTGGGAGCAAGGCAGAAGCAGGAAACTACAGACCTGTTAGTTTAACCTCAGTGATAGGGAAAATGATGGAATCACTTCTGAAGGAAAGAATTGTCGAGTATCTAGAGGCCAGAGGGGCACAGGACCCTAGACAGCATGGATTCACAGTGGGAAGGTCATGCCAGACAAATCTGATAGATTTCGACTGGGTGACCAAGTAGTAGATCAGGGAGGGGCTGTGACATGGCCTACCTAGACTTTAGCAAGGCATTTGACACAGTCCCACACAAAAGATTAATATACAAGTTAGCCAGCCTGGGAGTGGGTCCCAAGATAACAGCCTGGGTAAAGAATTGGCTGAAGAATAGGACACAGAGAGTAATAGTAAATGGAGTCCACTCAGAAGAAAGGAGGGTTACTAGTGGGGTACCACAGGGTTCAGTATTAGGACCGGTCCTCTTCAATGTTTTTATAAGCGACATTGCGGAAGGACTGGAAGGAAAAGTATGTCTCTTTGCAGATGACACTAAGATCTGCAACAGAGTTGATGCACAGGGTGGGATGGAAAAGATGAGAAGGGACTTGGCAAGGTTAGAGGAATGGTCAAATGTATGGCAGCTTAGATTCAATGCTAAGAAGTGCAAGGTAATGCACCTGGGAAACAAAAACCCAGGGGAAGAGTACACAATGGGGGTGAGATACTAACAACAACAAAAATGGAAAGGGACCTGGGGGTAGTCATATCAGATGACCTAAAGGTGGGCAAGCAATGTGAGAGGGCAGCAAGGAGGGCTGGGGGGTTACTGGGATGCATAGAGAGAGGCATCACCAGTAGAAAACAGGAAGTTATTATCCCTCTGTACAGACAGTTGGTGAGACCCCATCTGAGTACTGTGTGAAGTTCTGGAGACCCAATCTCCACAAAGACATAGACAGGATGGAAGTTGTCCAGAGGAGGGCACTAAAATGGTGCAGGGTCTGCACCAGAAGACATATGAAGTGAGACTTAAGGAGCTTAATATGTATAGCCTCGAGGAAAGGAGGAGAGGGGAACATGATAGAAACTTCAAGTACCTCAAGGGAATCAACAAAGTCCAAGAGGGTAGCATCTTTCAAAAAAAGAGGTGTGCAAGAACAAGAGGGCACAATTTGAAGATGGGGGGCGGCTCAGAGGTAATTTAAGGAAGTATTTTTTCACAGAGAGGGTTGTGGATGCATGGAACGGCCTTCCAGAGGAGGTTGTGGAGTCAAAATCAGTGGTGGAATTCAAGCATGCATTGGACAGTCATAAGGCAATTCTAGGGTGTGGGGGTAAGAAGAAGTAGGCTGCTGGTTAACTAGGATCTGCAGCTTATCCAGTAGGTAGGGAAATGGGCAGACTGGGTGGGCCAAGCTGTCCTTATCTGCCGTCAAATTCTATGTTTCTATGTTTCTATGCAATAAATGGATTGATATAGCACTGATAACTGGTGGAGTCATTTCTATATGGCTTGTGTTAGTGCTCAAATGTTTTGTTAACTACTATTGACTTTTTTTGTGAGCACCACCATCCCCATGCACACTTTGGTTTCTAGTATTGGAGATCCTGAAGGGTGACAGCCCCATCAAGAAACAAATAAGTCAAGGAAGGAGGGGGTTAGCAAAGGAGGGAGGGGGGAAAGGCAGTCAGAAAAGAAGAGGGAAGGAGGAGGCACAAAAGGGAAATGGAGGAAGCAACAAGCAGAGAGCTAATAAAATCTGGAAGACCATATGTGCAATGTGAGAAGTCTGAGATATAAGATCCCAAACCCACAGGCTATCAAGGCAGTAGCCAACCTGGACATTGGTGCCATTACTGAGTCATGGTACACAGACAGCCATGACTGGGGCATGGTCATACCAGGCTAAACAATGTTTACAAGGGACAGGCTAGGAAGAAAAGGAGGGAGAGTGGTGCTTTATGTGAAGGAAAGCATAAAAGCAACAGAAATACAAGGAATTTGGGAGGGGTAGAAGAGCTGTGGGTCACCCTCAAATTGGGAAACTAGGCCACTGTTTGGACAGTTGTGATTTACAGGCCCCTGGCACAGGGGGAGGACATGGATAAGGAATGTGAGAAACAACTTGTAGGATGGCTGAAAAGGGGGAGTTGTTGCTGGTGTGGGACTTCAGTCTGCCAGATGTAGATTGGAGTCTTCCCACAGCAGCTTCAGCTAGAAACAGAAACATCCTGGACACCTTGCAAGGGGTATTCCCCATAATGAGTGGGTTTACTGACAAGTTGCCTGAGGAATGCCCCCTGCAGGGAGTCCACAATGTCCCTGCTTCTAGCTGTGGCTGCTTCAGGGAGACTCCAATCTACATCCGGCAGACTGAAGTTCCCCACCCGTAACACCTCCCCCTTTTCAGCCATCCTGCCAATTGTTTGTCACATTTCCTCATCTAAGTCCTCCCCTGTTCTGAGGGCCTGTAGATTACCCCTGTCCAAATAGTGACCCTGTTTCCCAACTAGGGGGGTAACCAACATCACCTCTGCTCCCTCCTGAATTCCTTGTATTTCTGTTGCTTTTATGCTTTTCTTCACATAAAACACCATTCTTCCCCTTTCCTTCATTGCCTGAACCTTATAAATATCATATAGCAATGCTTTCCCCTTTTCAGCCATCCTGCAAACTGCTTCTCACATTTTCTTATCTAAGTCAAGGTGGGAAGCCATCTGGGTACCACTGACCATCATACAGTGTTGTTCAAAATAAGAACAGCTGCAGAATCCAACCACAAAATAGCATGCGTCCTGGACTTCAGAAGGGCTGATTTTACTAAGATGGGTGAAAGCCTCAGGAATGACCTGGCAGGTGCAGAGGACTGGGGAGGTGGAGAAAAGTGGGCAAAACTAAAGAGGGCATAGTAAAGGCAATGAACCTCTGTATCAAGCAGGTAAGCAAAAGAAAAAGAAAGAAGAGATCTCTGTGGTTCTCAAAAGAGGTAGCAAAACAGGTAATGGCTAAAAGGGTAGCATTGAGAAGGTACAAGGATACCCAGAGAGAGGAGGATAGGGAAGTATATCTGGGAAAACAGAGGGAGTCAAGCAAGCAGTAAGGAGCACAAAGGTGCAACCTGAGGAAAGAAAAGCCCAGAGAGTTTCAAAAGGGGACAAGACATTTTTAAGAGAAAATGGAAAACAAAGGGAAGGATACTAAGATTAAAGGATGGGGGTGAGTGTATGGAGGGGGATCAAGAAAAGGCAAACGTCTTGAACAAATACTTCTGCTCTGTATTTACAGTTGTAGGGGAAGTGGAAGGACCATGAAGAAGCATCAGGAGCTTTGATGGGAGGAAAGTGGATGCCAGTTTTTTTCTCTGAGGAGAGAATTCGGAAAGCACTCACTAACCTGAAGATGGATAAAGCTATGGAACCAGACAGGGTGCATCCAAATGTGCTGTGGGAACTCAGACAGGTACTCGTCGCATCTTTGACAGCCCTATTCAACAGGTCTCTAGAGAATGGAGTGGTCCTAGAAGACTGAAGAAAGGCAGATGTAGTCCCACTTCACCAAAGTGATAGCAAGGAAGAGACAGATGTAGTAGCAGTTTTAATTATTTCTGGCTCCCTTCCCCAGAGGCCCACAGCACCATTACAAAGTAATGTACATCAACAATCGCCTGCTGCATAACCTAATATAGACATAAAAATAAAATAAAAGTCCAAACCAATAAACAGTTGGCTAACTAAAATCAATTAAGATATACAACAGAACTGAATATAGACATGTTACATAAACATTCACAACTATTTGTAAATGAACTAATTAACTAAAATCAGTTTGGATCCACAGTAGAGCCAAAAGCCTGGGCAAAAATATAGATTTTAAGTTTTTTTTTAAATATTTCAACCAATGGAGCCTCTCTCAAAGCCCTCAGTAATGAGTTCCAAAATGTTGGTCCAGCCACCCCAAAGGCTCTGTCCCTAGATGTCCATGAGATTGGATGATTACCAAGAGGTCTTTAACAGAACAATAGAGGAGGTGAGTGGGGCAGTACTGGTGCAACAGATCACACAGGTAACCAACAGAGGTAGAGGCAGGCAATTATAGCCTGTCAGACTGACATGGGTGGTGGGTAAGTTAAAGGAGACACACTTCAGGAAAAGATAACAGAATATCTGAAATCCAATGGATTACAGGACCGAGCTCATGGTGGGGGGAGAGGTAATTGCAAACAAATTTGATAGATTTCTTTGGGTGATCAAGGAGCAACATCAGGGTGGCGCGGTGGGCATGGCCTACCTAGATTTCAGCAAGGCGTCTGACACAGTTCCACATAGGAGACTGGAAAACAAGTTAAGTAGTTTGGGGATTGGTAACAAGGTGGTAACCTGGGTAAGAAAGTGGTTAAGGAATAGGAGACAGAGAGTGGTGGCCAGTGGAGTATGCTCCAATGAATGGAGGGTGACTAATGGGGTACCTCAGGTTTGTGTGTTGGGACCAGTCCTCTTTGATGTCTTTACTAGTGACATAGCAGAAGGGCTGGAAGGGAAGGTCAACCTCTTTGCAGATGACACTGAGATATGCAATAGGGTGGACACTTCTGGGTGGGGCAATGGACAAGGATCTGAAAAAAATGGAGGAGAGGTCAAAGGTATGGCAGCTGGGTTTCATTGTGAAAAAGTACAAAATAATACAGGGTGGAGTACAAAATGGGCGGAGTGATACAATGACCAAGCAGGAAAGAGATCTGCAAGTAATCATATTTGATGACCTAATGGTGACCAGGCAATATGACAAAGCAGTCAGGAAGGCTAGAGGGATGCTAGGGTGTATAGGAATGGGTATCACCAGCAGAAAAAGTGAGGTAGTGTTGCCCATATATAGATCACTAGTAAGATTCCACATTGAGCACTGTGTCCACTTCTAGAGACTGTATCTCAGGAATGACATAGAATTGTGGCAGTCCAGGGAAGGGGGCTACTAACATGGTTCAAGGTCTACATCATCAGACCTATGAAGAGAGACTAAATTAACTCAATTTGTACACCTTGGAGGAAAGGAGAGAGAGGGGATATGACAGAGACTTTAAATACCTCATGGGTATTAATAAGGTTCAGAAGGGGAATACTTTTTAGAAGAAAAAGTACTCTAGAACAAGTGGAAGTCACACTTTTCTTTTCACAGTTCCATCATAATCTAAAAATTGTCTCGCAGTGGCTTTACTGCACTGATAGAGTTGTCTTGTGTTTCTGACATATGCCTAAGTTGCTGGTTAAGCAATACAAGAAAAGAATGTGTGTGTCTCGAGGGAAAGCCCAGAAGTCTGCTAATCACTGAGCCTCCCATAGTTTAGGGGTTAGAGTACTAGCACGGAATGCTAGGGGCCTGGGTTCCATTCCCAGAGTCACACATCTTTCACATTTCCATCATGATCTAGAACAAGGGGACATGATAAGAAGCAGATGGGGATGGTTTAGGACAGATGTGAGGAAATGCTTCTTTACAGAAAGAATATGGAACAGCCTTCCAGCTGAGAAAGTGGGCCAAAAACAGTGGCAGGGTTCAGAAACACATGGGATAGGCACAAGGGAATCATAGGGGTAAGTAAGTGGGGAAGAGACAGCACCATAGATCAAGTGGGTCTTCAAAAACAAATAATATGAGCAGACTGGGTGGGCCAAGTCACTCTTATCTACTATCAGATTCTATGTTTCTATGTGTTGTATGTCATTATGCATGTAGTATTTATTCTGGTGATATGCATTATTAAATGTATTATGTATTCTGCATTTCAGTCCCCTCTTATTCTTCTTCCCCATGTCACACCTGGAAATGAGCTTTGGCTAAGGGTGTCTATCCTGTCACCATAATGTCAAAAACAAATACATTTATAGGACCATCAGTTTGACCTTGGTGGTGGGAAAATTAATGGAGAGTATACTGAAGGAATGATTGGGGGAGTTCTTGGAGGAGGAAGGAGGGCTGGATAGCTGACAACATGGGTTTGTGCTAGGTAGATTGTGTCAAACCAACCTTGTGAAGTTCTACAAATGAGTACCATTGGAACTGGACAGGGGGAAACCTGAGGATGTACTATTGTTGGACTTCAGCAAGGCGTTTAGCTCGGTCCCCCACAATGGACTGGTAGAAAACTGATGGGGTTGGGAGTGGGCCCTTTGAAGGTCAGACGGATAGAAACTGGCTAGCTGGATGCACACAGAAAGTAGTGGTCAGTGGAGAGCTCTCGAACCCTAGAGAGGTCAGTAGTGGGATACTGCAGGGCTCGGTCCTGGGTCCAATCCTGTTTAAGCATACATATCTGACATCAGGGTGGGTATAGGGTGTGAGATGAGTCTCTTCGCTGACAACTCCAAGATGAGGGGGAAGAGGGGGAGGTTGGCCCTGTAAGGGGACCTGAACACCCTAGAAAGATGGGCTCACACATGGAAATTAAATTGCAATACCTCTAAATGCAAAGTGTTACATCTTGGGTGGGGAAACCCTAAAAACAGGTGCACCTTGGGAGGGGAGGGGCTGAAGGCCTCGGCTGGGGACAATGACCTAGGAGTCAAGGTGGATGCATGTATGAATAACTCTGAGCAGTGCAGGAGAGCAGCTAGAAAAACAAACAGGATGTTGGGATGCATTGTAAGGGGGGATCACCTCTAGGAGCAGGGAAGTGATTCTGCCACTGTACAATGGACTGGTTAGACCACACCTCAAGTACTGTATACAGTACTGGAAACCACACCTGAAGAGGGACATACAGCTCCTGGAGAGGGTACAGAGGAGGGCTACCAGGATAATTTGAGGACTGGGAGAATTGATTTATGAGGACAGACTTGATGAGCTTGGCCTGTATTCATTGGAGAAGAGGAGAGACAGGGGGGACATGATTGAGGTCTTCAGGTACCTCAAGGGAATAAATAGGGTAAACATGGAGGGGATCTTTGGACTAAAGGCGGGAGGTATCACCAGAGAGCATGGGTTGAAGCTGGAAGGTGGAAGGATGAGGGAAGGGGAATAGGAAGAGGTTTTTCACTGAGAGGGTGGTGGAACCTTGAAACATGCTGCCTGGTGAGCTGGTCCAGATTTCCACAGTGGAGGGCTTCAAGAGAGAGTCGGACAGAAACAGAAAGGGGAAGTATCGGAATAAAAGGGGGGGAGGGCCTCGGTTTCCAGCAAGGGACCTGAGGTTCAAGCAGACTCGATAGACCATAAGGTCTAATCTGCTAGCAATTAGTAAGTTAGTATGTTAGTAAATGTTAGGTCTAGAAATTATGACAATACACACAGGAAAACAGGTGAAAAAATCTCACATTTCAGATGTTTAATCAGTGTTAAATACTTCACTCAGTTTATTTTCAAGTTATCAAAATGTGCTAAAAATTCAGAAATACTTATGAGACAAAAACCAAGAAATTAGTTGAAACACCAAGGAAACTGTGAAATAATAATTACAAAACTGCTTTAACACTATCATTTCTAAAAAAAAAAAGACTAAACAGAGAAAATCCTTGAAAGTGCACATTAAAGAATGTCTTGAAATATGCATAATAGTCTAGCCTAGTTTTGAAACATATCTGGGTACAATTAGCAGGAAAAAGAAAATCATTATTAAGTACCTATTCCCTGTGGTTTTCAAGTAATAAAAACGCATGTTAGTAAAGGCAATACATGCCCCAGATAACCTGATCAAAACCTTTTATACTGTTTTGCTACATGCTAAAAAGCTATTCTTCCCCTATGGGATGAGACAAATGATCTTGGAAATATAGAAAACCTTTTTCTTCATATTGCTGAAAGCTACTAAGATATGACAGCAAGTTCAAATAAAGAGAGGAAGAGAAAGGGTATCCAATAGCCCATTCATCCTATGTCCTGTCTGGTGATTGTTGACAAAATAGTTTTTTTTAAAAAAAGATGCATGAAATGCAGCTCATCTTAATGAAGTAGCCTTTTACTCAGGTATTTCCTGGCTCTGACCTCTCAATGACCTCCCTTCTAAATGGATCAAGGAAACTAACAGGAGATGGGGAGTGGCAGTCTTTTATTACTGTCCCGCCTACAGCTACAGTACCTCCTCACCTGCACTTAACAAAGTAGATATTATGCAGGTCAGTTTGTGACAGAGAATGCTTTCTTTCACATTATTTACCTCAGGAATGCCATTTCCTGTTTCCCTGTCTCTTTCTTGTAAACATTTAATTACCTGTTTCAAGAACTAGGAGCTGAAATAGCAGGGATTGTTCTTGCTTGATGCTAATAATAACCAATAACATGATGTGATAAAAAGGAAACAGCTCCTTTCTGATATGGATTGGCAGTGCTATTTGAGCATGGGTAGATTTCAGATTTGTTCCAACTGGATTAGTTCAACTAGGAAAATAAAACTTTAAAATTTGGTATAAATAAATTTGCTATGTCTTTATTGATCCACTAATCTTTGCCACATTGTTTCCTAGCTGCTGTACTTCCTTGAGGAATGGGGGGCTGCAATTATCCCATGAGATTCAGTACCTTTCTTCATGGAGGGATGAGGGAAACAGCAGCAGACATTTATTTATATATTGTCTTTAACACTTTTTCAGACTTAGCATACAAAAGCTAGGAAGCACAGGGGTTACTTGAGGAGAATGTAAAATGTATGCAATGCAATTAAAGGTATAAGATGAAGGTACAGAAGGTGACAAATTACACAGATCCTAATAAAGTCAGCTGAAGTGGAACTATTTAAAATGTATTACTAAAAATGTTTTAAAGCCATCTTTCTTTTTCATCAATCAATCTATCTATCTATCTATCTATCTATCTATCTGTAACCCCTAGATGGCGCTATCCCAGGGGCTACTACCCCTGCCTGATTTGCCACTAACAGGTTGAGGGGCCTGGATCCAATGGCGGGTGCCTCCACCCAGAGGTCAGGGTTTGCAATAGTTAAACTAACTTGGTCACAGCCCTCTGGGACACTGCAACCCCCTTTCTTCCCACTAGTGGCCCACACAATATATCAGAATTACCTTCACGGTATACACTTACCCCAGGTCTGGTTCCGGCACTGGGACCTCCTGTGAAATGAGATACAGTGCAACAATCACAGTACAGTACTTTAACATAGACAAATACCTCAGGCAGTATAACTTTGCTGAAACAAGCAGCTCTGATTTATTTAGGGGATATAACAAGGACAGGGAAATCAGGTTAATTAGCTTATCACTCTAATAATCTACCTATGGCTCATGTGCAGGCTATCCCTATCAGTTACTGTCCCTGGGTACCCAAGCCCTAGTGGCTAGTCCAAACCGTGGCAGCTGGTAGGGGCCCTTTCACACAGAGAAAAGGAGAATTAAACAGTCAGCAGTACAGTAATTCCATTTGGATTTAATGTGGCAATTCAACAGGAGCAACCCTGAATTAGTACTCACGACCTCCAAATAAGATAGGGTCCTTCAATGTCAGCAGGGCTCACTTGAGGTACACAAACCTCTTCACACATCCATATAAAAGAAAGTACTATACCAGGCAGGCTGCATCTGTATCCCGATCGCAATTACTGCACAATACCCGGAGAACACACAGCAGATTCAGTTCCTGACAGACCGGAGTGCAATTTTCAGCAATTCTTCCAGTCTTCTACAGGGTGAGCCTGGTTTCTACTCTTCAGAGATCCTTTGATTCTTTTCACAGGACGGATTCAGTCCTAACAAGCTGTTACACAAGCTGCAGACCGGAACTCTGGGCCTTACACGTTTTTGACTAAAACTGCACACTGAAAAAGCACAGGGCTCCTTCCTTCTTCACTGCCAAAGCTCAACTGAACTCCAACTGACGAAACGGGCACTTCCTTTGAGTTCCTCCCAGTTCTTGACTGGATTGGCTGTCACTCACAATAGACTGCTGCTGTTGGTCCAAAAAGGCACTGAAGTCTAAACTACATCTCCCAGAGTCACTGCCCATACAATCCTCTTGTGGCTGGCTCAGATTATGAGTCCAAGTTCTGATTCGTCCAGGCATCATTTTAGAGCTAGCTTACCCCACACTGATTGGTCCAGTTCAGCAGTTCAAAACTAGAATGGGGAACTAGCAGACACAGTTCTGACTGCAAAGAAAGCAGGTTAGACAAACTGTAATTTCATTATTACTCTAAATAATTTCTGGCAAACAGTTACATCTTTCAGATAGGTTCCTTTGCACTCCTAGTGACTGCAAAATGAAGTGAATTGGCAGCAGCTTGAGTGGTACTCAATCAAAGAAACACACAGTCCCCCATACAAACTAATTATGTCTGCAAGCAGACGGCTCTTAAAGAGACAGTACCAGAGGTTCTAAAACACTCACTGATAAATGGCTTAAAGGCCAAACACCATTCAGGCTTGGAGCATTCAAGCAAGCTCCTGGAAGTCTTTGGGAACCCCCATTTGCAGGGGGTTACACCTTCCTGGCCTGGGAAAGCTTGACGTCCGCGTCAAGCAAGTACCCATAAGTTTCAACTGCAACCATATACATTTGCATTAGGCTCACATGTAATCATCAGTCAATATATCATTTTACCAAGAACACATTTCTGAAACATTGCAGTACGTCACTCTTTACACAGTATTACATACACATTGTACCATAACTCAAGTTATTACCTCTTGTACATGAAACCTGAGAGAGGGGCCCTTCCCTATCAGTTACCTTGGGGCTGATGGGGCAAGGCACCATACTTAGAGGGCAACACAAGTAACTTGGAGTTAGCACTGATGCTCAGTTTGGGCAATGAGCTCGGGACACATACACTCCTTTATGGACAACATTGAGAGGCAAGTCCACAGGCCTCCCAAGTGAATCATAACTGAGGTGCACCACAGGCTTTACAGCTCGACCAGTCTTTCTAGGGGAACTGTTATAGTCTCTGCACTCTGAGCCTCATTTTCAGCATTGTCCTCACTTGTCAGGGAGTCTCCATGGGGTAGAGAGGCTAGAACTTGGGGCACTTTCAGCTCCAGGAGTTACAGTTTCTGAGTCCACAACATTTGGCTCGCATGGAGAGCTGGACACTGGCAGTGGACTGTCAGGGCACTCAAAATACTCTTCTTGTTCGGGTGTATCACCAGTCTGCCCCAATCTATCATTTCCTCCCTGAAAGCTCAAACAGTTCAACCATGCACAATGATTCCATTTCATCTGATCTGATGCTTTGCACTTCACTTTCTGGGAGCATTGGCTCCAGGGATGAAGCTGGGGCTTAGACAGTCCAGAAGGCCCAGCTTTGTCTCCAGTATTGACTAGGATTGCCCGAAACAATTGACTCAGTTAGTAAGAAGGATAGTATTCAAAGTCACTCTCACTTTCTTCCGATATGGACTGACAGTCATGCTCAACTGGGACTTGTGGAGGGAACACTTAACTTTGCTTCTGTAGGTGCAGACTTTCTTGATCTTTTCTTAGCAGCAGCTCTAGTCACTGGGTCCAGAGGGCATCTTCTGGGGCTCAGACTCAATTAAGATTTGTCCAATGGGCAGTAAATGATTTCTATGCATTGTTTTTACATCTTTGAATTATTCTCAGGCCTTACTTTGTACACTGGCAGATCATCTAGTTTGCCCACTACAATGTGAGGGAGATGGTGCCATCTGTCAGCAATCTTGTGCTTGCCATGCAGTCCCAGATTTCTTAGCAATACCGATCTCCCTCCTGGAGTTCCTGTGCTTTCACCTTTTATCATACCTTTCTTTGTTGGCCAGATTTCTTTTGGCAGCCATGGTTTGAGCCAGTTGGTACGCATGAGTTAGCTGGGCCTTTAACTTTTGCACATACTGTAAATAGTTGTCAGCTTGAACCCCATCAGGAGACCCCAAACACACATCTACTGGTAGTGAGCCCTCTTCCAAACATCAGGCGGTGGGGAGAATCCAGTGGCATCACTTTTGGTGCAGTTATAAGCATGTACCAGGGTGCTAATTTGTTGGCTCCATCTAGGCTTGTCCTTTGGGTGCAAGGTGCCTATATCTCAGCAAAGTGCGGTTGAAACGTTCAGGCTGTGGGTCCCCTGGGGTGGTAAGGAGGGTTCTGGACTTCGCACTCCCCACAGAGAAAGCATCTCTTTGATCAGACGACTCTCAAAGTCTCTCCTTGATCAGAATGGATTCTTTGTGGAGCCCCATAGTGAACAAAAAGTTTTCTACAAGTACTTTGGCTACAGTGGATGCTTTCTGGTCTTTGGTGGGGAAAGCTTGGGCATATCTCGTGAAATGGTCAGTGACCACCAGCACATTACTGATATTTCTTTGATCTGACTCAAACTTAGAAAATCAATACAGACCAGCTCCATGGGTGCACTGGTGGTTATGTTAACAAGGGGCAGCCCTCTGGGACAAAGCTTTCCTCTGTAAGCAGCGACTACAAGTTCGAATGTGTTGCTCCACATCAGCCCCCATCTTAGGCCAATAGAATCTGGATCTCACCAAGTCAAGTGTTCTGTCTATACCAAGGTGCCCCATGGTTGTGCAAGGACCTCAATACTGAGTCTCGAAAGGCAGTGGCAGCACTAGTTGTTGCTTGTCTACTTGTCCCCTCTGTCTACTGTTTCTCTGTATAACAGTTTATTGATCAGTTTCAACTTAGGACCTTCTTTGTATAACAGTGCAGTTCTCAAATCAGTGGAGCGAATTTGGACACATCTTTCCTGCATAGAGGGCTTCTAAAGCTGCTTTGATCATGGGATCGTGGGATTGAGCCGCCAATACTGTCATTGTCCAGCTGAGGCAGTGCACCAATGTCTATTGCAGAAAAGTGGCAATAAGCAGCAGGTATGCAATTCTCAGAGGCTCCCAAGCAATCCACCATGCAGTCCACTGCGTCCGTGGACATTTGTTCCTCCCTGTCAAACTTCCGGCAGAGTGCCCGAATGTCAGGTTCTGCCAATCGGACCCAATCATTCTGGGGAACAGGCCTCCGGGAAAGAGCATCAGCATCTATGTGGTTCAGACCTGCTCGGTATTCGAGAGCATAGTCATATGTAGATAATGCAGAAAGCCACCTATGGCCAGTGGCATCCAACTTAGCTGAGGTCTGCACATAGGTCAAAGGATTATTGTCAGTTTTACTAGTATTTTAGCCCCATACAAGTACTCTCATGGAATTCAACAATAGCCCACTTCAAAAGCTAGGAACTCTAACTTATGTACAGGATAGTTCTTTTCGGATGGGGTCAGGCTTCTACTGGCAAAGGCCACTGGTCTCAGGCCATTCTCGTGCTCTTGGTACAACACAGCCACACCCTTGCAATAGCATCAGTGTGCAGGACGTAAGGTTTTCTTGGATCGGCATAGGCCAGCACTGGAGCATCATGGAGTTGATATATGATCTCATGAAAAGCAGTCTCACAATCAGGAGTCCAGCGGGCCCCAAATACTTCACTCGGATGAAAATACACTCTTTCAGTCTTGAGGGATGCTGACTTTTGGTATTTTTTGTGGGTTGGGGGATACCCTTGAGTAAGGTTAAGTAAAGGGCGGATCACCTTGAATAGTCCTTGATGAAGCGACCGATAATCAACCACAGAATCCCAGGAATCTTTGCAGTTCTTTTAGATTTTTGGGCTGTGGCCAGGTGGTCAAGGCCTCAACTTTACTTGGGTCGGTCTCTATTCCCTCGGTGGATACTATGTGTCCCACATACTTTACTGATGTTTGAAAAAATTGACACTTATCAATGGACAGTTTAAGGCCAAAGTCCTCCAGTCGGTCCAATACCTTAAATAATCTGCTCTCATGTTCCTCCAGTGAGCTGCCAAACACAATAACATCATCTAGGTATACCAGGCACTCTAGTAAGTTCATGTCCCCACTGACGCTCCATCAATCGTTGAAAAGTGGCTGGGGCACCTGAAATCATTTGAGGCATCCTCATGAATTCATAGAAGGCTGACGGACAGATAAAGGCTGTCTTTTCCACGGTCCTCTGGGGCCATCGGGATCTGATAGTACCCACTGCGGAGATCCAGCACAGAGAACCACTTGCTCCCGCTAGGCAGTCCAAAGCATCCTGAATGCGGGGCATTGTGTACTGATCGAGGATAGTCCGCCGTTTAAGGTGCGAGAATCCACACATCCTTACTGTTCCATTCTTTTTCCTCACTACTACACAATGGGGGGAAGCATAAGGGCTTCTGGATTCTTGTATTACACCAGCAGCTAACATCTCTTGCAGATGCCGCCTCACATCATCTATGTCAGCAGGTGCCAGGCGTCGAGACCTTCTCCGAAATGGTCTTCGTCATGCAGCCGGATATTGTGCTCAGCTCCTTGCACGCATCCTACATCCCATTCCTTTAAAGAAAACACCTGGTCTCTCTGGGCAAGCTTCTCTCACGATCTTCACTTTCCATTCAGCTGGCAAGCGGAGTCGCGAAATCAAACAAGTCAGGCGTTACTCTGTCATTCTTCCTTGAACTCTTGCTGCTGGTAGCACTGCAGTGTCTGCACAATGCACATTAGCCAGGATGCAACCTCTGTTTACTCGAATGTCTCTTTTCAGACACATTATGAACTTGGACCATTACCCTTCTGGCATAAGCATGGGCTCTAGCGGGCAAAATACATAGGCTTGACCAGCAGTCCCTCTGGCAATTTTCCATCGCCTGGTGCATCCAACATTAATATTTTATTCTTAACATCCTTTCTGATATGGACCTCTCCTGTAAGGTACACTGGGCATTTGGCGCCAGGATCAGAACTCAGGATCCTTCTTCCATACAATTCGACCGGTTCCTCTGGTTCTGTTTTTCAGCATCTCTGTGCCTCATAGGCCTTCTTAATTAAAGCGGAACTCTTAAAGCTCTACTAGTCTTTGACCCTGTTTTCATAACACAACTGTGCCAGCCTTCCGAACATATGAGCATTTGTTCCAATCAACAAGGGACACCATCATACAGTCCAGTGGGGGACACACTAAGGCTAGGGTCTCTACTTGTTCGGCCACTCCAGCCACGGAGGTGGGGTAAAGCCAAATTGGATATACCGGAATAGGGGTAGGCCTTCTCTCACTTAACCCCCATACATGCAGTCCTTCTAATGGTTGTAAGTGCGCCTGACAAATGCTTCTGATACCAATCTTGGAACATAATTGTCACTTGGGAGCCACTGTCTAATATAGCTCTTGTAGACACTCCGTCTCACCTTTACAGTGGTCTCCATGGAGGGACCCACTATTCTGGACCAGTCTGGAGAGGCGGTAGTGGGGCCTGGGCAACTGACCTTGCCACAAAGGACGTGAATTAGCATTTTGGTGCCCTCACTGGGATCATGTCGTGCACCTCTTAACCACTGATTTCTTCTCCAGCTCTCCTTGTAGCCTATATGCAACTTTGTCAGTGTCTTTTGGGGACTGGCATTTCCCTTTTCATGTGCCCATCTTTCCCATGAATTATAGCAAAATACTTTCTGGAGTTTGAGCTGGCCGAGGCGCCACACTGGGAGCCAGGCGGGGTATTACTAACTGGAAACCTGGTGCCATCTCTGTCTGCGGCGTGATAAGCATTTGGAGACATCTCGTCAGTTTCTCCACTTCCATGGTCAAGGAATCGAGTTCGAGCTGTTATCAGCAGGAGATACATGGGTGGGTACCCCCACCCCATAGCAGATGCAGTCGGATATAGGTCAGGGTCGACTTGCAGTGCGGCTCTTATAAAGGACTGTTTTGAATTCCGGATCTCTCTCAACAGTTCAGCCCATTGTGACATATCTTTTTCTTGTCAGAGCACTCATTGACTGCCAACCTCTGCCCCTGAACTTCACTTGATGGGTCACCCTCAGTCACTCGAGGTCGTAGCCGCAGCTATTGGTGCAGGTCCCTCCCGAGGTCGTCTTTCTCCAACTCCTCAATTTCTCTCATTAACTCATCATAGGAGGTGGGGATTCCAGTCGATCTGCCAGGTGTAACTGAAGCACAGCAGTTCTGAAGGGGGCAGACTTAGGATCCTGTCCAGCCTGGTTCGGTCCAGTTCAATCGCTGGCAAACTACCTTTTCTGAGGCATTCTTGCAACAATTTTTCCAGCCGAGATACATACACAGACAACAACTCCCTTGGTACTGTGTGCATCTCTTACTCTCCACCATAGGTCCTCATCAGAATCTGGGCTCCATACACATTCTCCAAGGCCTCAAGATAGGCCTGTGCAGTCGCTTCAGGGTTACTGGCCGTTTAGCACGGATGGTAGCCAGGGCAGGACCTGGAGGCTCTCACTAACCCTCTTCGCTTTTTCACCTTCCAGGCATTGCCATTCTAGCACTTGGGGGCAAATAGTCTCATCCAGGTCTCCCAGTCATCCTCCCTTGGGGTGGGGAGGGTGCCAGAGAAGATCCTCAACCTCCGGTAAGAGTCGTGACTAATGGCAGGTGCAGAAATAGGGTCTGCATTGGTTCAGCCACCATTACGGGCACTGGAGCAGGAGAGGGTGTTGGGGGAGGAACACCCCCAGGTGGCAAGAATAGTTTCTTCAAGTCCTCCACAGTTTTCCCCTCTCCCAGCAACCATTCAGCAAATTTCTCCTCAAAAGTTTCAGATAGTGGTGGGGGCTGATTCCCCCCCGGGTCTTTACTGTCCTTAGTTATCACTCTCCAAGCAGTGAGGGCTCCCTCTGGGGTAATGGTCTGTGGCACTTTGGAGCTATCTATGGGATCCTTAAACTCTACTAGGGCCAGGAAAGTGTGGGTGAGCAGATTAGCATGCCGACCCACCACCACAGGGTTTTGTAAACCTTCCACCTTGGAAAGTACTCCCTGCACAGTGTCCGTATTGATACCCAGAGGGATGTCCAGGATAAGCATAGCATTTTGGGGGTCGATCTCCTCCCCAGTACACCACTCCACCAGCCGGTGCACAGCCACTTCTGTCGGGGTACCCATTTTTTTCTTAACAGTGGTTCGTAAATATGGCCACTAGAGGACACACAATCCCAGCGGTGAGCCTCCAAGATGTAACCCCTAGATGGCGCTATCCCAGGGGCTACTACCCCTGCCTGATTTGCCACTAACAGGTTGAGGGGCCTGGATCCAATGGTGGTGCCTCCACCCAGAGGTCAGGGTTGCAATAGTTAAACTAACTTGGTCACAGCCCTCTGGGACACTGCAACCCCCTTTCTTCCCACTAGTGGCCCACACAATATATCAAATTACCTTCACGTGTATACACTTACCCCCAGGTCTGGTTCCGGCACTGGGACCTCCTGTGAAATGAGATACAGTGCAACAATCACAGTACAGTACTTTAACATAGACAAATACCTCAGGCAGTATAACTTTGCTGAAACAAGCAGCTCTGATTTATTTAGGGGATATAACAAGGACAGGGAAATCAGGTTAATTGGCTTATCACTCTAATAATCTACCTAAGGCTCTGTGCACAGGCCTATCCCTATCAGTTACTGTCCCGGTACCCAAGCCTAGTGGCTAGTCCAAACCGTGGCAGCTGGTAGGGGCCCTTTCACCAGAGAAAAGGAGAATTAAACAGTCAGCAGTACAGTAATTCCATTTGGATTTAATGTGGCAATTCAACAGGGAGCAACCCTGAATTAGTACTCACGACCTCCAAATAAGATAGGGTCCTTCAATGTCAGCAGGGCTCACTTGAGGTACACAAACCTCTTACACATCCATATAAAGAAAGTACTATACCAGGCAGGCTGCATCTGTATCCCGATCGTAATTACTGCACAATACCGGAGAACACACAGCAGATTCAGTTCCTGACAGACCGAGTGCAATTTTCAGCAATTCTTCCAGTCTTCTACAGGGTGAGCCTGGTTTCTACTCTTCAGAGATCCTTTGATTCTTTTCACAGGACAGATTCAGTCCTAACAAGCTGTTACACAAGCTGCAGACCGGAACTCTGGGCCTTACACACGTTTTTGACTAAAACTGCACACTGAAAAGCACAGGGCTCCTTCCTTCTTCACTGCAAAGCTCAACTGAACTCCAACTGAGCAAACGGGCACTTCTTTGAGTTCCTCCCAGTTCTTGACTGGATTGGCTGTCACTCACAATAGACTGCTGCTGTTGGTCCAAAAGGCACTGAAGTCTAAACTACATCTCCCAGAGTCACTGCCCATACAATCCTCTTGTGGCTGGCTCAGATTATGAGTCAAGTTCTGATTCGTCCAAGGCATCATTTTAGAGCTAGCTTACCCCACACTGATTGGTCCAGTTCAGCAGTTCAAAACTAGAATGGGGAACTAGCAGACACAGTTCTGACTGCAAAGAAAGCAGGTTAGACAAACTGTAATTTCATTATTACTCTAAATAATTTCTGGCAAACAGTTACATCTTTCAGATAGGTTCCTTTGCACTCCTAGTGACTGCAAAATGAAGTGAATTGGCAGCAGCTTGAGTGGTACTCAATCAAAGAAACACACAGTCCCCCATACAAACTAATTATGTCTGCAAGCAGACGGCTCTTAAGAGACAGTACCAGAGGTTCTAAAACACTCACTGATAAATGGCTTAAAGGCCAAACACCATTCAGGCTTGGAGCATTCAAGCAAGCTCCTGGAAGTCTTTTGGGAACCCCCATTTGCAGGGGGGTTACATATCTATCTATCTACAGTATCTATCTGTCTATCTGTATAAAACACAAGAAAAACTTGGGCTTTCACCACCAGATTGAATGCTGACACTGTTAAAGAATAAAAATGATTTTATCACTCCTGGACTCTTTCACAAAAGCCTTTGAGAAAGGGTCCAGGATTATAGTGACGCGATAGCGCCAGTATACTTAGGGTGAAAGGTAACTTCTATGTTAAACCCAAATTTTTGAACCTCAATAACGTTGAAACTGTTCTACAGAGTTGCATAAAATGTAACATGTATACCCTTTAGAGCTGGATCTCTTGATATGTCAAATTTTGTGTGACACCATTTTGTGGTTTCTGAGATACAGAGTGTTGAAACAAACAAAACGTGTGTTTTTTTGTCATTTCTTTGTCCACCTGGATGTCAGAAACTACTTTAGGTTGTGGTCTGAAATTTCAGGGTAGGAAGCCTTTGTCTCACAGTTGTACCTTTTGAAGGTTTGGTGAAAAAATATTAATCTATTAAAAAAGTTATTACATTGTTAATTTTCCTATTATTTCCTAAGAGAAAAGTTATGTATCAGGCACAAAATATTTGAATTTTTGCACAAATGATACTTTGCACAAAAAAATCCCTTTTTTGCAAAGAAGGGGGGTATTTTGTGTGAATTTCACATTGGTTTGATCACAGGAGCTCTGTTGTGTCCACCATTTTGTTTCGCCCTTAGTGAGGACCAACAAATGTTGAAAATATTTAAAAAAAAGAATGTATTATAAGAAACATCAGAATTTAGCTAAACAGGACCTATTTAGCTACATTCTGAAGTTTTTTGTTCCGTTTTGTTTTTGTGGCCCAAAACATTTTACTGATCTCCCAAAATCTCAGGTGTCAGCTTAAGGAGAGGCCACTTGTCTCCTATTCTCAGTATGAGAAGAGCAATATTTTTATGACTTCAGCAGCTGCATCTGGAACTCATGCTGCCAGCTGCAGAGTCAAGTTTGAGCCACTCCTTTTCCCCGTGTCTAGTGGCACCTCCCATTTTTGTTGCCCTGGTGTGTAGTGGCACCCCCCACCCCCCACCTTCCCATTACTATTCTTTTATTTAGCCCCCCCAGCAGTGTGGGACACTGGGAGCCCACTCCCATTGTCTCAAGTTACATTACTCCACCCTGAAATAATGTGGGACATGGGGGAGCCCACTTCCAGTGCCCCCATAAACCTGTTGGAAAAGAAAACAGTCCCCCAATGTCTTTATAAATGTGCTGTCATCTTCTGTGCACTGGGACTAGATCACTATTCTGACTGAACTGGTTATATCACTTTCGTAACTGCATCATGTGTGACAAAAGCTATAGCTATTTTTCACACATGCTGTAGTTTAGAAAATGACATATCTAGATTCACATAGTATGTTAAGTAAAGAAAAAACATTGTAATAGCTAGGCTTCTTGGATGGTATAGAGGGTAAAGGACAGAGCTGTGGATCCAGGACTGAGGGTCCTGGGTTCGAAACTCGCATCTCCATATTCTATCTACACCTACAATGAAGGAAAAAAAATAATAAAAACACTAGTTCTGAACCCAGGACCCTCAGGTCCATAGTCTTGTGCCCATCCCTCAACACTATTGGAGAAGCATGATTTGAAGTGTGCTTTTTCTCCACTTAACAATGGTGTGGGTGTTTGTCTGCAAGTAGATGGTAAACGTTCAACTGTATGGTATGTTTTTTTTTTTTGCACATACCAACCTTTTGAATATTCACCATGTACAAGTGGCCAAGCATTAGCATCATTGACAGCCCAAGGGCTGCAGTTGGATGCTACTCTCCACCCTGCAAGAGTGTAGGACACTGGTGAAGCCACTCTCGGTGTCCTAAAACATATATCAACCTCTCCATGGTGTGGGACACTGGGGATCCCACTCCCAGTTTCTTGAACATGTGTCTCCCACCCTCCAGTGGTGTGTGACACCGGGGAGCCCACTTCTAGTGTTCCGAGATGGCTTTATTTTCATAACCTGGAAAGAAGAAAAGCATCCCTGAATGCGTTTCTCATTTTTGTAAGTGATAAAAAAGGTCCCTCATCATACCTCCAAAACCTCAGTACTTTGCTGACATGGGGAACCCAATCCCTGCATCAGCACTACAGAACCTCACCTCTTTCCCACTGGTATGGGAAAACTGGGGAGACCAGTCTCTTTTTTACCTGAAAATCAGAAAACAGTCCCTCATTGTCCCCATTTTCTCCCTCCCCAACCCCCCCACTGAGGATCCACCACCCACACCCCTCTTACCCTATTCTTACCTCCATGGGTTGTCCACTGTCATCTTCTGTGGACTGGAACACGTCTGCACTTTTCAAAGCCAAACTGCAAACTGAGGAATCAAGCTACTGTAAGTGCCGTAAAATGTATTTCAGTGGTGTTTCCAACTTATGTTGATATCTTTGACATTTTTAGGTATACTTTCACCAAATTTTGAACATTGGCTTTTTGGGACTCCCCCTCATGAACACTGCCACTGTTGTTTTATTACTCAGACCCGTAAGGTGAATTTTGAGTCATTGCGTGAAATCACCTTTTGGGACCAATTAATGAAATGACAGTGCCAGAGTTTATGATGTGGCTACCCAAAAAGCCCTTGTTGAATATTTGGTGCAAAATTGCCAAAATTACATGCAGCTGTTGAAATTTTTCTACACGCATATGTAACTTTGACAATTTTTTTATATTTTCCCTCCAAATTTTCAACATAGACATTCTTTCACACCACCTCCTGGACAATTTAACTGTCTTTCCTCTCATCCTGCCTGAAATGTGTTTTTGTACCTGTGGCATGGAATAACATGGTCATTGTGTGAAATCAGCTTTTGGAACCAATTAATGAAATGATAGTGACAGTGTTAATGAAGTGGGGTCCAAAAAGTCCATGTTGAAAATTCAGTGAACAAATTCCTAAAAATGGCTGACTTATGCCGGTACATTTTAATTTTTTTTTTATTTATTTAGCTTTTGTTGACCGGGTAAGTGCACTAGACAAGTCCTGCCTATTTTCAGGCACGACCCGGGGGAGGGGGATACAGATGAATGCCAACTGACCTTGAACCACATTAAGCTGTTGGTGGTATTTTTAGTGAATGAGGGAAATTTGGCCAGGACACCGGGGAAATCCCCCTACTTCCTGCTTCCTGTGAGCAGGGGGGACCCATTTTCTGGTGGGACCAAGATGGCGGAGGAGGAGGATGTCTGCTTGGTGGGAGAGCTGGCCTCTGCTCCCACAGTGTGCAATGTGGAGGCTGACCCTTTGAATACTCAAGATATGGATTCTGATATGGAGTTTCACGATGCAGTGGTTCTTTGGGAGGATACAGCAGTTGATTTAAAAAAAAAATTCTCAAAGGACTGGGAGAAAGGAAATGCTTGAAAAGGAATCTTTGGATGCAAGGTTCAAATCCAGCTTGGAACCTGACGACATGGATGCACTTAATACCTGCAATATTGCTCTCCCTGAAACCGAGGTGTTTAAAACTGAGAAAAATACAGGACTGCACTTAAAAGAAAGCTCCGTGGAGCATGGTGAGTCTTTGCAACATTTTTTTATTATTTCGGAAGCCACTACTGAAACAGACAACCGGCTTTTACAATCTGCTTTACCCGCTTTAAAAAATGTACAGCAAAGTGATTCCCTCTCGCTACACAATCAGTGTGTTACGGGAGTAAGGGAGAAGCAAGCAGTTGAGCACTCTATGGACTTTGCAATTCGGCGTTCAGCCGCTCAGCCTGAGTTGTTAACTCTGCAGCAGGTAGAATCGGGGCTTGACAGCTGCAGCGTTGCTCCTAATAATAATATGGCTGACTCGGTTCAGTCGGGAGTCCTGGCAGGGCGAGACCACTCTCTTTATAGCCCAGCAGCTACGTGGGAAGTTCCTGAAGTAAAATTGACTGTTAGTAAAGCTGCTAACAGTACTATAGAGGTTAGTGAGTGCATTCAGCCCGCTATAGCTCCGACTGCCCTAACAATTGAAAAGCCAAAAACAGAGTCCCCAAAGGAAGTACAACAGACTTTGTCTGCATCAGAGCTAAAGCAGTCTGAGTCTGCATGGTTAGACAAATCAGCTGGATTCATTTTAAAAGCATGGGGCTCAGCATAATGTAGTTTATCAGTCCTCAGCTGTTTCCCAAACTGGAGTTACTGAATTCTTCTTTCAAAAAAAAGAAATATCTCTTATAAAATCTGGTCTACAAACACATAATGTTTCAGAGCTCTGGTCCCTGATAAAGCACTCAAAGGAGCAGGTTGGAAGCAAAATGCAGCAGGCATATGGAAGCCTGATCCTACTTGGGACTCTGATTATACCCTCTCACAGCATTCACCAGAGTGGAAACCGGACCTACAACAGCAAAAGCTGGAGCAAGATTTGCAGGACAATAAAACTGTTTAGAGGTAGAAAAACTTCCACTGAGAGCTACATCCTGGAGTCACAGATATCTTTACCTTCCTCATTGAATACAGATTTGGTAACACCCTGCAGGAGCCTATTGCTTCTTCTCACACGCCCTCTCCAACGGAATCCGTTCCTCAGAAACCACTTATGTCTGAATTATTTTCTAACACTAAAAGAAGCAGCACCTCCCGGAATGCAGTTCGTATTCGTTATAAAGGGGTTTGGAGGATCGACCAGATAGACACTACGTGGGAAAACCTTATTAAAAGAGTCCTTGCATTTACCCCAAAAGATGTGTATGCATTTATTAATATCTCTGGAGAGGATAATTTTGACATCAGTTTTAGGACACCACATGCATTGGACTTATTCTGGGATAGGTACAACCAGGTTAAATTCTCTCCTCTATGGACCCCTTCTTAGTGATTCCTTTAACTAAACCCCTGATAAAACATGTTACGGTCATGTTTAGAAACGAGGAGTTCATGTGGAAGATATATCATTTGGTTGTCCCTTAAGTGTGAAATTTTAAGTGGGCGGAACCTATCCTAGATTCTGAACAGTTTTGGACGGGAGGATGAAATACAAAACTAAACTGAGGCAATCTGAGACAGGGGTAGTCCATATTCCCAATTCCTTTCTATTAGGAAAAGACAGAGGGGTTTGTTTTTATAGTGGACAACCCGGGCTTGCTACAGATGTGGGCTAAAACACCTCTCAAGTGTTTGTGACCAACCACGCTAGACAACTGTGGGAGGTTGGACACACAACTATGTATTGTCACAATCAGCTCAAATGTGAGCTTTGTGAAGAATCTAGCCACTCTTTTCGGGTTTGCCCTTGGGCTGCAAAAATAAAACATCCTGTATAAATTCAGAGCTTTTAATTCAGCAAGCTCAGGATGCTGCACAATTTCCCCTCCTAGCTCACAACCCCTCTACCTGTTTCTTCTTCTCAAACCAAAGTTCAGACCCTTGGTGTAGTACCCCCATTGACAAATCCTTAGGAATAGCAGACAAGGTGGAACAAACTGTTTTGGTTATGGAAGTCATTAAAAATCAAGTATGGGCCCACCTGAGCTTTTGGATTCCCTGTGTGTTACTCTGAGGTTTCGGTGGAGACTTCTGAGGAAGCATCTAAGGCTTTAAATATTAGGCCTTCACTACAGCACGCAGATCATCTAGGCATTTGCATCCCAAACCCCCCTTACTCCTCCCATAGAGACTAGCAACTCTTATGCTGCATTGTTTACTCCTTGGGAGATACAGAGATGGAATTAGGAGATTCAGACTCCCAAAATCTTCCACTCGATCTCAGCCAGTGGATAACTATAAAGAAAAGAAAAAAAGAAGAAAAAATGATAAAGTAGTTCTTTTTTTATAAAGCTTAATGCAGTGGTCATGGGGCTCTTTGAACACTCATAGTTTGCTTAATATAGTTAAGAGGCAAGCCTTTTTCACTATATAAAAAACAAAATTTATCAGTATGTTTTTACAGGAAACCTGGATGTACTCAGCAGAACAACTCACTACTTTCAAACGGGATTGGGTGTGGGCCCTTCCTATTGGTCCTTTGGAACTGATACAGCAGATGGTATTGAGATTTTATTCAATACTTATTCCTTTAAACTTCATAATTTAGTAGATCTTATTCCAGGAGAGTCTTGATATTAGATGGAAATGGCATGATATATGCTATCGATTTATTAACATCTACAATCCACAGACAAAAGCTGGTAGAGTTTCTTGTTTAAAAGCTGTTCAACCCTACTTGGTGACATCAGTTAAGGTGCTTTGGGAGGTGACTTTAATTGCACAATTTCTGACTCACCTAATCAGAAGAAAAAGAAAATTTATTGTGATTCTCACATGCTAGCTAATATAGTTAAAATAGCAGGTTTATTTAACTGTATCTCCCTTTCCTCTCAAGGGCCAAGGTATTCATTTACAAAAGGAAATTGTTTTCCTAATAGACTACATGTTTGTCTCTCATAATGTACAACTGGATTCCTTTAAGATGATCCACTGTGAATTTTCTGATCATTTATTACTTTCTTGTAGTTCATTATCTACAGGTTCCCTGAACGTAGGCAGCTCAGGTGGAAACTGAATAACACTATGTTAGATATACCATATATACAGTCCGGGGTGAAACATATTCTAGCAGCCAGGTTGTCAGTGGCTTTTTATGAGGATTTAGGAGATTGGTGGTTAACAACTAAGTTCGAATTATGTAATTGGTTTAAAGGCAAGGGCAAAAACAAAAATTTTAAGTTTTTGAGATATTTGTCCCTTAGGCAACAACTGCAGAAACTTATGACAATTGCATATGTCTCTCACTTAGACTATTCAGACCAAATTAGTAAAATAAAGGAGGAAATGAGGAATTTCCAATATGATAGAGCAAAACCCTACAGGCTATTTTTCTAATAGCATAAAAATCCCCATTGGGGACCCTTTTGAAACCTGTAAAATCTGAAGGCTTCTTCTAATATTGATTCTTTGCAAAAACCTGATGGCTCTTTGGCCACCATGGTTGCTCAGCTCAGAGAAACAATTATTGGGCATTTTCGAACTCTAGACCCCCCCTCTCTTATTACAGAGGCAGAAATGCTTTCATATCTTAAAACATCTAAGCCCCCAGGTTAGCAGAAATCTCAACATTATTGGATCCAATTACACAAGAAGAAATAATAAAAGTAATTAGGAATTTGAAATTAAACATTTCACCGGGTAAGGATGGCCTTTCGAATAATCTGTATAAAGTTTTTTCAAAGGAATTGAGTCAATGCTTGTATATTTTATTCCAGTATTTTATGGAAACTGCTGTTTTCTTTCCCTCTTTTTCTGAGGGATTGCTGATTTACTTATTCAAATCTGGAGACAGACAAAATATTAAAAATTGGCGACCAATTACCCTCTTAAATTCAGATTATAAAATCTTCACCAGTATTTTGAATAATCGGTTAAAAAATTACGCCAGATGGGTAATTTCTCCTTACCAGTTTAGTGGGATACCTAATAGGCAAATTCAGACAGCCTTAATGATCATACGAAGTTATTGAACATCTTTTCTGAAGTGGGAGTCACGAATTGTATGATGGTCGCTGATTGGAAAAGGCTTTTGATAGGGTATATTTGCCTTTTTTATTTCTAACGTTAATACATTATGGAGTTCCATTGCACATTGTTAATATAATTAAAAAATTATATGAACATAATATTGTGTTCCCCTTCGTGCAAGGTCAGACGGCAAAATGTTTTCAGTTACATACTGGAGTTCATCAAGGTTGCCCTCTTAGCCCCCTACTCTATATCTTTTCTTTGGATCCCCTTTAACTACTGTTCCATTGTGGCCAGGTATTTCTGATGGTACAGTTAAGGACAAACATCTTCTGGCACAGGCCTATACAGATGATTTGATTGTATATTTCATGAATCATTCATATGTGCACATTTTTTGACCGCATTTGAGGCTTTTGAAAGTTCGAATGCAAAATAAATATGCACAAAACAAGGTTATTTATCAGACAACAGGTCATAAGGAAGCGGTGCAGGGTGGTATCCATTTTCCAGAACTCCCTTAAAGTTTTGGGCATACATTTTGGCCCCAGAACATACCAGTTGAAAATTGGGATATAGCCCTACAAACAGTGGAGAATAAAGTCAATAGATGGAAAAGTGGAAATTGTCCAAACTGAAACACATACATGTTATCAAACAGTTTCTTTTACCATGTGTTCAGTATGTAGCTATGATTTTCCGCTCCCAGTGCATCTAGAAACTAAACTGTATGGTTTATTCTTTCAAATGGTTTGGGGTAATAGATTAAACTTAAAAGCTATACATATTTAAGTAAAAACAAGGAGGTCTTGGGATGGTGGATCCAGTGATTTTTGCTCACTCTTTATTCATTATGTGTTCAGTGAAAAGTGGCTTACGATTAGAAGCAGGAGTGGGATAAATGGATGTCCAGATCATTGGACAAATACTTTAGAAATTGGCTTTCTTTGGCTCCAAAATAAATCCTCATTTATATTCCACAGTATTTTAGACCAGCTGCACAAAAATTATATAAATGGAAAATAGAGAGAGACAATTCTGAGTAATAGCATGAAAGAATTTTATCAGGTGGTAATGGCAAATTTACTTCCTTTAGAGCCATGTTTTAAATTGCCCTTCTTCTTTGAATCCTAAAGTATTGGCCCAACTTAACTGTCGCAGATTGCCTCAAATGCAATGGGAAACACAGTGGCTAATATTCTATGGCCGTTTAAATGTTAGGGGTAATGCCAAGTACAAAGCCATTGAAGAAAGGAAGTGTCCTTACTTGGATTGTATAAATACTGAGGAATCGATGGAGCATTTTCTTTTACACTGTTCCTATGCAAAGGGTTTGTGGGTTTATTTGGCGGCACTTTGGGGTTTTAAGTGGCTGAATTTTCTTACATATCAAATCTTGGTTTTAGGGTTTATCCAGAGACTCTTTCTGATTTTCATGAAGAAACACTGTCATTATTTTTGGATGTTTACGTTATTATTTATGGCAGGCAAGGTGTCAGTGGGTAATATATCAAAGAAAAATGCCTTATTTTGTTTAGCATTTTGGTTTCACAGGAACTCTCAAGTTTACGCTCAGGATGCTCGAAGGACAGTACAGACTCAGTTACTAAAAATGTGGAAAGGGTTTTTCATTTTATTAAGTTCAAATAATGTATAAAAATAATCTGATAATTACTCTGATTATTGTATAAGTTTGTTAGATTAAGTTTTGGCTCTTACTTTGTATAATTGATTACACTGAGTTGTTCTAATTATGTTTAATAATACAATAAAACTCCCTACTCTTTTCGATAAGTGCCATGGGATCTTTAACATCCATCTGAACTACCACCAATCCAGGCAGATGGGACCTCAGTTTAACGTCTCATCCGAAAGACGGCACCTCAGAAGTGCAGCACCCCTCTCATGCTGCACTACAGTGTCAGTACTGGGATATTAACCCAAGTGCCAGATGTGAGAACTGAACCCACAGCCCTCTGATCTCCCGGCCTCAGAGGCGAGTGTGCTACCTACTGAGCCACTGACACTAAATCATTAGGGTTCACAAACCCAAGGCACACTCCCAATGCCTGTTGGTGTCTGCAGGTTGGGGGTGGGGCACTGACATTGAAATATTTCTATGCATGCTTGTAACTTTGGCAATTTTTTATATTTTGACTCATAATTTTCAACAAAGCCATTTTTGTCACTACCTCATGAACAGTACAACTGTCATTTCACAAAGTTTGTCCAAAATGTGTTTTCACACCTCTGGTGTGGAATGGCATTGCAGTTGTGCAGAATTATGTTTTGGTATTGATTTTAACATTTTCTCTACTGGGTACATGTGCTGGGATAATAAGATGGCTATGCTGATAATTTTGTCATACGTCTGTGAAGGGATAGGTGCACAGGGACTGAAGGACCTTGTGCTCCCACAGTAAAATAAGGAAAATCCCTGAGCATGGCTGAACAGGGCCCAAAGGGACCTGCTTTCCCTCTGTGGCATAAGGACAATTGTGGAGGGTGGGAACACAGGGCCCAGAGTGCCCTGCACTCCAACAGGGAAATAAGGATACAAGTAAACTGTTTGAAAATGTAAAAGAATTCATTGCCAAAAACGTTGTCAATGCATAAGTTACGATGTTTACTAAAATGACAAAAGCAGGGGAATGAGGCTTTAGGGTTTCCAACCCTAATGCCCCACCCCCAACCTGCAGACACCAACAGGCATTGGGGGTGTGCCTTGGGTTAGTGAACCCTAATGATCATCCCATTCTCCTATACTGTACCCATCTGAGCTTATTTATTTATGGAATGGGGTAGCCGTTAGGGTCCATGACCCCAAGGCACACCCCTAATGCCTGTCAGTGTCTGCTGGGTGGGGAGTTAGGGTTGGAAACTGTAACACTTCATTTCTCTGCTTCTGTTGCTTACACCCTAACCGATGCATTAATGAAGTCTCTCTCTCTCTCTCTATATATATATATATATATATATATGTATATATATATATATATATATATATATATATATACACACAGAGGTGCAATAGCACCCCTATTGTTAGGGCTGAGTAGACAGTTCAATGTTAAACTCAAAATTGTGCACTTTAATAACTTTGTAACCGTCTGATGGATTTGCACAAAAGTTGGTAAGCATAGTCCTGTGTGGCAGGTCTTGTGATTTGACAAGTTTCATTCCAGTCAAATGTGCAGTGTCTGAGTTATGGACTGGTGAAAAAAACATGTTTTAGCTGATGGGCTTTGCTGGGATTTTTCTTTGAACTTGCCTACAGCCCAGAGGGTTTGGTTATTTGGTCTGAAATTTTCAGGGTAGAAAGAGCCTACCCCACAAATGGGCCTTTTGCAAGTCTAGTGTAAAAAGCATAAGTAGTTTTCAAGTTACTGCAATTTAAAATTAAAAAAAAACTGTTTCTGCTCATGCTCAGTAAGCACTTCAAGATAGCTGTGTGAAACGAAGTAGGAATCCTGCTCCATATGAAGAAATTTCTACTTCATATGGTCACTATGGGTCAATGTCAACTCGCTCCCGTCTATTCGCTCCGCGTCAACTCGCTCCCGACAACTTGCTCCCGACTCAGTTAGCTCCTGTACTACACGCTCCTGTCAGTTTCGCTCCCATTACAGAATTTCTCTGTAATACTTGGGCTAAAAAAGAATTAATATACCTTGGGAACCATCTTTTTATGGATCAGGACAATCCCCCCCCTGAAATGCAACAACAGCAATCGGAGTATGCGCCTTTATTGAAAATTCTGAAAGAGCGGGGAATCTGTTTTCAGACTCCATACCCTGTGTGCCTTCGAATCCATGAGGAGGATGGTCCTAAACTGTACATAACCGCTGAAAGCCACCTGGAGTGCCATGAAGGAGAAGGGTTTGCCTGTGCCAGATCTTTAATGTGTCACCCTCAGAAGTACTGAAGCAAGCACCAACACTTTTGAAATAACAGGTCTGCACCGAGGATAATGCACCTTCAGAGCTGCAGGCATTTTATTTTGAAAGCACTCTCTGGGATGAACATTTGCTCAGTTTGTCTTCCTAGACTTACTTTATTGAAAATTCTGAAGGAGCGGGGAATCCATTTTCAGACTCCAAACCCAGTGTACATTTGCTCAGTTTGTCTTCCTAGACTTACTGTGCCTCAGAAGTCTGAGCTCCCTTGCAAGACTTAGCCCATTACTATGTGTCCTACTATTTCATTACTGAATATTGATCTTTTGGTTTTATAACTATCGTTATAAAAATGGACAGTTTCTGTTTTCATAGGGGCGACTGCATATCTACCAACACCAATGATTTTCCCTTTTGCTTTCAGGAGTGAAAAGACACAGAGCAAAAGGAAGTAGGGGGTGAAAACGACAGGAGCATACTGTTGGGAGCAGATTTTCAGGGAACGAATTGTCAGGAGCGAATTGACGCGCTCCCGGTCACTATCTTGTTTTCAGTTATGCCCCCCAAAACAAATTTGAAAACCTCTCTGAATTATATTCTTGGGAGGATCCAACACATGTAGCTTGCTTGTTGGGACCCCCTTTGTTGCATTCTGTATTTTACCAGAGGAAATATGTCAGAACATTTTTTTTTCTTAAATTCTAGGTTGCATCCATCCAGTATGACGCAGGATCCTACTTTGAATGCTGAGCTATGCTATAGAATCCTAAGTCTGAGCTGAAAATCCTGAAAATATGACGTTTATACCTACATCGAGGTCCTCAATCCCCAAGTCAGCACTAAACACCCCACACCAGTAAGAGACACTGGAGAGTCCACTCCCAGTGTCTCCTGCCCCCACTCTTACATTTCCCACAATGGGGTGCCCAATCTCCAAGTTGGCAGTCCCTCCCCAAATGGGACACTGAGCAGCCCACTCCCAGGGTCCCCAGCAATATTATACCCCCACCACCACCAGTACTGATACTGGGGAGCCCACTCCCAGTGTCAAAAAATATTTTAATAACTATTCTGTAAAAAAGAAAATAGTCCCCCAACATCTTTTGTTTTTAATCCTGTAAAAAAGAAAATTGTCCCTTGTCATCTCCCTGTCCCCTCTACCCCATCCCCAGCCTCCCTCTGCTCACCCAGCTCCTCGCACCTCCCTTACCCCATACTTACCTCCAGAGATTGGTGGCTGCAATCTTCTCTGGATCGGGACACATCTGCACTCCTTAAAGGCAAACTGCAAAGTGAGGAATATTGGTAAGCACTGTATAATGGCTGTCAATGAAGTTTTCAACTTATGTTGATGTCTCAATAATTTTTTGAGATTTTTGCGCCACATTTTCAACATGAGGTTTTTGGGATCCCACCTCATGAACAATGTTGCTGTCATCTCGTTACTCATTTTTAAAAGGTAATTTCATGGTCACTGGGCAGAATCACCTTTTAGGACCAAATAACAGTGTCAGTGTTCATGAGTGGGGATCCCAAAAAGCCCATGTTGAAATGTTGCTGCAAAAAATCAAAACAAATGGCTGTGTTATGAGTGTGCATTGTACAGATGCTGCGCACGCTTGTAACTTTGACAGGTTTTAAAATTTTCACTCCAGATTTTCAACATTGCAATTATTTCACACCTCCCCATGAACAGTACAGCTATCATTTTTCACATCCTCCCTGAAATGTGTTTTCGCACCTGTGGCATGGAATGGCATGGTCGCTGTGCAAAATTAACTTTCGGTATGGATTAATGAAATCACAGTGCCAGTGTTCATGAGGATGGTGTCCCCAAAAGGTCATGTTGAAAATGCGGTGAGAAAATGTGTGAAAATGCCTGAGTTAAGTGCGTCCATTGAATTTATTCTACTCATGCACATAACTTTGGTACTTTCAATATTTTGCTGCCAAATTTTCAACATAGCCATTTTTTTCACACTACCTTATGAACAGTATAGCTGTAATTTTCTACATCCTGCCCGAAATGTGTTTTAGTGACTATAGAGCAGAATGACATTGCAGTTGTGCATAATTACGTTTTGTCTTGCATTTCACAATTTTTATGTACCAGCATACATGAGGTGGGTTAATAAGATGGCTATGCTGACAATTTGGTCACTGTTGTTTGCCACATGGAAGTGCAGGGCCTTCCACACCTACATACATATGCAGAGCTATGGAGGAATTGAAGCACAGGGTCCTTTGGACCTTGCGCTCCCCCAGTATAATAAGGATACTATTATACTATCTCAAAAAGAAGGGAAATTCATCTCAAAAACTCTGTTAATTCATCAGTTAGGGTTTCTATTACAGCAACTGAAGTCAAGAAATTTGAACTTAGGGTTATCAAACCTACCACCCAACCCCCATTCTTCCACCCTCCACACACCAACAGGCATCGGGGTGTGCCTTGCAGTTGTCGACCATAACTCTCACCCCATTATTTTATACTGTACCATATTTATTTATTTATTGAGTACTATGATTGCAGTACAAATATCTTTGAACCAGTGGTTCTTTTACAAAGGTTCTCTGTCAGAATACAATTGTGGAAACAGCAGAAAGAATAACAAAAATAATACAGATAGAGAATTAACATCATAGCTCACTAACAGTGAATTCAACTGGTTACAGGCATCAAATTACAATAAAACATCAAATTGAGCATTGACCCAAATGTGGAGGACACAGAGGACAGGTGAAGTAAGAAATATAGATTGGGAGTGGGAGGTTTGGACAATGTGTGCAAGGATGCAATAGGCATTAGAAATATAGATTGGGAATGGAACATTTGGACAAAGTGTGTCGGGAAGTGATAGGCACTAGCAAGAAGGAATAAAAAGAGTTGCGCAAAAAAGAGAAGAGAGGAGAAGGAGAAAAGGGCAGTCAAAACTATGACATTATCATGCTACGTGCCATAGAAATGCAAAGCGGATTTGTGGAGGGGTAAAGGCAGGAAGGTGGAGGAGACTAAGGAAGAAGCTGGAACCATGGGAGGGTGGAGGCAGGAGGTAAACTGCAGAGCAGAAGAGGTACTAGAGGGAGAGATGGGGAAAAAGGGGATGGAGGTGGTAAGAGTGGTGGTAAACAGTGGAAAAGATAGGAGTGAGGTGCCATAGGTGTGATGTCCTGTCAGTAAGGAGAGGGGTTGGAGGAAGTGGTTCAGGGAGGGGAAATGTACTGTAGAAGCAACATGGGCCAACGCGGTGAAGGGAAGACCATCACACTTATTGGGTACAGTCACACTTGTTAAGATTTGTGAGGTAATGGTGCAGTATGCATTTGTACAGTCCAAGCTTATTCACATTGCAGACTTCAGGAGGAAGACCATTTACTAGGGTAGGTGCCCTAGTATAGATGGCCCATTGAGCCTGGGAGGTACAACAGAAAGGAACAAGGTAAGTAGGTTTGAGAGTGCTACATATGAGATGTGTGTTAGGAGAAGGTTGCATAATGGCATGCGTCATAGGAGAGGTGAGGCAAAAGCAAGGAGGCAAGTCTGGTAAGCTATTCTACTATGAAGACTTGAGCCAGTTAGAGTGTTTGTAGAGACTGCAGGTATGTGTAAGCTTATCTTCTCCTGTGACAAGTCTACAGCACTTGTTCAGGGCCATCCTGATTCTTTTTAGAGACGTATCAGTTGGAGAGCCATCAAAAACTAGCCCATAATCAATTATGGACAGGGTAGAGCTAGTCACAGCTGCGTGCATAGTTTCATTAGTCAGGCAGTGGCAATGATGTTGGAGAACCTCCGATCTTGAATTAATGGCTTTGGGAATGTTGTGAACATGTGAGTTGTGGGAGAGTTTACAGTCAGAAGTAATGCCAAGATATTTAGACTCCTGTACTTGATCAAGTGGTTGATGTTGCTTATTTAGGATGGTTAGTTGGGCAGTTCTAAATTTGCTGTGAAACTTTTTGAACAACATGGCCTTGTTTTTTTATAATTCACCAGCAGTTTATGCTGTTCAAACCAAGACTCAGCAAGACTGAACTTAGACTGAAGATTCTGGGAGAGGGGGAAGGGTCTGTGTGGGTAGAAAAAATAACTGCATCATTAGCATAAAGTAGCATTTTATTGTCACATGTAGATGGAAGGTTGTTAATGAAGAGACTGAAAAGAAGTGGGCCAAGAATGGATCCCTGTGGAACTCTAGAGCGTACAAGGAGGCTACAGGAGAGGGTGTCAGCAATTTTAACTTGTTGGCTCCTGCCCATGAGGTAGCTTTCAAACCATGTAGTAACATCATTTGAAAGACCAAGGGCTAAGAGTGAGTTCAACAGAAGCTGATGATTCACGGTATCAAAGGACTTTGTTAGGTCTATGTACACCTCGCCCAGTAAGTGTCCTGTGTCCAGGGCCTTGTCTATTTGGCAAGTAAATTCAAGCAGGACAGTGGTCATGCTATGGGCTTTTCTAAAGTCATGTTGCTGCAAACACTGTAGAGTAAATTTATCTAGGTGTTCAGTTAGTTTGTCCTCCAATAAATGCTCCAGTGCCTTGGAGAGCGGAGGGAGGATAGTGATGGGATGGTAATTGGAATGCAGGGACCTATCACCACTTTTGTGCATGGGTGTGACATTAGTAGATTTCCAGAGTTGGGGAACTGTCTGAGAGAGTGCAAGAGATTTAATAGTTTAGTAAGGGGAAGTAAGACAGCATCAAGGGAGAGAGAAAGGAATTTAAGATCCAGGGTGTCACTGCTGAATCTGGATTTACTTAGTGCCTTTTGAAGGTACTGCCTGGATTCAGCAAGGGACACTCTTGTAAGTAGAAAGGAATGGTAGTTTGGGGGGGGGTCAGCTTTACCATTGCGGCCAGGCAGGCTGGAGTGATTGAAGAAGTTTGGGGGAAGGACACCACTGAGATCTGTAAAAGCAAAATTAAAGATGTCAGCAATCTGTTTGTGATCCTGGATGACAGCGCCATTAACCTCAAGCATGTTGGGGAAGGATTTGTTGGGTTTCCCTGTTAGACTTTTGATTCTGTCCCAGAAGGATTTGCTGTTACTGCAAACATTTGTAAGCTCATGTTTGAAATATTGTTGCTTGGCTATGCATATTGCCAGGGTACACTGATTCCTAGCAGTTTTATAACATTGCAGGTTGTGCTGGTGCCCAGATGTCATAGATTATCCAGGGATTATCCCTGTTCTTCATCATGGTGATTATCTCAGGGGTAATCCAGGGGTTGGTGAAGGATCTAAGCTTTATTTTCTTATAACAGGGAAAAGTTGTTGCATACTTCATTAAACTGGGAATTGAAACACTTAAGGGCCTGGTAGATGCAGTGCAAAAAGACAAGGGGAGACCAGTTGATCTGTGTTAGAGCAGCGAGGAATTGTAGAAGATTTCCTTTTTTTAGGATTCTTTGTTGGCAGAATGCGGCCTTAGACTTGGGTATCCTATTCGTCCGTTGGCAGATAACTGGGGAATGATCACTAAGTGAGTCCAGTAGTACATCAGTATTAGTGATTCTGTTAGGGTTGGTGGTAAGGATCGGATCCAGCAGTGAGCTGCAACCAGTCCTATAATAAATCCTTGTGGTGGTGGGAACCAATTGGTTGATATGTAAGGCAGCTAAGGTATCCTTATATTGGTCAGCTTCAGGTGCTAGCTAGTTCACATTGAAGTCCCAGCATAACAATTGTCTCACCACAGTAGGGTTGGTTGTCGAGGAAGTCAGTGATCATTTGGAAGCTGGAGGCTTGTGTGCATGAAGGGATGTATACATACATGACAGTGGGAGATACACCTTGCAGGCCAAGGATTATTTTAACTGCAAGCATTTGACAACTGTTGGTTGAGGAGGAAAGAGGGAGGACATGTCTTTTAAGATTATCCCTCAGTTATATGGCACAGCCACCTCCTCACTAACTGATGCAGTCAAGCCAAAAAAGATGTAGCCAGGGATAGATACAAAATTATAAGGAACCTTAAGGGAGAGCCAAGTTCATTTAGGGCACCCAGTCTTGAAGGTCATCGAGCTTGAGCAGCAAACTACAGATATTGATGTATGCAAGTAGGAGGGACCCTGGCCAGCAGGGTAGAAAGTCAGTAGATTTGTGAGGACCTGCGTTTGGGTGAACATTCCCAGCAAGAAGTAAGATGAGCAAGGCAATCCTTGCAAGATAGTGGGCTAGGAGCTTTGAAGCTTTACACTGTCTCCTACTGGTGTTTTTTGCTTTAAAGGAATATTAACACATGGGGTGAGGAATTGAAAAAGAAGGGGGATTCCAGAAGTGTGTGGTAGTAGTTCAGGTTACTAACTGGGGGAGGGGGGGCACATACTTGAATGGGGAAGTATGTGTTGTATTAAGGGGTAGAGTACTCTTGGGAATACCTCTGCACAGGGGGCTGTGTGAGCACAGAGTGGATGCAGCTATGTCACCATAGTTAGGTGAAGTGAACAAGGTGAGAAATAGGAATATTGACATGTTGTAGGGCTAATAGTGTGGGGGAGGAAGTAGTCATCTCGTGCACTATCCATAGCGGGAGTGAGGACTTGGATGTTTTTGGTTTGATAGGCTGGGGCAAACCTATTGAATTGGGTATGAAGGAAATGACATGTAAATGAGGAGAGATGCTATCCAAGCACAGGCAGTGATAACAGTGATAAACACAGCACTGTCACTGTCAAGATCAATGTTCATGGACAGAAAGAGACACAGCCAAAGCTGTAGTCAATAGAAGATGTGAAGTACAGAGAGGGAGGAGCACACATGTATTTCATAGAGGCTGGGGGCTGGGATAGGTAAGTGGGAGAAATTTATGAGCAGGTCAGAATAGCTTAGGGACAACAATTTTGTAGCCAAGGACAGGGGAGAAGAAGCTGGGTTGTGAGGTACCCCAGTCTGCAGCAGGTCTGGCAGTCAGACAGCCCAATCAGGAGCCATGACTGGAAGAGCTGCACCAATCAGTTGAGAGGAGAGAAAAGGCACCCGGAGTTCAAATACCTAGCAGCAGTAGCAGTAGTACCTGGTTAGGTGGCCGGTAAGCAGTTTCAGGAGCTGGGCTGCAGAGGATGGTAGCGAGTGGCGGCCACAGGTCTGGCCGTTATGATCCACACTTTTTCATTGGATGTGCCCACTCAGGGCAGTGAGCATAAGGAAGGAGAGAGAGAGAAACAAGCTAAGTTTTAAAGTAAGGAGAAGCAGGGGGTGGAGGACAGGTGGCAGACTGTCAACTAGGGGGGCTAGTAGGAGAGAACAAAGGGATAAGTGGGGAGGTAAGTGGCAGGGTGGGAGTTTATGAAGAACAATAGAGGGGAGTTAAGTGGTAAAGAAGTGGTTGGGCAATGGTGGGGGCCACGGTCACGTAAACTAGGTAGAGACAGACCAATGGTTGAGTTAAAGGAATAAAATTAAAAACTACAGAGGAGCTAGGGATAAGGGGTTTGAGGGAAGAGTATTAGAGGGAAAGTTAGGCGGTAGTAATGGCAATCACAGTCTAAACAGTCTTAGGAGGTAAAACTGTAAATTGCTAGTCTAAACAATCTTAGGTAGTAAAATCAGTAAATTGCACAATAAACTACTATGTTGATATACGCTAAGCTTTTACTACAGAATTACATACTAAGACATTTGCTGCAGGCTAAGTTGAAAAGAAAAATAAAGCCACCAAAATTTATGAGCAGGTCAAAATAGCTTAGATACAACAATTTTGGAGCCAAGGATAAGAAGAGAAAGAGAGCAGAAGCCGGGTTGTGAGGCACTCCAATCCTCAGCAGGCCTGGCAGCCAGATATACTAATAAGGAGACAACACCAGGAGAGCCACACCAATCACTGGAGATGAGAGGAGAGAAAAGGCACCTGGAGTATTTTTTCCCCAAACAATCCAAAGGCACACCCTTGGCACACACCCCTGCATCCCTAAAAATGTCAGAGAAAAAAAAAACATTATACGTCTGCTGTAGATGAGGTTCATTTTTGGCTTTTTGACCACTTTATATGTCAAAAACCATAACAGCTGCCATCACAAAACTTTACACATCTTGAGACACTGGCAACATGACAGCACATACCAATTTGGGGGGCAATTGTATTGAAAAATGCCAAAGTTATTAAGGTGCAAAAATATAGATTTAATATTAAAAGGCAGTACCAATCCTAACTAGAAGGGCACTATCATGACCCTATAATATATTATAGGGGTACAATTGTACCCCTATAGTGAGGGTTGAGTAGGCACTTTAATGTTAAACCTGACAATTTTGTACGTTAATAAGTTTGCAACCATTCAACATATTTGCACAGAATTTGGTAATGTGTGCTTCTGTGGGGTAGATCTCTTGATGTACCAAGTCTTGTGTTGGCCAGATTGGTGGATTTCTCACTTTGCATTGTAAAAAAAAGCTAAAATATTTCGGCTGTTTTTTCCTCATTGTGCTGCTGCCAAACTGTTTGGAATTTTTGACTGGCATTTTTAGGGTAGACAGAGCTTGACCAAATAAATAAGCCAGTATTGGTTTGGTGAAAAAAATATTAATCCTTTCCAAAGTTGCTCAATTTTGAAATGGCAGGTTCTCAGCATGCTCAGTGCAGTCTTTTGGATAGCTGCATTGAATGAAAAAGGATTTTGGTTTGACAAAAAAGGTTTTGACAGTTCATGAAAAAGGATCCATAGAATCTTTTTTGTGAGAAAAAAAATTCCTTTTTTGTCAGCTGCCATCTTGTTTTGTTTTTTAGCCCAAACAATCATAACTCTGCCCAGGGATTTCATCTGCAGACATCCAAGTGCGCATCTTGTTCATCAGGATGTCCTTTATTGTTGTATTCCTTTACTTTTATTTTATGTGGCCTCAGAATGCTTATTTTAATATTTTAAAATTGTTTTCCGTGGTTCGCTTCTGATCCTTTTTTGTCATGACAAAAAAGGATTTTGACAGCTCACAAAAAATAATTTATCTGATGAAAGAGGATTAGTAGCAGGACCATCTTGTCAGAGAATCCAAATCCTCTTTCATGATGATAACAAAGGATTTTGTCCTGTGGGACCTGCATGAATAAAAAAGATTGTATCTGATGTTGTTTGCTCAGGGAGCAGGTGGGAAATATGGCTGACAACTCCAAGGAAGACCCCACTGCTGATTTGCCAAGACTCTGGAGAGCTGTGTTCATGAGGTGATGATAAAACATGGCTATGTTGAAAACCTTGTGTAAAAATATATTACCAAAGTTATGAGCAAGCCTAGGGCCAGATTTTCAAATTCTGTCCAAAAGGTGATTTGCAAAGTGACCATGAAATTGCAATTTGGGCACAGATTTACAAAATTCCTCCACAGCAGGTCATGAGGTGGGATCTCAAAAAGACCATGTTGAAAAATTGGGGTCAAAATATATAAACATGGCAAAGTTATGAATCAAAGTTCAAGCCCCATTGAAATACATTAAACTGCACTTATCTGATTTTCTCATTTCTCAGTTGATGGTTCCAGCAGCAAGATGTGTCGTCAGTCAGAGCATGGATCTACACTGTGGGACATGTTCAGGTGAGTGAGGGTGTGTGGGGGATGTTGGATGGAGGGTGTTGAATGGGAAGTCAGGGTGGGGTGTGTGGGGGGTCTGATTGGGAAGAGAACATTTTCTTTTTTATAAGATAAAAAAATCATAAAGGGATGGTTTTCTTTATTTCAGGGGCTATTCCTACAGAGGAAATTGGGCACCCCAGTATTGAGCTAATGTTGGGCAGCACTGGGGCTGGGAAACCCATTGCTGCCATGTACATAGGGGGAATGGTGTTGTGCAATCTGGAGGGGAGGGGGGTCAAGATATATGGTACATTGGGTGGGTACCCCAGTCTACTTATATATTAAAATTTATATAAGCATTGGGAAAGATAGGCAGGATACCTGGGTGGAGGAGAGTGAAAGAAGTGGTACTAGCATTGGGCACCCCAGTCCACTGAATATATCACTGAATAGGTAACTAGATGGACAGACAGACAGGTAGATAGATAGATAGATAGATAGATAGATAGATAGATAGATAGATAGATAGATAGATAGATAGATGATACATTCATACATACATACATACATACATAAATTTGTTTGTTTTTACCATGATGTGCCTTTATACTGTATGTAATGAATTCCTGGTCATCCCTGAAAAAAGGAGTCTTACTCTCAATGGGCCTACCCATTCAACAACATTTGAGAAGTAATTAAATACATACATAAACAAATGAATGCATACATGCATAGATACATAAATAAATAAGATAGTCAGCCCCAGAGGAGGACTACAGCAAAGCAAAAATCATTTTTTTCCCATTAGTCATTACCTCTTCTGTGGAAAGTAGCAAAATACTTGCAGCAGCAGAGGAAAAATGACCTGAAAATAAATAGTGAATTGTGACTAGTGAGTACTGTACTGTATTTATAATATGTACTGTTATTTGTTTTCATTTGTTTATATTATGAATTGATTTTAACAAGTGCAACTGCAATAAATTATTTTTTACATAACATGACCAGCATTTTATGTTCATTCATTCCTTAACCACAGTAACACTAGGGGAAAAAAAGCCAAACTAGTGTAACTGGTTAAACGCACCAACAAAGGCAACCTGGTGTAATTGGTTAAATGCACCAAAACTGGTGTAACTGGTTAAATGCACCCAAAAAGCCAAATTAGAATAACTGGTTAAATGCACTAAAAAAGCCAAACTAGTGCCTGGGCAACTAGGAGCATGGGCAACAAGGTCCCAGACTTGTTAGCGGTCATGACAGATGAGGGCCTAGACTTGGTGGGAATAAAGGAAACATGGCCTCACAAAGGTCAGGACTAGGACTTAAACATCCTAGGGTATACACTATTTAGGAAAGACAGGGTGGACAGGAGAGGAGGAAGTATAAGGAAACACAGAAGGATCGGGACAGACAATTGTACCAGTTAAAGCAGAAGGAAGCGGGTAAGGCAGTCAGAATAGCAAGGGCCCAAACCTAGGAAAAGATAGCCAACTCAGTTAAGAAGGGGGATAAAACCTTTAATAGGTACATTAGGGAGCAAAGAAAGACTAAGGCAAGTATACTGAGGCTGTACAAAGAGGAAGCTGGTTGGGCAGAAAGCGACAGTGAAAATGCAGGGATACTGAAAGAATACTTCTGCTCAGTATTCACAATGGAAAAGCAGTTGGAAATACCTAATCCAGTCAATAGAAGCACTCTGGATAGGGGGGGTTGATATTAGTCATGTCACAGAAGAAAGGGTTCTGAAAGAACTCTTAAAACTGAAGGTGGATAAAGCAATGGGGCCTGATGGGATTCACCCCAGAATTTTAAAAGAACTAAGGGAAGAACTAGTAACACCACTGACTACACTTTTTAATAAATCATTGGATGATGGGGTGGTATCTGAGGACTGGAGGAGGGTGGATGTGATTCCCCCTTCACAAAAGTGGGAGCAAGACAGAGGCAGGAAACTACAGACCTGTCAGTTTGACCTCAGTGGTAGGGAAAATGATGGAATCACTTCTGAAGGAAAGAATTGTTGTGTACCTTGTGGCCAGTGGGGCAGAGGACCCAAGGCAGCATGGAGTCACAGCGGGAGGGTCATGTATGACAAATCTAATTGATTTCTTTGACTGGGTGACCAAAGCAGTAGACCAGGGAGGGGCTGTGGACATGGCCTACCTAGACTTTAGCAAGGCATAGACACAGTCCCGCACAAAAGATTAATAAACAAATTAGCCAGGCTGGGAGTGGGTCCTAGGGTGGTAGCCTGGGTAAAACACTGGTTGGACAACAGGACACAGTGGGTAATAGTAAATGAAGTCCACAGTGAAGAAAGGAGGGTTACTAGTGGGGGCACTGCAGGGTTCAATACTGGGGCCGGTGCTTTTTAATGTCTTTATAAGTGACATTGCAGAAGGACTGGAAGGGAAAGTATGTCTCTTTGCAGATGACACAAAGATCTGCAACAGAGTCGATACACAAGGTGGGGTGGAAAGGATGAAAAGGGACTTGGCAAGGTTGGAGGAATGGTCAAATTTATGGCAGCTTAGATTCACTGCAAAGAAGTGCAAAGTGATGCACCTGGGAAACAAAAACCCAGGGGAAGAGTACACAATGGGGGTGAGATACTGACAACAACAAAAATGAAAAGGGATCTGGGAGTAGTCATATCAGACTACCTAAAGGTGGGCCAGTAATGTGAGAAGGCAGTAAGGAGGGCTGCGGGGATACTGGGATGTATAGGGAGAGGCATCATCAGTAGAAAACAAGAAGTTGTTGGCCCTCTGTACAGACAGTTGGTAAGATCACATCTGGAGTACTGTGTACAGTTCTGGAGACCCAATCTCCGCAAAGACATAAACAAGGTGGAGGCTGTCCAGAGGAAGACAACCAAAATGATGCAGGGTCTGCATCAGAAGACATATGAAGAAAGACTAAAGGAACTAAAGATGTATAGCCTCAAGAAAAGGAGGGAGGGGGGGACATGATAGAAACTTTCAAATACCTCAAGGGAATCAGCAAAGTCCAAGAGGGTAGCATCTTTCAGAAAAAGAGATGTGCAAAAACAAGGGGCACAATTTAAAGATGGGGGGGACAGCTCAGAGATAATGTGAGGAAGTACTTCTTCACAGAGAGGGTTGTGGATACATGGAACAGCCTTCCTGAGGAGGTCGTAGAGTCAAGTACAGTGGGGGAATTCAAGAATACATGGGACAGACATAAGGCAATTCTAGTGGTGGGAAGGAGGAAGTAGGTTGTTGGTTAATTAGGATCTGCAGCTTATCTGTTAGGTAAGGAAATGGGCAGACTAGATGAGCCAAGCGGTCCTTATCTGCCATCAAATTCTGTTTCTATGTTTCTATCTAGCACTATATGTGAGGGTAGGGATCCCGGCATCAGTCATGCAAGGTAGGTGGTGCAAAGTCGAGGCACTGTGGATATCATTAAGCACAGAAAAGAGAGAGATGATGCGCACAGGTGTGGTATACAGACCACCTGGGCAATCTGAAGTGGTGCATGACCAGATGACAGAAGAGATGCTTCTGATGGTGGCTATGGGGGAGCTGCTGTTGATGGGTGATCTCAACTTGCCGGATGTGGAGTGAATGACTATGTCTATAGCTTCAGCCAGAAGCAGAGCAATCATAGACTCCCTCCAGATTGCCCACCTCAGGCAGCTGGTCAAGAAAAACCAGGGAAGGCACAGTGCTGGACCTGGTGCTCACCAATGGAAGCAGGGCAGGGAGGGTATCAGTGGGCAAACACCTAGGCTCCAGCAACCATGGCACAGTGTGGTTCATGGTGCACACATTGGCCTCACACCACCAGACCAAGGTGACAGTTCTAGATTTCAAGCATGCAAATTTTGACAGGATGAGAGAACACTCCCACCAGGAAATTGCTGGCTTGGGGGAGTGCAGAGGGGTGGAAAACCTATGGGCCACAATAAAAGGAGTCATAGTGAGGGCCACTGACCACTGCTGTAAAAGGGTAAGTAAAAGCAGAAAGAAAAGGAGGCTTCTATGGTTCAGCAGGGAAGTGATGGGCAGCATTAAGGCAAAGAGGAGAGCTTTCAGGCTATACAAATTATCACAGAGTGAACCAGACCAGGTGGAATACCTGGAAAAACAGAGAAAGTCGGGGAGAGTGGTTAGACAGGCAAAGGCAAGCATGGAAGAGAAGATCGCCAAGGCAGCAAAGAAGGGAGACAAGACCTTCTTCAGGTATATAAGTGAGCAGAGAAGAGGGGAAAGAGGTCTACCTAGCCTGCTAGCAGAGCCTGGGGAGAGGGTGGAAGGGGATAGGGAGAAGGCTGAAATGCTCAGCAGTCACTTCAGCACTGTATTTACAAAGTATGGAGTTATGGGAGGGGAAAATCTCCAGGTCAGCTGAAAAAGAGGGGGATGGGATGGAGGTGCTCCCCCTTCCGGGAAGATGAGATCTTACGGGAACTCAAGAACCTAAAGGTGGACAAGGCCATGGGGCCTGATGGGGTCCACCCTAGACTGCTGAGGGAGTTGAGAGAGAAGCTGGCAGCTACTTGACCACTCCGTTCAACAAATCCCTACACTCGGGGGAAATCCCGCTGGACTGGAAGAGTACTGATATTCTGCCCCTGCACAAGGGAGGGGGGAGGCATGACATGAACAACTACAGGCCATTAAGTCTAACTTCTGTAGTTAGCAAGCTCATGGAAAGACTGCTCAAGGACAGAATCAGCAGCTACTTGGAAGCAAAAATGGCCTCCTTGATCCCAGGCAGCTCGGCTTTCCCAAGGGCTGGTCTTGCCAGATGCATCTGGTCAGTTTTTTGACTGGGTCACTATGGTAGTGGATTGGGGGGGTGGTCAGTGGATGTGGCCTACCTGGACTTCAGGAATGCATTCGGTATGCTGCCGCATGGAAGGCTACTGTACAAAATGGAGTGCCTGGGTCTGGGGAGGGGATGTCACAAGGTGGGTGAGAAACTGTCTGGAGGGCAGGAAGCAGAGGGTACTAGTCAACAAGGTGTCTTCGGGTGTCATAGCGGTCACTAGTGGTGTCCCACAGGGGTCTGTACTGGGACCCCTGCTTTTCAACATCTTCTTTGGGGACATAGCAGAGGGGCTGTGGGGTGGAGTGAGCCTGTTTGCAGACAATGTCAAGATCTGCAATAGGGTGGACATGCAGGATAGGGCCAAGATGATGCAGAGGGACCTATGGAAAATGGAGGGAATGGGCCAGAAGGTGGAAGTTATCATTCAACATGGTTAAATGCAAAATCGTGCACCTAAGCAAAAAAAACGAGACAGCAGAATACAGCCTGGGGGCAAAATAACTTGCAGTGACCACTGAGGAAAGAGACCTGGGCATTAACATCTCACAGGACTTAAAGGTGGCTGGGCAGTGTGGGAGGGCAGTGGCAACAGCCATTAGAATGATGGGTTGTATTGGGAGGGGGATCACTAGCTGGAAGAAAGAGGTCCTGGTCCCCTTTTACATCCAGCTGGTCAGGTCACACCTGGAGTATGGGGTTCAGTTCTGGAGGACATACTTAAAAAAGGATGTGGAAAGGGTAGAGAGGATACAGAGGAGGGCTACCAAAATGGTGTGGAGCCTCAACCATCTGCAGTATGAGGAGAGACTGGCAGCCATAGGCATCTACTCCCTGGAACAGAGGAGGGAGTGGGAGGACATGATAGAGACCTTTAAGTACTTAAAAGGGATCAACAAAGTGCCTACAGATTACCTATTCCAACTGAAGGGGTGTCCCAGGAAGAGGGGCCATGATCTCCAGTTTGAGGGTGGGAAGTTCAGGGGGAAATATCAGGAAATACTTCTTCAATGAGAGGGTGGTGGATGCCTGGAATGGACTGCCAAGAGAGGTGGTGGGAGAGAACACAATGGGAGCATTCAAGAGGGCATGGGACAGGTAAAAAGGGTTGTTGAAGAGTGAGTGTGAGGGGTCCACAGCAAGCCTAGCGGTTGATGGACAAATGGACAGACTGGATGGGCTTGGCAGTCCCCTTCTGCCGTCATGTTCCTATGTTCCTAGTGTAACTAGTTAAATGCACCAAAAAAGCCAAACTAGTAGAGCTGGTTAAATGCACTAAAAAAGCCAAACTAGTGTAACTAATTAAATGCACCAAAAAAGCCAAACTAGTACAGCTGGTTAAATGCACCAAAAAAAAAAAGCCAAACTAGTGTAACTGGTTAAATGTACAATTGTGCCTTATTCTCCTTTATCTGTATTCATCTCCATGTAAAATTTGCTTGACAAATGCATATTTTGTAATTGCAAATTCTGCCAAAGTACACAATCTGAGTGCCTCTTTTGGGAGCAATCTTGTGTTAAGTGTACATTGGCAGAGTCAAGCTAATTGCTCCATCACCCTTCCCGAGGTGTTAATCCCTGGCATGACTTAACTCAGTTTATCCCTCTATGTTCTCAATTATAAAACAGGCATCCAAAATAAAGAAATCTCATTGATCAAAACATATTGTGTGACTGTGAATGAAATCTGTTCCATGAACAGTCATCCTGGTCCTAAACCACATTACACAATTAGCAAATCAGTCCTCCTACAACCAAAACTATCTTCCAAAATTCCCCCTAGACCAGAATTGATCTTCCATCTCAAACATGGCTGCTACTTTTACACTGTAAAAAACCTTCAACTGCACCCTAAAAATAAAACTACCTTAAACAGAAAATAAATTATAAGGTCTACATTATTATAAAATAAATAGTATCTGTGGCTCAGCAGATTGCACACTTGCTTCTGAGGCTGGAAGATCAAAAGGCTATGGGTTCTATCCCCACTCCATGCCCTTGGGTTAAATCCTAATACTGACACTGTAGTGCAGCATGAGAGGGGTGCTGCACTCCTGAGGTGCCGTTTTTCAGATGAGGCATTCAACCAAGGTCCCATCTGCCTTTTCTGGTGGTAGTTCAGGTGGACGTTAAAGATCCCATGGCACTTCTTGAAAAGAGTAAGGGAAATTGTTATTAACATTCAAAAACCAAATACATAGAAAATCAACATATACAGAGAATCTCATATTACTTCATACATGTTTCCAAATCAAGTGTTTCATGCTACAAAAAATTACATTCCAAACACTGAAATGAAAAAAAACATAATAACTAAAACATACCAACCCTCCTTATTCTTTCACCCTATGTCTCCAACTTAAAAGAACTGACTCAAACAGAAATTCATACTTCAGACTTCACATTACTATAAGTACTGTTTACATATTTACAAATTTATCCTGGAATACCCAAGTTTCACCTTACCATATTTTTTGCTGTTCTTACGTGTTAACCCACCCACTCTAACATAGAAACATAGAATGTGACGGCAGATAAGGACCGCTTGGCCCACCTAGTCTGCCCATTTTCCTACCTAATAGATAAGCTGCAGATTCTAATTAACCAACAGCTTACTTCCTCCTACCCCCCACTAGGACTGCCTTATGTCAGTCCCATGCATTCTTGAATTCCTCCACTGTTCTTGACTCCACGACCTCCTCAGGGAGGCTGTTCCATGCATCCACAACCCCCTCTGTGAAAAAATACTTCCTCACATTACCTCTACGCCGTCCCCCCTCTATCTTCAAATTATGCCCCCTTGTTCTTGCACATCTCTTTTTCTGAAAGATGCCACCCTCTTGGACTTTGTTGATTCCCTTGACGCACTTGAAAGTTTCTATCATGTCCCCTCTCTCCCTCCTTTCCTCAAGGGTATACATATTAAGCTCCTTTAGTCTTTCTTTGTATGTCTTCTGGTGCAGACTCTGCACCATTTTGGTTGCCCTCCTCTGGACAGCCTCCACTCTGTCTATGTCTTTGCGGAGATGGGGTCTCCAGAACTGCACACAGTACTCCATATACAGGCCAATATACCATATACCATGCTTTTTTTCCTGACAGTTTGGTAATTATCCTATCACTAGTACTTCATAGGTCATATCCTTAAAGATGTCCTCATTCCATAATGCTGCTAAATCCACACAAAAACTTTGCACATATGCGCAGTCTAAAAAAAGATGCCTCATGGTTTCTATTTGTTCAACACACTGTTTCTCACCACATACCCATTCTTCCTTCTGTTTGTGCATTTGATTCCCTTTTACATTAAGCTTTTGATGCCTGCTTAACTATATTACATCCTGCATTTTCAATGGTATTCTAGGCTCTATCATATGTTCTAGTAACATGTCCCAGTTTATCTCAGGTGGAACCTTAAAAAACGGTTCTTCCAAATAATATTTTTCTACAATCAGCTTATAAAACTGTATCATTATTTAAACACCAACGTAGCTAAATTTTCCAATGTCTTATATATTTGTAAGGTATTTGTAATCCTAGACTTGATAAATAAAAAAATAAAAATATTTTAGAGTAGTTTGTATGTACATAGGAAGCCTTTTTTCAGAAACATGCCACTTACCCCTTCCCCATGCTGTAAGAAATTCTGTTCCCCATAATTGCATGCATTCCTTCCCATTCCTTCTGTCTCTATCACCATAGGCCTTATATTACTATAAAAACATTACTAAATAGAAACACCAAAGGCTGTAGCATGTTTAATCCTCCTGCCTTCCAGACCCTATATGTGTGTGCCCTCTTGACTGGGTTTAGCCTACTTCTCCAAAGTAGGAGGAAAAAAAGGCCCATTACTTTAGTATGCATACCATACGGCAGAGGGTATACATGTGAAATACAAAAAAACAAGCATTTGTCAATGCTGAATGTTGTCTTGCTGACATTAACATTGGTAGTGCAGGAGTTAGACAGATGCACAAAAGGAATGGCAGTGAAGAACATAAGTGACGCCAACCCCACACCACCCTGAAGAGACTGACAGGCACGGAAGTGTGTCTTTGGGTGTCAGCCATAACCCTCATGCGATTTTACCTCACCCTAGTCTGCAGAGTCTGACAAGTATCGTATTCTGCCTTGGTGTCCTCGGGCCTTACGCTCACCCATCTGGAAATATGTTGAGATGGGTGCAGTATAGGAGAATGGGGTGAACTTTGGGGCTGAAGAGTGCAAGGCACAGTTTGATGCCTGTCAGTGGCTGCAGGGTGGGGTGAGGGTGAAATGGCATGAGCATTAGAACTGACAATCTAAAGTCACACCCCTGATGCCGGTTAGTCTCTACAGGGTGGGACGTTATGCTTAGAAACCCTAACACCCCGGGCATTTGTTGGTATTTGCACTCCAAATTTTCAACATGGGATTTTTCTCACCCTACCTCATGAAAGCATTTGGGACCTTTGCTCATAAACAGTGGCAGTCTGATTTTGTTAATCTGTCCTGAATGTTGATGTCCCACAGTGATTGTGCCGTTCTGCGCCAGTAGCTCAAAACAACATTTTGGGCAGGATGTGAGAAATGACAACTGCACTGTTCTTAAGGAGGTGTGCAAAAATGGTAATCTGGAAAATCTGGAGTGAAAATATTAAAAATTCTCCAAGTTATGAGTGTGCATGGAAACTGCACAATGCATGATCATAACACAGCCATTCTGTGGAATTTCTCACCAAATTTTCAACATAGGCATTTTTGGGACCTCCACTCATGAACACTGTCACAGTGATTTTCTTAATCTGTCCCGAACATTGATTTCCTACACCGTCCGGGCCATTGTGCACTGCATGTGCAAATCCACATTTCACACAGCATATGAAAAATAACAACTGTACTGTTCTTAAGGAGGTGTGCAAAAATTACAATGTTGAAAATCTGGAGTGAAAATATTAACAATTCTCAAACTTACGAGTGTGCGTGGAAACTGCTCAACGCACACTCATTAAATAGGCATTTTTGTGGAATTTTGTCACCAGATTTTCAATATATGCATTTTGGGACCTCCACTCATGGACCGTGTCACTGTGATTTTCTTAATCTGTCGAGAACATTGATTTCGCACACTGACCATGCCATTGTGTGCCACATGTGCGAAAACACATTTTGGATAGGATTTGTGAAAAATGACAGCTGTACTACTCATAAGGAGGTGTGGTAAAATGGCAATGTTGAAAATCTGGAGTGAAAATATAAAAAATTCTCAAAGTTATGAGTGTGCATAGGAACTGCTCAACACATGCTCGTAACACAGTAATTTTTGGGAATTTTTCCACCAAATTTGCAACATAGGGTTTTTGGGAGCCTACCTCATGAACTGTGACACTGTCATTTCATTAATTGGTCCCAAAAGGTGGTTCTGCATAGTGACCGCAAAATGACCTTTTGGAACCAAATAACAAAATGACAGTGACTGAGTTCATGAGGTTGGGTCCCAAGAACCCCATGTTGAGAATTTGGTGAAAATATTCCCTAAAATGGCTGTGATATCCACCAAAGTTGAAAAAACCCTATTTATGCCATTATACAGCTTACCAGCATTTCTTCAGTTCGTGGTCGGCTTTGAAGAGTGCAGATATATTCCAGTCACCAAAGATCATTGAGCCAACCTCAGAGGTAGAGTATGAGGTGATGGGGGGTGTGGGAAGGTGAAGTGCATGAGGGGTGGGTGCTGGTTGGGGAGCCTGAAAGACCCATGAAGGACTGTTTTCTGTTTTTACAGGGAAAACAAAAAACAGCAACGTGGGATGCTTTGGGCATGTTGGGGTGGGATCCCAGCATGACGGCATACCTGGGTGTTTCTTTGAGGTGTGCTGGAGCCGATGGGGATTGGGCACCTGTCAGCCATACAGTGCTCTGGGGGGGGCATGAGCATGCTGGGGTGGGCTCCCAGCATGCCACCTGGCTTTTTGTTTGGGGGCACTAGAGCCGTGGGGGTTGAGCACCCCGTCCAGCTGCACTGTGCTTTTGGGGGCAGCATGAGCCGAGGGGATTGGGCACCCCCTCGGCACACAACAGATTTTTTTGGGGTGGACATTATGCTGACGGAGATTGGACTACTCCATCAGCAAACGAACTGGCATGGGCAAATGCTGACAGGGGGAATTGGGCACCCCGGACATTGGCTGTTATGGGGACTGCGAGAGGCAGATGGCTCTGCCATGTTTATTGAAATGTTACACCAGGGAAGGCATGCCCTGCAATGAGGGGGCACACCCTCATTGCAGCGGCTAAATCCTTCCAAGGTGGTGGCATGCTTTTGCACTGCTGTTACAGAAAGAGTACAATCTAATTCATGCCATGGATCCCAGTCTGAAAAAGCAGTGGTGCCACTGGCCACTACAGGGCCGCACCTCCAAAACCTGCTATTCCAAGTTACCACAACATGTTTCTTGCACATGTGCAAGACAACATAATGAGAGTTATTTAAGCCCTTACTTGGAAAACCCTTATTTTCTAGTAATTTTTCATGACTTCAAGGATTGCACTTTCTGATGAGCTTCCTCATAGGCCAGATCCCAATTCAGACTTTCTTTTTTTGTACCACAGTATATTACTAACATTTTAATATTCTCTTTTACCATGGGGATTGGAAAGTCTACCTCCATTGAGTCAGCTCCTAATCCTAACGCCTTACTTTTCTCTTTGTTAATTTTTATTCCAGTACTATCAGTCAGACTTTCTATTAGTTGTGCTACATTTCTACCTGATTCCAAATCTGCAAGTTTAAGTATACAATCATCTGCATATGCCCTGATTTTTTCGAATGGTACCCCTTCCTTGTTTCTTACTGGTCTAATATCCTCTGTTTCCTCTATTATTCTTAATACTGGATCCAATCCAAATACGTATAGCAAAGGGCTAATTGGACATCCTGGTCGAACTCCATTTTTTAAATATACAGGGATGTCAAGGTGCCCGTTGACAAGTGGCAATACCTAGGCTTCTGTATACAATGTTCACAATAAGGTAATAATCAGATCAGGAATACCATAATATTTTAAAACCGCCCATATATGTTCTTGTTTTACTGCATCAAATGCAGTCTCTTGATCCATTGTGAGGATATAACCTTCTAAGTTCATTTACTATCTCTCTAATGTATAGCAAATTTTGATTAATATTCCTATCTGGAATTGTACGTTTGTGCTGGAAGTATTAACATTTTTGATACCTTCGCTAGTCTTACTGTCAAAATTTTAGTCAATATTTTATAATCTGTGGACAATAAGCTCAACAGTCTCCAATTTTTAATATTCTGGAGTCTCCCTTTTCATAAAGAAAAATCATCCCTGTCCCATCCTTCAAAGCTGAAATAGCTACCTTTTGTGTCCCCTGTAGAACTATGTTATAAAGGTTCACCTGTTCTTTTGTTCCCTTAGTCATGGATTTCTTCAGCTTAGCCACTATTTTCTCTTTTTGGTACATACATTTTCTCTTTAATGTCATTAAGCTGATCCATATTTCTTCCTGTTAGTCTCATCTGAGTTAGTATTTTCAAATACTTAGCCCTTAACCCTAAATACTGTATATATTTACTTTTCGCCCTTTTATAGGTAATTGGGATTAACAGGTCTTCTAGTGCTCTTTTTCTGTCTTTCCACCACTCAATGGGACTATCATACATAAAGCTAATATATTGTCTGATTTCTGAAAATTCTTGAATACTTTCCTTTTGTATTTCTTCCTGTAATAGTTCAATATTCATTTTCCAGCATCCTTGTCCAATGGAAATTTTATGTTGTTGACCTATAGTGACCTGTATTGCCATGTGGTCTGAAGTTTTTAGTGGTATAACTGTGATTGAATTTCTTGCAATTCTCTCCGACATAAACCAAAACTCTATCCTAGTGGATAACTTCCCTTTAAAGAAACTATGTTCCGGGGAAATCATCAGTGTGTCATAAATATCCCTTAACCTAATTCATTCCAAAATATTACATAAGGTATATGTATCAGTAAATACGTTATCTGTTTTCCTCCCCCAGACCCTTTGACTAAGCTCGCAGTTGAAAACCACCCCCCATGATATCAGTTTGGATGTGTGTAGGAAGGAAACAATTACTTTAAATAAGGAAGACTTTTCAGCCTTTGATTGAGGCGCATAGATACTTATTAGCCTATAAGAAAGATCATGTAGGATAACATCTATCAAAAAGGCTCTACCTGGACATATATCTAATACCTTCAATATAGTCACCTTAATCACTGCAAACATGATTCCTAAACCCATGCATTGTTCTTATCCCATTGACCACAAGGAGGGGCCCAACCTCCAATCTCTTTGTGCAGCCACTGTTTCTGATAAGGTATGGATCCTCTTATCCTGTAAAAAAAAATATCTGACCCTTTCCTGGCACCAGACATCCAAAGGTGATGTTTCTTTTTTCCTGAGCTTAACGCTATTCACATTTGCAGTATTGATGGTGATTGCCCCTTCCATGAATAAAATTATAAATATAAATAAATATCATGAGTCATGCATTTCACTTTTGTTTCTTTCTTTTTTTCAGCTTAGGCTTGTCATCCAGCACTGGTTCCAGTGCATTTTCAGGTTGCGAGGAAGTAACTTATGATATATCCACTCACCCCACATCTTCTTCCTCCAGTTCCATTAATACATCATATGAGTTTCATATGGCTATATTTTCAGATTCTTTGTTCAAGGTCTGAGGTGCCACAAGTTTTTTTGTGGCTTTAGACCTTGTCACCCTCTTGGAAGTGGGGTAATTTATTGTTTCTGGAGGTGGCATGTTGTTCATAGTGCTCTGTCCTCCTGAAATGGATACTTAATATACTGAAAACCTTAAGATCACTTCCATGGGGGGTGGTTCTGCACTCTTTCCACTGAAGACTGCTCCTCAGTCACCTCCTGTTCATTTCTTACAGGCTCAGAGGCCTGTTCTCTAGTACATATTTCAGGCATGGGGTCATAATGTCTCAGGACATGTCTGTACGCATGGCAAGATGCGCTGCCAATACAGCACGATTCTTGTCATGCGGCATATCTCTCCCGAACCCCCCCCAATATAGATTCTCAAATCTGGGGGGGATTCAAGATGGGGAGTGCACAAAGTTTAAAAAAAAAATAAGTTTCTGGGACTGGAAACCAAACCCGGTCCCAGAAGCACTGCCCATGTTCCCTGCTGCTGTAGCTCAGTCTGTTGAGCCACAGCAGCTGGTCAGCAGAACCCACTCCCAGCAGAGGTCTTATCCTCTGCCTGGGATTGTGAGAATGGTGCAATATTGTGTACAGCAGTAAACATGGTATTGCACCATTTGCTCACTGGTGCAGCACTGTACTGGGCTAGCCATTATGTGGTATGCTATTAAACGTGCATCATTATGACCAAGTACCATATTTTCATAGGTGGGGAGCAGGGGATTCAGGCAGATGCACCTCTACCGACTCCTGCTCAGGGGTTTCTTTTCCAAGCTGAGCCACTGTCTGTGGCATGGGATCTGCTGGATTTATCTGCATCATCAGCTCATGTATCCTAATTTTTTCTTTTTGGGCCATGGCCACATAAACATCTGGCTCTGCATGCAGAGCTTGAACCAGATTGTTGTGTGAAGCTCAAGAACAGTTACAGAAAGTGTGCCCTTGATCCTCACACAGACTGCATTTGAATGGATGCTGACATTGAGCACCACTATGGCCCATTTCTCCACATAACCCACACTTTTGCTTTTTGCAAACATAACTGAGATGCCCCACATCCCCACACTTGTAGCAGGATCACAACTGTCCAGGTAAAAGATTACCCCTCTATCTCTCCCCAAAAAGAAAGTTCAGAAGATGCTTTATTACTCCATTTTCTTGTTTTAAGGTGACCTTATATTTCCAGCCCCCTGTCCATAAATGCTTCTTGTCCAAAATGGGTTCCAGATACCCATTTACTGCACAGTGTTGCTTTAACCAATACGTTATGTCTGCTAAATTTACTCCTATATTCCTGAAGAGTACTGCCATTTTTTTAACATAGATTTTGTCAGGGGAATAGCAAAAAATGGCTTCCATAATGAAATGTTTTTGAGCATCTGATACTGCTTCCAGAAACTTTCAAATCCAGCAGGGTGCTTAAAACTGATGTCATAGCTGGCCCGGTCATACTGAGGGTTGAGGTGCTGGATGCCACACCAGTGACCCGGGTTCGGGACCGTACTCAGGTGGTCGGTGGGTCTGCAGGTCAGAAGGTTGGCAGGGGAGGATCAAGATCGAGCATCTGCAGATTGCTCTCCTGATCTTGGGGAGGGCTGTGGAAATCCACTATGCTATAGTGGCCCCTGGGGATGCCTAGGGGCCCTACATGCCGGTGTGCATCTGGGAGGAGCACAGTGGACATCGGCACACTGTGCCTGGACATCTTTGCACATCCATGCTCCAGGGGACACAATCAGGAGGAAAATGACTGGGTGCGACCTTGCAGCTTGATGGTTGCACCCTGCCTCACTGGGAGGACTCTCGTGGAATCTCACTGGGGGAACCGGGGCTAGTCCGGCTGGGCAGGGTACAAGGATGCCCTCCAGTGGACTGGTGATGGCCATACCAGATCCCCCATCATGTGAGTGAGCCTGGTGCTCTCCCAGCTGGCAGGGCCGGTGGCTGGATGCCCCTGCCAATAGTCGCTGCAGTAAGACGGAAAAAAGAGATGTGATAAAAAAAAAAAAACTGATGTCATATATGGAGTCTCCTGGCATATGTATTAATGCATATATCTTGTATGTATAATACATCATGCTGTTTTTTTAATAAGGCTCTACCAACAAAAAAGCCTATCAGGAATGTTTATATTTGAGGCATACTGCATTCCGTCTAGTAGCCAGTTCAGAGTCAGTCCTCACATTTCATTTTCAGGGAATAATCTTTCCCATACATTCATGCTCAACACTGAAGGCTTTGTTGTCTTGTCTCAATTGCCTCAGCCTGTGCTACTATCTCTTCCTTATTTTCAGGAGCAGAATTTTCTCCTTGCTCAGAAGGGGTTTCCTGCCCTTCTGTCAGAAGGGGGTGGGGAGTCATATCCTCTAACACCTTATCCAGAGGGAACTCCCCTTAAAGCTCTATTATACTGTTTAAGGCCAGATTTGGACTGGAGTCTAAGTTCACTTCCACTACTTCTATAGCACTTTTCTGCCTAGGAGTGATTTGGGACACAGGGGACTCAGAGATATTTTTATCCTGACTAGCACTTTCCTTTCCTGTCACAGTGGAAACACCTTTTCCAACTAAGGATTTGGAGAGATTTGCATCCCATCCAGGGCCTCAAAATTTTTGACCCATCCAGCTGCCTCCAGGGCTTTTTCAGCCCACCCATCTGGTGCTGATGAGGGCCCAGCAACATGTTCTTTCTGACCACAAAACAAAGGGTCAGAAGTCATTTGCTCACTTTCTTTACTCATTTGGCTCCTTTTTTTCCTTTCCCTGTGCTTTCCTTGGCAGACAACGTTCTCAGTGTTCCCCCTGTTCCCTCTGTAGAGATGCCTATGTTACAATTAATCTGTTTTCTTTGTAACATGCTGGGTTCTCTCATATTCTCTGCATTTAGCAAAGCACCTTCCCTTGTCTGAAAGTCCACACCGTCCAACAAATTTTTCTCCATTACAGAACGTTCCAATACTGAAATATTTGTACCTCGGCTCCCATACAAATTGTCTGCCACCATAACGTTAGTTACCTGCATCCTCTGAGAACTTCTTCGATCTTCGGGTTCAACATTTGCACCATCTATGGCCTTGCTGCATTCCTCTGTCTCCTCTTCCGGTATCACCACACCATCTCCCTTCCTTCGACAGTTCTGCTCATTTGTCACCATCAGTTCTTGCTGCTGCAGCACTTCCTCCAAATGATTCCTCCATTCAAGGAATTGATGCACCTCTTCCTCCATTAACTTGTGGATGTCATCTGCTGACTGAATGCTCACTGCAGCTGCATTTTGAAGCCCTATTTCCATTCCTTCTACCAGGTTCATGGCAGGCTGTTGCTCGATTGCTTCCACCACCATTACAAAAGTTTCCTCCATTCCTTGCTCTACATCCATCATGATCTCTAATGAAAGGAGGATGAGAAGGAGACCAAGTCCTTGGCCTCCTGGATGTCGGTCTCCTGCATGATCTGGGGAAGATTGGCCATCATAGCGCCAGTCACAGTTCCACCTACCAAAGAGTAGGAGAATTTCCCCAGTGTCATGGCCAAATTTTCCCCATTCACTAAAAGGTACCACGAACAGCCAGCTTAACATCTGGTTTAATTTCAGTTGGCATCCATCTGTATCCCACTCCCCCAGGACGATGCTGACAACAGGCAAAACATTGTCTAGTCCTCCTTCCTGGTCAACACAAAGTAAATACATTAATTAGTTAACTAATTAAATGTTGTTTCCCTGATCATCACACTCTCCTTACACACATACACAAATCAGAAACATTAAGTATTATTTATAGTTTTCATTATAACTGTTTATTTGCCGACAATGAAAAATCCCCATACTGTTTTTACCTGTTCATCAAAGAAATCTCTTCTGCTTGCCCTGACAGTGAGATAATTGAGTCTCTGGCTCTAGAAGAGGCCTGTGTAGCATGTGTGTGTGTAGTATGTTAGGAGAGGAACATTCTACCAGTGGCACTGAGCAAAATTTTGAATCCATGTATTCCATGATAAACATTCCATATCTTGAATGTGGGGAAAAACAGAGAAAGAAAAAGCAGGAAGAAGAAAACAGGCAGTGCTACAATGACATCATCAATTATATTCAAATGCAATGGGTGGAAGGACTATATTATCATAAATACACACAAGTTAATCTATTTTTCTACATATAAACATGCTTTTCCCAACTGTAAAAAGTAAAAAAAAAAAGGTGCCTATTTTATAAGCGCAATATGACACTCCAGAGCTTACATGAAGCAGATTTTACTGAACTTTAAGGGACTCAAGGCACTCAGCTTGTGGTCTCATACCTTCCTATGCCCCTGGCCATGAGGTAAAATCTGTTCCATGCACACCCTATCATGTCTTATTGCTTACTTACTGCTTCTCTGCTCAGCTGGCAGTATGGATCATAAAAAAGTAATGTTGAGAGTAGGAAGTCAGATTGCTGTTCTACCTTGTTTATCTGAGCCTGGGGCTAAGAGATTGAACATTGCCCAGGAATTTGGGATTGAAGGGTACACTGTCTCCTAAATATGTATCTCACAAGAAGCACTGACTGTCGAGTGGGAGAATAGTGAAAATAAGCGCAAAAAATGTGAAACAAAAGGCAAGAGTGTGACAGTGGAAAATGCCCTTTTACATTGGTTATCAGTAAGCAGAGCTGTAGACACTCCATTAAAGTTAGATAGATGGATAGTTCGACAGACAGATAGACAGACAAAGAGAGAGGCAGAGACAGATGAAGACAGAGAGACATAGAAACATAGAAGATGAGAGCAGATTAGGAACATGTGACCCACCTAGTCTGCCCCATTTTCCCTACCTAATGCAATACCAAAGACCGTAGTTGATATGTGGCTTACCTCTCATCCCTATTGCAAAAGTACTGTTATGTCTATCTCATGCATTCTTGAATTACCCTACCACTTTTGCCCCCACCACCTCTGCAGGGAGGCTGTTCCAATCATCCACTACTCTTTCTGTAAAAATGTACTTCCTCACGTTGTCCCTGAGCCTACCCCCCAGCCTCATATCATGCCCTCTTGCTCTTGTACACCTTCTTTTCTAAAATATGCTACCTTCTTGTACCTTGTTTACAGAAAGACAGAGAGAACAGGGGCTAGCCAGCTCATTGCTTTAACGGAAGCCAGCAGCATGACTCCAGCTGTGGCTTCAGCATTTAAGGAATTCCCGCTGTTCCCATACAGAGAATGGGGGTAAACAGCTCCTCTCACTAAGCTGGGCACCCTGGATTTCAGGGTGACTAGAAAAGGTATTTCCAGGGCAATTTTCAAAAAACAAACACCAGAACTGAGCTAAACAGGTACCATTTAAGTAGGTTCAGGTGGTTCTTTTTTGAAGATATATCATTTCTATGCACTTTCAATGTTTGTGAGTTAAAAAGGAAAATGTCAGCCATAGATATGTTTTTTAACATGATTGGTATTTTCTTCTACACGATCGATATTTTCCCACATGACAAGTAAATCATGAATATAAGAACTCTCAATAGTTTTTGGGGGTTTGTTTTTTGGTTTTTTGTTCACTGTTAGTGTAGAATATTTTTCAAGGAAACCTCCCAAGGAACATTCTTGGAACAGACCCTTTCAACATTGAAAATTTCATGAAAAAAACTCCACACTGTCAAGGCTGAAGGTAAGAGCAAAAAATATGCAATGTTCAGTAAAGGATTTTTTTTTTCTGCATCATATCTCAGAAACTGAACAAGCTGCCTCTGCAAAACTTTTCATGTCTTCAGACTCTGACATCTTGACCAAGCTGTCAAATTTTGTGTTATTTTGTCAAAGAACCCAAAAGTTATTAAGGTGCAAAAATTGACTGCGGTTTACCATTAAACAGCCTTCTCAACCCTAATCATAAAGATGCAGCTGTGCCCTTATAATGTACTGTATGAAAACTACAATGACACCATAGAGTGACAGTAAAAATGTATACAATATACAGGTGATAGAGAATTTTTATTATATATTTATTACAAAAAATATATTACTGTATTCATATTACTTCAGAAACTCTTAAAATGATACATTACATTGATTTGATGTCAGGTTATTAACATATCAGATTCATGAACCAGAGAACTGCTGGTGCCTCTCCATAAAAGTGGTCCAAGTGATAAACCAGGGAATTACAGGCCAGTCAGTGTGACCTCAAAATGATGAAACTGATGGAGGCTAAATTTCTGAAGGAGAGACTGGTGGGCTTTCTCAAGGAACACTGGCTGCAAGACAAGAGGAAGCATGGGTTTGTGTCAGGGAGGTCCTGCCAGTCAAATCTGATTGACTTTTCTGACTGGGTATCCAAGAGAGTGGATGGCGCCAAGCAGTTGATGTCCTGTATCTGGACTTCAACAAGGCCTTTGACTCAGTACCTCATAGGAAACTGGTCAGAAAGCTGGAGGATCTGGGGCTGGGGGCCAAGTACACTAGATGGGTCAAAAACTGGTTGAAGGACAGAAGTCAAAAGGTGGTGGTAGGGGGAAGAATTCTTGGAAGCTAGGCCTGTGACCAGTGGGGTCCTACAAAGCTTGGTCTGTGTGTTACGTCATCAGTGACATAGCAGATGGTATCAAAGGTAAAATCTGCCTGTTCACAAACAGTACAAAGCTCTGTAGGATGGTGGACACAGAGAAGAGGAGACAGGAAATAAGGTAAGATATACTGTAGCTAAGTTAAAGAAGTGATCTAAGAGAGGTGGTGGCCGAACCTCTGGCTATCTTGTTTAGCCGATCACTGGAAACAGGGGAGGTACCCAAAGACTGGAGGACAGCAGATGTAGTCCCCTTATACAAAAGTGGGAACAAAGAGGAAGCAGGGAAATACAGACCAGTCAGCCTCACCTCGGTAGTGGGGAAGATCATGGAAGCACTACTGAAGGAGAGATTGGTGGAACATCTAGTTGTCAATGGACTACAGGACCCAAGCAGCATGGTTTCACCAGGGGAGGTCATGTCAGACCAACCTCATTGAATTTTTTGACTGGGTGACTAGGAGGTGGATCAGGGGAGGGCAGTGGACATGGCCTATCTGGACTTCAGCAAGCCTTTGACACTGTGCCACATGAAGACTATTACACAAACTGGGGAATATGGGTGTGGGCAGGACAGTAGTGTGGTGGGTGGGTAACTGGCTGGGTGGCAGGACACAGAGGGTGGTGGTAAATGGCTGTCACTCCACAGAGGAAGAAGACCAGTGGGGTACCACAGAGATCAGTGCTGGGACCGGTCCTATTCAACATCTTCATCAGTGACATTGCTTGGGACCTAGAAGGCAGAATTTCACTGTTTGCTGATGCACACTGCTCTGTAACAGAGTAGACACACCAGAGGGTGTAGACAGAATGAAGCGACCTGCAGAAACTTGAAGAATGGTCAGGGTTTGGCAGTTGAAATTCAATGCAAGAAGTGCAAGATAATGCATATGGGGCACAAAACCTGGCACAATATATCAGTTGGGGGTGAGAATATAGCATGCACCAAGCAGGGAAGGGATCTTGGGGTTGTCATCTCGATGACCTCAAGGTGAGAAACAGTGTGACAAAGCAGCAGGTAAAGCAAATAGGATGCTGGGATGTATGGCAGGGCATCACCAGCAGGAAAAGGAGGTCATAATTCCGCTATACAAGACACTAGTGAGGCCCCACCTGGAGTACAGTGTACAGTTCTGGAGACCATACCACGTAAGGACATAGACAGGGTAGAGAAGGTTCAGAGGAGGCAACAAAGATGGTGCATGGATTGCATCACAAGTCCTATGAAGACAGGCTGAAGGAACTGAACATGTACTCCCTGGAGGAGAGGAGGAGAGAGGATATGATAGAGACATACAAGTATCTTACAGGGAGGAACTGGGTGCAGGAAAACACTATTTTAAGCAAAAAGATGTTCCAGGACTAGAGGCATGGGATGAAGTTGAAGGAGGACGATTCAGAGGAAACATGAGAAAGAATTTCTTCATAGAGCAGGGTGGTGGACAAGTGGAACACCCTGCCAGAGGAAGTGGTGGGGGCTGAAACAATCACGGGATTTAAGAATGCATGGGATAGACATAAAGGAATTCTGGAGGTCAGAGGTAAGGGGCAACAGACTTCTAGGAAAACAAACTGAACTTACAAGCTCAAATGGGCAGACTGGGTGGGCCATAGGCCCTTATCTGCCGACACTGTCTATGTATCTATATATCTATGATCTGGCATTTGGGGAAAATAATGGAATCACTGATAAATGAAAGAACTGTGGAACATCCTGAATCCAGTGAAGCACAAGATCCTAGGGAGTATGGATTCACAGCAAGAAGGTAATGTCAAACAAATCTGATAGATTTCTTTGACTGGATGACCAGTGAAGTGGATCAGGAGGGAGTGGTGGTTGTGGCCTACCTGGACTTCAGCAAGGCCTTTGACACTGTTCCACATAAGAGGCTTGTAAACAAGCTAGCACCCTTGGAATGGGTTCCACGGTGGTAAACTGGATTAGAAATTGGTTGAGGGATAGAACACAGACAGCGGTGGTAAATGAAGCTCAATCCAGGGAAAAGAGGATAACCAGCAGTGTGCCACAGGGTTCTGTTCTGGGGCCAGTTCTATTTAATGTCTTCATAAGTGACGTTGCGAAGGGTCTGGAAGGAAAGGTATGCCTGTTTGCAGATGACACAAGATCTGCAAAATGGTAGACACTCTGTGAGGGGTGGAGAAAATGAGGAGTGGCCTAGGTAAACTAGAGGAATGGTCAAGAGTGTGGCAGCTAAGATTCAATGAAAATAACTGAAAAATCATGCATTTGGGGCACAGAAACCAAGGGGAGGCTTACATGATGAGAGGGGGGGATTGATGGCTTCCAAACAGGAAAGGGATCTGGGAGTAATCATATTAGATGACCTAAAGGTGGCCAAACAACCTGCCACAGCTGTGGGGTGAGTCAGTGGGGTGCTGGGGTGCCATGGTGCATAGGCAGAGGTATCACCAGCAGAAGAAAGGAGGCGGTGATCCTACTGTACAAATAATTGGTGAGACCACATCTGGAGTACTGTGTCCTGTTCTGGAGGCTGCATCTCCATAAGAACATAGACAGGACAGAGGCAGTTGGGAGAAGGGCAACAAAAATGGTGCAGGGCCTTCACCAAAACTCATGTGAGGAGAGACTGGAGGACCTCAATATGTATACCCTGGAGGAAAGGATAGACAGGCAGGTTATGATAGAGATCTTCAAATATCTCAGGGACATAAATAAGGTACAGGCAGGTAACATATTTGAGAAAAAGATGCTCTAGAACAAGGGATCATGACATGAGGTTGGAAGGGGTAGACTAAGGGATAACGTGAGGAAGTATTTCTTTACGACAAGGGTGATGGATGCATGGAACAGCCTCCCAGTGGAAATGGTTGGGACTAACTCACCAGGGGAATTCAGAAATGTATGGGATAGGCATAGGGGAACTCTAGCAACAGAAAAGAGAATAAAGCAAGAAATCAAGTAGCGTCTGTGATTTTACAGCAGGTAAGGAAAAAGGGCAGACTTGGAGGGCCTAGCAGTCCTTATCTGCCATCAGTGTCTATGTTTCTATGTTAACGGGGGTTCTACACTAAAAAGTGCAAAGTTATGCACTTAGCACTGAAGAACCCAGAGGCCAAATTCTGGATGGGTCATGAGCAGGTCACCAAGCTTGAGGAAGAAATGTACTTGTGGGTTATCATGAAGAGTGACCTGAAGTACTAAGCTGACTCCAGGAGAGCAGCAGCAAAGTGGCAGCTAAAGCAAATTGGGTGTTGGGCTGCACGGCAAAGGGGATTACCAGCAGGAAGGCAGAGGTCACACTACTGCTGTACAGGTCACTGGTAAGACGGCACCTAGAGTAAAGTGTGCACAGGAGTCCTTATCTTAAGAAGGATGTCAACTTCTGTATTTAGTCCTGAGAAAGATGACCAAGCTAATACAGGACCAGCAGGGCAACATCTACAAAGAGAGGCTCAAGGGGCTGAACATTTACTCCCCTGAGGATAAAAGTTGAGTGGGGATATGATTGAAATTTTCAAGTACCTGAACGTTATTAATAGGGTGAATACGGAGGGCTTCTTCAGTCTTAATTGGAACAAGTCCACTTGGGGGCATAGCCGAAAGCTGGTAGGGGGAAGGTTCAAGAAAGAGATGAGGAAGCAATTTTTCACCGAGAGAGCGGTGGTGAAGTGGAACGAGTTGCCAGAGGAATTGATCTCCCCGAAAATGGTGGATAGCTTCAGTAGAGGTTGGGTCATAACAAAGGGGAAAGTTTCTAGGGTGGAGGGGGAACTGAGGTGGTGGTCAGGGGGGATGTGGGAAGGGGGGGAAGGTTCCACTGTAGACAGGTGAATCCTGCACACTCTAGCAGACAAGACAGACCATAACAGCTTCTTCTGCTGGTGTGTTTTTATGTTCATATGTACGTATGGTCAGAAGATACTAGTAGGTGTTTCCATTTAGAAACAAAAACACCCTTTTCTAGTTTTTAAAAACCTCCACCAGGAAAGGTATGCTGAGCTGGAACCATCTTGACCCCAGATGTGTCCTGCAAAGGGGTATATTGGGATAATATACACATATGCCATTCATCCATCCACCCATAAACCATCACATTTAACATACCTACTGTAGAATGAGGAAACTAAATGTAATATAAACTGTTCAGTAGCATCATAAAATGTCACAAATAGCATATTTCAGCATGCAGCAATCAGGGGCCAATCTCAATGTGATGCCAACAGTCTTTTTGTTTGTACTGCTGTTTTGTTTTTTTTGGCACTTGCCAGGCTTCCACGGCTTTCAGAGGAGGCCTTGTACCCCCTTCTACTCTGTTCACCTGGGCTATTCAAGGTTACCCCTTCCCTGGTTTCATTATTGCTCGGGAGACTAGGGGTGTATACTATTTTTTCCATTTTCTCCCATTACCCCCCAAGGACATCAGTGCGAAGGACATATGTCCTAGTGCAGACGACGTGCTGACGTACGCCATTGCCAAGCGCCCACAATGTCCTCCTCTCCCCGGCTCCGGAGAGCTGCCGTTGCCCCTGAAAGTCCATGCTTCCATCAGCTCCAGGAATGTCGGCTGCATGTGGTACCCCCGGTAGCCCAACCCAAGAGGAGGATAGCATCCGTTGGGATGCTCAATCTTCCATCCCACTGCTGACCCCCGGCAAGTACTGCTGTTTTAACAAGACAAAGGTATGTACAGTAGTGCTTAAAGAGACCATGACATCACTACGGAAACCTTTGAAAAACATGACTTTTAGATACATATACTGTAGTGCTAAAAAGACCCTGACACCACTGTTGAAAAACATGGCTTTCAGATATATATCAGCTTATAATTCACCTAGCCTCTGTGTTTAACTTGCTGTTTTTTTCATAACTACTGTATGTACATTAACATGGAACTGAATGCCGTTCCTAGACTTCATCTGCTATAGCTGTCATTCTACACCTAGGAACATAGGAAAATAGGAATTGTGTCGGCAGATGGAAACCACATGATCCATCTATTCTGCCTGTGTTTCTGCCTCCTCCCTATTTATACTGCACCCTGATGTGTCCAGAATGGCTGTCTCATGCGAGTTTGACTCGTGTACTGTCTTGGATTCCATCACCTCCTGAGGTAGGCTGTTCCATGGGACTATGACACTTCCTGTGAAGAAGTACTTCCTCAGGTTGTCTTTGAACCTGCCTCCCACCAGACGCAATTGTGCCCCTTGTAAGCCCATCCCTGTTTTGCTGGAAGAGGCTTCCTGCTTGTATTGTGTTGATTCCCTTAACATACTTAAAAGAGTTTTTATCATGTCCCCTCTGTTTCTTCTCTGCTCAAGGGTGTACAGATTTAGTTCCATGATCCTTGCCTCACATGGCTCATGATGCAGTCCCTGCACCATCTTTGTAGTCCTTCTCTTTACTGTGTCCAGGTGGTCTATGTCAGTTTTGAGGTGAGGCCACCAAAACTGACTACAGTACTCTAAATGTGGCCTCATCAAGGACCTGTAGAGAGGAATGATAGCATTGCTTTTTCTACTTGTAATTCTCCTGTCAATGCATCCAAGGATGCCACTTGCCCTCTGTGCTGCCTTTTCACACTGTTTTTCAACCTTTAAGTCATCCACGATGACTACTACGAGGTCTCTTTCTGTCTTTGTCTCCTCTAACTGATGCCCTCCCAGTGTGCACTTTATCTCAGGGTTTCTTTTTCACCTGAAATCATAATCTTTTGATATGGCATCATAACTGCTTCTACAGCAACTTATTGTGACATCCGGTGTAGAAAAGCAGCCAGAACAGATGTCTAGTGGCCAGGGATAATGGTTTCATGTAAGTGCACATATAGGAGTCGCAACAACTGGAAAGCTTTTTTTCCAATAGGGAAACCCATTTATAATTTTCTGTTATAAGCAGCTGGTTATAACAGCGAACCTGTACTGGCTTTGTCTCTCTCCATGCATCTGCCTGTTGTGGTCTTGCATTCCTTGCTCACACACTTCATTGGCTCCTTCAATCTGATCATGACTACCAGTAAGGAAATCAGTGTCTATTTATATAATTGCTGTCGTGAAAAAATGCTACCACAGCAATTATGAAAACAACACATGGCGTAGTGTCGTGAAAAAATGCTACCACAGCAATTATGAAAACAACACATGGCGTAGTGTGTGAAAACTAAAATTTTACACACACCTGAGGTGTTGGATGCTTGTATAAACCCTTCGTTTATGTAGTATCTAACACCTCAGGTGTGTGTAAAATTCTCATTATACACACTATGTATACTGACTAGAATGTTTTATAACTAGATTACTGGTTGATATTCGTGAGACAGTAGTTTTCTGTCACTCTGACAACAGCATGAGCTGAGCCTTAACTGCATTCTCTGCTGACATGCTGTAAAATCAGTGTGCCTTTCATTATGGAATGGCTCCATGGAGACATTGGCTACTCTATTCAAAATTAAACTGAAAAAAAAAACCAAGAGGACAGACATCAAAATACACATAATTCTAGCACCTGCAACTCTGCAAGCATCCCCAAAGCACTTGTTGTTCAGGTCCACTCACTATTCAAAGGCCTCAGTGGTCAGACACAAAAGACGTCAGCAGATGGGAAAAATATTCTCAGCATTTAAACGTGTTCCTATAGCATCACTCTAGTCTGTGCCAGGTGGAACTATTCCTCCCTGAACAACAGAATGTAAACACTAGGAAAACAGGGAAGAGGTAAAAATAAATATATTTTAGAAGAACTGCGATGGAGAATATAAATTATGCTGCCATCTTGTTGTCAGAAGTCAACAATTATAAAAAAATGTACATTTAAAAGTGGGTAACGTTTTGCTCCTGGAGTTTATGTGGCATCACGTACCTTGGGTGTGCATAAAAAACATTGCACACCCTTACCTGTCTATTGCTCTCTGGGTAATAAAAATTGGGGAAACTAAATACAGAACATTTATGAAATCGAAACATAAAACATGTCAGCAGAAAAAGACCATTGTTCCCTACAGTTTTATCCTGTTTACTCTATCCTACCCCGGGACCTAATGTTGAGCCAGGTTTATTGCCCTCACTCCTCCTTGTTCCATCCACTTCTGCTTTCCCCTTATGAAACTATTAAGCCTATTATTCTTTAAATGCGGAGGCATGAAATTATGCATTTTCGAAGTTTCCCTTACATTGTCATTGGCTCCGTGAGCATCTTCAAGAAAAAGATTTACATAAGTGTTACTAGAAGTTTCATGTGTGCTGCTTCTGCAAAAGGTACTTCATTCTATCATCACACAACTGCATCTCTTTGGGGATCATGGGCCCCATTTTCAAAAGGTTAGTGTGGCACAAATCCGGTTCCTGCCACACTAACGAGGAATAGCACCAATGGACAGGGGCATGCCCTTATTCAAAGGGCACATATGCATGGTACACCCCCAACAGCAACATCACACACAGTATTGTTCTGTGCCTATGTGTTCAGAATCGCTAAACGGCCACCAGCAGTGGTGCAGTTTAACGCTTCAGAAACCCAGCCCTTAAAAGTGCAGAGACCTGTCTGCCCACTGTCAAGGGCTGGGTACCCTGGCAGATCAGCAGTCCCTACCTAGACCAGATCCCTGTCCTGGTAAATTTGATATAATCCCTGGTAGTCTAGTGGGCCCTCCCTAGCCCCAATTCCTGTCCCATATAAATGCAACCCACATTGGTGGTTCAGCTGTCCTTCCCCAGCCCCGATCTGTGTAAAATGACAACATTTCTCCATCTCCCTGGTAGTCTAGTGGTTGCCCCTCCCCATGCCCCAATCTGTAAAAATTTAATTTTCCCCATCTCCCTGATAGTTTGGTGGTCCCCCCTCCCCATGCCCAATCTGTGTAAATATACATATTTCCCTGTCTCCGTGGTAGTCTAACAGTTCCCCAGGCCCTGATTTATCTCCCTGGTGGTCTGTTATTTATCCCCACCCACACCAATGAGCAGTGACCCACCACCCTACCCCCAACCTGGCCGAGCCGGTGACTGGGACAGCCCTCTTCACACCGTCATGGCCAGCTGTCAACCGAACTGTACCAGAGCACATACAGTATAGAGTACATTCTCATTGGTCGATTGGTAAACCAATAAGCATGTGCTGTATACCGTACAGTCTCTGATATGGTACAGTTCAGTCTGCGACTGGCCATGGAAGTGTGAAGAGGGCTGTGCCAATAGCCAGCTTGGGTCAGGTTGGGGGGGAGTGGGGTTGTGGTTCACTGCCTACTGGAGTGTGGAGGTGGGGGCCACTAGACTACCTGGAAATGAGGAATATTTTTATTTTTACACAGAATGGGGCATGGGGCTGTGGGACTGCTAAAGTACCAGGGGAGATGAGAGAGAAAATCTTATTTTACAGAGATCCAAGGAGCAAGAGGAGGGGACTACTGACTATCAGGAGAGATGGGAAAAAGTTTTATTTTTACACAGCTCAAGGCACAGGGAGAGGGGACCACTACTGTAGACTACCAGAGAGACAGGGAGTTTGTATTATTACATGGATTAGAGCTTGGTGGGGGGGGGGGTCCTGGCCCTGCGCTCTCAGGCCGGGCACTCACATGCAGATTAGGCATGCAAATGGCCCCTTAGCACAGTGCATGTCCAATGGGCTCATTTGCATGTTTGAGCTGAATATCACCCATGGGGGGCCATGGTGCTAACCAGTGTGCGCTGTGCTGTAACCCCATGGATAGTCTTCAGCCCCACACCATGGTAGCACTGCACCAAACATGGTGACTACTGGCTGTGCTCAGCACTACCAGAGTCCAGTTTTCAAACAGATAGCGTGAATAGTTTGGATCACACTATCTGTTTGAATGTAGCACCAGAGCTGGACAGTCTTATTTTTGCACACCGTGCACCTGTTTGTGTACACAGCTGGCCAGCTCTGAATATGGGTCCCAATGTGTTTTTAGAAGCTGCTCCTGTGAAGTGGAATAAGCTTCCATCTCACATCTGGCCAACCCCCCACCAAACTACTTTAACATCAAATCTGAAAGATTTGATTATTAAGGAAGATTTTTCACAGCCTGCTTACTTAGGTAAGATAGGAATTTGAGTGTACTGATATAGTAAATGGTAATATGAAATAAATTAACCTTAGTGCAAAACTATTTAGGCAAGGGTTCTCTTGGAAGGGCATGGACAATAAACTGTTTTCAAAGAAATAATAAATTACACATACAACCCTAATGCAGAGCATCACTTATAGAATATGTAATTTACCACAAAAGAGATTAGGCTGGCTTGGCTTTAAAGGTGAACAGTCAGAACAAAGGACCCTGCACTTAAGTGTGAGGCTGATCCCACTATGCACATTGCGGGCAAAAATATTTTGGTTTATGTACTGTTTACTGTTGTACAGTAGTTTATATCAGACTAATTTTGTTTAGTTGTACGCTGACATCTTGTTTTACTACAAATCTCAGACTCCACTTCAGCTGACATATCAGCAGTAGGCAGCACTGAGAGATTCAATAGCCAGCAGTGTATGTTAGAGATTTTATAATCTCTGATCAGATGTTGTCTGGGGCTATCCGGCCTGGTGGCACTGAGGGTTGAGGTGCTGGACGCCACACCTCATGCCACGCTGGTGACTCAGGTGTGGGAATGAACTCAGGTGGGTGGGGGTCAGCAGAGGCAGGAAAAGATTGAGCATCCAGAGGACTGCTCTCCTTTTGGCACCACAAGGTAACTAGGGGCGGGACGGATGCTGGCATCATGGTAGATTCCAGCCCCCCCAGGTGAAGGAAAAAAAAAGCCAGCCTCCTTTCTGCCTATATGACACCCTCTCCTCAGCTGCAAATCAACTCCTCAGGCTGACTACCGCCCTATCCCATTGTTCGTGGCACCTTAAGGAGTGGGTGCCATGTCTTCACCCTGGGGGCTAATCCAGGGTGTCCCGGGAGAACGGTTCATGTGGGGATGCCACAGCCAAGGGGTCTATGTCCAGGCGGATGGCCCGCAGAGAGAGAGGAGTGGTGCAAAAAGAGTAAATAGAAAAAAAAAAAGAAAAATATCGCCAAAACAGAAATAACTCTTTCTCTCCAAGTTACTCTACCTACACCACAGATATGTCCCTCCTCCAGCACACTTCCACTGTCTCTCAGTACACAGACTGAATGTTGTGCATAACATTCAAAATACACACACAAACAATAAACGCTTGATGATTTGAGCACAGGAGGGTTTCCTACAATTGATGAACTAAAGTTTCAGCAAAAAAAGACTCAAAAAGGCTTTTTTAACAGCTTTTAGAAGGTTTGAATTGCAGAGAGTTTTCAGAACAGACCATCTCCTACAGTTTCCTACACACTCTACTCTGAACTGAGGCTGTGCAGAACAATTAGAGCCCATTTGACCTGAAATCCCATGAATCACTGCAAACTTCACCTTTTGAGCTTAAAAACAAGGCGAAGTGAGGCAAAGTACATTACTTACAATGTACTTCACTTTAAGAATTGGTGGAGTAGTGGTTTGGGAAGGCAGAGTAAAGCGAAGTCATTGTTTTCAATGGACTTCACGTTACCCATTATAACGTGAAGTACTCCAATTCGCATTGCTAGGTACTCTGCAAATTCGCCTTTACTCCTCGAATCACTTTGCGGAGTGAATTGGGGCCACTTCGCCCATCTCTAACTGTGTCCAGTGTTGGAGACTGCACCTCAGAAAAGACATAGGCAGGGTGAAGGTGGCCCAGAGAAAGGCAACTAATATGGTGCTGGACTAAAATTGTGTTTATAAAAAGCAAACAATTGCAGTTGCACGCTGTGTTAGCCCACTGGAACAAAATTACCATTCTTTATAATGGTGCTAACATTTTTTTTTCTGTGTTTCATCTCCAACCATATTCATTTTAGTATGTGACTGGCATAACTTCATTTGTCCTTCATAGATTCAGTATAAACAAATTGTCTTGTTCAAAAGAGTTTTTCCATACTTATTTCAGGTTCAGCTTCAGTATTTCCCCTCCATTTTTTGTTTTTCTTGGCTCTGTTGCCTAATCCACATGGGTGTTGCATCTGCTTTTCATTCTTCCAATATTGGCGGGTTCACTTGTGAGCCACTACTTGTGACCAAGGGACATGATAGAAACTTCTTACGCTTCTGCTGCCACTTTCATTCTTTATTGCTGGAAAAACATTTTTCCTTTTTCATGTACGACTGGGTAGCTTTGTTTTTGCTGCTTCTTCTCCTTTTTGGTATTGTATTAACTCTGCCTTTAACATGCTGACATTCGGAACTGTGATGCTCCATCCTCAGAGCTACCTGTAAACTGGAAAGGCTGGATTTTAATTGTTTTTTGTTGCCTAGGAACCATTTTAGTTTTTCCAATTCGATATTTCAGCTCTCTCTGCACCATTTTAAACCTTTTGGATATATTCATTACTCCAAGTTTATTTTCAATGTAGTTATCTCGGGTTTACATATCTTTTATTTACGTTACAAACTTTTGAATTATTGATGTGCTCCCTTAATGTCTCTCTGCCAGAATATCTCTTCTTATTTTTTCCTTTGTCCACCTTTTATGCCATTGTATCTTTATTTACCTATACACCATTTAATATAAAATCTTCAGTTAATCACCTTTATTGGCAATGTTATAAATAATCCTTCCTTTAAAGTAACAGTGCCTCAAATTTCTTTTAGTGGTAGTAACCTGCTGCCTGTTTCATATTGCATTACATGGTGATGCTGTTAACTTACTTTAATTAATATCTACAAACTCTGTTTTTCTAATTCTAACTCACCACCTCATGTGAATACTTCAGAACATGAATACATTCCCCCCGATTATTCCAGTCTTATAATATTAACATTTTTTTCCCTCTATACTTTATTATTTCTACTGCTTTTCTTTGCAGATCCATAATGGCAAATTAACTTTGCACTAAGCTTTAAAACATTCTTTATAAATAACTGTTATAACCAGTGTCATCATTTAGTCCTCTTGGTGTTAAAGTTTGTAATTCATGGATCCAGAAGGCTTCTCTACGTAGAAAGAATGTCTTTTAAATTACCTCCTCTTACTGGTATTTGGATTTTTTCCAAACCAATGGTGTTTTGCCATGACATACTTTGTGTTGCCCACTCTAATAGCTGTTTTGTGCTCACCTATACGTAACTTTAACGCTCTTTTAGTTTGTCCCACATAATGCAAACCACAGGGGCATGTGAGCATGTAAGGTACCTCTTCGCTACTGCAATTAATGTATCCCTTAATTTTTAATTTTTTCCCAGATCTTGGATGGTTAAAAGTTTTTGAATTTCTCGTACTGCCACAGTGGGCACAGTTCCGACATTTAAAATTTCCTTCAGGAGTAGCTGGCATTCAGTCTGGTCTTATCGTCTTCTCTTCATCCAAAAAAAAGGTTTTAACTAAAATATCTTTCAAATTTGGATTCCTTTTATAGTCAAATAGGGGGCCTTTTTCTACTACTGTTTTTAAGCTAGTGTCAATACTTAAGGTGTGCCAATGTTTTTTAACCACTGTTTTTGTATTTTCATATGCGTCATTAAAGTATGTGCAAAGATAAATTCTATCTGCTGTTCTACTTTCCACTTTTTGTGTCAATAAATATTTTCTGTCTTTCAAATTCATCTTCTCTATTGCTGTGACCAGAACCTTTGGATCTTGCCCTCTATTCTGCAACCATGCACACATTTCTGCTGATTCCTTTATTCTTTCAGTTTCCTTGCTGCAATTTCTCTTGATCCTTAATAATTGGCCATAAGGAATGTTGTTTTTTGTATGCTTAGGGTGCTGGCTGTTATAGTGAAGGACAATATTCCTATCAGTGTCGTTTTTCTACAGTTTGGTTTTCAGTTTAGCATTATTTTTACAGATTGTTAAGTCAAGAAAATTAAGTTAATTTTTAGTTATGGACGATACAAATTTCAGATTACTGTCTCTTGAATTGATGTAATTCAGGAAATCATCAAATTCTTCTTCTTTCCTGTTCCAAATTAACAAGCTACCATCCACAAAATGAACCCATAACATTATGTATTCATGCCATTTATTATTGTTCACATCCCAGTTGAACTCATTTTCCCATTCACCTACATGAATGGTGGCTAGAGATAGAGCAAACATGGTCCCTATTACTGTACCAAAATTTTGATTGTAAAATTGTTGTCTGAATATGAAATAATTATTGGTTAGGATGATGTCTGCCATCTTAACTATGAAACCACTAGAAGGCATCACATCATTTGGTCTGTTCTGTAATCTTTTCCTCATTGCTTCCAATCCTGCCTGATGGGGGATGTTGTTGTACAAGCTTCCTATGTCACTAGTGACCATAACAGTATCCTCATTCACACTTATATCTTTTATTCTATTCAATGCAGCCTTAGTATCTGCTATATGTGATCTCTCTTGTTTTGCTAAGGGGCTGAGAAAAAAGTCCACAAACTTTGAAAGGGGTTCAATCACTGAGTTCAGACTATTGACAGCTGGTCTGCCTGGAGGGGTATCTTTATTTTTATGCACTTTTGGGAGTAAATAAATTGTGGGTTTAATAAGGTGTTCCATTATAAGATAAGCTTTCTCTTTTTCAGTTATCCATTTCTTCTGTGCTGCATTCTCTATTTTCCTTTTAATTTTTTTATTTTATTTCTTCTGTTGGATCCAATTTTAATTTCCTGTAAAATGTTTCATTTTGTAACTGTTTGTGCATTTCTGTTGTATACATATATTTCCCCCATAATATCACTGCCCCACCCTTATCAGTCTTTTTATTACTGTATTCAGTAGTGCTTTCAGCTCTTTTAGTGCATCTCGTTCTTTTTTATTTAAATTATGATTTTGTGGTGTTTCAAACCTCTTTACCACTTTTTCCAGATCTTGAGCCACTAGTTTACTGAAGGTGTTAAAGGTGTTGTTCGTGGTCATATTGGGGACACATTTTGATTGATTGCAAAAGGGTCTTTTCTCTATGACATACCATTGTTTCTTCTTCATCATTTATTTCTATCACGCTTTCTACCAAAGTAATAGTTGGAACATTTATTTCTACTGCCTGTGTTTTTGAAAAATGTGCTTTTAAATGAAGATGTCTCTGCAGTTTATATGTATCTAATTTTATGTTAAAGGCATTTACTTTTTGTTTTGGCATGAATGACAACCCTCTTTTTAATACATCCTCTTCTTCCTTTGTGAGGGTGTTATCTATTAAATTAATCAATTCCATGATTTGTTTCTCATTGATCTCCAGGGGCCCTGTTCATTCCAGTAGCCCCCATAACCTCCTCTCTAAGTTCTTCCTCTCCCTCTTGATCCTCTGTCTCTCGTCACCCCCTTCCTGGTTCTCCTCCTCTTCTTGATTGCCCTGTGTTTCTTCCTTCCATGGGGTCCTCCTGAAAATCCTGCTCGTGTCTTTTCTGCCTCTGATCTGTTCTTCCCTGTTCTTGGTCACTTTCATCTGTTGTGTCAAAATTTTCAGTTTAAAACCTTGTTTTCTCTTTGTTTACAAATTTATGCCTTCTCCCATTCCAGTTATATATAGTGCCTTCCCTGCAGTCTCTGCATCCCTTTCATGCTTATCTTTTTTGTACAGTGTCAATTCTTCTTTAAACTTCTTTAAGCTAACTTCTAATTTTTTAAAACTTTTTGTTTCTTCTGATTTTTGTATTCCTTTAGAAGTTTCAGCTTTTTTATTTTTAACCTCATTTTCAAGGTTCTCACTACCTTTTTGCCTTCCTTATTGTGGCCAGCATAAGATCACATGAAACTTTATTTAAAATGCCTTCCCAGTCATTTATGTATTCTTCATCTTCCTCTCCAAAGGATGGTGCTTTTTTGATTCTTAGACCTCTAGGTATCTGCTTCTCCCTCCAATATTTGCTCAATGATAATGCATGCATTTGCATCCTAATTTCTTTTTTTCATTACTTTATCCAGGTTCTCTGTTTTTAGTCTGTTTTCTGCTTGTTCTTCGTTATTCCCAAACATTTCTGCATACTTTTCTGCAGAGAATGCTAAATTTTTCCTTCCTCCTGTGAAGGACAACACTCCTGTTTGTGGGGTCCAGTCTGTGCCTGATATTATTCTTCCTTACTTTAATTGTTTAATTGGGTTAAATTTAGTTCAATTCAACCACCCGGAGCTTTTAGCTTTGACTGCCCTGTTCAGTCATAACAAATTTCCTCAGCAAGTTTTCTGATAGCTGAGGTCTTTTACTCATTCTAGGACCTGGTGGTTAATCAGGTGCTGACTGCAAGGGAAGCATTAAGAACTAAAATTGTTTGCAATTGCACAATGTGTTAGCCCATTGGAACAAAATTACCACTCTTTATAATGGTGCTAACATTTTATTTTTTCTGTTTTTCATCTCCAACCATATTCATTTTAGTATGTGACTGGCATAACTTTATTTGTCCTTCATAGGTACAGTATAAACAAATTGTCTTGTTCAAAAAAGTTTTACCATACTTATTGCAGGTTCGACTTCAGTATTTTCCCCTCCATTTTTTGTTTTACTTGGCTCTATTGCCTAATCTGCATGGGTGTTGTATCTGCCATTCATTCTTCGGATGTCAGCAGGTTCAACCGTGAGCCACTACTTGTGACCAAGGGACATGAAAAAAGCTTTGTATGCTTCTGCTGCCACTTTCATTCTTTATTGCTGGAAAAACCTTTTTCCTTTTTCATGTAGAACCATGCAGCTTTGTTTATACTGCTCCTTCTCCTTCTTGGTATTGCTGCAAACTCCACCTCTAATGTGTTGATGTTTCGGAGCTGTGACGTTCCAACATCAGAGCTACCTGTAAACTGGAAGGGCTGGATTTTAATTGTTTGTTGTTGCCCAGCAATTATTTTAGTTTTTCCAATTCAATATTTCAGCTCTCTCTGCACTATTTTGAACCTTTTGGATACATTCAATACTCCAAATTTATTTTCAATGGGGTTATCGCGGGTCTCCATATACTTTATTTGCATGTTACAAACTTTTGAATTATTGACGTGCTCCTTTAATGTTTCTATGTCAGAATATGCCTTCTTATTTTTTTCCTTTATTCACCTTTTATGCTGATATGTCTTTATTTACCTATACACCATTTTATATAAAATCTTCAGTTAATCACCTTTATTGGCAACATTATAAATAATCCTTCCTTCCTTCAAAGTAGCAGTGCTGTAAATTTCTTTTAGCAGTAATAACCCACTGCCTATTTCATGCTGCATTACATGGTAATGCCTTTAACTTACTTTAATTAATATCTATGAACTCTGTTTTTCTAATTCTAACTCATCACCTCATGTGAATACTTCAGCACCTGAATACGGTCTCCCCAGTTCTTCACCTCCTACAATATAATTTTTTTTTCACATGAATATTAAACTGCTAGACTTTGATCCCTCATAACTTTGCCACCTTTCATCTAAATGTCATGAAACTTGGCAAGCTTTTAGAGTCTGTCCCAGAAAATACACATACCAAACCTCCTAGCTTCAACATGGGCCAAGGTTTGGCCAATTAAAGAATTTCAGAAAATTCTTCAAATATTCATGACATTTCATGCAAATTGTGGGATTTCATGAAAACGACACAAATTCAGAATTTGCTAAATTTGCCCAACTTTATCCATAAATTTCTGATATAGTACCTTGCTGAAATCCAAATAGATTACATTCACCATCTGGCTACTACCCATCTATACTGTCACCACTTAAAGAAGGTAATCACAATGGTTTGGCAGGATCTGCCTTGCATGACACTATGCTGTGTGCTAAAAAAATTCCCAGTTTCATTCATGTGTTGAACCACCATATCATCTATGACTGACTCAAACACTGTGCCAAGCACTGAGGTCAAGTTTAACAGGTCAGTAATTACATGTGTCTGATCTTGCCTTCTTCTTCTTGAATAGATGGATGCCATCATCAGTTTTCCATTCTTCTTCCACTATCCTGTCTGTAAGGAGTCGTAAAGGAAATCAGCAAGGGGCCAGGCCCAAACTCTTTTTAAGAGTTTAAGGGTAAGCAAAATAGCAGCTATGCTGGGCCAGCAGTCAGCAGCAACAGCTATGTTGTGATTTACCTTGTTTCATTTTGTCTGTTTTATGTTATTTTTTAGTGTTTTCATATTTTAAAGTTATTTATTAGTGTAGATCAGCCAACTGTTAGTGAATCACTAGCTAGGAATTGTCAGGCTGGGCACTTTATTGTTCTAGAGTGTTCAGTCTACCTGATTACATGCTTAATTTGCCTATTGTCTTTAACAAATTAGAGTCACTGCACTGTTTAATTATTTGCCTGCGGTAGCCAGGTATAGTACTGCTTTGTACTTACATTGCTAATTGAATGTCATTCTGCATAGAAAATGATTTCCTTGCTGTATCCATGTATGCACTGTATTGTATTTGCATTGCTGATGTAAATTATTCTTTGTTGTCTTCCATTGTCCTGTCCCCAAGGATGCATCTGGAATCAAGTGAGAGACTGCTCAGTATGCCTTCCTGGTAAAACTTTAAAATAAATAAATTGTAAGAGAGCTAGTCAGTAATCTGGCAATTTTGGTTAAAGAGCAGTTGTGAGGATGCCAGTGTTTTATTGCTGCATTACAAATTGGAGCTAACAAATTTCATTCTTTGTAATACTCAGTACAATAATAGTATTGATCCAGTATATAAACAGTCTTGGTTCACTAATCATTAAGCACTAGTCAGTGCTTTCCTTACCTCCCAGAATTTTTCTACTGCCTTTGTCTTTTTTGTTGGACTGCCCTGTTGAGAACCATATGATGTGAAAAGGCATTGATGAAGACAGCATGAACTCTGGTTTCATAGATAGAGGCTATGCTATTGTAAATTGAGCCTGTGATCAATCAGTCATGTTGCGGAGTTCTGATTCAGCTGTAAAGTGGTCCTGCAGTGAATCGATGAGTTTAGCAGCATAAAAGGAATACATCAGAGGATGTTTCTGTTAAGATCCAGTTGGTAATTAGCCAGCTACTTTGAATGGGTGGTGTTTGGTGAATCTATTCTAACACCGTGAGTACTGGGGCCCTTTCACTTGACTGCTGAGGGGGTGGTCACCCCATTCTGATTTCTCCTGCGGGAGGGTGTCAGGGGCATGTTGCTGATAGAAGGTGGAGGTCACCCTTACCACATTAGGTGCCACCTGGACCTCCAGCCCAAGGATGGGTGCTGTCTGGTGACCATATCACAGGGGGGTTATCCTGACTGGGGTGCTCATTGCTTTTAGGGTCTGGTGGCAGGGGTTCCCAGTTCTTGCTTGATCCCTGCCTGATAGCAGGTTAAATCTTTGGCCATGCTCCATAGAAACTAAACTGGACTTCCTCAAACTGTTCCTGAACAGAGTGGCTCCTGTTTTTAATTTTAATATCTTTCTTGGACATCATTCTTGGCAGAAGTTAAAATTCAGAAGTGGTTTTGAAGCCTCTACAATCTGATTTTTATTTACATTCTCCTGAAGTAGAACCTGTATTAGCAACAAAGTTGCAGTGTGAGATGTTGTGAACTTTGTTGCATCTATGATCAGTTATTGCTGGTGGAGGTGAGAGCTTCACCAGTACACATGAAAAATTCCTCTCATACATTTGAGACTTGGTGTATTTGGACTAACTGGTTGTAAAACAATTTTTACATGAGGTGGTGAAGATGAGAGCTTCACCACTTTGTATGGTTAATTTTCTTTGTTACCCTGAGACCTTGTGACCTGGCGTGCCACTATTAATCTGCTACTAGAATTCTTATCTTTCCCAGACATTGTAAAAAAATGCTCTTACAACCATAATATTATTTTTAATCTGTTTGCCATGCCATTTGGGTTATTTTTATTAGATCTTTGGGGTTAGTGTGTGGGGATGAGGGTTAATTTTGGAGGATTGAGGGTTATTTGGTTGATTGTGGATTGTGTTTGTGTTTATGTGAGTGTGTTTGCTTATTTTTTTATTCAAGTTTATTGATTTTAACATAACATATACAGACAGATCATTGTGCATAAATGTCGAATAACCATTCATGGTATAAATAAGGTGAAGGGAGAGAGAAACACACACACACAAAAAAAAAGGGGGGTAACCCCAATTCCTCTCCCTCCCCCCTACCAAAACAACCCACCAAGCCTCCCTACAACCACCCATAATATACCCACCCTCCACCCTACTAGAGCCCTTATAGAGTGTGCAAAGTAGTTGTATGTCTAGTTCTATTGTCAAAGCCACAACGGAGTCATAACCTGGTCATGTAGTCAAAGTTGAAAGGAGTGGGTGGAAAGAAAAAAAAAGGGGGGGAAAGCCTTGTTGGGCTTCAGAGAAGGTATCAAGAGGTCACTGGTGCAAATATAACGCATAAAGTTTGCCCCACCTTTCATGGAACAGGTCCATGCGATTGTGAGAGCTGGCCACAAGTCTCTCCAGAATGTGTTTGTTTATATTACAACCTGCTGTCTAGCATGTATGTGCTGGCAAAGGTCACCAATGGTCGTGCACTACTCCCCCACCAGGCTTGGGGAACTTCACCCTTTTTAACTATCCTTCTCTACTTGCAGATGTATACAGGCACTGTTGCGTGTTAGGAATAGCCAGAAGGAGGAAGAAATGGGGGAGATCTGGGCCTGGTGAGAGAGTGGAGGGGTGCAGATTGGGGTTGTATGAACAAGGAGATGCCCTGTGGTGAAATGGGTCCAGGAAAGAGGTCTTTCTTACCTGATTCCCATACCCAGGGGCTTCACTTTACATTGGCAAGTTACACAATATATCTTACCTGCCCATCCTTCTCAGGCAGTGTTATGCAACGCCAGGTCCATTAAAAACAAGACAGCTATAATTGCTGATTTTGTGAGTACAACTGACCTGGCTTGCATCACTGAGACCTGGCTGGATGAAAATGCTGGCCCAGTTTTGGTTTCAGCTTTTCCAGATGGATACTCAGTGATTCATCATCTAAGGGAGGAACATAGGGGTGGGGGTGAAGTTATCTGTTTTAGATCAGAACTGGGCATTGTGGACATCTCAGTGGGAATAACCAGATCCTTTGAGTGCATTGTGGACACAGGTGTAGGCTGCAGGATACTTCTCATTTACTATCCACCTGGAAATGAGAAGGAATTCCTGCAGGAGTCGCAGACTTCATTATCGACATGGTGTTGGAATCCCCCAGATGGTTGATTCTTGGGGTTTTCAATGCATGGGTCAACGATGAACTCTCACAGTTTGGGCAAGACCTCCTCCAACTAATGATCTCATTGGGCCTTACACAGGTAATTACCTCTACGACCCACAGTCATGGTCACTCACTGGACCTGGCATTCCTGATGAGGATGGAGATCTCTAACTTGGTGGTGGAACCAGTCAGTTGGTCTGCCCATCATACCATAAGGTTCAGTTTTGAGGCTCCCCTTAATAAATCTGCTCTTAAGGAGATGGTCTGGTACTGCCCTTTAAAGGGGCTTGACAGCAGATGGTCTTATGGTGGTACTGGACCTATGAGGGTGCCAAGTGTAAGCTCAGATCCAGTGAACCTTCTATCCACCTATAATAAGGTTGTGATAGGGGCCCTGGATTCTTTGGCTCCTGTCTGTGTTTGCCCCCCTCATTCTTCACCTAAGGTCCCCCTTGGTTCAATGGGACCTTGAAGGAGTTGAGACATAGGAACCAAAGGCTGGAGCATTGCTGGTGGGAATCTGGCCTTGCTGAGGACAAACTTAGATTGATGGTTCACTATAGAGACTATCAATCAGCAATCTTCCATAAGAAGGCAGAGTTCCTGTCCAGAGAGATTGCCACTGTGCAGAATCGACTGGCTCAACTCTTCCAGACTGTTGACAGATTGTGCAATCTAATCTGTCTTCAGTCCAGAAAAGCCTTTTCACAGAGTGAGTGCGAAGGTTTGCTCACTTCCTTGCAGATAAGGTTGCCACCATCAGTTCCAGATCAGTCCAGCGTCCTCCAGTGTTGTAGACTTTAGCAGGAGGTAGCAAGTGCCCAGTTTACCTTGTCTGACTTTAGCTGGCTGGTGATCACTGATATCATGAGGATTACCCAATCTCTGTGGCCTACTTACTGTAAACATCTTAAGGGCATTAACAAGGTAAAAGAGTCTAACATGTTTCAATATAAGAAAAATAGCAGGACAAGAGGACACAGTATGAGATTAGAGAGAGGCCAACTAAGGGGTAATGTGAGGAAGTTCTTTTTCACAGAAAGGGTGGTGGATGCATGGAAGAGCCTGCCTCAGGAAGTGGTGGATATGAATACTGTGCAGGGCTTCAAACAGGCATGGGATAGGCATAAGGGAACAATACAGATGAGTATGAATAGATAGGCCATTGGCAGAGCAAAGGCCTATGGCACATTCATAAGGTAGAAAAAATGGGCAGACTGGATGGGCCTTGTGGTCCTTATCTGCTGTCACCTTCTGCGTCTGTATGTATGTTTCTGTGTTTGGAACTGGGCCCAACGCATCTCCTTATGGAATGTGTTGAGGTGATTGGCCCAGTCCTGGATAGGATAGTCTAGAGTTCATTGGAGATGGGGGTGTTCCAAGACCCCCTGAAGGAGGCAGTAGTATGACCTCTCCTTAAGAAACCCTTCCTTGACCCTGTCTGCTTAGCCAAATACAGACCCATCTCTGACCTTCCCTTTGTGGGTAAGATTATCGAGAAGGTAATTGTGCTGCAGCTGGAGGATCATCTTACTATCCATGGTCTCTATGATACTCTCCAGTCCAGATTTAGAAAGAGGCATAGTACTGAATGGCACTTGTTCAGGTACTGAATGATCTTCAAATAGTGAGAGATTGGAGGACTCATTCGATCTTGGTTCGCCTCGAATTCTCTGCTGCATTTGACACTGTGGACAATAACGTGCTATAGGAGTACTTGTGGTTGATTTGTGGGCTGTCTGGTATAGTCCTTAAGTACTTTCAATCCTTCCTCATGGGGAGGACTCAGAGAGTGGTGTTGGGGATCTACTCCTTTGCCCCATTTGCTCTGTCCTCTGGGGTCCCACAGGACTCCATTTTGTCATCCATGCTGTTTTCAGTGTATATGCTGCCATTAAGAGACATCATAAGGTGATATGGACTGAGTTTTCACTGCTACACAGATGATGCTCAGCTATCCATGTCCTTTGAGCCTGAGAAAGGTGGCACTGTCTCAATCTTTAATAGCTGCCTCTCTGAGTTCCAGGACTAGATGAGTGCCAACTGGCTGAGGTTGAACCTGGATAAAATTGAGGTGCTGGTGGTGGACTTAAATCATTGAGGTGGAGGGTTGTCAGCAGGGAAACCCTCCAGGCTTTTGCTTGGGGATAACCATCTGCTGACCTCCGATAGGGTGCGGAATTTGGGCATTGTCTTTGATGATGGTCTGACATTTAAGTCTATGGTGTCGGCTGCGGTCAAGACTTCCTTTTGCCATCTGAGGAACATCACACGGATTAAGCACCTGGTTCCAGCCAATAACCTTCCTACTCTAGTCCATGCCTTTGTGACCTCCCACCTTAACTACTGCTATTCCCTATACCTAGGACTAGCAGGGGTTTATCTCCACCACCTGCAGCTGGTGTGAAATGCTGTGACCAGGCAGTTTTCTGGCTTACCAAGATCCTGCCATATCATGCCTGTGTTCTGCAACCTGTACTACCTGCTAGTTCAGTGGTGGATCACCTTCAAGTCAGTCTTCTGACCTATAAGGCCCTACATGGACAGTCACCATGGTGCTTGCAAGAGCTCCTTCATCCCTACAACCCCCTCTGCCCACTCTGCTCCACCTACAATGGATTGCTAGAGATTCCCAGGGTTGAACTTAAGACCTCTGGGGCCTGCTATATCACTTTTATGGCACCCACCCTGTGTAACTCCCTACCTTGTTGGGTTAGAGAGTTCTTGACCTTCGAGAGCTTTAAAACAGCTCTCAAGACATATCTTTCCAGATTAGCTTTTCCTGACCCTATTTAAATAGTCTGTGTTGTTTTTAGAACTGTTGAATTTTAATTGGTGTCTGCATGTTTTATATTGTTTTAATATTTGTTTAAGTTTTGTTCAAGTGCTTTGATCAAATGGAATTGACCTTTATAAATAAAGATTGATTGACTGATTGAACTTCACTACTCTTCCTGCATGGATACAATAGGGATGAGTGGATTTGCCCAGATTCCCATCCTCAACCCTACAGTAGTCTCTATTAGATGTCATAGCTGTTATTGTAGTTTATTATATGACAATTTGGGATCTGACAAAACAAAGTCTTATGAATAAAAGTATCTATGCATCTAAATATTGGACATTCTCCATCACAGTGTGGAAAGCAACAGAGCAAAGTAGCACACAAGTGAAACAAAGCAGTAGTTCTTTGGATGGATTTACAGATGTACTTGATTTGGTAAACTGGCTGATTTATGAGCAGAACTCACAATTTTTATGGGTGACCAGGAACATTAACCCAACACATTTCAAGTTTATTGTTCAACAATAAAAAATGTAATCCAATCATTAAAAATTACTGCATTATAAAATATCTAATTTAACACGGTATAAAAATGGGGAGCAATACATTGCCAGCACCCCATAGTAACAGGGTCTGTCTACCACATTAGTCCTCAGATTAAACAGCCTTATTTTCTGACTTTCTGCTAAATTTCTTCCTCTCTGTGATGGCTGGTTTCAAAAAGTTAATAAGGAAATTAGTAACATCTACATCCTCATGGTTAAGGAGTTTTAACAAAGAATCAAGTATTTTTTTTGCATACAGTCTGACTGTGTTTTCTAGCTAAATCTTAAGCCAGTTGTTATGTGTGGGCATAGGAAAAAACATGGTGTATGGTTCCTTCATGCTCCATGGAATTATACATGTTTCTATAGAAAATCATTCTGCATCCATTTCTGCAAAATATATCAAGATCTGTGGGATTTAATTATGCAGTAAAAAGTAGTGGAAAACCCATTCGGCATTATTCTGCCATGGAATTCTACCATTCTGCTCTGACAAAATCTGTCAGAATTTTGGTGAAATTTTGTGAAATTCTGCAAAATTCCATTCCACCAGAATCTGAAAATTCTACATATCACTAACACAAATAATTTTCTTTATTGAGCCTGAGAATAATAATATCCCAATCTTTTTGATAAAAAAAATTCAACTCTTAAAAGTGTTATTATTCAACGTTCCTACCAATACACAAGGTTACATGCAGAAAGCACATACAGTACAACTCCATTACAACAGGTGAAAGTGGAACATATTGAAAAAAGAAATCATAGCATTGCATACTGACAGAACAATATGTAAGAATCAGTTGGACACATTTGATTCCCAGCTATCCATTTCATGATTCACTAGGGCCAATAATCAACCAGAAGGGAGTGTAAAAATGCTGGGTGGCCCATACTTTCCTTCCCTGGAGTCAGGTGTCTCACCTCTGCAATGCACTCAATTCATGATTAACTCCAGAGTTGGATTTCTTAGCTCAGTTTCAACCCCCTGTTTCCCAGTGGCAGCATGACACTGGGCCAGTTATAATAATACTACTAGATTTTATATTCAGGTGGACTAACTGACATTTCTATTTATTTATTTATTTTTTTATTTTGGTAACCAGGTAAGGCCACTGGGAAATAATCCCATTTACAGTGGAGACCCATGAGCACAGCTTGTACATTCATTGTGAGTCATATAGGCAGACTGATTAGAGGTTAGAGTAATGAGACGTGTATGAGTTTGATACATTCAGCAGTCCTAAGGAGGAGGTATATCTAAAAATAGAGGATAGTGGATGGGCAACAGTGAACAACAACACTGTTGTTCACTTCGAGAGGTCATCATAACAACCAAGAAAACCTCGAGAGTGAAGCTCAAGAGGTTTTCGGTTGGCATAAAAACCTCGAGAAGTGAACCAGTGTCGTTGTTTACTGTTGCCCATCCACTGTCTTTTATAATGTATGGGCACAAGTAAATCAAGAATAGCTTGTGCCTTCATCCTTGGTCGCGCCATGATGTCGGAGACCCACCCCCCTACCCACCCCGTCGTGTCCAAACATTCCGCTCATTCCCAGTCCACAGCAGGTATTTATTTGTAACTCAGTGCCGGCAAAGATTTAAAAAAGAACGGTACTTACTATCTTCTCCTGTGCCTTCACTTTCATCCTACGACTGCCTACAATGCGCGAGTGGCACATACGCAAATGTCATCCGCGCTGTTGTACAATCGATGTGACATACCCATGATGGTACAACAACATCGTGACGTCACATCGGTGGTACAACAACATTAGGGAAACCTAGATTTTTAATGAGTAAAATGTTCTAACATACACTATAGATGTATTAGATCATTGCACTATGTCATATAGTTTGTAGTTATACATATGTAGCAGCTTATCAGTGCATGGGAGGACAGGTGGTAGAAGATGGGAGGTGAATGGGTTTGGCTGGCCATTGGACTAGCCTTCATCACCTGGAGAGAGCTTGATTTGGTTTTACCTTTTTACCTTATTGTGTGGCCAAAGAAAGCATATCAAGCAGCCAAGTACTTGGGGTCCTGAGTATGAGTACAAGGTTTTTCAAGACAGTGCTTGCACACACCACATTATAGGTTATGTCAACAGGGGTAGAGATCAGGTTATAGGAGCAGCCAAACTCGAACACCAGGGACTTAGAATAATGCCTCTAAATACCAACTTGTAAGTTATGGCATATACAGAATGATGCATATTGTCCTACTCTTATGCCTGAGATTATATTGGCATAAATTTCAATACTGAACTAATTAAGATAGAGTGCTGTTCTTCTGTGTTTCCCATATATTAGCCTCTTTTTTTAAAGCCCTACTGTTTACTAACTTGTCTTCTTCCCTTTATTTAGTAATTTTATGTTGGACACAGATCATACTCTATTTGTTAAATAATCCCAAATAACTCATTGCAGTCTTTGAAATGTGCTTATTAAAACAAACCATTTATCTTATGTTACTGTTGTTAAATATCAAGATATTAGACTCTTGCATTGACCTTAACATGTAAGTTTCCTTGAATGCAGCAATTGAAAAATACATGAAAGAATAGTACTACAGAAACTGTTATCATTTTTCATAATAATTATGATTAATTGCTTCCACCATCAGGCAACACTAGCAAAAATGAATCACAGACAGGAAAGATATTTTCACTTCAAGAGATAAGGGGTAGGCCGGATCTTCAAAACCATTTGACCTTATGACATGGGGTAACATAACATTTAAAACTGCAAGAAACCCTGAGTCAAGCAACTTCACATTTATTCAGTCTAATGAATCACTATACTGAAAGTCAGAGGAAGTTTTGCTACTGATGGGGGTGAGGAGTACTTCCCTGGTTTGGTGGGGAAAAATAAGTTCTGCTGTAAAGTGGAAGCAACAAGGGCCTGTCCCATCTTCATTTGTTTCATTATTTCATTTTACTTTGTAAATCTTGTAGTAAATATTATCATTACTTGTAAAAACGAACATTTTTTTAGAGCCCCATGGCAGATAAAATTCATTTCAGTTTTTTTTTCCAGCATTATTTAGTCAGATGTGTGTCAGTTATGGACATAAGACTGTTGATCACAGCCATTCTAAATAGGTTTTCACTTTATACCGTAGGTTATCACTGCAGTAATTTTCAAAACTGATTCAGATGCATATCACACAAAAAATATTAATTGCACAATTTCCATCAGGACATAACTGAGCAAACTTTAAAATATTTTATAATGTTACTTTAACATTAATTGACTTCAATAGTGGCATATATTAATTCAGTTTTCAGTAGTACATAAAGGTGCTGGAATTTCTGACAGAGAGGAGAGTAAACACTCCATTTTATTTCTTAACTTGATGGATTTTATTGAGTTTTCAAAGAAATTACAAGAGCATAACAGTAGAAAAGCAAGCCATATAGTAAACAATGTCAGTACAATTAACGTCAACACATCCAGTATATGCAAAATAAATAAACTACTTGCAGTAGCACAAGTTATTCAATAGAGCAAGTCCAAACAGAACTGAATGAAGAAACTATGCAGGTAAAAAAAACACTATAATGAATCTAATAAGGTGGCTTTTTGCCGGGGGGGTAGGGGGACTGCACAGAGGTGTGATATATTTGCCCCATTTCTTTGTAGTAAACAGTGAGTTTGTTATAGGTGGAGTAAGTCAATCTTTCAAAGATGGCCGATCAGGCCAGAGCTGTATGCCAAGTTGTGGGCCTCCATTTCATAAGGATAGGTTGTTTCACCTCCATAAGAGCAACCAACAGCCAGTTGACTTCTGGGATTGAAACTCTGGCAACAGTGACGTATCACCTAGGAGTATTACAGCCAGATGTTCCAAAAGTGGAGTAGACACGGGCACTGCGAGAGTACATGTAGTAGGTTGGCAGCAGGGGCATGACACCTCCAACACTTGAGTGAGGTAACAAGCCTCTATTAAATAAAAACTCAGGAGTGCGGTACCATCTGTGAAGTAACTTAGTCTGGAATAGTTGGCCTCTATCATATCAGTATGCTAAATGAGCAGCCCGAAGGCAGATCTCCCATATGAACTTACGAACATATGAAAATGCCCACTGAAAAAGGCCTCACGGTCTATCGAGCCTGCCTGATTGTGCAGCTAGCCTCTCATCTTGCAGCTGCCCCACCCCCCTACATCATCACCCCCCCTCTCTGTCCCATCGCCTTTTAAAAACACCTACTCTTCTACAGGATACCACCTCCTAAGGCAGAGTATTCCATTTGTTTTCTACCCGTTCTGTGAAAAAATGTCTCCTGATTTCACTCCTGAAACTTCCCCCCCCTTCAGTTTCAGCTGGTGTCCTCTCATAGCCCTCCCTCTTCTAATCTGGAAAATCCATTCTGTATTAGACTTATTTATCACCTTTAAGTATTTAAAGGTTTGAATCATATCGCCCCTATCTCTCCTCTCCTTCATGGAGTACATGTTCAGCTCACCCAGCCTGTACTCATAGGACTTTCCCTCCAATTCCTGGATCATCTTTGTCACCCTAAGCTGCACCCCCTCCAACAATCTGACATCCGTCTTCAGGAATGGGTGCCAGTACTGAATGTAGTATTCCAGGTGCAGCCTGACCAGCGACTTGTACAGGGGAAAGATCACCTCCCTATTTCTGGAGGAAATTCCCCTCGCTATACACCCCAGCATCTTGTTGGCTTTAGCTGCCACCTTCCTGCATGGATCTGAGTTGTTCATACTCCTCATTATAAGCACCCCAAGATCCCTTTCCTCCTTGGTGCTTTCCAACTGTACCCCTCCCAGCTGAGAGCTCCTCCCCTGGTTCCTAGCCCAAAAGTGCAATGCCTTGCACTTCTTCACATTGAACTCCAGCTATCATGTTTCTGACTAGTCCTGTAGTTTGGTCAGGTCTTCCTTCAGCCCCCTCCAACCCTCGATGTTCTCTGCAACAGTTTCCATCTTTGTATTGTCTGTGAACAGACTAATCCTACTCTGGATCCTAAGTGAGATATCAGCTATGAATATCCCAAACAGCACCAATCCCAGTACCGATCCCTGTGGTTCCCCACTCATCACTACCCTCTAGGATGAAAGTTTACCCCCTACTTCCACCCTTTGCTACCTTCCGTTTAGCCAGTTGTTGATCTATTTGACCATCCTTGTTCCCACCCCCTATATACTTCAGCTCCCCCCAGCCTCCCATGAGGCATGGAATCAAAGGCCTTGCTGAAGTCTGAATACAGGACATTCACCTAATGGCCTTGTCCAGTTTCCTGGTCACCCAGTCATAGTACTCAATTAGGTTTGTCTAGCAGGATCTGCCTGAGACAAACAGGTGCTGTTGATTGTCCTGGAGTCCATTATCCTCCAAAAAAGGTCACCAGCCTTTCTTTTAGGATCATCTTCATGGGCTTACTCACAATTGACATGAAGCTCACTGGTCTGTAGTTGCCTGGCTCATCCTTAGGGACAGTTTTGTGAATGGGCACCACATGGGCCATCCTCCAGTCTTGTGGTATGCATCCTGTGTCCAGAGAGGTATTGAACAGGTCAACCAGTGGTCCTGCCAGGATCTCTGCTAGTTCCTTAAGTACCCAAGGGTGAATGCTATCTGGTCTCAGTGCCTTGTCCACTCTTAGTGCCCTTAATCCTTCTATAACCCTGTCCTCTCTAATCCCTATATCAATCACCCCTTCCCCCCAACAGCCTACTCCACCTCTCTCGTGGTATCTGCCCATTTTCTCCTCTGTGAACACAGAATAGAAGTATTCATTTAGTGCCTTTTCCTGATCCACTTTCTTCTCCATCACCCACCCTCCATCCTTCTAATCCTCACAATTTGATCTTTGTTCTTCCTTCTCTTGCTTATGTATCTGAAGAAGTCCTTTTCTCCATCCTTAATACCCTGTGCCAGTCCTAGTTCTCATGAAGCCTTGGCCACTCTGACTAGCCTGGTAACCTCTCTGGACTTCTTCATATACTCATCCTTCTCATCTTCCACTCCTGATTTCTTGAATCTCCAAAATGCTTTTCTCTTGGCCCTCACCCCCTCCATAACCTCTTGAGTCAATCAGCTGGACTTCTTTGTCCTTTCCTTCTTACTCCATGTCCTTGTACAAGATCCAGTAACCTACACCAGCCCTTTTTTTTTAATAATGTCCCATTTTTGACTAACATCCATGCTTGGTTGAATTCTCGCCAGATGTCTACCCAAAATTTCCCCCATCCTTTTAAAGTCTGCCCCCTAAAATTCAATAGCCTTGGTTCCCGTTCCCACTTTTTCCTTATCCATATTGAGCATGAATCACACCCAGTGGTGGTCACTCCCAGCCAGAGGGTCCTCCACTCCAATCCCTTACAGCTCCCATTTTGATAGTACCAGGTCCAGAGTGTTTTCCAATCTTGGTGGCTTGTGGACACACTGCATCAGGAAGCTGTCCTGAAATGCTTCTAATATGACCTGTTCCTTTGTACTCATGGTGGCTGGGGTGCTCCAGTCCACCTCAGGTAGGTTGAAGTCCCCCAACACCACCACTGTGTTCCCCTTCCTACAGACCCTTCTAATTTGCTCAGCTAAGTCTTTATCCAGGTCACCCCTTGAGCTGGTGGTCTATATACTACCCTCATCCTCAGTGTCCTACCTTTCCGGCATTGAAACTGCATCCATAGGGCCTCTATCCTGCTTTCCTCTCCCTCGTGCATTATGCACCATATCCCCTCCAGTAAATAGATTGCCATGCCCCCCTTTCCCCTCATCCCTATCCATCCTGAATATCCTATACCTTGAGGTCACCATATCCAAGTCCTGGTACTGGGTGGCCCACATTTTCATGATGGTCACAATGTCCACCCTTTGTACTGCCAAGAGGGCCTGCAACTCAGCTGACTTGTTACCTAGGCTTCTTGCATTCAGTGAGACCACCCTCCACCCTGTTTTCTTCCCCACCCCTCCCTGCTTTTCCCCTTCCTAATCCCCCCAGTGCCACTACCCCAATTCCTTCTCCTTTAGCTTGTGGGGTAAGCTCTTTTGGCTCCCCTCTGTAGGATCTCTGCCTACCAGCTGTCCACTCATCACCCCATCTAGTTTAAATTCACCTTTGCTGCTATGTACCCACTATCTTCTGCTTTAATACCACTTCACCTCCCCACTTAAGTGTGGCCTGTCCCCTGCGTATAGATCATTATTGTCCTAATGTTTTGCCCCAGCAGCCCACCAACCCATATGTCATGGATCAACACAATTCCCCCAGCCACATGTTGAACTCCCCAATCCTCCCTTTCCTCATTGTGCTCATGCAGGGCACAGGGAGAACCTCTGAGAATGCCACCAATTCCCTCAACTCCTCACACAGCCTTCCCAGTTCTTCAAACCTCTCCCTTACTACTTCCACAGTCTTCCCCACCAGGTCACTTGTACCCACAGGCACCATGAGATGCAGTTCTCCCTACCCCTCTTTATGCACTTAAGAATTGACAGGCCCACCATGCCTGCTGTTAACCCAGGTATGGACTCCACCTATATGAGACTATGCCTTTCCTTCTTACTGCCCCATCTGATCCCTTTTAGTATGGAATTCCCCAGCACCAATTCACCCTATCTTCATTCTTGATCTCCGCCCCACCCTATTATCTAGGTACTTATCCGAATCCACCACATTTGTAGCTCCATCATTCCCCCCTGTGGCTCCCCTTCCCCCACATATGACCTGTCACCCCTCACTGCTCTCTCCATCATCCACATCCTTCCCTTCCACCCTTGCCCCATCCTCTGCTATGCCCTTGTTGTCTTCTTTATCCATCCTGCCCCTCTTCCCTGCATCCCTGCTCCCTTCAACCATCCCTCCAGCTGTGCTCCTCCCCTTCACACCTGCCACCCTCCGCTGATTGACTACAGTCCCTTGTGCATCCTCCCTTCCCTCTCCTGCTCCCTCCTGGAGATCCTTCACACCTTATCCTCCCCCAATGTCACTAGCACTGCAAACTTATTACCTGCCCCCTCTGCAATACTGTGCTACTGTGTGTTGGCTCCTTCCTCTGAACCTGAGTCTTCCCTTCAGTGCCAGGCCTCCTGTTCATTTTTCCCCCCACACTCCCTCCCCGTCCTCTCCCTCGATCTGATGTTCCTCTCCCCTGGTGTCCTCATGTTACTCCCCAAGGGAGGCTCTCCTGCCCCAGCTTCCCCAGCACCCCCCATTCTCTCCAACTCTCTACCAAGCCACAATACCTCCTCCTCAAGTCTTTTCAGCCTGTGACAGATTGGACACCCCCAGCCTCCACAATATTGTTCATCCAAACTGCCACCCTACAACCATTACAGCCCATTATCCTACCCATGATACCAGTAATAACTATAAAATACAGTTCTGTCTATAAGTTTCTAACCAGTCCAGTCCCTTCTTAAAAATACAATACCAACTCCACTTGCCGAGGTGCATAAAACACTACTAACTATGATACTGTACCATCCATAAGTTTCCCACCAAAATACATCTTGAGATGCTACACCTAAGTACAAAACACAGTACTAACTTTCTACAAGACAAAATGCCTCATAAAAAATCGAAGAGACAAAATACCCCCTGGACAGATTCAACCTCCCACTCCTACCTCTCTCCCAGCAGCCAGCAGAATGAATAGACAAAATGCCTCCTTGAACAGTGAAAGAGAGATTCAAACTAGCAACTCCTACTTGATTGGCTCCTCTGTTTCTGGCCAAAGAATCCCTTCCCCCAGCAGCCAGCAGCAGTTAAACAGTTAAAGATTTAAGTTATCCCTCCTCCAGACAAGCCAGCAACAGTTAAACCATTAAATAAACATTTAAGCTGATCCTCCACCAGACAAAATGCCTCACAAAAAAATCTCTGAAACAAAATGCCTCCTGAACAGATTCAGACTCCCACTCCTACCTCTCCCAGCATCAAGCACCCACCTTACAGGGAGAGACCTAATTGTAGTTACTTCTCCACAGGGCCTTGCAACTATCAGTGGTGCCTGGTTGGGCATCTCTAACTATGTGGTAGATCTGGCCTGCCACCCCTTAAGATTTGTGAGGTTTATGCAGGTGCTGTAGCCACTCCCATTCCTGATGAAGTGAGTGATATAGTTTAATGGATTGGATGGCACTGCAAAGTTACAAAAATCTCCCAAAATCAGCTCTGTGTAACTCAGATTTGGCCTGGAGATGTTGAAAGGAGAGAAGATAGTGAGAGTTTGGCATTGAGATGCCAGCTATTGTGAGGATCCCCGCACTCACCCATGACTTCCAGTTGAGAGTGCTGCCTGCTACCTGGATTTGTAGGTTATTCCATAGGTAAGTATACTGTAACCAGGCACAGGAGTGGATTTAGGGCATTAAGTGACTTGTAAATATTGGCACTAGGTTTCTGTGTCTCAAAAATAGTGGGATTTGTTCCAGTCACCTTTGAAATCTTGGGCCCCAGGAACAGGTCTAACCACCTCATGCTGGTTAAGTCATGCTCTAGAGTAACCCACTGCAGAGTGTCAATACCATCTGGGAGGAACCATTTTGTGGCTTGGGTCACCCTATAGGCCCACAGGTAGCCCTGGAACCAAAGGAGCCCCAGTCTCCCTTATGACCAATGTGCTCGAAACTTGGCCATGCTGAGTCTGGGTCCCGTTCTTTCCCATAGTAGCAAAACCTAATAACTTATCAATCTTACTAAATATTTTATCAGGGATTGCAAGTGGGAGGTTATGGAATATATAAGCAAATCTGGGGAGTACAAATATCCAAACAGCATCCACTTTACCCTTAAGGGTCAAGCAGAGTTTGAGCCATCTGTCGATGCTGGCTTCTAACATGTAAAGAAGAGGGAGAAAGTTGGCAGTGACCAGGTTAGCCCATTTGGTCACAATCAAAATCCCTAGGTATATAAAGCCATCCTTAGCCCAGACTATATGTGTGCCATCCATGCAGTCTGGCATGCAAAACAAGTTTAAGGGGGATAAAGTGGTCTTCATCCAGATAACAATGAGAATAGAGGTGGATGCAAACCTATCCAAAAGAGCCATTATAGGGCCCAGTGATTGTGTATGATTTCTGATAGTAAGGAGGAAGTCATCAGTATATGGGTTTACTAAATAAGACAGAGAGAGAGAGAGAGATAGATAGATAGAAACTTTATTTATATAGCGCCCCATTCCTGAGACTTGGAGCAGTTCACATTTACACTTAAAAACAACAAAAAAACATAAAATATAATAATCAAATTCATCAATCAGATTTAGGTGAAGTATGCAGCAATGAGCTTAAAATCTATCTATCCTTGTTGTTTAAAAATAACTCATGATTACATATTTCTACAGTAAGTTAAAAGACTGGTTAAACAAGAAAGATCTTTAACCCCTTTTAAAGGTTTCCACTGAGGGTTCCTCCCAAACATGATTAGGTAATGAGTTCCACAGGATAGGTGCGGCAACAGAAAATGTATGGTTGCCCAAATGCCAAATCTAACCCTGGGAACCCCAAGGAGGCAACTCTCGGTGGAATGGAGAGCTTGGGATGGATGATGGGGCACAAGGAGATCTTGCAGGTAGACTGGTCCCCCTTCATGTAGGGCCTTGTAGGTCAATAATCTGACCTTGAAGACAAATATCCACCTAACTGGTAGCCAGTGCAGTTCACAGAGGACAAGAGTAATAGGATCACATCTTTATGTGCCCATCAATAATCTCATTGTCGCTTTCTGCACTGGTTGCAGCTGGTGGAGATTGCCTCCAGATAGCCCTAGGTACAGGGCATTGCAGTAGTCCAACCAGGATGTGACAAAAGCATGTACCAGTGCTGTCATATCCTCAGATGGTATAAGGACCTGGAGCCAGGCGATATTCCTCAAATGATAAAATTCACTTTTGTCGATGGCCAACAACTGAACATCAAGTGTCAAGCCCTCATCAAGGATCACACCCAGATCCTTCACTAGTGTGGAAGGGGTCAGTCAGACCCCCTCAGTACTAGACCAGGGGCCTTTTTCAACATCCCCACCCCCACAATGATGACCTGGGTCCATCACTAGCACCTCAGTCTTGTTGGGGTTGAATTGTAGCCAGTTAAGAGTCATCCAAGGCCGTTGTTAAATACGAAGACCACCACCTGGTTTCCAGGAGCACAGGACAGGTATAGCTGGGTATCATCAGCATAGCAATGAAAACCCAGCACATACCACCTGATAATGTCACCCAATAACAGCATGTACACTGTGAACAAGGGCAAGACTGATCCCTGGAGGATCTACACAAAGCAGAGGCTTTGGGTTAGATGAGGCTAATCCCATTGTCACCCTCTGCACTCTGACTGTCAAGTATGACCTGAACCAGTTGATGACATTACTGGACAGGCCACACCAGTACCACAGTTGTTCAAGCAGCACCTCATGGTCCACAGTTTCAAATGCTGCTGAGAGATCCAGGAGGACCAAGATGGTATGCTCTATCCTGTCTCTCGCCACTAGAAGATCATTAAGCACCTTAATCAGGGTGGTCTCCATACTGTGCCCAGCTCTAAACCCAGACTGGAAAGACTCACAAGTAGAGGAGGAGATAAGACACATTTTAAGCTAGATGGCCACAACTTTTTCCATAACCTTTCCTAAAAATGGGAGGTTAGAGACCGGTCTGTAGTTGCTGAGACACTCTGGGTCCAATGAGGGTTTCTTCAGTAGGGGTCTGAAGAAGGCCTCTTTCAATGCCAATGGAAAGACTCCACTCCTCAAAGAACTCCGGATGATCTCAGCCACCACAGATCCAAACAGGTCCAAACATCTGACCAAAAGTTGTGTTGGACCTGGGTCCAGATCACGCTGTGTTTGTTGCAGCCTCGTGACAATCTCCAACATCTCCTCCATTCCAACTGGATTGAACTCAGCCCATACAGGAGGAGTGTTCTTACATACCTTAGAATGAATCCTGCAATCCCTTTGAGTGATGCTGGAGGAGATCTTTTCTCTGATAGAGGACACTTTGTTGGCAAAGAACAGAGCAAACTCAAAACTGATTCCCCCACTCACAGACAGGCAGGATGTAATAGCTCATTTACCATGTGGAAGAGCTGAGCTGGTCTGTTCCTTATTTATTTATTATTTTTTTTAGTTTTTGTTGCCCGGTAAAAGGAATTAGACAATTTTTGCCTATTTTCAGCCTCATCCCGGGGAAGGGGGATACAGATGGATGCCAACTAAAATTGAACAAGATTTTTAAGCTGTTGATATTTTACTGTGAAAATGACCAGTTGTAAAATGCCAACATGAACAGTACCACTGGGCTTCAATACAGAGGAGCAGACATTACTAAATTTTCTGCTTTCAAGATGCACTTCCTGTAACATGGTTGCTTGTTAGCTACTTTAGGTGCAATGTTGCAATTTTTTCAACTAACATTATCCAACTGATGTTCAGTGTTTTAGTAGAAACCATTGGAAAGATCAAAATATAGCTTACTATGTACTGTACAACACAAAGCATTTAAAGCTATTTAAACATTATCTATACTAAATTCAAAGCTCCAGTAAAGAGGATAATAAGCAACAAATGGAATAATTGATGTTTAAATGTTTCTTGGGTGTGGTCACCTTAAAACCAAAATAAATCTGTTCAACAAGTTACAGTTTGAAGCTGCATTGTATGAATATCTGTTCCACATTTAATAAAGCTCTAACCACCTTATCCAAATGAGGTCAGGTGTTCAGAAAGTCATAACAGAAAAAAGAAATATGGTTATAAAAACTCTAATAATACATCAAGGAAGTTGGGATGCAATAACTTTCATTATAGCCAAACAATCCTACTTGAAGAAATTGTGCTTCAAGGGCCTTGGTTTTTTTGCATGAGGACCACATCATTCCCTCCTGGAGTGGAAATGAGAGTTGAAACACTATGTATCATATTGAAAATGGCTATCACAAACTGAATGAGTAGGGGGAAAGAAAAAAAATGCTGTCCTACCATTAAGTACTGTTCAATATAAGTATGCTGCATCAATCTCCCTAGACAAAAGTATGCCTTCTTTCAGGAGATTGCCCCCTGATAGTCACTGTAATGTGACCACAGGGCCAATTTGTCCTCCATCAGGCCAGATCTCCTCCAACATCTATCTAATCTCTGACCCTTAATCTTTAACTCCCTAAGTTCCCCATCAAACCAGGGAGGTCTCCATTGAGTAGATAAGGGTCGGACACTAATGGGTGAGTATGAGTGAAAAGGCAGCAGTGATGGCCCCATTACAGGCCACCACTGCCTCCTCTGTTCCAGTTGCACACACAGCCCCCACACTCGATAGGTCTAGTACCACCTGTAGTTCTACTGGGGACAATCTGCATAAAGGGCAGTATCAGACCATCTCCACAGAGGATGGACCCTCAGGAGGCACCAGACATGAACCTCACAGTGCTGTGATCTGACCAAGCTAACAGATCTACACTGAGATCATCAACCTCAAGGCCCTAAGTAAACTCTAGGTCTAGAGTGTGGCCTCATGAGTGGGTCACTGAGGTGACATTTTGTGCCAGGCCCAGTGCCTCCATATTCCATAGGAGATAACGCCCAAACAATGAGTGTTCATCATTGACCCAGGCATTGAAGTCCCCCAGAATTAACCATCTGGGGGACTCCAACACCAGGCCAGTGATGAAGTCTCTGACCTCCCGCAGAAATTCTCTCTCAACATCTGGAAGGCGGTAGAACTGGAGGATCCTGTAGCCCATGCTGGGATCCCCCTGCATGGCAATACACTCAAATGACCCAGTAGAGCCTGTGAGCAGCACCATGAGGCCCAGGATGGATTTAAAACAAATGTCTACTCCCCTGCCTCTGTGATCCAATTAAACCAATCAGTTTTATAAATACTCACCCAAAATCACAATTACATCCAACCATTCATACAACCATTCAATCATACGATCCAAATAAACCCCCACAACCCTCCCTTCCCAAAATAGTCTTCAACCAGAAAAAAGCTCCAACCCCAACCCTCCCAATATTAAAATCTTCAGTTAGCTCTAATTTTATGGAGAGAAATACCAAATCTAAGTCTGTGAGGCAGTCTTCAATAAATCTGTTTGGATCTTTAAATCACAGTAACCCAGACAGTTTCTCTCCTCTCTCACAGGAGAAAACACCCTGCAGTTCTGCAATATTGGGGTCACTTTACAGCTCCTGGATCCTTTGATGATAAATTCAAGTCCTGCTATGTCTGCCAACTTGATGTAAAAATTTACTCGGAGCTCAACACCACAATAGATCAAGAGGGTAGCACTTTTCAGAAAAATGATGCTCAAAACCAAGACAATGATTTTCTTGAGACTTGCCTTGTCTGGTGCCCTACCTACCCCACCTAAAAACTTCATAGTTACCTCCCTAGGTGAACCCTTGGAAGTCGTACCTAAATTTAAATATCTAGGTATGTGGATAGACAACAAGCTTTCCTTCAATGACCACATCGAGGATCTATCAAAGAGGCTTAAAGCACGCTTGGGTTTCTTCTTTAGAAATAGGACCCTCTTTTCTTTTGCAACCCACAAAAGACTTATCCAAGCAACATTCCTTCCCTTGCTTGACTACGGAGACATTATCTTTATCTCCTCCCCAACCTTGAGCCTATCTAAACTGGACGCACTCTATCACCATGCTCTTCGCTTCATTACTAACTCTGCATACAGGACCCACCACTGTGATCTTTATGCAGCAGTTGGGTGGACCTCTCTTGCCACCAGACACCTCTTGCATGCTGGCATTTGTACCCTCAAATTACTACTCCACAAACTGCCTGCCTATTTGACGTCTCTCATACACATCTCACATAACGCCTACTCCCTAAGGAAATCTGACCTTATCCTACTAGATTTTCCCAGGACACATACCACAGCTGGCCAAAGAGCTGTCTCATATGCCCTCCCAAACATTTGGAACCAACTTACAAGCCATGCTGAAGCTAACCAGCATCATATCAATTAACTCCTACAAAACACTAGCTATCTCTAAATTAAAAGACATATGTAGGTGCTACTAGGCCCTCAACTTCCTAGGTACCAACTGGCCCTCTACTTATTAAGCTGAAATGTGTTGCATAATTTAGGGCAAGGTTAAAGCTGGAATGTACTGCATATATAGCATAAGGACTTCTATTGTGTATACCTCTTGTATTATATATATATTTTTTTCTTTGTTGTTCTACATTTTATATCTCCTGTCTATGTAATTGCGAACTATATGTGTATGTGCCTCAGGACCTCCTTGTGAATGAGCTTGCTCAACGGAGTCTTTCCTGCAATAAACTTGAACTTGAACTTAAGAAAAATGGGAAATGTTATGAAACTAGAGTGGGGGGGACTCAAGGGAGATGTAAGGAAAACCTTTTTTACAGAAACACAGAAGCGGAGCTCAGGGGTTTGGCTTCATTGGGGATTGGGGTTTCATCAGGAGGGATACCAGCCTATACTGGCAGGATGGTCTGAATCTGTCCAGGAAGGGAACAAGTCTTCTGGGTGATCAGTTTAAATACTTCATTGGCAAGCTTTTAAACTACTCAAGGGGGCAGGTACTGATAAGCAGCAAGGAATTCCAAGCCTCTCCCTACAAAACAGGGTACTAAAAGAGGTAATAACCAAGGTAGAAAGTTCAGTAGGGAGCAAGATGGGGGTAAATGGAGAAAGCAAAGTCAATGAGGACATGGATGGTGCTACATGAGGTAAAGCCATCAACAAATGGAGATTAATGAGTACCAATGCCCATAGTCTGGGTAACAAGCTTCCCAAACTACTGGCCTTGATGGAAGAGGAACATCTGGATACTGTGGCAGTCACAGAAACATGGTACACACAGAACCATGACTGGGATGTAAACATACCAGACTACACTATCTACATGAGGGACAGGAAGGGTAAAAGAGGAAGAGCAGTAGCTCTCTACCTAAGGGAAGGAATCAAAGCATCAGAACAAAAGGGTAAACGGTGAGGAGAAAAAGCACTGTGGATCAATTTGGAGACAGGTAATTGCACCACAATCCGCAAAGGAGTTATATACAGACCCCCATCTCAGGGGGAGGAAATGGACAAGGAAATGATAGAAGATATCCTTAGAATGGCAGAAAAGGGGAGATATTGTTGATGGGGGATCTGAATATACCAGAGGTTAACTGGAGTCCATTTGCAGCAGCCACTTCCAATAGTGGGGTCATTCTAGATGCCCTACAGAGGGCATGCCTTAGACAACTAGTATTGGAACCCACTCAAGAGGGAACAATCTTAGGTCTGGTACTCTCAAATGGAGATGGAAAGTGGATCACAGATTTAGAAGTGGATAGCCATCTGGGAACTAGCAACCATTGAACAGTATAGTTCACGATAAACACATCAGTAGAGTCAAGCCATACAAAGGCAAAGGTACTGGACTTTAGGAGGGCTGACTTTGTCAAAATGGATGTGTGCCTAAGGAATGCACTAGCAAATGGGCAGGAAGGAGGGGTGGAATAACAATGGGGAATAATCAAAGCTGCCATCACATAGGCAACAAGCCTTTGTGTGAAGCAAATAAACAAAACAAAACAATGTAAGAAACCACTATGATTCTTAAAGAAGGTGGCAGGGAAGGTTTCAGAAAAAGAAAGCATTCTGAAAGTACAAGGAATCACAGAAGGAGTAGGACAGAGAACTGTATCAGTTAAAGCAAAAGGAAGCAGGGAAGGCAGTCAGAACAGCACAGACTCAAACCGAGGAAAAGATAGCCAACTCAATTAAGAAGGGGAATAAAACTTTTTATAGGTACATCAGAGAGCAAAGGAAGACCAAGGGAGGGATAGTGAGGCTTAATGAAAGGAAGGGGGTGGTCAGAGGGTGACTGTGAAAAGGCAGAGATACTAAACAAATATTTTTGCTCTGTATTCACAAATGAAGAGGGGGAGGTACCTAAACAAAACAATAGAAACACTCTGGATATGGGGGTTGATACCAGCCCATTCACAGAAGAAAACTGAAGGTGGGTAAAGCAATGGGGCCTGATGGGATTCATCCCAGAATTCTAAAAGAACTAAGGGTAGATTTAGTGACACCACTGACTACCCTCTTTAACAAATCTTAGGAGGATGGGGTGGTACCTGAGGACTGGAGGAGGGCAGATGTCATTCCACTTCACAAATGTTGCAGCAGGGCAGAAGCAGCAAACTGCAGACTGGTTAGTTTAATCTCAGTAATAGGGAAAATGATGGAATCACTTCTGAAGGAAAGAATTGTTGAGCATGTAGAGGATAGAGGGGCACAGGACCAAGGCAGCATGGATTCACAGCGGGAAGGTCATGTCAGATTAATCTAATAGATTTCTTTGACTGGGTGACCAAAGTAGTAGATCAGAGAGGGGCTGTGGATGTAGCTTACCTAGACTTTAGCAAGGCATTTGACAGAGTCCCACACATAAGATTAATATACAAGTTAGCCAGCCTTGGAGTGGGTCCCAAGTTGGTAGCCTGGGTAAAGAATTGGCTGGAGAACAGAACACAGAGGGTAATAGTAAACAGAGTCCACTCTGAAGAAAGGGGGGTTACTAATGGGGTGTTGCAGGGTACAGTACTAGGACCGGTCCTCTTCAATGTCTTTATAAGTTGCATTACAGAGGGACTGGAAGGAAAAGTATGTCTCTTTGAAGACAACACAAAGATCTGCAACAGAGTTGATACACAAGGTGGGGTGGAAAGGATGAGAAGGGACTTGGTAAGGTTGGAGGAATGGGAAAATGTGTGGCAGCTTATATTCAATGCTAAGAAGTGTAAAGTAATGCACCTGGGAAACAAAAACGCAGGGGAAGAGTACACAATGGGGGTGAGATACTAACAACAACAAAAATGGAAAGGGACCTGGGGTTAGCCATATCAGATGACCTAAATGTGGGCAAACAATGTGAGAGGACAGTAAGGAGGGCTGGGGGATACTAGGATGCATAGGGAGAGGCATCAGCAGTAGAAAATATGAAGTCATTATCCCTCTGTACAGAAAGCTGGTGAGACCCCATCTGGAGTACTGCATGCAGTTCTGGAGATCCAGTCTCTGCAAAGACATAGACAAGATGGAGGCAGTCCAGAGGAGGGCAACTAAAATGGTGCAGGCTCTGCACCAGAAGACATATGAATAGAGACTTAAGGAGCTTAATATGTATAGCCTCAAGGGAAGTGGGGGGGGGCATGATTGAAACGTTCAAGTTCCTCGAGGGAATCAACAAAGTCCAAGAAAGAAGTATCTTTCAGAAAAAGAGGTGTGCAAGAAAAAGGGGACACAATTTGAAGATGGGGGGAGGGCTCAGAGGTACTTTGAGGAAGTACTTTTTTACAGAGAGGGTTGTAGATGCACGGAACGGCCTTCCTGAGGAGGTTGTGGAGTCAGAAACAGTGGTGGAATTCAAGAATGCATGAGACAGTCATAAGGCAATTCTAGGTGGCGTGGGTAGGAGGATGTAGGCTGTTGATTAACTAGGATCTGCAGCTTATCCATTAGGTAGGGAAATGGGCAGACTGGGTGGGCCAAGCAGTCCTTATCTGCTGTTAAAGTCTATGTTTTTATGTTTATATGTAACCCTGATGCCCAGTATGTTAGTTGAATCCAGGAGTTTCCTGGTAAGGTGGTCCAATGCTATCAAGAAGAGCATTGGGAATAAAGGTCGGCCTTGTCATGTACCCATTTGTAAGGTGAACTGCTTAGAAAGGGCACAGTTGGTGAAAATGGTGGTAGTGGGTGCATTAGAAACATAGAAACATAGATGTTGACAGCAGATAAGTACCACTTGGCCCACCTAGTCTGCTCATTATCCCTACCTACTGTCTCACGGCAGACCCTACTTGATTTCTAGCATTACCCCTTCCTTTCCCTACCTCATGCCTATCCTATGAATTCTTGAAGTCTGTTACCAGTTTTGCACCCACCACCTCTGCTAGGAGGCTATTTCAGGCATACACTACTCTTTCTGTGAAGAAGTTCTTACTTACATCTCCCCTGAGTGCCCCCTCTCCAGCTTCATAACATTTCCCTTGTTCTTGAGCATCTTTTTTTCTGAAAAATGCCACCCTCTTGAACTTTTATTTATACCCCTGAGGTATTTGAATATTTCTATTCAATCCCCCCACTCCCTCCTTTCCTCCAGAGTGTACATATTGAGGTCATTCAGTCTCTTGTCATAGGGCTTGTGATGCAGACCTGCACCATTTTGGTTACCCTCCTCTGGACTGCCTTTACCCTGTGTATGTCCTTCCAGAGATGTGGTCTCCAGAACTGGACACAGTACTCTAGGTGAGGTATCACCAGTGATCTGTACAGTGGCAACACCACCTCTCTCTTTCTGCTACCCCTCCCTATGCAGCATAACATCTCACTAGCTCTCCCACTGCCTTGTTAAATTGTCTGGCCACCTTTAGGTCATCAGATATAATTAATCCCAGGTCCCTTTCCAGTTTGGTGATGGTTAATACTACCCCCCCCCCCATTTTGTGTTCTCTATCCCTGGAGTTATGTGCCCCAAGTGCATGATTTTGTACTTCTTAGCATTGAAACACAAATGCCACACCCTTGACCACTCCTCTAACTTCCCTAGATCACTGTTCATCCCTCCCCCCATGTCTACCCTATTACAGATTTTAGTGTCATCTGCAAAGATGCATACCTTCCCTTCTAGCCCCTTTGTGATGTCTCTTATAAAGACATTAAAGAGGACCAGTCCCAGTACTGATCCTGAGGGCATCCCACTTGTCACCCTCTCTTCCTCGGATGGAACTCTGTTTACCAATACCCTCTGTCTCCTGCCACCCATTCTACCTCCTTAGGACCCACTCCTAGATTTACCAGCTTGCTTATGAGTCTCCTACATGGAGCAGTGTTGAATGCCTTGCTGGAATCTAAGTAGGCCAGATCCACATCTCCACCCTAATCCAATTCCCTGGTTACCCAGTTAAAGAAATCTGTCAGATTTGCTTAACATGCTCCTCCAGTTAATCCATGCTGCCATTATATAAGGTAGAGATCCAGCAGTGAAAATATGGGTCCAAACCATATGCCTTCAGGACTGAGTGCATGTAGTGCCACTCCACCAATTCAAAGACTTTACGAAAGTCCACTGCCATGGCTACCATGGGGGAGGAGGACTGACTCACATGCCACTTGAGGTGGAGCACAATGCAGATGCTGTCAGCTCCTGTTTTGCCTTTCCAAAACCCTGCTTGTGATGAATGTATGATGGACAGGACTTCCCTTTCAACTCTGTTGGCTAAAGCCTTAGCCAAAGTTTTAATGTCCATAGAAATTAAGGAAACTGGTGTAAAAGTGACACAGAAACATAGACTTTGACAGCAGATAAGGACCGCTTGGTGCACCCAGTCTGCCCATTTCCCTACCTATTGGATAAGTTGCAGATCCTAGTTTACCAACAGCCTACTTCTTCCTAACCCCACCAGAATTGCTTTATGTCTGTCCTATTCATTCTTGAATTCCCCCACTGTTTCTGACCCCATGACCTACTCAGGAAGGCCATTCCATGCTTCCACCACCCTCTCCATGAAAAAGTACTTTCTCAAGTTGCCCCTGAGCCATCCCCCCTCTATCTTGAAATTGTGCCCCCTTATTTTTGCACATCTCTTTTTCTGAAAGATGCTACTCTCTTGGACTTTGTTGATTCCCTTGAGGTACTTGAAAGTTTCTATCATGTCCCCCCTCTTCCTCCTTTCCTCGAGGGTATACATATTAAGCTCCTTTAGTTTCTCTTCATATGGTTTCTGGTGCAGACCCTGCACTATTTTAGTTGCCCTCCTCTGTACTACCTCAATCCTGTCTATGTCCTTGTGGAGATGGGGACTCCAGAACTGCACGCAGTCCAGAGGGTCCAATGACTTCTTTGGTTAGAGGGTGATCGTTGCCTCTTTCAATGAAGGAGGGAGGTTGTGTACCATATGAACAGGGTTCTTGTAAGGCCTCTAGAGGAAGGGAATGACTATTTGGAGTATGAGCTGGAATAGATCAACCACCATGCCATCTGTCCTTGGGCTTTTCCCTTGGAGAACTGTTTCAGGGCCGTAGTAAGCTACTTGCTTGTAAGGGGTGACTCAAGTTCTCATTGAAGTGCCAGGAGCAATTGGGGTACCTGGGCTGTTCTTAAAAAGTTTTCACTGGGGAAGAGCCCTGAGGATCCGTTGAATGAGAGGAGTATAACTACATGTAATATTGTCACATGACCTCAGTAATACTTGCTGGGATTGTAATAATCTCCCCATTGGCATTCCGGAGGCCCAGAATCTGGGAGTTGGCTTTTTATTTATGTAGGTTGTAGGCTAGGAGGCTGCCACATTTATTGCCAGATTCCCAAACAATATGCTAGTCATGCAACATTTACCACTCGGCCCTGAGATGGAGAAGGATGCTAATCTTGTATTTATGGCCTACTATGGAGGAGATGAGTTAGTTCAGGGGAGCGTTGATTGGTTAATTTGAACTGCTCTTCTTTACCTTTATGATTCTGCAGTAGCTGGTTGAGTTCTCCTTTTATTTTGTGCAGCAATATAGGAGATACTCTAGCCCTGCAGGAAGGCCTTGAAGGCTTCCCATGCCACCCCTGGGGCTGTCTCTCTTGTTCTGTTAGTTATAAAGCTGGAATCAGCCTCATCGTTGATCCAGGCTCAGAATTTGGGGTTCCATAAAAGCAAGAGATTGCATATCCAGCATGGTGAACTACCCTGGCATCCAGAGGTGAATAAGAAAGCTCAACTGGGGCATGATCAGAAATAAGGATAGACTCAATTGATGACTCATGCATGCTTAGTGATGCCCCACCATGTCCCAACCACAGATCAAGCTGACTATGCATACCATGCAACTGAGAATAAAAGGAATAATCTCTCCCATCTGAGTGGTCATGCCTCCATTCATCTGTCAGACCCATTGTGCCATCAGGGCTTTCAACACCACTCTGGCCCTTCGATGAGTATCTGGGGAGAGGTGAGGTTTGTCCAGGAACATGTCAGATGCCAGGCTAAAATCCCCACCACCTATAAGAAGTGGAATGGAGGAATTCTCCCCTTTGATATCTGCAATAGCCTGACCGACCTGAGGGAAAAAGCCTGTGTCATCAGTATTAGGGCCATATATATTGGTGAAGATGACCTTCCCACTCAGAAATGAGAAGAGGGGCACAATCCACCTGCCAAGGGAGTCTGTTTCGGTTGTTTCTGTTTTCTACAGTAAAGCTTGATGGAGTAGAATAGCTGTTCCTCTAGACTTTGAGGAGGCTGAGTTGTGGTACACTTGGCCACCAAAGCTTTCTTAATCTATTGAATATTCTGAAGTGAATAAAGCACAATACCTGAAAACAAGTACACTGACAAAGGAAGAATCCTCCCAAACACCAAATTATAGTATTGATATCCACTTACAGTGTCTCGCACAGGTAAAAAACAAGTGCAAATAGTCAGAACAGGGAGCAATGATACTGAATTTTCAGAAATGGAATGCTCAAATGAACAAAGTACCCAACTAGTAGTATGTTAACTCTATGAAAGCCCTTTAACTGGACTGTACCAGTAGATAATAGATACTACTTACAAAAGCTGTAATGAAGAGCAATAAACAGGAAGTGTTGAACAGTCAATACAATAATTAAGGCAGTAATAAAATCGTGGACTGCACGGAATTCACAATTACTGTGAAAAAGGCAGACATCTGTGTAATCCCCATTTTTGGTAAACATAGCATGAAATTTAGTAAAATCTCATTTTAAGAGCAAGTCTGGTACAAGTTTGTAGCAGTGGTGCACATAAAAAAAACAATGTAAGGAACACTTTAACACTTCTAAACACTTCTTCAATCTAATATTGTCTGCTAATTATATCCTTTAACTCGGACTATAGCCAGTTAAATCCTTAATGTGGGCTCATCTATTTAATTAACACCTGCTAACACCACTGAGAACTGTAACCAAAATGTATTTGCCTTGAGTTGTCTGTCTGTACCTGTACACAGCACTAGTGTCGAGTGTTCATTCTCCTGGTATGGTTCCATGCTGACTGACAACAGACACAGCATCAAGCGGAACTGATCTTGCAAATTTAGCACATTTTGCACAGTCAAATAATATTATTTAAAAGCTTTTTAGAATGATCTGAATTATGTTTTAAATTACCATCAATTTTTTTAGCAATTAAAGCATAACTTTATTCCTTCTATTACATGCTTTTGTTATTTTCTTTTATTTAGTGAAATACTGAGTTTTTGCCGTGCAGCCACTGTGAAATTTGCTCAGAAAAATCATGCAAATAATACTGCCTTAACAATAATACATAGTATGAACAGCAAAGAACAAAATAGTTGAAGTACCCAAAGTGCGCTTGAGTAAGAGGCAAATGCAATGTCCTCCAAGCCTCACCACAGTGGTACTAGGTGGGAGAGTATAGCTGAAAACCATACAGGTGATCAGTTTCATTGCCTTAACTGAAGTGTATTTAAAGCAAGAAGCCCACTGTGAAGTAGCATTTGCATCATAAGCATAGTCAGAGGCACCGTAATGGTGGTAGAAGGAAGAGGAAGGGGGAACCCCTACCCATAAAATGTGGAGGGTGCGGGTCCCATAGCAGGGCATGGAGCAGATAAGAAAAGGATTTATAGAACCCCAGACTAGCATGCCAGCCAGCTGGAAGTCCTATCCTGAAGAGAAGTGAGGATGTGTGTGGGAGGACCATCTCTTCAGTCATAGGGTGATTAGTACCCTCTTGACCACACAGGGAATGAAATAGATGCAGGTAAATAGATGCGGGTAGCAGACTTGATGGTCTTTGTACTAACAGCCAGGAGGCTCACCCAAGACACCAATGATTGGGTCACTAAAGTTAATTGAGGGGGGAGGATGGAGCACCACTTCCCTGCCAGCCTGTAATGAGGCAAATGGGGGAACCAGATAGAAAAAGGGAAGGGAAAAATGGGGGAAGGATGGAAAAGAAAGAAGGAGATCTTGCTCTCAGTGTAAAGGGGCAGTGCCCTAAAGTTACTGTATGTTGCTGAGCCCAGAGGTGTCAGAGATAGCTGCTTCCCTTCCTCATTGCTTTAGACAAGTGAAAATACACCATGCAGCTCACATCCTTAATAAGATGAATCAGGAGGGTTGGGCTAGGGGGTTGCAGTCAGCCAGTTTATGACAGAGAGGCAGAAGGAGAGCTGCATTCTCCTGCTTGCATAACACATAAAAAGTGACATTAGGCAAAGGCACAATAACATATCTCAGAGCAGACTGCAACATAGAGTTTATATTAAACTTCATATGAGATAACATGAAAAGAAAATCCATCCACTTCCCCAGCCACAGTCTTTAAAAGGTCTACAAAATTATTCACCCCAGTCCAAAATTGGAAAGCCAGAAGTGTAAGTATAATCATTTAAATCATTTAGTGGGAAGGAGCTGTGTGATGGCTGGAACAAGCAGTGTAACATCATAACCCTGCTTAAACATTGTCTGTGTGGTGTTTTCTACACTTTTATATACTTTTAATGAGCTCTTGACTTGGGGCGAGTGTGGAGGGTGCAACATAATTGAAAGAAAATGTGGGGATTGTAGTTTTGTACTGAGCCAAGAACAAGTCCAGTGAGGCAGAAGAGACAGCCCAAGTGTTATTTTTAAACCAAGTTTGTAAACCTTTTCCTGGGGCATCAGTGTAACACAAGGGGAATTGTGGTGCACTGACCTAAATGAAAACTTAATTTTTAATTCTGTTTGAATTATAGTGTTGGAAGCACCCAGTGTGTTACTTCCAGTCACCAGAGTTAAAAGGTAGGCTCCTCAGCGAGCAGGGCAAGCTAGAGCAGGGCTTATATGGTGCCACATGGAGGCATGTGCCAAGACAAGCACATCAGCATGTGTCTGACATGTCTGCAGGGGACAGAAGGATGGAGGCAAGAAAAGGGTACCATTGCAAGATGAATACCGAAATATATAGTAAGTGCCCAAACATATGGACAGTGAAGCAGGACTATTCAAAATTAACTACAAGCATTTCAAATGTACGAAAAATCAATAGTGCTGGTGCTGTCTGTCCCCCCCCCCCCCAGTAAATGGTGTTCCAGGTGTAGCCAGTGTATTAGCCACTATATATTAGGTGGAAAAATATGAAAATGGAAACTAAAAATTAAAAACAAAAATAAATAAAAACAGGGATATATAAGACTATATTACTTGATATATAGGGTTTAACAAATAAAGATGGATAATCTGGTTGCTTTGACAAATGGCACTCTAGGAATAAAATGTATTAAATGTAACAAATTCAGCACAGAACCTGACAACTACCTTGCAGAATTTATGTGTGGACAATGTAAAGAGATAAGTAAATTAAATAACATGGTATTGATTATGGAGATGGAACCATCAGCATTAAGACAGCAGGTTTAAAAGATTGCAAGGATGACAGTGATGACATATATATAAATACAAAACCCCAACAAAGGAATCAAGTAGGAAGAGACAGTGGGGTTCGGATGAGCAACAGGATATGCTAGAACACTTAAATAACCTAAGCTAATGTCAGTATGGGACAAGGAAGAAAAAGAGACAACATGACAAAGAGGTTATTATTGAGAATGAAGACAGGAGCTTGGATGTGAATAACAAACACACAATAAACAAGTATTTGTCAATGCCGAATGTTTGCTTGCTGGCATTGGCATTGATAGTGTAGGAGTTACAGAGCTGCATAATTGGAATGACAGTGAAGTATTGAACTGAAACCAACCCCATCACCACCCTGCAGATAGTGACAGGCATTGGGGTGTGCCTTTGGGTCATCAGGCATAACGGCCATGCCATTTCACCACACCCTACCGTGCAGACACCGACAAGTGTCACGGTGTGCCTTAGGGTCTTTGGCCTTATCGCACTCAGTCCATCAGGAAATATTGTGAGATGGTGCGGAATAGGAGAATGGGGTGAACTTTGGGGCCAAAGAGTGCAAGGCACACCTTGATGCCTCTCAGTGGCTGCAGGGTGTGGGTGGGGGTGGAATGGTATGAGCATTGCAGGTGACAATCCCAAGTCACAACCCTGATGCCTGTCATTCTCTACAGGGTGGGGTGTTATGGTCTCAGGCATTCATTGGTATTTTCACTCCAAATTTTCAACATGGGTTTTTTGTGACCCCCACCTCAGGAACAGTGGCAATATCAGTTTGTTAGCTGAAAGTTGCTTTTGCACAGCGACTATGGCTTTTGTCACCACAGGTGCAAAAACACATTCTGAACAGGATGTGAAAAATGACAGCTGTACTGTTCATGGGGAGGTGTAAAAAATGGCAATGTTGAAAATCTGCAGTGAAAGTATTAAAAAAACTGGTGAAGTCATGAGTGTGCGTAGAAACTGTGCAATATGCACCCGTAATGTAATTAGTTCGGAAATTGTTTACAGCAGATTGTCAACCCGGGCATTTTGGGACCTCCGGTCATGAACAGTGTCACTGTGATTTTCTTTATCTGTCCCGAACAATGATTTCCCACAGCGACCATGCATTTCTGTGCTGAAAGTTTGAAAACACATTTCGGCCATGTTGTGAAAAATAACAGCTGTACTGTTCATAAGGAAGTGTGGAAAAATGCCACTGGTGAAAATCTGGACTGAAAATATTACAAATTCATGAACTTTTTGAGGGTGCGTGGAAACTGCGCAATGCTCACTCAAAACACAGTCATTTTTAAGATTTTTTCACCAGATTTTCAAAATAGCCATTTTAAGACCTCTGCTCATGAACAGTGTCATAGTGATTTTCTTAATATGTCCCATACGTTGATTTCGCACACCGACTGCGCCATTGTGTGCTACATGGATAGAACCATGTTTTGGGTAAGATGTGAAAAATGACAGCTGTACTGCTCATAAGGTGGTGTGGTAAAATGGCAATGTTGAAAATCTGGAGTGAAAATATTGAAAATATGCGAACTTATGAGCCTACGTAGGACCAGCGCAACAAATGCTCGTAAAACAGTCATTTTTGGGAATTTTTTTCACCAAATTTTAACATAGCCATTTTAACACTTCTGCTCATGAACAGTGTTACTGTGATTTTCTTAATGTGTCCTGAATATTGACTTCACACACCGAATGTGCCATTGTGCGCTACATACGTGGAAACACATTTTGGGTGAGATGTGAAAAATGACAGCTGTACTACTCATGAGGAACCTACGAGCATGCATAGGAACATCACAAACATGCTCATGAAACAGTCATTTTTAGGAATTTTTTCACCAAAACTTTCAACATAGGCTTTTTGAGAGCACACCTTATGAACACTGGCACTGTCGTTTTGTTAATCGGTCCTGAAAGGTGATTTTACGCAGTGACCGCGAAATCACCCTTCAGGCCCAATTAATGCCATGACAGTGACAGAATTCATGAGGAGGGGTCCCAAAAACCACATGTTGAAAATTTGGTGAAAAAATTCCAAAAAATGCCTGAGATATGCAGCAAAGTTGAAAAAAACCCTATTCATTACATTATATAACTTACCAGCATTTCCTCAGTTCTCGGTCAGCTTTGAAGAGTGCAGATGTGTTCCTGGTCCACTGAAGATTGTTGCACCAAGTTCTGGAGGTAAGTATGGGCTGAAGTGGGGGTGTGGGAGGCAGGGTGTGCAGTGGGTGGGTGGGTGGGAGAGGGAGTGAAGACAGCAGGGAGGGAAGGTTTTTTTCATTCAGGTTTTTTTTTTATTTTTACTACACGGGACATTTGCCATGCTGGGGTGGGCTCCCAGCATGGCAGCTGGAAGACTGTTGGGGGGTAATGGAGCCAATGGTGGATTGGGCACCCCCGTCGGCCATAGGACCTGTTGCCACACTGAGGTGGGCTCCAGCATGACACCCTATAGTCTGGGGGGAACAGTAAAGCTGATGGGGGATTGGGCACCCCTGTCAGCCATACAGACTACAGGGGGGGACAGTAGAGCTGACGGGGGACTGGGCACCCCCATCAGTCATACAGTGTGTTCTTGGGGGAGGTAAGAGCGCATGAGCATGCAATGTGCATGTGCGTGTGTATGTGTGTGGGGAGGGGGAGTGCTGCTCACTCAAGCGGTGCTCTCCCTTTCAACTGTACGGCACTGCATTTTGGATTGTCACACTATGTTTCTTGCACATGCGTGCAAGCAAACATAAAAAGGAATGAAGGGGAGGACATTTTGTAAGACACACAACAATCCAGTTTGCACCACTTGAAAGTCTGAAGAATAGGATAGAAAACCAATCAGATTAAATGTTAAGCATAGTTAATAATGTTGATGTAGCATACACCAATACATAAGGAACCTGACACTCCAACAAATCAAACATACCCCCACAACACAATAGGACTGGATAATAAGATGGAGGCTGATAGACCCAAAAATCCCATTGAAAAAGATAATGAAGATGGAATTAATAAGGATGACAATCAAAGGTCAAGCTACATTTTAGGTGACTCAATAACTAAATTTTGCCGATAAATACACTACAGTGGGCAATAAAGAAAATGCTACAATAAGTAGTTTTTCAGGAGCCACAATTAAAGACATCAATAATATGCTGACTGATATTATTCGACTATCTAATACTCAACCACTTGCTCTGATCATGCTGGTACTAATAACTTAGGAAAGCAAACTGAAAATGAAATTCTAGAGGAATATACAGTTGTTAAGGAAACCCTAGGAAAACTTAACTATGAGGTCATCTTCTTGGAAATCCTACCTGTAGCTTGAGCAGGATGGAAAAGGAAGGAAAAAATAAATAAATAACATGCTAAGAAAATGGACCTTGGAAAACAACATTAAATGTATAAAAACACGGGAGGTCCTTAATGGAAAGGATGATATGTATTGCAGAGATGGAATTGCACCTGAATCAGTCTGGCAGCAGGTGTCTATGGAAAATCTTCTACAAAGCCATTACAGGGAATCCTCTAAACTGAATACTGAGGGGAGAAGGGATGCAGCATATAATAAACCTAATAAAAATAAGAAGATAAAGGTTAGCAAGCAAGGAATGAATGTGTTATAAATTAATGCTGGAAACCTAAATACTGTAAAAAAAACTTGAACTGGAATCTTTCATGACAGAAAAAGAAGTACACTCAGCTGCCATAAGAGAAACTTTGTGGAGTGAGAACTCAGACTGGATTAAGGATATAGAAGGATATAGACTAATACACAAAGCTAGGACAATAAAAAGGTGGTGGGGTAGCAATTTACATTAACAAAATGACCTAGAGTTTCATGAAATTAAAGTTACACCAGATGTTTATGATAATTTGGAAATAATATGGGTTGGGATCACACAAAAAGATATTAGAAAACTACACATAGGGGTATGTTATAGACCACCGGATATAGTCCAAGGTGAACATCAGAAAATCATAAACATGGTGGAATATGACAACATAATATTATTAGGAGATTTCAGTTTGCTGGGAATTATGTGGGACAACTTACCAGCAAGTAATACAAATGAACAGATAGTCCTGGATGCCATAATCAACAATAGACTCATACAATTAGTGACCAAACCCACTAGAGTAAACAATATTTTAGATTTGATAGTCGCAGATAGGGGAGAAATCATTGCCAACCTAAAAATCCTAGAACCATTAAGTAATAGTGACCACAATATGGTCTCCTTTCAAATAAAATCTAAAACCAAAAACGTAAAGGGTATAACATTAGTTAAAAACTATTCAAGCTCCAATTATAGGGCAATTAACAATGCTCTCTTTTCAAAGGAATGGAATACTCCTAACAACATCCAATCAGTGCATACACTTTGGAAGGCTATTAAAGACAAAATTCATGAATCCGAGGATCAATAAATACCTAATAAAACTCTATAGTAGAAAGGAAAAAGTACTGCTCTGGTTTAATAATAGAATCAGGAAATAGTGTAATTATTTTCAGGAATAATTTTCATGTAGTCATCTGTATTTGTGAACTGTCATTTATGCTCTTTGTAACATGCATGTAAATGTTTGTATTTTGTAATTTTGTAAACTTTTCGCTTATGAAAACGGGCATTTATGCTCATCATGCTTACAAGTATAAAATAAAGAAAAGAAAGAAACACAAGATCAACAAAAAACAATCAGGCTATAAAGAAATGAAACATCATAACAGTAAGACTAATAACGATATCTACAAAAGAGAACTAAAATACAGTACACAGATAATAAAAGAGGAGAAAAAAAATGGAGTTTCAAATAGCTCGCACCAACAATAATTGTAAATCATTCATTGCTTATGTTAATAATAAATCAGCAAATAGTACAGTAGGTCCCCTAATACTTGAGACAGGTGAAGTGACTGAACCTCAAACAATGACTGATGAACTTAATAAGTATTTTTGTTCCGTCTTCAATACCGCTCATGACAAACAGCTGGAATAAAAGACAACTGCAAAAATTAGTCTAAACAAAGAACTAACTGAATCAGATGCTCTTCCCATTAATAGAGAGGAAATCATAGAACAGCTGGATAAAATAAAAGATAATAAATCTTCAGAACCTGATTACTAACAGAAATCAGGACCTGGATACTGTAACCACTCACAAAACTCTTTAATAGGTCTCTAAGTAAAGGAGAGGTACCTGATCAATGGCAGGGGCAATGGTGGTACTGATCCACAAGAGGGAAAACAGGAAGGAGCCAAGTCATTACATGCTCATTAGTCTAACATCAGCATTGGGAAAGATGATGGAAAATCTGGCTAAAAAAAGATTTGAGGAAGATATATATAATAAGAACCTATTGGACAAACTCCCAGCACAGTTTTAAAACCAATAGATAGTATGCAACCAATGCACTAACCTTCTACAAAAACATTGGTCAGGCTTTTAGAAGGAACCAGCCTGTAGATGTGATATATTTAGACCTACAAAAAGCTTTCAATAAAGTCCCTCATGCCATCCTACTGGAGAAACTACTTAGCAAGGGAATAAATATTAACCTAATAGAGTCGATTGCTGCCTGGCTGAAGGATAGCATTCAGAGGGTAAGGGTCAGGGGATCCCTTTACAGCCTTGGCAGAGTGACCATTGGAGTGCCACAGGGCTTGGTCCTGGGCCCTGTATTGTTCAGTTTTTTTGTCTTGGACATGAATGCTAATGTAGAACATTGGAGTACTAAGTTTTCTGATGACTCCAAGCTGGGAGCAGCAATTCATACTGATGAACACAGTGCCTTATTAACCCAGGATCTCCTTACATTAGAAGAATGGGCTAAAGCAAATGAGATGCACATTAATAAACATAAATGCATAGTACTGCACTTTGGGAGTAAAAATGGGTGTGAAGACTATTACCATAATGGACATTAATTGGGCAAAGTAGAAAGAGAAAAAGTGCTGGGACTATGTATACAAAGGGACCTAAAATTCAGTGAGCACTGTATTAAAATAGCAGGAACAGCTAACAGGATCTTAGGGTGCATAAGGAAAACATTCATGTCTAGAAACAAAACTTGTATTTTACACCTACATAAGATATATATACAGCCCCACCTTGACTACTGTTCTATGATATGGAGCTCATACTTTTTTTATATATAGCTGTTTGGTCCACATTGCCTCCTCCCACCAACTGACAACATAGACACTTACTAATTTTTTTGTTTTGATTTTCTCCCCTGACCCCCCTCCAAGGCCTGGCACACAGCGGTGCAAGCATGTGGAGGCACACTTCACACCCCATGGTGTTAGCTCAGCCCCTTCCACCTCCCTTTACTTTTGCCACCCCATCTTCCCCTGTGCTACCCTCCAGACCTCCACCTGGTGGGAGCAGAACTATGGGAGGGCACCAACCCACCCTCACTATCCTCAGGAGAGGAGAGCTGCCTGTTGGCATGTTCAGTTCTGCTACACCTTCCCCACACTGGCACCCTGATGACTAGAGGTAGTTCCCAAACCCAGGTTACCAGCTTAGCATGAGCTAAGGTGTCCTTTGTCTCAACCCTCTGTGCCACTGGGCGGACTAAAGGAGACCATACTTAAAGAAGGACATACATAAAATAGAGCAGGTGCAGCACAGAGCAACCACATTTATTGTCTTGTTAAGAAGTAAGACTTATGAAAAACATATCGAGGAACTAGGACTATATACTTTGGAGAGGAGAAGTGAGAGGGGGACATGCTAATGATGTTTAAAATTATAAATGATAGGGACTTGATAGATGGACTTAAGATTTAACAATAGAGAGGTAGACCTGAGAAACCATGAAAAGCATATTTACTTAAAACCATTAATAAAAAAGAAAAACAGATGAGGGTTTTTTACTTACAGAGCATCTCTTAAGTGGAACAGCCTACCAGAAGAAGTATCTAACCAAAGGACCATAAACTCAATTAATAATAGGTCTGATGAATTTCTTCTGGCTAAATAGTAGGCAATGGTCCCACTAACATGGGAGACAGGCTAGATGGGCATATAGCCTCCTCCCGTCTGAAAACCAAGTATTGAACCAAGTATAACGCTTGCATGAGGAGAGAGGAGAAATCAATGTTGGCATTTTGGGGATCAAGTTGGAGTGGTAGTGGCTACCTCCATAAATGATCATGTGCCCAGATAAACAGCAGGAACAGGGGTGTTCACCAGTATCCATCTCGTAGGAATTGTCCACCGTGTTGGCCCAGGAGGGATGAGCAGCAGGTGATTCCATGAGCAGTTCAGGAGGCCAGGAGGAAGCGGCTCTGGATGCCTGGGCATCAGTTAATGAATCCCTGGCTGACTTTTTCAGGCAAGAAGAGAGGTTTGGCTGTATGTCTGGCTATAAATTGTGAACGGGTCCTGGAGCACTACCGATTGTGAAGTTGGCTATATGTGCGCTGATCCCTTCGCCCCTTTGATGCTGAGAGTTTAAATCTTTTTGGGATGGCTGAGCTTGTGAAGAGGTGGAATTGGTAATTTCATTTGATTTATTTGAGATTGCAGGTTAAGTACACTGGAATTTACATTCCATTTTCAGGTACGATCTGAAGTCAAGCAAAAAATACAATATACAAAAATGCACAATTTGTACAAAAAAAATCAGAAATAACAATAGTATAGTACAATCATTTACATACACATGAATTCAGGTTTTTAAAATAGTTAAAAGTAGCCATGTTGATGGCATTAAGAGAGATAGATTGCTCAACATTGAGAAGCAAGGTATTCCAAACAGAAGCAGCACAGTAGGCAAAGGTAGTGACCACCATGTTATGTTCCCTGGTGTGCTACTGGAGTGTTCCAGGATTTTCTAGTGGAGCAATCCAGGTCCTCCCAGAGCCTTCTGGGTGATGGAGTTCTGAGGTGGACATTTGGCAATTTCTGCTGGACACAGTTGATGATCTCCAAGGGATTCCTCCTTCAAATTCTTGTCTGTGACGGAACATACATAAATCAGTGAGTCCCTTAAACCTGTATGTGATGCCAGCATCTCATAAATCTGCTTGAGAGGGTTGTAAACTTTCCATCTCTGCACTACTTCACTGGAGTAATCTTAATACAGCAAAATCTTGGCACCCTTCTAGAACAGCTCCCCAGTTTCACATGCCACTCGAAGCAGCTTCTCTTTTACAGACTATCAGAGAAGGTAGGCAATGATGGGCCAAGGACAGAAGCCTGGGGGTTGGGAGGACCTCTGCTGCAATGCACTTTTCCACTTCAATCTCTCCCTGCCACTGAGGACCCATCAGTTGCGGCAGCATCTCCTTAAAAATGGTCCCCTATTGGAACCTTTGGTTTTTCAGGGATTCGGATTACCTGAATGTTGTTGCGGCATCCCCAGTTTTCTTGGCCCTCCATCCTTTCCCATAATTCCTCTAGGCACTTCTCATGGTCATCTAAGTGCTGAATGATCCTGTGTTGCAGGTTGTCGAGGTCTCTGGCCATCTGATACACAGCACTGATCCTATCGGCTTGGTGTCTTACCTCCTCTGAAGTGGCCGCTGGGAAGGCTTTTTACTCAGCCATATCAGCAATGAGAGACTCCAGTAACTAGATAATACACCCCAGTGAAGTGGTATTCGAGGAGGGTTGGGTGTCGCCTTCCATACTGTACCAGCCATAGCGACAAACTGTCTGCCTGGGAGGGTAAGCTTGGGAAAACACAATGGCCAGGCCAGCTGAAGGCTGAAAGTCAGAAAACTAAAAAACAAGGTACTGGGTCAATGCAAAGGCACAAAATGAGACCTGATCACTTGCTTGTGTTGATTATTGATGCCATATAAAAGAAATTAATCACAAGATGGGCTGTAACTACATAAAAACATATGTAATATAGAGTGGTGAAATAGAGTGGAAGTTTCAAGCTGTCATCATCTTTTGCAGCTAAACCATACCCCCAAGCACTCAGTTTCAACATCGAAGTTGGATTTTGTTGAACTCCAGCAGGTTTGGGGAGGTGGAAAGGGTACACAGTCCTCAGCCTGTACCACTGCACAATTCCTTCACCATACTGGCAGGATGGAGCTGCCAAGAGGAAGCACCCATAGCAGGGGAAGGGAGGAAGTGTGGTTCCTCAGAAATTAAGGCTACAAGGAGGGAGAAAGAGGCTCCCAGCTAAGGAGGAAGCAGCTTCTGCTGGGGTGCTCTATTGTTAGCTGGATAGACTTAGAAGCAGGTGGAGAAAAATGGGGAAGGTGAAATGCCTGAGAACTACTTTGGCTTTGAGGGATGGAGAGTGGATCCAGAGGATCGCTAGGACAGCAGGAGTTGGTAGGGTGGTAAATGTCATTGTCCACCTGAGGACAAATAACCTGATAAGGAACAGGGTAGTGGCAGTACAATGAAATTTCAGGGAGCTGGGGAGGGGCCTCAATCAGGTGACACGGACGGTGCTTTTCCTGAAGTGTTACCTGTATACAGCTTGGGAAAGGACTGCAGACTCTGCACCAGGACTTTTAGCAGTTGGTTCAAGGCATGGTGTATGCGGGAGGGCTTTGATTATTTTGGAGACTGAGGCCAACCTGGAAGGATATAGGCCTCGATGAGAGAGACAGCCTCCATCTTGCCAGGAGGGAAACACACCCAGCTGAAAAGATGATGATTTTTTTAATGATGTATCATAAATGATCATTATCTAGTTATGTTCAGAGATCATGTTCAAGCTTCAAAAACTATCATCATGATCATCATTAACAATAATCAACTATCAACGTTAAATAGCCGCCAATCAAAAACCATGAAGTTATGGAGATGGTGATTATTATTAATAATCATTATCTTCTCATATCATCAAGATTTTTCATGATTGCCCTTGGTCAAGATTACAGAAATAAATTTAAAAATTCAATTTATCATTTCACTAGAAATTTATCTTGTGTCTAGACATCTTTATTAGAATGATCAGTTATGATACCTTTTCTCTAGAAGCCTCCTGCTTTCAGTTATGCTTACTCTGATATCTCACATCTTATTGGAGTTAGAAAGCCTCATATTGGTTTATGTTTTCCCATTAAATGGTTCCTTTTATGGTCGTGGTGAGTTCCTAAAAGTACTTGCTTTGTGCTCAAAACCTTTCTTAATAGTCTGCAAACTAATACTGTCAATGCAAAATTAATTTAAAAACAGAAATTACCATTATTTTGTTCCATAAACTGTGCTGCTGAAATATACCAATTAGGTATGCAAATATGTATCTTATACCAGACATTGCATGTAATCTTCCTAATGGGATTAAAACTTGACTTTGCATGATTTACATTATAATTCATAACTAATTTTTATTTGTTGATATGTGCCATTCATATTTTCATAATTCATGAACAAAACTTTAAAGTATTATTTCTGTGACTTGCAATCTTATAATACTGAACTAATATAATCATCAATGATCATCTACAGATCATCAACAACCATCGTGCTGATTTAAGCTTACAAAAATAATCAATAATCATCAGTTGGTGATTTGAAAGTTCATGTCTGATGATTAAATCATGATCTAGATAATGATCTTAAATCATGATCTTCTATGATCTTATGGTAACATTTGATGATTAAAAATAATCAGTCATTACTGACCTTCAAAAATCATGATTGATGATTTGCCAATTCGCCTGGTCTTTAGTGTGAGGTTTATATGTTACTTGAATGAACATTTAAACTAGCCACTGGGGGAGAAAGAAGTATGCTGTTGGTTAACTAGGACCTGCAGCTTATCCAATAAGTAGGGAAATGGGCAGACTGGATGGGCCAAGTGGTCCTTATCTGCCATCAGAGTCAAAGTCTATGAGGCTGTAAAACCAAGTGAGACAACAATTGCCCCACCCCCACAGATGATGATGCAGCAGGGATGGAAAGCCCGAGGGGAGTAAGTTCCTGCTGAGCAGGGGTGCAAGAAGACAGGGGTGGGGACAAAGTAAAGGAAAAGGGGGATATAAATCAGGAAAGCAAGAAGAAAGGTGAGAAGGAGACAGGTAACAGTGACGGTAGCAAGGGTAGGGGGTATCAGGGGGAACATTAGAAAACAGCACAGACAGGGGCAGAGAAGCAGGCAGGGGAGGAATAAAGTATGGAGAGCTAGCTGCACCAAAGCAAGTGGTCTGGGAAATAAAATTCTTGACCTGAAGGCATTATGGGGGAGCTAGCCTGGTTTTGGTAGCCATAACAGAATTGTGGTACACTGACAGCCATAACTAAGACATGGCCATACCAGGATATACTCTGTTCCAGAGAGGAAGGGAAGGGAAGAGTGTTTGAGGGATTTTACTATATGTGAGAGACAGAATCAAGGCCACAGAAGTACTGGGGCAACTGGAGGAAAAGGAAGGGCTGGAGGTGTTGTGGATCATCCTAGGGATAGGTATTGGGAACACTATGGGTACAGGGTGATATACAGACCTCCAGCATTGGAAGAGGAGTTGGAGTTGGATAAGGCACTTAAGGAAGCCATCATCAGGATGGAAAATAAGACAAAGATGATGCTAGTTGGGGACTTCAGTGTGCCAGATGTGGATTGTAGCCTTCTAGTTGCATCTTTGCAAGGTACACGGCTATTCTTTGATGCTCTACAATGGTCTTTTCTAAGACAGCTAGTCAAGGAACCTATTAGGTACAGGGCAGTGCTGATCCTGATATTTACAAATAGGGACTGCTTTGGAAGCATCACAGCTAGCAGCCCCCTAGGTAATAGTGATCACTGTACAGTGCGGTTTAATATTAAAACTGGAAGAATGGCAAATCACATGAGGACAAGTGTCCTGGACTTTAGGATGGCAGATTTTAAGGAAATGGGTGACTGCCTCAGAAACTGCCTCATGGGGGGATTGCCTGGGAGGGGTAGAGGCACAGTGGGGAAATTAAGGGAGGGTATAATAAAGGCAACCAACCTCCGTATACAGAAAGTGAGTAAAAGAAAAATAAAAGACTGTTATGATTCATTTGGGACGTGGCCAAAGTGATGCAGGGAAAAGAGGGACTTTCAGGATTTTAAGAAAACACAGAGGGAGAAATATAACGAGGTATACCAAGTAAAACAGAGGAATTCAGGAAAAGCAATGAGGGTAGCAAAGATGCAGACAGAAGGAAGAAAGAACAGTTAAAGGGATAGCTAAAGGGGATAGGGCTTTCTTCAGGTACATTCAGGTCAGTGTCAGTAGCTCAGTAGGTAGCACACTCATCTCTGAGGCCGGGAGATCAGAGGGCTGTGGGTTCAGTTCCTACATCTGGCACTTGGGTTAATATCCCAATACTGACACTGTAGTGCAGCATGAGAGGGGTGCTGCACTTCTGAGGTGCCGTCTTTCAGATGAGACGTTAAACCGAGATCCCATTTGACTGGATTGGTGGTAGTTCAGGTGGATGTTAAAGATCCCATGGCACTTCTTGAAAAGAGTAGGGGAATTTTTTATTAAAACTGGAAAACAAAATATACACAGAAAAGTGTTACTGCACACAAAAACATAAATACAGAAATAAAGACAAATGTAAATAAGTATTACATCATACAATCAATACACAAATTCGTCATCACTGTTTCAAAATTAATGAAAAGAAATGTATTCAAAAGGCAAACATAAATCATACAAAAAAGTGTTAAAGCACACAAAAATAAAACATAAAATAAGCAGTATACGAAGTCATGAACAATAGTCCCGACAATACCCACTAAAGCTATAATACATTTCTCTTTCTGAAACCTACCCCACATCCAAAAACCAGTCCATATGACGCCACCTCTCTTGAAAAAGAGAGAGTGAACAAGTTAAAAAATCCAAATCCCTAAACCTTTTAAAGGAGTTAGATGCCGTTCAGAACAATTGTTCAGCAGTAACCCTTCTTTTATACAAAGTCAATTGGCATCTCGTATGCCATATATGGTATTTACTGTAAGTATCAACAAAAATAAATGAATGGTTCCTGAATCATACTTAAACCATTTCTTAGGTAACAAACCTAATAACAAAATATCTCTAGTTAGACAAGAAAAAGGAAAGGCAGGCCACTGTGAATCAAGAAAGGACCAAAAGGACAAGACTAAAGGACATTCAAAGAACAAATGATCTACAGTTTCCAATACCCCATGGCACATGTCATCCCTAGGGCACACTCTCTCAGCTAATCCCTTATGCTTCAGATTATTCCGTACATTTAATTTATCGTGAACACTTAACCAAAGTACATCCTACATCTTTCCCTGCAATCTGGGATTAAGCAACATTTTCCCTATAATTGCAGTTTTACTTGGAGTTTTAATCCAGTATCTAGGAACTTCAATAAAAAAAAATAGAGACAATCGATACATACATCTCTTTCATAGAAAGGGTTAATAATTGTCTTTTAGTAATACTCCATAGCTTCAATTTCCCAAAAATATACTGCATATATGAAGGGAGGCCTTGAAGTGATTTTTGTTTTGGAATGGCGGATTCAATACCCCAGGAAAGAAGCCGTGGGTCAACTTGGTCAGAAACCCAGGGATTCCAAACCTTGGCCCCATTGCCATCACAGGCTTCAAATTCCCATATAAAAACAAAGAAAAGAAAAAAATAATAGATGAACCATCTGTAATCCACCATCTTTGATTGGGCGATACAAAACCCCTCTTTTAATCGGGTTAAGCCGACTACCCCAAATGCATTGAAAAAATAAGCCATAAAGTACAGTCTCTAATCACACAGTTAGTGGAAAAACCACACATAAATGCAGAAACATTGGCAATAAAAAGGTTTTTACCATATACACTCTTTTTAGCTTGTACATATGTCAGGAATCCCACTTCCCAATTTTCACCCTAGCGTCTGATATAATAAGAGACCAATTATAAGTACTCATGTCGCCTATAAAAAAAAAAAAAACAGTAATCTCTGTGGTTGAGTCTGACATGGTACGTCCAAAAAAACTGGAATTTTAGGAACTAAGTCACCTATAAGAAGACATATACTTTTGGCGATATTAATGGTAGTATTAGTCAACATAGAAAAATACAAAATTTCCCGAGCTGCCGTATTTGCTGATGCCTGGTCCCCAAATACCAGGCACATATCATCCGCATAGGGAATACTTTTAACCTCCATATCCCCACTATGCACTAAAAGACCCCTAATATCATGCAGCTGTAATTTCCTTTAAAGTGGATTTAATGCCAAAATATACAATGTCGAGCTCAGGGGGCAACCTTGCCTAACTCCCCTCTGAACTGGACAACTAGCCCCCACCCAGCCATTCACATAAGGTTTAACCATAGCCTTTTGGTAATATAACTTAAGCCAGTTCAAGAAGACAACCGGAAAACCATGACTTTGAAGTACAATCCATAAGTAATCATGACAAACAGTATCAAAGGCCTTAGATTGATCCAACCCTACTAAATAACCACTCACTTCCCCTCCAGATCCCTTTTCCATAATTTCCCTAAGCAAAATAAGTGCATCAGCTATTTTCCTCCCAGGAACAGCACAAAACTGTGTGGGATGAACTATATCATCTAAAACCAAAGTTAAGCGACGATACAGCATTTTCGCCAAGATTTTACTATCTGTATTGAAAAGAGTAATGGGTCACCAATTATCCAAAAGGGATCTATCACCAGTTTTGAATAGAAAAAAATAAGACCAGTATACATACTACCGGGTAAAGTATAGGAATCTAGAAAAAAATTGAAAACCACAACAATCTCAGATGTGAGTAATGGGAAGAGTAATTTGTAAAATTCATTCGGTAGGCCATCAGGCCCTGGGGCTACACCTGGTTTTAAACTAGAGATAATGGAACCCAACTCTTGTTCAGTAATAGGGGCAAAGAAGATTTCAGAGAGTCAGGAATTTGTTCCAAATCACAAGAGCCCACCCAATCAAAAACTTCTGTGTCAAGGATGGCTACAGAAGAAAATTTAGACTATACAAAACTTTCCACTTCCTGCAAGATATCTAAGTTACCAAACTTCTCAGACCCATCCTTAGACCTAAGGGAGTACATAACTTTATTATGACGCTGGGCAGAGCAGGAATCAAAAGGATTAACACAGCCTTGTTTCCCAGTGCATCCCCTTTTTTGTTCAGCTTCTAAGGATTTCATCCTATTATACTTTAAATTTATCAAGTCGTGCTTAATCTGTTCTATTTGATCAACATAGGAAGACCCAGTAGAAACCTGTAAAAACTGCAATAACACAAGTTGTTCTTGTAAAACCTTATAATCCTCTATTCGTTTTGTACCACTTAATTTGCCCATTAACTGAAAATATTTTTGAAAATAGGCCTTACTATCGGACCACCAGTCTGCCAAAAGAATCATATAGGAAAGCTACAGATTGTCTGGCTTGTACCAGGGCCTGAAAACCCTCCCAGATTTCATCATTTGCCATCAAACTTAAATTTAGTCTCCAATACCCCTTCCCTCTGACAGTAGCAGCAAGATCTGAAAGAGAAACAACAAGGAGACCATGGTCAGAAGTGGCAATGGGTGTCACAGATTTATGCTTAATAATTAAATAAGGGGATAAAAAACAAAATCTATCCGAGTAGATAAGAGGCCCTTAAAAAAGGTATGGGAGGTTTAGAGATATATGGAAAGGCAAAGGCATCTATAAGCCCAGTCAATTGCAAAACCTAATTAAGGTGCTGTGAATCACAATAAAGTTTAGAGACCCTGGGACCCCTATCCGAAAACAATCTACCTGTATTAAAGTCTCCACCAAAAAGTACATATCTAGATGTAAAAAGATATGGCAAAATAAGTTTAAACAACTCTACCCTCCCAGATTTATTTTGAGGGGCATATACATTTATGAGATGAAAATCCATCTCCTGAAGCTCTACATCCAACAAAAAGGCCCTACCTGGGGAAATGTCTACAGAATGAAGAATTTTAATATTATGAGTGGAAAAACAAATCCCTACCCCACTACAAAGATCAGTCCCCCCTGACCAAAAACTAGCTCCCCAAACCCAGGCATCCCTCCCTATCTTAATATCAGTTTGGGACTGTAACCTGGTATCCTGAAAAAAAAGCACATCAAAACATAAATCTGAAAATAATGAAAAAGTCGCCAGTCTCTTTCGCTGTGACAACGCACTATTTGTGTTGAGACAGACTATAGTTAAATCATAATGACTCAGACTCAGAACAGAGATAAAAAAAAAAAGAGAGTCAAGGTACTTTCCTAGAGGAGGCCCTCACACCCATACGCCTCCTCCTAGTTTGACTGGCAAAATTACATTGTGGATTTTCAGCATCCGAGGGGGCTTCAGCCTGGGAAGAGGCCCAAGATGCAGTATCAGAATCCAAATCATCAGATACACCCTCTCGAAGAGGATGAAAAGGATTGTCATGAACAATTGATTCCACAGCGCTCCTAACGTGAGCCTTACCCTTACTTCCCTTCATCCCCTTCTTTTTTTTCACTTCCTGGAATCCATCCTTCACAGGAGGAGGAGGCTTGGGGGGGGCATAGAGTCAGAAGACTGAGAGACATCCCCAGAGAGCAGGGTAATATCCCCACCCCCAACCTCAAAGTCTACTATAGCAACAGTATCTGAATTAACCACATTCGGAGTTGCCACAACCGGGGCAGTATAGGGAGAAGGAGAAAAACCCCAAAGGTCAGAGGCCAATTTAGATTTTTGAATATAATAATCCTGAATATTGACGTCTGCATCAGCAGTATTATGAGATGCCCAGGGGCAAGTAAGAAAGGAATGCCCCTCCTCCTCACACAAGGTGCACTTCAAAGGGTTTGTATAATGGAAACTCGTGTGACCCAATTCTCCACAGAGAATGCATTTAAGCATTTCACAGTTGGGGCTAATGTGTCTAGTAGATCTACATTTAAAGCACCTATGGGGCTGTCCTGGATAAAAGATGAACCCCTTATCCCACCCAATATAAAGACAGTTTGACAAATGTTTTAAGTCAGTACCCTCATACTGTAATTTAATTTTAATTTTCCAACCCCCATTCCAAAAACCTTCCCCACCTAAAATGGGCTCAGGGGTACCTTGCACTTCACATCATTTATCCAACCAGTAAAGGATATCCTGAACATTGACCCCCTCATTATGGAATAAAACAGTGATAACCCAAAAGGATTGTTAAGTTAAAGGAATGATTTGGAAGGGGTTAAAAGGGGGTTAGTCTTGAAATTCATATATCGAGTCCAAAATTTTTCCAACAGATCGGGGGTTCGAAAACTAACATCAAAAGTGGATTCCCCTGCTGCATAAATGAGAGCATAAACATCTGCAGGGGTAAAATGCAAAGATTGTTTAGCAAAACCTTCCCCACAAAAAAACGATCAGGAGGTGTCTCCATACCCCCTAGATACCTAAACCGCTCAGCGTTCCTCCGTTTAGCAAGTTCCACAGGTTTCTTAAATAAACTAGCAAAAGTCGAGGGGGAATCAGTCTTTTCACCCAAAGGAGGATCAGGGGCAGCATCCAGATCAAAAGTTTCCACAATTGGCGACAGGCCTGTATCCCCAGAGGGAGTTTGAAAGTTTGTTGGAGACCCAGTCAAAAGGGGGGAGAAAGAAACAGTACTTGAAGACTCCACTTTCTCTTGATGCTCAAAATCAGCCCCAACCACAGGGGAAGTTGCAATTGATTCCTTGACAGTTTCTTGCACACTGTCTGCTAATATTGGAGTGACTGTAGCTTTCCAAACGCCAGTGGCATCCTGCAACCAACCTGCCCCCTCTAGGGCCTGTTCTGGGTACCAAGCTTCCTCCACGTCACAGCAATATGACATAGCCACCTGGGGAGGATGTGAAATGCCTGCTGAAGAAGCCTGTGGAGTAGAAGAAGAAATAAAAACTTTGGACGAACCTCCAGTAACTTTACAAGGGGAATCATCCCGCAAACGTTTGCGTTTTTTATCCTCCTCACAGAGCAACTTCTCTGCATTCAGCTGAGCTTCATTCTCAGACAACTCAGCATGCAAAATTTGCCATTTTTCTTCAAGAGAAAGGTCCAAAACAGTGTTCTGGTCCGAAGACTGTAGTGAAACTAGATCTTCAGGCTGCATACCGATTTCTAAAGCAACCGGCTGGGGTAGAACTTCAGAAACAATTTCGGTGTCTACAGCACCAGGCAGAAAATCAAAAGCAGGTCCTATCTCCTGCACCTCCACTCACGAAATGGAGGACTATATGCTCACAGACAGCAGCTCCCTCTACTGTCAGCAATCCAGTAGGGGAATTTCCCCGCTGTCCTGGCCAAATTTCCCTCATTCACAAAAAATACCACCAACAGCTTAATCTGGTTCAAGGTCAGTTGGCATTCATCTGTATCCCCTTCCCCTGGGTCATGCCTGAAAATAGGCAGGAGTTTTATAGGGCACTTACCCGGTCAACAAAAAATAAATAAAATAAATAAGTGAGGAGATAAGCAAGAGTTGAGAATGTGAGAATAAGGAGGGCAGCAGGAGGAGACTGCACTGAAGAGGATCAGAAAAAGCAGATATCCTGAATAAGTACTTCTGCTCAGTCTTCACAGTTGGGGGGGGGATAACCTCCAGGAAGAAGCAGGAACAAAGTGGGGGGGGCACAAGTCCATTCTCAGAGGAAAGAACCCTGAAGTGATTTGCAGCTTTGAAAGTGGGCATAGGTATGGGGACAAGACAGGATACACCCTAGGGTACTAAAGGAACTCAGGAGGTGCTAGCTGCTCCACTGATGGCCTTTTTCAATAGCTGTCTGGAAACAGGTATGGTCCCACAACACTGAAGGAGAACATATGGCGTCCCTCTCCCTATGAGCAGAAGCAGGGAGGAGGGTAGCAACTATAGGCCAGTCAATCTCATATAAATGGTGTGGAAATCAATGGAAACCCTATTAATGGAAAAGTTGGTAGAGTATCTTGAATCCAGTGGGCTACAAGATCAAAGACAGCATGGATTCATAGGCGGAGGTCATGCTAGGTGAATCTGATTAATTTCTTTGACTGGGTGACCAGAGTGCTAGATCAGGGGAGGGCAGTGGATGTGGCCTACCTGGACTTTTGCAAAGTCTTTTACATTGTGCTACACAGGAGACTGATGAAAAGACTAAGCAGCCAAGAGTTGGGATCCAAAGTATTGAACTGGGCAAGGAATTGGTTAATGGACTGGTGCCAGAGGTTGGGGTTAAAGGCACCCTGAGCTGCAAGTAGCTAGAGGGGCACTATAGGGCATTACAGAAGACCTGGAAACGAAGGTATTCCTTTTAGCAGATGACAACAAGCTTCACAGTAGGGTGAATGATCAGGACAGGGGCGAGAGAATGCATAGGGATAATGGGAAATTGGAGCAGTGGTCAAGAGTGTTGCAGTTGTGATTCTATGCCAAAAGGTACAAAATCATGTTCCTAAGGCATGAGGACCCAGGAGCTGAGTATAGGGTGGGGGGAGGTGCTGTCAGTTAATAAGGAGGAATGGAACCTTGGGGTTAAAATATCTAATGACCTTGCTCAGAGTGGTAGGGAAATGTGACAAACCAGTGGGTAGGAACAGTGGGATGCTGGGATGCATAGGGAGAGGTATCTACAGCAGGAAGATGGAGGTTGTGTTGCCACAGTATCACTCGCTGGTGAGACCCCACCTGGAATATCATGTCCTGTTCTAGAGGCTGCACCCCAGAAAGTACACAAACAGAGTTGAAGCAGTCCAGAGGAGGACAACTAAAATGGTGCAGAAGTTGCACCTTATGTCCTACAAGGAAAGCCTGAGGGATTTCAGCATGTACACCCTGAAAGAGAAGAGAGCGAGATGGGACATGATACTAACTTACTAGTACCTCACATGGGTGAACAGGGTGCAGTAGAAGAGACTTTGTCAAATGAGAAGGATTACCATGACCAGAGGGCATGTGATGAACCTGGATGAGGGAGTTCAAGAGGGATAGGAGGAAGTGTCACTTCACTGAAAGCATGGTGGATGCCTGGAACAAACTGCCTGCAGAAGTGGTGGAGGCAAAAACAGTAGGGAGCTTCAAGCATGCATAGGATACACATAGTGGAATATTAGTAAACAGGTAGGAAGGAGAGAAGGTCACCAGAGAAGAGATAAGATCTGCAGAGACAGAATAGGCAGGGACCATCTGGGCGGACTAGGTGGGCCACGCAGTCTTTTCTGCCAACAAGTTCTATGTTTCTGTGTATTAGGGCTAGTTGTCATTCCAAAGCAGACTGACTACTGAAGATAATGACGATAGGGCACCACCGTTTACATGGCCATGAGTTTCAGTCTGAATGATACTGCCTCTTATGATCCATGTTATTACAAAGGCCAGAGAAAGAAAGTAATATAACTGGCCAGGGCAATATTGTATCAACCCTATGTTAACCTTAGGAAAGCATACCTGCTCAACATGATCACCTAAATCCTGGTTCATGAATAACATTGTTGATGATCTTTTATTTGTTGTTGTGTTAATGCTCACAACCGCAAAAGCCACAACCTCCACTTGTACCAAAGTGTATATTTTAGCCCCAAAACAGCCTAACAGAACAATACTTCTAAGTTCTTTTTTAATAGAATTTTCAGGCTGACACAGAAGGAAAAATGCTTCATGGCTGCATCACAGTCCAGTGTGTTCCACACTAATATTGATGTGCTGCGTAATAGGTTGGCTCAGCATGGTCAGTTTTGACCAGTTGATGAACCTGACACTGAAACTACAGACACAGTATATTAACAGGTCATAATCATATCAAAATCAACTACTGAGCACATCAAGTTCAGTGTTCAGCTCAATTTACTGAAATGTATATAAGTAAAAGATACAAAGCATTGTTAAAGACATACAACACATACATATCATTCACGACCTATAGAGGCATATTACATATTCAATCATTTTAATTTTTTTTTTTACAAAATTAGCAACAGCATATACTAACCATTGTGTCAAGACAAACAACAAATGTCTAATATATTCCTAATTTGTTCATTTTTTTCTTATGTAAAACTGGTTCAATCCATGTAATGATTTCTCTGCCAAAACCAATACTGTACAATCAAATAATAAGTGCTGGACTGTAACCTATTCAGACATGATAGAGTAGGAAGGAAAGGAAGAGGGGTATCACTTATGGGATAACATAAAGGATATAGAGATTCAAGGGGAACGGGGAAGTGGAGGTATTTTGAGTCAGCTTTGAGAAGAGGAAAGGGGCTGTTATTCGAGCAGGAGTAGTATATAGACATCTGGAGCAGGGTGAGGAAGCAGATAGGGAGTTGATGCAAACAATCCAAAGGATGGCTTAAAAGGATGAGCTGCTGATGGGTGACTTCAATCTCCCAGATGTATGAACATATGAAATTGCCAGCAGATAAAGGCCTTGTGGTCTATCAAGTCTGCTCAGCCATACCTCTCAACCTTTTGTCCCCCAAATGTGGAACATTGCCTGTCAAAATGTGGAACAAATGGGCAAAATGTGGAACACTTGATCAAATCATTACCTAAGAAGCTCAAAACACTGTTAAAATGTAGCATTTGTGTTCAGAAAGTCTGTTATTAATTGAATAATATATTTTTTGCATTATTTACTATGGATTTTTGCTTTAAAATGTTGACTTTGAATGTGGAACAAGTCCTCACAATGTGGAACAGGGAGCTTTTATGAAGTAAAATGAGGAACGTTCCTCGTAATGTGGTACAGTTGAGAGGTATGTGCTCAGCTACACAGCTAGCAGCCCTTATTCTGAAGCTGCCCCTCCCTCCTCCCTCCCTCCGTGACCCTCCTCCTCACCCTTTCCCATCCCCTTTGAAGCAGCCCACTATTCTACAGGATACCACTTCCTCTGGCAATGTATTCCACCAAGACACCACCATCTCTGTGAAAAAGTGTCTCCTCATTTCCCTCCTGAACCTTCCCCCTTCCAATCTCAGATCATGCCCGTGAGTGTCCCTCCTCCTCCTTAATTTGAAAAGCCCTTCCATGCCCATCTTATTTATTCCCTTCATGTACTTGAAGTTTTCAATCATGTCCACCCTATCCCTCCTTTCCTCCAGGGAGTACATGTTCAGCTCCCTTAGCCTTCTCTCGTAGGGAAAGTCCCCTAGACCTTGGATCATTTTTGCTGCCCTGTGCTGCACCACCTCCAGTAACCTAATGTCTTCTTCAGGTATGGACAACAGAACTGCATGCAGTACTCTAGGTGTGTTCTAACCAGTGCCCCGTATAGTGGTAGGATAAACTCCCCCCTCCTGGAGGATATGCCTCTGGCAATACAGCCCAGCATTTTGTTGGCCTTTGCAGCTGCCTTTCTACACTATGCTGGGTTGTTCATTGCTCCCGTTATGACCATCCCCAGATCCTTCTCCTCCTCCATCTTGGCTAGTTGTATCCTCTAGCTGGTAGCTCCTCCTTGTTTTTTTGTACTGGAATGTAGCACCTTACATTTATAGGCATTGAACCCCAGCTGCCAAATGTCCAACCAGGCTTCCAATTTTGCCAGATTATCTTGCAACCCCTGCCACCCTCCTAAGTCATCCACTACTGCTCCCATCTTGGTGTCATCTGCAAACAGACTGATCTTGCTCTTGATGCCTATTGAGATGTCTGCTATGAAGATCCCAAACAACACCAGTACCAGTACAGAGCCCTGTGGCACCCCACTTGTCACAGCCCGGACGTGGACTGGAGTGTCCCAGCTGCAACCTCAACTAGGTGCAGGGACATCTTGGACTCCCAGCAGGGAAAACTACTGAAACAACTGGTAAATCAACCCACGGAGGGAAGGGGCAATGCTGGACCTAGTTCTAACAAATGGGGACAGTGTGATCAATGTCACTGTGGGGGGGGACCACCTGGGGATCAGCAATCATCTGGCAGTGTGGTTTAGTATAAAGACTGGAGTAACAGAATAAGGGTTTTGGACTTCAGAAGATCCAACTTCAGAAAAATGGTAGTATGCCTCAGGGAATCCCTGGCAGGGTTACATGAATTAGGAGACATAGAAGAACATTGGACAGCAATGGGGTGGGGGGGGGGTTGAAAAGATTACAAGACTTTGTGCCAGACAAATCAGCAAAGGCAGGAGAAGGAGAAGACCCCTTTGATTTACTCGGGAGGTGGCAGAAAGAGCTAAGGCAAAGAAAACAGCCTTACGACAGTACAAAAAAACAAAAGGAAGAGGATAGGAGAACCTACCTGTAGAGGCAAATGGAGGTGGGGAATGAAGTAAGAAGGGCAAAAGTGGTAACAGAGGAAAGTATAGCAAAGTCTGGAGGGAGGGAGGATGAAACATCTTTCAGATACACTGGAGAAAGGAGAAAGGCCAGGAGAGGGGTAATCAGGCTACTAGTGGAAGGAGGGGCCTCTGTGGAGGAGGATGGCCAACAGTCCAACATATTGAACAAATACTTCCTTTCCATCTTCACTGAGGAGAGGGTAGAAAATGGGCCTGAAATACACAACAAGGTCAAGCTAGGTAGGGAAGTAGACACTAGCCCCTTCACTGTGATCAGGGTGCTAAGGGACTTGTCCAAGTTAAGAGTGGACAAGGCCATGGGCAACCTGATGCGGTGCACCCCAGGCTGCTAAGGGAGCTCAGAGAGGAGCCTCGGGTAGCCCTGTTCAACCAATCTCTTGAAACTGATGAGTTGCAAGGTAATTGAAGGAGGGCTAACATTGTCCTGCTCCACAAAGGGGATAGTAGGGATGAGCCAGACAATTACAGGCCAACCATTCTGATGTCCATAGTTGGAAAGGTAATGGAATCACACCTTTTAAGGAAAGAATTGGAGAATACCTCGAGACCACCGGACGGCGGAAACAGAGATAGCATTGGTTCATGGGGGAGGGGGGTCCTGTCAGACCAACCTGATACAGCTCTTTGATGAGGTGACCAGCGTAGTGGACCAGGGTAGGGCAATGGACATGGTCTATCTACATTTCAGCAAGGCCTTCAACACCGTCCCATAAAAAAGGTTGTTAATGAAACTGAGCAACCTGAGGTTGTTGCCTAAAATCATAAACTGGGTGGAAAACTGGCTTTGGAATAGGAGCCAAAGAGTGGTGGTAAATGGGATACACTCTGGGAAGGGGAAGGTGACTAGCAGGGTACCACAGGTGATCCATATTGGGCCCTGAAATCTTCAATATCTACATTAGTGACATGACAGAGGAACTGGGAAGGCCTATGCCTGTTTGCAGATGACACAAAGATCAGCAACAGGGTGGACACACAGGAGTGTGTGGAAAGGATGGCGGAGGAGCTAAAAAAGTTAGAAGAGTGGTCAGAAAGCTGGCAGCTATGATTCAACACTAAGAAGTACAAGGTTATGCACTCAAAGCACAGGATCCTGGGAGCAGAGTACACTCTAGTAGGAGAGGTACTAGAAGTCACACGGCAAGAGAGAGACCTGGGAATTATCATCACCAAAGACCTGAAGGTGGTGATGCAGTGTGGGATGGCGGTGAGAAAGGCAAACCAAATGTTGAATGCATAGTGAGGGGTGTTACCAGCAGAAAGAGGGAGGTGACACTACTGCTGTATACTTCATTGGTGAGGTTGCATCTCGAGTACTGTGTGCAATTCTGGAGGCCCCATCTTTGAAAGGACAGGGTGGAGACAGTGCAGAGGAGGGCAACCAAAATGGTACAGGGCCTGCATCTGAATACCTATGAAGAGAGTCTTAAGGAATTAAACTTGTACTACCTGTAGGATAGGAGGAGACAGGGGGATATATTATTGAGACTTTTAAATATCTCAGTGGAATAAACAAGGAGGAGGAGGAGGAGAGTATTTTCCAGAAAAAAAGATGCTCTAGGACTAGCGGTCACAATATGAAATTGGAGGGGGGTAGGTTCAGGAGTAACGTGAGGAAGTTCTTTTTCATCAAAAGGGTGGTGGACGATTGGAACAACCTCCTAGTGGAGTTGATTGGGGCAAATACAGTCACAGGCTTTAAGCATACATGGGATAAACACATGGATATCAGGTATGGATCCATGACACCAGTGCGACAACAAATACACCGACGTCCTCGACCGCACCAGGAACCCATCAACACCACTGACTGTGACACATCCCCGGAATGACTGACAACACAATGATATTCAATGCAGGGGGGCTGCACCCCCTGCACTCCCATCTTTGAAAGGACAGGGTGGAGTCGGTGCAGAGGAGGGCAACCAAAATGGTACAGGGCCTGCATCGGAATACCTATGAAGAGAGTCTTAAGGAATTAAACTTGTACTACCTGTAGGGCAGGAGGAGACAGGGGGATATGACTGAGACATTCAAATATCTCAGTGGAATAAACAAGGAGGCAGAGAGTATTTTCCAGAAAAAAAAGATGTTTTAGGACTAGCGGTCATACCTCTCAACTGTCACACATTACGAGGTACATCACTCATTTTACCACTCAGAAATCCTCTGCCCCACATGAAGAAGGGGATATTCCACATTTCTCACTGAGACTTTAAAGCAGAAATCATAATTATCTACTATGCTCTGTTATCAGCAAACATTATTAATATTAGTGCACTGATAGCCATAGTGTTCTGAGCTTGCAGTGCCAAGTTTGATGATATGTCACACATGTTTGTCATTTGTCACACATCTTGTCACACATTTCGGTGAAGAAAGGTTGAGAGCTATGCTAGCGGTCACAATATGAAATTAGAGAGGGGTAGGTTCAGGAGTAAAATGAGAAGTTCTTCTTCATCCAAAGGGTGGTGGACGATTGGAACAACCTCCTCGTGGAGTTGGTTGGGGTAAATACAGTCACAGGCTTTAAGCGTGCATGGGATAAACACATGGATATCAGGGATGGATCCATGACACCAGCGCAACAACAAATACATTGACATCCTCGACCGCACCAGGAACCCATTGACACCCCTGAGTGTGACACATCCCTGGAATGACTGGCAACACAATGACGTTCAATGCAGGGGTGCTGCACCCCCTGCACCCCCTACTAGAGATATCTAACTCTATGTCATACAGACAGTGGAGTTAGATATTTAACCCCCATCACCTAACAGCTGATCAAAGTGAAACCCCTGTCGCTGTCGATATAGGCATGGTGGGGGTTTTGCTGTGCCAGTGTTGCTGTAGCAGTGGTATATCAACTGGGATAACAGAGGGGGTGAATGACAGCCCAGGCCAGTAGTGGCTTGGGTAGCACTATTGGGGGATTTTCCATCAACTAGGTGCAGGGACATCCTGGACTCCCAGCAGGGTACACTACTCAAAACAACTTGTAAGTCAGCCCACTATGTGGGCCAAGAAGTCCTTATCTGCCAACAGAATTTATGAATCTATGAATGAATGTCTCTGACTTAAGACACATTCCTCAACTGTTTTTCTAAGAACAAAACTAACAGTATCTGGTAGACATCCCTTCACCACCCCCATTCTGAATTTACGAAAGACTTATTTTGTTTTACTATTGCATTGTATTAAATACTTTTCAGTCCTGAAAAACTATATATTGTTGTTATTCACTTGATGAATTTTCTCAAGGTCCCTTTATATGGACACATCAATAAGTCTTTGTATTGTTTGAGATGTTTAAGTCAGTTGATTACTATATTAAATGAACAATGCATGACAGGGTGAGTTATGCTGGGATAATGTCATGCCTCAGGTGGCTGGGCACGAGGCCAGAGGATGAGTGCATCCAACACCTGGGAAGTGATGTTATTCCAGCACGACACATAACCTGGAGTGCATTATGCTTATTATACAATGGTTATTTTCTGTGAAAAGCAAAAAAAAAAAAAAGTTTAAAAAATACTTTTAAAAATAGATTTTTTATAGTTGTTTTAATGCTTAGGAATACATAGGAAAAAATAATGCAGATTTTCTGTCTTGTCCTGTAGGTTGGGCTGTTGCTTCAAAACTCCATCCCCCACTGTTACATTCTCTCTGCCTATGTCTTAGAGTGTCTCTTTCATCCCCCCACAACTGGCTTTTCATTCACCCCCACTCTTGGAAGAAAATTTCAACTGATACTGTCCACTGTCACAGAAACTGCATGTTACGGGTCTGACTTTAACTGTTATGCTGATTCTGTGTGGGGAAAGATTAATGGAGCTGAGGATCAGGAAGTGGAGCGTGATGCTTTAAACAGCATGCACATTCAGCATCCCTTTAGTGTCGTTGCTTCCTCCTGATATAGTCGGTGAGTCTTTGTAGCAAAAGAAAAAAGAATGTTTTTGTATTTTTTAACAGATGTGCTCATTCTGTTTAGGGAAGGCAGGGACAGCGCTGTTTCTTGAGTGGCATGCCAACCATAATGTGCACACACTAACTCTGTTAGCAGGGACTGCTGATCGCATGACGGCTGTGATCTGAGTTTGAAATTATTTGTTTAACAAATACAATGGCAGAAATAAGAAATGTAAGGATCTTGACAACAAACCGTGACAGTGGGAGGGTGGGCTTTATCTCTCTGGGAGTATGGAATTGAGTACTGAAGCTGATTGTAATGACGGTTTGTACTAAGTGGTGGACTGAGGGCTTGCTCCATTTTCCTTCAACTTTTTTTTTTAAATTAGGATTCAATTGGGGCAATGTGTGGACAGTATAGTGATGGAAAAAATGGAATGCCTGCCTGAAGGATGACTGGTGGCACTGTGAGTAGAAAGGGCACTGTGGCTACTGGGCAGTGGGCAGTGATTCATTTTATGTGGTGGCATATGTAATGTGGTCATGTGTGTACTGGGACTATTCATGATGTTATGCTGGGATAACATTATGGATACAGCCCTAGACTTACTAATCGAGCGCAGCATTCTTTCTTGCCATTGTATAATCTGAGATTAATGGTAGCCTGTGACAATGGCAACCGCGACTGAGCGCATTCAAAAAGAGTGACTCAATCATGGCACCTGTGTACAGGACTACCAGGTAGGAAGGGCAACGAAAGGGGGTCCTGAATATAGCAAAGAGGATGTCACTATCTGTTACCACAGTGCAGGGGGGCAAGCATGCCGTGTGATGGAAGGAGGGAGGGTTTGTGGGATGTAGTGCTGTGGTCGGCTGCTGAGCTGGCCATGTGGCGTAGAAGGTGGGTTGCAGGCTATGGTTGGAGGGTACCGGGTTTGGTCCTAGGTGTGATCACTTTTTGTGCGCCGTCTGGGAATTTTTTGTTTGTTTTTATTTATTTATTTTTTTTTTTTTTGATACCCGGGTAGGTGCGCTAGACACGAAAGTGACTATTTTCAGGCACGACCCAGGAGGTCAACAACATAGGGAGATGGCAGTTACATAGAGTACAGTGTCAGGAGCTGTGTAATACATTTCAGGCAAGACCTGGGGTCAAACAACAAGCAGAGATGATATTTACATAGGATACAGTGTCAGGAGCCATGCAATACATCGCAAGCATAAGGTGACAAAACTAGGACAAAATAGCGATACAAGGCATAACTGGTTTAAAATTAAACAATTTTAGATAAGTGCCCAAGTGTGGATTAACAAAGCAACAACAAGAATATGAGATACATAGAGAAGAAATCAATTGAACGGCAGCATTATAGCAATGTACTGAGAATGAGAGGGTATTGGTTTATAGGGGGCAGGAGAGAGAGGTAAAGTTGGGATGGGAGTGGTGGGGCAGGGGGAGCAAGGTGTAATCTCACACTGAAGAAGGTGTAACCGAGATGGCCAGGGCAGGGTAAGTCTGGACCTATGGAGGGTTGAAGCAGGTACATTGATCACAAGTAGTAAGGAGGGAGTGGTGCAATTTCTTAAATATGGCATGATTAGGAGCAAGGTGGACATCTAGGGGCAGCGAGTTCCAGTAAGAGGGGCCTACATGCGAGAAACCTGATTTCCCTTTGGTAGTTCTACATCTGGGAATGCAAAACAAGGAAAGATCAGTAGATCAGAGACCATAAGAGATGGGCTGAGGGATTAGCAGGGAGGTTAGGTAGGTGGGCATGCTAGATCGAAGTACACTGTCTATCAGGTTCCCAAGAAAGAGGAGACATTGAGCAGTGGGAGAAAGCCAATTGAGATTAGACTACAGCAAGCAGTGATGTTTTAGCCTGGAGGAAGCAGAGGCATAGCGGCATATATTGTTGTAAGTAGTGTCCCACCTATGAAGATTAGCTTTAGATGTATTTGTATAGATTACGGATCCGTAAGACAGTGATGGAAGAAGGATTCCTCTAGCAATGGCAGTCCTGGCAGTGGGGGTAAGAATATAGCTTGTTTTGTAGGCTAGGCCCAGTTTGGCATTCACAGCCTTACAGGTGGAGGTCATGTGGGCATCATAGGTGAGGGATTCATCGAGTAAGACCCCCAGATAATTAAAAGAAGTTACCATCTCCAGTGGGGAGCTGTCTGCCCAGGTGACCTGGAAGGATTCATGGTGATGTTTTAATTTGATAGAGGAACCAAAGAGCATGGCCTTGGTCTTAGCAACATTTAGGACAAGCTTATTTTTGGTGATCCAGGATTGAATATTTTGTAGGTCCATAGAGAGCTTATGATTAATAGAGCGGACATTATCTGAGTTTGTATAAAGGACAAGGTAATCGGCATAAAGCCGTGATGAACAGGAGGATACCACTTGAGGAATGTTGTTAACAAACATCGAAAAAAGCAGGGGTCCAAGGATAGAACCCTGCGGTACACCAATATTGATGAGAGCTTTTTCCGAGGTGGCCGAATTGAATTTCACGGATTGATGCCCGTTTGAAAGGTAGCTATGGAACCAAGTTACAACACTGGGTGAAAAACCCAGGGAGTGGAGACTGGTAAGCAGAAGAGGGTGATTGACTAGATCGAAGGCTTTTGTCAGGTCGATAAAAACTGCACCAGTTAGGTGACCCTGGTCCATGGTTCGAAGAATATCATTTGTCAGCTGCAGAAGAGCAGTTTGAGTACTATGACCTTTTCGGAAACCGTGCTGGTTTGGGTGCAGTAGGTTATGTTTTGTGAGGTGTTCTGAGATCTGAGCTGAGATGAGCTTCTCAAGGACTTTATCTAGTGTTGACAATATTGCTATTGGTCTGTAGTTGGCTATGACTTTTTTGTCCCCTTTTTTGAATACTGGCATGATTCTGGTATGTTTCCATACCTCGGGCACCACACCTTCACTCAGGGACAGGTTGAATATGTAGGCCAGAGGTCCTGAGATGAAAGGTGCCACCAGTTTGAGAAGTCTAGGCTCGAGGCGGTCATCCCCTACAGCAGTACTGTCTTATATGGAATTTAAATGTTTGAGGACGTCATTTTTCGATATAGCTTTAAAGTAGAAGGTGGGAGTTTGTAAGGTTACTTTTGGGTGGGGGGCTCCAGGTATTGAGTTAGTGGAGGACAGAGTATTTGTGTAGCTCGAGAGGTCGGAGAAGTAAGAATTAAAAGCATTGGCAATGGTGCCTGGGTCATTGCAATGGACGCCTTTTAATATCATGTCATTATTTAGTGGCCTTTTGTTAGAGCTGAGGAAAGTCTTGACATGACACCAAAATTTCTTGGGGTCCCCCGCTGCATCCAGCAGGAGGCCTTTGCAGTACTGGCTTTTAGCAAGTCTAATTTGTGATTTGCATTTTGATCGCTGTTCTCTATAGTTGTTATAATCGGCAGGGAGACCAGATGCTTTGAACTTTCTCTAGCATTTATCCCTGTTTTTGAGGGCAGTGAGGAGGTCTTTGTGTAGCCATCTGGTTTGAGTACCACAAAAGCGCAGAGTGACGACAGGGGTATGCTTATCCTGAAGGAGGATGAACCTGCTCAGAAAGGCATGCAGGGCAGCTTCAGCACTAGTGGAGTGGAAGACAGGGGACCAGTCAGTGTGGGACACATCATATAGGAAATTACCTTGATTTAAGTAAGCATAATTTCTGAAGCATATATAGTTTTGGTGGGACGTGGAGTTTATGGAGGTGCTCCATATGCAAAAGACGGGGGAGTGGTCACTGATATTGTCAGGCATGGTTCCAGATTTTGCAATTCTATCCACACGATTCGTTAAGACCCAATCAATAAGGGTGCTAGAGTCTGTTTTAGCTGATACCCTTGTGTAATCAGTAATGATTTGGTGCAAATTGTAGCTCTGTACCAGGGACTGAAGTGAGTCTTGAGCTTTGCCAAGCCAGTTTAGGTTTATATCGCTGAGAATGATGAGTTCATTTTTCCCTGCAAGTGTAGCTGTTTGAACCAGCAAATCCGCTAGGCCTTGTGTTCCACTGGTAGGTGGGTTGTAGGCACATACAATGTGGATTTTTTTCTCTCCGAGTCTAAGTATAGCATAGATATATTCACAGGAGGAGTTTTTATTGTTTGGTAACATGATCATATTTAGGTTGCTTTTGTAATAGATTGTGACACCCCCACCGCGTTTAGGAGGAGGTCTGTCGCACCTAAGAAGGGAGAAGTTTGGAAGCGGGTAAAAAGTATCTGGGACTGAGGGCATTAACCATGTCTCAGATAGGCAGAGCACATCAGGTTGGTGGTTAACCACCCAGGCTTCTAGATCAGCTTGATTGCGGAGAAGGTTCCTGATATTAAGGTGGACTATGTAAAGGCCTTTTATATTATGTCTAGAGCAGATTGAAGGTGATATGCCTGTTGCAGGGCCTGGTTCAATTCTATATCTCCAGACAGCATAAGGGCCAGCAATATGAGATACCTAAGGTTATGCAGTACAGTTTTGGTACAGCTCCGGCAGTGGGTATGCCATTGTTTGGCAGTGGATGCCGTGGCATGGTAGATGAGTAGTTTAGGGAGGAGAGCAGGGGTTGTGTCTATGTCAAATTCGGTTAGGGTTAGCATACTGGAGTAGGTAAAGTTGTTTAGATGTGTATAACTGCTTTGAGTGTGATCTTTGGTGTGAGGTACAATAAGGATGCTGAGTAGCATCAGAGACAAGAGTAAAAAGGTCATAGCTAGCAATGACCAGAACATGCTATAGTCTTTAGTGATAGGCATATTTTAAGGACGAGCAGTATTGAGGGACACAGTAAAGAGCCAGAGGTGAGGGTTGTGAAAGGAGCAGTACAGTGCACAGTGGCTTGCCTAGTGTAGGATTTACAAGGGATTTAGAGAGCTAAGATTTTTGTCATCGGGGTAGGAGAGCAATGAAGCTGAGTGAGACTGTTTTAGGGCAGTCGGCAGGGGAGCTAACAAGATGTGAGGAGAGCTGCACAAACTGAGAGGGAGGGGGAGAAAGGATTCATGCGGCCAGTAATAGTATAAGAGAGAGCAGAGTTATTCTGTAAGAAAGACTTGGAAAAAGGATCAGTGCAGATTAAAGACTTTGAGAGGTGAAACAGTAAAAGTTAACAATATTGCTCTAGAGGAGAGAAAAAAGGAAAGGTTTGTTTGGGCGCCCCCTGTGGCTAGTTAATATAACGAGCCAATGGGAAAGTGGGTAGATAGTAAAAATTACCTGATTGGTTTCCTCAGCCTATAAAAGTAAAAGCCCAACATAGGGGGGGGGGTGGGGTGGTGGGGAGAAGCCAGGCGTCTGGGCTAGCAGCAGCTAAGAGCGAGAGCGGGGCGAGCAAGCAAGCGCCAGGGATCCCGGTTACAGAGTCAGCCTTAAGCCCTGCTACAGTCCTGTTTCCTGGCTGCTGCAACATTTTTAACTTTCCCTGGTTCCAAATTGAGCAGGAGCAGTGTGCTGTAAAGATGTAAGATCCACTGCTCACAATGCTCAGCCCGAAGTCCGGGAGAAAGGAGATGGCGCAAAATTTAAATTCAGAGAAAGGCTGGGCAAAAGGCACCATGAGTAGACGCTGTATCAGTTCTTGTACATTGTGCAGGCGAAGATCGAGTCCGAGGAGCTGCTCCGGTCGGGCAGTAGCCCAGGGCGAATGGGCCACCTGAGGATAGAGAGAGGTAGAGTCAGTAGGAGGGAGGGGACACAGGACAAAAGAAAGATCAAGGCACAGACTGGATTTGCTGCAGGGGAACAATGAGGTAAGAGTGATTTGCTGAACCCCGAGGTGCAAAAAGGTGGGGGTGGGAGAATACAGTCGGGGGGGAGAGAGAGGCGTGTGTAGGTGAGCAGATAGCTAGGCAGGAGGAGATGAGGTCAGGAATAAAGAGCAAATACTAAGGAGGTACATGCACAGGGTACTATGATCACAAAATGTGTAAGCTAAGTAACTGTACAATCTTTACACAGTAGCACAATTATTTTTAAACATCATATAAAATATATTGCAGTCAAAGCAAGGCAGCGGATTGCTTGATTTGCAGAGGGCAAACTAAACTGAAGCCAGATATCACATTTATGTAGCGCGACAATAGAAATTATGGGCTACTGTTCTGACTGTTCTGACAGCAGCTAAGAGCGAGAGCGGGGCGAGTGAGCGAGCGCCAGGGAGCCCGGTTACAGAGTCAGCCCTAAGCCCTGCTACAGTCCTGTTTCCCGGCTGCTGCAACATGTTTAACTTTCCCTGGTTCCAAATTGAGCAGGAGCAGTGCGCTGTAAAGATGTAAGATCCACTGCTCACAATGCTCAGCCCGAAGTCCGGGAGAAAGGTGATGGCGTCAAATTTAAATTCAGAGAAAGGCTGGGCAAAAGGCGCCACGAGAAGACGCCGTATCAGTTCTCGTACCTTGTGCAGGCGAAGATCGAGTCCAAGGAGCTGCACCCCCCTGGAGTTTCGAATCTTTAAGTAGGGAGGTACGGGGGGCACAGCCCTCTGCATACATAAAAAAAGGTAAGTCTCAAGTGCCTATTGCTTTGCACCGATAGTGTACACCACCAAAACAGATTTTTGGGGATGTACACTCGCCCTAATGGTGATCTCCTTTCCACGATCGCCATTATCACATGGAACTGAGATTAACCAAATGTCCCTTAACCCATTTTTAACTTGCAAATTGTTTAATCTTGCAAACCAACTTTTGATGGATTTCTTCTTAAATATTCAAGCCAGCATTGTTTGGGCAACCCATCATTGTCCATTGTTTTACTTTGAGTCTAGTGTTTGACTGCAGCAGTTCTTAATTGCAACTTCAAAAGGGCTTAATCCATATTACTTCATAACAAACTGTACTTATTTATTTATGTTGCAAGCTTTAGCCAGGAAAAGCACACTAAGCCAGTAATGGTCACAGTATGCAAGTGGTAGTTTTGGGATTCAAACCCAGTTCTCCATGTATGCAGTGCAGTGTCTATAACCACTACCCTATGCTGCCTCCCAAATGCTGGAGGTATATTCCTTGGAAGCCCTATTACTACTTTAGGTGGAAAAAAAACTGTACTGATTGTATATCAACCATTTGCTTTCCAGGACTTAAGCCTAATCCTCACATTTTGCTTCTGTATAATAACTGATTTTTTTGTGTGCGTGCACATGCGTGTACAGCAAACATTTTGTTACAAGGAACCACATTTCAGAGGTATGTCACTGTCGGGACCAATGCAACTCTGGCTACAGTGGGCTCCACAGTGACAGCCAAATGATCAACCAGGCTAATTGTGGCACTGTTGTCTGCTTGGAGGGGGAAACGTCTCATAGTTGAAAGGAGTGAGCCATTCCTGTCACTGAGCAACTCACTCCTCTGAGCTGCATGACACCACTCAGCAGCAAGCTTAGCAGCATCACAATCACCGTTCCTTTATCTCCACCCAGAACATCTGGTGCTCATGCCCCAACCAAAAAAGAAGTCAAACCCCTGCTATTTATCCCACCCACCTGACCTGCCTACATCCTGAACAATTCCCCCAATAAAAAGCATAGTCCCACCCTGCCATATAACCACCACTCTCCTGTCATCCCCTCCAAAAAGTGCCCTTGACCACTGAGATCATAAGATATACTATACATGACCTCAGTACCATTGACCCTACTTTGCTCGCAGCCTGTGCTCCTTGTTTGCTATGAGCAATCCTCATTCTCTGTATGCTCACCCTCCGGCGGTGGCACTCTGTAGACTATTAGGTGCAGTACACAACTGTGTCTGCAAAATCAAGAAACAGGGAAGATTTACAGCATGCAGGTTGCAGATATGTCCATCGGTGTTTTCTCAATTAGAGCTGTTTTTTGGCTACTTTTAAACTCCTACTCTTTGCATTATTGGGGCAAGGAGGCCATGCCTGGAGGTGGGGTGATTGTCTGTCTCCCTGTTTGGCTTCCTGTCTATGGGCCTGACTGTTGCTAGAAAATTCCCCCCACCCCCACCGAATCCAACTCTTAAAAGTGTACAATGAACTGCCCACCCTGGAAGAAGAAATGGTAGAAGTGGGGCCCCGGAGCAGGTCAAGAAGCAAGCACCAGCACTCTGACCCATGGACAGCATCTCTAAAAGACTCATGTCTCTGGCTCCATAGTACTCAAGTAAGAGACTTTTTACTTATATCTATACTTGGTGGGTTGTCTGTAGCAGCATGGCCATACCCGCTACAGTGTGTGTACATTGGGGGGCAGGGGACTGGCCATGTGGGTGTGTGTGTGTCAAGTTATTGCCATGTTTGTGTTTGCACCTGAAAGTCTATTTGCATGTAAGCATTCAAAACTATGGAGACAAAATAGTAGGAGTACAGGCCAGACATAAGTAATTAAGTGGTTTTGTGGGTAAGTTTGTGTATTGGGGATGGGAAAAACATGTGTTTCCATTGGTATGTGTGCTACAATTCAACTGTAAAAATGAGATGAGGGAGAGAAGAAAACTTAAAAGCATACACTGGCTACAAGTATGCTGAATGCATGCAGATGTATTCAGATACAGTATGTATTGAATTACAAGTGAGCCATATGCATGCGGACAGTATGGCATAGTGGTTAAAGGCACTGAAATACAAGCCAGGAGACTTGGAGGCATGAAGACCTGGGTTTGAATCTTATCAACTCCCACTTGTGTATGGCGGGATCCTGAGCAAGTCACTTAGCTTTTACATGTGCAGTTATCAGTGACCACTTGCTTTTTTGCACGCATGCCACGTGAATGCAGTCTTTCCTAACTTAACATAAAAATCATGGTTTCCACACTTGCTTGTTGCATGCAATAGGTTACAATTTAACATTTAAATCATACTTGTAGCATGCATATCACGGGTAGTTTCATGTGTACAGCATGAAATCATTTCATACAACTATTTCTGTAAGGGAAGCCCCCCCCCCAACCATGCTTCTGCCATCATCATCATGAAATACACTGGATCTGCTGCTCAGGATTCAGGTTCAGAGTGTTGGTCTCCCAGTACGAATCAAACCACAATGGGAATTGCTAGGCAGGCATTTGTTTTTCCCCTAAAGACATTGGCATCTTACAGTACCTAATCTCCAGACCTACTCTGTTGTGAGAATCACAGAAAGGTCATGGAAAAAGTACACAATGGGACGTAAAGACTGCTGGAGGCTGGGCCCACTGTTGGGAGGGGATCTGGCACAGGAACCGGACTAGAAGCATGACCAACAATACTGGGATCCCAGAATACTTGCTGAGTCTTACTGAGACTGGTTGTCCTGCCTGCCTTTGGATGCACAGTGCTGAGCAGCTGAAGGTAAGAATGACAGTGTCACAATCCCAGGCTTGAGCAGTCACTGGCTGGGCATATTGATTTTCGCATGTAGCCTACTAAGTTTTTTAGCCTCCACATTAAATTTTATAACTGTTCAGATATGAGCATATTGTACATGTCTTGCATGCCAATTTTTTTCTGAAGTGTACACTATAAAATGTGAGATTGCTGTTTTAGTTATAGCTTAGGTGGCAGTGCATGTAGCCACCCCCCACCCCCAAGAAAACTACAGCAAAGCTTAGGTGAAAATTGGGGGGGGGGGCATAGGTTTCAGTTTTGGCCAGGTATTTTGTTGAGGCCTATCCAGTGTTCAGAGCTGAGTGGGACTCCAGAATCTGGCAGAGTGGCCACTGGGTTGACCAGTAAAGAGCTTGAGAAACCAAGCAGGAAGGTTGCCCCCAGGAATTGTCTCAGGCCTTCTTGGCATCCGAAGTTGGTGGTCCTACTGAGGGTGTGGGTGTTGGGTTCCAAAAGCAGTTCCAGGGCACAGCAGCAAGCAGGTAGGTGAATGCAGACTGTTTGGGGGGCTTGGCCTCTGTTATTATGCTGCTCCAGGTGGCCAGTCCTGGTGGAAATGGAGGATTAGCTGGGAGCAGTAGGCAGCCTCTGCATGGGGCTGCCTCATGTCCCCTTTATTGCACCATGGACTGCATTGGCAACAAGTGCCATGGGACACCTCCAACACCTGACAAGACTCAAACTCACTTGTAAAACTCTTGCAAACAAGGGTGCAGGACTTGAGGACTAGAGGATCACCACAAACCCCTGCTCCAATTATTTTTTATTACATTTACCCACACAGAATAAAGGAACTAGATGACCCTGGTATTACCCCTAGGGGAGTTTGACCAGTGCTCTGAAGGTGGGTACTGATATCTGGTATTTTCACACACTTACTAAACAACAAATGCTTATATAGCAGATTGACTTATGTTTCTGGGTGTGCTGTCCTTTGTGTATTGCTGACTGCAGTGTTAAGTATGCTTTATTTAAGTATGTTATGCACATTTATATGGCTTATTTTTATTTTATTTTACAAACTACTGTGATACCTAGGATATTGCTGACTATGTTGAAAGCCAATAATGTAGTTTCTCACTTTAATGCTAAGTTGGCTGGTTATTCCTTAAATACCTCCTTGTTTTCATGTTTAATGGAGAAGAAAACTTGTTGCAAGAAAAAGAAAGAGGTGCATTTCTGAAAAATACAAATGAGCATGGGTAGCACTTTTCATAGAAAATGCACCACCAGACTTGCCCGGCTCCCAACAAATGAATTGCAGCTCAGGGTTGCATGCGACTTCTGGGAATAGGAAATCTGAAGGTCAGCAGCAGTCTGTACATGTGTAAGGGTGGTGATGTGTCACACTGAGAGGTAAAAGGAAGCTGTCATGGTTTGGCCATGGTAAAATGGGTCGGGGAGCAGTATATGTGGTTGTTCTTAATTCCACACAGAACAGACCCACTACAGTCAGCATCTGAAAGAGAATTACCTAAAGGAAATAATGCATGCATTGATTTTTTATCACGTGGAGGGGTTCCAGCTATTCTGTCCCTCCCTCGCCCCATGTGGTTACTGTTTTCAGGGGGGAGGGTGATCTCCATAGATACCTCAGTACCTGTTCTCCATGCTTACCAGATGCCACACATTGTGCCTTACAGTGTAGGCAATGCACATAGCATTCAGTGGGGTTGGCTGTTGTAGGTTTCCTCAGAAATTTATGTGCAAGATTTATCCACTGCAGACACGGTATACCAAGCTTGCTCCTCCATTGTCCATCACTAGTGGTTTCTAGATGTTATAATTACTCAGCACTGCTCTGACCATCAGTCACAACTGTATTATTACATTGTAGATGGCACTGCTTTGCACAGATTGCCTCTTCTCACATACAACACTAACCAAATCATAGGAGCACTGAAACGTGGATGAAAAAGTCCTGGGGTGGGGAGCATCATGTTCATCTCCAGTCCTCTAGACAGCCAACACATTTGATATTACTAGCTGTTACCTGTGAAACAGTCATGGTTTTCTTGGCTTTACAGAGAAGCAAAGGAACATAAATGGTCCCCTCCTCTTGATCCTACACACAAAGATTACCACAAAAATGTGTCACAGGGGCATTCCGGATGGGAATTTAGAAGCATTCCATTTCTGTGAGCATTCAGTTTTTCACCCACACAATGAAAATAAAAACAGTTACTGGCACAAACCAAATCCCCACCCACACACACGTCTCCATATACTTGGCCTTCAATCCACAATTGCGTATCCTGTTTAGCTCTGCTGGAATTAGCTGAGAAAATTCCCCTTAGTCTACATTATCCTATTTGTTTACATTTTTTTAAACTAAAAGCATATCTTCCCTTAATTATTTTTCTCCAGGGAAGATGTGCCAAGCCAGTCTGGAAGTTCCTCATAGCTTAAAGGTGACAAAGTGCATTTAAACTGGCAACCTGTGTTTTCTGAAGCACCAGGGTTCCAAATATTGGTTGACATTTTGTTATTGTGCCATCTTTACTTGCCTTCTAGTACATTTAGTAGGTGTTCCAAGATTTTCACATGGGTGAGGAGGACCTTTTAGAGCTGTATGATGTAGTCTGTGTCCGTGTCAAGCCTCTTCATTGTTGTCACAATGCATCAGTTTACTATACAAGTCTGAGGGCAAGAAGTGTATACACTATATGATTCAGTTCTAAAATAGCATCTGTCACCAGTGTGTAAATAAGAAACATCCATCCAGTTTATTGAAAGCCCAGTAAAGGTGGAACAGTAAAAGAATTGGAACCTATATTTGTAAAATGGGCAATGAAAATCATGTAACTTGATTGGTCAAAATATGTCAGATGACCACTGATTATTTTTCTAACAACATACCTATCTTGAACTACATGTTTTTTTAAAACAAAGCAAATTTTATAAGTGGCATAATACACTTGAGGATGTGTAGTCATAAGGCAATAGTGGGAACACACAGAAAGATGCAGAGTACCCAGAGGAGTGGAGGCAGTACTCCCCTTGATGGCCAATTCAAACTGCGTACAGCAAAACAAAAGACTGCACTTGAGAGAAGTGCAAGAAATCCATGGCAATGGGCAACCTGTCAGTGACAAATATTTAATGTGAGTGCTATAATACGGCAGGACACAGAAACACAACTGGCCCCAGTGCTTCGACCACTGGCATCTTCCTCAAGGTGCATGACGAAGACCCTAGTGGTTGAAGCACCTCAAGTGCTGCCCTTTGTTTTGCAATATGGGAATAATGCACTTCTCAGATGGTTGCAGAACTCATCCATTCCTTGTGACAACAAACACCCGAAGCATGCATTTTGTCCTTATAACTTCTTTAAAAAAGTTTCTACAGAAAAAAAAAACATCCTAATGGGTTCTTGTGCAGTTTTCCTCTAACCTCTTCATTTCCTTAGTCATTTTAGTTGCTTTCTACCACACACTTTAAGTGCAGCAATATCCTTTATATACTGCATTGACCAGACCTGCATGCTGTACTTCCAAGTGCAGCTGTAGCAGGGTCATATGAAGAAGAAGAATCCAACCCATGGTTTGACCACTATGCAGGGGTGCTACCCAGCAACCTGCAGTACATCTCTCTCCACAGAGTGCTAGCACATTGACTCAGTGATGTGCCATCATCTGCCAGCCCAGTGAGGAGAGACCTGATATCACCCTGAAGTGAGGTCTCCCACATGGCTGTACAGCATTCTGCTGCCAAGCCACTTGGCCAGCCTAGCTTCTTCCTTTGATTAGTAGAATTGATTTTTGTTTTTACAGCATGATTCCTACAGTATTTAGACTCATGACTGGGCTGACAGTGTAACCTAGAGTTAAGAGTGATAAGCTATGAATGACCCTGTTCTCATGGGTTGCCTGGGAGCACTGGGGATGTTACATAACTTGCTCAGTGTCATAGAATATGCAAATGGTGGTTGCGGGACTCAAGCCCAGGCCTGCTGCATGTCCCAAGCTCATTCACAGCTTGCTACTCTAATCTTCAGGCTATACAGCCAGCCCCAAATCTCGACAGAATTAATACATGCCACAGTTGGAAGGCATGATGTCAATAGCCTAGAGAATTTCAGTTCACCCAGGAAGTACATTAATTCTCAAGAAACCCATGCCCTGGAGTGAGCTATTGCTCTTATAAAACTGAAGGCTCTCTTTGTAATGAAAAAAGATTTTATTTTCCTGTTGTTAGGTTGTTGCTAAGTAAAATATGTGACTTTGGTAAGAAAGGCTGTGTGTCTTTGAAAGAACCCAGGAAGTGCATTTATTTTAAAGAAGCCTGTGCCCTGTTGTGGGTTTTGTGCTTTGAAAACAGAATTGTTTTTTCATTTTAAAAGAAACAGGTTTTATTTTTCATTTAGTTGGGTTGTTGCTAGCTACTAAAGCCATCATAGGCTTCCACTGCGGTTCTGCCCCAGCACTGGGCAGCTGCGAGGAAGAGGTCTCGGCCTGTTGGTCGATTGCTGGCTGCAGGGAATTTTTCAGTGCTCTTCTAGTTCCTTTTGTATGAGCCATCATAAGTTTGGTATCCCAGATGATGAGCTGAGTCCGAATCTGTGAGTTTTGTTCAAGTTTGCTCACTTTCAATTATGCTTTATTTCAAAAAAATTCCCTTAGACTTGTAGAGCTATGCAGAAGTGTATCTTTTCGGCAAGCATGTTCGACAGTGCATTAATAGCTTTTTAATGTGTTTTTAACTTTTACTTATAACTTTGTCAACTATTAATATTTTTCACCAAATTTTCGACATGGCCTTTTTTTGGGCCCCACATCATAAATCAGGTTAGTGAAATTTTTCAAATCTGTCCAGAAAGTTTAATTTACAGTTGCTCACAACATCACCTTTCAGGCAGGTTTTGAAAATTTTCACCTACCAGGTTAAAGAGCTACTGACACCACAGTAAAAACCACAACAAAAAAATGATAACTGGGTACAATTCTACTTGCATTCCATTTATATTTCTTAGAATTCTCCTCCACATTATTTATTTCTGTTGAAATTTGCATGAATATGTGATCTTTATACCTTAGAGTTCCTTTAGAGTCCATCTGCCTCTATAGCTTACTCCGTACTATAAATCATAATCCTCTGTTGTGACATCACAGTCATTTGCCATGGGAGTAACTGTGATGTCACAGGCACTGCATTATGACTTCAGGTAGGGAGAAGGCAACAGGAATAGATAAACTCTTCAGGAATAAAGATCCTATTTTCCTGCAAGTGACCTCGGTAATAAATAATGGAGACGAAAAACAAGCTAAACTGTGTCTAAATATTATGTTTTGTTAAAGTTCTCCTGCAGGTGTCAGTTGCTCTTTAATGAGGCAGGTTCATAAGAAGACTATGTTGAAAAATAAAAAAGGAAGGTAACATTTTTCAAATCTGACACAAAAGGCAATTTTTGCAGTGCTCTTCAAAATTCTCTTTTGGGCAGGATTTGAAAAATGTTACCTTCCAGGTTCATCATGTGGGGTCATGAAAAGACTAGGTTGAAAATTGTGAGTCAAAATTTAAAAAATACCCAGAGTTGTAAAGACATGTTTAATTTTTCATCGTTCACTCACAACCGTAGTAATATTTTTATCGCACATTTTCAACATGCCCATTTTTTCCCACCACATCATAAACATGACAGGTTTCATTTTTTCAAATCCTGCCTAAAACGTGTTTGCACACTAGCGGTGTGAAACGATGTTTCACTCAGTATTGTGTAAAGGACACCTGTCATGTTCAGAAAGGAGTGACCATAAAAAGTCTATGTTAAAAATTTAGGGTGAAAATATATATATATAAAAAAATATGAAGAAATGTGTGCAGGACCAGACATTGGCCCAGTGGATAGCATGTTGTGTTCCCATGCTGGTGACTCAAGCTTGGCGACAACCTCAGGAAGCCACCTGGGCACTACAAGGATGAGGGCTAGTACTGTTGTACACCACATGTCTGAGCCTGGGAAGATACTACACAGTGTTTTGTCACACAGGCAACACCATGTGATGGGGTGGGGATCTTTCCCTTACAAGGGGTTGCCGTGTCTGTCACTGCCTTCTTTTGTAATAAATTACTTCTGTCATTAAACATCTTGCTTCAAAAATGAAAATATATAATGTAAACATTACTACTCACTGACTCCATTGAAAACTCTTTTACCACAATGTTACTCTGCCTTCATCATTCTCTACAACTCAACCAAATCCTACCTGACACAAAATACAAGCAAACATTTGGCATTGACAAATGCTTGTTTATCTTTGCAGAATATGCAGAATTTATGGCTCTTTTTTTTTTTTTTTTTAGTTTATTTGTTTCTCCTTGGATCCCAACCAGTCATCAATCTTCTTTCAGCCACCCACCCAGCCCCACACCCAACATCAAGCAGCTGTCCCCTTCTTCCCCCATGGTTTACCCTCCACAGCAAGTCGGTGAAGAGCTAACCTAGCTCACCTCACCTCGAATAGGATCCAGTTCCATGGAAGCACCATTCAGAGTCAGGGTCTGCAGAGGGTGGCTGCTTTCATCCTGCTCAACCCGGGACCTCTGTTTTCCTTGTTCAATTCCCCCTGAGTAGACCGTGCAATGCCAGCATTGGCTGTGCTGTGTGCACTTCCACCCACAGCATGTTGGCCAATTGCTCCACCCCCCCCCCCTTTGCATGTGACAAGCTCATGGTGTGCCTGCACCTAGCCACCACTAGGTGTCAGGGACGTGCCAAGCCTGTACTCCCCCCTGCCTGTGAGAGGAGAGCCACCCTTCGGAAGCTCAATCCTCTCCCTCCCCAGCCGACCCCTGACGGCCCACTCGCACCACGAACACAGGTCACCAGCATGGCAGGAGGTAAGGCACGGATGCCTCAGCCCTCCATGCCACTGAGCTGGCCAGAACTTATGGCTTTAAAAGAATTTCCTGCAGACAGATTTGTATGCCTGTAAATTCTTATTTTTGTGCAATATTTTTACTAGATTGTATATGCTGTTTCTATGCCAATAGGTTATCAAAGCTTACTCCTTGACAACAGTAACTATAAACTTTTTTGAACTTAAGATTTTTTTACTATGTTATCAGAAAGGACTAAAACACAACAAAACACAATGTATAACATGCAAAATACAGCCACTCTTCTCCTAACCCAACTATGAACTTCTTTGAACTAAATTCCATTTATTTTCTGGTTTTGAGTTCTCCCATGTCTTTTCCTAAATGTCATTATCTTAGTCATTGATGTATTCAGTTCAAATCTTAATCTGTGAAGAGGTTCCATTACTGTGACCATGCCTCTTTTAAGCCCCAGAGGTGTACAGTATAATAAAATTGCATTGTCTGCATACATAAGGATTTTTATTTCCTTATTGTTAGCTAACAGAGCAACTGTATCTACAGTTGTCAGAGTTCTATTGATATAAAGATTAAATAGAAAAGGAGCCAGCAGGCATCCTTGCCTGACTCCATTAATTATTTGTATTGACTCTGTTAAACTTCCATGCCTGGAATACTTAACCCTTAGAAGACTGTGGACGTATATATACGTCCAGAATCTATATACATTCACACATATTCAGTTCTCAAAGGGTTTTTAAGTTTTGAAACTGTGTTAGTATGTAACATTTGCAATATTGCCAGCAGACTCTTCTCAGTTTTATCATTTTCCATATCTCCCAAAAAATGGGCATGCGTACCATATCAAAAGCTGCTTTAATATCAGTCTAAGTAGAAAAGATCTGCTCTTTTCTGAATTACATAGTTCTCAATAATAACATTTAATGTAACAATATGAACTCAGGTTCTAAACCACTTTCTAAAACCATTATGAAATTGGAACAATAGAAATATATAATTGAAACATAGATTTTGACAGCAGATAAGGACCGCTTGGCCCATCTAGTCTACCCATTTCCCAGCTAATTAACTCCTGATCCTAAATGATCAGCAGCTTACTCTCTCTTTCCTACCACTAGGATTGCCTTCTTTCTATCCCATGTATTCTTGATCTCACCAGTTGTTTCAGCCTGTATGACGTTTGCTGGTAGGCTGTTCCATGCATCCACCACCCTTTCTGTGAAAAAATGCATCCTCACATTTCCTCTTAGTCTGCTCCCTCTAGCCTCATATTGTGACCCTTTGTTCTTGCACATCTCTTTTTTTGAAAGATGCTGCCTCCTGGACCTTGTTGATTCCCCTGAGGTACTTGAATATCTCTAAACAATAATTGTTTCTCTATTGTCCATGACTCCAATTATTCTGGAGTAAACTTTGAATGCTATTAGGATGAAAGTAATTAGCCTGCAGCAGCCATGGTAATTTTCTTTTAACCTTTTTGAAAAGTGGTACAAATACAAACCATGTTTCAACATTTTAGAAATTGTACACAGCTATTAATATAAACATAAAAGACAGACAATGACAGCAGAAAAAGACCAACAGTCCATCTAGTCTGCCCGTATTACCTTATCATACCCTTGGAACTATTGTCTCTGTGGGGTGTATGCTTACTTTATTGCCCTTTAATTCCCTGTATTTCCAGCTCCCTCATCCCGTTGAATAGCTTTATGCCCTTAGCTTTATCCCAACTGTGTTTGAAGCCGTTTATGGTTCTGGCACCAACCATCTCTGCTAGCAGACCATTCCATGTATCAACCACTTCTTCTGCAAAATACTTCCTCAAATCCTTTTAAAACATCCACTCATTAACCTCCACAGTTCACCTTGTTTATTCCTATCAGTCATTTGAAGGTCTCTATCATACCCCCCTTCTCATCTGGTTTGGAGTGACTACTAGAGGTGTGTGAAGTCCGCAAAATTTGCTCAGCAAGTTAATTAGTGCATTTTGCAGAATTCATGGAGCGATTTCATGAAATTTGAGGGCTTGAATTTTGTGGATTTTGTCACGGACTGTGAAATTTCATCCACAAATTTCACACTCCGCCAGTGAAATTCATGCTTCACATTAGAAAAGGGAGAATTTCATCAAATATTTCATGCAAATTGTGCAAATCAAAGTTTAGGAGTGTTCCAAAAACTCCATGAATTCCATGAAGCACAAATTTTCAGCAATTTATGTGAACTTAGCGGGTGAAGGTTAACTTCGTAGCACCTCTAGTGACCACATGTTCAGCGCCATTAGCCGATCCTTATTGGCTCTAACTTCCTGATCTAAATCATCCTGATACACATGTGCTGCACCATCTCTAGCCTATCTTTGTCCTTTTTAGTCAAGAACTCCAGAACTGGGCACAGTACTCCAGGTGTGGCCTTACCAGTGATCTATACAGAAGAAATTGCTTCCTACTGTTGAAGCCTCTCCCAAAGCACCCTAACGTCCTGTTAACCTTGCTGAAGGTTTTGTTACACTGGTTAGTTTGCTTCAGGGAGTCACTAATGATGACTACTAGGTCCATTTTCTATGATGTGTTCAGCTGAACCCTTCCCATTCAATGCTCTGTTCTTGTTTTTTTGTTCCCTAAGTGCATCACTTTGCACTTCCTGGCACTGAATTTCAGTTGCAAGAGTTTGGACCAATTTTACATTTTTTGCAAGTCCCTCTGCAGTTCCTTTATCACCTCTGTGTTGTCCATGTTGTCAACTCTACCAGACAGTATAGTGCAGTCTGCAAATAGACAAAATCTGCCCAAGATTCTGTCTCCTATTAAACATCTTCTAGGTAAACAGGACAATGAGGAAGGATGGGGTGCACTCAAGGATTCTGAGGCAACCAAAAGAGGTGCTGGCTGCACCTCTGATGACCCTTTTCAATCTGTCATTGGACACAGGGAAGGTGCCGTGGGACTGTAATCCCACTACACAAAAGTGGGAATAGGGAGGAGGTAGTAAATTACATGCCTGTTAGCCTGATGTCAGTGGTGGGCAAGGTAATGGAATCACTACTGAAAGAAAGAATTGAGGAATACGTAGTTGCCAATGGACTGCAGGATCTGAGGCAATATGGTTTCACAGGGGGAGATCTTTGACAGACAAACCCTATCGAGTTATTTGATTGGGTGACCAAGGAGGTGGATCAGGGAGGGGCGATGAACATGGCCTACACGGATTTCAGCAAAGCCTTCTACACTGTTCCACATAGGAGGCTGATAAGCAAGCTAAGGAGCCTTGGGGTAGGGCCTAAAGTGGTAAAATGGATGAGAAGTTTTTCTGAGCAATAGGAGTAAAAGGATGATGATAAATGGCAATCACTCTGGAGTAGGCAAAGTGACTAGTGGGGTGCCACAGGGATCAGTGTTGGGGCAGGTCTTCTTTAATGTCCTTAGAAGTGACATTGTAAAGGGACTGGAAGAGAGGGTGTGCCTGTTCATGGATGACAAGCTCTACAACAGAGTGGACACACCGGGGGAGGTAGATAGAATGAGGGTTGATTTAAAAAATGTGGAAAAATGGCTGCAGGTTTGGCAGCTGGGTTTTAACACAAAAAACTGCAAAATCTTGTATATGAGGCACAGGAACCCGGGGGCAACATACCAAATGGGAGGAGAAGTACTAACAGTCACAAAACAGGAAAGGTACTTGGGGATGATAATTTCTGATGATCTAAATGTAGCTAGACAATGTGACAAGGCAGTGGGAAAAGCTAGTGGAATGCTTGGATGAATAGGGAGAGGTATTGCCAAGAAAAGGAGGCAGGTAATATTGTCCCTGTATAGATCACTTGTGAGCAGGGCTTCAGATAATCTTTTTTTTTGGTGGAAGTCAAATACTTCCATGAGCTGAAATTTGGAAGTCATTTCAGTTTTATTGGAGTCAAAATACTTCCAGCTGTCAATTTTTGGAAGTCAAAATAATTCCAGTCCACAGATTTTGGAAGTCAAAATACTCCGAGTCCTATAGTTTTTGAAGTCATAGGTAGGTTACTTTGCCACTAGAGATGAAAGGGGTAGGGTGGAAATAATAGTGCCAATCTGCTGTGCTGAAGTGACAGCATTTTACAGGAAGTACAAACAAGCAGAGAGGCACATAGACAGTCTGAAAGAGACTGAGAGGCAGACTGGTGTGATGTGATTGAAGACAGACACAGACACATCAGCCAAGAGGAGAGAAAGGTGGGTCACCTGGGGTAAGTTGTCAACCTGGTCCGCACATCAGGGGCAAGTTGAGCAAGTGCAACAAATCTCGAAGTCCAATATCAGGGTGGCAACCTGGAAGCATAAGGCTTAATTGCTCTCAGTAGAGGAAAGACACTCTGTCTTACCCATACCATTCCAATCAGAATTTACCAGAAGGAAAAAGTGCTGAATGACCAGATTCACATGGTAAGCTATGCCTGAGACTTTGAAACTTAAAAACATAATGAAATAGGGTATGGGAACGCTATAGAAAAAGCTATCACACACATCATTTCATCACAGGTGCCTAGTATTTGGTTCTAATGGGATTTGAATCTGTGAATCCCAGATTCCCAAGACAGTGCATTAACCATTAGGCTGCAATATACTTGTACAAGCCAGGCTACACCAAACTGGAGACTAATCACACTGGCCCAGGGCAATATATTCTTATTAATGTTACTTACTATGTATGCAAGGCCACAGGATCATGTTACAATAATGGGTTGTTTTATTCATTATAACAGCCTTGCTGCTATGTCTGTGGAGAGGCATCATACAGACCACCTAATCTAGCTACACAACTACACATTTACATTGCATCGTAAGATAATCTGGCATTTTAGGAGTCAAAGAAATGGGTGAAGCACTCGCTTCAAACCTAGGATAAACCAAAGAGGAGTGTGTCCTGTGTGTGTGACATCCAAATTCAAGATACATTCCGTTTGTATGTATCACAGCAGAGGAATTTAAAAGGTGTTTTAAATCCATCAATTTTTTTATTTTAATTCTTTGGTAACCAGGTAAGGCCCACATGCCTCTTTTCAGGGATGACCTTGGAGCACTGGGAAGGTTTAGTGATTTGCTCAGTCATACAGTATGCAAGTGGTGGTTGTGGGAATCGAACCCAGGTCTGTCTGCGGGTTGTACTAAACTTTCATAACTTGTTACTCTAACCTCTAGGCAATACTGCCAGGACTAATAATAATACTAGTAACACAACATTAAAAAAATGGTAGTCTTTAAGCATATGAAAGTTCAGAACTTGGTGTCCATTCTGCAACATGAACTTGAAACAGTCATGCCATACTCATAAGCAGCAATTGATGAACTGGCAATGTTGTTGGGGAGGGAGGGGAAAACTGTGAGTTTTGCCTGTGGGAAGTGCCACACTGAAGACTGGATATACCCATCTCCCTTGCAACCAAACTTAAAAAGTGTCAGTGGCTCAGCAGGTAGCACACTCGCCTCTGAGGCTGGGAAATCAGAATTCTGTGGATTCTGTCCCCACACCAGGCACTTGGGTTAAATCCCAATACTGACACTGTAGTGCAAGGTGCTGTCTTTCAGATGAGACATTAAACCAAGGTCCCATCTGCCTGTTCAGGTAGATGCTAAAGATCCTATGGCAATTCTCAAAAAGAGTAGAGGATTTTTTTTATTTAAAACCAAAAACACACATTTTAGAATCAAAACAGTTTCAAAGCACTACATACATGTCTTTTAACCAATACCAGTAATGTCTTTCCATAATTCTCTTGTTCTTTTTTCTCCAAACAATCTACATTCCTCTTGAAAAATTCTATTTCATCCTGAAATTTACAAAATAAGCCTTGCACTGTAGTTTCCTTGTTCTGAATAAAGACACCTACTCTGCCAAATAGACCATTTCAATACTGTTAGTATTACATAGACTGTATTCTTATTTAATTTTTCCCATTCTTTTGACAATTGTCCATACACCAAAATGTCATGTCATATATTTAAAACCCTGCATCCCCCAATAATTTCCCAAAAAGGCTTAATAAGCTCACATTCAAAATATAAGTGTTTCATACTTTCTTTCTGATTATCACAATTCCATTCCCCATGTACTCTTTTTCTACTTTCTTATGTTTCTGATTGTCTCTTACATTTAACTTATCATGACTGCACATCCACACTGTTTCTTTCTTTTTGGGAATTCTTTTCCCCAATGTTACTTCTGATATTCTTTGTAAATTTATTCCAATTTCTTCCTCAGAAACCGGTGACTCAAAAAAAGTATTCTCCATAATTCCTTTATAAACCTGTTTTCTATTATTCATAATCAAAGAATCTACTGTCACTCCCCACTGAGTTAAATATTTTCTTCAAGTTTCCATATATACAGGCCATATTTTCCCTCCTATATTTCCTTTTTTTCCAATACTCTTAATAAAAGGTGTGCTCCACTGTTGTGTTAGAAATGTTCAACTTCTATGCTCTCATTTTATCAAAGGAGCTATGTTTGTAAAAGTAAATATATTTACATAAAAACTATTGGATGTATCATATTTAATCCTTCATCCTTTATTGCCCTGTATGTAATTTCTTTTTTTATTGGATTCAACTTACTACCCCATAATAATTAAAAGAACAGGCCAAGTATCTTCATTTGCATTTGTTGTGGTACTGGATATATATATGCTAAGAATAAAAATATTGGAATTATAAAGGTCTTCAACAAGTAAATTATTTTTTCTCTTGTCATATTCAGTTGCTTCCACCTGCATATTTTCTTTCAATCTACTTCATACTTTTCATCTCAGTTTTGCTGTATCACCTCTTGCCCTCCAAATAAAATTCCTCAAATCTTAATAGTTCCCTGTACTATGTCTAATTCCCCTTTTTTCCCCATCTCAACCTCCCCTAATGGGTGTATCTTACTTTTCTCTTTATTTATTTCGATCCCTGTATATTCACTATTTCTTTCCACTAATTCTATCAGCTTGTCTCCTGATTTTTGATCTTTAACTAAGATTATGCAGTCATCTGCAAACACACTTGTCTTAATTAACTTCTTATTTACCATATGATATTCCTAATTTTGCTTTCTACTTCTATTTTCCTGAACAGTGTATCTAGACAGAAGACATATATCAAAGGACTTAGTGGACATCCTTGTTGAACCCCATTGCTTATGTTCATTGTTGTTCCTAAATGTCCATTCACCATTGGACGTATTTGTGCCTCTTCATATAGTGCCTTAATTAGATTAATCAGTTCTCCTGAAACCCTATATTCTTCCAAGGTGTGCCATATGTACTGGGGCTTTATGACATATAAAGCTGTTTTTTGATCCAAAGCATATAAATACCGCTGTAAAGATTATTATTGCCCTTTATTTATGATCTCTCTTATGAATACTAAGTTCTGCTGTGTATTCCATCCTGGTATTGCACACATTTGTGTTTGCAATATTTAATTGTCTGAAAATATCCTTAATTGATTATTGATTACTTTGGCCAGTATTTTATAATCTGATGTTAATAAACTGCTAGGCCTCCAGTTTTTAATCTGTGATTTTCCCCTTTTTTGTGCAGAAATAAGGTTATTATCTGTTTCATATTTTCTGCCAAACTATCCCCATAAAACATTCTATTATAAACTTGTGTCAGAATAGGTTTATTGAATATGTTGGGAATCCCATCTATTCCTGGTGTTGTGTTGTTTTTATCGCGTCTTTAACCTCTTCCTCTCTTATTTCCTTATTTATTGCTTTTGCTCCTTCTTCACCAAGTTTTGGTATGTTTACTGTTTAAAAAAGGGATTCCCCTTCAATGCCGTATTTCTGCCTTAAAAATTCCTGTACAATGCATTTAATATTTGCTATATCTGTGTGCACCTGTCCTCTGTTATCTTGTAACTCATACATTATCAGAATTTCTGTTATCTCTTTATTGCTATCAAAAGGGTTTGTTTGATGTTTTGTTCCCTGTGTACCACTCTTTTAATAAGTAACACGTGATTTTACTCTATTATACTGATATTCCTTCATTTCTTCTTTAATTTCCTCTATTTGTTGTGATGCATCCACTTCGTTTTTTTACCTGCCTAGTCATAACCTTATATAATTTTACCCTTAAACTCAGATATTTCCCATATTTTGTAGCTTCCATTTATTGTCCTTACTCTATCATAAGTTGTTTAATTTCACATTTAATGTCTTCCCACCATTCTGATATGCTGTTGTATAAATCTTTAACTGTTAACCTAACTTCCAAAAGGTCTTTTACTTTCTTCTTACATTTCTCCTCTTGCAACTTCACTATGTTCATCCTCCAGTATCCCTTTCCAATAGTCATCCTATTACATAGATCTATGTCTATTTCTATTGCCATGTGGTCAGAAGTTTCTACTGGAATACTTCTAATTTCCTTAATTTTTTTGTACCATCCAAAAGTCAATTCTTGTTGAACGTGTACCCTTAAAGTATGTATGCTCCCCTTTCTCCCTTTTATTTTATAACCATCTTCCATCCCAGCATTATCTAATATTTTTCTTAAATAGTTGGTATCACAAAACATTTTTGATGTTGCCCTCCCACAATCCGCTCTAGTTAAACCACAATTAAAATCCCACCCCCAATACAACTAATTTTGAAGTATGCAGATATGGTTCTATTTGTCCCATTACTTTATTCCTCTCTTTCTTTCCCTGTGGGTTATAAATCACTGTTGTTCTCCTGATTGTACTATCAACTATAAGAACTCTCCCTGGCACATGGGTCTATACTTTTCAGGATTTGTACTTCATGTGATGTAAAAGCCACCGCCACCCCTGAATATCTTTCTACCCCAAAAGACCATAATGATCACATCAGTCTGTTTGGGCTCGCTCTATCTTCTCTGTTGTATGTAACTTTGTGTCCTGAAATATAAAAACATAATTCTTTCAGTTACTTGGTATTTTAAAGGTCATTAGCCTCTTTCTCCTATTTTTAATACTATTCACATTGTGTGTAAGGCATTTCAAACTCTGCATCAGTTTTGTTGTTTATTAATTTCTCATCCCGCATTCTTTGATGTCTTTCTTTTTTAGACACCTGCATATCTGCTGTGTCCCCATCCACTGCTTCATCCCATTTTGAAAAGTCTGTACTAGACCTGTCTGACCTTTCATTCATAGTAAATCATTATTTATCTTTCAAAAGCATGTATCTGTGTGTAAGCTCTACTTCTTCTCTATCCTTTTCATGCAGTATTGTGTGCTTCGTTAGCACTTTGTTTCTGTTTTTAGATATTGTCACCATTGTAAATTTGTTGTGCCCTGCATCTTTTTCTTCTTTCTTTCCCATTTTTGTATTTTCTTCCTTTTGTCCTGTTTCTTCTTGTATTACTGTCTCCTTACCCTGAGGGGGGTTTGGTTTCTTTTAGCATTCCTGCTTTCTCCCGGTTTGTCCCTTTATTGTCTTTATGCTGTCTTGTTGTCTCTTCATTTAAAGCTTCTAACACTACTTTGTCTTGTTTACTTTTTTCTTTCTGTATTACTGCTAGATACACATCTTGTTCTGCCCTCTCACCTCTGTCTGGGCTATTATGAGAGGCCCATTGGCATTTTAAAAAAGTGTGGCCTTCTTCTTCACACAGACTGCACTTAGTTTTGTTTGTACATTTAGCCCCAAAGTGACCTATTAAACTACATAGGCCACATATTACCTTTCCACATGCATTACTCAGATGTCCTTCCTCTCCACATTTATAACAGGCCCAAGGCTGACCTGCATAAATAACAATTCCTCTGTCTTGGCCTAAAAAAAAACAATTTTGGTAAGTGTTGAATTTCACCATCTATCTGTTTCAAAGTTATTCTGTATTTCCATCCTCCTGTTCATAGACAATTCTCATCCAGTATTGGCTCAGGCAGCCCATGCATTACACACCTTTGTTTTATCCAAAAGTTTATATCCATTACATTGACTTCCTCATTCTGGAATAAAACTGTGACAATTTTAAAGGCAGGTTTAGTTAAAGGTATAGCAATAAAATCTTTCCAAAACTCTGTATATTTCATCTGGTGATACAATTTCCAGAAATGGTCAAGCCATTCTGGATGTTTAAAACTTATATCATACTCTGCACTCCCAGGTACATGAATAAGGGCATACATTTCATAAGGATAAAATGTCATGCTTTTCATTAGTAACTGCTTTCCTATAACTATCCTGTCCAGCACGTCACCTGTAGTACCTCTGAATTTGAGTCTCACAGCATTCCTCCTCTTTGCTTGCTGTGGCTTTGCATCATTTGGAAATAACTTTTATTTTGTATTTCCACCCCAGGGTTTTTCTTTATGCCCTCCACCATCTTCACTCATTTCTTTATCTGTTTGAATTGTTTTCTGTTCTAGTTCCATAGATGTGTCCTAACTATCATTGACAATTTCTTCAATTCCTATTTCTTTTGTTTTATCTGCATCCAATAATGCTTCTTGCTATTGTTTCCTTCTCTGTTTTCAGAGTTTTTAACACTGTCTCCTTCTTTTACTTCTTTTTGTTTTGCATTGTTTCTTGAGGTGCTAGGCCTGTTTGGGTTCCAACCAGACCCATCCTCTTTTCTCTTCCAAATGACTTTTAAAAATGCTTCTGTAACCCATCCAGGTGTATCAGCAAAATTTGTAAACACTTCCTCAGCTGGGTTTTCTATGACATCTTCTGTTTTATTTTCTGTTTCCTGGGGGCCCCCTTTTACTTTATCAGTTTTTGTTATTTTTTCCTTCTCCTCTTTACTTCCTTCAATTTCTTCTGTACTAATATTTTTTATTTTTAAAGCCTGTCTCAGGCCAAGCCATTTCTGACTCATTTTGGACGTTCTCTTCAGGACTTTCACTTTTCTTTGACATTTGACAGTTTCTATGGGTGCAGCTCCCTTTGATGCCACTGCATCACTATTTCCCAGCTGATTTTGACAGGTTTCTGGCCTATTTGCCTCACTTTCTACTTTAGCTGCATTTTGGCTGCTCAGAAACTCTTTTCTCACTCAGCTTTTGCTGGTTTTTACTTAATAGCGAGTTTTTTTTTTACTTACAGTAGAAGATGTTTTGTCCTCCATCACCACAGAAGATATTTTCAGGTCTTCCACACTGCCATCATTCTCAGTCTCCTTTTTACTCTGCTCCTCATCACTCTGTTCCATTTTCCTCAGCTTTTCTTACTTCAAGGCCTCTAGTATTATCAAAACCAGGGAGGAGGCCGTCTCCCTAGCCTCCCACATGTCCTCACTCTCCTACTCCCACAGCAACACCAACTTTCCTCTGTCAGTCCAGCATGGATCCCCTACTGGAGAGTAGGGGAATTTCCCTGGTGCCCTGGCTAAATTTCTCCCCATTCACTAAAAATACCACCAACAGCTTAATCTGGTTCAAGGTCAGTTGGCATTCATCTGTTTTCCCCTCCCCTGGGTCATGCTGAAAATAGGTAGAATTTGTCTAGTGCACTTACACGGTCAACAAAAAATAAAATATAAACTCATTAGCTCAAATTGTTAAATGTTGCTAGAGGCAACTCTGGATCAAAATGTTCATGCAGATCCTTTTGATTACATGAGCAGATTGCTCACAAACACTAGGCAAACTAACCGCCTTTAACAGAATTCACTGAACTACAGAGAGATATATTAGTAAATTCCAAGAGAAAGCTGTAGTTGAACACCTCACAGAGTACATTCAGGCTCATAAGTTGCTGTCCCCTGTGCAGCATGACTATCAAAAATGGTATGGCACATCTGCTGCCCTGGTCTCTGTCTCTACGAGCATCAGGGCGGCCATGGACCAGGGTCAACTCTCTGGGGCCATATTCATTGACTTATCTAAGGCTTTTGATCTTGTGGACCATGCCTTACTTTGTTCACAGATGCAGTCCCTCGGCCTGTCCCCACCGGCCTTGAATTGGCTCAGTAACTACCTCCAAGGCAGAACACAGCTGACAAAATTCAACAAGGTCCTCTCTGACCCCACTCTAGTGACCTCTGGTGTCCCATAGGGATCAGTTTTGGGGCCTTTTCTCTTCTCAGCATTTGTTAACAACCTTCCTGCTGCTGCTTCCAACTGTAGTGCCACCCTTTATACTGATGATCTTGTCATCCTTGCACACTCCTGGGACATTGGGGTTCTCAACCTTCAGCTAAGTGAGGCCTTTAAGAATATTTAATCCTGGGTAACATCTCACAAGCTGGTCCTTAATCTAAAGAAAACTCAGACCATGCTTTTTTGGTCAGCTGCCAAGATCAAGGCCTCCCCCATCTCTCTGCATGTCAGTGTATTGATGGCTCTCCCCTCCTAACCTCAGTCTCAATAAAATACCTGGGTGTGACACTTGATCCCCAACTCGACATAAGGTGTCACATCCTAAATGTTTGCAGAGACGTAAACAGTAAACTGCATTTTGCCTACAGGGCAAAGAACAATTTGATGTCTGCAGCTTGCTTGGCACTGGCCAGAGGTGTGCTGCTCCCCTCACTTAGCTATGGCCTTCTCCTGTTCGCTAGCACATCCAAGGTACACCTTGCTCGATGGTATACGACCTACAACAATATCTGTCACTTTGCCCTGGCAACCCCACGTCTCACCCACCATTGTAATTTATATGACACACTGGACTGGCTTTCCCCAGCCAATCACTTGAAATGTGGGTTGGGCTGCTTCGTAGGAAAGGTACTCAGAACCGGAACCCCTCCAGGGCAGGCACAGCTCCTCAAGCCTGTTGAAACCTCCTCCTACTCCTTCAGTTCTCTAGGTACTGGGGTGCTCAAAGTTCCTTATACTCAAACCCTAATGGGGGGAGAGGGACTTTGCTAAATGTGCTCCGAGACTATGGAACTCCCTTCCAAACCACGTCAGAGCCTCCCCTCCGACCAGAGTCTCCAGAATTCCCTGTGGGGGCACCTGAAACTGTTCTCTGTGTATAGATGTCCTAAACCACCTTAAACAAATCTCCAAATTAGTCTTATCCTACCCACTGGCCACTGTCCTTTCAACTTTGGGAAGTATGTGACTGCTTGCTACCTGCTTATGAAGTATGTGGCCCTGAAAAAAGGGTCACTCAAGCAATGTAATTGCCATCGAATGTCTTAGTCTATTTATTCTGTATGTATATGTACCTATTACTGTGCACTGTAGACTATCTATGTTAATCTAGCTCTCCTGTAACTATGTACACTGCCCCTCTTGTTGTTATGTACCTTGTATGAACTTGTTATTTTCCACTGAACTCTCCCGGATTGTACCTGAAAATAGGCATACAGCTTGCCTAGTGTACCTACCTGATCAACAAAAGCTAAATAAATAAATAAATAAATATAGATAGAACACAACCCAGGTTAGAATCCCACTTCCCCAAAAATAATAATATCATAATATACAGGAAGGACTCATTCAGTTTTAAGGGGGCTCTTCAGAGGATTCTACAAAAATTATTGTTGTTCCAAGCAGACATGAGCCAAAAGGGCAGGCAACATGAACTTATACCTCTCAGAAGTAGAAGTCCACCTTACCTAGTGGGAGAAGAATGTAATCTACCTAGAGACAACAGGCACAGATCATGGAGTGAAAAGGAGATGCCAAGAATAGAGCCCATAGAAAAAGTATTAGGATTTACGGGCTCCTGGGAGTTGGGAATTGGAGGGGAGACAGTTAAATTGGTGCACTGTGAGTATGCTCGAAGTTAGGCAGCCATCATGCTGTTTTACTTTCCCCCATTCATCTCTGGGAGCCCTGAATTCTGCCAATGAATAATGTCATGTTTTTATTTTCATTTGGGACAGCTCAGCACAAACCATAACGCACAAGGACAAGACCAACACAGGGATTGGTACACTGTCCTGTATTTGACTCTGTTTTCCTGTTATTACGAAAAAGGTCAGTAGTTTATGTTCTGATTGTCTGAAATGGATTTTTTTAGTATAATTAAGCAATAGGGAATGGGGTATTTGGCCATACCTTCTGTGGTGTGTCACATGGGGTACCAGGGTGGCTTCATTCATTAGGAGGCCTTACCGAGAAAGAACTACTGAGCTTATAGCAGCTTATTATCAGTTGCCGGGTGGGGATACATTGAAACTAATCATATGTAAATAAGTATCAGCAATTTCACTAGTGGTGCTTCTGCGCAGAAAATGCACAGTACAGTAAAGTGCCAAAGAACAATATGCAGTGTGCAACAATGCAATACTAAGGGGTGGGTAGAATAGCTGAAAACTGGGTGGGTGGGTGTACTAGTCTAGGATGGAGGACAGCAGACAGAAGTCCAGAACCCAGTGTCTGGCACCCACAGGAGTGACTAGTGAAATCATGGAGGTGAGATTACAATGCATGAAGGGAGGCCGGAGCAGAGTGGGTCAGAGTGGGGATACAGCCCCAGAGTTTGGGGAAAAAGAAGTAGATGGCAGCTTGACCAGCAGAAGATTTCATCGGTGGGAGAGCTAAAGCCAGAAAGTGAAGGGGGTAAGAGGCATTTGGGAGGGTGGGGTTGAAGGAGGCAAGCCAGCATTTGGAGATAAAGGAGGCATGGTGAAGCAAGATGTCTGTCATTAAGAGGGGAAGATGAGGGTAATTTTGATTTTACAAGGTCCTACCTACCTCGACTGCCCTGGGGTTGAGGTGAGGTGCTTCAGCAGTAGGGTAGTCAGTGCAGCTGCCCTGATAGTTGTGCAGGGTGCACCTCTCCTTCCTTTGACTCTGAGGGGGCTGACCTGGGTTCTTTCATGAGTAGGACAAAACAGGGTAATAAAATGGCAGTTTCATGCCTCCACATGGAGTGACAGTGCAACAGGGTACCAGCTTGAACCCAACCCACTCCCCCACAAAAAAATCTGTTTGTTTGTTTATTTATTTATGTATTTATTTTATTTGTTTTAAGCCTTTGATAAACGGGTAAGTGCACTGATTCAAGGGACCTTTTTCAGGCATGACCTGGGCCAACAAAATGGCACAATAAAATTTACATACAAGTGCAATCAATGTACAGTCAGAGAGAACTGAATACAGCATAGTTTAGAAATGTGTTAGGGGAAAATCAGCCTGATACATTTCAAATACAACAGTGTTACGAGAACAAGGAATACATTACAAATTTACACTGGGTAATCAGGGTAGGGAAAATGTGAGACAATGGGGGGAATAGACAGTGCAAATACAAACAACCAGCTGATATTGGAGGGGGGAAGATATGGGTTACAAGTCAGGAGACATTATTTCACAGAGAAGGTGATGGATAAGTGGAATACTCTGCCTGCGGAGGTAATAGCCTGTAGCACAGTAGACTGTTTTAAGAGGGGCTGGGACGGCTGGGGTAATTATGAAAAGGAGGGGTGGTGGGGCAGCTGCAAACTGAGGGGTTAGCTGCACAATCAAGCAGACTCGATATACCATGAGGCCTGTTTCTGCTTACGTGTTTGTATGCGGTAAAAAAGCAAAAGCATCCATTCTCTCTCTATCTATTTGAAACTGCATTGATTCCTCAATATTGTGACTATGAAAAAAGACGTATTTTTTGAGAGAAAGCTACAGACTTCATTATTGCTATTGTATGTGTGCAGTATAATACTTCGTAGTTTCAACTAACCATAAATCCAGCCAACAGAAAGCTAAACCTTCCTTTCTATGTTGTTTTGCATTTAAATCAGCGAAACATGCAAAAACCTGCAGATGGGGAAAGGTAAAGAATTAACATTTTACTTTTATTTTTTTTAATTCTTCTGTTTATCCTCCTCCATGGAGCGGATCCCCGCAATCCCCTGGCTGCCGACACCCACACACCCCGAGCCAGGTCTGACACCCCCACAGAGCCAGCCTTTAATCGCTCATGCTACTCTGTATGCAGGATCCTCTCAGGTACCGGGGGGCACCGGGCATGGGCATCAGCCACCGAGATCGAGCTCCACCATTTTCCACCTGGTTTTCTTGCCCCAGAGAGCCAAACGTGCAATGGCATCCAGGCACATACATGCTGATGTCCGCCACACTCTCCTCCCCATTCTGCTGCTAACTGCTGTAGTACTGCTGGCCTCCACCAGTCACCGCTACAGTGCACTGCAGTGCCCCAACCCTCCCCAGAGGAAGGAGAGCAGTCATTGGATGCTTGATCCTTCCTCTCCCCTGCCAACCCCCAGCAGCCCGAGTCCATTCCTGAACCCGGGTCGCCAGTGTGTCACGAGGTGTGGCATCCAGGGCCTCAACCCTCAGCACCACCAGGCCTGATTAACACGTTACTTTTAAAAATACATACATACGTTTCTGAAGGCGCTTTTTCCTTTGTTAACAAAGTATGTGTGAGGAGACAATAAAATGTTAATCTCTCTGATTACTAGGGTTCAGCTCTGTTGCTGTAACATTTCTGCTGCCTTACTTCTGTTAAAGAAGCAGCAACCACTTTTACAAACATGTCAGACTAATGCACAGAATGATGGAATGGATTTGATTTATAACATCACTTGATAAAGAAAATGACAAGACTTATACAATCCCACTGTGGCTCCCATCGCTCAGGTGTGACAGAAGCAGCAGCACTACAGCCCCCATTCCACTGCAGGTGTGATGGCGGCAGCAGCACTATGGACCCCATCTCTCAGGTGTGATGGCAGCAGCATCACTATGGCCCTCATCCCTCTGGGGTGATGGCACCAGCATTACTACAGCCCTCATCCATCAGGGTGATCACAGAAGTGTTTGTCATCCATCAGCTGTGACTGCCTCACTTTAGTCCCCATCCCTTAGCACCAATTGCCCATATTCATTTGTCAGAGCTTTGTCATGAATTAAGCATAATCACCAGACACAAGGTGAATTCCTTTGGTGCAGTGCTATCTAGCATTTGACTGCATGACTTAACTTCTTTGAAAAAAAAAGTGAATCCCTCTAAAAATCCACAGATAAATAGTTGGAAGCCTGCTAATGGGGAGCCATACATCACATAGAGTAAGCTGAAACTCATTGTCACTCACAAAGTTCTGATTAGAGATGTGTGAAGTGACCAAAATGCATTCTGAAAACAAATCTGCAGATTTTCACACCACTAAAAAGTCAGCCGTACCACTTCACCAATATGGCATGCAATACACTAGTGTGGCCCCCAATAAACACAGTCTGCTCCCTCATTCCTCACCACCAACTCACCTTAACAGTGAGGTCCTATGCAACACGTACACGCACACACACACACACTATATATATAGATATAGATATAGATATAGATATATATATTTCCCATGTCTGGCACCATCACCTCAACATGTCATGGCCAGCTCCTATGACATGATTGCCTTCCAATGCCAAAATGGCCAGTTCAACACAAACACACCTTGCTTCTCTTACAGTGGCCACCATCCCCCACCAAGACACACATAGCCTGATCCCCAAACCAACACACAGTCCACTCCACCCTCATTCCTCAGTGCCAACTCACCTAAACAGTCAGGTCCCATGCACCACACACACACACACACACATATACACGTCCCCCCATACCCTGTGCAATACAGTGTAATATGTGGAGTCACCTAAGATCACAAGGGTCCTCGGGACATACCAGTCATCTTGCAGCCTTTCAACCTGTTGCATGCGCACGCACACACGTGCACACTCACACAAAATATATATATAAACATAGTTCCCAAAGTGCAGGTGAGTACGGCATGCTTTGGTAACATTTTGAAAGCCAAAAATAACCTTTCTCCACCAATTTATGGCACCAACATTTTCAGCTCCCCAAGTCTGGCACCTTCACCCCTCAATGCAATGGCCAGCTCCTGCGATGTGCCTTCCCCCACCAACATGGTCAGCTCTCCACACATATGCCTGGTCCCTTCCACTGCCGACATGACCAGTTCACCACACATATACCTGAGTTCTCCTACAATAGCCACCATCCCCCACCAGAACACACACAGCCTACTCCCCAAACCCACATACAGACCGCTCCACCCTTCCCCCATAAATACACACACTCTGTCTCTTTCTGAAAGAATATGGCTAATGAGTTCCCATTCTACAGTGAGTACCCCTGCATCCAGGCATCCCATTCCCCCAAAATAACTATAGCCAGCCCCCAAAGCCATTGCAGCAACATAAACAGTCGCTGAACCACAACACGGCCAGTCTCTCCCCCCCACAGCCACCCCACACCCAGGTGAACACACCCCTGGCAACACTGCCAGCCCCACCCCACACAAGTAAACACAGCCACCCTGGAACCAACACTACCAGCACCCCTACCAAGTCCAAGTGAACACAATGATGGAGTCAGCACCTACATGGCCAGTCACTCCCTCCCACCCAAGCAAATAACCTACCTTGTACCAACACTGCTGGCCCCCTTGCACTACCCATGTAAATGCTGATGCCATCAGTATCAGCACAGCCAGTCCCCTCCCCACCACCCAAGCAAACACAGCCAGCCTTGGCACCAACACTGTGAGCCCCTACACCACCCAAGAATACACGGCCAGCTCCACTACTCACAGCCCCAACACAGACTGACTCTGAACTGGAAGGAAGCAAGTAATTATTATTTTTTTAATTCTTTGGTAACCAGATAAGGTGTGCTAGACACAAGTGCCTGTTTTCTGGAGTGGGCTGGGAGCACTGGGGAGATTAAGTGACTTGCTCAGAGTCACACAGTATGCAAGTGGAGGTTGTGGGAATGAAATCTGGGTCTGCTGGATGCACCAAGTTCATTTACAGCTTATTACTCTAACCTAGGCTCCGGCTACACAGTGTCAACCCACTATATAACTTCTCCTCCCCTGTCTTATGCATTCCACATATAGGCATCTCTTATCTTTCCTGGCTCTCTAATAAAAAAAAAAAGAAAACTTAAATTTGTTCCCTCCAGGTAGTGATGAGTTTAATTCTAGTAATGGAGACCAGCCAGGTAAATGTAGCCTTAGTAGTAGTACAGAAACTCAATGGTATTAAACTTGTCAGCAGTCGAATGACAGACACACTAGTACAACAGGCTTCTTGTAGCTCTTCTTTTTAGAAATAAACTGACACAGACACTGACCAGCACAAGACCCATTTCAAGGATGAATATAAATCTTTCAGCTATTTGAGTCGAGACCCTGACAGAACATACCTCTCCTTGCTGAAAATAATTAGCAGGGTTTCAAATAATGTTAGTTCAGTTTAACCCCTTCTCATAACACCTAAATTATATAGAAGTCAATGCAAATTCAATTCACAAGTGTCTATTTGTTAGGTGTGCAGGGTTGAATAAAAATAAATAAAAAAGTCCACAACAGAAAAAATGGATGTCAGCCCTTAACAGGGTTCTTAAATGTGAATGTAAATTACTCCAGACAGTCTATTTTTGGATGTTTTGCACACTTTTCTGGACATCAAATACATTCAAAATGGGTTTATCTGAAGCTCTGCTGGTGAGACCCCACTTTGAGTGCTGTGTTAAGTTCTGGAGGTCCCATCTCCAAAAGAACATAGATGGGGTAGAGGTGGTACAAAGGAGGACAACCAAAATAGTGCAGGGCCTACATCAGAAGCCCAGCAAAGAAATATTCAGAGATTTAAATATGTACTCCCTGGAAGACAGGAGGTATTGGAGTATATGATCGAGAGTTTCCGGTACCTAACAAGGGATAAACAAGGTACAGGAAGGGACCATTTTCAAGGAAAAGGAGACACAATATGAAGCTTGAGGGGTGCTCAGGAGTAATGAGAGGAAGTACTACTTCATGGAGAGGATGGTGGACACTTGGAACAGCCTTCCAGAGGATGTGGTGGGTGCTAAAACAGTCACAAGATTTTAGAATGCATGGGATAGACACAAGGGAATCTTAGAAGGAAGGGGGGAGTGTAAGTTGGAGTCCAAGTAGGGTCTCTGGTGGAACTATAGGTAGGGAATTTGGGGCAGAAAAGGTGGGTAAAGTGGTCCTTATCTGCCGACAACTTCTATGTTTCTATTTTGCTGCTGAACATAGTGAAGAGGACTGGGCCCTGGACAGATCCCTGTAGAACTATGCTGGTGACCTCTTTCCACTGATTGATCCCATTTACCACAACTCCAACCAACCAACTCCCTACCCACTTTACTGTTTTACTAACTGTACTGAGATCGCCTATACTCTGCAGCAGCCTTCAGTGTGACACCAAGCTGAATGCGTTGCTGAAGTCAAAGTATAGTAAGTCTACTACATGCCCCTTCTCAACTGCCATGGTTACCCAGTCAAAGAATTCTGTCAGGTTGGTCTGACAAGATCTCCCTGCCATGAATGCTCCTTACTATCCTGAAAACCATTGCTCTCCAGGTATTCCACTAGGTCCTCTTTGACTAGTGTCTCCATCACTTTCCCTAACACAGAGGTAAGGCCAATGAGTGTATGTTTCCTGGCTGCTCCTTATTCCCTCCCTTGTGTAGCAGAATTATGTTCACTATCCTCCAGTCCTTCTGAACCACACCTTACTGCAAAGAGCTGTTGAGTAGCCCTGCCAGGGATTTTGCCTAAACTGATGCCATTTCTCTTTTTACTGCTCAATGCATTCCATTTGGCCCAGATGCCTTGCTTACCTTGAGGGCTTCTAACCATTCTCTGGCTTTTCAATTACTATATTTCGGCAGCCTCATTTCCAGGACTCTTCTATCTGTTGCCTTTATGCCATTCTCTGGTATGGGCCTGGTGTTCTACCTAGTGGATAATAAGCAGAATTAGTCATTCAGCACAGCAAGTTTCTGCTCATCTTCCTCTATTTCCAAGCCTCCTGCTTTAGCTTAAAAATCCCCCTACAGTCTTAACGTTTTCCTTATATATCTAAAAAACAGTTTTCCCCCCTGCCTTGACCCCTCCATAACACACAGTTCTGTGTCTACCTTTGCTATGCTAAATGCCCTCATGGCCTCTCAAGTTTTTTTTATGATACTCATCCCATACCTCATCCTGCTGTTTTTGTTATGCCTTATAAAGGCCTTCTTTTTTGTTCTCATTGCCTCCCTGATCTTTTCAGAGAACAAAATTGGCCTCTTATACTTGGCTGTCTTGAAAACTGTTCTCGTGCATGTTTTTGTTTCCTCAAGAATGGATGGTTTTATGATCCCCCATCTTTCTTCAACTCCCCAGTGCTGCCTACCCCAGCTAACCTGCCCAGGACTAGTCACCTTAGTTTGTTGAAATCAATCATACTGAAGTCTAGCACCTCAGCCTTAAAAGAGGGCTTACTGGTGTCCAAGGATAACTCAAATCATGCAGAAATAATTATATGAAATGTTTTCATGCTGCTCACATAAAACTACCCATGTGTTATGCCTGCTGCAAGCATGATTTAAATGTTAAATTGGACCTGATTGCATGGGTGTGGCATGCCTGCAGCAGGTAAGTATGGAAAGCGTGCTTTTTATATTAAAATGGAACAGACCGCATGCATGTGGCATACGTGCAAAAAGCAAGTGGTCACTGATAACTGCAGACATAAAAGTTAAGTGACTTGCTCAGGATCACACAGCATACAAGTGGAGTTGATGAGATTCAAACCCGGGTCTTCGGGTCTCCTGGATTGTAGTTCAATGCCTTTGAGAACTAAGCTATACGGTCTGCATATATATGGCTTACTTTTGCTTCAATACAAATCTGCATACATCTGCATGCATGTAGCATGCTTATAGCCACTGATATACTTTTTAATTTTCTTGCCCCCTCCCTTATCTCACCTGCACAGCTGAACTGTAGCACACATACAAATGGAAACACATGTGGTTCTTCCAACCCCCAATATAGACACTTACCCACAAAACTGCTTAATTACTTCTGTCTGATGGCCTGTACTCCCACTATTTTCTCTCTGTATTTTCAATATAGAGAGCTTGTGTTTTACTGTTAGAGTTTAACTGCCTATAAAACTTTTAAATTTAAGTATAGTGTGCAGTCATGTAATTTGCTTAGAGTGTATTTTGTAAGCCTCTCCTACTCGCTAACTTGTCCTCCTTCCTTCTTCTGCATCCTCCTTCCCCCTCATAATCCCCCCCCCGGAGCTTGGCGCATACCCATTATGCTTTCTCCTGATTGCTGCTACTCTCCTCCTCACTCTGTCTTGCATGGCGCTGACCCGCCCTGCTCCATGCCAGCTTCTTGTCTGTCCTTCTCTCCACCCCTCATTTAACTTAATTGCCCATGGCTGCTTACGGCCCCCTGCTGTGAATCTGTTTTTTATCCCTATCTCCCCCACCCTCAGCTGCTGCCTTGATATAGCTAATCTCTCCTATTTTTCTTTCCGCAGTTTTGAGCTTCCCGGACCAGGTGTACCCCACTCCCTGGCAGTGTGGCATTTGCTCTTCTACACCACCCGTTTCACCACTCCAGGACACCAGAACCAGGTATGATCTTCAGCGCTTGCTTCATCTTCGACGCTACCCACTGCTCAACCTTGATTGGCTCCTACTCAGCCAGGCCTTCTCCGGATTGGCTAACTTATTCACTGCAGCACAGCTTCAAGCTTGGCCCTTGGACTCAGCGGTTTCTTCCAGTATTTCTGCCGCTTGCTTCTGGTGCCTGCTGTTCTCTGAATTCTTTTTTTTTCTTCTCTCCCACTAATGTATACTTGCTGAGCTTTTTATTGCTGACCAGCTACTGTAGTAAGAATTCTGTACAGCTTTTGTTACCACATTTTCAATATAGAGTGCTTGTGTTTTACTATTAGAGTTATCTGCCTTAAACTTTTAAATTTAAGTCTAGTGTGCAGTAATGTAATTTGCTTAGAGTGTATTTTGTAAGCCTCTCCTACTCACTAACTTGTCCTCCTTCCTTATCCTGCATCCTCCTTCCCCTTCGTAACCCCCCCAGAGCTCAGTGCCTACTCACCATGCTTCCTCCTAATTTCTGCTAATCTCCCCCCTTGCATAGCGCTGACCTGCCCTGCCCCCTGCCAGCTTCTTGTCTGTTCTTCTCTTCCATCTTCTATCTTGAACCTACCTCTCATTTAACTTAATTGACTTTAGCCGCTTAAAGCCCCCTGCTATAAATCTGTCTTTTGTCCCTGTCTCCTCCACCCTCTGCTTCTGCCCTGATAAAGCTAATCTCTCCTATTCTTCTTCCTGCAGTTCTGAGGCTTCCTGACTGGGTGCTCCCCCACTCCAAGTCAGTGCAGCGTTTGCACTTCCCTGCTGCCTGCTCCACCTCTCCAGGACATCAGAACCAGGTACGATCTTTGGCGCTTGATTCATCCTCAGCACTACCCATGGTCAACCCTGATTGGCTCCTACTCAGCAAGGCCTCCTCCCAATTGGCTAACTTTTTCACTGCAGCACAGCTTCAAACTTGGCCCTTGGACGTGGCCATTTCTGCCAGTATTCTTGCTGCTTGATTCTAGTGCCTGCTTTTCTCTGAATTTTCTCCCGCCCCCCTGCCCCAGTCATTCTTTTAAATTCACTAGCTGCAAGCTGGTTCCCACCCATTAATGCTACTAGACCGATAATAACTTGGCAAGATCCTGTTTCAGCTGCCAGTGTTCCTTTAACTCTTCCTTAACTTGGACTGCCTCACAGCTTACAACTCAGTCTCTAGCTGCTAATGCTCCATTGATTTCCTTCACAGCTCCAACTGCCTCACAACATACAACTCAGTCTCCTGTTATCCCCATACCAGCCCCTCTCCTATCAACTATTTCTAACTTAGCAATATACTGCGCCAGCTGCCAGTGCTCATTCAAACTCCTCTTTAGCCCTGGCAACCTCACAGCATATAGTTCAGTCTCCTGTAATACCTATACTAGCCCTTCTACTATCATCTATTTCTTCCGTACCTACCCACCAGCCTTCTGGTGCTATAACTCTATCATTACACTGCCTACCACTCCTTTTTCTTCTCTCACTCCTTCCCCCCCTCTTAACCATCACTCTAGCTCACTCTACCACCCTGGAAACCACCTATTGCTCCACATTATACTACCCACTAGTGCACATCTTCACAATGACCTCCTTATCTATCCACGACAACTGGACCCATTTCCTGGCCCATCCTAGCACCTCACTACTACCCTTGTCTCCTTTGTGCACCTTGCTTCACCTCTTACAATTTTATCCTCCTCTCTCCTACTGCCACACCCATTAATTACACCCATTTCACTCGCCCCCATGGTACAAAAATTAGAATATTCACTTATTGTTTATCACCCTCCTGCTTCTAACCTCAAGTGACATTAACCCCAACCCTGGGCCTAGCCCCATGTCAGTAGCACCCTCAATGGCAGAGGCCCTTTCACCTAACAACCCCTTCACATTGCCACGAGGCCTAAAATGTCTTCGTCAAAATATCCATAGTCTGCTCCCTAAATTGGACCTACTTCAGCCACTGGTGGTCTCACTCACCCCTGGCATTATCATACTCTCAGAAACATGGTTCACTAAAACTATTGCTGACCCCTCTTTTTCCATCCCTGGGTACACTATAATTAGAAAAGACTGTCCCAGTAGGGGCAGAGGAGTGGCAATATATGTTTCCTCATCCATACAGTTTACTACCATCCCCTCCATGGCAGTCCCTAAACCCTATGAGGCAATTATCCTTAAACTGTCCTTCCCTTTCTCAATCCCCATTTTTATTGCTGGGGCCTACTGTCATCCTAATCTTCCCCCTCTGTAATCACTGATATAATTAGTTCCATTGTTTCCCTACCACCTCAGGCAAAGTTTACATATTGGGTGATTTCAACCTTAACTGGTTATCTCCCTCCCTACATAAAGTTCATTTTGTAATCGATGCCCAGAACCTAACCCAGCTCATTCTTAAACCAACCCAATCGAACCTTAAAACCGTGAACCATTCACTCGTTGACTGAGCCCTCATATCTCATCCCCATAGGGTAATCAAATTGGGTGTATTACCTGATGCCCTCAGCAAGCACCACAGGACCTTCCTTGTTCACAAAATCCACAGGTCCAAGGCTCCATTCAAAACTCTACAATCTCACTCATACAAATCATTGAATCTTGCCCCCCTCCTCTACAACCTGATCAACACTAATTGGGTACCTATAGCCTTGCCAACCTGCACAGATGATGCTCTTAACTATTTTCATGAAAAATTCCTCGTTATATGCCACATCCATCACTCTAGGGTTAGGGGGAACATGCCCCCATCCATTGCTCTAGGGTTAGGGGGAACCAGCTACCCTGAATCACCCCCAAGCTCCTGGCCTGCCAGCAAGCCTGGGACAAAGTCTGGAAAACACATAAAGCCACAAAACTCCCAAAAGACTATGACTCATACCATACTGACCTACTTAACATTCCTTTGCAACTGCCACTATGCCCTCTGTCTGGAAACATGCCATAGTTCTTCCCCTCCCTAAAAGAGTGATTCATTATCTCTGTCCAGTTACCAGCCTATATCTCCTCTACCTACCCTTGCTAAGCTCCAAGAACACTTGATCCTCTCCCAACTCTCCTCCTACCTTTCTTACACTAACTTCTTCACTCTGTTCCAATTTTGCTTCAGGAAGAACCACTGCACTACCACCTCCATGATTAGACTCACTGAATCTATCTTCTCTGGGCTGGACAGTGGCTATATCACTTCAGCTATTTTGTGGACCTTGCCAAGGCTTTTGGCATCATTTCCCATACCCTTCTTCTAAATGCCTTCATTTTGTCAGGCCTATCTGAATTGGCCACCAACTGATTTCAGGCCTACATGGTTGGAAGGACCCAGTCAGTAAGAAGATCTGACTCAACTTCCCCTCCTCTCCCCATCAACACTGGCATCCCCCAGGGTTCTGTCTTGGGCCCTGTCTTATTCTCTATATTCCTAAATTATTTCTCCTCTCTCTGCTCCTCAACCTCAATCCATATGTATGCTGATGACACTGTCATCTTCACCTCAGGCCAATCCCCAACCAATGTAGCTACCAGACTTCAGCATGACTTTAATAAAGTTCAGTACTGGTTTAGCTTCCATCAGCTCTTCCTTAATGCCAAAAAGACAGTCTCCATGACATTCAGCACTAGGCAGAGACTTTCTAGGCTTCCCTCCCTGCCATCCTTCCAAACCCTAGAAGGGACAGTTTTTGAGGACACTACTTCATTTAGGTACCTATGGGTGTGGTTGGACGAACACCTCACCTACTCTGGTCATGTGGATGCCATATTGAAAAAGTTGTGCCAACAAATTGAATGAGCTATACAGGAACCATATCCAGCCTCCTGCTACCAACAAGGCATAAACTTGTCCAGAAGATGATCTTACCGATATTTGACTATTGTGATGTAGTCTACAGTGCTTCTCCCAAGTCTTCCTTAAGCAAATTGGACACCCTCTGATGAGTCCAGGAAAATTAAAAAGATTTCTGAAAAGGAACAGTGGTATTTAAAATCAAAAACTGTTACTCAAGCTTTGAAACTGGTAGGTGAGAGATATAATTCTAAATCTGTGAAAGGAGGCATTGAGCAGCATAATTGAAAACTGAAAGAGTGTTTTGAATCTGTGTGCATAACTGATGAGGGAGAACAGAGTTTTGTGATTAGGTGGTCTGTTGATGATCATCGAGCAGAGTGGTCAAGAATGTCTAGAGAAAGTAGGAACAAACCTGGCAAACTGTATAAATTCCTAAAAAAGGAGTTTGGTAAATACCCTACTAAGGGGGCAGCCAGATATGCAGCCTACCAAAATGTGGTGTGGGGCTGATCAAAGTCCTAGGGAATATTATTGCAGGCTAAAGGATGTGTACTTTTGAGCAGAAGATCACTCAGACAGTGATTCAGATGACTTCTGAGATGCATATTACCAAGGTTTACCCCCTGCTATCAGGACACAATTGGCACTTGAGCTAACAAAAGGTCCAGGGACATCCACTGGATTTCCAGACAGGCAGAACACATCTGGGACTCTGGAAGAGTGATGACTCTCCTCCACAGAAAAAGGGAGGGGGCCCCAATCCCAAGGTCCAAGTGTCTGAGGTAACTACCTCAGATACTTTGGCTATGGAAGGGGGTGAGCTGCCTACCCCAAAAAAAGGAGACAAAGAAAGAAAAGAGGTAACAACACTCAACCAGGAAAAGCTGTAGAGCAGTCTAAGGCTGTGCCTGACCCTGCAGTAGTAATCCAACCTACCAACCCTGCCCAAGCTTCCCCTGTGGTGGTTCCACCACCTGGCCCTGAGTCATGGTTCTATTAAACCCCTCAGCAATTTCCACAACCTCAGCCATACCAAAACCAAGGACCCTCCTATCGAGGTTATGATCCTGGTAGAGGATGCGGCCAAGGGTATAGGAGAGGATACTATGGAGGATACAATGACTATGGGGTGGTAGAGGTGCCTGTAGGGGGCATCAAAACTATAACAATTGGCAAGATGGTTACAGGTTCCAAGACAAACCTTGACCTGGTTCCCCAGTCATGGAGGAAATAGAGGGAATAAAGGAGGAGATGGGAAACTTAAAATTGCTGCTCCAGCATTTGGTCCCCCTTCCTCCTCTGTCTTCTGGGTTTCCTACACCTGTGCAGAACCCATCTGCAACCTCAAGCAACAGTGGAACCAATAATAACAGCTAGTGATTAGAGTCTTCTGCCCTTTTTAATGCTGCCCAGGTTAATAAAATTGCAATTGCTGACAATGGTAATAAAACTGCTATGAAATTGGAAAATGAGAGTGTTAATGCAAACCAGACCTTACCCTAGAGGTATCCCAAGTTACTGCTGCAGGTAGTGTAGAGTGTCACAGTAAATCTGCCATGTTGCCATGAGTTAAGAAAAGCAAATTCTACCTGGGCAACTTAATCCCTAATGGAGGGCAGATAGGTTTTACTTTGACATCAACATTGAAAACAGCCTAAGTCATGAAGCTTTAGTTTACTTTAGAGCAGAAGTTACCTTGATGTCCAGAAGCTTTTATGACAAGCTGGTTGATGTAGTAGGGGACTTTAAGGTGTTAAGAACCCTCTCTGATGGCTTACAAGTAGTAGGTTATGGAGGGGGGCTCAACAGACCCTAGGAAAAATGTGGCTAAAATTGAGGTTTGGCAAGATGGAAGTCAACCACCCGGTGTATATCACTGATAGAACTGGGAATGATTTCTTGATTGAAAATGACCTCTTAAAAATATTTTGGTCTATCATTGACTATTTCCATGGAATCCTGTGGGAGCAGGTAAACCAGCCCATTCCATTTGGGAAGAGTCTTAAGGTTGCTAAACAATCAGAATCATGTTACCTTGAGAAAAAGGATGCAACAATTAAATTGAATTTTGTATGTTCTGATATACCTGATGCATCTGTACTAGGTGATCCTGAAAATTTGGCTCCACGGAGAAGTAAAGCTCACGTGGTTTGTCTGTCAAAGCATGATGTGGTAAAGTCTGAGAGTAATGCAAGAGGCCTCACTTTCTTCACCAAGGAAGTGGACCCTGCTGTCTCAGAAGCATGCCCTGCAGTTGACACAGAGACATCGAATTCAGAGTACTCAACACCCTCTGGGGATGGTGGAAATGAAACACAGCCACTAAGTCACGAGTCCTTACTCTGTGATATAAGGTCAGAGGAAGGCAGGTTAAAGATGCCCATCAAAGCAGAGAATTTGCAGATAGTAAATTCTGTGTTATGCTTAGGTTATGATCACTGTTTAATTAGTGAACTGTTTTACAAGATGTTAAAGAGGTGAAAGCCTAGTTTAACATGTGTAAAGAAACAGGAGTGGTTGGAAAATGTCCCATATCAGACCACTAGTGTGAAAAGCATACGTATCTGTGCTTTAAACCTCCAAATAGGGCAAAAGAAAATACAACACCCTGTAAAGGTAGTACAAGGCCTAAAATCTCCCATGTACCTGGGGTTAGACATCCTTGTGTGATTGGGTCTGTATGTTGACCTAGCCAATGATGTTCTTTGGTCACGAATAAGGGGAGACCCTTACCCAATAAAAGTGACACCCCAAGCCTTGATATCTGGACAAAGTATTCCTCAAGTGTGCCAGGTGGTAAATGAGTTCACTACAAGAATTCCAAGTAGTGTCAAGGATTTCCCTCTTAGGGTCAATGTAAAGAAAGGCCAAGAAATGCCTGACAAGACTGCACTCTTTGTACTTCACAAGCAACTTAGTGAAATGGGTTTAAAAATCCACTCCATTCCTTGCTTAGGCATGAGCAGCAAAGTAATGCATCTCTTGGTACATAACCCAACAGTAGAGCCTATCACTATAGTAGCTAATTGTGAGTTAGGGGTAGCGATAGCAGAATCCTTTTATGATTTAGAGTTAACTGTTCCAATTATTGGAGGGTTACCAGAAGACATTGTTCAGGATGACACAGATGAAGAAATAAGGTCTGTATCAAATGGTTTAATTGCTTTACAAGAAATTGGCCCAGTAGATACGGAAGAGTTCCAGGCACGTAAAGTTGAAAATGATTATCTTGTACTGTCCACTATGGTTAACAAAACAAAACAATTTAAAGAGGCTCATGTGATTGATGCTGAAAATGTTTCTGAGATAATAGAAGATGAGGTAGAAATAGATAAAAATGTACCTTTCCCAAATGTTAAAGAAGAAATTGAGCAAGCTATACAAAATTGTAATTGTGAAATGGAAGTAGAAAAAGAAAACGTTTGTGAAATGTTCCTTCAGTTTAAGGACATGTTTGCAAAAGATGCTCACGATTGTGGGGTAACTGACCTCCATGTTACCAGGGTACCTACAGACCCCAGTAAAGGTCCAGTTTTTTGTACACCAGTACAGAATACCACTAGCATCTTATGAACATATACAAGAGATACTGGATACCTTAATGGAGTGAGGAATTATAAGACAGGTAAACTCTATTTATAATTTCCCCATTTGGCCTGTACTAAAACCCACAGGAAAGTGGAGACTCACTGCTGACTATAGGAAGTTAAACCAACAGGTGCCTTTATCTCACTGGCCCATGACATATTTGGACCAAAGTCTGGCCAAAGTTCAAGGTGCCAAATTTTTCACTATGCTAGATATAGCAAATGGATTCTGGACATTAAAAGTAGACCCAAAAGATCAATATAAGTTGGCTTTTACCTTTGGAAGGAGACAGTACACATGGAATAGGTGTCCTTTTGGGTACTTAAATTCACCAGTGGATTCAATATCTTTCTGCACAAGGCCTTGCCTGATGCAGACAGCAGAGGAAATTTGGTTTATGTGAATGATGTACTAATCAAAAGCAACACTTTTGAGGAGCACCTAGCTGAGGTCACCCACGTGTTAAACTAGCTCAAAGCCACTGGTGCCAAGTTGTCCTTACCAAAGGGGCAATGGTTCAGAGATAGGGTAAACAATCTTGGGCATGAGGTTGGTCTTGATGGGCTTCATCCTCAGCATACCAAAGTTGAGGCCATCCAAAAAAATTGGTCCACCCAAAACTTTAAAAGAGTTATGCAGTTTTCTAGGGATCTGTAAAAACATTGTTGTAGAGATTGGTCACCAACCTCTTACCCTTCTGGGGAGCCAAAAGCTTAAGGATGGTAATGTGTCTAGCAGCAGAATTGTGGCCTGGACCTTAGCACTCCAGGGCCTACCCCTAGAGGTTAAGTATGCAAAGAACAAAAGGAATGCAGTAGCTCAAGGGTTAGCAGACCTGGGGATGCATAATTATACTGTAGATGAACTTCCAGTACAAGACCCTGACCTATTTCCTGAGTTGTATATGGTATATCAACATAATAGGCACCATCACTATGATGAACATGTGTTTGAAAATTTGACTAGAGCCTATGTTGATGGTTGTTCATTCCAGCAACGTGAAGACCGATGTTTTGGTTTTGAAGTGGTATGACAGGATAATGTACCATGTACTCCTATCAAGTACAAGCTCAGTCCTAAATCTAACCAATATGCAGAATTGGCAGCCACCTATATAGCAGTACAGACTGCAGTACAACACAAGTTACAAGACACTAATTTGTACTGACTCTGATTATGTTAGGCAGGACTTCCTTACACATTTACTAGGGTGGAAGGTGAATGGTATGATCAATTCAAGAGGCAGTAAGATGATGCATGCAGACCTTATTTTAGCCATAGATCAGTTGGTTCAGGAACATAAGTTGGTTGTTTATTGGAAAAAGGTAAAAGGACACTCCAAAATTCAGGGACCACACAAAACAGGAAATGACCCAGCAGATGCTCTGACTAGGGAGGGTGCTTTAAGTGGAGAAGAATAGAACTTTGTCCCTCTTGTCCAGGCTAAGGTAGATGTGGTTAACCGCAAACAAAAACAGCAGGAACAGGAAACAAGGTTCTACACTTGTATAGTGAAAAACCTGACTTTGATTTAGTAAAAATGCAACAAGAGGATGAAGTGGTAGGAAAATGCTATCATTTCATTAAGGATCCCACTAAAAGCATGATTTCTGACAGTGACCTACAGGATAGCTGGGAACTGAGAGCCATGTTTAACCAGAAGGACAAATTCCAATGAAGGAATGATTCTTGGTAAGGACTGGTAAAAACCCACATGCGGTCCAATGGGTGGTTCCTTTAGGCCACAGGGGATTTATGTTACAACATGCTCATGATGAACCATCAGGAGCACATGAGTGGGATAGAAGAACTTATGAAACCTTGAAAGAGCTAGCCTACTGGCCCTACATGTATGATGATGTTGCAGGGTATGTACAAGGGTGCATAACCTGTTGCAAGTTCCAACCATCCACTCCCAGACATAGGGCACCACTACAGTCAAAAGGCATCGCTATGCCTTGGTCAGACATCTGGATTGGTCCTGTTACCAGATCTTCAAAGGGTAACCAATACCTTTTGAGGTTACTTGTCTGTTCACAAAATGGATTGAGTATATATCTGCTTCAAATAACACTGCCGAAACCACTGCTTTCTTATTAATAAACCATGTGTTTAGTCAATGGGGATTACCATTAAGAGTAGAATCTGATAGAGGTCCTCATTTCACAGGAGAGGTAATAGAGAATGTGTAGAAAAGTCTAGGAGTACAGAGGAAACTACATGTGTCTCACCATCCACAGTCATCTGGACAGGTGGAACGCACTAATCAAACAATTGTGTATATACTGAAGAAATATATCAGTTCTTCAGGAAAAGATTGTAAAGTTACCACTGGTATTAATGGCCATTCGGGCTACTCCTAGCAAGTCTACAGGTGTTCCTCCTTTTGAAATGATAACAGGAAGACAGATGGTGTTACCTTTATATCTCCTGTATACCACAGGAAATGTAAATTCATCATGTGCCACTACCACACATGAATATGTAACCCATTTAAAACAGCATTTGTGAGAAACATTTGCATTTGCTCTGAGAAACTTACAGAAAAGTGCTGAAGCTTCTAAGCCATATTATGACAGGAAAACTAGTCCAAAAGAGTATCAAATTGGTGATAAAGTGTTTTACTTTAACTACAGTAGAGATAAGGCCAATGTCAAAAAGTTTCTTCCAAGTTGGCAAGGGCCCTTTGTGATTACTGACAAAATCTCACCTGTAGCCTACCCAATTGAACTAAAGCATAAAAGCATTGGAGAGGTAGTACCTAAATGGGTTCATATTAATCAGTTGAGGCAATATCGTGAATGCAATAAAACATAGGAAAATGTTATAAATTAATCTATGAGTGGTGATCAGGAATTAGAGTCTAGCTAAATTGTCAATTGTAATGCTGATTATTAAAGGTAATAAAGAGAATTTGTTGTATTGAAATGTTCAACAATGTAAAAAAATGCTATGTTGAAAGTGTACATAATTGTAATCATTTTTAATCATGTTAGTTCATGTAGTACTGTACTCACATCTATGCAAAATAGTATGTCTCCACTGATGTCATCTAGTGATGACACATTTATGATGTCACATGTGATGATGTAATATATTGATGATATCATAAGATACTGCATGATGATGCAACGTTGTCTTTTATGTTTTGTTTTCTCTGTAATGCTTAAACCTACATACCCGTATGTAGTAGGATTATTGTTTTGAATTGCAAATGCATTTTTGGGGTGCATTTTAATTCTAAAGGGGGGAATGTAGGGACAAAAGCCTTGATGGAAAAAAATATTTTATTTTTATCTTCAGTAATTGGTTTTTAATTATTATTTTATCTGATTTTTATATGGGACTAATTTCTGGTTAAGAGTATTGTTTGCATAAATTCCTACAAGAAAACAAAAAGTGTTTGTTATTTAAACCTTAAGACAAGGTATCTGGCTTTAATGCTTTAAATGCTTTAATGGAAAATATTGTGGTTCCATGAGCAGCACTTTGCCGTATGATAGAGGAGGTCTAAGGGAATAGAGATGAAACTCCATTTTGTTTTTTTTAAGCCGTAATATGAGTGGGCACCTTCCAGGCTAAGCATGTAGTACAATGTTGTTCTAAGGGGGCCTGCCACATTCCAGAACCATCTCTGTGATGTCCAAGCCTTGCATTGCAGAGTTATAGGTAAATTTATAGGAAAAGTCTTAGCTAAAGCTAGGTATCCATGAACACTATCAAGATAAGAGATCATGCGATGGGTAGCACCAAGAAAAAAAAAAGTCTTAAGTCTTTGAAAGTCCCATTACCCTGTATAGAAATAAGAAGTTTTATTCATGGTTTAAAAATGCAATGTACTGCCACTATGAAAAATGGACAGTTATAGGACAATAGTATGATAAATAAGCTTACTAAGTTTTATAGTTGCAGAATGAAGCAATCAAAAGTTATGAATATAATTTATTTAATATCATTTTCTTATTAGAAAACTAGACAAATCTAGTATCCTTTGATAGATTTCCTAAGATTTGAGCTAACAAGATGAATATTAAATCTGTAGTTTGTTGCTATACAGAGAAAGACCATCCAAAATGTTATAGTGAAGTAACTTTTCTGACAGTGATTGATGTCTTTAAGAAAAGAACAAAGAAGATACCTGTATCAAATAAGGATTATTAAATTTACACAGTTCTAATGATAGCAGGTATGCCAAACTAACATCATTTTAAACAGGAAAAAAATGTACTTCTGAAATCTGTAAATACTTTTTAGATATCTATAAAGGAAAAAGTTTTATAATACTTTTATAAATTATAGATTTTATATTAGAATTGACACAATCATGCTTGGTCTCAAATGAATCCCTCTCCTTTAGTTGTGTTTGAAAATATCAGTCTTATATATGTACAAAGGTGCACATGGATGCAAGAAGGAAACATTTTTTTATATCAAAAATAGTTTTCAGGATGAGGTCATATTGGAAAAAAAATGGCTTAGGAGGGGTTAATAGTAACACCCTCAAAGAGTGCTCAGACCAGTCATAACTTGATGGTGATGTCGCCCAGTAAGTGGGACATAAATGGGATGCTGGCAAAGCCGGCCCAGAACTGCTTAATTATTTGGTGTGTGAAGAGCTGTGCTCAATGTCATGACAGTTTTGGATGAGCTTGGACTTATTCTAGACTAAAAGCCTGAAGCCACACCTGCTGGGAACATTACTTGGGCTTTAACATTGCCACCACAAGGAGTGCTAAACCAGCCAGAAAGCCGGCACAACTCTGCCACAGGTCCAGCTGCTGAAACAGACTGTTACTGAAAGGACTTCCTTCCAGTATTGGATCAAGTAAGGCCTATGTTTTGCATACTGAAAATTTGGACTAAAAGTAATGTTTTGGAATTTCTGTTAAAAGCCTGAACAAGAGACTGACTTTGAAATTTACCAGCCAGCAAGTCTGCTGTGCTGTTGAATAGCAGTGAGTCCAGAGTTACAGGTTCAAAAGCAGAAATTAACTGAAACAAAAAAGAGTCACAGAGCCCAGTTACCAAAAACTACTCATTGCTGTCCACAGGGAGAGATCTTTCTACAGACTGTGCTGAACTGTAGAAATCCTGTTGTCTAATTTCTCCCACTTCATCTTCAAGTGACTTTTGATGATTTGTGACATCAAGCAAGAAATATCCAGCCTTCATTGCTTCATTGATGTCAAAAGACTCTACAGTTCTAGGTTCAAGGGAAAAAGACAGCAGACTAAAGCCAGACTCACCACCAAGGACATTTGTCATCCAAAACCAAAAGTCCTCACCAAAACTTTGAAAGCTAAAAAGTAGAAGACCACATCTACAGATAACTAAAACATAAGTATTCCTTTATTCTACTTTTAGTACTTATTTGGCTATCTGGGGTGATAACAGTGCATTTTAGCTTCAAACCTTAGGTGTATGGTTAAGCTTGACTTTAAATCTAAAGAAAATACCTTTTTCATATTATAAAGTTTAAGCAAGTATCCGGCCAAGATAATCTGAAACACTAGTGTAATGAACTGCAAGTTCTCATAGAAAAAAAGAAAAAGTTAATGCTATTTATAAGTATGCTAAAGAAATAGTATAAACTGTCATTTATTATGCTGAATAATGCTTACTAATTTACATTGCTTATTGATGAAATTTGTTTCATCTGTTTTATATGATTTACTTGATTTTCTAAATCTGTATTGTTTACATTATAGTTTGTTTACATTACTTTTAGTATGCTTGATATTTATGCTAGTTATGAATGTTTAGGACTTGTACATATGTGAATAAAATATATTTCTCTCTTAAATAATCCAAAGTGTGGCAACAGTGTTTTTCACAGTCATTTTTGAATTTGGAGAGCACTGGATAATATCACAAGTGAATATTTATTATCATTGGTAATTTATGAAATTATTTTTGGGTAAGGCCCAAGGTGAATCCAAGTGCATTCTTATAAAAAGTGATATTATAAGCCTTTGTTCTGACACACCTCTTCTACCAATTTCTCCCTCTCATTTTCCACCCCTTCCCCAATCTTTTTTCCTCTGTCCCTCCTCCCTTTCCACCCCTTCTCACATCTCCTTCCTTTTCTGCTTCTCTTTTTCTCCTTCCCACTTCTCTCCCCCCATTCCTTGTTACTCCACTTTCTTCCTACTCTTCCCTTACTCTCTCACCTGCCTGTATGTATGAACTTTCTCCCCTGGTTAAGCACTTAGACAGTGTCCTTATCACCCCATTCCAAATATTTCATCTCTATTTTAGTCCTATCTTTATTTGCTTTTGTTACTATTGAGGCTACCTCTTTTTACAACTATTTTGGTTATTAAATGCACTTATCTGAACTGGTCAGTTCTCTGTAACACAAATGTATTCACACTATTTGTGTTCTTATGTAATTGCATGATGTCAAGCTGTATAAGTCCTCCTTGTCCCTTCCCCCAGGATGCACTGGGAGAAGAACAACTTGTTGTTCAGTGTGCCTTCCTGCTGAAACATTTCAATAAATAGTTTTGAATGCTCCATGAAAACAGACTTAAGGGGCAAATACAAAAGTAGCAATAACTCAACACCCACTCACATGGCCAGTAACCCTCCCCTCATGCACACTCATTGTAGCAGGTGTGGCCACACTTCTACAGACAACCCACCAAGTATAGATATAAGTCAAGAGTCTCTTACCTGATTACTAGGGGGCCAGAGGTAAGAGTCTTTAAGACATTATGCCCATGGGTCAGAATGCTGGGGCATACCCACTTTAAAATGAATGGAGTTATTTTTTCATTACTATTTTATACAATATGATGGTGAGTTGGAGAATAATGAAGCCACTGTTCTACTAACAAGGCACTTGTTAGTCAATCAGTGGCCTTCATTAATCTCCAACTCTCCATCAATAATGTATGAAATAGTAATAAAAAAAGTCCTCATTCATTTCAATGTGACACACCCCTGCACTCTGCCTTGCCCTATGTCATAATGTGTCTGAATGTGAGGATGTGGATGTCAGCTTCACTGGGGGAGCATAAGCCTGACTGTAGTGGGGCTCCAATAGTCTGTGTATACCATACTGCTCAACTGTACCTGAATGCAAGGGACAACCCTCATTTTACCCTGAAAACTGCTCTGCCCCTCATCCATCCCTCATGGAAAATATGCTGTTCACACAGAGGATTTCATGTAAATTTAGATTTTATGGCAGGGGGACCATTTCAGATGTCAGCAGGGGGAGCCTACAACTAGTGGAGGCCAGGTGCTAGTTAGTCCCTAGGCGGCAAGCTCTGGAATGACTGGAACATCTCCAAAAGGTAAAACATATTTGTTGTGACTGAAAAGTGACATGTAAATCAGGAAAATTCAAATGTATACAATTCATCTGTCTATACCCCGGAGTAGGGCATCTGATTTGGACTTAAACCCACCCAGTTACTAAACATTTTGTTTCCTGGCTGAAGTTCTGAATCGCCACCCACCAAAAAAGACATTATCTCAATTTCTCTCCCCAACTCTGTTCCTTCCAATACCCATCCCATATGGATCATGAAGCTGCCCAAAGGTGCAGAAAAGTGAAAAACACATCAGTATTTCAGTACTTCCTCCTTCTCCAATCCCTGTGTAAAAAAATGATTTACTTTTACTTACCTGGCCATCTAGCCAGAACCTGCAGCCTAGCGCAGTATACCACCAGCCCACTTTTCAGTCTGCTCTTCCTCCATCCTTCTGCAAGAAGCTGGATGCTAAAACTGACCATCCCAGGTCCCCACCATGTTCTGAGACCAAGTCACATCACCAGCTGAACCCACCCAACCTGTGATGCATGCTTCTTGCTTGGCTGATGCCACATTTCACTGACCAAGGCCTATAAAGGCTGTCCACACCATTGTCACTGCTGCTGTGAGGCCTGTCTTGCTGCTGCTGGTGGGGGGATGGGCTTTTTTTTGTGAGGCAAGCCTAGTAGAGTAAATAGTTAGCCTAGTCTCAAGTTAGCTTCTAGCTCACCCCCAGCTTCTTCAGCCACCAAGGGAGATGGAAACTCAGTAAGAGTAGTCCAACAAAAATATACCACCACAACACTGCTATTGCGTGTTCAATGCTCACTGCTTCCTCCAAGCTGTAGTGTGCAACCTGTCTACTCTGTGGCAGGAAAGACAGTGTCCACTCACATAACTTATGTGTTCTTGCTTGGCTGGAGTTCCTCCATGTCATGTGTAATAGCACCACCACTAATAGCTGGAAAGAGTGGACAACACAATACAGACACAGTCTGCACCTGCAGAATGAGTGCAACACACGACAGAGGGGCACTTATTCTGCAAAAGATTAAATCCAAATTTAATACCATTATTGCCACACCATAAGAACAACTTAGGCACAAATGCAGTGGGGGGGGGCAACTGCCCCCTTCTGCCCTGCCTAAATGGCACCCCTGCTTTCTGATAGAAATTAATTCTCAAGGGCTAATATCAGTACAAATAAATACCATGGTTTCCACTGTGTTCTGAGGTACTGTATCTCCATGTTTCAGAATGTGTCCTGATCATCATGGAGGTTAGTGTCCCTCAATGTCCCTCACTTTAGGTGTCCATGTTACTCATTTTAGTGACAAACTGTGAGGTATTGTTCATGCCTTCAAGACCCTACTCAGCACAGAGTGTGCTGAGCATGGCAATAGTGTATATGCTCCATACAGAATCACAAAGGGAAAGTAAGTGAGCCTTAACAGTCATGGAGAAACACATTTGTATCACTACATATGCATAAGGGGATTTCCATGGCCCAAAACAAAAAGGTTAAGCTTCATAACACAGAGTCCCCTCTTTGCACGTCTGGAAATGGGGGATGTTGACTGACTATATCCTAGGCATTTAATGCAGTAAAGCAAACAATACTTTACAACTTAATGGCAATTTAATAGCAAAAGACAAAAGCCATTAAATAACTTGCAAATGGATTAGAATTAATAAGTTTACCTTATTTTAATGGGAAATCAATGACAAATGTATTTTAATAGCTCTAATCACTAACAGTAATATGAGAAATAGAAACGGATGTGTTTTTTTAGATGAGATTTGCACCAGCTTGGTTGCTGCACACTTGGCAAGCATGCAACAGGTGAACCTGATGTAATTTTTGTATGATGTTTACACCAGCTTAACTGCTGTACTCATGTCAGGTGTGCAGCATGCGAACCTGATCTGATTTTTATAAGATGTTAACACCAGCTTACCTGCTGCACACATGTCAAGCTTGCAGCATGCAAATCTGATGTGCTTTTTAGACCTGGTTCACATGGATTCACTTTGCTTATGCAAACCATATGCAAACATTGCACAATTAAGTATGTGGCATGCATTCTCCAGGTACGCAGCACACTTATATTTCTGTAAGGGTATAGTACTGTGGACACTAGACCCCAGTGGTTCCCCAACCAACACTCTACCCACTCTTTCTGAATTGGTGATGAGTACCACATTGAGAATGATGGATTGTCTGGTGAATTCCCAGGTCTGCTCCAACAGTATACCATCCTGAAAAGTATCATGCAAGGCCTGGATTCAGGTGCTCCTGGCTGCTGGGATGGCCCAGTTGATGTCTGGCAGGTTGAAATATCCTACTGCTACAACTTCCCTTTCTCCTGCCCCCTTTTCTGCCTCTGCTCCTAGTTCCTTATCTCTCTCCTCTATCTGCTCTGGTGGGCTGCAAACCACTGCCAAGTGAAATTTCCTACCTGGTGACTCTTTGATCACTACCCACAGTGATTCTATCTCCTCTTTCCCTAAAATTGATTCATCCTTTACTGCCTCCACTGCTTGTATTCCTTCTCTGATGTAAATATCCACCCCTCCATCTCTAGCCATCCCTCTACTGTGCCTATGCAAAGTGCATCCAGGGATCATCAGGCCTCAGTCATTGTTCTAATTGTCCCAAGGTTCAGTAATGGCCACTAGATCCAGTACAGAGTCTTCCACCCGTGCATGGAGTTCACTAGTTTTATTACCCAGACTTCTGCCACTGAGGCACATAATCCTCCAACTTAAGCTTCCACCCCTCTTGGTTCTGAATGAGTTCCATCATCACAAATCCTAGATGCCTTCTTTTTTTGTCTTTTGATGATCTATTTGGTCTACACTCCCTGGTCCTCTGAACTTGTTCTACTCTGCTACTATATTTTCCACATCTAGGGCCAGATATTCAAAACTTTGCCCCGGGGCTAAATTAGTACTGCCCGGCAGGCAAACTTAGCCCAGAAAGCAAGCTATATTGAAAAGGAAATAGCCCGGTGCAAAACCAGCTGAATATAGCAAGCACGGGTAGGAGTGCAAGGCAAAAATTGCCTGTGAATAAGACAGCACTGAATATAGCAACAGGGAAGTGCACACTGCAGCTGCAGCTCATTAGACTCTGTAGCAAGCCACTGTTGCAGGTGGAGAACATTGTGCGTGATTGCACAGAGATGTCTCACATCTACTACAAACAACAATGTAAGCCACACACTGCAAAACTGTGCTACGCTGAAGTAAGGTTTGCCCTGGGCTAACCTGATTGCACAGTGCTAACACATTAGCCCAGTGCAAACTGGTTAGCCCGGGACAAATGGGAACTATATTCAAAGCTCCCATGCAAATGAGCCTACTTAGGTAATCCATGGGAAAACAGGTATATTTGCATCTCATTAGGTGCTGTTTAGCATATATTACCATGCAGTTTACCCAGTGCTACTGCATGGAGCACAAAGCTCCCTCTATTGGTCAGAATGGAAATACAGGCTGGACACTGCAGGCCAAGGCATGCCCACAGCATCCCCTGTTGGTCAGAATAGAGGTACAGGCCAGAAGCAGCAGGAACTGTGTGCTGCCAGGCACAGTCGGTGTTCTGTCACATAAATACATGTTATATGAGGGACAGAGGAACATGTGGAAGCTAAATCAGGGACCTCCCTGAAAAGCAAGGACAGTCAGGAGGTATGGGTGCATACAATGCACCCATGTGTATGTGTGTCTGATGCACACAAGTGACCCTGGTAGTCTAGTGGTCCCCCAGTCCCCCAGCATGAATCTCAACCCCCATACAAAATATATAAAGCACCTTTTCCCTGTATGCAGTACAGCTCATTCATTCCTTCCTCAGTTGGTGGCCAGCCGTGGTGGTGTGAGGAGGGCTGAGCCGGTCACCAGCTCACTTCGTGGCAGATGGGTGGGCTGAGTGGAGCGGCACTACTGGGTGGGGGGTACCACTAGACTACCAGGGAAAATAGTTTAATGTTATTTGAAATGGGGGTCGGGATACATGCTGGGGGGGACTACTAGACTACCAGTAAAAAAGGTTTACTTTTATTTGAAATGGGGGTTGGGATACGTGCTGGGGGACCACTGGACTACCAGGGAAAAGGCTTTAATTTTATTTGAAATGGGGGTCGAGATATGTGCTGGGGGACCACTGGACAACCAGGGAAAAGAGTTTACTTTTATTCAAAATGGGGGTCGAGATATGTGCTGGGGGACCACTAGACTACCAGGGAAAAGGGTTTACTTTTATTTGAAATGGGGGTCAGGATACATGCTGGGGGAGGACCACTGGACTACCAGGGAAGAGGGTTTACTTTTATTTGGAATGGGGGTCAGGATATGTGCTGGGGGGCCACTAGACTACCAGAGTGATTCTTGCTATACCGCAGCTATTGGGGTCCACAATGGGGGGGGGTCACAGGCGCATTACTTCCAGCTTTTTTCCGACTATATCTAGCTCTGCGCTACAGGTCGTACTAATGCCCTTGGCGGGCACTATACATTTGAATATGCTGCACTGCTGGCATTCATGGGCACTCTCCTGTCCATGCCCCTGCATGCCATTACCTATTAGCATCAGCGCTACCACACAGCAACGGCGCTAATAGGGCTTTTCAATAATGCAGCCTCGTGCAAATCCAGTGCAAAGGATTTGTGCTAGGCGCAACAGTTTGAATATATGGCCCCTAGTCTCATATATTTCATTCCACAATTTGTTTTTATATCCTTTTTTTACCTTTTTGTAGTCTTTTTTTGTATGTTTACATAGTCCTTTCTGTGTAAAAGATCAAACAATTTGTTCACGTTTCTTCCATTTCTGAACTGATTTTCTCATGTATCTTTACTCTTTATCAAACCATTTTTTTCCTTTCTCCAGCTTTATAGTTGTTAGATGTTCTGTCTATGGAAATTAAGCTGATAGCAATAAAATATGTCATATAGAAAAAAAACAGTATATATCAGTGTCACTTTCTGCTGAAACCATATTTAATAGCATATTTTTCTTTGACTGGACTTCTTGGTGATTCAATAATGACACCACTCTTTCCTCACTATATTCTGTACAAATAATTTGTTTAGCATAATTTATGCATGTATTACAATCAACTTTACTGTTCTCTTCCAGCATTTCAGAAAAAATCCAACACTATTATTTGGCAGTGCACATTCTTAAAACTTTTTGTTTCGTTATACTTTACCTGCCCTATGCAATCCTTTATCACAGCTATAGTTTGAAATAACAGTTTCTCACCTGCTGATGAGCACTCTGCCACTTGTTGCAAAAAAGCACATTGGAAACCATTATGGAGAGTCATAACAGGTAAATGCTGTGCAGATTTTATCAAAGAAGTGTATGTTTCTTTTAATCATGTCAGCAGACATACAGTAGTAGCAGGCTATAGTTTTCAAACAGCCTATAACAGCCTGCAAAAACTTATCAAATTGCACCTTCAGAGTGATCCTTGTAGCAAAAGTGACATAGCTCAAGATGGGCTGTTCATTCACAAAATGAGCAGACAAAATGTTTTATTTATCAGCATGAAAAATGTAAGGTGAAGGACTATTTTTCATTAAACATAATCATTTTATTTAAAATCTTGTTAAAAAAAGCCATTTACTTACATTTAATACCTGTACCCATTTATAGTATTAGCAATAAGAAACTTTGAAGGGGGGTATTTTAATGTACAGTTAATCATCGCTGGTGCATATGATGCGCGGTTATGCCTCGTGCCACATTCTGCCCTCAGACAGTGATTAACAGGACATTAACATAACCCCCATCATGTTGCATAAATCACCAACAAAGAAACATAGAAGTTGTTGGCAGATAAATGCTGTTGCAGATTTTATCAAAGAAGTGTACGTTTCTTTTAATCATGTCAGCAGACATACAGTAGTAGCAGGCTATAATTTTCAAACAGCCTATGACAGCCTGCAAAGACTTATCAAATTGCACCTTCAGAGTGATCCTTGGCAGTTGGCTGCCTGGTGCCATGGCTTGTAGGGACAGGAAGCGTATCCTCAGGATCACGAGAACAGCTGCACGGGAGTCTGAGCTGGATGTCATTGTCCACCTAGGGACAAATGACTTGGCTCAACATGAGATTAGAGCAGTGCAGAAGGACTTTGTAGAACTGGGAAGGGGCCTAAGACAAGTAGCACACACAGTATCCTTCTCAGAGGTGCTGCCTGTAAATGGCATGAGTGAGGCAAGGTACTTTGCACCATGCAGTTTAATGAGTGGTTGAAAAAATGGTGTGGAGCACAGGGTTTGGCTTCATTGGGGACTGGGGTTTCACCTGAGAGACACCAGCCTATACTGGCAGGATGGTCTGCATCTGTCCAGGAAGGAACAAGTCTTTTGAGCAATCGGTTTAAATGCTTCATTGGGAAGCTTTTAAACTAGTCAAGGGGGGAGGCACTGATAAGCAGCAGGAACATCCCAGCCTCTGCCTACAAAACAGGGTACTAAATGAGAAAAAGACCAAGGTAGAAAGGTCAGTGGGGATGCTGCAACAGAAAGTAAAGCCATCAAAAAATGGAAAGCAATGAGTACCAATGCACATAGTCTGAGTAACAAGCTTCCTGAATTAGTGGCCTTGATGGAGGAGGAACATCTGGATATCGTGGCAGTCACAGAAACATGGTTTGCACAAAACCATGACTGGGACATAAACATACCAGGATACACTATCTACAGGAGAGACAGAGAGGGTAAAAGAGGAGGAGGAGTAGCTCTTTACATAAGGGAAGGAATCAAAGTAACAGAACAAAAGAGAAAACAGGGAGGAGAAGAAGCACTGTGGGTAAATTTGAAGACCGGCAATGGCACCACAATCTGCACAGGGGTTGTATACAGACCCCCTTCTCAGGGGGAGGAAATGGACAAGGAAATGATAGAAAGTATACTTAGTAAGGCAAAACAAGGGGAGATATTGCTGATGGGTGATCTGAATATGCCAGATGTTAACTGGAGTGCAGTTGCCGCAGCCACTTTGAAGAGTGGGGTTATTCTAGATGCCCTACAGGGGGCATGCCTTAGACAACTAGTATTGGAGCCCACTCGAGAGGGAGCAATCTTAGACCTGGTTCTCTCAAATGGAGATGAAGAGAGGATCACAGATGTAGAAGTGGGTAGCCATCTGGGAACTAGCGACCATGGAACAGTATGGCTCACAATAAACACAGCAATAGAGTCAAGCCATACAAAGGCAAAGGTACTGGACTTTAGGAGGGCTGACTTTGCCAAAATGGGTAAGTGCCTAAGGAATGCACAAGCAAATGGGCAGGAAGGAGGGGTGGAAGAACAATGGGGAATAATAAAAACTGCCATCACAGAGGCAACAAGACTTTGTGTGAAGCAAATAAACAAAACTAAACAATGTAAGAAACCACTATGGTTCTCAAAGAAAGTGGCAGTGAAGGTTCAAGAGAAAAAGAAAGCTTTCAGGAAGTACAACTGGGAAGGCAGTCAGAACAGCAAAGGCCCAAACCGAGGAAAAGATAGCCAACTCAGTTAAGAAAGGGGATAAAACCTTTATAGGTACATCAGGAGTGAAGGAAGACCAAGGGAGGGATAGTGAGGCTTAATAAAGGGGGAGGGTGGGCAGAGGGAGACTGTGAAAGGCAGAGATACTAAACAAACATTTTGCTCAATATTTACAAAGGAAGGAGTACCTAGAACAAACAGTAGAAACACACTGGATACAGAAGTTGATAGCAGCCCATTTACAGAAGAAAGGGTTCTGAAAGAACTCTTAAAACTGAAGGTGGACAAAGCAATGGGGCCTGATGGGATTCATCCCAGAATTCTAAAAGAACTAAGGGTAGAATTAGTGACACCACTGACCACCCTGTTTAACGAATCATGGGAGGACGGGGTGGTACCTGAGGACTGGAGGAGGGCAGATGTGATTCCCCTTCACAAAAGTGGGAGCAAGGCAGAAGTAGTAAACTACAGACCTGTTAGTTTAACCTCAGTGGTAGGAAAATGATGTAATCACTTCTGAAGGAAAGAATTGTCGAGTATCTAGAGGCCAGAGGGGCACAGGACCCAAGGCAGCATGGATTCACAGCAGGAAGGTCATGCCAGACAAATCTGATAGATTTCTTTGACTGGGTGACCAAAGTAGTAGATCAGGGAGGGGCTGTGGACATGACCTACCTAGACTTTAGCAAGGCATTTGACATAGTCCCACACAAAAGATTAATATACAAGTTAGCTAGCCTGGGAGTGGGTCCCAAGATGACAGCCTGGGTAAAAAATTGGCTGGAAAATAGGACACAGAGAGTAATAGTAAATAGAGTCCACTCTGATGAAAGGGAGGTTACTAGTGGGGTACCACAGGGTTCAGTATTAGGACCATTCCTTTTCAATGTCTTTATAAGTGACATTGCAGAGGGACTGGAAGGAAAAGTATGTCTCTTTGCAGATGACACAAAGATCTGCAACAGAGTTGATGCACAAGGTGGGGTGGAAAGGATGAAAAGGGACTTGGCAAGGTTAGAGGAATGGTCAAATGTAGCAGCTTAGATTCAATGCTAAGAAGTGCAAGGTAATGCACCTGGGAAACAAAAACCCAGGGGAAGAGTACACAATGGGGGGTGAGATACTAACGACAACAAAAATGGAAAGGGACCTGGGGTAATCATATCAGATGACCTAAAGGTGGGCAAGCAATGTGAGAGGGCAGCAATGAGGGCTGGGGTGATATTGGGATGCATAGGGAGAGGCATCACCAGTAGAAAACAGAAAGTTATTATCCCTCTGTACAGACAGCTGGTCAGACCCCATCTGGAGTACTGTGTGCAGTTCTGGAGACCCAGTCTTCGCAAAGACATAGACAGGATGGATGCTGTCCAGAGGAGGGCAACTAAAATGGTGCAGGGTCTGCACCAGAAGACATATGAAGAGAGACTAAAGCAGCTTAATATGTATAGCCTCGAGGAAAGGAGGAGAGGGGACATGATAGAAACTTTCAAGTACCTCAAGGAATCAACAAAGTCCAAGAGGGTAGCATCTTTCAAAAAAAGAGGTGTGCAAGAACAAGGGGGCACAATTTGAAGATAGAGGGGGGGCTCAGAGGTAATTTAAGGAAGTATTTTTTCACAGAGAGGGTTGTGGATGCATGGAACGGCCTTCCGGAGGAGGTCGTGGAGTCAAAAACAGTGGTGGAATTCAAGCATGCATGGGACAGTCATAAGGCAATTCTAGGGGATAGGGGTAGGAAGAAGTAGGCTGCTGGTTAACTAGGATCTGCAGCTTATCCAGTAGGCAAGGAAATGGGCAGACTGGGTGGGCCAAGCGGTCCTTATCTGCCATCAAATTCTATGTTTCTATGTTTCTATAAGGATCGCTTGGCCCACCTAGTATGCCCTACCTACCTATAGTGCCACTAGGGACCCGGTTTGGACTCTGGCTTACACCCCTCTCTTGCATCTAAGTTTCCCTGTTGTTGAGGCACACATCAGGAAGCATAAGAAACCAGGAGCAGTTTCAAAATTCGCAAGTAGTGTTTTATTATTAACAGCAAAATTAAAAAAAAATTGTTCAGAATAACTATTACACTAAAAAATTACCATCACCAGCTTAATCTGATTCAAGGTCAGTTGGCATTTATCTGTATCTCCTTCCCCTGGGCCATGCCTGAAAATAGGCAGAATTTGTCTAGTGCACTTACCCAGTCAACAAAACAAAGAAATAAATTTACAATGGCAGTAGAAACACAGAACGCAGAATTCTTCTGAGTTTTTCTTCTCTGTTTCCAATCTCAGTCTCTCAGTCTTTGTCTCTCTTTCTCTCTTTTGAAAAACACTGTGGCTCCTTTTTATAAGTCTGAGCAGGAGCTCATTAAGAAAATAGCATGCTTCTCACGTAGTGTTCTTGTAAGTTTCCAATGTTCTTGTCAGTTTCAGCAGGTGCAATAAAAAGAACATTGTGACCCAGAACTGACTTCTTCTTTACATCTTCTACAAAAGGCTTAAACATTGCACTATTGTTAACCCCTTGAGTTCCAAATAGCTTTGCAATCATTTCAACTGTACAACTATATACAGTTTTAGCTATGCAATCATTTCAACAGTATACTGTAAATATATACCATTTTAAACAAAGGGATCCCAGTATCAAAGGTATTTTTCCACAGGGATGGAGAAATGCTAAAATGATTCCAGTTTATAAAGCGGGGGATACTTTTGAACCAATAAACTAAAGACCCATTGCTTTTTATCTGTGATTTATAAGGTGTTTGAAAGATTAGTGCAGGTTCAACTTATTGATTATCTGGAGAAATACTCTGTACTATCTGGGTATCAGTCTGGATTTCACAGGGGCTATTCCACGAGCACTGCACTAACTGACATGGTGGATATTATAGCTTCAAAGTTGGAAGACGACCTGTAGGTGGGTGTGGTGTTAGTGGATTTATCAAAAGGTTTTGATACTGTGGCCTATGTGACATTGGAGGAGCGACTGGTTGACAGTGGATTACCTAGGGAATTGTGAATTTGGATTGCTTCTGATTTACATAATAGAACTCAACAGGTGGTGGTTGATGGTTATCTGTCTGACAAAGCTATTGTTCAAAGAGGGGTGCCCCAAGGCTCTATTTTGGGGCCAACATTGTTTTTAATATATATAAACTATTTAGTGAACATTGGAAAACATTCTGATACACGTTTATATGCCGATGACACCCTATTAATTGCTAGTGGAAAAAATTCTAAGATTATGGAAGAAAAATTACAGGCAGACTTTGGAGAACTATGTACATTGTTGATCAATTCAGGACTGGTAGTAAATAGCAAAAAAAAAATAAATTTCTTTTATTTATTAAAAGTGGCAAAAAATTTGAAATAAATGAACATGTAGAGGAAATAAAAACAACAAAAAATGAAGTTTTATTGCAAGTACCAGAATATAAATACCTAGGCATATGAGTACTTGAAAATCTAAGGTTTGATTGCACGAATAAATGTAACCCACGACCCCTGCCTTTTTGCAAATGACAAGTGGCATGCTGTTGAAACTGACAGCAGTACCTGGTGGGGACTGGGTTCGGGGAGGATTAGGTTACTCAGCACAGGGGGCCTAGGTTTGTCTACTCTGCACAGGGGCACCCAAATAAATCCAAACACAGGAAGCAATAACTGTAATGTCCAGCCAGGAATGGGATTCTACAGTGTGGCTTTTATTCACATCCAAACTGAACAAACAAAGCATAGACAGACTCCCACAGGGCTACATTCCTGGTAATGCAGATTAGAGACTACAGAACACTTCTTCACATTTACAGCCCTCAGGCTCTAAACCCACCAGGCACACAGCCCGTACTTGCACACAGCTTTGGGTACACAGCCCAACTTGTACACTACTTGAGTTTTCCCCACTGGCCCAGCTCCCCCATCGGCCATTTGATCCACAGTCCATTATGGGAATGAACCAGTTATCCAATTGGTGGCTCCCCAAACCACCTTAGAGCCTTTGACACCTAGAGGGAATTTTCCTTCCAATCCCATGTCTGGGTACTTCCCTCATCACTGGCCAAGTGCATGAGGCAAAGTAGAAATCCACAGTGCAAATCCGTAGAGGTGGACCTGGTCCCTAAAGATGGGGGGGGTCTCCCACCTCCAGCTCCCACAATCCATACCCGGCCATTTCTCTGGAAACTAATCAACTCTTTTCTGAAAGCTTGGCAATGTAGATTACTGGGTAGATGTATGTCACATCTCCTCTACATGTCTTGACTTCCCCTATGTGCTGGGCTTGAACATACTTTTACTTTTTGCTAAGCCTATTACTCTAGGCCTCCCACTACTTCAGTAGTCCAATCCTCACTATCACACAAGTCCAGGGTGAAAACATGGACCCTTTAGAAAGAGCAGAAACTCACCCTCCAGTTGCAGATGCCCCACAGGCGAATCACAAAATCTTCTTGTTTCCCATACTCTTGGACAAAATAAGGCAGCTTCTCCACTAGCAGTAGCCAGGGGGTTGCCTCTGGAATATGCAGGCTAAAGTTTCCTGCCCCATCCCCTCAGGGATGGGGCACTGAGACCCGATTCTGCGGTCTCCACCACTTTACAATAGCTCACTGTGTCTCTCTTTAGGTGGAAACACACACCTTTTGCCTAAATGTAGCCCTATGTCAAGGCTGAGGCTCCAGGAGCCTAACACAGAGCTGCTGTGCTCCTCTCACAACAAGCTCCAAACTCCAATTGACCACACACTGACTGTTCAAACCTCCCAACATTCTAGTCTAACTCCTCTCTGCAGATTCCATTGTGGTCATGCAGCTGCAATAGTTCTATGGTGATGTCATCCCTCAGTCTCAGCTGAGACTGAGACAGTGTGAAATCCATTTAACTGGAGTTTCACAAGCTGCCTTCCCTGCCTACCACTAGATCTTACTGGGATTCTTGTAACCCCGGGTAACAAGGGGGTTACACTCGCCCTTGACCAGGAAAATGACTGTCCATGATCATTGTTTACCCGCTAGCCATCCCACCCCTATGTGCTGCTACCTGGAGGGTGATCAGGCCCCTCCTACCATGTGTGAGCACAGGCAGGCAACACTAAGGGCCTAGAGGCCTTTAGCTGACATATCAGCCTCTACTCTACCAACTTACTATGGATGTCTAGTGGATCTGGTAGAACTGTCCAGAGCATAGCCCTAATAGCTCAGCACTGCAGTCCCTATGGCCATTCAGGACCACAGCCTGTCTATCCCCCCTAGCCCTCTAGGGAAAATCTGTCTGCCTCTAACTTAACACCCCAAAATAAAAACAACCTGGGTACCTCCCCAGCCTTGGGCAACCTGCAACCACACACCAAAAAACTAATACCACATTATTACGTCATATTACTGCCTCATCCCTACCCCCTCAACCACACCTGTGGAAGGAAAGGGTTAATACAGTAACAACAATAACAACACCACAGAACTTTAAAATACTACACACTAAAGTACTAGTGAGGAACTCTGATGAGCCTCTCCTCCTCTTCTTGTCTTCTCTTCTATCTTCTCCAGGAACACCTGCAAGAAAAAGAAAGACAACACACATTCCTAATCTGCATACACAGTCTACCTAAACCCCTACCATCAAAACACTGGAGAATCCCAAAAAGATTTTTTTAGAAAAGGTAGAAAAACAGTATATTCACTAGAAAACAGTTGAAAAACAATGACATTATTTACAATACACATTTGGGGGGATGGAGTGCCCTAAAAGTCCCAACTAGTGACCACAGTGCCTGAAGGCTAGTCCATTAAAGAGTATCTCCTGGGCCGGAGCCCGGTGAAGCACAGTTCTAGCAGGCCAAAGTCCCGAAGGGGAGAGTCTTTGAGGACAGTTTACACATTTTGGAGTCTGCTAGTGTAGGGTGTGTACTGCAATGTCATAAAGATAGAAAAGTTTGGACTTATCAGCCCCTTGTAGAACGAAAAATCTGAACTGACCTGCACCTCAGCCGAAGACTCTCCCTGGCAGCATTTCTTCTGATACAGCTGGGCGGACATCTTCCGGGAACTACAGGAGGGCACATCTGGGAACTGCTGGGTTGATGTCATCTCTGGAGATGGAACCTTAGAACAGGAACAAAAAGGAAAACAGCTGGTCTGATGTCATCCGATTACTAGGTGATGGCTCAGGATACAGCTGGGCTGGTGTCCTCCCTGGATCTGAAGTCATCTGGTGGGCCAGTCGATGGATTCTGGAAAGGCCAGTACAATGTAGAACTGATGAATGTGGGGCACCTGAGTCCTGGATGTCCATACTGGCGGATCAATAAAGGCACTGCACAGGCTGGTGTGGCAGTATTGACTACTACTGCTTGGCCTTCCATCTAGTAGGCATGGGCACATTTGCTGGGGGGTCCTTGCATTGAGGCCAATAGTACAGGGGGTCAGGAGCCTGAATTATTACCCTGTCTGGATGCACATAATTCACACAGTGAAAGGTTTCACATCCCTCTCCATCCACTATTTGCATTCTGTCCATAAACAGTGTCCTGCCTCTCTTCCACTGGGTATATTTCTCATGAAACAGTCTGTTTCTGACATGCTTGTTTGCACCAGGATGCACACATTTCATTGCTTTGGCCCAGATCCAGGATTTTCTGCTGTTCTCAATCTCCTCCCAGACTCTCCGAAGAAAGGTAGGAAAGGTCATACCATAGATCTCATTTGCCTTCCTATGAACCAGTCTGTCCTCTTTACTAGCTTTGGTTAACCTGAGACCGCTGGTCTGGCTTGGGGGTGGCCAGTCCTGGTTCTGCCAGCTACGCATCCTTAATGAGATTAAAAACGGATCCCTGACTACTTCTTCTTGCATAGCCAGGGCAGTGGCATCACCACTCTCTTCTATGCATTCCTCCAAGGCAAGAGCTTGAGGCTGTGTACCCGTTCCTTTTTCACACGGCCACATAGGTTTTCCCTCATCTTCTTCCTCACTAAGGATCTGAGCCCAGGAGTGAGCAGTCATCCTCACTCCTGAGACTATCCACTCATCACTAGGTGCGGAGGTCGACACCGCCCATTCAAAGGCCTACCGCATCTCATCTTCTCCTATGAGACTTGAGCTAGGCACCCCCCTCCAGGGGTCTACTGATGCTTTATCTGAACTTTCCTTCTGGGATCCAGCATCCAAAACTTCAACTTCTGGTTCTGTCTCTAACTCTGCACCCTATAGCTTTGTGCCACACTCCCCCAAGGGGACTTCTTCAACAGGCTCCGCCTGGTGCTCTGTGCTGCCAACTACAGATTCCTGAACCTTTGTCCATGTGGGAGCCAAACGAATCTGGGGCACTTTATACAAGCCATATTTCTCTAGGCACCCAGCACAGTGAGGTATCATGACGACGTCCCTTCCAGCATTTAAGCAAATTTGACACACATGCACTGGATATCCAGGAATCGCCACATGAGAAGGCAGTTGTCCTCCATAATGACACCTTTCAATTTCCCTTAACCTATTCACTACTGCTGTTACTGCAGCCCGGGCATGATCCGGGTAGCAAGCTGGTCCTGAGGCCATAACTGCAGGAAAAACAAACAAAAGCTCTCTGTTACTGAAAGTCCCACTTTACTGAACAGCTTCTTTACTTTTAAAGTGGTTCCTCTGCTGCTGTGTTTACTTTACTACCCCTCCCTGTAATGGCGGCGGCAGCACTCCTGTGCATCAACATTCAGAAATTGGGTCAAGCTACTGCACATCCAATTTACACACACTACTCATAACTTTTGCTCAAACTGCACAAACTTGCACTGTTCTTTTTCTAACACAGTTACATGATTTTTCATGGACTTTTCCCTTGCTGGAAACATTTCTTTAACTCACAGTCCCCTTAAAGCCTCAGGATTTTAAGCACAGGATTGCCTGTAAACTAGTGCTGCACATTTGGCTACAACTCACAGTCTCTCTCTGGCTTTAAAACTTTAAACTGACGCTGAACTCATAACTATGCACACAGTCAATGGCCTAGCAGACTTGCACTTGCTGGTAGAACTTGACAGTCATTACTTGAAAAGCGACTACACTGCTGCACACATATATAGCTGGCTTTTGGCAGAAAATCACTGTTTGAGCAACTTTTACTGTTGGTACTTACTGTTATCAGTAGCTGTTAGCTGCAATGGAAAAAACGGCCTGCAGCCAGTCTTGGAGGCCTCAGAAAGAGAACGGGTGAGCAGTCCTTCTGATCATCTCCCTGATTACCACACTTGCAATTCAGTCGATCGAGATGTGGGTTGAGCCTGATTTTAAACAGAACAGTCTATTTTTAACAGTTTTACAGCACTTTTTAAACACTGCGACGCTCCTCCACTAGCCACTACACGCACTCCACTCACACTTCCTCTCGAATGCTGGGCAGTCACTGTAGAGCTGGCTGAGGGGTGAGACTGATTGCAGCCTCACCAATCACACGATCCCATGCAAATGAGCCTCCTCTTCCTCGTGAGTGCTCTTCCCCTCACAGCGATCATCGAGTAGGCAAATTTAAACTGCAGAAACCACTTTTTTTTTCCTAATTGACTCCATGGCGGGAGCCCATTTCAGCAATTTAGCAAGGCCATTTACACTGCAAGTTTCCCAGTTCATTCAAAAGCATTTCCAATGTCCAGGGCACAGTTTTCCTGTTGCTACCCCTAGTCTTCCACACTTTTCTTTACCACAGTTCTTTTAAAAAGAAGGCAAAAATGCTGTAAACAATTGATGCAGGACAAGGGCGCACTCTTTTAGCTTTACTGCTTCTTGGTAAATAGTTGCCATTTTAACAGCAGCATAAGATAAACAGCACACAGCGACACACTAGTTAACTTGCTTCAGCTTCTTGGGCTACCCACTGCCAGATAGCCAAAACGCTAGCCGCTTGCCTGAGCACCTTCCTCCAGAATAAAAATCCAAAGCGGTGCCTCCATTTTTGTAACCCCGACCCCTGCCTTTTTGCAAAATGACAGGTGGCATGCTGTTGAAGCTGACAGCAGTACCTGGTGGGGACTGGGTTCAGGGAGGATTAGGTTACTCGGCACAGGGGGCCTAGGTTTGACTACTCTGCACAGGGCACCCAAATAAATCCGAAAACAGGAAGCAATCACTGTAATGTCCAACCAGGAATGGGATTCTACAGTGTGGCTTTTATTCACATCCAAACTGAACAAACAAAGCATAGATGGACCCCCACAGGGCTACATTCCTGGTAATGCAGATTAGAGACAACAGAACACTTCTTCACATTTCCAGCCCTCAGGCTCTATACCCACCAGGCACACAACCCGGACTTGCATGCAGCTTTGGGTACACAGCCTGACTTGTACACTACCTGGGTTTTCTCCACTGGCCCGGCTCCCCCGCCGGCCACTTGATCCACAGTCCATTATGGGAATGAACCAGTTTTCTAATTGGTGGCTCCCCAAACCACCTTAGAGCCTTCGACTCTTAGAGGGAATTTTCCTTCCAATCCCATGTCTGGGCACTTCCCTCAACACTGGCCAAGTGCATGAGGCAAAGTAGAAATCCACAGTGCAAATCCGTAGAGGTGGACCTGGTCACTAAAGATAGGGGGGTCTCTCACCTCCAGCTCCCACAGTCCATACCCGGCCATTTCTCTGGAAACTAAACAACTCTTTTCTGAAAGCTTGGCAATGTAGATTACTGGGTAGACGTATGTCACATCTCCTTTACATGTCTTGACTTCCCCTATGTGCTGGACTTGAACATACTTTTACTTTTGGCTAAGCCTATTACTCTAGGCCTCCCACTACTTCAGTAGTCCAATCCTCACTATCACACAAGTCCTAGGGTGAAAATATGGGCCCTTTAGAAAGAGCAGAAACTCACCCTCCAGTTGCAGGTGCCCCACAGGCAAATCACAAAATCTTCTTGTTTCCCATACTCTTGGACAAAATAAGGCAGCCTCTCCACTAGCAGTAGCCAGGGGGTTGCCCCTGGAATATGCAGGCTAAACTTTCCTGCCCCATCCCCTCAGGGATGGGGCACTGAGACCCGATTCAGTGGTCTCCACCACTTTACAATAGCTCACTGTGTCTCTCTTTAGGTGGAAACACACACCTTTTCCCTAAATGTAGCCGTATGTCAGGGCCAAGGCTCCAGGAGCCTAACACAGAGCTGCTGTGCTCCTCTCACAACAAGCTCCAAACTCCAACTGACCACACACAGACTGTTCAAACCTCCCAACATTCTACTCTAACTCCTCTCTGCAGATTCCATTGTGGCTCATGCAGCTGTGATAGTTCTATGGTGATGTCATCCCTCAGTCTCAGCTGAGACTGAGAACAGAGTGAGACAGTGTGAAATCCATTTAACTGGAGTTTCACAAGCTGCCTTCTCTGCCTACCACTAGGTCTTACTGGGATTCTAGTAACCTCGGGTAACAAGGGGGTTACATAAACATATGAGGAAAACTATAGTAAATCAACTCCTTATCCCAGTCCTTGAATATGGGAACTATGTATATGGCTTTGACACTAAAAACATCTTAATAAAAATGGATACCTTATATAATCGTTTGGCCCGATTTATCCTTAGGAAGGATTTTCGTGTACATCATTGTGAACTTTATGAGGAACTTGGATGGCTTCCACAAGAAAGTAAATGGAAAATAGTATGGGCTGCATAGATTTATAGAGATCTGAATCTAAAGCAACCAAGTTATCTTTATGATAAATTGGAAAAGAAATCATACCAACAGAATTTGCTAGGTATAAACCTGAGAAATTTTGTACATCCCAAGTTTAAAAATAAATATAGCGATATGAGGTTTCCATTAATTACTATTGGATTGTGGAACTCTATGAAATCTGTAACTCATAAAATATATAAAGATATAAAATCCTTTATAAAAGATATAAAATTAGAATTTACTGCTCGTTGTAAGTGCTATGGTTAGATAAATAGGGCTGAACACTAGTATTTATTGGGTGCGAGTAGTTAGGATTTTAGGTTTGGTATATTATGAACTACCAGATGTAGGTTATTTTAGGGGGGTTGTTTATGTAAGCAATAATGCCCAACAGGGTGGGCGGTATTGGGCATTACTGGACCGGCCAGGGGTGTAATGAGGCCCGACGCCGCAGGCAGAGGGCCTTATAGCCCTTGGCCGGTCAGGTATTGCCCATACCGCCCACCCTGGAGGGCATTATTGCGTTTAGAAAATGGGCACTGTAAAAAAACCTAAGTTTGATGGAAAATTATTAATAAAAAAGTGAGTATATTAAGTTTTGTAATAAAATAGTTCCTCCGCCTGCATAGGAATGATTTTTATGAGGAAGATGGTAAGGAGTTTTGTCCTATGGGAGATGTTGCAGTAAAAAAAAAATAATAAAATAAAGAAAAGCTGGTTGGAACTGGAAGCACTGATGGCGCTATAACTGAGAGGAGCGGTACTTTCAATTTCCGTAGCTGGCAACTCTGCAGGTCAGTGAAGTTTTTTTTAGCGGACAAGAAAATGTGGAAGGAAAAGCGCTGTTAGTGAGAGTGCGCGTGGGTGGGAGGCAGTTGTTCAGGCTGCATTTTTAAAGTCTCCAGTCCTCATTGCCTGCCATAATTACTGGAGTTGTTTCTGTTTTCTTTTTGTTTTGTTTTACTTCGGTCCTTGTTACCTTCACAACTGGCACACGCGAAGTACAATAAAGCAGGAGGTTTTGAGTATGGGCAAGCAGTCAGGAACGTACGTGATGTACAATGCTGTTAAATAACTAAGAAAAAGGAAATAAAATGCTTTACAAGTGCAGTGTATGTGATAGTTTTTTTTGTACATCCCTGGTTCTGCGTGTGTGTGTGTGTGTGTATGGGGGGGGATACTCGGTTTCTCTCGCTAGCTGGTAAAAAAAAATGGCGGCAGTTTCAAATTGTGTGCCCACTTGCTCAGCCAATGCTGAAGTCAGCTGGGCACAAGGATATTTGGCTTGGCATGAGGTAGGTTTACACTGGGACTTTTTATTTGGTGGGCATCTATTGAAAGTTAATGTACCCCTGAGGAATGGGTACCAGCCAATCAGATGCCTCCAAATAAAAAGCCCATTTTCTAAGTATAGATAGTACTATGCACTTTATGACTGTAGTACAATAAGTATTGTTGAGTACTTGAGTCTGTATAGTAAATTGATACCTTACTTAAAATTGCATTTTGTACTTAAATGTAATGTATTGTGTGGTTGTTGATTGCTGAAACTCCTTTGTACAGGACCATCTTGTAAATAGGACTATGTCCTAATGATGTATTATTCCATCTATTTCCTGTCTAAAAATAAAGACTTTTACTACTTACAGTATCAATTACATTTCCAGAAAATGATTCACATATATATTTTATACCAGCAGATATGCAAAGGGGAGAAAAGACGCAGCAAGTGAGGGTAGAGAGATTGCAAGAGGCCGAGAATTACAAGACTGCCGGGGTGATTAAGTCCTAGCTCTCATGAGAATATTTGGTTGCACAACCAGACATAGAAGAGACAGAAAAGGAGAGAATAGAACAGACCCTTGTGTTTAAACACTTTCTGCATAACAACTGGGACAAAGCTCTATTCAACCCTGTCACATTCCCCTGTGTTTATCTCTTACATTCTTAAATCCTGTTACCATTCTAGTCCCCACCACTTCCTCTAGGAGCCTGTTCCAAATATCCACCACCCTCTCTGTGAAGATGTACTTCCTTACATTTCCTCTGGGCCCCTCTCCTGCAGCTTCATATATTGACCCCTCGTCCTTGAATATCTTTTCCTTAGGCAAAATGCTTCCTTCCTATACCTTGCTTATTCCTGTGAGGTGTTTGAATGTGTTAATCATATCCCCTCATTCCCACCTATCTTCTAGAGAGTACATATTTAAACCTTTAAGCCTTTCTTCATAGGGCTTCCAATGAAGGCACTGCACCACACTGGTTGCCCTCGTTTGCACCACCTCCACCCTATCTATGTTTTTTCAGAGATGGAGCCTCCAGAACTGTGCACAGTACTTGAGGTGGGATCTCACCAATGATTTATACAGGGGTATTATTGCCTCCCTGTTTCTACTGGTGATACCCCTCCCTATGTATCCAAGCATTTTGTTAACCTTTCCCACTGCCTTGTCACACTATTTAACTACCTGGCTCAGTAGGTAGCATACTCGCCTCTGAGGCCGGGTGATCAGAGGGCTGTGGGTTCAGTTCCCACATCTGGCACGTGGGTTAATATCCCAGTACTGACACTGTAGTGCAGAATGAGAGGGGTGCTGCACTTCTGATGTGCTGTCTTTCAGATGAGATGTTAAACTGAGGTCCCATCTGCCTGGATTGGTGGTAGTTCAGGTGGATGTTAAAGATCCCATGGTAATTATCGAAAAGAGTTGGGGAATTTCCCCGGTGTCCTGCCAGATTTCCCTCATTCACTAAAAATACCACCAACAACTTAATCTGGTTCAAGGTCAGTTGCCATTCATCTGTATCCCCCTCCCCTGGGTCATGCCTGAAAATAGGCAGGATTTGTCTAGTACACTTACCTGGTCAACAAAAACAAAATAAAAAATAAATAAATAAGAAATGATAAACCCTAGGCCTCTTTAATGTTTTGTGACTGCTGATACTCCTCCCCCACCTCCCCAAGTTGGTACATTGCCCCAGGTTTTGTGCCTAAGTGCAAGATTTTGTACTTTTTTGTGTCGAATCTTAGCTGCCAAACTCAGGATCATTATTCAAATTTCTTTAGATCCTCCCTCATTCTTTCACCCCCTAGTGTGACTGCTCTGTTGCAGATTTTTGTGTTTTCCATGAATAAGCACAGCTTCTCCTGCAGACCTTCAGAAATGTCACTAATAAAGACATTGAAGAGGACCATGCCTAATACTGACCCTTGCGGCACCCTGCTAGTCACCTTGCTCTCCTCAGAGTTTATCCCATTTACCACCACTCTTTGGTTCCTATCACTAAGCCAGCTCTCCACTCATTTTACTATGTCATTACCTACTTTTAAGTCACTCAGTTTGTTTGCCAGCCTTGTATGTGGAGAGGTATCGAAGGTCTTGTTGAAATCGAGATAGGCTACATCAACTGCCCCTCTCTGGTCCACTTCCTTTGTTACCCAGTCAAAGAACTCAATCAGGTTTGTCTGGCAGAACCTCTCCCCAGTTTATCAATGTTGCCTTGGATATTGTAAACCTCTGGTGAAAAGGTATTCTCCAATCCTTTCCTTTCATAGTGATTCCATTGCTTTGCCCACTACCGAAGTCAGGCTGACCAGCCTGTAATTTTTCACCACTTCCCTATTTCCACATTTGTGGTGTGGAACTACATCTGCCCTCCTCCAGTTCCCCATTACCTCCATTATTTCTAGTGACTGGTTGAACAAGCTCCCAGAAGTGCAGCCAGCTCCCCCTGAGCTCCCTCAGTAAACAGTAAAATATTGTGAGGAAATAACTACTCATACTGTATATCCAAACTGTAGAAAGTTGTTTTAGGTATTAAATGTATATTTTACCATTCCAAGGATGTTTTTCCTTCAGATAATAATACATCTTTTATGTGTTACTGATAGTGATGTATATCATGACAGTTATCAACTAACATGAGTAATTAATGTATATATTTATTTGCACTTGTACCACTACACCCAAAAACAAGTATTGTGCAAATACTACCCCCTCAATTTTGGTTTGCTTGGATAGTGACGACTGTAGTATCCCTGGATACAGAGCAAACAGCACAATGAAACAATTGGCTGGGATAAATGTATCAGATATATTTTTATAGTGTGTTATCTGAGCCTGTGGGTATCCTGGCAGCTTGGTTAGTGTACACTATTCACAATCCTTCCTAGTACGGTCATAATACTGTACTGCATTCCATACCCTGCTGGTGGGCAACTGACTGATGCTTGCCATGTGTGTATGGTTATAAATGCATGTAAAACCAATAAAATGTAGATTTACTTAAAGGGGAACAGTAAGCACAAAGAGCCCCACACTCAAGTATGGGGCTGATCCCAATGCACACTTCATGTGCAAAAACATTTTGGTTTACTTACTGTTTACTGTAGTATAATAGATTGTTTCAGACTAATTTTGCTTAGTTCTTGGCTGACATCTTCTATTAGTACAAATCCCAGAATCTCCTGCAGCTGACATCGGCTCAGTAGGCAGCAGTGGGATATTCAATAGCCTGCAGTGCATGTTAACAGTTTTTATAGTCTCCAATCAGATGTTGCCTGGGTCTACTTTTCTCCAGGGGCTAAGTACTGTCTGATTTGACTGTTCGTAGTCCAGTGAGGAAAGCAGGACCAGCATACAAAAGATCAGAGCTGATACAAACTGCAACATGCACTGCAGGCCATTGAATGTCTCACTGCTGCCTGCTGCTCTGATGCCAGCTACCAGGGATTCTGGGATTTGTACTAACAGAAGACGTCAACCTAAAACTAACAAAATTAGTCTGATACAATCTACTGTGCTACAGTAAACAATAAGTAAACCAAAACTTTTTTTGCACACAAAGGATTTAAACCAGCTCATACCTGAGGGCTGTTTCCTTGATGGTACCTGTTCCCCTTTAAAATCTGTTACTTGATCAACATGTCTGTTTTCAAATACACCACTGCATATGTATAATAACATCTCTTCAAGCCTGACTAAATTTGTTAACATCTATCATTACCTAGAACTAGGAGGTGCTAGGCCAGGGTGGAGTTACAGTTTCTTGGCTTTTTCAAAAGAAGATACATACATATGAATTCACAGAACAAGTAGAGAGTCAGCGATTTGCTCACAAAGAGCACATAGCCTGCATAACTGATTAAAGTATTTTACACAAAAGCTAAAGATAATGCATATCATGTCAATACCAGTAAGAAAAAAAATATTGAATCCAAGGTTCAGCTGGTAAGTCAAAATACTTTCTAAATCATTAAAGCAGAATACATTGTATGACTCTTTGACAAGAAGACAATATGCATGTGTTTTTTAATCCATTTACAAAAATTGTCTTCTACTGAGTCAGAACAGTTTATGAATCCAGTTAACGTACAGCTATTTAAGAAGCAGAGGACAAGAATATGGAGCTTTTGGAGAAAATCAAAGAAATGTCACTAAAAGGAGAACTAGTGGTAGTGGGAGACCTTAACATGCCAGAAGTGGACTGGGGCATCTTGGTGGCTAGATCATCAAGGAGTCAATCTGTGGTAGAAGCCTTACATGATTGCTTTCTCACGCAGTCAGTCATCAGTCGTACTAGGCAGAACAACCTCTTGCATGGGGTTCTCACTAACTTGGAAAGAATTTAGGCAGTCAGAGTCAGGAAATTGCTGGTGAACAGCGACTACAACTCGGTTTGGTTTAAAATAGCCCTGAATGATGCCAAATCCCAGTCAAGGGCAGAAGTCCTACATTTTGTAGGGACAAATTTGGATAAAATGAGGGAACTAGTAAGAGAAAAACTAACTAAGAGTCACCTACATTTTGTAGTAGAAGACATTTGGGAATGATTAAACAAATCATCACAGAGGCCACAAAGGCCTGTATAGGGACAGTGACCACAAGAAACACACAAATGTCCCATTTGATTCATAAGTCAAGTTAGGACAGCCATTAGGGTCAAGAAGGAAGCATTCTGCAACTTCAAAAGTAAGCCAGGTAGTGATCTATGGGAGGGATGCATACTAAAGAATAAGGAGGCTATGTCATCAGTGAGACAAGTAATGGTGGCTATGGGACTTCAGATAGCTAAAGGTGTCAGGGAGGGGAATAAACAGTTTTAAGTCATTTGCAAGAAAAGAGAAAGAAGGGTGGAGGGGTAGTTAAAATCAGGGATGGGGATAGGATAGTAGAAGAGGACAGGCAGAAGGCCACTATTCTGAACAAATACTTCTGTTCAGTGTTCACCAAAGAACACAGTTATCCAATGCCTGATAGGGGCATTACAGCACATGGCAGGGGAGTGCCAAAAATGGAAACACCAAGTATTACCACAGGCAGGGTCAGAAAGGTGCTTGAGTATTTAAAGATTGACAAATCTACTGATCAAGATGGAATACATCCGATGATAATTAAAGAGTTAAAAAGTGAGTTAGCAGAACCCTTAGCACACCTGTTTAATCTTTCTCTTCAAATGGGAGTCATACCTAATGACTGGAAAAGAGCTGATGTGATGCCTCAGCATAAGAGTGGTAGCATGGAAGAGGCTGGTAACTACAGGACAGTCAGCCTCACATCAGTGCTAGGAAGACAAATGGAGGCCCTGAATAAACAAGACCTAGTAGACTACTTGGATAAGCATGGCCTACAGGATGACAAACAACACGTCTTCATTACAGGCAGGTCATGCTAGACAAACCTGATTACCTTCTTTCATTCAGTATCTAGGGAAATGGACAGTGTCCGGCCCTCTATCTTAACTTCAGCAAAGCCTTTGATTTAGTACCGCACAAATGCTTGCTGAAGAATCTAGAGGATCTAGGCATAGCAAACTGCATTGTTAAATTGGTGGGAAACTGGTTGGACAGAAAGAGGCAAAGGGTGGTAGTCAATGAGGAGATGTCAGAGAAGGGAGAAGTGATGAGTGGGGCCCTGCAGGGCTTGATCTTAGGCCCAAACCTGTTTAATGTGTTCATCAGTGACATAGGAGAATGTATCCAGGGCAAGATCCTATTGTTTGTGGATGACACTAAATCAGAGGGAAGGGTGGACAGTGAAGAAGCAGTCAGAATCACACAAAATTATTTGAAAAGGTTAAAACAATGGTCTAGTATCTAGCAGCTGAAATTTAATGCCAAGAAATGTAAAGTGATGCATATTGGCAAGAATAACCCTAGAACAACCTATTGGTTAAATGGGATCAAACTCAGTCACTCAAAAGAGAAAAGGGATCTAGGAGTTATTATTAATGACACCCTTAAACAAACCAGCCAATGCAATGCAGCATATAGTAGGTTCAACAAAATGTTGGGATGCATAAGGAGAGGATTTGACAGTAGACACAGAGATGTGTTACTTCCACTGTACAGATCTATGATGAGACCCCACTTGGAATACTGCACTGTAAACCATACCAAAAGAAGGATAGGGACAGGCTAAAGACCATTCAGAGAAGGGCAACGAAAATGATACAGGGGCTTTAGGGGCTGCCATACGAGGGGTAGCTGGAAGCATTAAACATGTATTCACTTGAATCTAGGTGAGAAAGGGGAATATGATAGAAACCTTTAAGTACATGAGGGGTTTAAATTCAGTGTCCTATGCAGAACTATTCCCCAAGGCTCCCAACTCAAACCCAAGGGGGCATGGATGGAAACTGAGGGTGGGAGTTTCAGGATGGATCTTAGGAAGCACTATTTTTTGGAAAGGATTGTGGAGCCATGGAACAAACTACCTGTGGGGGTAGAAGGAGCTGGGACCATATCAGCATTCAAAAGGGGTTTGGATAAGGAGTACACTAGAATCAAATCTGCAAGGGAATCTACCAGCTATGACCCAGGACCACCTAGGATCTCGACATGTGAAGCGCAGACTTGATGGACCTTTGGTCTCTTCTGGCATCATGGTTCTCATACATAGAAATGTTAAATCAATGTCTTAAAATAGCTATATATTGAAAACTTCTGCTCTTCAGGAAAGCCTCATAAGATGCAACATCTGGGGCAGATCTACAGCTGTCACAAAGTTGGGGGTAGGCTGCACATTTTTATGGCTGCATGGGCAGAGCCCTACAGATGTTTTGCATGTAGTAAAGGGCTGACGTCATGTTTTCCATCCGTGGAACTGTTTTTCTTCTGCCTGACCCTCCCCCAAGAAGCAATCTACCCATGCTGTCCTTATGGACCGCAGCACTGCACTATATCACAGTGGGCATTTTTTTTGTACATTTCATTACATGTCCCTTCCCCTTAACAGCAAGGGTGTAGCTACTGATACAAGTCACAAGTGCCAACCCTCCATTCCTAGTAAGCTTCCCCTCTTTCCCAGACACAGCAGCCTAAATTAATAGTGTCACTCATCTCCTGTGCAGTCTTCTGCAGTGTTGGAGCTCCCACTGGAAAGGCAGCTCTCCCCTCTGGCTGGCATGTGGAGCACCATAGCTGTCCCGGGAGCTCGGTGGGAGAGCCTGTGGCACAAGAACCTTCCGAGCTTCTCTGCTTCCCATATTGCCATGATTATTTAATATACCAGATGCTCTCAGCCTGTATGCTTTCCTACACCGATGTGCTCTCCCCTCACCCGCCACCTATCGGCGTCCACAGACAAGGTTAGTATCATGGCACCAGGAGGCGGGGATCTGTGAAGCAGCAGCCAATCATGAGCAGCAGGTGGACTGCGGAGTGCTGCAGGAGTTGTAGTTTTTACTATGAAGCCTAGCGTGCAAGTTATAGATCACATAAATCCATAGTCACCCTTACAAGGGTTGTCACAGGCACTACTAATAGTTTGTTTCTGTGACCCGAGATTAACTATTTATGTAATGAGAGAGAAAAGTGTGCAGACAGAGAGATGTTGTTGGTAAAGATGTGGGGCCACAACCAGCACGGGTATGTTACAGCTTTTATGCTGCAAAAGCACTCCCGTTTGCTCGATCGCGAAACTTCAGTTCTGTGAATAAGCCTTGAAGCAACGATGGGGTCTTTCCAGAGATTTTAGGGAGAGCGTCTCAACCATATTTTACAACTAAATTAAAAGAGTAGCAATTCATTGGATTTCTAGTATATTTTTTTACAGGAGATAGGAAAGAATTTACTGTTGTGCATAACTGCTTAATGGACTGTGGAGCGCTGCAGAAGTTGTAGCTTTTATTATGAAGCCTTGCGTGCAAGTTAAATAATCTGACTGACTCCCACTCCTGTCAGACTCGCTAGACAGAGCAGCGAGCGGGCAAAGTGAATGACTCGCACAAGTCGCAAGGCAGCAGCGCGGGCCGAGCCCTCATCATAGGGCCGTATTTTTTATTCTTTCTGCCATTCTGACTTCAAGGGGGATTTTATAAACATGAAGAACAAATGCAAGCATTTTTTTCTACATTGCAACATAGCACCCCAATCTACAAGCCTTATCAGGAATCATAGAATCATCGGACTACGATGCATGCATGTGCCTATTAGTCTAGCTTTGGGTGAGGACTGGCTGCATAACGTTTGCACAGCTGAGGCATCTCTGATGACACTACATCAGCGTTTCAGATATGGCCTTTAACATGAATTATTTTTTTTTAAAACAATTCTAGCACTTGGGTAAAATGTTTAACTGGACAAAGGGGTGGAGGACGAGGCGGACCCTAGTGCTTTTTAATCATATAGGTTAACTATTGAGTGGTGTTGGTGTGCATTTCCTCTCTTTTAGTGACCTACGATATCGAACATGGAGGTAGCCAGTTATTATCACACCTCTTTTTGTCTTGTCACTGAAATGAGGGCCATAGAATAGCAGTCAGAATAAAGGACAGGACATTGTGGGACACTGTCTGGAAATACATCATCAGACATGAACATACAAGCTCAAAACTACATTACCCTCATAAATATACAATTTCACACTAGGTAAGGACCACAGGGGCCATCCTAGTCTGCACATTTTTATCAAAAACTTCATTATGCAGCCGTGGTGGATCTGACAAGAATTTGTTTTAGTAGAGTCTGTTAAGACATACCCCTTCATTTAGCAGAACTTGGGACTAAAAGGGTGGAGTTCTAAACCATGACCTCCCCTGCATCTGTCACTGACATAAATTTTGAGTAGGGTGCCTGGTGGTAGCAGCAGGAACATACTCACTTGTTATATCAAGAAAAGCATACATAAAAACAAATATATTAAAAGTAATACAAATACATGGTGTTGTCTCTGTAAGATGTCAGATCAACCTACGTGGGCATATTTGCTTAGTTATAAACCAAAGTTGTTATTTTTTTTTCAGAATTGCACCCAGTTTAGCTATGGAAGTCACAGTGGTTAAAGCACTCACTGTAAGTTTGAAGCAGGAACCACACATCCAACTCCAGCAAATGCCAGTGACTAACCACATGACCTTGAGCACGCTGATAGAACACCCTACTTCCTCAGGCAAACCAGCAACTAAAATGGATAAATCCAGACTCAATCAAACATCACAGTTGGATAATTCTAGGTTAATATCTTTTTGAAAGCATTTAGTGCACTCACTGGTAGAAGCCACACAATTTGTAAAAACAATTACCTTTATTTTTCAAATCTTGGTGACTCTACATGGTTTAAAATGACCACACAGCACAGTTTTAATTTGATGCTCTGCTCATCTACTCTAAAAAACTGAACTGTACTAGCTGATAGATGATGCAACTGCAGGTCTTTTTACTGACACACAGATCAGGTGCTGACATCTCCTGAACTGTTCAGTTTCCTTGTCTGGTGGAAACTTGAAGAATCACAGGGGTGGAGACTAGAAAGCATGACAAAACACCTTGTCAGCTAGCCGCTGAGTGACATCAGAGTATACTGATGGAGAACAACTGCTCTACCACTCTCCTGATTAGGGAAAAGGTGCAGTATTGTAGTGTAGCTGCCAACAAGGAGAGAGGGTCAAATAAATTTTAGTGAAAGCATAGTAGAGGAAGGAAAGGCATTTGGTTTGATATACAGTATAGGAGAATAATGTCTGTACAGGCATGTGTTATGAGGATTTTCATGCATGTGAGGTGTGTGATAATCCATTAACCCTGAAGTATGAGGAGTTTATGAGATTATCACACATCGAGGGTATGTGAAAAATCCTCATAAAACAAACTTTGCATAAACATTATATTTTATAACTGGTGCAAGGATTCAACAGAGAAAAAACTAATCTGTATTTGTGCAAGTGAGCGTGTTGCTGAGCAACTGCCATACTCACACAAATACAATGAAATGAGAGTGCGAGAAGGAATACACTGTAATAACCCACTATCGAGTTATTACAGAATTCTGCAGGTTATTATAGCATTTTATCAGGAATGCTTTTCCAGCTATTATAGAGGGTCACCAGTTATTACACTGTATATAGAATAAATGATGGGTAAGCATGGGATACAAGGAAACATACCCATCAAAGGGGTTAATCAGATTGTAAGTCCATGAGCCTGTAGGGTGAGTGACTTTGTTTTCTTGATTAGCCCCTGAGATGGGTATACTTCCAAGTATGTTGGACTTACCTATCATTTGTTTTATGTCATATACAAAGATGCAAGAGTTTTATCTGTAGTTTGTGGTTGGGATTCTTTCAGGGTTTGTCTTTAATCTGTTTTGCCCCTCTGTGTTTTTGTGCTGTAGTGGTATGTTTTTGTTGGCTATTCTTTTGACCCTACTGTGTTCCATAGTGTAGAAACCTGCTCTATAAGGTGCACGTTAGTGGCTATCCAGCCATTAATTCCAAGGTGGTGTCATGGTCTGTGGCTGTAATTGACAATCTGAAGTGAAATGTTTGGTCAGGAGAATGTGTCATCAGGAGTGGACAGTAATGTGTGTCATTCTAGCTGCTGGATTCTGTGCTTAGCAGTGACTGTGAACAGTGTGATGTGACTGGTATCTCAGGAGACAGCTTGAACATTGAGATACAAGTAGGCAGGAGCATGGAGAGCTTGGAGAAGTGAGTTGGAGCATCAAGGCATATGGTTGTTTGGTAAGAAAAATGTGGGGAGTTCTGGTTTGTATGGCTAGAGTAACTTTTTTATAATAATGATTTTTGTTTAAGATGGGGTGTTTTATGGGGCTATAGAAGGTGCAGTTTTGGCTGTCAGTAGGGTGTGTTTGTCATGAGAATTTTGCAATTGGTATGGCAGGTGTATTACTTGATATGCATTAATTGGTTGTTCGATTTGCTAATTAGGTTTTAATTGGTTGGTAATTGCTTAATTTGTAGTTTGTTTACATGTATTTCTGTGTTTGGTTTTATTGGTAGGTATACAGCATTAGTTGGGAAGTACAGCATACAGCTTTGATGGGTAGGTATGCAGGTTTAATAAGTAAGGTATACAGGGAAAACCCAGTAATGGCTCCTATAAGGAAACATTTTCATCTATGTATTGTAATGTGCTTCATTAACACTGGGCTCTATGAATGAAGAGGGGTCATGGCCTTTCTTGCCATGATAAACAGTGTGTAAGGCTGATTTAAACACATACCAGGTGTCTGCAGATGCATGGACCATGCTGCCCAGCAGTCCCCAGATAATGAATTCATGGCTGGCTGGAAGCAGCATATTGACAGGAATGGGTGTGCCAGTGATGGTCCAACAGAGTGCAGCATGCATGATTTTGTTTGTGTTCAACCAGTTTGGGATTGGTGGGAAGGGGTTGTTACGCAAGCCAGAGGGCTACTATAGCAGGTGCCCACCTCTTCAGAGGCATCTGTAGGAAAAGACTTCATCCTGTAGCCATGGATCCCAGCACTCCTCTTTTCCACAGTGGGCTAAGGGGAGGATGGTTGCTACAGGACACAGTTTCCCACAGTGGGGAAAAACACTACTGAAGAGATAGGCATGGCAATCCTTCCATACACTGGCATATCCCATGACCCTCTGCTGTCCTGGTGCAAAGGGGATCTACTGTGGGACTAGCTATGGCCTCTGAGTGGATGCCGATGGTAGAGATGGTGTCTGGCTGAGGCTTGCCCTCCCCTTTGTGTAGAACTACATGTCCATGCTCTGGCCAACTGGGGATAATGAATTCTGGCCTTGCATGACTGTCAGGGGGCTGGTATGGAATGCATGGCTTGGTACATGCCCTTTCTTGCACATACTGATCCTGTTATGCATGGAGAACTGTATCTGAATGTACTTTGTAATCCATAAACAGTTGGCTGCAGCCAGTAGGTATATACTATATAAGGCATTTAAGTGAAACTATGGGAGGTTAAGAAAAGTGGTGGAAGTAAGATTGAAACTTAAGTCTCCAGCTTCACTGACCTGCACACTAACCACTAGGTTGCACTGCATTGCTAGAATTGTAATGGTGGTTATTCCACTATTTCCTCATGTCAACAAGCAATATATTCTGCTTAAGCTGAAGAACAGTGCTTTGTCATTCTATAAAGGCTAATAAGAGTAGCTTGGTGCCTGAGGTGAAACCAAGGGACAACTTTTGTGCTCACAGGATTCCAAAATTCAACCTGTAGGGCCTCCTTGTAATAATGAAATTGTTCTAAAAAAATAAATATATATATTCTGCAGATTACAATTTTAACAGTTCAAGTCATCAGTGTATGAAAGTTCCCTCGGAACTGACATAGTGTACTGCATTCCAAACCTTCTCACCCACTCTGCGTGCAGGATTAAACATTTTACACTTTGACCTTTTAGGTGCTATTTTATATTCTGTGTTCATTTTCATATGTCATTAAAAATGACATTTGCAACTAACATAATTAATAAAGCAAGTGTAACAAATACCTTGTATGAAATTATAACATTTATCCAATGTTTATGACTAATTAGGACAATTATTATAATTTTCACTTTAAACTGAAGTGTAACTATAACATTTGTGTGGTGACGATTATTTGCAGTTCTAAATTATTTCAAGTTAAACCATCAAAGACCTGGTTCAAGCAAGGAGATGATGGCATACAAAATCAAACATCTAACACAATTTCAAAAAGATTACATTCATCATTAAATTTATGTTTAAAGATCATTGCTAGTGTGATAAGTGTTTATCTTAAACAATTTTATGTAGAACTTCAGGGGATATTTCTGATCTTGTTGAAAATATGAAGGTCGATTAAAAAGAACTGGAAATGAATATGATTGATAAGACATGCATCCAATGATATTCTATTCATTTTAGATGGTAGTTTTTTTATAATCAAGTTCAGTATGAATAATTGTGAATAAGCTATTATTATTGTATACTAGGTAGACTGTATATGAGTAACAGGTTGTTTTAACTTGATATTTTGGTCCAATGATCATATTGTATCTTCCATTTTTCCTGCCCATATGTACATGATATTCCTGTTATCTCAGCATGTTTAAGTTGAAAAAAAAAATAAAATGATGCCACTTTGTAAGACAGGAAGTGCACTTAATCTAAACAATTACAGACCTGTTTCTGTACAGTTTCTGTAAGATGGAATGAGACCTAAGGGTCCATCCAGTTATTTCCCTGCTCACATGGCACTTGCAATTACTGTACACTATTTGAAACATTGATTGAGAACTGTGCCCTCCTACTGCTTATTCAAATCCTATATCCAGTGATGATCTGCTCCTGTAAAAACATATCTATAGCAGATGAATTTTAGAAGTATCCATACAGTACTTGCAGCTGTTGTATATCCTAAAACATGAAAACTACATACCCAGGGTTGGAATTTTAATTACATACCTGCATATAATCCATTTAGCTTTAGATTTCAGCATTCTGGTCTTTCAGCTGTTCTATGGAAAATAGGCAGTCAGAGCTCCCTTGCTGCTTATAACAATTATCATATTCAAGTGGGTCTAGGCAAATTTGGAGTTCTGGTTATGTCATGGCTTCTTTATAAAGCTCTGAAACTGCTATAAGTGGTAAGCAGTAGAAACATAGACACATAGAAACTGATGGTGATAAGGATTGCAAGGCCCATCTAGTCTGCCCATTTTCCCTGCCAACTGTAAAAGCCGCAGACCCGACTTGATCTCTGGCTTTGCTTCCTTGTTTCTATTGCTAGGGTTTCCCTATGCCTGTCCCATGCATGCTTGAATTCCCCAACTATGCTTATCCCTACCTACTCTGATGGAAGTCTATTCTATGCATCTGCCACCCTTTCCATGAAGAAATAGTTCCTCATGCTACCCCTTAGTTTAACCCCTTCCAACCTCATGTCATGCCCCCTTGTTCCTGGACATCTCCTTTTCTCAAAGATGCTACCCTCCAGTACCCTATCTATGACTATTAGATATTTGTAGGTTTCTGTTATAGGTCCTCTGTCTCTCCTCTCCTCCAGGGTATACATACTGAAGTCTCTTAGTCTCTCCTCATATGACTTTTGGTGCAGGCCCTGCACCATCTTCTTTGTCCTTCTTTGAACTGCCTTCACCCTGTCTACCTCCTTATGGAGATGTGGCCTCCAGAACTAAACACAGTAAAGAGGTCTCATCAATGATCTGTACAGTGGTAATATCACTTCCGTGTTTCTGCTGGTGATACCCCTCCCTATGTACCCCAGAATCCCACTGGCTCTCCCCACTGCCTTGTCACACTTTTTGGCCACCATTAGGTCATCAGATATGATTACCCCCAGGTCTCTTTCCTGTTTGGTGGTTATCTGTACCACTTCCCTATCTTGTATGCTGCCCCTGGGTTCCTGTGCCCCAAGTGCATGATTTTGCACTTCTTTGCATTGAAATTTTTTTGCCATGCTCTTGACCACTCCTCAAGCTTTCCAAGACCCCTCTTCCTTTTTTACAACTCCCCCCTCGCAGAGTGTCTACTCTGTAGCAGATCTTTGTTTCATCTGCAAAATGGCATACCTTCAATTCTAACCACTCTGCAATGGTGCTAATAAAGACATTAAAGAGGACTGGTCCCAGTACTGATCCTTGCAGCACCCCACTGGTCACCCTTCCTTCCTCAGAGTGAACTCCATTTACCACCACCTTCTGTCTCCTATCCCCCAGCCATTTTCTCACCCAGTTAACCACCTTAGGACCCATTCCCAGACTTCTTAGCTTGTTTATGAGTCTCTTAAGTGGAATAGTGTCAATGGCATTATTGAGATCTACGTGGGCAACATCCACTGCTCCATCCTAATATAACTCCCTGGTCACCCAGTCAAAGAAAGCTGTCAAATTTGTTTGCCATAACCTCCCCCCAGTGTATCCATGCTGCCTCAGATCTTGTAAGCCACTGGCTTCTAACTATTCCACAGTCCTTTCCTTCAATGGGGATTCCATTAATTTCTCCACCACTGACGTCAGGCTGATTGATCTGTAGTTGCCATCCTCCTCCTTGACACCACTTTTGTGAAGTGGGACTATATCTGCCCTCCTCTAGTCCTCCAGAATCACTCCCGTCTCCAGTGAGTGGTTGAACAGGACAGTCAGCAGTGCAGCAAGCACCTCCCTAATCTCCTTCAATATCACTGAATGTATCTCATCTCACTTAATTGCCCTGTCCATGTTCAGATTTTGAGTTTGTTTAGGACTATCACCTCTGTAAATTGACTGGTGTCCACCTCCCTTCCTTCAATGCTCCTGTCACTTAACTGTAATCCCCCCTTTCTTTTCCTCTGTGAACACTGAACAAAAATATTTGTTCAGAACGTCTGCTTTTTTCTGGTCCTTCTCCACACACTCCCCCTTCCCTCCTTAGTCTTACTATCCCTCCCCTTGTTTTTCTCCTTTCACTTATGTACCAGAAAAATGTCTTGTCCACTTTCTTATAGCCTGGGCTATTTCCTTCTTTGTTTGTGCCTTTGCACTCCTGACTGCTTTGCCTGCCTCCTTCTGCCTCTCTTGATACGAACATACAAAATTGCAGCAGGCAAAGGCCGACAGGTCTATCAAGTCTGCCCAATTGTGCAGCTTTTAGTTTCATATTACTACAGCTGCCTCAACTCCATCCAAACCCCTCCCTTCCTCCATTTTCCTGGTCTTTCCCCCTTTGTGTTATTTTCTGTACTAATCCTGCCCTTGGCTCTATCCCAACCCCGCTTACAGCTATCCACTGTCCTCAGTTTGATTAACTCTTCCAGCAGTGCATTTCATCTCACCACAACTCTCTCTCTGTAAAGCAGTGCATCCTCATCTCCCTCCTGAACCTTCCCCCTTCCACCTTCAGACTGTGCCCCCTAGTGACCCTTCCCCCTTTAAGCAGAACAATCCTCCCTCTCTGACTTTGTTTATGCCTTTCAAGTACTTAAAGGTCTCTATCATGTCCCCTTTTTCCCTTCTCTCTTGCAGCGAATATATGTCAAGCTCCCTCAGTCTTTCCTCATATGGCAACTCCCACAGTCCCATGATCATTTTCGTAGCCCTGCTCTGTGCCCCCTCTAGTAGTCTCACATCCTTTTGAGGTATGGGCCCCATTACTGCACACAGTACTGCAAGTGTGGCCTCACCAGCGATCTATACAAGGGAAGGATGACCTCCTCCTTTCTAGAGGCGATCCCTTTGGCAATGCTCCATATCATCTTATTTGCCCTTGCTGCTGCCCTCTTACACTGGGCTCTTACCTTCGTGTCCCCTGTGAATGTTACCTCAAGGTCCCTTTCCTCCTCTGAAGCTGTTACCTGCACTTCCCCCAGCCAGTAGCTGGTCCTGGGATTTCTTGCTCCAAGGTGCACGACCTTGCACTTCTTAGTGTTAAACCCTAACTGCCACTCCCTAGACCAGTGTTCAAGTTTAGCTAGATCCTCCCTGAGTGCCTGCCTCCCTTCCTCATTGTCCACTTTTGCACAAATCTTAGTGTCATCTGCAAACAGGCTGATCTTACTCTTAACCCACTCTTCAATATTTCCAAAGAAGACATTGAACAAAACAGGCCCCAGCATTGAAACGTGCAGTACTCCACTTGTTATTGGCCTTGGCTTGGATGTCTCCCTCCTTACAACTACCCTCTGCTGTCTGCCCTGCAATCAGCTATCAACCCACCCCACCAGTTTCTTCCCAACCCCCATGTCCCTCAGTTTGCTTATTAACCTCCTGTAGGGCACAGATATGAAAGCCTTGCTGAAGTCCAGGTACAGGACATCCACAGTGTGGCCCTCGTCAACCACCCTACTGACCCAGTCAAAGATGTTGATCAGGTTAGTTTGGCATGATCTTCCTGAGACAAACTCATGCTGTCTCTCATCCTGTAGACTATTACTATCAAGAAAGGTTATTAACCTTTCCTTTAGAATGGTCTCCATCAACTTCCCCACTATGGAAGTCAATCTTACCGGTCTGTAGTTGCCTGGTTGGTCCTTGGGTCCACTCTTGTGAAAGGGTACCACATGAGTCATCCTCCAGTCCCTGGGTACCTTCCCCATCACCAAGGAGGTGTTGAAGAGGTCCATCAGAGGGCCTGCCAACACCTCTGCCAGTTCCTTTAGGACCCTTGGGTGTACACCATCTGGTCCTAATGCCTTGTCCACTCACAAGGCTTTAAGGCCATTCAGAGCTCTATCCTCTTGGATGACCCCATCTGTTATCTCTGCCCCCCTTCACCCTTGCCCCCTTTCCTCTTTGATATTGGGCCATCCCTTTCTTTTGTGAACACTGAGCAGAAGTACTCATCGAGTGTCTCCCCTTGTTCTGCCCATACCCCATCCCTCTTGATTCTAACAATGTCATCTGTACAACTCCCCTTCTCACTTACATATTTAAAGAACCCCTTTTGCCCCTCTCTGATCCCCTGAGTCAACTTCAGCTCCTTTGCTGCCTTGCCTGCTCTGACTGACCTGGTAACCTCCTTAGATGCCTTTGTGAACACCTCTCTATCCTCCTCACACCCCAATTTTTTGAACTTAATGAAGGCCAATCTTTTTTCCCTCCCCTTCCATTTAACTTCCTTGTTGAGCCACTTCCCTATTCTCCTCCCTCTTTGTCTCCTTATACCTCCTGAATGCTAACTTTTTGCCCTAATCTTCCCAGCCAATTCATTTGAGAACCATAGCAGTCTCTTTTTCCTCTTGTTTTTGCTAACTTGCCTAACGCAGAGGTTTGTTTCCTTCACTATGGCCTCTTTTAGTTTTGCCCACTGTTCCTCCACTCCACCCAAGACCAGCCCCCTTGCCAGGGTAAAGATCAGGCAATGCCAATCTTCCCCTATCCTTTGGTAACATCAGTGAGTGAAGTCTGACTCTGAGTCTTTGCCCATTCCATGTAAAGTGAGAAATGACAGTTTGCCACTTCTTCCAGTCTTGCTCAGGAATAGGGAATGGGATATTTTGGAAACAGTATACGAAGCGGGAAAGTGTTATCATTCTAACAGTGTCTGCCCTCCTAATCAAACTTAACAGCAAATTTTTCCATTGCTGCATGTCAGTGGCCATCTGGGCAGAGATAGAATGTCATAATTAGACTGGTATAGATTATCCAAGGACAAGGTCAGTTTAGGAAGGTCCCTCATCCTATTTACTGTGTAGTTTGTAGGCATGAACAATCAATGAGTTCCTCTTTTGCATCCTCCTAATTTCATCCTAAATTAAATATAAATGAGGTTGCTTCACTTTGTTTTGCCCTGGTATGAAAATGTGTAAGACCATGACCCCATTCATGCAAGACATCATGGGACTTGAAGATGCATACCTGCGCAAGCCAGCAGAATTTACACTCTCATTCCATTCTGATGAATGTCTTGTGAAGTCCCTGTATTCTCTAAAAACATTTTTTCTAACTCATATACACTTTAAACTACAGAAAACAGCAAAGGACTTACCATGCCTTGAAGAGTTTCATGGTCAACATAAGACAAGAACATAGGGATTGCAGGAGACAGCAGCAGCACTGACTAATACAGTATAAACACTGCAGCATTTAGCACTAAAACATAATAAAATTCCAGCATGTCTTACATGAGTCAGGTCATGACCTTTGCAATGGAGTCAAGCAGGTTTGCATACCAGACTTGAGTGCTTTCATTTACATTTAAATCCTGATGAAACTAGGAGATTGCAATAGAGGCAATCATTATTAATGCCTACAAACTGCACAGGTAAACAGACTAGAAGGCTGAAGGGACCTCCCCTTTAGGTTCTCAAAGATCTCACCAGAAAAGATATTGGTGTCATAAAGAATGAGATGGAGTCAGCTACAGGAGTATGACCTAAACTTCAGAGGTGTTCAGTTTCTAGTCATTCACCTCACAAAAATTCTGCAGATACAGCAAGACATCACCAGCGTACAGGGCCACCAGGTGTTCCTACCACCACCCCCATGTGTACACTGGAGAACCCAGCACTTTCTCATAGTGTTTGCATGAAGGGCTAAACATATAAAGTGAACAGAAGGGGAGATGGGGCAGCATTGTCACATACTCTCCCAATATCAAAGAAGGGTGAGATATACCCATGAAGTTTGATAAAGGCCTATGTGGAGCTCTACAGCCTCTGAAGAAGGGAGATGAAGTCAGCCAAGAATCCAAATTGGTCTAATGTGGCAAAGAAATAAGACCAAGACACTCTGTCAAATGCTTTTTTAACATCTAGGCTGGCCATAAAAATGTGGTAGTCTGGGTGTGTACATGGGTACATGGTGGAAGATATGAAGGGTAAAGTGGACATTGTCACCTATCTGCCTACTCCAGACAAATCCAGTCTGATCTGAATAAATTAGGGAAGGGAGAAGGGGATTGACCAGTGGGCTAATACAGCCATAAATAATTTATAATCTGTATTCAAGATGGAGACTGGCCATAGGCCAAGCACTCCAGGGTTTCCATATCCGGTATGGGTATCACCAAAATTGAGGCATATTGCAATAAATGAAGAATTTTGCCTGCCTCCCTCCATCACCTCTTTACAAGTCTGCTGCAAATGTAGCAGAAGTTGGTCTTGCAGCATTTTATAAAATTCTAGGATGTATCCATCCTGGCCTGGGGTCTTCTGCATCTTGGCTTTGTGAAGGATCTCTTCAGTTCTTTAATGAGACATGGCCTGATGATGACATCTGCCAGTGCCTGCAATAAGGTGGGGAGGGTCAAGGGGCCCTGGAAACTCTGAGTGATTTCTGCATTAAATGTCTTTTCTGGAGTGTATAAGGCAACATAAAAGATTCAGAATGCCTCCACCATCTCCCCCATTTTATGAAGGATGCAGTGGGAGACTGGATGTTTCAATTTAGCTACTGTGGCTTGGACTTTTTTGGTGATGAACCTGTTAGGCTTTATCCCCTCATCCATATTGGAAACCCATGGCTTTCCATGCACAGCATCTATAAATATTACATAATTGCAGCTCCAATGAGCTAGAATCATTCCTAACCTATAGGGCACAGGTACCAACCATATAAGAGTAAGTACCAGGGACAATACACCAATAATTATTACTGATCTATTCTACATGTATAAGTATTTTTGCCAGGAATACTTGCCTCTATTCTTTGTATTACATTGTTATGAGTTCTTATCTTTGTACTCTGTATGAGTTCTCTGTTCTCAGTTTAGCTGACTTTGCACCAAATATACAACTTTTTGGCACACTGTGGAGCCACCCAACTTTTGGCCAATAAGGCCCATTTTCTGTATTAACATATGCAAGTAAGAAATGTTGTTATGGTGGTTATCATAGTATATAAGGTTATGTCCACCATTTTCTCTCTGAGACCATCTTCATGCCCCGGGGTATTGGGAAACTCTGGCTCCCAGAGTCTAACTTCTTGGTAAGACCCTTGTTGGGATTAGTTTGATTTATGTAATAAACCTGTTTATTACACATTATGCCTTTTGTCTGTATTGTCTTCTGTTCACTTGTAGCCACCAAGAACCTAAGAGGTGATTCACTTCTTTATTATTGACTGTGGTCAGGCAGTACGAGTTAAACAGAGACTCACTTTTATTTTGCATTCTCTACTACGTGGTTCCATGCAGAATTCTGCCTGTTTAAAGAGCAAGGATGCTGCCGTCTAGTCTTGCTCCACAGAAGTTTTGACTTGTGGGGTCACACGGAGTACGGACACACAATCATCTTTAGGTTCAACCACTGTGGATTGATACACAGGTGGGGCACCACTGACAGGTTAATTTGAGTTTCCCAAAAACATGTCCAATATCTGCGCACACCTGAGACTAGATGTCTCTAACTTTCTTACCTCCATGGAGGGTGGAGTGACTTCGCGCTGGAAGCAAAGTTCTCAGATAACAACATACTGGGCATTTCAACCCAGTACTCAGAGATGAGACTAATGGCAAAGTAACATATGCAAAAATGGGCTGTTGGTCTTGGCTCTTTTTGCTGCTTTGGAAGCCTCCAAACCCAGGTTCCATTCCCTTGAACTGCAAAACTCCACTCTTAAAAAAGAGATGGGCCTGCAGGAAACTGAGATGTGTAGAAAAGAGCAATAGCTGGATGAACAACTCCGAGCTCTGTGTAGTAAGAACAAGACTCTTTTACACTGTGCTATACAAGATAGCGAACAAGAGTTGTGTATGTTGAGAGAGGACTGTAACAGGTTGAAGTAGGACAGGAGGCAGATATTGCAAATGAATGATTTGTTGAGTGAAACAAATGAAACACTACAAGATGAGAATGAGGAATTGCAAGAGGATCTGAAAAGGGTAAGAGGTGAATTGGACAGGGAGCATAGTGAAATTGCAAAATAAGTACTGCATGTACAGTATTACAGAAAGAGATTGCAAAAGGTGTTAGTAAGAACAATCAAAAGTCAGTCACAAAGTGTGTAGAGTAAATATGGTGAAATTGCATCATCAGTGAGAGGTGTTGGCTGGTCACATCAAAGTGATGGGTGGAGCTTACTACACCCCCATCAACATTGTGTCATCAGGCAATGATGACTCAGCTGATGAAACCACCCAAGATGGCAATACCCAGCCATATCATCAAAATGGTGCTCTCAACCCCCTCCATCCACTAGATGGTGGCACCTTACATCATATCCGATATGGTGACTGTCATGTGTGATGCCAAGATGGTGACCCCCATGATACATGGGGAGGCTGAATGTACCCACCTCTGATTGCCATCCTGAAAAAGGAAAACAAATTGGAAATTAATCAATTGATCAACGTGACCCTGAATAGGACCCAGTTGACTGAGGAGCAAAAATAAATCTTTCAAGAAAACATGGGACAGATGTTGAAAGATGCTGCTACTCAGGAGGCCATGTTCCACTCTATGGTAGACACTGCAATGAAAGTCACCATCTGTGGTGAATGATCCAATCCCTTCCCCGACCTGCATCCAGCAGTACCTACTAATCTCCTCCAGACAGCCCAGTCTATTCAGCAGATCGCAAACAGTATAGGCAGCAAGGGCCCTTGTGACAATCTCAGTTGTAATTTGGAAAAAGTTAATTCCAAATGTGAACTGCTTAGTCTCCCAGCAGATTACCAAGTACAAGTCCTTTGATAAACTATCAACCCAGGCCTCTGGGTGAAACTCCCAGAGGAAGTCCACCAAGAGGCAGATGAGACTTTTGATGATGTTGCTGCTGCACTCTTCACCTCTCACTCCCCAGGAGTGGTTGGAGTCATGCTGGCCTACCCTGTCAAGCAGTACGCCAAGGAAAGTCCAGTATCATACCATCAGCAGTTATGGTTTGCCTATTACACTGGCAAGGCACTCTCACAAGAGGAAGGAAATAGGGACCTAATTAAGTACAAATCTTTGTTTATCCAGAACATGCTTCTGGCAGTACTGGATAAGGTCAAACCTGCGGTTTTTCCCCAGACCAACAAGTTCACCAACATCCTCAGGAGAATGGAATGAGTTGACCAAGTCTACATCCATGATCTCAATTCCAGTCAGAATATCAAGGTGGCCACGGTACAACCTGCCAGCGAGTCCACAAAGCACTATACCATGGAAGGCAAGACCCTGGATGGCAAGGCCCCAGCCTCAAATGACAAACACCTCTATCAAGGAGGGGCGCAATGCAATAAGAACAAGAACAAAAGGAACTCAAATAATTTTAACAACCATAACCCCAATAATGATCAGGGTGATAGAAATCGAATAGGCCCTTCTTAAACCCAGATTATGGAGGATAACAAAAACCTCTGAAGGCTACTTGAGGAAAGTCCAATCTGTGGCTGAGTCCATCCCAAAACAGGCCATAACAGTGCTCAAACCTATGGCCTTGCCTTCATAGGTCAGGGAGACACTGCAATCTCCTCTGATCAGGCTGCAGCAGGCCCAAACCCTGATCCATTGTCCATTGCAGCTACAACTACCCAATAACACTTGTATTCCATGCAGGACCTGGAAGATGCCCAGCAAGACCCGGACAGTCTTCAGTTCCAAGAACCACCAGAAAGCAGAGGTGATACTGACAGTACTGAATGACTATTACAAGCCCCAGTCCGTATTGTCATCAGTCTCACCATTGATATAAATGGACAACCTTGCACCAATGCCATGGTCGGGGGTCACCAGTTCACTGCACTCTTTGATACAGGTGCAGCCATGTCTGTGCTACATGATGAGGACCCAACCTCATCATCTTGGTTCAGTGGATAGAGGACCAATGCCCAGGATGTGGATGGGACCACACTCCAAACCTACCATTCCATTGTACTTCCAGTGGTATTGGGGACCCTTACCACTGATTTCACCTTTGACCTCATGATGTTATGTCACCACCCTAGCATCCTAGGAATTGACTTCCTAGCACTGCACAGTTGTGTAGTAGATTTGGCCAACAGGCTGTTGATCCAAATCAAAGGCAGTCATGATCCCAGACTCTCACGTTGTGGCTGCCATTTCAGTCAACAATCAGGAATGTGACATCATAGCTCTAGTCCAATTCCATGAGTTCTTTTAACATCTTTTGCCCCTTCTGCATCTTTTGACCCTTTTGCAGATACACACTGATGTTTTTGCTAAACATAAACATGACTGTGGGAAAATGCAAACCAGCATTGAAGTCCCAGGCCCTGACCCACTCAGACAAAGACAGTATGTTTTTGCTGCAGAAGCACTTCTATCATTCAGAGAAAACATCTAATCATTTCTCCATCAGGGAGTGTTTGGGCCACGTGTTTCCACCCAAAACTCACCTATATGACCTGTAAAGAAGCCCAACAAGTCCTGAAGACTCACAATGATTATAGAAGACTTAAACAAGTCACTCTAAGCTGCTCACCCACAGTAGCCTAAGCACCTGATGTGCTAAAACTACTAACACCAGATCGGATTTTGCTTAGTGCCCTTGACATCTCCAATGGCTTTTGGTCATTTCCACTGGCCCATGAAAGTCAATACAAGTTTGCTTTCATCTCTAAGGGTCACCAGTACATGTGGACATGTCTCCCACAGGGCTTTCACAACAGACCATACCACTTCCATCATCACATGATGGATGCACAACAGGATTTCTCTACCGCACAGTGCCTTCTGCACTACATGGATGACTTACTTTTAGCCATCACAACCAAAGAGGAACACTTTGCCCTCATGAATTAACTTCTGATCCTTTTACAGAGGGCAGGCCTCAAGTGCAATCCAGCCAAAGCACTACTCTGCAAAAAGGAAGTTATGTTCCTCAGTAAACGCATTACCGAGAAAGGTAGAAGCCCAGCCTGGAACAAAATCCAGGGCTTACAGGATCTGCCACTACCTACCAGTGTGGCAACACTCAGATGTTTCCTGGAGATTGCAAATTATTCCAGGGATTTCATCTGTGACTTTGCACAAAAGGCCTCCCCTCTGTTAGAGCTTCTCAACAAAGATGTCCCATGGACATGGGGTCCACTCCACAACAAGGCAGAGGCACAACTGAAAAAAATAGTTGGCCTCTGCCCTGCATTTGTCAACCCAAACCAGGCACTTCCTTTCCATCTGGAAACCGTTACCTCTGACATTGTCATATCAGCAGTGCTGGCTCAAAAGGTAAATAGAATTATCAGGCCCATTGCCTATGCCTTTCAGATGTTCTCACCAGTAGAACTGAAATACAATCTTTGTGAAATAAGCCTCTTGGCTACCTACTGGACTGTGAAACATTTCCTGTACATCATAGGGTACTCACCCATTGTGTTAAAACACAAATCATACACCCACCCATTTTTTGCTTTCAGATAGAGTGAAGGATGGTTCAGTCTCCAACACCAGACTAACACATTAGTCTCTTCTCTTACAGGATCATGATATTGAGGCATACACTGCCAAAATGCCTTCAGTTCTGGCCCATGGTCTTCTGTGTAAAGGAGTACCACTTGATTGCAGTCTTCAGCCTCCTGATTTGCCTGATCCAGGCCCTTTTCATCCAGCCACCCCACAATTGCTGGAGGATCCTTCTCTGTGTCATATCTTTACTGATGGCTCAGCATTATATTAAAAGGGGGAACAAGCTGCTGTACTATGAGTGCTGATCCAGTACCCCAATGGTAATATTGTGCATGCTTCCAAATGCTGCAGTGCGGCATCTTCCCAATATGCAGAATTCTCAGCTGTGGCCTGTTCTCTTAAACTTGTACAACAAGGTACTGCAGATACCACCATTTTTATAGACTCTAACTGGGTCTGTTGCTCTTTGACAGAGTTTTTACCTTTCTGGCAGAGAAACTCCTTCTTCTCTTCTGATGGCAACCCTGTCAACTACAAAAATCTCTTTGTATATATTGACACTCTGATCCAACAGTTTCAGTACAAACTGTACATCCACAAAATGAAGACACACTCAAAATCAAAACCCTTCTATGCCTTCAATGATCGAGCAGACACCCTTGCCAAGGATGGTGCTCAAGGGTCCAATACTTGGAGCATGGAACACTCTGCTGCCTTGGCTGCAGTACACATTGCAGGCACAAAGAAGAAACCCAAACCATTTGCGCCATTGGATTTATCCACAGCACAAAAAGCTGATCCACAACTCATAGAAGCATTCAAAGACATAGACAAAGGTATTGAACAGGCACTACTGACCAACAACCACTACAAGAGACATGCAGAACAACTGCATCTGTCAGATGACAACAAACTGGTATGGTACCAGTCTGATGACCTAAGTCACAGGTCGTGGGTGGTCCCTACATCACTGCAACCTGAGTTTATTCATCAGGTACAGTACATGACACCCCAACTGGAGGACACCAGGTGATGGAAAACACAGTCAAGATACTGAAAGTTGTGGGTTGGTGTCCTGGTATGACCCAAGATGTTAAACACTACATTGCCAACTGTCTAGTCTGTGCCCAAAATAACCCCACCCCAAACAAAAATAATGCTAAATTACTTTTCCAAAGACAATCTGGCCCTTGGCATGCAATCCAATTTATTTTATTGGACTATTAACTAATATCAGCAGAAACAGCAAATATGCTCTGGTAATCATTGTTCTTTTCTCAAAATGGGTTGAGGCTTTTCCCATCTATAAATGCACAGCAAAGGCAACCACAAAAATCCTGTAAAACAATTGTTTTCCAGGTGAGGTCTACTGCTTAAGGTAGACTCTGACAAATGAACTAGCTTTACAGGTGAGTTCATGCAAGAAACCCTCAAACTTCCAAGGGTACACCAGAGATTTCACATTCCTTACCACCCTCAATCCTCAGGTCAAGTAGAGACAGCCAACAGATGGATAACATCTATGTTATCCAAATTCATCAAGAACAATCCCAAGGATTAAGATCCCTTTTTGCCTTTACTCCTTATGGTAATTTGGGCTACTCCTTCAGTCACTACCCAATATACCCCCTTTGAGGCGATGACTGGTAGAAACATGAGATTACCAGAGCACCTGTTGATTGACCTGAACACATCCACTGCAGACTGAATGTCTGTTGACACCTATGACACCAATCATAGGCATAAACATCATTCAAACCCACTTGTACGCAGCACACCACATGAGCAAAGCCCAACAACAGTCCAAGATCCACTTTGACAAGCATGCAAAAGAGGTGGATTGGCAGATTGGAGACCAGGTAATGGTACTCATAACTTCACACCCATCACACCCCTTTGTCAACAGATGGGATGGTCCTTATCCGATTATCAATAAATTGAGCCCAGCAGTCTATCAAGTTAGACTCCTGCAACAGAACAAACTTACTGACAAGTGGTTACATGCTAACCAACTCAAATTGTATAAAGAAGATTAATTACCTTTCCTAACCCCATTGAGTGGAATAGTACCTACTGCCTTTTTTCTTTCTTCCTTACAGGTACACTTGTATACTTGGATATCTTGCTCCTATTCCTCATCACAGGAATACCTCCCTTTCTCCATTCCATGGATATCAGCAAATTAACTGATACCAACCAATGTCTTAGGTGGTGCCTTCCACTTCTCCAACCAGCAGAAGAATGTTACTTAACCCCACACAACAAACCTGCCACAATCCCCGAAGGAGTCTGTATAGATGTTCACAACAAATTGGTTACTGTTCTGCAAGGCACAGATGCCTACCTGAATGCCATGGTTGTGGCACTGATAATATCACTTCAAATTGAATGGCAAAATAATGCTAATGGTCAACAAATCCCAGTTGCCAGACTCTCCAAAGGCACTTTCCAAGGTTGGCCCAACACTAGAATTGCACCAAATGGAACTCTGTCTATCTGACAGGCTAACTTCAGACATACAGGTTTTTACAACCTTGCTGCTCATATTAATCCAACCTTCTGTGATACACTTTCAGACAATTCAGCATGTGATTATTGTGAAAAACACTAAATGGCTACCACCATGTTTCTCTCTGTAGTCCCTCTTACTGAAGATACACTCACAGAATGTTCAACCCAAGAGCCAGGAAAAGCTAGTGGTCTGTCTGCCATATCACTTACAGGCACATTTGTAAATAATGTGCAGTTCATGCACACTCCTGTTATTTTTAATCTTTTACACTGGAATATGGCAGAATTCAGCATGTGCTTAAACACCAACACTTCTAAGTTTGACAGTACCATGCTACTAGACATTCTTGCAGCATACCAGACATGTACTCAAGACCCAGTAGCAGGGTCACATACTATTGAACACGTAGGAGTATTTCAACCCAGACCAAACTCCACTCCTAACACTAAGGTTAAAAAATGCAGCAGGCATTCTATTGCTGATGTCACTGGTGCCACAGGCACCATCTCTGGTCTCTTCAGAATGGGCATGCCCATTTGGAATAGGGCAGATATTGCTGCAATTAAAAGTTATTTATCAAAATTTATAGATAGTATTGAAATGAATGTTGTCCCACCAATCCTACATGGTATTTATTTTATTTATTTGTATTTTGGATGACACCTTTGAGCAGAGGGCTCTTTTACAAAGGTTCCACATCAAGGCAATAAGGACAATAAGGTACAAAACGTAACATGATCATTACAATGGAACTTACAAAAAAAAAAGACAAATAAGGTTACAATAATAGCAGCCAAAGACATTGTCAAGGAATTGTGTTGCAAGTTAATTATAGAGTACAAGTTATAGGCAGCTCAGTGAAGCTTTGTTAGGAGTGGGTTAGTGGGAAAAGAGAAAGAAGAGTGGTGGTGAGAGGGTGGTATGGGAGACAGAGAGAGGGCGGAGGGGAGAAATGGGGAGTACATTGAGTTGGGTATGAGGTAGATGGGAAACAGCAAGGGAGGAGGAAAGGGGGGATGAAAAAGAAAAGGAGACAGATTCATCCTATACCCAGTAATAGGGGGTAGGAGAGGAGGAGGAGGAGCGGAGGCAGTTAGGAGGGATGCTTGAGGGTAGTATGCCTGGAGGGGATTATAAGAAGCAATCACAGAAGGCACTAGACACGAGGTGTTGATGCAGTTTACACTTAAAAGCACCAATCATGGCAATGTTGGAGATTTCTGTAAGTAGCAAGTTGAACCAGGTGGAGGCTGTGACAAGGTAAGAATGCTGAGCTTGAGAGGTCCAACAGCGAGGTATTGTAAAGGTTAGACTGTCCGATCTTCTAGTTAGGAGGCAGACATGCTGCAGGGTTAATATTGATTGGATTCCAGGGGGCACAAGACTCAGTGATGCCTTCTTAGCCAGGATGCAGGTCTGGTACTTTAGCCTGCCGGATAGCTGGAGCCAGTTAGCCTGCTCGTAAATGTCACTTGTGTGGTATAGATGGACTTAGTCAAGAAGAATGTGTTACTGTATACAACATGCATGATATAGCCAAATACTTTAATGACACCAAAAACAAGATTAATGAACTTGTCACCCAGAACAATAAGGAGGCAGACAAGCAACATATTTCCAGGAAACTTTTTTGTTCAGCCTATGGTTCTTATGTCATTACAACAATGAATAATCTCTTCTGGGATCTGGAATCAGGTCACATACCAGACCATGACAGATGATTAGCTGAATGGTACTGTCCTCACTATAAAACTCTTTCTTGAGTTACAAACTGCATGTCAATATCTGTTTCCATACCATTATCAACTGCTAGAAATCTAGGTTATGTCACACGACACCCTAATCATGGTCTCTGTTATACTGCTAAACAATGTAGTATTTCTCAGACTATGTTTGTAACCTTCACAGTCTCACTTCCAGGTTTTGATCCACAAACTGCCATTTTTGACAAACTGGCTAACATCCACTCTGTGGGACACCTCAATGATAGAATGTTCAGGGAGAGAATTGATCACCCACCTCTACTGGTCTTTCATCCAACCCTTGATGCTTGGTTGTGTCTCATACTGACTGTTGTACCAAAAAGGGTTGCCACTACCTTTGTCACTGTGACATCTTTGATGTCATCAAGCCTATATGTGGCTATTCACCAGAAAGTGTTGATTGGTCCTATGCTTTGGACTCTGCTCTGTCTGTCAATCGAACTTTTACTTTTAACCCTGACGTACCTGTATTCCCTGCATCTTCTTTGGAACCAGCGGGCAAGGCTGGTCAGCTCTATTCACCGTACAAGGAGGAAGTACATCACTTCACCACACAGATGTCGAATCAATCTTTCACCTGCCCTAACAGACTGCACAAATGGTGGATGCCACAAGTGAGAATGTCATACAATTCTGATGGTCAATACTGTGTTGTAACTAACCACAAAACTTTCACTTACAATATGTTTCTAGAACTTGTGACATAACTCAGCCTAACTTTTGTTTTGTTCCTCACCAAACAACTGTTATTGGTCATACTGTTATTACTCCTGTTCCCATCCGGGAAGCAGATATCATTGACACAGACCCAGAATACTTGCTTGCCTTATCTCAGTATTTACCTATTTTTAATGTTCATATAGACCCCCTTAACTTGGCATTTAGAACACTTCTAAAAAGGATTCCCACCTTATTTACATCAGCAACAGCATTTCTAAAGCTGGAGATTATTTTAATACTCTCATACATGATGGTGGTTTAAACACCACACTCTCCAACACCTGGACTGAACTCCAGTTTTAAGGTTTTGTGATTATACAAGTTTTTTCTGATTATTTTTCTGATACTTAATCTCTGCTGTCTAAGGCATATGCTCAAATCACACTGTGAACAACTTGAATTCCTTTACAAAGCTCGTGTGTCAGGTATATAACAATGCTGTCACCCACAACTTACCCATTAGATGTTGCCTTTTCAGTAAGGCAACAAGGTGGGGAATGTTAGGCTTGGTCCCCTCACCCATCTTGGGAAACCCACTGTACTCCATGGACAGCATGTACAATATTACCTAACTGCAGATCCAATGAGCTAGAAGCATTACTAACCTATAGGGCACAGGTACCTACCACATAAGAGTAAGTACTAGGGACAATAAGCTGATAATTATTACTGATCTATTGGAAATGTATAAGTATTTTTGCCAGGAATACATGCCTGTATTCTTTGTATTACATTGCTATGTGCTTCTGATATGTACAATGCCTTATTTTCTGTACAACACTGCCACAATGCAGATTTATGTAACACCACATTTTATCTTTTTACTCTGTATGAGTTCTTTGTTCTCAGTTTAGCTGACTTTGCACCAAATGTTTAACATTTAGGCACACTGTGGAGCCACCCAACCTTTGGCCAATAGGGCCAATTTTCTGTATTTAACATATTCAAGTAAGAACCATTGTTATGGTGATTATCATAGTATATAAGGTTATGTCCACCATTTTCTCCCTTAGACCATCTTCATGCCCTGAGGTATTGGAAAACTCTGTCTCTCAGTGTCTAACTTCTTGGTAAGAACCTGATTGGGATTAGTCTTATTTATGTAATAAACCTGTTTATTACACCTTATGCCTTTTGACTGTATTGTCTTCTGTTTACTAACAGCCACCAAAAACCTGAGAGGTGATTCATCTCGACATACCAGATGTACCAAAAGTCACATGGCACTAGCACCCACATCATAACATTTATGTTAATGGTATGTAAGAGCCAGTGCTATTTTGTGAAAATTAATTTTATCAATGCCTTCTTTCATTTTTTCAATTTGGAAAATTACAGAGGTGTCCCCCTGCTTGTGGGCCACCTGCAGGAAATTAATGGTGTTCTGGAGATCAGTCAACTAATGAGATCTTTCTCTCTGCTTCTATACAATATATTCTATGTCATGTCCTCTCATGGTCACTTTCAGATTGTTCCCATTAGGGCTTCTGAATGTCCTCACCCTGGTTAAACTGCAATATCACCACAATCTTTTCACAAAGGAGAGTACAGAATTCTTCTGAATGAAGGTGGAAAGCATTTAACCTCCACTGGGTCTTAGGGAGTTCTTTACCCAACCTCAAGGAGGGTCAACACAGGGGCATGATCTGAAAACAGGATAGGCCCTTTCCTGCAGTCTGTAGCATAATGCATGTGTTCTTGCTGTATGAAGCTGTAATCTCTTTAGGTAGAGACAGCACAGATATGCAAATAATAGGTATAGTCTCTGGTCTTAGGGTACAATTCCAACCACATGTCAAGTCATCTGTTAGTATGCAGAAAGGACAGACAAGCTTTATGATCCGCTATCTACCTAGACAGAGATGGGTTAAAAGTATCACATGTATAGGAATGTAATAAATTAAGTTCCTACCCAGAAGCAACACCCCATTCCTGTTCACCAATACAAGGTCCAAGAGCGTATGTATGTTAGGGGTACTGGAGCATGGGTGGGTGGATAAAGGCATGACAGATTGACTTCAATCTGGTGCAGCACCTGCTGCACAATAACCAAATGACATTCCCCATCCCATATGATTTTGACATCCTGAAATGGAGTCATGTGTGGTACTAAGATGCCACTCCTCTCCACCTTCCCTGAGGCATTTCAGAACTACACACAGCTTTATACCCAGACTTCCCTACCTTAGCATGTTCTGCTTTATCAAGATAGGTCTCTTACAAGTAGACCAAATCTGGTCTTTCCTATTTGATAAGAGACAATACCTTTGACCTCTTAATCCTTGCAGGGCCATGGACTGATATAGCAGTCCAAAATTCCTATACGTTCAAATTCTGTTGGCAGCCTAAAGGTTAACAGGGTTATTCAATCTGCAGACATTTAATGAGTAGCATAAAGTGTCCTTACACATTAGTAGTCACTGTAAAAAACCCAGTCCCCTCCCCTCAACCTCATTACCTCCATGTGTAGCCAGCATTGGTCAGGCATACAACATTTTATTGATGGAATCAGACATATGGTTAGCAACTGACTAGCAGAAGTGTCAGGATGGCACCCTCATGGGAACACTGGGCAAAACAAACACAGCAAACAAGCAAGAACATCAACCTGGTACTGTTCAGTAGCCAACTGGGCTACTCCTGTTCCAAACATGACAGAAATGGGCCTCCAACATAGGGGCTCAACTAGGGGCACTTTACCCACCTAGGAACAGATGGCTTGGGGTTGTCCCACCCTTAGTAAGGGGGGCCATGATAGTAAGAAGTTACTATCCAAAAAAGGAGTAAAGGAAGTGATGACAACTATAGGAGGGCTGTTCCCTCCCTTTCCCCTGGTAACAAATATTAGACACTGTTTGTCAGTGACCACCCTGTTGTGGGAGAATGATACATGTCAGAGCTCCCAGAGTACCACACTAAATGAATGATCATTACATACCCAAGATGGACTGATTCCCTTAGAGCATTTATTAAGGGACCCAGTGATATGACTCTGACCTCTCTCTCTCTCTCAGTAATATACTGATGAGAAGTCATGTACCTTGTGTGAAGTAATAAAATATATCAGGATGAATTGTAGCACCCAGCAGAGGGTGCAAGGTCCAAGGCATATAAGGAACTTGTGGCCCACTGATTTGAGCCCAGCAATTGGGAAGCAGTCATATGATAGAAGACCAGCAAAATAGCCTGTTTCCCCTGAATTATTATGAAAAAACATACATCAAATTTTCCAACGTTCAAGTCCAAGTTCAATATGAACTGAAGCATCCCTCCCTGATAGCACAGTAATCCAAATGTCCATGGCCCCCGAGCAGCACTCCAACCTCCTCTTCACCTACCCAAGATTCCAGGACCTCAAATCAGTCAGCCAGGCACCCCCACAAGAGAAAAAGAATAACAGATGGCAAAGCAGTAAAAGGCTGACCCACCTCAGGTCATGTAATCGCCTAGAAGATTTCCCCACACTGTCACTCAAATAGCCATATACTGTATCTCCACAGGAAGTGCTGTCAGTAGTTATACAGGATTTAGCCCTATGCCATAGTATAAGCCATTTTGTCGATCATTGGTAGTGAGCAACTTTCACCCATCCATCAATTGGACAAACTGGAGAAAGGAAGTCTCCTTCGCAGCCATCAAGATAATTTGTGCTATAGAAGGACCATCTTCCCAGTGGCCCATGAACCACTCAGACAATGCTCAGTTTCCATACAACAGCCAGAGGAAGCCTCACAAGGCAGGCTGTCAGAGCATGGCAACCAGGGCCACAATACAAATGTTCATAAGTAAGTAAGAAACATTTTTATTCATATTTGTCAGCACAAGAAAAAGAAATATGAACATAACTCTGTGGCAGAGGAGGAGGAGATGAGTGTTGAACCTGTGGTCCTCACAATGTTTGGGTTTACAAAAATGCATAATGAAACACAGAGAAAGTTAACAGGATCTATAGGTAACCTTTTTAGTAATGTCTTGAAAATCAGATTAGGTAGAATGGGTATATTAGATACATTCCGGCAGGAGAGTTCAATAGATGATAGTCAAGTGGACATATTATATAAGAATAATTATGTGGCAGATAGAATTCTAAAAGCCACTGACAAACTAGATAAACTTGGAATGCATGTAGTGAACATGTATGAGATACTGGGACATGAATAGTGGAAATAATAGGGGAAAAGTTACAGTTCTAATACAGGATCAGCAGGTTCAGGTGAATTTAGAACAATTCCACCAAGATCTAATTACAATGAGGAACAGATGCCAGGTGTTGGATGTGGAAAATTGACTGGGAAGTATATCTGAATCAATAAAATTGATGACATGTAATTTTTCAAACAGAACTGACTTCTCAATGGATATCATTGGGAATAAGGCCGTAGGGTCTACTTTTATGATATAGAATGTATTGGGATTTAAAACAAAAATACATAATAAGGTCTGGCAGCTGTTTGTTGAAACTTGTACTATCCTATGCTTACAAGAAGCCTGACATGATAGAATGGATGAGATTGATATTAATGGGTATGTGGCATTCCAGAGTCCCAGTCTAAAAACCTCTAATTTAGGCAGGAGGGCACGTGGGCTGATAACTTATTCTGAAGTAGGCATCTTTAGTGAAATGACTCAAATTAGCAATGATGAGTCCCACACTGCACTGAGACGCAAGACTGATAAAATCGAAATGATAATTGTATCTTGCTATGTTCTTCCCCTGAAATCTCATTAGTATAAGAAGGAGGTATTGAAACATCTAGAGAATTTAATATATAACGTTTAAATGGAGTACCCAGAAGATTATTTATTATTAGTTGAAGATTTTAGTGCCAGGGTAGGACCTTTCTATGGGCTTGCAGATAATATGATTATGCACTGGATTTACCCCAGTGCAGAACTAAACAAAAGGTTAACCATGGACCAAAAAATTAATAACAATTGTGTCCATCTAATTGATATATTAAAAAATAATGGGATCTTTCCACTGAATGGCAGCCTCAAAAGAGATAAAAATGGAAATGCTACATATCTATCAACAAAAGGTATCTCAATACTAGATCTGACTTGTTGGAGAGGCCCAATAGATTTCTGGAGTTCCTTACGAATACCAATAAGAGCTGATAGTGACCACCTCCCTCTCTTGCTTCATGCCATATTTCTAACTCATAGGTAGAATATTAGTAAGGTGTCTTCTCCCAAGGTTTTTGAAATTCGATATTAAAAAAAGACTAATGTGGACGAATAATTTAGAAGAACAAGTGAAAGGCTTATTGGACTCTTTTTTAAATAATGTAAATTTAGTTATAGATAATATAATTTCTAACAAGTTTTATACTATTTTTAACTGATTTGTTCAACACAATACAACCTAAATTATATAGAGAAGGATCTTTTAAAGGTAAAAAAGGCCACAAGGTAGGTTGGTATGATAAGGATTGTAAGGCAGTTAGAAGGAAACTTAGTCATATTAAAAGAAGGCATAGAAATAGTCCCACTATATGTGCAAAAGAAAATCTCAAAATAGTTAGGAAAGAATATAATAGTTTAATTAAATTTAAAAAAAAACAGTTTTATGAAAACCAGTGGAATTTAATGCTCTCAGTAATAGATAATAATGATAGTAAGGGTTGTCGGTTGCAAAAGGCTGCAAAGGACAACACAGAGAAATAGTAAACTATGTGGCACTGGGTAGAATATTTTTCAGGGATTATGATGGATAAAGCAGAAAAAAGAAACTGGTCATTATTAAATACAAGCATTATTTTCCCAAGATTTTCTTATAATACACAATCTGATGTCTTAGAAGCAATACTAAGTTTAAAAACTGATAAAGCTCCTGGACCAGACATGATAGTGGAAGGGATATACAAGTGCCTGGGCCCTGCTTAGGCTAATGTTTTAGCTACCTTTTTTTAACAATTGCATGATAGAAAATGTAATCCCACAGTCATGGAATGGTGCAATAATAGTTCCTATGTACAGGAAAGGGGACAAATGTAATCCAAAAAAAATTATAGAGCAATAAGTCTTTTGGATGTCAATAGGAGCATCTTTGCCAAAATATTATTAAGCAGATTACTAAAGGAGACAGAGACACTAAGTGGCCTGTCAGCATTGGAGGCTGGTTTTCTTAAACAATACACAACCAGAACAATTGTTTTGTGCTTCAAGGGACACTGTCAACCCCATTTGGCCTCAAGGTGTCCCTAGTTTAAAAAACTAATTTTATGATGTTTTTCATTTTAGAGAGACTGCTTATGTAGGTGATTGTTTGATTCAGACTCTTTGTTTTCCTTTTAAAAAGTAAAAATAAAACGGACAGTAAACCATACTGGTGTTACCACACCAAAACATGTTTGTTTACATTTCTAGATCAACTACAACTGCATCTTTCCTGGACTCAGGAACACCCCCAGTACTACCTAGTGACTCATTATGTAGTGGGACAAGGTGAGACTACTGTATCATGAATGGATGCACTGTTTGTGGGTGTTTCTAATGATCAGGAAGTATGCAGTAAGCTTAGGTAAACACTTTGGACAAAACAAGACTGTGTATAACTCTACATTCCTGTGCATTTCAATGCTAATAAGAAAGGAGGCAGAATAAACAACCAGCAACATCAATGAATTTTAGAGAAGGTAAGCAATCATAAAATGTGGGTTTTTACCTACAAATAATATTATGCAAAAAAGGTTGACAGTGTCCATTTAGGCACCTTTGTGAACAAATATCTCAAATTACATAAACAGAAATTATATGCAGCCTATGTAGACTTTACCATTGCATTTAACACTAGAAATCAAACCATGTTATGAGATACTATGGCAGAATGGTGTCTATCACCTTTTATAATATATGCAATTAGTTTATTGTATTCTAACACATGGGCACAAGTAAGACTAGACCTGGCAGGAAATCTTTCAGAAAAATTTCTGACAAATACAGGAGTAAGGCAGAGTTGCATTCTTGCTCCAACATTCTTTGCCATTTATATAAACAAATTATTATTGAGTTTAGAGGTGCTCAGTCACATTAGGTACACATTATTGCCCTGAGCTTGCATACGAAGATGATCTTGTCATTTTATCCTGTCTTCTTTTGTCCAACATAAAAAAATTAAATCTTCTACAATCCATTTCACAAGATAAATCCCTAAAGAGAAATATGAACAAATTAAAGGTAATGATTTTTTTTGAGCAAAGCTAATCAATTTAAATAGTTTATAAACTCTATGTAACTTCAAGAAATATATGATGTCTCTTATTTTGGACTCATATTTTCCAGGAATTTGACAAGGAAGACACAGTATAAAATGCTTTTAAAAAAGGTGTTGAATACAGTGGTGAGAGTAAGCAGATTTGACTTTAGATATGGGGGATTCATGATAAGACTGTTGGTAAGGGCAGCAGAAGCAAAATATAATGCACAAATTTGTATGGGTCAGAATTATGGGATCACAAATATGTTGGTTTATTAGAAAAACCTAGTCTGCGATTACTTAGGGCAGCTCCAGGATTCACAAGAACAATACCATCCACATTTGTTTGAGCTGAACTTGAGATATTCAGTCTAGTAGCACTAGTTGAATCATGCATAGTAAATTTTTGGATTAGAGTTAGCAGGTTTCCTAAGGATAGAATGGTTAGGAAGTGTCTGGATGAAAAGCATTATTGGCTGTTGAGTGGTTGTTGGAAATCTCCCTGGCCAGTAAAAGTTGAAAATGCATTAACTTCTATAAGGCTGAACCATCTTCTTACACTTACAAAGAGATAAATAGTAATTGCAAACCAGTATAAGAAGCATATTAAAGATCTACTTGTTATGAAATATAAAAAAACAGGATATAGAATGCATACAAAATTCGAAATTTGCAGTCTGGTGTAGTGTGAATAACCTAGAACATAAATTTAGATTGTATCTTGATATTTGATGGCTGTGCAAATCTGAGTTGTTGCAGATTCAGTAATGTCATTCCTCCAGTCTGTGCTGGAAAGTATGGTCTTCTGCTCATCTGCCTGCCAGGCTGGGGGAGTAAAGCTGAAATCCCCCTGATACACGGATAGGTGAAGGCCCTGCATATGGCCTGGCCACCCTCCCACCAGTGGACCCACCATCCAGGGGGCGGCGCCCACTCCAGTCTGTCACGTTGGACTCTAGGTAGAGCACCAGGGTGGGTGACCCTACCCTGGAGGACTCAGAGCCAGGGGGATCACTGGGCTGGAGAGGCTTGGCTCTGGTGGGTTTCAGACTGGGAGGTACAACCAGTCAAGGGGCAGTGGCTGGAGAGAGTTCCTTCGGGCAAATTGGGGTGCATAAAATAGAATTCAAAAAAAAAAAAGAGGCCATTCTGGAAGCTCACTGATGGCAGCCTATGTGACCCAGGACTCACAGAAGCTACAGGTAATAGAGACAGATGTCTGTTGTGATGGAGCAACCTCTACTTCTATCCAGGTGAACTTAGACAAAAGGCAACAATTTTGACAGGTTTTGTTCTCTTTCTAAATCTGATTCTAGGACAATTGATTTTTTTTTTACAGTTGTAGTATGAACAAAGCCTTTGTATCATTAGAATTGCCAGTAGGTTTTTTTTTTGTTTCCAAATTAAGTAAAAAAAACAAAAACTATTAATACCACTAGGCATGTTTCTGTTATGCAAGCATACAGTCAGTCACAGGTGCATAATACAAGACCACAGATTTTGACTAGTTTCTTTTGTGCACTTTTCTCTGTAACAGTCCATCACAAGTGCACACACAAAAAAAAACACATGTTTTTTTCTGCATGTTTCTACTAAGTGTCAAGAATTTAGAAGTAAATGAAATAGGCTGCTTTTTGTCAGACTTTTTTGTGATACTGTACATTTGGCAGCTTAACGGACTATTTTCTTCTTCTACAGAGCTTTTTCCCACAACTATGATATCTGGCAGCACCTTACTGACCAGTCCCATCAACAATTTATTTCTCACAGTCTTGCAGGTTACCCATGACAGTTATCCAGACTAGGACCACTATGTGGTGGGTGACCACTAGCCAGCTGTGTCAGTTGTGTGAGAGCCTCTGTGGGGGGGCTATTTTGCTCTGAAGTCCTAGTTTTCTCCCTGTGGTGAGGTATACAAGGATGATCAACTACAGTCAGCTTGTGGTAGGGGGGGATTAGCATACATGAATAAGAATGGGCAGGGCAGTGGCATCAGTAAGGTGCTGGTTGGGAAACATAAGTGTAGTATGGTTAACAAAAACTTACAAACTGTGTGACCCTGAGGAAATTTAGTCACTTAATGTGCCCTCTGATCCTGGGACAGACCTGAAACTAGCTTCACATTCATGTGCCTTTCCCAGCCAAAAATAGTAAACTAAATTTAAAAGGAGCAGACCATCACTGGATAGACAGATGGGCTGGTTTCTGTTTGTCCTTCTTCTGCTGATAATATTCTAAATTGTTTTTGTATTTCTGACACAGGGCAGAGAAGGTGATTGCAATTTGCCATTAACTAAAGTATGTTGCTCTGATTTGAGTTCACTCTTTTTTTTGCAATAAAGTAAACTTTATAAATTGCATACAATTACATACACAAAAATCTCAACCAGTTCAGATCATAAACACAAAGCATTCTAAAAAAGAACAGACATCCAACAGAAACAAAACAAAAAGAATAAAAGCTAACAACAGAAACTAACCCCCACCACCCAATTCTCATGTCAGACAGTTGTCAAAGTAAAAGAGGAATAGATATTCCCCCCAATACCTCCCATCCCACCTAAAAACTCATCCCCCACCCCCTCCCCCCAAGAAGGGAAGCAAAGCTTTATATAATGCTCCGGAGAGGCATAATGTAACCGTCTTGAAACTGTGAACCAATAAATGGCAATAGCTATCTAATGGGTAGCTTCACTGACTGTTTAGGGGTAAAAGAAAAAAAAATCCTCACCCGCTACAAATCACCTCCATGCTAAAAAGCTTGAAAGAGATTCCCAGAAGGTATGGAACTGCATGATGTTATGGTATTGTATCACAATAGCTCTTTCTGCATTTAGTGCTGTAAGCATTTCTTGTAGCCATTCCTTCTGAGATGGAAAAGAATCCTCAATCCAATGTCTAAGTAGAAGGAGTTTGGCAACTGCTGAAATGAGAGCCATATAAGCTCAATGATTACAGGTTTTGATAGCTGAGTAATTACCAATTACACAAATTGATAAAGAAATATAGTCCATTCAACCAAAAAAAGGGGAGAACAAGTTGTTTAATATTATTCCAAAAAGAGGCCACCTCCGGACATGTCCAAATCATATGTATGAGTGACCCATCTTTCTGAGAGTATTTCTGGCAGGTGGCTTCGGAATGAAGGTCTGAACAATAAAGTCTGAGTGGCATGTAATATAAATTATGCAAAATATTAAACTGAATCAAATGCAGCCTATCCTGCTTTATATATTTATATATGCCTTACCATATTGATTGCCACTCAGCTGTATCATAAGACAGATCCACTGCCAACTGCCAGTGGTATGCAACTGGAGAACATGAGGACCAAAGCCTAGTTCCCAGTTCTCTGTATAGCCTGGAAATCAGCCTATCTTTAGACACCAAAGATGCCAATGTAGAAAACATCTGAAGACCTCTTCTGACCATGGGGATGTTCCTAAAAATGAGTAAAGACAATGTTTCAGTTGAGCATAATTAAAGACTGAAAAAGCAGAGAGGTGAAAAAATTCTCTAAATTGTGACAAGGTAGGAAGAACCCTCTATTGACAAAAACTGAAAGAGATGACACCTTAAGCCTTCCAGTTCATGGCTTAAGTACTTTCTGACCAATCAAAATGTTTAAATTGCGATTTGAGTTCTCACTATTTTGGATTCCTGATCTCTCTGTCTCTCTCTCTCTTCTCTCTCTTCTCTCTCTTCTCTCCCTCCTCTCTCTCCTCCCTCTCTCTCCCTTTCTCTGAATCTTTAGTTCTCTCTCTAGGATTCTAGATTTCTCTCCTGGTCCCCCTGCAGTGTATTGTTTGTATTTGGTTCTCTTTCCATATGCAACAGTTTTACAATTTGCCTTCTTGAAGATGTTGGGCTACCGTATCAGTTCTGATCTGGGCCAGAACTACACAGCAACAAGATCTGCCATCGCCCATGTGATCTGTACCTGCAAGAATAAGAGACAGAAGAACAAGCATGTTTAAGAGGCTGAGAGGCAAATTTGACAGTAAAACTAACCTTTTCCCCATCTGTAGCTCCACTCCCCTTATTTTAAAAAAATTGCCTTGAATACTTACCTTTGCTGTTAGGATACAGTGTATGTTAAGCCTTTCTAATTATGGGAGCACCCCCCCCAAAAAAAAAATATTAATAATACTTATCTTTGCTGGTAGGACATAATGTGGTATTTGAAGATAATCACCGGATACTGCCTGGGCATCTGTGGGATAGCAGCTGCAGCACACCAGTGATGATCCATTATTAAGACTCATCTCGTCATTGATTACTTCAATGGTGGTGGATTGGAAGGTGCATCAAATGCAGATGAAATTGTGGGTAATAGCAATCTATGTGTAAAAGCAGGATTCAAGCTGCTCCACTTCTGAAAAATACTGCCATGACGAATACCAAGACCTGGTTGCCACTAGAGTTTTCAGAATCATTGTTTTATCTTCTTCTGTCCAGCCCCTGAACCCTGCCTTTGGTTTAACATGCTATTTAACATTGGGAGATACATGTTCAACTATTTTGCAGTATATGTAATCACCTATGTGATCTGTGCCTGTAAGAATATGATACAGAAGAACAGAGAGGCTGACATGCAAGTTGTACTGTTGAAGTAAACCTTTTTCCTTTTGTACCGCCATTCTCCCCAGTAAAAAAAAAATCTCCTTGAATACTTACCTTTGCTGTGGAACACAATTTGTGTTCATCCTTTCCCATCTACAGCAGCCCTCCACCCCCCCCCAAAATAACCACAAATGTTAATTAATAATACTTAACTATGCTGGTAGGACCAATGTGATATTCAAAGCTCATCACCGGATTGTTTGTAGGCATTGTAGGATAGCAGCTGCAGTAGCACAGTAGTGATGGTCCAGTAATAGGACTCATCTCATCATCAGTCATATCAGTGGTGGTGGCTAGGATTTGGACTCACGTGTACAACAAATGCAGTCTAATCATAAGAAATAGCAATTTCTGTGTAGCAGAAGGATTCAAGCTACTCCACTTCTGAATGAGATCTGGTGAGAGCCAATATGACTGCAAAATGTTGGTACTAATGCAGCCAAAAAAAGAAATAGAAATCTCTGTGTAGCAGAAGGATTCAAGCTACTCCACTTCTGAATGAGATCTGTTGAGAGCCAATATGACTGCAAAATGATGGTACTGATGCAGCTAAAAAAAAGTGAGAGGCTGCTTCACCCCACCTCAGGAACCCATAGGTGAAAGTTTTCAAGTCCACACCAAAATGTGATTCCACACCACCAAAATGTCATTTCATGTCACAGGCATGCAAACACATTTTGGCCAGGATATGAAAATTGACCGCTGTCACACTCATAAAGTGGTGTGGATAAATTGCTATGTTGAAAATTTAGGGCCAAAATATTGAAAATGACCAAAGTTATGAGGGAGCACAGAAAATGTTCAACTTGCACTCATAACTTTATCATTTTTACATATTTCGACCCCTAAATATTCAACATAGTCTTCTTATGATCCCACCTCATGAACAAGGTGGCACAAATGTTCAAATCCCACCTGAAAGGTAATTTTGCAACAAGTGCACAAAATCACATTTAGGGCCTGATTTGCATAATTCCACCACCACTGGTCATTTGGTGGGGTCCCAAAAAGACCATGTTGAAAACTTGGGGACATAATATGAAAAGTTCAAAACCCCGTTGAAATACATTGAACCACACTTACCTTAGTTTCTCATATTGCAATCGGCAGTTCCAGCAGCAAGATTTGTCTTTGATCTGACAATGGATCTTTGCCATAAGGTATGTTCAGGTTAGTGAGGGTGTGTAGGTGTGTGTGTGTGTGTGTGTGTGTGTGTGTGTGTGTGGTGGGTGCTGAGTGGGAGGTCGGGGTGAGGGAGTGGGCTTGACAAGTGACTGTTTTCTTTTTTGAAGATTTAAAAAAAATGAGGTACATTTTTCTTTATTTCAGAGCAGGATGATGGTCAGATGGTGGGGGTGCCACTAGACACTAGGGAAACATCAGCACATTATGTGGACAATGACTGAAGGGAGAAGGAGTCACTAGACACCAAGGACTCTGTATTAGATAGTGGGGACAGTGATCAGAGGGTGGGATGCCACTAGATGACAGGGAAACAGCACTAGATAGTGGGAACAATGATTGGAAGGTGAGGGTTGCCACTAGACACCAGGAAAACAGGAATATATTATGGGGACAGTGAGCAGAGGGTGGGGGCCCCACTAGACACCAATGAAATAGGCATATATTACAGGTGCAGTGATCAGAGGGTGGGAGGGTGGCACTGAACACCAATGAAATAGTACTAGATAGCAGGGATGGTGATTGGAGGGAGGGTGAGGGTGCCAGTAGACACCAGGGAAACATTATATTATATATATACACATACATACACAGTAGTAGCCACAGACATGGTCAGATATTTCTAGATATCTCATGAAATGTCTTAAGAGTTTCTGTCTGCTGCCCCTACTGTGGAAATGCAGAAAGCAGGAGATTTCTCTAGAAATATTGCAGAAATTTCAGGAAATAGCAGACTATGTTTTTGGCTGTGACTATATTAGACCCCGGAGCAGTCATCAGCAGTTGAAATAGTCAGTTGCAATTCAATGCAGTTGCAGTCAGTTGCAATTGCATTGGATTGCAGTCTTAAAACAGTGGAGCTGAAATCCACTACAGTTGATGATTCCATGACCCATCCAGGTTAGTTTTTGTGGTGCACTGCAGTGTGTTTTCTTTTTTTTTTCTTTCCTGGGGGAGGAGGAGGGCTGTGAATATTTAATGGTCCTCAACCGCTGGCACCGAGCCTTATAGCCAAAAAAATGCACCCCTGGCTCCAGGACACGAAGCACCCACCTATTAGGAGAGATTGAAGGAGGATCCAGGAGCTTGAGAGTGTCTGTGACTGACTGCATGGGGTGGCAGGGAGAGCGTGCAGAGGTAGGACGTAGGAGAGGAGACTGTCAGGAGAAGAGGCATCCATCTGTGTTGGTGTGTGGACAATGGAGGAAGCAGTGTTTTTCTGCAGGGTTAAAGTCTGGCTGTTCGGCCTTTAATTTAAAAAAAAGTTAACTCTGCCCGCTGTCCTGATGTGTCCAGTGACTGGAGAGAGACAAGTGTGTGGCTGTGCAGGTCCCAGTCAGTCCTCCAGCAAAGCCAGGCAGCAGTCATGTGAGAGCAGCATGTCAGTGGTCTGGTCGTGGTTGGGACCAGCCTGTGACCCCGTTGGCCAGGTCCACTGGATGACTCTCACTCAGTCTCAGTAAGGGCTTCAGAGTCGGTGAGAAGGAGAAGTGCTAGGTGCACTAGTTCCACTGTGTGGAGTACCAGAGTGGGGACGTGGATCTGGGTTGGGGACTGACTGTGTGGGTTGGGAGGAGGGAGCACACAGCTCCAAAAAAACACTGGCACCACCCCTGAATAGAGCAGCAGCAGCAGCCTGAGCCATGGAGCCATCAGACGATGACTGAATCATCACACAACACCTGACCGAACTGGCAACAGGCTGCTACAGTGAGTAAGGTACTGTATGGGATGTGTATGTAAGGACCTTCAGGGCTGGGCAGTGGGCAGTAGGAAGGAAGAGGATGGTCTCTCACAGACTACTCAGTCTGTCTGTGTGTCTGCTGTGTGCTGGTCTGGCTTGTCTGGTTGGTTGAGGGCTTGGGAGCTGTGGGGTCCAGGGGGCTGAACTTGAAAAGCCAAGGTGATTGATCATCATTGATCTACTGCTGGTGGCCCAGCTGGGTTCTCTCTGACTGTAGTGGCATTGTGAGTAAGTTAGACTCCCCATGAGGTCATGGAGTAGGCCAGGCACAGGTGGTCAGTTGATGAGTTCCCGGACCCATAGGAGGCCGGAGCATGGAGCATGGTCGGTCAGGTCCAATGGACAAAATGTTTGTTGTTTGCCACTGTAGGAATTGGATAGACTAAATATTAAAGTCCGCATGGCAAGATGAATAAAACTTTAAAAAACACATTAGTGTACATGCTGAAAGCCAAAACAAATTCAGAAACTGTCAGAAAATGCTTTTTTAATATGCATGAACTTTTTTATTAGCTTTAGATTTAAACTATGGATATATCTCAGTTATGGTATACCATACAGGAGGTATTTCTAGGGGTCCTCCCTTAAACTGTTTTCAGACTCACAGATTATGCTAGTAAACTAACATATATTGATGGTTGGCTCTGTTTGCAAAAAGGTACCGTCTAGCTTCTGTGGGATGTTTATGAGGCTCTACCTATACTGTATTTTAGACTCATAGTTCTTTCTCTAAGTAACGAGTATTAACTGCTGCTTATTTTTCTATACTGTTTATTGTTTTACTGCCTGCTTCAACTTGTTACTTTTAGGGACTTAATATATTTTGTTGTTGTTTTGACTGGTTATTGTGCTTTAGTGGGTCCCTACTGTGTGTAGATTTGTTTCACAGCACTTTGTATTTGCATTTTAAAGAGCAGCCAGCTTCTTAGCTGCTGCTGATTAGTTGCTGCTCCCTCCAACATACGCAATACCTCACCTGCCCCAGAGTTGAGGGACATAAATAATTCCTTTTGTTTCTACCCATTTATGAAGTTATAATGCTACTAAATCCCAAATGCTAAAAACAGAGCTGCTTCCCTTCCTGACCTCAATCCATCAACATGCCCCCACGTAGGCACATGCAGCCTCATTTTGTCATGTTATCTCCATCTCTGCAAAGACATAGACAGGGTGGAGGCTGTCCAGAGGACAGCAACCAAAATGATGCAGGGTCTGCACCAGAGGACACATAAAGAAAGACTAAAGGAGCTTAAGATGTATAGCCTCAAGGAAAGGAGGGAGAGGGGAGACATGATAGAAACTTTCAAATACCTCAAGGGAATCAACAAAGTCCAAGATGGTAGCATCTTTCAGAAAAAGAGATGTGCAAGAACAAGGGGCACAATTTGAAGATGGAGGGGGGCGGCTCAGAGGTAATGTGAGGAAGTATTTCTTCACAGAGAGGGTTGTAGATGCATGGAACAGCCTTCTTGATGCGGTCATAGAGTCAAAAACAGTGTGGGAATTAAAGAATGCATGGGACAGACATAAGGCAATTCTAGTGGGGGGTAGGAGGAAGTAGGCTGTTGGCTAACTAGGATCTGCAGCTTATCCATTAGTTAGGGAAATGGGCAGACTAGGTGGGCCAAGCAGTCCTCATCTGTCATCAGATTATATGTCTCTATGTCAGAAGAAGAAGGCTGTGTGTGTGTGCCCCATTGATTTCAAAGGGGGGGGGGACTTTTCCATAAATTTTATTAACTTTTTTAGTCACAATTTTAATTCAAAAAAGATACAAAGTTAAAAAAGTATGACAAACTACTTCATAATAAAATTCAGCAATGGTGAAAGTTGAAAAAATTGGTTGGATTTTCTTCAGTTAGTTGAAGTCCGAATTTTAAAACTAGTTGAAAAAATCTGTCATAATGTGTGGCAAGTCAGTGATAATTGGTTTTCAACTGACTCGAGGGTCTAGACTATATATATATATATATATATATATTCATTACAAAAACTCCATTAATGCATCAGTTAGCATAAAGCAATAAAAGTCAGGAAATTTGATGTTAGGGTTACAACCCTACCACCCACCCCTCCCTCCCCTCCACCCTTCACACACACCAACAGGCATTGGGTGTGCCTTGGGGTCATCAGCCATAACTCTCACCCTTTTCCATGTGTTAATGAGCTGATATGCAACAGTATAGGAGAATGGGGTGCGATTTAGGCCCAGTAACCCCAAGGCACACCATGACACCTGTTGGTGTGTGGAGGGTGGGAGAGTGGAGGTGGGGTGGTAGGACTGTAACCCTAACATCAAATTTCCTGACTTTTGTCACTGTAATAAAAATCCTAACTTATGCAGTAACAGAGTTTTTTGCAATTAATTTCCTTTCTTCTTGAGAAAGTATAATAGTATCCTTATTTTACTGTGGGAGCGTAGGTTCTTCAGACCCTGCATTCCACTCCCACCAAAGATGAGCATATGTATGTAGATGTAGAAGTGCAGGGCCCAGATGTCCCTGTGCTTCTATGTGTCAAACAACAGTGACCAAATTGTCATCATAGACATCTTATTACTCAACCTCATGTATCCCAGTATATAGAAATTGTGAAAGGCAAGGCAAAACGTTATTATGCATAACTGCAACACTATTCTGCACCACAGGTGCTAAAACAGATTTTGGACAGCATGTGGAAAATGACAGCTGTACTGTTCATGAGGTGGTGTGAAAAATGGCTATGTTGAGAATTTTGTGGCAAAATATTAAAAAGCTCCAAAGTTATGTGCATGCATTGAAAACATTCAATGGACACACATAACGCAGGTACTGTTCAGAATTCTTTTTACCAAATTTTCAACATGGTGTTTTTTGGACCCATCTCATGAACAATGGCACTGTAATTTTGCTAATTGGTCTTGAAAAGTGATTTTGCACAGCAACCATTCCATTCTGCACTGCAGATACGAAAACACCTTTCAGGCAAGATGTGAGATGTGACAGCTATACTGTTCATGAGGTGGTGTGACAAAATTAGTATTTTGAAAATCTGGAGTCAAAATATTGTAAATTAACAAAGTTATGTACCTGTGTAGAAACTGCACAACAAATTGTCATAACATGGCCCTTTTCTGGAATTTTTTCACAAAATTTTCAACATAGGCTTTTTGGGACCCATCTCATGAACACTGGCACTGTCATTTTGTTAATCAGTCCTGAATGGTGATTCCACACAGTGACCATGAAATCAACTTTCAGGACTGAGTAATGAAATGACAGTGTCAGTGTTCATGAGGCAGGGTCCCAAAAGGGCCATGTTGAAAATTTGGTGAAAAAATATTAGAAAATGCCTGAGATATCAACATGAATTCAAAACACCATTGTTTCCCATTATACGGCTCTTACCTTGATTCTTCAGTTTGAAGAGTGCTGATGTGTCCTGGTCCACAGAAGATGACAGTCACCAACCTCCAATGGTAACTATAGGGCAAGAGGGTGTGTGGGGTGGTGGGTTGCTCAGTGGGAGGATCAGAATGGGGAAGGGGATGAGAAAATGATGAGGGACCGTTTTCTTTTTTACAGGATTTAAAAATTAAAAAAAAGACTTGGGGGGGACTGTTTTCTTTTTTGCAGGTATGCAATTATTTAAAAAAACATTTTGTGACACTGGTGGTGGGCTCCCCAGTGCTGCTCAGTTTTGGTAGTGGTGAGGGGTAAAATATTTATTTATTTAGTTTTTGTTGACCAGGTAAGTGAGCTTGACAAATTCTGCCTATTTTCAGGCATGACCTGGGGGGAAGGGGGTACAGATGAATGCCAACTGACTCTGAACCAGATTAAGCTGTTGGTGATATTTTTAGTAAATGAGGGACATTTGGCCAGGGCACCGAGGAAATTCCCCTACTCACCTGTGGAAGAACCTAACATCCTGATTTCTAGCCAAGATGGAGGATGGCAAGATGGCTGACCAAGGAGTTGGGAGTTCAGGAGCAGGTGAAGGAGCACAGAAATTTTCCTCTCTGGATTTCGAGGGACAACAGCATCAGACAACTGGATTTCTTGTACAGAAAAGCAGTGAAGAACATTATTTTGGAAGGTAAGGATTTTTCACAATCTGACATCCTCACACAAGGTACTGAGCAAGTTAACCCAAAAATTATTGCTTTTCAAGAACAAACTTCTGCATCTATGAAACAAAAATGTCTTTCTGAAGAAACTTTAAGAGCCACAAACAGCCAACAGGACATTGTCTCAGAACACAAGGCACTGGAAATTAAACAAAGGAGAGAGAGGAGAAACTCTTGTCATTACTAAAAGCAGAGGATGAAGCTCTACAGCACCTGGAAAACACAAAGGGTAATTTTCTGTCTCCAATGAAGGAAGCCTCGAGCACAGAAAAAAGTGAGTGTTCATCTCCAGTATGTGCACATAGAGTCGAGCAAAATAGCCAAGTATGGACCCAAACATGCTTTAAGTGAAGCAGGATGGGAAAGAAAACAGTGGATGGCAGAGCATGGTTTTCTGACTGTTCCAACTGCTGCAGAGATTCAGCAATCAACAGTTGATTCAGCACCTGTCATGTTTCAGTTTCCTCTGCAGCTGCCAGTCTGCTACTCAGACAAGGAAGCTCTGATTACTATAGCAGCCCACACTGGTGATAGAACAGAAGCCACACCCAGTGTTCAGACCTTTCAAGAGGCAAAGGAACAAATGACAAGCTAGCAACCAGAAAATAAACCCTTGCAAACTCCACCTGGCTCACAAGTAAGTGACACCACTTTTAATACAAATGTTATATTACCATTTAATCCTCCTGCTGTAAAAATGCTCCCCTCTACATCTTGGGCAGATATAATGGATGAAAATACTCCCCTAGAACAGATAAATACTAACCTGCCTCCCACTCCTCAACAGACAAATAGTAAAAATACAGCTGATACAGCACAGGGACCGGGTGGTCCACCCAAAACTTTCAAACTTTAAGACTTGTTTGCTAATTTGGGGGAGCCTGCAAAACAAACATTCTGTCTGCTTAAAATATGCAGGGGGTTTAGAAATTCCTCCAGATAGAACCTATGCGGCCAGAAAATTGCTTAAGAAAACTATGCATTTCACAGCAACAGAGGTGTTTGCTCTTATCCACACCTCTGGGGACACACAGTTTGACGTAAGCTTTAGATCTTCAATACTGCTTGACAGATTTTGGCTTAAATACAATTCTATTAAAAATTCTCCTGCCTGGATTCCCTTCATAGTCATACCCCTAACAAAGCCAATATGGAAAACAGTCAATTTCTTGTTTAAAAATGAAGGGGTTGATGTGTCTAATATTTTGCTCTGGGTTAAACAAAATGTAGAGGCATTTGAAAGACCACAGCCAGTTTTGGACTCAGAAAATATATGGACTGGGGGGTGACGCATCAAAGTAAAATTGAAAAGCACAGATGCTGGTATTTAACATTTACCTAGCAGGTTTTTTTATTGGCAGAGACAGAGGTTTTTATTTCTATCCAGGTCAACCCAAATCCTGTCACAGATGTGGCTCCTTAACCCATCTTTGTAATGCCTGTGAAGCTAGAGTATGTGACCTCTGTCTGGAAATAGGTCACTCTAACCATTACTGCCCAAATCAAGTGCATTATAATTTATGTGATGAGAAAGGCCACTCATACAAAATGTGTCCATGGGCCACTCACAACAAAGGTTCCTTTTATGATCAGGATGAAATGGTTCTTGAGGCACAAGAGAAAAAAAAATGCATTCCTCACTTTCTAGTACAACACAAGTGAATATCCCCAAACAGCCACTAGGGGATAACATTTCAGATTAAACTGTGTCCCTTCCAGGAAAAACTGATGCCAATATTCATGAATTACAAAATCAAGATGGAACGATTGTACCTGTGGACATCCAAATTATGCCCCCTTCCCCCCCGCAGCTCAAACAGAAGATTTTGTGGTCGTTGGCAGGAAAAGGAAACAAGAGAGACAGCAACCCAATCCCAAAATTTCAAGGAGAGAACCATTAAGACAAGAAACAGCTATGCAGCACTGCAAAGCGGTGCAGATGAGGATTGTGAAGAATCTGATCTATCTTCTGTAGCCTCCTCCCACAAAGAGACACCAGATGGGGAAGAAGAAAAAAAAAAGAAAGACTTTCAAAAGAACGAGAAAGAAAAATACTTTACCTTAAACTTGTGCTTTGGCATTAACTAAACTGACCTTAATTTCATTTAATGTAAATAGTATTAGGATTGTTAAAAGACGACAAACTTTATTTTCCTCTCTGCAGTTAACTAAAGCAAATGTTTTTCTCTTGCAAGACATCAGGTTACAAACAACACATGATGTTGCAAATGTCCAGACATTGTGGCCCTGGGATCCTACTTTTTGGTCCCTAGAAACAAAGCCCTGTTCAGGGGTTGGCATATTATTCAAATCTCTTGATTTAAAAGTTATAAGAGTACTAGACGTAGAGCCTGGAAGGTTACTACTCCTAGATACACTGGTGGAAGATGTGCATATGAGAACAGAGAATATTTATGCCCCACAGACAAAAAATAGTAGCATAGCTTTATTTAAATTGGTACAACCATACTTACACACAGCAAAATGTGTTATTTTAGGTGGGGATTTTAACTGTCCTTTGGATGTAAAGGATAAAACTGGGAACACAACCAAATTATTCTGTGATACAAACACTCTGAATTCTATTACAGACTGCAGGAATGATAGATTCCTACAGAAAAATACATCCAAAAGGTGGACATACTTATCGTAGAAATTCTGTTTCAACCAGAATTGATTTTATCTTTTTATCAGATCAAGGTCAGGTTTATGAGGACCAGACCCAAGCAAACGCAAACTCAGATCATATGGGATTGTATATTTCCCTAAACTTGCAAAACACTAGGAAACTCGGTAAAGGTTATTGGAAACCTAATACCTCCTTACTGACACAAGATATTATATATACTGACTGCATTGAATTACTAAAAGCTAGAATTTCAATAGCAGTTTTTTTATGATACATTATTAGACTGGTGGCAGGACACAAAGCAAGATTTAAAACACTTTTTTCAACTAAAAGGGAAAGAAACAGTAAGTCTGACTATTTAAAATATTTACAGTTAAGGGCACAACTTTTTAAACTCATTACTGTACAGTCCACTACTAAACAGTCTTACAAACCCCAAATTGACTGTGTTTGGTCAGAAATGAAAAAATATCTCTATGATAGGGCCAGATCATTGGAAACAGAAGAATATTTTGGAAACAGGCTAAAAAAGGGATCTCTAGACATTTTTAAATATAATCAGGAAAAGAATAAAACAAAAACCATTAGAGGCATACAAAATGATCAAGGTATTATATTAAGCCATAGTGAGCAAATCTTGGAACATGTAGAGTCCTCTTATGAGAAATTGTTCTCACAAACAGAATCTTTGGGATCCTATGAACAATTTTAAAAAAATATGCAACCTAAAACTTTAGCTGACTCAGAGGCCAATCTGTTAATTAAGACTATAACAGTACTTGAAGTGGACGAGACAATGCAGGCCCTCCCTCTACATAAAGTTCCTGGGCCTGATGGGTTAACTTCTGAATTTTACAAAAAGTTCCAAAGTATTCTTAGAACCATACTGACAGAACTATATAATGAATTTTTTAGAAACTGGATATGTTACCATTGAATGGTTACAAGCCAGTAAGATTCTACTTTATAAAAAGGATGAAACTACAGATTTAAAAAACTGGAGACCTATCTCCCTGTTAAATATTGACCAGAAAATCTTAACTAAAATCCTGACTAAACACCTTAACAAAAGTACACCCAAAATTATATCTGTCTCTCAAACCTGCTCTATTCCAAATAGGAATATAACTGATAACCTTATACAAAAAAGTGAGATCTTACAAAAAAGTATTGATAACAAAGTGTCTGTTTTTTTTTCTTTTAATCAATCAATAGAAAGCTTTTGATCATATTTTCCACCAATATCTATATCAGGCTTTGCAGTACCATGGTATACCTAAGAAATTCATTCTTTGGATCCAAATGATATACCAAAATGCCACTTTTAAAATGATGATAAATGGGTTTCAAGGGAAAGTCATCAAACAAATGCAGGGGATCAGGCAAGGATGTCCTCTAAGCCCAGTTTTGTATAACCTTGGGTTAGACATATTTCTACAAAAAATAAATATATCTCCAGCCATAGGCGGTATCAATATTTCAGAGCATACACCCCAAATTAAAACTTTGGCATATGCAGATGACATATGCATATTCTTAAAAGACATGGAATCAGGGAAGGAATTATTACACATCTTTCAAAACTTTTCATCTATTTCAAATGCTAGAATAAACATTCAAAAAAGTACAACATTACTACTGGGAAAGAAGACGCAGCAGCTTACTGAAGTAGCTGGAATCCCCATAAGAGAGGGAAGTTTTAAAATTCTGGGTATTTATTTTGGGCAGCCAGATACAGGGAAAACAAACTGGAAAGCCAAAATTAATGAAGAGTTTGCATTTACAGCAAAATGGAAAAATATATAAATTTCAAAGAAAGAGCAAGTAATCCTAATCAAAACTTTGTTACCACCAATATTTTTATACATTAGTGCAATTTTTCCATTACCTATTGAATTAGAGTCTAAGATATATAGCCTCTTTTTCCAAGCCCTATGGGGCAGTCGGCTCAACCCAATAAAAAGAAACTTTACTTATCTACCTAGCAAAAAAGGGGGCCTAGGGATGATTAACCCTGTTGCTTTTTTTCTACACAAATTTAATATTTTTTTAATGTTAAGCCTATTCTGAGATCTAGAGTTAAAAATTGACATCTTTGGTTATTCAATGAGTTACAAAACCTAATAACCCTATGGGAAAAAAAGCGAAACAAAATTTTCAAATAATCTGGAAAAAGAGTCTATTTCTACACATCTATTTCTACACATATGATTCTGCTTTTTAATAAAATAAAACAGCGGAACATCACAAGAGAGGAAGTCCTGCTGTTTTCCAAGAAAGACTTTTACCATCATCTTATTGAAAGCAGTTTTTGAGAATCCTTGATATTTCCACAAGGATCCCCATGATATCTTGAATCTACCCTCAAATTACTAACAGAACCCAGATTGCCAGAATACCTGTGGGAAACAAGTTGGTTATCATGCCATGGCAGGCTAGGTGTTAGGAACTCCCATAAGCACAAGCAGCTAAGTGAAAGATTTTGTCCAAGAGATACATGTAATGAACTCCTTACAACTAAGCCACATTTGTTTTTAGAATGTCCTTATATAATTACCTTTTGGAAAGCCTTAGCAAAATCTTTAAATAATCCAGAGTATGAAACAATTGATTATGGAACTTTGGTATTAGGTGAATATAGAACTGTATGGAGTATATATCATTCTAGTACTCTGAAAGTGATTACTGGATTTTTAAAATACTACCTCTGGTTATCAAGATGTACACTGGTCTTCCAGCAGATTTGGTGGACTCAGCAGGAAGTAATTTGTTTTGTACAACAGAAAGTACAGTCACTATATACTCATGAGCAAACAACACTTTCTAAAGAGAAGTTGATATCACTATGGAAAAACTGTGAGAACTGGTGGTATGATCCACCTTAAACTTTTTCCTTCTTTGTTGTTTTTTTCTTCGTTGAAATTATTTTCATTTCTTTAATGTGAATTATTGTAATTTACTGGATATAATTATGTGACATGTGATACACATATGTATTGCTTTGTATAAGTTATGTCCTCAGTAAAAACACCCCTATTCACCACTTGGGGAATTGGTGCCCGTCAGCCAAGATGGCCACTTTGGGTGTTTTGGTGGAGAGGAAAAACATGCTGGAGACAGGCCTCCTCTCCTGTCTTGATTCTGTTAGAGGCTGAAGAAATGGAGAGGGTAATGGAAACTGAACAGCATGGGGTGATGAGCTCTGAAATTTTGAGTGAGGACATAGAGATTTTATCTCCTTTGGAAGGAAAAGAAGGAGATATTAAAATGAGACCCTTGGTAGTCCCTCAAGAGCTTTCCAGACTGGAAAACAAGGAAATGGCAATACTAGCTAAACATAAGGACGTATAAGGAAAGATTGCTTTTAGGGATCCACAGCTCCTGTCATTGCTCTGGAGAAGGCTGTCAGGCAGCACCAACTGTCGAATGATGCAGTATAATCAAAGGATTTGAGGGTGAGACCTGATGAAACAAATGCTGCAGCTGACTTAACAATGATTACAGAGATATCGGACTCAGTAGCGACTGGCAGTAAAAATGCCAGATTAGGTGTGTGCCTAGAGTTGGAGTCAATAGAGTTATCCAAACTGGGTAGATCAATGAAGGTCTCTGATTCAGGAACTATACCACACAAAAGGCTACCAGCAGTGCAGCTACAAGTAACAGGATGTAGCGATGTGCAAGGGGATTTGTCTATGCAGCACAAGGAGTCAGAACAGCAAAGTATAATGAACAAGCAGTAGCTCTGTAGTCTGAAATGACAGAATATACTCTAAAGGAAATGGAGGCTGGCCCTTCTAATAGTTAGTGTACTGTTTTTTGTATTTCTGCTCCTAAGCAAATGACAGACAATACCTTACAGGGGGTTGGGAAACTAAAGGAGGGAGAAGCAAAAGGAGTATCTGAGGAAATAATAGACACTACCATAAGGGCCCCCCCAAGATAGAGACTGTATACCTCCTGATTTTGATAACAATATTTCAGTTACTGGTATTACAATTGCAGAAGCCCTGAGTGGGGCAGGCTGGTCAAAATCTACAGAAACAAATAAAATGGTCTTCTCCTGTCCACTAGAATACTGGAAATGGGGATAATTTGGTTTAGATGTCAGACCCTTTAGAAATCCCGATGGGGCTACATTTAACCCAGCACCCTGTTTTAAACATAACTTCAGTGCCACAAACAGCTGAAGAAGACAATATTTTCCTGGATAATTTGCTTCCTGATCTGAATATAAGAACTCCCCTGGATTTTACACTTTAGGATTTAGAAAGAGGGTGGCAGATAAAAGAAAGGCAGCATGCAGAAGAAAAGCAAAATTCAAAGTCTGATAAGGCAGCCCCTTCTACTTCAGCTTTTCAAAATCAAAAACATGCAGGTCAGAGTGAGGGACCCACCCAGGAATCAATGGTTCTGCCCTAGGTCTTATGCAGGACTCTTTCATGCTCCCCCTGTGCTAGCAAAATGGAGAAATGCAGTAAGAATAAGATACAGAGGGGGTCTCTATGTTTTTCCATACTGGGTTTATGTGAGGAAGACACTGGTTAAAGAGAGTTTGCAGTTTTTGCCTGCTGAAATCTATGCCCTTATACATACTTCTGGTTACTCCAATTTTGATCTTAGCTTTAAAATGGCCGCAGGCCTAGAACATTTCTGGAAGAGGTACCAGCAAGTGAAAAATAGCCCACTATGGACCCCCTTTGTGGCCATCCCCTTAACAAAGCCAGCAATAAAAACTATCACAGTGCTTTTTAAAAATGAGAGGGTGGCAGTTGAAGATATTATTAGATGGTTGAAACTCAAATGTACAGTCTCGGGATTACCCAAACCAATCATAGATTCAGAACAATTCTGGACAGGGGGTTGGAAAGTGCAAGTTAGACTACCTCAATTAAATGGAGCAATACAACATTTGCCAAGCTGTTTTTATCTGGGAAGAGAGTGTACCTTCATATTTTACCCCGGGCAACCAAAATCATGTTTCACATGTAAATCTGAGACACATTTAAACAACACGTGATAAATTAAAATGATCTCTTTGTTTAGGCATTGGTCATACAGGCCTAGGATGCCCAAATCCTGCATATTGTAATTTATGAGAGGCCACTACACATACTTTCAGGAACTGCCCTTGGGCCTTTCATAACAACTCCTCTCATACACAAGAAGAACAAGATGAGACATTGTACAGAGCGCAGCAGCAAGCAGCTGCCCACCCTCCTCCTAATAATAGAATGAAGGCCCATAGGGCAGAACCAACATTGAGGGCCACAGACACAGAGTCCTTGGGTCAAGACACATGCCCAGTTCAGGGCCATCCTATAGCCTCAGATACACAACATGTAGAGGAAGGAGGATCTATAGATGTGAAAGTTACAACTGTGGAGATGCCCTAGGCATAAGCAGATCGGACTTACCTGTAACTAAGCAGGTTATCAGTCATACAATGCCCTCTCCAGAAGAAACAATCTGGTCATTAAAATCACCAGAAGCAGATCCAATAAGGGCCTTTCCGAGGTCCAAAACTTGGCTGATAAATCTCAATTGGTACAAGTGGTACCAACAAAAAACAGGTATACCCCCTTCGCTAAAAGAAAACAAATGGAGGGGACGGAGGATGATTCTGGTGCATCTTCAATGGCCTTTTCTTCACAACCCGAAATTATGATGGATACAGAACAGGTCTAAAGTGACTAAGAAATTTGGGAAAAAGAGATGCAAATGCAGATCACCTGGAAAAGGGAGAAAGTCGTGATCTTCCCTTAACTTACTAAAATGAATTTGGACCTATCCTGAATGTAAATGGCATCAGGAATCGAAGGAGAAGGCACACCACCTTCTCCATACTGCAAAATCTAAACCTGCAGATCCTTTTCTTACAGGATACTAGACTGTATGCTTTGAAAGAGACACGACAGGCTTCACAGGAATGGACAAACAGGGTATCTTACTGGTCTTTGGGGGAGGAAACTTGTGCAAGAGTTGGGATCCTGTTCAATAGGAATGATATTGTTGTAGCAAGACTGATGGACTTAATTCAGAGGAGGGTATTAAACTTGGAAGTAGTTATACAACACCAGAAATAGAGACTTATAAATATATATATATAACCCCAAGTAAAAACACCAAGAGTAGATGTTATGAAAGCGGCTCAGCCATATTTACACACTACAAAGTCAGTTTTGTTTGATGGAGACTTTAACAGTATAGTGTCTCTGTCAGATAAAACAGGTATGACACAAAAACTTTATAGTGATTCTGGCTTCTGTTGTAAAATGTGTGACATTGCCAAATTAAATGATGGAGCAACCTTTGACCCACAACCCCCGACTCACACATATCATAGAGGAAGGTTATCCTCGCGAATTGACCTTTTTTTTTTTTTTATTTCAGAGAGGCTTCCATGTAATCAAATTATAGCCATTCCTGTAGAAACTTCTGACCACTGTTTATTAAAGATACTTTTAGGGATGCCTAGGAATAAACCGAATATCCATAGTCATTGGAAAATGAACATTAAAATTTTAGAAGAACAAGAAAGGCATGTCCCTTTTTTTTTTTTTTTAACCAGGAGAGACACATTAAGCCGAAAGCTTGTTTACAGGTGCGACCTGACAATGCAAGGGTCAGGGTCACACAGTATGCAAATGGGGGCTGTGGGATTCAAACCCAGGTCTCCAGGTTTGCAGCTTGATTCCAGCGAAAAAGACGATCTTGGGAGGTCATGAGGGCCAGAAACAACAGCGCCCCCCCACCCCACCCCCGATTCCAGCAATAAAGGCACGGAAACTGCAGTCATCCTCTGTGCTTGCTGCTTACAGTGAGGATTTCAGCTCTGCTGCTGCATATTTGAAATTGGCGCCATTTTACTGTTGGTGCATATGTGGAGATAGTCTTTTGCAGGGCTCATTTTACCAGTATTGCCAGTTATCCTGCTTAACTGAGTGGTGCCTTAAGACCTGCTCGTTTTGTACTTCAGAGCCATAGCGAGTGCTGTAGCAGCAGTTACTATTTCATTTTAATGTAAAAGCTACCGAAGCGACTGGTGCCTTAAGTCTACTTTATTCAAGCATTACCTGATAGTCGGAGCCACAGAGAGCACTGTAGCAGCAGTTACTATTTCATTTTCATGTAAAAGCTACCAAAGTGACTGGTGCATTAAATCTACTTTAATCAAGCATTACCAGATAGTCGGCTTAACCGAGACCTGCCTGTTTGAATCTCTTGGCGCCATTCTTTCAATGAATGCTCTCTAACTGTACCCCCCTCCCCCACTGTTCCTCAACAACCTCCATATGAATATCCTTACCTGTCCTTTCTTTCTCCACAGATGATCTTGGGAGGTCGTGAGGGCCAGAGACAACGGCGACCCCCCACCCCACCCCACCCCGATTCCAGCGATAAAGGTATGGAAACTGCAGTGATCCTCCATGCTTGCTGCCCACAATGAGGATTTCAGCTCTGCGGCTGCATTTTGGCCCCGCTGATGCAGGGCGTCGGCTCCCCACCACACCCACCACCACCCTTGGTGAGCACTCCCTTTTATAGGCTGCTTTAACCAATCAGCCAAGTTCTCCATTAGCAGCTTATATTTTTCAACCACTAGAGGCTGCTCTACTGATTGATCTCCTGTTTCACTGCCACCCTAGAGCGTTTAATCTCTTAGTGTCAGGATGATTTCTATTATCCTGCTGCTTTGCCATTTGCTCCCCCCTGCCCAGTCCCCCTCCCTGTCATATCCTGATACACCCTTAGCCCCCCTCCTCTGCATCTGCCCACAGTCTGAACGCTTGGCAGCTAGTGACTTTTTGGGTAACCATGAGCCCTTCCCATTACCCCATTATAGGGGTTTGGTGGCTAGATTACTCTCCTCTTACTCACCTCGATTGCCTGTCTAGCCAGTCCACCCTGGACACTCCCGCAGGGACTGTCCTGACTCAGCTACCTGAACATGTAACACCGTTGACCACCCTTGACTTTCATTACCTCCTTCAGGCCTACCTGAATGAACATGCACTACCTATTTCTACTGCCCCACCACCAAACTCCATACCCTGATATCCCTCTTTAAAAAAGAGGACGTGTTCCAGGTACCCCTCCTATAGATTCCTGCTTCTCCTCCTCCTCTTGTTTGGGAAGATCCATTCTAATCCTGGACCACCAATGGTCAAGTTGCCTCCCCAACATATCCAGGGTCAGCTGCGCATTGCATCTCTCAATATTTGTAGCATCCTAAAAAAGTGGGACTCCTTCCACAGTTCGATACTGATGCACCAACCAGATGTCATAGCATTGTCTGAAACCTGGCTCACCCCTCAGACCCCGGACTCCTCCATATCACTGCTAGGGTTTACCCTTTACCATGCAGATTGATATGGTAAGAGATGGGGTGGCTGGGCACTCTACACTAAGGATACCTTACAAGGTCACCTACTCCATGCCCCTCAGTTGGGGGCTGGCACACAGGCCCTCATTGTCAAACTGACTCTGGGAAGAGCCCATAACCCTTTATACATAACAACAGCATACATTCCCCCAAGGGACCAAAAATCAGCTTTCCAAGCATTACTGTCATATCTGGACACACTACCATCACAGTCGGAACTACTAGTACTTGGTGATTTTAATATCAATTGGCTAAGTAATGATGCCATCCCATACATTGATCTCATCACAGCCCAAGACCTTACTCAACTGGTCACTTCCCCCCACTCATCTGGATCCGTGTACTGGATCCTCCTCCCTACTGGACCTCATTTTCTCCAATCGCCAGGGCAAGATCACCAACGTGACCATCCTTCCAGATGCCCTCAGCGACCACTCTCCAGTGCTCTGCTCATGGTACTGTAAAATCCCAAGATGCCCTCCCAAAATAATTGTGCAACGTAAACTTGGTCCTGGTAAACTGGCACAATTAAAAGCACACCTCAGAGCCATGGACTGGTCCTTCATCTCGAACACCGTAAACTAGACAGTGCCCTGGACCTATTTACCCGGTCCTTTAATAATATATGTGACCTCTATGCACCTTTCACGAAAAGAATGGTGAAAGGCAATCATGTACCTTGGTTCACTGAAAGGCTCAAGTCTCTAATGCGAACTAGAGACTCATTATGGCATCTCTCCACAGAGTCTGGCCTCCCCCATGATAGACAGAATTACAGAATGGCTCGGAACAATTGCACTTGGGCTATTCGTAGGGCAAAAGCTGAGTACTATAAATCCGCCTTAACTTCGTCCTGGGGCTCCGTACGTAAATTCTGGAACAACATCAAGGAAATATGCGGTAAGGTCCCCAACCTGGTCCCCTCCCAGGTCATGCCAAATGGGTCCCTGACCTCCGACCCCACTACCATTGCTGCAGTTTTCAGTGATACCTTCTCCAACCTCAGCCATGTTCTCCCCCCTAAATTCTATGACTCACCAGCTCCTAGCACACCCTCCCCGCACCCCAGTGCCCCCCCTTTTACATTCGCCGCATCTCTCCCAAGTCAGCTGAACCATACCTTACTGGTGCCCTTAGTCACGCCTCCTCCAACGCCGACTCCCTTGATCTCAGAATTCTTAGGTTCTCCCTTAAGGAAGTCCTAGCTCCTCTCACCCACATTCTAAACCTCTCCCTCTCACTAGGTAAATTCCCTGCCATTTGGAAATCTGCCTCCATCACACCCATATTTAAAGGTGGTGACCACACCGCTACAAACAATTATTGCCCAATCTCCATACCCCCCAAGGCCTTAGAGAGAATAGTTTTGGATCAGCTCACTGACCACCTCAACAAATATGACCTTCTCTGCAAACAACAACATGGTTTCTGCAAAGGTCACATCACGGCCACTGCCTTGCTTGAACTAACATCACACATCCATACTGCATTGGATAAAGGCCACATCACAGGTGCTATCTTCATTGACCTCACTAAGGCCTTCGATACCGTCCACCATTCACTACTCCAAACCTCCTTACTTAACCTAGGTCTCTCACAGGAAGCAGTGGGATGGTTTGTAGACTATCTTACAAACCGGACTCTTCAAGTTAAAATTGGCAATACCCTATCCTCCAAATCACCTGTCCTCTCAGGGGTCCCTCAAGGGTCCATTTTGGGTCCCCTCCTCTTCAGCCTCTTCCTTAACTCCTTCCCCACATCCTGTGCCTCCAACCTATTACTATATGCTGATGACGCTGTCATCTTCTCCTCCAGCCCAGACCCCTCTCAACTCCACCATTCCCTCCAGCACTCCTTCAATGCTGTCAAATGCTGGTTTGCCTCACAATGCCTTATTATTAACTATAAAAAAAAAAAGGTATGCTTTTCGTGCATCAGCAGAATTCCAGGATAGGGCGTTTTCCACAAATACTATCTACGTCTCAGACCCCCCTGGAATTTGTGCATCCCTTTAAATACTTGGGCATCACTTTGGACACTGGCCTTACCTATCATGAGCATATTCATCAATTATCTAAGGCCCCAAATATTAGATTAGGGCTTTTGCACTGCTTTAAACATTGCCTAACCCCTGAGGCCCTTAAGCATGCTATCTCCTCCTCTGTACTTTCCCTGCTTGAATATGGCCTTCTGACTTTTGGTGGGGCAAGCTCCTCAGCCCTTGATAGTCTTAGACTTGTCCTAAACAAGGTCTTCCATCTTATATTAGGGTGTGACAGGCTTACCCATACCTGTGCGCTATATCAGGACACCAATTGGCTTAATCTGGACAACAGAATCAAATTCCACATTTGTGTCTTAGCAAAAAAAAATCTCCCTTGGCCTCTCCCCTGTAGCACTCACCCCTTTAATCACCATGGACTCAAAAGTTCAGCACACCCGTAGCTCAGACACCCATCATCTCTCCATCCCTTCCTGTCGCACAACACAATTCCAAAGATCCTTTTGCTACAGGGCACCCCTGTGGATGAATTCCCTACCCTCCTCCTTGCATCTTGATCAAAGAATTGGTCAATTCAAAATGCACCATAGGGCCCATCTTCAGTCCACAAGTATCTGCGACTGTACGTGAACCAGTGCCCCCCCGTCCCTCTACTACTTTGACAATGGCCTCTGGCTGGCCTCTTCTTACAGCTCTTAACTCTGCCTTCTCAGGGATGCTAAGTTCCCATTATTTTCTAACTGTCTCAAACTGCACTAGCTCAGAAGGTTAGCCAATTAGTTCCTGTTATAAAAATGTCTTTACTCTGTAACATGTACTATATTGTGTTTCTGCACTAACTGTATTGTGTATCTGTATCTATTACACGTGATATGGAACCTTTGTAAAGGAGTCTATGATGCAAAGGTATTTCTGATCTCTGACATAAACAAATAAACAAAGAGCCTTAAACCACTGTGCTACACTGCCTCCTTTACTAGAGGCCAGACTGTCAGTATTTGAACTGTATGAGAATCCACTTTTGTGGTGGCTGGAAACAAAATCAGAAATAAGGAACCATTGCCAACAGAGATCAAAACTTAAACATAAAAACAAGGATATACCACATCTGGACAAGAGAAAACAGTTGCACAAATGTATTTCCTTAAAAGCAGAATATGGCCTAGACTATACCTTGCAAATAGCCCAAATAAAAAAATATATGTGCACATATCAATATAACAGAGCCACTTCATTATTTATGGAGCAAAAATATGGAATGAAAGGTAAAGTCTAAGTGGTGAATCCGTACGATAGTTGTAGACAATGAATAGACATAAAATATATGCCATACCTTAAAAATAGGGAAGAAGAAAATGTAAAGACCAATAAGGACATTTTAAACATAGTGGCTAACCACACCCATTCAATATTTGAATAGGAAGCACCAGAACCTGGGGACATAGGAAACGTGTTAGAGAAACTTAATATTCCGCAGTTATCAGAAGAAGATAACAGAATTGACAAAGCCAATAACAGAAACAGAAGCTGAATTTTTGATAAATCAGTTTAAAAATGGGGTAACACCAGATCCTGATGGAATTCCTAATGAATTTTATAAAAAAAGTATAGAAAAACTGACAACACCAATGACCATAATTTTCAACACTATATTACAGGGTCATCCTACAATATCACCTACACTGGCAGATAGTTTACTAATTTACTTACATAAAAAAATACAAAAGAGGAAATAAACAGTTGAAGGCCAATAAGCTTAATAAATACTGACTGGAAACTACTGAGTAAAATATTATGTATAAGATTGACAAAGGTTGCAGGGAGCCTGATACATCCAACCCAAACGTCTGCGATACCGCAAAGATCAATGTTGGATAATTTGAATTTAATAAGAGAAGTTTTTGATAGTTCTACAGCAGGAGGTTATGTTATAAGCCTAGCTCAAACAAAGGCATTTGATTTAGTACTGCATATTTATCTCTTCACAGTTTTAAAAACATAGGGGTTGCCTCAGACCTTTGTTCAATGGGTGCAAAAGTTGTACAATAATGCATTTATGACACCTTTGGTAAATGGATGTCTAGGACAGCATATTAAAATTAGAAGAGGAGTTAGGCAAGGGTGCCTGTTAAGTCCCCTTTTATATGTGTTTACAATAGACCCAATATTGAGACTCTTAGAGGAGAATAAACAAATTAGATATATGATAAGCCCTGCTGACACAAGTTTCCCATGTACAATGGCTTATGCAGACAGTGTCTGCCTTTTGATAGCAGAACATAGATTTGGAGCTCATGCTCTGGGGTAATACAATCTTTCTCAGCTTTTTCTGGGTCAAAAATAAATGCACAGAAAAGTAAAGGGGTAGCTATAGCTATTAGGCTAGAATTACAGGTTTCTGAGATAGAAGGGATACAGATTCAGTGTGACAAAGTGCAATTATTGGGAGTCTCCTTTGGGGGTATAAATGCAGCAGAAAGAAATTGGGCAGAACAATTGGAGGAGGTAGAAAAAAAAGTACAAAAATGGAAGTCATATCCAATGACTAGATTTAAGAGAATTTACATGTTAAAAACATATATAATTCCAATTGTTTTAACTTTGAGTTATGTGTTTCCTCTCCCCTTTAAACAAGATGCTAGACTAAATGACATATGTTTTCAGCTATTATGGGGTAGCAGGTTGAATCCTGTCCAGAGGTCTAGAATATACTGGCATGTTAAATAAGGGAGTCTGCATATGTTGAACCCAGTGTTATTTTTCTTCACTATATACTGTATGTCTATTCAAATATAATTCCCCTTTCTGGTAGGGAATCAGATGGATTGGGCAATAAGCTTAAAAGCTAGATCTAGTTATTTTTTTAATGAATGGGAAGCACCAAAATGGGAAGCATTTAGATTAATCCCAGAAAGAACATTTATCTATTTGATAGATATTTTTAAAACATTAAAACAATGGGATGTGACTATCCAAACCTGTCAAGGGCTAAATAGGAAAGCTTTTTATGCAAACATTTTGGGAAGGCACTTTTTAAATGGGCCTCGCTTAAACTGCCCTCCAGACATAGGGCCTAAATGGAAAATGAAGCAGATCTCAGAGGCAAGAATTTCAGGGAAAATGTGGGACACTATCTGGATGTGTTGCCATGACAAATTAAATGTGAAAGGAAATCATGCTCATAAAGCTATACAAGAAAGAATATGTATTAGGGCTCTATGCATTGCACAAGTGGAAACCATGCAGCATTTATTTTTTGAGTGTCCCTACATAGAGCTGTTATGGGATCAATTAGCTTGAAAATGGAAGACATTGATATTAAGAAAAATGACTTGTATAGAGTTAGTATACGGGAAGTTTGAAATTGAATGGGCTATGTTGTACCCAGGAACCTTAAGGATGATATTTGCAATAATAAAGTGGTGTATATGGCAGGACAGATGCAAATAAGTGATGCAACAAAGATATGTACCTTTAAGTGGTCTAATGGAAACCATTACAAAGGAAGTGGCATTGGTTTACCTAAAAGAAAAATTAGCACCGCCTCCTTCCATGATAGAAAACTGGTGAAGTGCTCTCCCTAAGCTTTTATTTGAAGGGGTAATATGTTAAGTCTAAAGGTATATATTCAAGAGGTTCAAATAATAGTAGTATTCCAAATGACAATAATAGAATTTGTTGTTCAAATGTTAAAACTCTTTATTTGGTTTCTTTTATTTCAGTTATGAAGTGCAACACTGGTGTTTTTGTGTATTTTAACCAATGATAACTTATGTGTTTTCTTGAGTGTAATATGCTGTTATATTTCTTCTAATAAAAAATTCCCCTACTGACCTGTAGGGGGAACCTCTGGCCAACATGGCCACTTTCTGTAGACCTCCAGATGAGATGGATGTGGGGATGGTAGTGGAGTCAGTCTCCTACATTGCTGCAACCTCTGTTGAGACCGAGAAGTTTTTTGATGCTACAAATGCTTTGAAGGGAGTGCCACTATCACTGGATGACAAGCCAGAAGAGAATTCAAAGAAATGAGGACTTGATGTGCCTGTACCTGGTGCTGGTGATTCACTGATGTCAGAACATCCCTCAACAGTCCAGCAGGATTCTAGACCGATGACTGCCATAGACCTGGAAGCTCAAATAAACCACAAGGAGCAGGCATTTCTTTTGAGGCAAAAAGAGCTGCAAGAAGCAATTTCCTTAGCGTGAGCAGCTACAATGGAGCCTCAGACTGCAAAGGAGCTTCTTCCTAACAATGCTCAACAGGCTCTGTTGCTACCTAATGACACATCTAATGATCTGAAGCGTGTGCTGAACATGCCGCAGAATTTGCAATCTATGCAGCAGACAACAGAACTTGTCACCACGTTTTTGACAAGTACCTCTTCTTCTTTATTTACTTTTAAAGGGAACAAAGCTAATTTACTGACATTGATAGACCCTGCAGGGAGTAGAGCTGAAAGTGGAAACTCAGGTGTTAACCCCGTGCTACCTCAGAGGGGCACTGATAGTATGGATGAAGGAAACTGTTCTCCTGCTTGGTCAGTAACTACAGCATTAATGGGAGCAGCTTGGGAGCAGATTACAACTAGGCAGTGGGTGTCAGGTTTACCCCCCCATTCATGTTATGGGAGAACCTAAGGAATTTCTATGGCAGTCCCAGCTGGTGACAAGCCTAATTCTCCAGCTGGTGATATCCTGCCTACCACAGCAGTTCCTAATGCTATGTCTCCATTATATATCCCGTAAGACCTGCAACTCACATAAAATTCCCTACTTAGCTTGCATGTTCCTATTCATTTGTAAACTATGGATACCTGCAACCTTACCACTCAGAAAGCACCTGATTTAGATCCTAACGTCACAGCTCAAGAGGAACCTAGATCTGCCCCCACCCTGCACTAACCAACATGGGTAAAATTCTATCAGAGGAGACAGATCACATGCATCCTCTTTTAGGGAACCTGTCTATCTCGCAAAGCCACACAATGCTGTTCAACTGATTTACAAAGGAGGCCTGAATGTGTTCCCTGATCGATCGTTTGTGGCCAAATCACTTTTGTTAACATCTATTAAATATGCTGTTGCTGAAATATATGCCCTAATACATGTTTCTGTGGAATAGATGTTTGATGTAAGCTTTAAACTCAGCAGCGGCCTACAGAAATTTTGGGAACTTTACCACCATTTAAAATCTACACCTCTATGGGCACCTTTTGAAGCAATCCCTTTGACCAGACCTGCTAACAGAACCATTACAATCCTTTTCTGTAATGAGGGGATCAGCATTACAGATCTTCTCAACTGGCTCAAACAACTTTGTAATGTCTTGGGAAACCCAGAGGCAATTTCTGATGATGACAAGATTTGGACTGGGGGTTGGAATGTTTGGGTCGTTTTACACCCCACAGCAACTGGGTTGCAACATTTGCTTAACAGTTTCTTTCTCAGAAGAGACAAAGGGGTCCTATTTTACCAGGGACAGCCAAAAGCCTGCTAATGCTGTGGTGATACAGGACATATTAGATCATTACATGACAAGCTGAAATATACTTTATGTGGGTAATTGGGGCACACTAGTGGGCACTTTAGAAATGAGCAGCTTTGCAACCTATGTGATACAAAAGGGCACTTGTATCACAATTGTCCCTGGGCAGCACATAACCAACTTGATCAAACTGAAAGCGAGGAGCAGAGGCTGCTGGTCTCTGTGGCACAAAGAGCAAGAGGTAGGTCCTTTCCCAACCTGCCCCCTCCCCAGCACAAGCAAACATCCAAGAGGGAACCCTGCAGGATGAACATTGAGAACAACCTGTAGATGCCTCTATTCTACTGCACCAAATCCAAACTACCCCTCCTTAGTTCACCAGACTGACATACTGAAGGAACACCCAGTGAAATTAGTAGCAGACACTGAAATGCCACCCCCTCCCAAACCAGCTTAGATTCTGGGAAACTTATGCGAGCCACCAGAAGGAGACAGAACTGGTCACAACCTAATCCTAAGGTAATAAAAACTACTGATATCCCTGTGTTGAATAGGTCTGAGGCCCTAACCGATGCCCCAGAAACCTCAGGCAATGAATCAGATGATTCATTTCTCCCCTCATCCCTGCAAGATGGAAGCTCTGATAGAGAGAACCTTTCTATTGTGGAGTCCCTTCCCCCACAGGATGACAATGACCATTCAAAGCTATAAAAAGGCATTTTAGACAGACTAGGAGCTCTTCTAAACAGCCACCATGATAGTTTTGTCTGCTTTCTTAACCTCATCACAGGGTACCTGTGGTTCATGATTTAGCATTTTATTCCATGAATGTAAATAGTGTTAAAAATCAATGTAAACAGTAGGCTGTTTTTTCACAAATCAAATCAATGGGGAAAAGGATTCTTTTTTTGCAGGATACAAGGCTCCATTCTCTGCGTGACATCAAGGAGGCCGGTTGCTTATTGAATATAGGCCTATCTTACTGGTCAATTGGTCCAGATACATGCTGTGGTTTAGCAATTTTTTTTCTGGTAAGGCATTTCAGCTGGTGAAGCTTTTGGACCTCTCCGCTGGGAGGATACTTTTGGTAGAGGTAAAAATTATTGGGACACTTTACAGAAGCCTGAATGTCTATGCACCCCAGACTAAGGCAGACAGGATAGCCTTGTTTCAAACCCTGCAACCATAGTTACATTCCTCACAGAATATTATTTTGGGGGGATTTTAACTGCAGTATTTGGGTGGCCGATAGATGGAAGAACACAAAAACTGAAAAATTGTTCTGTGATTTAGCTTTTTTGAACCAAATGGTGAAAAATGCACAACTAAAACATACTCATGGCTATACCTCTGGGGTCCCTGAACCAGCTTGTTTTCATTAGCCACAAGAATCAACCATTTCTTTATCACATCAAACATTTTAGTGCGACAGACTGAGGTGCTAGCATCTGAATTTTCCGATCATAAGATCTTAGGCCTTAGCCAGCCCGTTGGTGTTGAGGGTTGAGTCACTGGATGCCACACCTCACACCACGCCGGCGACCCAGGTTCGGGAATGAGCCTGGGTCATCAGAGGTCGTCAGGGGAGGACTAGGATTGAGCATCCAATGACAGCTCTCCTAGTCCTGGGAGAAGGGGCAGATGCACACTGTGCTCTGCTGGTCCCTGCGGATGCCCGGAGATACTGCAGAGGTGCGGGTGCCTAGTGGGGGGAAGCACGGCAGACATCTGCACATCAGTGCATTGATGTCCTGGCATGCCTGTGCTTCCATCAGGGAGATAAGTAGGGAAAATGGCAGCACAAGTCTGCAGCAGCTTGATGGCCATAGTTTCACCAGCCGACGATGCCTGGAGGCATGTGCCAGTAATGGTTCTTTGCTGGGCATGAGGACTATGGGGAGGGGGGCCCTTTCACATGTATAGTTGCGTCTACCAGCTGGGCATGCAAGCTTCAGTGTCAGCGGTGGAACAGAGGAGCGGTGGCTGGATATGGAGCAGGACTGTGGCAGGTAAAAAGTGTTAAATAATCAAAAAAAAATATAAGATCTTAGGCCTTAAATTGGGCAACAAACATGTCTCCCCTTATAGGCCAGGGGCATGGAAATTCTACTCTTCACTTCTAGACAATGCAGGTATTAAGCACGGAATTGATTATTTTATAGAAGCTGGTAAATCTGTATTTGACCTGTATGAGAATTTACCGACATGGTGGGAGGACTATTATGGGTCTGATGCACCTTATTAAATTACACAGTAAAAACAACAGAAATATGGTATACCACTAGTATTTACAAAATAGAATGCATTTACAAAAAACATTATCTTTAGCTCTCACAGGCCAAAACTTTATAACCCAAATACAAAACATTAAATTGAAAATGGCACAATTCCATATGACACAGGCTCAAAATTTACAAAATCAACAAAGATTCTCCACACAAGGTAAAAAAATAGTTCACTTGCCCCTTTGAATTCTGTCATAGGAATGTTACACAGAAACACATGGACAGCCTGCAGGATGACAATGATGTTTTGTGCACAGATTCCTCAGACATTAGGAAACTGGTTGATGCTCATATATTGCGACTGTTTTCTGAATCTTTCACAAATCCACTGAGTATCAGAAGATGCTGCAGGACTTAAAGAATCCCAGATGCACAGCAGACCATGCTACAGCACTTATACTGTATACAAGACATCAGTTCAGATGAAATGTAACTCGCTTTAGATTCTTTAGTATATAACAAATCACCAAGCAGTGATGGGTTAACAAATTAATTATACAAATACATTGTCCACCAATTGTTAGTAGAACTAGCCACAGTCTTCATGAGCATATTGCAAATCCATTCCCCGTCACTGAGAATAACTTGTGGTCTGGTTGTGTTATTACACAAGAAAGGAGATAGGTACGATTTACAAAATTGGAGGCCTATCTGTCTTTTAAATACTGATTTTAAACTTCTAACTAAAATTCTAAATACCAGATTATTAAAAAGTATCAGGTTATTTGATCTCACTGACACACTCTTGTGCAGTCCCCGGTAGACGTGTCACTGATCACTTGATTCTGGTAAAGGAGTTGTCTGAGTATGGACGACGAGGGGCAGCGACTGGAATACTGTAGTTATCTCATCGAACCAGAAAAAGGTATTTGACTTTGTTAGCTGTGATTTTTTATGGGATGTCCTAGAGCACTATGGCATCCCTAACAAATTCATTGATTGGATATGCTGCTTGTATAAAACAGTAATAGTGTCACCAATGGTGCACGTCTGTAAAAGGGTAATGGCAAGGGTAAGGCAAAGGTGTAAGGCAGGGCTACCCCCTTACCCCCCCTTCTCTTCACCTTTTCCATTGACCCCCCCCCGTGGACCTTAAATAATTTGGATTCCTTACAAAATATTGTCTTACCAGATAAGATTCTTTCGATGGCAGCCATCGCATATGCAAATGATTTAAGTATTCTAGTACAGAATGAGCAGTCTGCATTAGCAGCCATTCAAGTCTGCCAACAATTTGGAAACTTTACTGCAGTACATTCGAACACTAGTAAACGTGTAGCTAAATCCCTGTGCAATAATGCTCAGGGACTATGCACTCTTGGCGAGACACGAGTCACACCTGATCCTATACTAATCTTAGGTATCCTGTATGGCAGAGAGTGATGCAGCATTGAACTGCAAAAACAAATTACAGTATGGATCACAAATGGTAATGGGGTGGAAAAAGTGGAAGCACGGGAAACAAAAAAGGATTTATCTTTTCAAAACATTCTTCCTTTCTGTTTTTACACACGTAAGTCAAATTTACCCACCACCTAAATCCCTTGAAACACTGATTTTAAGTATCTTTTTCTGGCAGTTTGAGGGAGCTGGCTGAACCCCATTAAATGGAATATTATGTACCTTCTTGTTTCACAGGGCAGATTTGGGATGATAAACCCTATTGTTTTTTTTTTTCCTTTCACATTTTTTTATACACTAATATTACACCAATTTTAGCCTTTGGAGGGTAGGAATGGGTCTCATTAACGTATGACTCTTGTTTGCCCTGTCTAGTACAGTGGTAGAGAGGTTGGCTCACTACCATTAGACAGTTGGCAGGGACCCCAGAATACATAAGAGAGCTTTTCCAGAAGCTTAAACTCCGGAAAATAACAAACTCTATGGTACTCACTAAATGCAGAAAAGGACTGTATAGCTGGGTGCAAGACAATTTCTTTACAGAACAGGTGACTTTCCCAAAGCGTCCTTCAGTTTATACCTATTTATTACTGCTCTTGGTTAAAAGAAAGTAGAATCCCAGATAAGATGTGGGGGTTGTTTGTAAAGCTGGTAGTGTGAATACTCAGTGCAGTAAGGTGGAGTGTCGTGGTAGCAATCTTCCAGGAATTCAACAGCATGCAATGATTGCTATGCACAATGTGACCTGGTCACACACTGGTGAAAACATGTTGGATATGGTACTGACTGAAACTGACAAGTGGCTGAACTCCCTGTCCCTGAGGGCTAGGTTCATAGCAAGTGACAATGGGTCAAATGTGGTGAAATGCATCACGAATGGTGGCTTTTTTTATGCTCCATGCATGGCCCATTATTTAAATCTTGTGGTGCAGGAGTTTCTGCAGCACCCTGATGAAAAAGAAGAAATGCTGACAGTTGCACACCATATGTGCTCTTACTATTCACGATCTACAAAGGTCCGTGACCAACTTTGGCAGTTGCAGATGCGAAACAGCCTCCCTCAGTACCGCTTGAAGCTGGAAGTTGTCACCCCTTGGAACTCTACTTTATACATGGCAGAGAGGTTGTATGAACAATACAAAGCCATCTCAGAATACCTTGTGATGCACACTAGCCGTGACAGTTCCGGGGCCTCCATGTCTATGATGACTGAACAGTGGTGCCTCATGGACTCTTCAATAACAATTTTGTGGCCCTTCGAACATGCCACAGAGGCAGTGAGTGGCGAGTCTGCATCCATTAGCCAATCAATTCCATAGCTGTGGTAGACACTGGTAAATGTACAGCATGGCCTTGATGTTGTTGTTGTTGTTGGAGACAGTGCTAGCAGTATGTTGCTGCAACACATGCTGACAGTATTTGACCAGAATCATCACATTTTGAGCATTCAGCTTAGTGACAATTGCACCATAGCAACAATGCTGGACCCATGATACAAATGTGGAATTGCCTCAGTACTGGAGGGAGGGCCTGAACAGGTAAAAAATGTCAGTGGGCAACTGGTGCGCTTGGTTCATGGGGCACAGAAGTCACGTGCCAAGGTCAGCAAATCTCAGCAGCATAATCTGGCTTAAGGTGCACCTGGAGGAGCATCAAGCATATCCTGTAAGGAGAAAGGTACTGCTGTTCTAGGTGGTCTGTTATCCAAAGTGGTTGGCATCAACCCACTTTGGGAGGCTTTGTCTCAAGTGGGAATTTGCAAAATAAATGATTCTGGAGAGCAGGGTTATGCATCCACCATTGGAATTATTGCGGCACAGAGAATGGTTCAGTCATATTTGCCTGAAAACAGGCATCTGTCAATAACTGGTGATTCTCTTTTGTACTGGAATGGAAAGGTCAGTGAATGGCCAGAGCCGACTGCAGTGGCACTGAAGTACCTCATCTACCCACTCTCCAGTGTAAGTGTTGAAAGGATATTCAGCTCAGCAGATGCAATAGTCAAGGATCATTGGACAAACCTTTCTCTTGCAAATGTTAGTTTGCTAACATTCATAAAAATGAATGAAAGGCACATACTAGCACAGATTGCAACCTCGGTATTCATACCCTGGCCTAGTCATGGTGGTTTTGGTGATGTAGAAATGGACCATCCTGGTGGCACTGGCAGTGGCAGCATGAAACTGACCACCACTGACACAGATGATGACACAATGGAGAAAGAATTTCCCAGTGGTCAGACTTCAGACATAGATGACTGTGAGGGCAGCTTTCTTTATGAGAATGATGATATGGTTAATGTCAGGTTTTAACTGAAGTTGTTAAAAGGCGATGTACCCCCCTGGACTAAGACCACCACCAGGACTGATGTTAGCCACTGCCACCACAGAGAATGAGTTTGTCTGCCCACCTGGACCACCACCACCACCACCACCACCACCACCACCACCATCGCTGTTATCCATTACCACCACCCACCACCAGATGCAGGAAGATGTCACGAGGAATGTCATCATGTACCACAGATATCATCATCAGCACCCACCACCACCAGTGTCATTCAGTCAATGTTTCCCCATTACATGGACCATGCCAAGGTGGAGGAAGTCGAACAGGAGACCACATCCATCAGCCACAGGCACAAGGCTTCTTAATATCAAAACTATGAAGTGAGTATGAGTACTAATGTTTTTTTTTATGCTGTTTAACTTCCTTTAGCTGCATGTTTTGTTTTCTGATGCTTTTCTAAACTGCAATGGTCAAACAATATGGTAAAGGGAGTCACGTGATGCAAGCAGTTTGATGGCAGCAGTGGTGCTGCGCTCTCTCTCCTTCAGCTGGCTAAATTTGGGTATATTTGGGGTTAATTACCCTAGCGGCAGTACTAAAAATACTTTTAAGAATCTAGTTATCCTCCTGATCAATGAATCAAGATCGCTATTGGCATAGAGAGTCCACAATGGAGGCTGAAATGCGGCCAGCTTCAATACGCCATACTTCACTGGTGACTCCGGAGAAAAACCCTAAGTCTAAGGCCCAAAGTATCCAAGCCAAAAAAAGGATCATACAACCACCTACTTCGGTCCCCCTAACCGAGGGCCATTTCCTATAGGAGCTGCTCCCATTCAAAGAAACACTATCGGAAATCTCGACTGAGCTGAAGTCCCTAAGAGGTGACCTCTCTGATTTAGCTGGTCTACTTGGAGACGCAGAAGCTCGCACCACCTCCATTGAAAAATTAAAAGAAAATACAGATCCAGAAATGGCAGTCCTACAGCAACAAATACACAAACTACAGCTCAAAACAGAAGATCTAGAGGGGAGCAGTCGCAGGAACGCTATTTTGATAATTGGCATACCCGAAACGGAACAAGGGCAGAACATTTAGTCTTTTTTGCAAAAACTCCTGCACAAGATAGTTGGCCCTTCTCCACTGGGATCGTCATACCAAATTGAACATGCTCATTGTTCCCTAAGGCCTTGACCCCAACCAAGCACCCTCCCCCAGACCCATCATCTTGAAGTTTTTAAGCTTTGTGGAACAGCAGCATGTATTAAACAAGGTACGGGAGCTACAATCTATCCAATGGGAAAACGCTAAAATTTGTATCACCCAAGATCTGCCCATCGAAACCAGGCAGAAAAGAGCAGGGTTTCATCCTGTGGTCAAGTAAGCTAGTCGCTGCAGGGATCCACTTCAAAATGCTCTACCCATCCTGGCTGCAAGTTGCTGTTGTGGGCAACTGGATCGCTTACGATACACCCGCAAAGGCTTTGGAAGACCTAAACAGCAAGCTTCCTGATCTATTTCAGAAGGACTGAACTTTGGACTGTATTCTGGCCAACACCCAGCCTTAGCTTGTCAAGCTAAGACAAAGTTTCTTTTTCCAATTTTTTTTTGGTTTTTGTGGTTGTTGCCCACTAACATGAGGCTCGAAGCATGATAATGTTTCTCTCATTCTGGTGATCTGGTTGTGACCATGGAAGTTGGATTCAGCTCTCGAGTTGGGCCCATAGTGCTGATTGAAGGCCTACTTCTAGGTCTTTAAATCTCCTGCACTCCCTGTCCTCCTTCTTCGTGAAAGTCCAGAACTCAGCAACACAGGAAGAACTGCCGGAGAAACGCCTTTACACAGACTGTCCGACCAGGTTTGGTCCCCCTCTGATGTGGATTATGTCCACCTTAGCCCAAAGACTAATTTTTTGTATTTGGCATGTGATTTAAACACCAATACCATTAAGTTTTTTTTTTTTTGGCAGCTCACATACAATGTTTTATTTCCTCTTTCTCCCCTTGGGCAGCCACAAATTACGGTTGTGAACAGGTGCTGAAAAGGTTTGCTATTTAAACACTGGGGGGGGATAAGATACCTAGCATTTGATGGGGGAATTTAATTTAATCCACATACCATTACATTAGAGGGGACATCCCCCTGTGTTTCAATTGAGACAGAAATATTGCATAGTTATAGGGGGCCCTGATTATGTTTTTGTTGTTTGGTGAAGGAGGGAGGACAAAGCGCCTAGTAGCTGATGGGTACTCTGCATCACGACCTGATTATTGGGGGGGGCTACCCCTTTGTTAATCTTGGTTTTATACCATACTGGCTTGTTAGCTTAGTTACCAGTTTTGATGTTCTTTACCTCTGTTTTCCAGTTGTTGAATAGACTTACAAAGGAGTCGCGGGGTTAGGGTGTCTCTTATACATACCGCAGGGAAAGGTTGCTTTTTCTAAATCATTTAAGAGAACACTTGTAAATAGTTATTGGGTTTTGGGTTTGGGTATATTTGGTATTGGGGTGCTGAACAGGAAGGGAAAGAGTAATAGGGGGGTAGTTCCTGGCATAATATTACAAGGCAGCATCTGCCATGAGGTCTGTGTCTACATATCCTACAAATCTCTGGCACATATACGGGGGGACAGATAGCAAAGACCAGATTTTTCTCGTCCTCAGTCCTTACTTACTGTTTTGTGCCCTAGCCAACTCTTTAAGTGTATGTATGATGTACGGGGTTGTTATGTGGATTACTGGGTGGCTTTGTGTTATGTGGATTTCTTGGGGAGGGAGGGGAGGGCAGGAGCGACCACAAACTCAGTTTATAAGCTTAGGCTGGTTTATAACTTTATAAAATATGGCTACTTTAAAAGTTAAATTTACTATCTGGAATGTTAGGAGAGCTCAAGAGCCATACAAGCAAATACAAATTCTCAAGCATTTGTCTCCATTGCAATCTAATGTAATTTTTATTACAGGAAATTCACCTCCTTGCACAAGAGGCAAGGGGATTTAGGAGACATGGGGTCCAACAAATTTTAGCTGCTGACGACTCTACCAACAGAAGAGGAGTGGTAATTCTTATTATGAAAGATGTCCCATTCCAACCAGAAACTACTGTACATCACAGACCCCCAGGGCAGATTCATTTTGGTTAAAGGTACACTTGACAGGACTCCAATCATTCTGGGCAGCATATATGGCCCGGTTGGAGGGGATCCACCTTTCCTTATTGAGCTACCAGATAAATTAGCACCTTTCCTTCCTACTCCCTTAATCTTAGGGGCTGACTGGAATCTACCCACGTCCCAAGTGTTGGATCGATCCAATACAGCTCCCAAACCCGTATCCCTCTCTCAGAGGGCCTTAAATGAGATAATGGATCTCCTTGGGCTTTGTGATCCCTGGAGGATCCTAAATCCCACTAACAGAGCCTATTCATTTCATTCTCAAGTACATCTGACAGCATCTAGGATAGATTATTTTCTCATAAGCTCAAGCTCACTGTCAGGGACTCTAGAAGGAGGGCTGGAACCAATAGTTATATCCGATCATGCAGCAGTTTGGCTCAGCCTAGTCCCATCTACCACTTCATGGAGAGACCCCATTTGGAAGCTAAATACACAGCTTCTTAATGATAGTTTCTAAAGTCACTTATCAGCCAGTTCTTAACAAATAACATGAATTCCATACCCAGGATAGATCAAATCTGGTGTGTATTAAAATGTTTACTAAGAGGAGAATTTATCAGACTGGCTTCTAAACAGAAGAAAATCAGGGAAGCCAAAGTCAAAGACCTACTAGAGCAGATCCGTACCTTGGAACAAATCCTCTCCCCTACTTCCATGCAGGAATCCCTTATGAAGCTTTTGTCCCTCAGAAATGCTGACTCGGATCTTCTCAAAGAGAAGGTTGAGTTTGCTATTCTTAAAACACAGACAACTTATATAGATCAAGGAGAAAAGGCAAGCCATCTCCTAGCCCTCCGCATGAGACAACTGAAAAGTTCAAGAACCATTCAGGCAAACATTGATGTGAATGTACCCTTAAAACCCTTCCAAGGGATATATCACAAGTATTCCAGGAGTTTTACTCTAGTCTTTATAGTAAATGCATCAACCCCCCCCAGTACAGGAAACAGAGGAATTTTAAAACAGCCAATTACCCAAACTTCAGGAATCTAATCAATCCCTTTTGGCAGCCATTATCACACCTTTGCAAGTATCCCTAGCAATAAAGAGTTTAGCCTCAGTCAAGGCTCCAGGTCCAGATGGCTTCCCCTCTAATTTCTTTAAACTATTTGCCAGTGAATTATCCCCTATCCTGATCAAGCTCTATCACTACATTCTATTCTCTCTTCCGATTCTATAGACCCATCCCTTCTAGAGGCCACGATTATACTAATTCTAAACTGGACAAGCCCCCCTAACAACCTTCTAGTTATCACCCTATTTCATTGCTGAATTGCTATCTTAAAATACTCACAAATATCTTGGCTATACGGATTAAAAAAATATGGTCCCCACTGCTCAGCCCTGAACAAGTGGGGTTTGCACAGGGCAGATCGGCAGCAGATCATCTTCGTACACTGGCCCATATATGTCCCTTAGCTCAACTAGCCCTAATCCCCATGGCTTTAGTGTCTCTCGATGCTGAGAAAGCCTTAGATAGGGTGGACTGGAATTTTTTTGTGGTGCACCCTTAGACAGATGGGCTTCCCACCTGACTTCATTCTCTGGCTTCAGAAGCTCTACTCTGTGCCTTCTGTTCAGATCTATTGTACCAGGACTCTTTCTCCTAGTTTTTCTCTTTACTCAGGCATTAGGCAGGGATGCCCCCATCTTCTCTTCTTTTTAATTTGTATCTTGAACTATTGATCAGGTCACTTAAAACTTCACCTCAGATACATGGTATCCCAGTTGGCTCTTCCAGTTTGACACTATGGCCAGATATTCAAACTTCGCCAGGCTGTGGCTCAAGCTTGGGAGCAGCTCAACTTGACTGTGCAGGGGTGTGGACTAAGTGATATTCAAAGGAGCTGCGCCATGGCTCAGCAGCTTTTAATTTTGCACCCTGGCCACCCCCAGTGTACATGGCACAGTGGCACTGCACCAGCGCAAGTGGCCAGAGTGGAGCATGGAGATGCGCTAGCGCAAGTTCCATTGCACCATGCACAACACCCATGATATTCAAAAGTTGACATGCAAATGGGGCATAATGTATGCAAGGCACACATGGGGCAATTTGCATGTCATTATGGCCCCATTTGCATGCAGGTGTGCCTATCCCTGACGACTTGTGCCTGGCGCCCTGCCAAGCAGCAGCTGTCGGGGACCGACGCCCCCTGCAGCCCGATCATGGGCATCTGTAAAAATAGAAAACCCCATCCTATTTCCTTGGTGGTCCAGTGGACCGCTTTCTGCCCAATCACAGGCATCTGTATTAATAAAAAGGTCCTATATCCCTGGCAGTCCAGTGGACCGCTTTCTCAGATCATGGGCATCTGTATTAATAAAAAAAAAAATCCAATATCCCTGGTGGTCCAGTGGACCACTATCTGCCTGATTGCAGGCATCTGTATTAATAAAAAGGTCCTATATCCCTGGTGGTCCAGTGGACCACTACCTGCCTGATCGCAGGCATCTGTATTAATAAAAAGGTCCTATATCCCTGGTGGTCCAGTGGACTTCTTTCTGCCCGATTGCGGGAATCTGTATTAATAAAAACCCTGTCCAATCTTCCTGGTGGTCCAGTGGTACCTCCCCACCCGCCCACTGAGGCCCACCACCCCGCCTCCCCTGGTCAGCTGGAGGGCAGCACCACCTGCCTGCTGCCCCACAGCCCTACTGAGGTGTCAGTCGTCGGATGGCAGGGTGGCAGGTGGGTGGGGTGCTGCCACCTGCTGGCTGACCATGGGGAAGTGGGGGAGTGGGGCTCAGTGGGCAGGTGGGGAGGGGGCTACCACTGGAACACCAGGGATATTGGATGGGATTTTTATTAATACAGATGCCCGCGATCGGGCAGAAAGTGGTCCACTGGACCACCAGGGACATAGGACAAAGTCTTTTTTTACAAATGCCCATGATCAGGCATGGGGGGTGCCACCAGGTGCAGCCGGAATTCGAGTGGCCACCCACAGGTGGCAGCTGCCGTGTTGCGCACTGTAATGCGGCAGCTCACCTGTGGGTGGCCATCAGTTGTTCCTTTTTTTTTTGGCTTAACATTGTGCTGGCACAGGTAGGGGTTGTGCATGCATGGCTCTGCACATCCCGGACTGAATATCGGGTTGTGCAGGTTACACATGGGCACGCCCCCCCACCTGTGCCTGCATACATTACTGATGCGCTCCGGCACATCGGGATTTGTGCCGCACACTTTTCCCTTTTGAATATCGCTCCAGGGTGCATCAGTGGGTTGCGCATGGTGCAACACTGTTGTGCTGTGTGCAACCCTTTTGAATATCTGGGCCTATCTGTATATGCGAATGACATTCTTCTTCATCTCGTGAATCCCATTTCCTCCCTTGATAAGGCGCTCCCAGTAATAGAATTTAGCCAATTCTCCAATTATAAATTAAACCATAATAAAACCTAAATCCTCCCCCTTAATCACTATACCTTCCACCAGGACTTCAACAAATTTGGAATGAAGTGGGCTCACCACTCGATTAAATACCTGGGTATACATATTATCACAGACCTGCTCAAATTTAAGAAATTAAACCTAGAAAACCTGATTCAGAAGATCCAACAAGACTTATCCCACTGGAAAGCTTTGCCTATATCTTTTTTGGGCAGGGTAAACCTCATCAAAATGAATATCCTTTTTTTTTTTTTTTTTTTTTAATAGTTGTTTAACCAGGAGTAGCACACTAAGCTGAAAGCTTTTTTACAGGTGCAACCTGGGAGCACAGGGAAGTTAAGTGACTTGTTCAGGGTCACACAGTATGCAAGTGAAAGTTGTAGGATTCAAACCCCAGGTCTGGTCTGCTGGATATCACCAGATTTACAGCTCAGATTCTTAAACTACTTCGCTATACTGCCTCTCCTCCCTAGGTTATTCTAGCCCCTTAACATGCTTAACATCTGGTTACCTCTCTTCTTCTTCCACCATATCCAAACTATAATCTCAGAATTTCTATGGTTAGACAAATCACCCAGAAGAGCCTACAATAAACTCACCCTCCCCAAAGTCAGTGGGGGCTTAAACTTCCCAATATTTTATACTATTACTGGGCCAGCCACTTCCAAAAATTAGGAAAATGGCTGTTTCTTACTCACAATGGGCAAGATCAAGTCTATATCCCTATTTGGTTTAAAATTGAGGCAGATATTATTTGCTCAGCCAAGTTATCTCCAATCACGGTTCTCCTCTCATCCTGGAAGTCACTGCCAGATGAAATTCAACACTGTGCTGGGTACCTCCAACAAAATGTTCCTTCAGATCTACTTCTCTCTTTGAATTTGCCCATACAAGGATACAATGCAACCTATTTTAGGTAACCCAACTTTCACAATTGGACAGTCATCTATCTCAGTAAACTGGCTTCTGCAGTTACAAGGGATCCAGGTTTCAGACTTCTACCAAACCAATGGTCTCCTTTCAACAAAAGAATTGCTTACAAAATTCCAGATTCCTTCTGTATATATCTGTAAGATATATCAGCTCAGACATATTCTGTTGCATAAATTTGGAATGGCACATTCCCCATTTGGGTTGACTGAGCTAATCTCCCAGATCCAAGATCTGGCTGTTCAACCACATGGTGTCTCTTTAATGTACAACTGCCTCCTCTCTACCTTCTATCCTACCACTTTAGCAGGTTCCAAAATGTGGGACTCTCTTATCCCAGACCACGGGGCTAATATCTGGCAGGACCTGTATACCTATAATACCCAAGACTAGTTAAGACTCACCTAGTATCAGATACTTAACAATATGTATATTGTTATACCCCAGTAAAATTAACAAAAATTAGGCGTCTACAGTCACCATCCTGTACTAGGCGTGGTAAAGTGCATGGGACATTATTACATGTCTTCTGGACTTGCAAAAAAGTTTCCCCCTTTGGACCAAAATCAAATCCCAAATGGATCCGCTATTAGACCTAGAAGACCTTTTCACTCCAAACATATGTATACTTGGGGATTTATCCCAAATTAAGGTTAGGGAAAGGAAATACCGTATCTCTCTCATTTCCATTACAGTGAAAACATTGCTACTCAAACACTGGTTAGACCATTCCACCATCTCATATACAGAATGGCAACATGAAATACCCTTTTACTTCAGAACAGAAAAACTGATAGCAGGTATTAGGAATAGTCCATCATCCTTTGGCTATAAATGGGGCAAATTGTTTGCTCTCTACTTGAATCAAAATGACCAGGCTCTCTAGCTCCCTTTAGTGGTATTATCTTCTTTTCCTTTTTACATACTGTTTTTGGTATTAACTAATTATATGAAGGGACTCATGTCACTCCAGAGGGTGGGGGAAGGGGGGAAGGAATGTTTTGCCATGTTGCTATTTAACTGCATTGTACATGGTTGTACTTTTCAAATATTAAAAAAAAAAAAAATATGGTAAAATTATTTTGTTTTTTTACAGCCTAACAAAAAAACTCCTTCACTGAAAGTCAGTACCGTACACAGGAACCTCTGGAATATCCATTTCAAATCCATACTGGCAAGTATCAAGATTTTATTTCATCTGTTCAGTTTTTTTTTAAAAAAAGAATGCAGCAAATGCGACTGAGTAGATTTCATAAACTAGGTGACGTGTACATCGCCAAAGCTACTTCTGCAAGATATCATGCATTGTATTCCAAACTTGCAGTTGTGCAGCCATGACAGTGTTCAGAAACTTGCACACAGATTGTGTTACTTGATAAGATGTGGTTTTGAAATGTAACTTGACTGGAGATTGAAAACCAGAGACACTGGCACAGTGTTATGGTTACACAGCCTGGTACTAAATTAACTTGTGATTGATCTGCTGATTGCATTGTGACAGCTTACTATCTGTGTTAATAATCCAGATACCCTTGGAACAGCCACGCCTTAAACATAACGTGTTACTGCTGCAATCAAGTTGTAAGAAGTCCTTCATTTCTTTTTTTAGCAGAGCCAGAAACAAATGATTTGATACCTTTTATTGGACCAACATGGATGTTACAGAAAAGAACAAAGTGCTTTAGCTTTCGAACCAACCAGGTCCTTCTTCAGAAGCTTTGTGGCAGTTTTTTCAAATATCCCATACTATTAACACCAGGTTATATAGAAAAAGCAGAAATAATTCTCATTGGTTTAACATATACATTTAAAACATAATAGAAGATTACGTCAGAGAAGCTACATGTATTAGAGAGAATGCCACTCCAAGGTTTTTTTTTATCACTAGAGTGCTTTCTTGGCATACTGAGACATTTTAAAATTTATGTGACAAGAACTCTTTGGCTGTAGAGAATTCTTGATAACCTTTGCCCTTCTGAGGCTCCTCGGATAAAGGCATACTGGTGTTAATTAGCTTCTCTGATGTAATCTTCTATTATGTTTTAAATATATATGTTAAACCAATGAGAATTATTTCTGCTTTTTCTATATGCTCTCCCGTAGCTGCCCCCATCCCAGACATTCCCTCACCATGGGCCATCTCTCCTACTGCACTCCCTTAGTCCAAGCAATCACTACTCACACTGTCACACAACACACACACACACATTTACACAGACAAACAACTAACTACTTATAAAGGTAAGAAAAGTACAATTTACATAAAGAACAAATTAAGTAAAAAAAGAGTACAGAAAAGAAAAAAAAATGTAGCTTTTAAAAAAGCTGTTGGGTCTAAATCAAAGTTTAAATCTCCCTTCCTCGCTCTGATCTCAAAGTATCAGCAGTCACAAAACACACTCTCCTCTCTCTCAGGCTGCACAGGAGAAAGTGAAAGTGTCTGCTCACATGACTCACTTCCTTCCTGTCTGGCTAAAGAGCATGTGACTTACAGTACTGTAAGCCATGTGATGTGTTGGGGAAGGGGGGTTGCCAAATCTGAAACACGAAGTGGATCACCTAATGAGGAACGCAAAGTCCATTAAAAACAATGACTCCGCCTTACTTCGCATTGTCATTCTGACTTTAACGTGAAGTGGTAATGACAAGGCAGAGTGATCACTTTGCATTGCCCACTCCATGTAGCGGAGTGGCAACGCGAAGTGCCCACTTTGCGTTCACTTCACCAATGGAATTTAAATTCGCTGCATCTGTAAATGTACTTAAGCACCTGGGTTAATAACACCACCAGGCTATAAAACCACGGAACTCATTGCTCTGAGTTGTTTGCCCTCTTATAGCCCATAAAACGTCTGTCATCTCATCAGCACTGAACTGTGCAAATATGTGAGTGCAAGCCATCCATCTGCAATCTCAATTGTGTCTACCTTGATGTTCGAACGTGTTCACCTGTAATTCATTTTGTGTGCTCTTCAAATCATAGGTACCAAAAACAGAGAAGGGATAACATAGAAACATAGACTTTGTCGGCAGATAAGGACTGCTTGGCCCATCTAGTCTGCCCATTTCTCTACCTACAGGATAGACCGCAGATCCTAGTTAACCAACAGCCTATTTCTTCCTACCCCCACAAGAATTGCCTTATGTCTGTCCCATGCATTCTTGAATTCTCACACAGTTTTAGACCCCACAACCTCCTCAGGAAGGCTGTTCCATGCATCCACTACCCCTCTGTGAAATAATACTTCTCACATTGCACCTGAACTTCCCCCATCTTTAAATTGTGCCCTTGTTCTTGCAAATCTCTTTTTCTGAAAGATGCTACCCTCTTGGACTTTGTTGATTCCACTGAGATACTTAAAGTTTCTATCATGTTCCCTCTCCTTCTTTCCTCAAGGGTATACATATTAAGCTCCTTTAGTCTCTCCTCATACAGCTCTCTTGCAGACCCTGCACCATTTTAGTTGTCCTCCTCTGGACTGCCTCTATCCTGTCTATGTCCTTGCAGAGATGGGGTCTCCAGAACTGGACACAGTACTCCAGATGGGGTCTCACCAACTGTCTGTACAGGGGGATAACAACTTCTTGTTTTCTGCTGCTGATACATCTCCCTATGCATCCCAGTATACCCCCAGCCCTCCCTACTGCCTTCTCACATTGCTTGCTAACCTTAAGGTCATCTGATATGATTACCCCCAGGTCCCTTTCCTTTTTTGTTGTTACTCCCCCCCCCATTGTGTATTCTTCCCCCAGGTTCTTGTTTCCCAGGTGCATTGTTTTGCACTTCTTTGCATTGAATCCTAGCTGCCATACTTCTAACCATTCCTCCAACTTTGCCAAGTCCCTCCTCATCCTTTCCACGCCTCCTTGTGTATCAACCCTGTTGCAGATCTTTGTGTCATCTGCAAAGAGGCATACTTTTCCTTCCAGTCCCTCTGCAGTGTCACTTATGAAGACATTAAAAAGGACTGGACCCAATAATGAACCCTGCGGTACCCCACTAGTAACACCTTTTTCTTCAGAGTGGACTCCATTTACAATTACCTTCTATGTCCTGTTGTCCAGCCAATGTTTTACCCAGGCTACCACCCTGGGACCCACTCCCAGGCTGGTTAATTTGACTATTAATCTTTTGTGTGGGACTGTGTCAAATGCCTTGCTAAAGTCTAGGAAGACCATGTCCACAGCCCCGCCCTGGTCTACTACTTTGGTCACCCAGTCAAAGAAATCTATTAGATTCATCTGACATGATGTTCCCGCTGTGAACCCATGCTGCCTTGGGTCCTGTGCCCCACTGGCCTCTAGGTACTCAACTACTCTTTCCTTCAGAAGTGACTCCATCACTTTCCCTACCACAGAGGTCAGACTGACAGGTCTGTAGTTTCCTGCCTCTGTCTTGGTCCCACTTTTGTGAAGGAGAATCACATCTGCCTTCCTCCAGTCCTCAGGTACCACACCATCCTCCCATGATTTATTAAAAAGAGTAGCCAGTGGTTTCACTAGTTTCCCCCTTAATTCTTTTAGAATTCTGGGGTGAATTCCATCAGGCCCCATTGCTTTGTCCACCTTCAGTTTTAGGAGTTCTTGCAGAACCCTTTCTTCTGTGAAAGGACTGGGATCGACCTCCCTATCAAGATTGCTTCTGTTAATTGGATTAGGCACTTCCCCCTCCTCTTTTGTGAATACTGAGCAGAAATATTCATTCAGTATCCCTGCTTTTTCACTGTCCCCCTCTGCCCACCCACCATTCATTCTATTCAGCCTCACTATCCCTCCCTTTGTCTTTCTACGCTCTCTGATGTACCTATAGAAGTTTTTATCCCCCTTCTTAACCGAGTTGGCTATCTTTTCCACAGTTTGGACCTTTGCTATTCTGACTTCCCTCCCTGCTTCCTTCTGCCTTAACTGGTACAGCTGTCTGTCCTGCTTCTTCTGTGTTTCCTTATACTTCCAGAATGCTATCTTTTTCTGCCTGACTTTCACAGCCACCTCTTTTGAGAACCATAGTGGCTTTTTCTTTTGTTTTGATTTGTTTATTTGCTTCACACAAAGGCTTGTTGCCTCTGTAATGGCAGTTTTGCTGATTCCCCATTGTTGCTCCACACCTCCTTCTAGCCTGTTTCCTAGTGCTTTTCTGAGGCACTCTCCCATCTTGCCAAAGTCAGCCCTTCTGAAGTCCAGTACCCTCACTTTTGTATGGCTTGACTCTGCAGCTGAGTTTAACGTGAACCACACTGTTTGATGGTCACTTGTTCCCAGATGGCAACCGACTTCTAGATCTGAGATCCTCTCACTGCCCCCATTTGATAGTATGAGGTCTAAGATTGCTCCCTCACGAGTGGGTTCCGAAACTAGCTGTCTGAGGCCTGTCACCTGTAGGGCCTCAAGAATGGCCCTGCTCTTGGATGTGTCTGCAGCAAATGTGCTCCAGTTAACATCTGGCATATTCAGGTCTCCCATCAACAGTATCTCCCCTTTCTCTGCCATTCTAAGAATGCCTTATATCATATCCTTGTCCATTCCCTCCCCCTGACATGGGGGTCTGTACACAACCCCTGTGCGGATTGTGGTGCCCTTTCCAGTCTCAAAGGTGACCCACAGTGCCTCCTCTCCTCCCTGTTTACTCTTTTGTTCAGTTGCTTTTATCCCTTCCTTTACATAGAGAGCTACTCCTCCCCCTCTTCTCCCCTGCCTGTCTCTCCTGTATGTTATGTACCCTGGTGTGTTAACATCCCAGTCATGGTTCTCTGTGTACCATGTTTCTGTGACTGCTACAATATCCAGGCATCCCTCTTCCATCAAGGCCACCAGCTCAGGGAGCTTGTTGTCCAGACTACAGGCATTGTTAATCATTACCCTCCATTTCCTGATGGCATTGCTCCTTTTTGCCCCATCCCTGTCCTTCTTATTTATTTTATTATTTATTATTTAGTTGTTTAACCAGGTATAGCACACTAAGCTGAAAGCTTTTTTACAGGAGCGATCTGGGAGCACAAGGAGGTTAAGTGACTTGCTCAGGGTCACACAGTATGCACGTGGATGCTGTGGGATTCAAACCCAGGTCTGGTCTGCTGGATGTCACCAGATTTGCAGCTCAGAGCCTTAGACCACTGCGCTATACTGCCTCCTTCTTGCCTTTGTCACTTTCTCCATTTAACCCAGCCCTTCTCCCTATCGACACCTCTATGTTGGTATTTACCACACTTACTACCATGATTTTTTTGGGGGGGCTAGGATTTCCCTGCTCCTTTCCAGTGCCTCACCCCTTGGCTAGTTTAAATGCTTGCCAATGAAGCATTTAAACCTATCACCTAGGATCCTGGTTCCCCTCCTAGACAGATGCTGCCCATCATGCCAGTATAGGATTGCATCACTCCAGGTGGACCCCCAGTCCCCAATGAAGCCAAATCCCTGAGTGCCACACCAGTTTTTCAACCACTGATTGAATCCCATGGTGTGAAACACCCTAGCCTCTCTTACTCCATAGATGGGCAGCACCTCCGAGAAGGTTACCGTGTGTGCTACTTGTCTAAGGCCCCTCCCCAATTCCACAAACTCTTCCTGCACTTCTCTAATCCCTTTCTTAGCCAGGTCATTTGTCCCTAGGTGTACAATGACATCCTGCTCCCTCCCTTGTGCAGCTGCTCTGGCAATCCTGAGGATTTGCTCCCTGTCCCTCCAAGCCATGGTGCCAGGCAGGCACCTTGCCTCCCTCTCCCCTTCCTCCCCCAATTCTACCTTCCTAACAATGGAGTCCCCCACCAGGAGTTGTTTCCTTCCCCTGCGAGGTCCCATGCACCCTCCTGTGAGCCTCCTTTGTGGAGGTTTCAAGCATCCTCCTTGGTCCTTGGTCTCCACTGTGGGTGCCTCCATAGAGGAACCACACTTTGCCAGAATGGCACAGAAATTGTGGAGAGGTACAACTGGAGGGATGTGCCTCTGTTCCACCACCCTCACCCTCCCTGAGCCCACTGTGGTCCAACCGCTCCTCTTTCTTGGCAACCTCTGAGGCAACGGCATTGGCACTGGTGGTCCCTGGATGGAAGAGGAGGTCCCACAAATCCTGGCCAACTCAGCCTGGAAATAGGACATCTCCTCCTCCCTCAGCTTAGAGATGTGCCTGCAGATGGGACAACACCGCATCCTCCAGAACATCTCCCGGAAGACTGCTGCTCCACAGCCACTGCACTGCACCACTCCCATCATGTCTTATTTCTGGACCCTTAACTGTTTGCAATCCTTACTCTTTCCTTTGTTTTTTTTCTCCATCTCTCCTTACTTTCTGCCTGTGTGCACTTTAAGCTCCTGATTGTCCTGTTCTGAGACAAGAATATCCTATATTTCTCAGTAGACCCCTTACTTGCTCAGAGGCAGACCTCCAGCAGCTAGAGGGGGCCAGAGAGCTACTCTTGCCCTTCTAGGATGGTGGGTCTTTGATGGCTCTGTGATCACTCACTTCCTGCTCCCAAACAGGAAGTTTCTGTTGTCAGTCAAATTCTGTGCCTATAAAAGTAGAACTAGCTTTGGGTGGGAAGGAAGGCAATATAGTCCCAGTAGAGAAGTCAAGTCACACAGCAGTCCTTTCTCCTGGTGTCTTCTGCAAAGCTACTAGCAAAATCTTTATAAGGCAGTCTTTAAATGTAGCTTCCTTCTAGCTAAGCCACTCCCACTACTTACTAAATCTTTCTACAAGTAATTTAAACCTCACAGCTATCAAGTCCTTTCAATCACCTGAGATTTACACCTAGATAACTGTTCAGACAACCATTCAGTTCAGTTAACTCAGACAAACGCACACTTTTTTTTGTTTTGTTTGTTAGTTTTTTTACCCTAAAGTAAAGTTCCAAGTACAAGAGTTCTACTTCTTTAGTCCCAGTAGAGAAGTCCAGTCACACAACAGTCCTTTCTCCTGGTGTTTGTTTGTTTATTTGGATGGAAGGAGCTGATTGCATTTTTTTTACCATTCAGTATGTGGGGGGGCTGAAAACACCTCAAAGCACCTCAAACTCAGCAAGCTATACAAATGGAGCATTAAGTTGGATGGCCAAAAAAAAACTGGATTTCAATACTTCAGTTTGGGTGGTGGATGAAAGCCAGCAAGGTATGAAAATAGATATGTTTGGGGGTTGATTATATTTGCCTGTGATTATTAAAACCCTGAAGGAATAAAGTTTGTTTTGTTTGGGATGAGAAGTGTTGACTGTATTGCATTTACTTGTGGCCCAAATATAGAGTTCATTTCAGCAGGTGGAGGGCTGAAAGCATCTCAAACCTCAGCAAGTTATAAGAAAATGGAGCAATAGGTTGCCTGGTCAACCGCCACCCCCCCCCCCAAAAAAAAGAAGAAAGTTCAATTCCTAGGTGTGGGTGGTGAATGAAAGCCAACAAGGTATGGAAATACATTTGTTGGGGGTCAATTCTATTTGCCTGTGATTTAAAAAAAAAAAAAAAAAAAAAAGATAGTTTGTTTGCCTCACCTGCATCATTATATTTAGTTGCCAGTGAGATACAACAAGAAAAAAAAACAGTTTTCTACACTCAGCTGTGAACTGAAGTCAAGCAGGTAACTTTTCTCAAGAGGATTTTCTTTTGTACCTGCTCTCAGAGTGCAGTAATTCCTTTCAGATTAGGGCTGTGTGAAATTAAACTTCCGCTGGCAGAATTTTGGTGAAAGTCAGAATTTTGCTTTCACAAAATTTCAGAAAGCACTTTGGCTACTTTCATGAAAATTCTGACTTAGAAGTGTGGAATAAATGTATGAACTGTAGCTTAATGTAGTAAACTGTGGAAAGAAATTTTGCTGCTTCATTCACAATTCATACATTCATTAAGCAGATCAGTTAGTCATTGAACTGCGTTATTAATGCATGAATTGTTGATTATTAAACTGCAGAAAGAAATTCCTCAGAACTGATCACCGAACAGCAGAATAATTACATGTGTTGTGGATTGATGCATTAAACTGAGGAATGGAATTCCTCAGAACTTCCATTCCATAGCTCATGTGAAATATTCGGAAATTCAACCAGAACATTTTGCAGAACAGGATAAAAATTTACCAAAGTCAATTGAAAATATTCTGATTTCACCAAAGGTGGATGCTCAGATTTCACAAAATGTACAAAATTTTGTGAAATTTGTAATTTATGGCCAGTTTTGTTTCAAATTTAAATGGATATGTTTAAATTTAGTTCACAATACAGATGAGTGGCAAAGCAAAAGGTTTGTTTGAGGAAACATGGAAGAAGGTGGAGGAATCAATCCCATCAACATATTATCAGGTTTCACAATTGAAATGCAAAAAACAAAGGTTAGCAGGTAAAATGTTTTATATGTCTGTAAGACTGAACAATTCTTTGGCTGTCATGTGCTACAAGTTAGGCCCTGCACTTTTTTGTGGGTTATAAACATTTTTTTTTCTAACTGGGGAGGTGCTGGAGGTACTGGCAGTGATCGCCTCAGAGATGCCTTTGGCTCTGCTGATTTTGTAGCATTTTATTGGGGGGGTACATTTAGGCTGTTCGGTTGTTTCAGTCCATGTTCATTACAAGAAGACTAAACTGGTGACATCCTTCATAATGAACATTAACTTGGGCAATTTCACAGCTTTAAATGCTGAATTTACATCTTTTCCCCAAGTACCTGTGAAGGTTTAACAAGCACATATAATATGTAAGCACCCTTGCCATTTGAAAGTAAATTTTGTATGCATTTCTGAGCACATTTCTGATTGACTTTGAGTAATGATTTGATGTGCCATGTGCTGCATGTTAGGCCTGGCATGGCTTTTAATAGGGAAAAGAGTGATAAAATAATGTGTTTCAACCTGGGCCAGGATGGCCAGTGATTGGCATAGAGTTGCCCTCGATGCTAGTGATTTTATAGCATTTTGTGGCTTTGTATGTGAGCATGTAGGTGGGACAGATTATCAAGTAAGGGATCACTGCAAACAACTCCTTCAAAAGCACATTCAAGTTTATAATTATCAGGGCCATCCAAACTCCTCAGACATTTGAATCAAAATCCATTTAGAATGAAAGTACAGTATGCATACAAGGAAACCTTACCCTACCACTCAAAAACAAGCATTGTTTCTCGAGGCGGTGGTATGGCTGGTTTGGACGGTGACTCTGTCTCCAAAAAAGCAGTGGCTTTATTTCTGGCTGGCAAGGTAGTGACTTTGTTCTGGTGACAGAAGCTGCAGAGTGAGGAAGGATCAGGAAATGCTGCATGACTGCTTGAAGGAACTGCAAACTGTATTTGTGCTTTTGTTTTACCTACAAAGGGTCACTTTTGGTTGGGGACTAATTGTTTTGGCCTACAAAAGGTCATATTTGGTTGGGAGCTGATTGCTTTGTTCTAAGGGAGTGGCTAGTTCAGGACTCAAATCACTGAGGGGAGGCTGGCTGAACGAGGGTCTACATGATCAATTCTGTGTTTGGGGCTGCTTTGAGGGATTATGTGATGTTGGGGATTTGTGGCCTGGTGGTTTCTCTTCACATGCAGTGGCTGAGGATAATCCCACCTTTCCCAGTCTCATCGTACTTTATGGGTCACCACTGGTGGTCAGGAAGAGCCTTTCTGTGTGAAGGCAAGAAATAGAAGGACATCCACTGCTGCTAGGACCTAAGCAGTTGGCAATACAACAGGGTCCCAATTGCATGTAGGTGGACAAAGAGGACCCAATTTTGAAAAGATTGGTCAGAGAGAGGGATAGTAATATTGATTATTTGACTATAATTGCTGCTGAGGGTAGATTTCTGAATTGACAAAGAAATGGTTTAAAGGACACATGTATCAATTAGGGAATAGGGAGATAAGCAAAGGGGAGGGACTAAAAGGGAGGTGGTTGGGAAGGCACAGGACACGCTGGGGCATGGTAGAAAGTGGAGAAAAAAAAAACAAGGGTAAGTTTGGGATGTCTATGGCAGCATAGAATCAGAGGAGGATGTGGCACCCAAATGGATGGAGGGGGGCAGAGAAATAGAATGGAGGAAGGAAGGTGGGCCAAATTGAGGAGATGGAGGCTACAGGAGGGGAATGGAAGGATGGTTAGAAGTAATTTATGTGGAGCAGCCATCTTTCTAGGAATAATGTGGAGATCTGAGGGATGTCTAGTCTATAGGCAGCTTTGGCAATTAAGGGAGGAAATAGGATGGCTGACATGGATATTGTAAAGGGTGAGGGAAGGGGATTGGGAAGAAGGGCATGGGAAGGGTGACAGAGGGATGTTCCAGACAAACAGACAAGTGAGTGGGCCGAGGCAGGAATAAAGGAGGCTGCTTCAATGGAAGGGCACACTGGAGCCAAGGGGCCAGAAGGGAAAGAAGGGAGGAAATGGAAGGTGGTGGGGGTGGAGGCAGAGGGGAGAAAGAGTGAGGCCAAAGAGGAAGGATTGGGAGCAACAAAAGGTAGCAGAAGGCATGGCAGCCAGGGAGAAAAAAGAACACAAATAGGTACACAGTTTTGCAAGATCTGGATGACCCAAGGGAAGGGGAAGGGTTCAGGAAGAAACAGTGGGAGAACTGAGTAATGGGGGTCAGGGGAAAAGGGGAGGGTCAGAGGACAGAAAGAGAAGTAGTGATATGGGGACAAGAGAAGCAGGGGTTGGGGAAGTCATGACAAACATGGGAAGAGGAAAAAGGGAGAAAAAAGACATGGGCAAGGAAAGGGTGTCTACTGGAGGAAGACCACAGGGAGATGAAAGGCCAGACTAAGGGTGGAAGCAAAGCAAGGGGTAAGCATGGGAAAGGGGGAAGCTGGGGATTAGGAAGGAGAGGTCACACTAGGGGAAAGTCATAGTGGTGGGAAATTTGAGAATGTGGATCAATGGGGTAAGCACAATGTCAGAAAGGGTCAAGAAAGTGGGGAGACAGTGGTAACAGTAGGGAACTCTTCTGAAGGGAGTTAGATGGGATAACAAGCATGCAGGGAAAAGCAATAGGAGGGTGGAATGCATGCCAGGCATGATGGCAGGAAGGAAGGGGGCAATCATACAGTACCAAAATGTGTGGGGCAGGGGAAACCACACATTGTGGTTCATTTGTGCACCAATGATCTAGTGAGCATGAGGTGAAAGTGGTGCAGCAAAAGTTCACTGAGATAGGAAAGGTCTGCCGAGGGGTGGGACAATCAGTAGCTTTTTCAGAGGTATTGCCAGTCCCGAGGCCCAGCACAGTTAGAAAGCTAAGGACTGAAGAATTAAACTCATGCCTAGGGGGATGGTTTGAAGCAAATGGGTACAGGCCGATGGGAGACTGGGGGAGGACATGGGAGGATAAGGGCCTATTTGCACTGGACAGGCTGCATCTAAGTAGAGAGGGCACATTGATCCTGAAGGGCAACCTGGAGAAATACTTAGAAGACAGGGGTGGAGTGGTATACTTAAGAGAAGGGATAATGTGCACAAGGGAGGAGGGGGAAGGGGGGACAGAAGCCCTATGGATAATGCTCCAGACCACCAAAGGGATAAAGATTCTTCCCAGCCTGTCGGCGCAGCGGTTGGATTGCCGCTTGTCACGTGACAACCCGGGTTCAGGAACAGGACTGGGTCGCAGGGAGGCCTGCCGGGGGAGAAAGATAGAGCTTCCCACGGACTGCTCTCCTTCTCTGGGTGGAGGATGTGGAAATTGCCCAGTGTTAGATGGACCCCTAGCAGAGGCTGGGATTTACGCAGCCACCGGTGCTTGCATGTACTAGAGGCAGGGTGGATGCTGCGCGTCATTGCACGTCCCCGCCTCCTGGAGGAAAACTGAAAAGGGAGAGGTGGGTCCTCTGTCTAAATGAAGCCCTGTTTGTGGCCCTGCCCTCCAGGGGCAAGCCGAGAGTGACCAGGAGACAAGCTGACAATTGATGGTTGGTGGAAGCCCTGGGGCCGTGACGAGGGTAGAACACTGATGGAGGACCTGCCAGGAAAAGAATACAAAAAAAAAAAAAGATTCATGCAGGGGTGGTGTACAGAGCGCCTTCACAGGGCATAGAGTTGGATAGGGATCTGGGGGAACAGATCAGGAGGGTAGGGGAGAAAGGGAACACTGCAATACTGGGAGACTTCAATCTACCTGGAGTAGATTGGATCATCCAGGTTACCTCCTGTAGCAGTAAAGAGGTCATCCTAGATGCTGGAGAGTTTCCTGATACAGGGAATCAGAGCCAGAAAGGGAGGAGTCCATACTGGACCTAATGCTATCAGATGAGGAACATGTCCAGGGAGCTGAAGTGAAGGAACCCCTTGCAGGCAGTGACCACCTCATGGCGTGGTTTTCCATCTACATGAGGAAGAAACCAGCCATCACAAAAATGAAAGTAGTGGACTTCAGGAAGGCAGACTTCGACAGGATGGGTAACATATTAGAGGGGCACCTGGCAAAGCTCAAACCGGAGATGGATGTGGACCAGAAATGGTCAATCATTAAGATGGGGTTAATTGAGGCCACCAACACTTTTACAAAGGCATGTAATAAGAATACCAGAACCAAGAGACTTACCTGATATAGGAGGAAGATGTCTGACAAGGTTAGAGACAAGAGGGAGGCCTTCCTCAAATAAAAGCTTACCTCAAGGGTGGAAGAAAGAGGTATACATAGAAAAATCTTGAGATGCAGTGAGAGAGGTCCCAGCAGCCAAGGCTGGGAAAAAGCTAAGACTGGCACAGGGGATTAAGGATGGGGGAGAAGGACTTCTTCTGGAACATTAAGGAGAGAAGAAGCAGAACGGATGGGTTAGTTAGGATAAAGAAGGAGGGAGGATGGGCAGAAAAGGGTGAGGAGCAAGCAGAGATGCTAAATAAGTATTTTTGCTCAGTCTTTACTAGGGAAGTGGACTGGCCTATGCCACAGGAGAAGATTGGGGGAACTAAAAGGGGGGAAGGAGTATGAGGGGGGAGATTGGGGTAGACTGAATCTTAAGAGGAATAAGGGAACTGTGGGGTGACAAGACACCTGGCCCAGATGGGGTACACCTGAAGGTCCTAAGAGAACTGGTGGGAGTGCTAGCAGCCCTGCTGACAGACCTGTTCAACACCTAGCTGGAGAAGGGGTGCATGCCACGGAACTGGAGGACAGCTCATGTGGTACCTGTCCACAAGAGTAGACCCAGGAATGAGCCAGGCAATTACAGGCCAATGAGTCTGACCTTCATAGTGGGTAAGTTAATGGAGGCCATTCTAAAAGAAAGGCTGTTATCCTTCCTTGAGGAGAATGGTCTCCAAGATGACAGACAACACAGGTTTTTTTTCAGGGGGAGATCTTGTCAAACCAACATGATATACATCTTCCTGGGTTACAAGAACATTAGACTGGGGACAGGAGGTGGATGTCCTACCTGGACTTCAGTAAGGCATTTGATTCAGTGCCACATGGCAGTGATCAGCAAACTGGGTGACCTGGGTATAGGGGACAAATTGCTGGGGTGGGTCATGAACTGGCTATGGGACAGGAGCCAGGGAATGGTGGTGGAGGTGAACTGCCCAAACCTAGGCCTGTAACCATTGGGGTCCCACAGGGCTCAGTACTCTGACCTGTGCTGTTCAACATATTTATAAGTGATATAGCAGAGGGGTCAATAGTATAAGTTGCCTTTTTGCAAATTATACTAAACTCTGTGGGAGGGTGGACACCATGGAAGGGAGACAGGATTTAAGGGAGGGCCTGGCTAAGCTTGAGAAATGGTCAGGAGTCTGTCAGTTGGGTTTCAATGCTAAGAAATTTAAGGTAATGCACATGGGGGCCAGAAACCCAAGGGTCAGATACTGGCTGGGGGAAATACAAGTGAGAGTGAGTGAGGCGGAAAAGGACCTTGGAGTAATGGTCAGGGGTGATATGAAACACACAGTACAGAGCCAAAAGGCAGCAGCCAAAGCAACTAAAATGCTGGGCTGCATTGCCAGGGGAATCACCTCTAGGAGGAAGAACGTTATTCTGCCACTGCACAGGCCACTGGTGAGACCACAACTGGAATACTCTATCCAGTTCTGCTGCCCTTACCTCAAGAAGGATATCAAACTACTGGAGGGGGTCCAGCGGAGGACAACCAAAATGATTCAGGGCATATGGGACAGAACATATGAGGAGATGCTGAGGAAACCAAACGTGTACTCCCTGGAGGAAAGAAGAGGGGTTGGGGATATGATTGAAACATTCAAGTACCTTAGGGGCATGCACAGAGTTGATACTGAGGGCATCTTTAATTTAAGAAAGGAAGGTACAACAAGGGGGCATTGCCTAAAACTGTGGGGGGTAGGTTCAGAAAGGAAATGAGGAAACACTTTTTCACTGAAAGGGTGTTAAAGGTGTGGAATGAGTTGCCAGAGGAGGTGGTGGCAGCAAAGACAGTCACCAGTTTGAAGAGTGGGACAGAGCAAAAAAGAAAATTAGGACAGATGGAAGCATTACTGGGATGTAGAAGGGGGAAGGAATTGAGATGGTGAGGGAGGACTCCAGGAAGAGTTGGGGGGGGGGTCAGCTCCAATAAACTAACAGAGCTGTACACTTGAGTAAACTCAATAGACCATTATGGCCTGTTTCTGCTGTCAATTTTGTATGTTCGTGTTTTAATAAGACACTACTTAGATGAATGTGGCAATTTGCACCTTTTCTCACACATATTGTTTCAGTCTCTATGTCAGCAAAACATTTTTATTATAGTCTGCTTCAACACAGATTTTAAGTGCTTATGTATATTCATGGCCAGAGGATTTTGAAACCAAGCCAGGGAACTGAATCAGTTTAAAGCAGCATCATACTTCTCCATTCACATTGTTTGGGCCAAATCCAAATCTGTGTACTAAACAGTTAGCATGTTCGAGTATCTTTCCTTGAGAATTTAAGTTTGATTACATAATTACAGTAAAAAATATAATAAAGTGCAAGAAGTTGTGGATTTTGGGCACAGAATGGTGAAAACTGGAGCTATCGTTGTAAAAATTGTTGGTGACATTTTCTAGTGCCCCGGCCCATGACATACCTTCGAGGTGTGCACAGGGTGATTCTCCCCTACAGAAGCTGAATCTAGTTTGTTGGCCCTCAGCCCCAGCATCCATTATCCCTAGTTACTCATCCTGTCCTCAGGAACTCAGGAAGCTCAATTGATTACCACCATTGTGGAATCATCGGGGCTCACCAAGTCCCTCAGGAAGGAGGGTGCCTTGCAGTTGGTGCCTGGCCTTTGAAGGGGCAGCTATCATCCTACCTTCAGTATTTTTCAACCAGTTTTTCTCCCTTTTCTGTGTCCCTCCAACCTACCACTGATGTTGGGCATCTCTGGTCCTGTCTCTCACACATTCAACATGACCCTGTAGAGGAGCTAAGCTCCCTGGCTGGCCTAGTCAGGAGCATGACATGTGGCAGCACCACCACAGTGTCAATGGCCACCCATTCCTAACTCCAGTATCTAATACCAAGCCATGGTCACCAGCATGGAAGTGTGACACGAAACCTGTTGGGACACTGCACAGCCAAATTTTAGGCCTTACTGGGGTTCCCTGAAGAAGAGGTAGACTGCCTTGAAGTGTCAGGATTCCGTGGTGTGGTTTGTCCTGCAATAAAAATGTTGGTGCATTCTTACTGAAGTGTTTGAGTACAGTTATTTATGAGTTATTTGCTTTTTAGTTTTGTGATGGATATGCCAGCACATCTATACAGGAAAATATCATCCAGATGTACTGTAATCAACACTGGATGTCCCTTGAACTGCATGGCAATCTGTGGCAAACATTATGTTGAAACCATGTTTATGTCTGTGGTGTAGATTGTTGTGCATACTTGTTTTTTTCCTCATTTATTGATATGTCTGTCTCTTTTTCTGATTAAGTTGGAGGAAGGGTTATGCATGCCTTTTACTTTGGCAATTGTCTCTTGGGGTCCATGATTGTGTCTTGTGGTGACTGAAAGGGTTGTAGATAACTACAACTGTTTGTCTGGTACCATGCTGCACTGTAGATAGAGGATGTTGCGTTGACTAGATGGACCTGGGTTCTTTTTCCAGAAGTATGATCTTGCATTTCCATTACAGAACTAACTATGAAATAACACAGCACTGGACACTGGTTAGACTGCATCTGGAGTATTGCATAGAGTTGGAAAGCCAGCATCTAGAAAAAGACAGAGACCACCTGGAACTGCACTGGTGAACATGTTTGGCTGTTTTTGTGATGGCTGTGTTCGAGTGGTTACCCAAGCCCCCTGATTTAGTTATTGTGTCTTGGGATCCCTGCTTGTGTCTTGTGGTCACATAAATGTGGAAAAATTAAACTGCATGTGTGGTACCATGTTACACTGTAGATAGAGGATGTTCTACTGACTTGATGGATCCAGTTTCTTTTTCCACCAGTAGTTATTGATTTAGTTTTTATTAACCAGGTAGTGTCTCCTAGACTAGCATCTGCCTATTTTCAAGCACAAACTAAGAGTGCAACAAACAATGCATTGAATGAGTGAAGATTTTAGAATAATGGTACAGCAAGTAATAACCAAGATATAAGTCGGTGCACAATTAACATAGAACTTGAGAAGTCCAAAGCAATATTACACATGCTACTGGCAGAATGTTTGTCATGATACAAGGTTAGGAACACATAAAACAGCCATTTGGGCACACTATGGATTTCTAAAGATGCTGGTAGCAGATCTTTGTCTGATATTAGCTGGTATGGATATCCAAAGTTTAGGGGCAGAGACTGAAAAAGCTATCTGATGTAACGTGGTCTTTGTCCTAGGTATGACTAAAGGGTCATGGTCAGAGGAATAGAGTGGGTAGACATTTGTGACTGGTACTAGGAAAGAGGCTAGCAATAGAGGAACCTGTTTTTGAAAGACTGTGCACTATACCTCCAAGGGAAAGATAATGTTTAGCAGATGGAGGGAGCAATACAAGTTTGGAATAAAGCAAACAGTGGTGGTTAGACAGTTACTTGCAAAGGCAAAACAACAAATGTTGTCATATGTCACGTCCCATTTATGCAGTGTAGAGATCAAGGCTCTGGCAAAGACAGGCAGACTGTAGGATAGTTTGGGGAATAGTAGCCCTCAGGCAATGACAATATAAGCACAGCGAGAGAGGTTACAGCTGGCTCTAAAAGCCAGCCCAAGCTGGTCATGAACAGTCTTACAGCTGGATGCTACATGGAGGGAGAAATCGAGAGATGGGTTAAGCATAACACCCAAGTAGTTACAGGATGGGACTGTGACCAAGGATGTACCATCAATGCAATTCACTGATGGAGGAGTAAGTACATTCTTTAGATGGGGGTGCAATCCAAAGAGCATGGCCTGTGATTCAGCAGTGTTCATTAAAAACCTGTTTTTTGGAACCATATTTGGAATTACTGCAGGCCAGATGTTAGTTTTCCATTGATCTCAGCCACGTTTCAGGCACTGTACATTTTAACATGATATTAATTTCCTCCAAATTGTGGAGGAAATGGACTTTAGAGGATTTTTGCTGTTCTGTTTAGTCTAAAGCCATGCCACTCATGGGTTCAGTTTTCACAGCAGATTTTTGTTTATTAATACAGACTAAAAAGATCACTTTGTATAACCCTCCCAAAGATGTACAATATCAAATATAACATAAGATGTTCCTTTTTGTGAGTATTAAGAGTGGCACCCTCTCTGTTTATGTTTATTTCAATATGACATGTAAAGAAGCAAGACTGTGTGTCTATTGTTGATTCAATAAACAAAGTTTAAAAAAAAGAAAATTTGTGGTCAAATTATTAATAATTATCAAAGTTATGCACTTGCATAGAAAAATTTAAATGTATACTTGTAACTTGGTCATTTGTTTGGAATTTTTTCACCAAATTTTCGGCATGGCCTTTTTGGGACCCCATCTCATAAACACTGTCAGTGAAATTATGTTAATCAGGCTCGAAAGGTGATTTCATGCAGCAACTGCAAAATCACCTTCTGTGGCTGATTGATTAAATTTCAACAACAGGGCTCATGAGGTGTTGTCTCAAAAAGGCCACATTGAAAATTTGATGAAAAAATTCCAAAAAATGACCAAGTTATGAACAGAAGTCCAAAACACCATTGAAATACATTATAGGGCACTTACCTGTATTCCTCAGTTCACAATTCAGCATTGAAGAGTGAAGACACATCTCAATCCACAGAAGATGAAACCATTCAACCTCGGTTGGCAAGTATTGGGTAAGGGGGATGTGGAGTGGTGGGTGCACAGTGTAGGGGTTGAGATGGGGGAGAGGGACAGCAGAGATGATGAAGGACCATTCTATTTGTTTCAGGTAAAAAAAGACATTGGGGGACATACACATATGACTATCGGAGATGAGGACACAAGGGAAATGAGGTAAACAATGGATACATCAATCAAAGGGTGGGATGGTGCCACTAGACACCAGGGGAAATAAGGAAATAGAACTGGGACAGCACCCGTGGTGTGTGTGTGTGGGGACACTAGACCCCAGAAAAATGGAGGAATGCAACTGGGTCAGTGATTGGAGGGTAGGAGTTCTACCAGACACCACAGAAACAATATCATGCATTTTTTCTTACAGTATGTGAGTCATATCATATACTGTGGTTTTCTGCTATATGAAACACCACAGTATATGATACAACACAAATAACTGAAATATGGCAACAGGATATAAGGGAAGACTCATCAGCTAGGGGATGGAAGAGTTAGCCATGAAGGAAAAGTTAATTACATATTAGGTAAATGATCAGGTGGGGGAAGGGACCACTAGACATCAGGGAAAGTATTATACAGGTGTGGTCATGTTTGTATATTAGGGGTGAGTAAGCTTTTTAATGTTAAACTCCAATTTTTGCACCATAATAACTTTTCCCCATTCAACAAATTTACATCAGCTTTAGAAAACACAGCCTTTGTGACAGGATCCCTTGATTCTGTATATTTCATGTAGTTTGGTTCAGTGGTGACAAAGTTACAGAGGTGCAAAAAACGTACACGTCTCCATTTTTAAAAAAAGTTAAGAATTTTTGCCATCTGATAACTAAAAAAAAACATGAGGCTTTGAAACCAGAAACTTTCAGATTTGATAAAGCTTGGTCAAAGGTATGTACGTTTGTGTTTTTTAGGTCCAACTGTTAAATAGTTTTTAAATTATTTAAGAAAAGCATTTAATTTCTGAGCAGGCGCAGTTAAAAAAAAAATCAACTTTCTATGGATAAACATTTGCTACAACAGCTGGTTGTACTGTGTGACTCAGCTGTTGTTTACTAACAAATGACAGCTGTGTCATATAGTGCAACCGTTACATAGAAACATAGATTTTGACAGCAGATAAGGACCGCTTGGCCCACCCAGTCTGCCCATTTCCCTACCTAATGGATAAGCTGCAGATCCTAGTTAACCAGCAGCCTACTTCTTCCTACCCCCACCCCCTAGAATTGCCTTATTACTGTCCCATGCATGCTTGAATTCCACCTCTGTTTTTGACTCCACAACTTCCTCGAAGGCCGTTCCATGCATGCACAACCCTCTCTGTGAAAAAATACTTCCTTAAATTACCTCTGAGCTGCCCCCCTCTATCTTCAAATTGTGCCCCCTTGTTCTTGCACACCTCTTTTTTTGAAAGATGCTACCCTCTTGGACTTTGTTGATTCCCTTGAGATACTTGAAAGTTTCTATCATGTCCCCCCCTCCCTCCTTTCCTCGAGGCTATACATATTCAGCTCCTTAAGTCTCTCTTCATATGTCTTCCGGTGCAGACCCTGCACCATTTTAGTTGCCCTCCTCTGGACAGCCTCCATCCTGTCTATGTCCTTGTGGAGATTGGGTCTAGAGAACTGCACGCAGTACTCCAGATGGGGGTCTCACCAACTGTCTGTACAGAGGGATAATAACTTCCTGTTTTCTACTGGTGATGCCTCTCCTTATGCATCCCAGTATCCCCCCAGCCCTCCTTGCTGCCCTCTCACATTGCTTTCCCACCTTTAGGTCATCTGATATGACTACCCCAGGTCCCTTTCCATTTTTGTTGTTGTTAGTATCTCACCCCCATTGTGTACTCTCCCTTGGTTTTGTTTCCAGGTGCATTACCTTGCACTTCTTAGCATTAAATCTAAGCTGCCATACATTTGACCATTCCTCTAACCTTGCCAAGTCCTTCTCATCCTTTCCATCCCACCTTGTGCATCAACTCTGTTGCAGATCTTTGTGTCATCTGCAAAGAGACATACTTTTCCTTCCAGTCCTCTGCAATGTCGCTAATAAAGACATTGAAGAGGACCGTCCCAATACTGAACCCGGGCTGTACCCCACTAGTAACCCCCAGAGTGGACTCATTTACTATTACTCTCTGTGTCCTATTCTCCAGCCAATTCTTTACCCAGGCTGTCATCTTGGGACCCACTCCCAGGCTGGCTAACTTGTATATTAATCTTTTGTGTGGGACTGTGTCAAATGCCTTGCTAAAGTCTAGGTAGGCCATGTCCACAGCCCTCCTGATCTACTACTTTGGTCACCCAGTCAAATAAATCTATCAGATTTGTCTGGCATGACCTTCCCACTGTGAATCCATGCTGCCTTTGGTCCTGGCCCCTCTGGCCTCTAGATACTCAACAATTCTTTCCTTCAGAAGTGATGCCATCATTTTCCCTACCACTGCGGTTAATCTAACAGGTCTGTAGTTTTCTGCTTCTACCTTGCTCCCACTTTTGTGAAGGGGAATCACATCTGCCCTTCTCCAGTCCTTGGGTACCACCCCATCCTCCCATGATTTGTTAAAGAGGGTAGTCAGTGGTGTCACTAGTTATTGTGTCATGACTCATTTGTCAGGAATGGGACTACTGTAATTATAACCCCGCCTTCCTGACTATGCCTGAATAAACTGTTATATTCATACCAGGGCCCCAATCCCAGGTGGCAGTGTATTTATTTATTTATTATTGTAATCCAGCACCAGGATGCCCACCCATTAGGGTGGGCATTAGGGTTGATATCCACAAGTAAGACCCCATCACTGATCCCACCAATACTCCAGAGACCAAATCCCTAATGTTTTTTATTTCCCTTCTTTGTGTGCTTTGCATTCTACAATCCTAATGTCTACATTAACATTGTTTTTTTTCAATGAATTATTAATATATATGGGGGGGTGATCGGGTGGTGGGAGGAACCACTAGCTACCAGGGAAAAGGTTCTTACATCTTGGGGTTGCTTTTTTCATTATGTGTGTTATATCAAACACTGTAGTGTTCTGCCATACAAAACACCACAGAATATGATATGACACACATAACAAAATACCACAAAAGGACATCACACTTTTGCTAAAATTCAGCTATCCATAGAATGCTGATTTTTAAACTGCACATGCTGCTCACAGACTAACATTATAAAATGATGACTTGGAACGTTCAATAGTTTTTAACATTCACAAAGAATGGTAGAAATTTGGAGAATATGTACGTGTGTGTGTGTGTGTGTGTGTGTGTGTGTCTGGGGGAGTTCAAGCTCCACATACAGCACTGCATTTTTACATCAGAAATTGAAAGGAGTAGTTCACCCAGAATTTTCAAAAAACATATGTTATACAGAGTGTTTTGATATGTATGTTACTTTCTAGTGCGTCCTTCCCTCTGTCTGCTATTAGGAGTTTTTCCTAAATTAGCCTACTAGCTGTATGGTAGTTTTATAACCCCCTAGGGATCTCCATAACAAATAGGTTTATTGGCTTTCTTTCTCCTATGATGCATCCTGTCTCATGTGTCAGGGATGTAGCCAGGCCCTTAGATTTAGTATGTGCACTATTTTAAAATCAGTTTAAATTCAGTTCACAACAGCAGAACTTTGTAACTGTTCTTATCCAGGGAGCACAAATGGCAACAGTTACAGTTTAGCAGATACATGAGAGCAAGCTAACTGGGGTTTCTGTAAGACAACAGCTACTAAATAGTTCTAATTGACTATTTTTGTTTTCTATATGCATCAGGTCTAGCTAGCAGGAGTGTTTTAGTTTTAAAACTTTTAATTTTATCAAACTATACGCAACCATAAAAGTACAGAAACTGCCCAGATCATCAATGCTATACTTAATAAAGACTCTAGCTGTTTTCTTATAGAAATCCCACTCAGTTAGATGTCAAGTATTTGCTAAACTTTAAATGTAGGTATCAGCATTCTATTCGCAGTTCATGCTGATTTTGCTCTGTGACAAGATTTTCATTTTTTTTTTTACAAATGAAGTGTATGGTATGAAGCTGCAGCCTAGAAACTGTAAAATACTTTGAAGTCAGTTTTTCTCCTGCCTGTGGTGTGGTATGAATGCAACAGGATGACAGTGACTATTCTAGCTACATATTTGATTCCATTTTACAATGGTTCACTGCACTACACATTTAGGCCCAGATATTCAAACTGCGCCAGTCTGAGACGGAAGCCCCTGCACTGCTCAAAATAGTTGCGCAGAGGTGTGGCCGGGGTGATATTCAAAGGAGTTGCGCTGTTGAGCAACTCCTTTGAATATCACCCCTGAGCCACAGCAGCTGCGCATGGCGCAGTGGAACTTGTGCTACCGCAAGTTGCCAGAGTTGAGCATTAAACTTGCGGTGGCGCAAGTACCATTGCGCCATGCTCAAATGTCCGATATTCAAAAGGTGACATGCAAATGGGGCCATAATTTATGCAAGGCGCAGGGGGGGCCATTTGCATCTATTTATGGCCCCATTTGCATGCCATTAGCATGTAGGTGCCGATCCCCGAGGACTTGCTCCTGGCCACCCTGCCAGGCAGCAGCCGTCGGGGACCGACGCACAATGCAACCCCGATCGGCGGGCATCACAGTTACATGACACCCCCACATCTCCACAGCCCGATCGCGGGCAGAACACGTCATGTCCCCACACATCTCCCACAGCCCGATCGCGGGCAGAACCTGTATGAACCCCCCAGTGCCCATCGCGGGCAGGATGTAACCCTCCCCAACCCGAATAACTCCCTGGTGGTCAGTGGACCGTAAAGCCCGATCGCGGGCAGAATGTCACACACAACCCCCAAACATCTCCCTGGTGTCTAGTGTCCCCCACCCACCCACGAAGCCCCTCCACCCCTCCCCGCGGCGGTGGCGACAGCATCCACCCCTGCCGCCCGCCGCCCGCCGACTGACTGTCGGTAGGGCTGCGCCCATTGGTGCAGAGCTACAGCCAATGGGCGTGCAGCCCATACCGTACATGACAGTCAGATTTGTGAATGATCATTCACAAATCTGGACTGTCATGTATAATGACTGCACGCCATTGGCTGTAGCTCTACGCAAGCGTGCAACCCCTGAACAGTCGGTCGGCGGCAGCGAGGCGGCAGGTGGGATGCTGCTCGCCCGCCGGCTGCAAGGGGTTGCGGGGTGGAGGGGCTTCTGGGGTGGGTGGGGGGACACTAGACACCAGGGAGATGTTTGGGGGTTGTGCTGTGACATTCTGCCCGCGATGGGCTTACGATCCCACTGGACCACCAGGGAATTGTCGGGTTGGGGGAGGTTCATTCTGCCGCGATCGGGCACTGGGGGTTCATACAGGTTCTGCCCGCGATCGGGCTGTGGGAGATGTGTGGGGACATGATATGTTCTGCCCGCGATCGGGCTGTGGGAGATGTGTGGGGATATGTACGGTACTGCCCGCGATCAGGGCTGGTGGGGGGCACAGGGAGCGTAGTTGGGGGCCAGCCAGGGGTGGCAGCTGCTGTGTTGCGCCCTGCAATGCAGCAGCTCACCTGCGGGTGGCCCTCAACTTATGCCTTTTTTTTTTGGCTCAAGCTTGTGCGGGCGCAGGTTGGGGGTTGCGCATGCACAACTCTGCGCAACCCGACTGAATATCGGGTTGCGCAGGTTATGCATGGATCCTCCCCCTCCTGTTGAGCATGCATTCATTTGCATTGCTCTCTTCCGCAACCTGTTGCCAGTGGCGTAACTGCCTCCTGCTGAATATCGCAGAATGGCGCATTTTGGACTTGCGCATGCGCAACCCTGTTGCGCATGGCGCAACCCTTTTGAATATCTGGGCCTAAGTGTATAACACATTTTCAAATAATAAAACAAATATTCTCCAAACTAAATAACACACACATACATATTTTTATACTTTATTAAAAAGACACCTCACATTTGTAACAAAAAACAAACAAAAAAATAAATAAATGAAAGTCATGTCACAGAACAAAATCAGCCCTAACTCCCAGTTCCTTCTAGTAGTATGATGGTACCTACATTTATGGTTTAGCAAATACTTGAGAATTGAGTAGGTGTTCTGAAAGAAAACTGCTACAGTCTTCACTAATTATAGCATTGATGATCTGGGGCAATTTCTGTGCATTTTATAGTTGTGCATAGTTTGGTGAAATATATATATATATATTTTTATCACAACTGTTTTTTTGCGCCTTGCCGCCATCCCCCATCTGGTCAACTAACCCAGCCCCAACTCCCAGAATCACTTGTGCTTACCTTATACCTGATCCAGGAGCGGTGCCTGTGGGGAGTCTATCTTCATCCTGCTGCTGGTGTGATTTTCCCTCCATTTTCTCCCCGGGGCCCAAGGAGTAGGTGCACATGCACCTTATGGCCCCAGTAACAAGCCCTATAACCCACCCTATTGGCCTAATGCCTTGCACCCTCTAGGTCTGAGCTGTCCCTGACCTCCACCAGGAGGTGGCCATTAGCTGAGGATAACCACCACACCTCCCTGGAGAGGAGAGCTGCCTGCTGGCAGTTTCATCCAGCTCCCCCTCTGCTGCTGACCTCCGATGGCCCAGGCTCATTCCTGAACCCAGGTCACTGGCGTGCCATGAGGTAAGGCATCCAGGGCCTCAGCGCCACTGGGCCAGCTTGTGAAATAACATTTTAAAATGAAAAACATTTATTACTGCTAGCTGGACCTGACACACACACCAAAAACACAAATAATGAATTAAAGCTATTTAGTAGCTGTTTTCTTACAGAAACCCCAGTTGGCTAGTTCTCAGGTGTCTGCTAAACTGCAACTGTTGCCATTAGTGCTCACTGGATAAGAACAGTTACAAAGTTCTGCTGTTGTGAACTGATTTTAAAGCAGTGCACATACTAAAGCTAAGGGCCTGGCTACATCACTGTCACGTGAGGCAGGGTGCATTGTAGGAGAAAGAAAGCCAATAAACCTATTTGTGATGAGGATCCCCAGGGGTTGTAAAACTACCATACAGCTAGCGGGCTAATTTAGGAAAAACTCCTAATAGCAGAAAGAGGGAAGGACACACTAGGACTTAACTTACATATCAAAACACTCTGCATAACATGTGTTTTGCTAATTCTGGGTGGACTATTCCTTTAAGAATAATAATGTGCAGCATGACTCTATGCAATTTCCAATATTAAATCTATCTTTTCTGCAGTTAGTTAGATTGCCACTGTAGCATGATCCTTGCATTATGTTCTCTCGTCATCACTGGAGCTTGACCAGAGCTTGCAGCAGTCTACCTGGGCACTTCCTTTGATCAGTACTTAACAACTAATTACAGCCCCACTCCTTAAAGTACTGTTACAATTCCTCGCTTCACTGAAATGTCTTTGATACCATCTTATTGGAACTGGAAAGGATACAGCTTACACTCTTGAATGTATCTAGTCTGATCTAGGTAAGGACATCTTGTGCCAAAGCAAAGTTGTTTACTGAATGACATCAACCAACTACATTACTGCTGTCTGGCAAATCAGTTGGGTTTCATCCAGTACAAACCTGTAAGGCTCTGCTTAAAGAAAGTCCCCCATATATCATTATTTAATAATGTGCTGAAGCTCACAGAAAAGCATGCAGACACGTTCAGAAAAAAGTCAGTAATTCCTGTTATTCAGGTTCTGCTCAGTGCTGGCAATGAACAATGGTGAAGTATTGGGCTGTAGAGAGTAGTTTACAGTTGAAGATTAAAGAGGAAGTGGTTGCTTTAAAAGAAAATCAATGAAGGGAAAGGTCCTGTGTATATTTAGAGGCATAGTTCTTAAAATAGCAGTATAAAGCATGATCAATGTAGAAAAAGTGAGAAAGAAAGAAAGAAAGAAAGAAAGAAAGAAAGAAAGAAAGAAAGAAAGCCTGTAGTGTACAATTTAAAAGATGTTGGCTCCAGGAATATTGGTAGGAGCTAGAAATGTGCAATCTTTTAGTTTTCATTTTCTGGGGCACCAAGGAAGGTGGAATTTGGTGGGAAAAGACTGGAAGGGGTGAGAGGGTGACTGTAGATTAGCTGTGGCCACCAGGTAAGGGGGAAGTGATTTTTTACCACCCTCCAAGTCAAATATGAATAAACCAAATAATATGGATATTATGAAAAAAAGGCCTTCATTAGCTACCAGGAGACAAGAAATGGAGAAAACACCAGGTAAAGATGAAGGAGACCAAGAAAGCAGTCAGGAATGCAAAGGCAGACACTGATCTGTATATTACAGAGCGGGTCAAGGGAAAGGAATATCAGTTCTTCTGGTACACCAGGAAAAATGGAAGATGGGGGAATTGTTACATTGACAGAGGAACCAGGGTAGCAGAGGAGGACAACAGAAGCAACCATTCTAAATGACTACTTATGCTTAGTATTCCCAGTGGAGGATAGCAGGCTTCTGCCAGAAAGTGATATAATGGCTATACTGTCTGTACATTGGCTGATCCACTACACCCATTCCCTATCCTTTAAATGAAATCCTCCTAACCGCCTGGTCCATTTTCATAGCCAGTACCCCCCCCCCACCAACCTCCTGGTGCAGCTACAGTCCACTCAATCCCAGGCTAACAGGTGCCCCTTACCTCAGAAGACCCTCCAGTTGTCCACAGAACAAAACTTCCCATTGTAACAGGTCCCTAGGCATGTACTAGGCTGCCAAATGGTCCACAGATGGTCCTCACTGGTCCCCAGGACAGGAAAGATCCCTTCAGGAACAGCTCTTGCTCCAAGAATGACATCCTCAAGTATTTGGACTTGTTCTATTAACTATGTTCATGCCAACATGGATGAAAATGGTTTCTTTCTCCCACCAGCTCCATTTTTTGGCCTAGGATAACACATATTTTGCCCTGATCCAGACAAGCAAACTACATCACCTGAGCAATCATTTTGGACCAAAAATGACATCTTCACCTTATCTACTGCACAAACTATGGACTCTCCAATGTCTACTACTTTGTTTCCCATCCACCAAGACTTTTCTTTCTTCTCCTCAGTAGTTCAGATGTGCTGAAGCCTAAAGTGCCCCATGCAGCCTCAGGTGTCCATTGGCTCACTCAAACTGGCCAGCCAGATTCTGATACCTATTGCTGGTGTCCACTACACTGAAAATGGTGCTTTCTTATGACTGTGCCTCTTCCATTCAGCTAGACTCAAATCCATCCCTAATTCCAATCATTAGAGATCACAGTTCCTGTCACCATTCTCTCTGCCCATATACCCCTGCCGACTATCTGTAATAAGCATTGTGCAAATGTTACTAGTCTCATCTTCCCCATACTCCTCAGCTACATGTTCACCTCCCTCTGTCCCCAAAGTTCCTCCACCAGCCACTCAAGCCTGGCAATGCATCTCTTGAGAGTGTGAATCACCCTGCAGTGGCAATATATATATCCTCCTTGCCATCCATAAGCAGGATGGTATACATCATACAGCCCTGGCAGCACACTAGGTGTGCTTCACTTCTAGGAATCTAGATGCTAGCTTTCCCTTTAACCCCTATTTGCAGTTAGAGTCTCTCAGCTCATCTGCCAACCCTCCTCTCTGTGCCCATATGGCACAGCAAATTGGCATTTTACATTGACAACATGCCCCTCTCTAGATCATTAGTTCTCACACTTTGTGATAGTAAGCCTCCCCCAAGCCATGGAGAAGATTTCAAGCCTCCTTCAAATTTGGAAAAAAACCTAGACCTCCCTGCATATACAAAATATATTTTGCACAGTACACCAGGAATAAAGAAGAAGATGAATCAGCATTTATATAGCGCTTTTCATACACAGTATCCCAAAGCACTTTACAAGCAGTGCTAAACTGGTAGTGAAGTGACTGAATGTGTGGTGGCGGCCATATTGCACATCATCACCCACACACAGCCTGGATAATTGCATGAACTGGTTTATGGGAAGGGAAATGTTGGCCAGGACACCAGGAATGTTCCCTGCTCTTTGAGAAGAGTGTCCTGGGTTCTTTTACTTCCGCCTGGACATCCACCAGGACAACACCAGGATGGACAGAAGGGACCTCGGTTTAACATCTCATCCAAAGGACAGCACACCCCAGCAGTACAGCACCCCCTAATACTGCACTCAGATGCCAGCAATTTTTAGGTGCAAGTCCATTCCCAGTGTGGGAGAGAACCCACGACCTTCTGGTCCAGAGGTGGATGTGCTACCAACTGAGCCACGCTGACACCAGCTGACACAAAGTGAAACTGATAAAGTTGACTGAGTACATTCTCTTTTTATTCAACTTATTGTTCTGCACTCCAACCCTACACCCCAGGTTATCCTTGTCACTCCACTTTTCTGACTCTTGGGCCCTTGTTACTCTGTTTCCTTTAAATCTGGAAGAACTAAGCTAGCCACTTGTCCCCTTCTTACCCTGTTATTAAGTAATATCCTGTACCCTTACCTCAGGTCGTACTTGAAACAAATACTGGCTCTGTGAGCCTTTCCCAGTCACTAAAATTTACTTCTGTAGACAGTGCTGGTGTCGGGGGGGGGGTATGCAAGGGACTCAGCTGCATCTGGGCCCAGCCCTGAGTCCATCTCTTTTTTTTTTTTTCTGACGACAATGAGAAACAAGCTACCAGATCTACAAATTTATAAAAAGATATATAGGTACCAGCCACTGGTGCCATAACTGTTCTACTGGTGAGGATTAGAAAAATAAACCATAGCAAGTTTGTATTGGGCTGCAGAATGTCAATGAAAACACCAATTCACAAATCAGAGGTAACAGATTGTCTATCTGTACGCAGGACAGATGTAGAGTGAGAGCTCTGACAATTGGTCAGTGTTAAGGTCATATACGTGTACTGAAGAAAGCAGAAGCAGCAGGGACAATTTACAACAGTATCTAGTGAATGAGGCACAACCCACAGCTGGGGAGTGAGAAACTGAGGAAGGAGAGAGTCTAACAGTCAGAGAGAGAGAGAGTGCCACAAAGCTCCAATGTGCAGCAGGTGGGCGAGACACATGCAGAACAGTGCAAAGCACGAGCTGAGAGGAGGGGACAGCACTGTGGGATGACAACAGTTACATGGGGGTGTCAGAGCAATGCTGGTGGAAAGAGAGGGGCTGATGGCACCTTTCTAGCTGTGTGGGTATCCATGCAGGTTTGCACACCTGAACAGAGCCTTTCTCCTTCCTATTCACCATGGTAGCAGCGCCACTGGAGGTACTTTTATTTTCCCTGTTTGAAGGGGGACTTCACTCACACAGCAAAGCTGATGGGCCCGATGTGAAACTTTACCCGACAAGAGTTCTGCATTCTTAGTTACAGGCAAGGACTGACCTGCCCTTGCTCTGCTAGTGAATGCTGCTTTCCTCATTGGGCTGCTAAGAATAGAAGTTGTACCTAACATAGTTAGGTTAAAGAATGTGTTAAAAAAACAACTCTTCTCGATAGGTGCATGCCTGTATTTCTCTAGCCCCTCCGTCTTGGTTTGGAGAATACTTTCACACAGCCAGGCCAGCCTGTTCCTTTAAAATGATAGGAAACAGTGCAAGAGTGAAGATGCTTTACTTAATAATAGCCCAAGAGCAAATCTTTATACCAGTGTAGTGGAACTCACATAAATTCCACAATGTCATGAGTTTCATAGGACAAGCAGATTACAAGAAACCCTTACTAAGCCATTCAATAGGTTTTATTCTGAGCAACAGACTTGACAAGGAAAACAATGACATACAAACAATTAGAAAGTAATTAAGCAACAGTGTCTTCAAATATATTTGTACCAGTACACTCTCATTAGAATAACTCAACAGTGTTCTCATTCATTGGAAGGGGAGATTGTGGGAAAGGTATGTTTTTTGAACCGTTCTTTTTTAGGTGATACCCTCAGTACTACAGTCCCAATTTTAGCTTGGCATGTAACCACCAGCAGCACTCCAGGTAGAACTTCACTCCTAGCACTTTTAGTCTCTTGCCAAAGATAAGATGTTAGGTAGGGAGTTTTTTTTTTATCAAGGGTTTACAGTCATTGACAAACACATGTTTTACCTGGTTCATGGTGATCGAATTAATAAATGAAACTAAAAGTTTAAATAATAAAAGAGTCTAACATCAGAAGAACATGTGTGACATTTAAACTGGGGACCTTTGAATCTAATGTTATGAGCACTAGGTTTGGCAATTCCTCCAATCCAGATGACACACTCTGCTATTATGACAATACATCTAAGGAATATCTGTTGCATGTAATTATGCAGTGTGCATGGTACAATAAACATAGAATTTGATGGCACACAAGGACTGCTTGGACCACACGTTTTGCCCATTTTCCCTACATACTGTAATACCGTAGGCCCTACTTGATCTCAGACATAGCCCTCTGTTCCCTAACGACTAAGGTTCCCTTATGCCTATCCCATGCATTCTTGAAACTTGCCACAGCTTCCGCCCCCCACCTCCACTGGAAGGCTGTTTCAGGCATCCACCATTCTCTCGGTGAACAAGTACTTCCTTATGTTTCACATAAGTCTAACCTCTCCAACTTCATAGCATTTCCTCTTGTTCTTAAGCATCTTTTTTTCTGAAAAATACTTCCCTCTTGTACCTTATTTATACCTGTGAGGTATCTGAAAGTCTCTGTCATACAGTATCTCCCCTTTCCCTTCTTTCCTCAAGAGTGTACAACTTGAGGTCCTTTAGTCTCTTCTCATATGGTCTGTGGTGCAGACCCTGCACCATTTTTGTTGCCTTTTTCTGGACTGCCTCTACTCTGCCTATGTTATTCCAGGGATGTGGTCTCCAGAACTGGACACAGTACTCCAGGTGATGTCTCACCAATGATTTATACTGTGGTATCACCATCTTCCTCTTTCTGCTGGTGATACCCATCGCTATGCACCCGTGCATCCCACCAGCTCTCCCCACAGCCTTGTCACACTGTTTGGCTACATTTAGGTCATCAGATATGATTAAACTGCAGTGAGTTTGTTCCCTGATAACTAGTTATAGACCAGGTTCTGTGCAACCTGTCCTGAGATCAGTTTCTGAGCCACCTAGTCTGGGGCCAGTTTCACTTCTGTACAGGAGCTTTCTTGTTGCACTTAGCTTTTTTTTCCTGCAACAACTCCCTTTAGTGTAGATTTACTATTACCAGCTCCACACCACCATGGATCACCACACCAGTGAAATTTGGGGTCAAAAGAATTTAGAGGAAAGTGAGATTCAAACCCAGACTTTCAGGATCATGATCTAGTACACTAACCACTACACTATGCTAACTGCTGCCTAACAGGTCTGTGGTTAGACACATATGTGGTAATAACTGCTTAACATCTCAGATTTCACTGCAGCTGGATCCAACAATCTTGAACCTAAGCTCCTAAAATTAGCTGCCCCATACATAGCCGTGCCTCTTTGCCAAAATTTGCACCCTCTCCTTGTGCCACAGCCATGTTCCTGTCATTTGGAAGACAGCCAGGATCACCCCAGTTTTCAAAAAGGGTGACCACAAAAATCCTGCTAACTATAGGCCCATATCCATACTGTCTGTTCTCAGCAAAATTCTTGAGAAGCTCGTAGTTAGCCAAACCATTGACTTCCTTCAAAAAAATGACCTTCTAACAACTGCACAGCATGGTTTCCATAAGGGCCATAGTACCACCACTGCATTATTCAAGTTTTCATCTGATATCCTAGTGGCTATGGACTCAAGTTTTCTAACGGGACAATTTTTATTGACATGATGAAAGCATTTGACCTTGTCGACCACCCCTCCTCTTAGCTGCTCTTAGATCACTAGGCTTCTCACTGAATGTCATGTGATTTGGTAGCTACTTATTGTATAGGACACAATTAGTGAAATTTAACTCCACCTTATCTGACAAAGCAACTATTAACATTAGCGTGCCACAAGGGTCTATCCTAGGTCCCTTGCTCTTTACCTTTTTTTTTATTATTTTGTGATATTTTTTGCTCACTCCCAGCTCTCGGCCATCCTCTCCTTAAGGTCACCTATGCCCTTCATGCCACACTACCTCAGATCAGTCACCTTTTCACCCCATGTTGCAGCCCCAAGGATAACCCCCAGACATAACCTTTCACTTGGTGGGTCCCTCTCCTCCAAGGGGGGGAGGCACTGTTGGGGTGGCCAGCGGAATAATGCCCCAGGTGCTGCTGAAATGGTACATGCACTGTCCTCGGACTCATGGCAATGGGAGCAGGTGACCATCATCCGGTCAGCTACGGGGCTCTTTTTCCCATTTGCTCCTCATAGGGCGTGGTGTGCCAACAATGCAAGGCTGATGCAGATGTTCACCACACCCCCTTGGTGAATGAAACCCCACACATTGCCATTCTACCAGCCTCCACTAGGGGTCAGCAATCGCTGGATCATGTCACCGCCCTCCTCCAGAGAGAAGGCAAGCCATAAGCCAATGCTCAAGTCTTCTTTCCCCGGCCAGTCCTCCAAACACCCGAATCCATTTCTGAAAACAGGTCACTGGCATCGCAAGTGGAAATCCAATCACTGTACTAATGGGTTGACCCTTTACCATTTTTATTAACAACATCACCTCTAACCTCCACCAGACTGTCTCCCTGTTGTATGCTAAAGACATTATTCTGTACACCTGTGCAAAAAACCTAGCTGAAATCAATTAACATCTCTCCCAAGTAGTGGTGGGAAAAGTGATTCGCGGAGTAACACGGAATCCACAAAGTACTCAACAATGCAAAGCAGGGTGCTTCACATCATGATGAGGAACATAAAGTCCATTGAAACCAATGACTTCATGTTATTCAGCCTTCACAGAGGCAACAAGCCATTGTGTGAAGCAAATAAAGAAATCAAAATGAAAGAAAAAGCCACTATGGTTCTCAAAATAAGTGGTGGTGAAGGTTAGGAAGAGAAAGATAGCATTTAGGAAGTATAAGGAGACACAGAAGGAGCAGGACAGAGAACTGTACCAGTTAAGGCAGAAGGAAGCAGGGAGGGAAGTCAGAATAGCAAAGGCACAAAATGAGGAAAAGATAGCCAACTCGGTTAAAAAGGGGGATAAAACCTTTTATAGGTATATCAGGGAGCATAGAAAGACAAAGGGAGGGATAGTGAGGCTGAATAGAATGGATGGTGGGTGGGCAGAGACTGACAATGAAAAAGCAGGGATACTGAATGAATGCTTCTGTTCAGTATTCACAAAAGAGGAAGTGGGGGAGGTGCCTAATCCAATTAACAGAAGCACTCTGGGGGGGGTCGATCCCAGTCCTTTCACAGAAGAAAGGGTTCTGAAAGAACTCCTAAAACTGAAGGTGGACAAAGCAATGGGGTCAGATGGAATCCCCCCCCCCCAGAATTCTAAAAGAATTAAGCAGAGAACTAGTGACACCACTGACTACCCTGTATAACAAATCATGGGAGGATAGTGTGGTACCGGAGGACTAGAAGAAGGCTGATATGTTTTCCCTTCACAAAAGTGGGAGCAAGAGAGGCAGGAAACTTCAGACCTGTCAGTTTGACCTCTGTGGTAGGGAAAGTGATGGAATCACTTCTAAAGGAAAGAATTGTTGAGTACCTAGAGGTCAGTGGGGCACAGGACCCAAGGCAACATGGGTTCACAGCAGGAAGGTTATGTCAGATGAATCTAATTGATTTCTTTGACTGGGTGACCAAAGCAGTAGACCAGGGAGGGACTGTGGACATTACCTTCCTAGACTTTAGCAAGGCATTTGACACAATCCCAGACAAAAGATTAGTAGTCAAATTAACCAGCCTTGGAGTGGGTCCCAGGGTGGTAGCCTGGGTAAAACATTGGCCGAACAACAGCACACAGAAGGTAATTGTAAATGGAGTCCACTCTGAAGAAAGAGGGGTTACTAGTGGGGTACCGCAGGGTTCAGTACTGGGTCCAGTCTTTTTAAATGTCTTTATAAGTGACATTGCAGAGGGACTGGAAGGAAAAGTATGCCTCTTTGCAGATGACACAAAGATCTGCAACAGGGTTGATACACAAGGAGGCATGGAAAGGATGAGAAGGGACTTGGCAAGGTTGGAGGAATGGTCAGCAGTATGGCAGCTTGAATTCAATGCAAAGAAGTGCAAAGTAATGCACCTGGGAAACAAAAACCCAGGGGAAGATTACACAGTGGGGGAGGTAGTAACAACAACAAAAATGGAAAGAGACCAGGGGGTAATCATATCAGATGGCCTTAAGGTTGGCAAGCAATGTGAGAAGGCAGTAGGGAGGGCTGGGGGTATACTGGGATGTACAGGGAGAGGCATCACCAGCAGAAAACAGGAAGTTGTTATCCCCCTGTACAGACAGTTGGTGAGACCCCATTTGGAGTACTGCATCCAGTTCTGGAGACCTCATCTCCACAAGGACATAGACAGGATGGAGGCAGTTCAGAGGAGGGCAACTAAAATGGTGCAGGGTCCGCAAGAGAAGCCATATCAGGAGAGGCTAAAGGAGCTTAATATGTATACCCTTGAGGAAAGGAGGGAGAGGGGACATGATAGAAATGTTTAAGTACCTCAGTGGAATCAACAAAGTCCAAGAGGGTAGCATCTTTCAGAAAAAGAGATTTGCAAGAACAAGGGGACACAATTTGAAGATAGAGGGAGGACAGCTCAGGGGCAATGTGAGGAAGTATTTTTTCACAGAGAGGGTGGTGGACACATGGAACAGCCTTCCTGAGGAGGTTGTGGGGTCTAAAACTGTGTGAGAATTCAAGAATGCATGGGACAGACATAAGGCAATTTTTGTGGGGAGTAGGAAGAAATAGGCTGTTGGTTAAATAGGACTTGCAGCTTATCCTTTAGGTATGGAAATGGCAGACTAGGTGGGCCAAGCAGTCCTTATCTGCCATCAAAGTCTACGTTTCCCCAAACAACTTTTCCACCAATTGTAAGCCTAAGTATATTGCAATCAATGTACTTCGCATCAATTTGCCTTGTTATTGAGCTCCAAAGCGAATTTGCAGTGCTTCATGGGATTGCAGGTCACATGGGTCCTAGATTGTTCTGCACAGCTTTAGTTCTGTGTAGTGTGTGTGTGTAGTGGAAGATGGAGACAGTTTCATCTCAGAGCTCTGAGATGCAAATCCTCTAAAAACTGTTAAAAAAAGCCTTTTTGAGCCATTTTTTTTCTTAAAATGTAGCACATCAATTGAAGGAAACACTCCTGTGCTCATATCATCAAGTGTTTATTGTTTGTACGTGGATTTTGAATGTTAATTTAGAACAGTCAGTCTGTGTAATGTGAAGTGTGCTTAGGGGGAGGGGCATATCTGTGGTGTAGGTAACAACTGGGGGAAAAAAAGGCAGTCGTTCTGTTTGGTTATATTGTTCTTGCATAACTGTGTTAATCTATACAGTAATATTTTCAGTAATTCTTGAAATTTTTTTGCCGATTTTTGTGTTGCAGCAGTGTATAATTTCAGTTTGTTTAAAACATTTGGTTATATTACTAAAGGTTTTCAATTTGCTGCACATTACTTGTAGTGTGTGTGAGTGTGTGTGTGATGCGTGCCATTAAATCAAACACCTTTTATTGTACCACAGTGCAATTGCAGCAGTGTGAACCTGCTATCCACTGCACCTGCATGAATTTTGTATACTTCTTTGTATCTTTACTGGTAGTGGACTATTACTGCCATGCACTACCTACCCCCCCACCTGGCAAAAGGTATTATTTTCCAGATTTGGATTTGTCACTTGTGAGCACTGGTTAGGTGGTGGTGTGCCTTTGCATCTGCATTTCTTGAGTGTGCAGTGCAATCTTAATCTGTCTGTCCGTCTGCAGCACACCATTAATTCTGGAAAACTTTGCATTTCTAGTTACACTCTCATTTCACTTTGTCAGCACTGGGGAATTTTCTGGACACAAGACAGTAGCATTTTAGGGATGCATATTAATTCTGGTGACTGTGTGTGACCACTTTGCACATGACAGAGTGCACCATTAGTTCTGGGAGACTGCATGTTTTGTTACTCTCTCATTTCACTTCGTCAGCACTGAGGAATTTTCTGGACACAAGGCAGTAGCATTTTGGGTATGCACATTCATTCTGGTGACTGAGTGTGTGAGGGGCTGCCAATATTGTTGTCAATGCACCTTACTTCACCTTAAGGTGGAATGACAATGCAAAGTAATAATTACAAGGCGAAGTGAGTGTTTTGTATTGGCCACTCCATATAGTGGAGTGACAATGCAAAGTGCTCACTTTGCGGGCACTTCTCTGACAAAATTTAAATTCACTGCATCTCTACTCCCAAGACTTACAGCAAATTCAACAGTGACTGTTCAGCCATAAACTTGTCTTAAATGTATCCAAGACCCAAGCCCTGCTATTTAGCCCCAATGCCAAACTCAAACGCTCTCAGCCTAATTTCAGTGTCTCTACTGTAAATGGTTCATCTGTCAGGCTGGTACCCTCTTTTAAATATCTGGGTATCACACTGGACACATTACTCATCTTTGATCTCCATATCCAGCAGACCTGCAAGTTGGTTAACATGAAACTTGACATTGCCTACCACTCCAGCTATGTGCTCACCCCTTCAGCTAGGCTTGCCATAGCACGTGGTATACTCCTCCTGTCGTTCACCTATGGGGTTGCTACTTATGCCTCTTCAGGTAAAACTACTTTTTGGAAATGTGACATCACTTACAACAATATCTGCTGCTATGCGACCTCCTCACATTGGATAAAACACCACTGCCTCCTTTACTCTGAACTGGGTTGGCTTTCTCCGCTTGCCTCTAGAGCCTATCTGTATGGCTCAATCACAGATAATATTATCAGATCTCAAAACACCCAAGACCCTGGCAGGACTATTTCTGAACTAGTCACCCAGCTATGGTCTACGCTCAGTGGCCAATGCCCATGTCCACATTCCCAGACACAACTCTTCCAAAGGTGCACTAGTGCTTTTTCCTGTCATGCCCCACTACACTGGAACTCTCTCCCTCTAACTATATGCCTAGCACCATCCCATGCCTCATTCAAAAAAAATGCTACATGACCATCTCACTGAATCCTGCACCTGTTTCAAACCTCCCTAGCCTTTATGTCTCCCTCCAACCTCTGCACCCTCTAACCACCTATTTCAGAACTTGCCCCCAACAAATATGCTCAGCACTTTCCTCCTGTCACCATACTGTCCTACCTTTCCTTACTTTTTAGTCCTCATCTCTTACCTTGCCACAATTTCCTGCTCTATCCTGCCTCCCCTATTCTACCCTCCTATAGCCATCCTGCATGACTATTACAGTGTTACAGTCATCATTGTACAATCCTACCAAATTCGTCTTTGAATTGTTGCCTTGTGGTCCTATTTATTGTACTGCTTTATTTAATTTTTCTTTAGACATTGTTATGTACTCCAACTGTACCTGCTGATTTTTTTCTCCAGCCTGCACTGTATTCCTACTGTCCAATTATTTATTGTTTAATGACTACACTGTTATTTTTGTTTCTAATGTTTTTCTCTGTAACATCCCGGGTCGTGCCTGAAAATAATCATTGCTATGGCTAGTGCACCCTATGCAGTCAACAAAAACTAAATAAAATAAATAAATAACTGATCCCAGTCCAGTTCAGCTCAGACCAGTCTGGCCTCAGACCAAGATGCTTCCAGACCAGACATCAGAGGAACAATCTTCCTACACCTGAGCATCCAAAGGTCACGTTCCTACTTTGTGGTCATCAGTACCACTCTGAAGAAATCACTGGATTACCCCTATACTGGGATGATTTGCACACACAGACCAAAGTACAATTTTAAGAGTGCTATTTATGACAGAAGATGAATATATAATTAATAAAGTAGCGTATTATCTACAGACTATACAAACAGATAGGAAAAGAATGAACAGGAAAGCTGTTACTCATACAACTAATTCATTTATTAAACTTTTAGTTTTATTTATTAATTTATTAACTTGATCACCTGTTTTTATTGTTATAGATGATTTTAGTGGAAGTGTATTTTTCCTTTTTTTTAATCAAATGACGACAATCTTTCATAAAGGAGCTTTTAGCTCAAAGGATGTACTTTTGACTTTTCTAATAAAATAAAAAAAAATCTTGTAATTTCTTGTTTAATTTTGCACTTTTATAAACTGTTCTTGTATTGTAATGATCCCTGTTTTTATGATCAAGCAATAACGTTTACCTACCTGGTTCATGGGGGAGCGTTGTTTGATGGCATTCTGTCCCTTGATAATCCCATTCGATGTAGATGATTGAAGGTGGTGGGAGTCCTGTTACTGAGTGATTTGTCACATTGTGACTTTGAGGCATGGTAAATGGCACAAGATTCTGCATGTTGTTGCCTTTCTCTTGAGGTATTGTAACTTTGAGTTGCTGTAGAAAAACATATTGCTTACAGGTGACAAGATGATAGCGTTAGCTGTTGAAATACTATCTTGATGGTATTGTTTTGATGCCATGAAATGTTCAGAATACCATAATCTCTCATGAAAAATAGTCATATTTTTATGCAGTACATTTTGCAAAAACATTTTTCAGCTCATGTCCTCAGACAATAAGATGGTTAAGCTGAATTTTGTGTATGTTTCAGCTAGGGACATTCGATAAGTATGTTTTTGTGTATCCTTGAACAGTAAAAATGATATAGAAAAAGCTTGCAGAAAAACTAAATAGGCATTTCCAACAAACAGAAATGACAGGCTGACTTTTAGTAGAAATAGTGAACCAGGCCGATAATTCATGTTCAAACTTGATCTGAAAAACTGTGACCCTATATTGTCCACAACTGTATGCATGTCTTATTGTCATGCATGTAACCTCCTCCTGTACATGGTAGTTGAAAGTATGCAGCCGACCACAGCTTTCAGAAACTAACTCCCAAAGCCACAAAAGGGGTGTTATAAGTGTGGCAGCTGCTCTGTATGTGAGGTTATGGTGAAAACAGATAGTTTTGCCAGCCTGAGAAATGAGCAATTGGTCAAGATCAACAGTTTTATAAATTGCTGGACAGAGGGGGTTGTATATTTAATAAATTGTTTGCATATTTTATGGGGGCACATGAAGAAAAAAACTCACAATATGAGTTAGTGAGAATTTGAGAGCTTGGAGACAATGCAGCAGTGAATATACAACGGTTAATTATGTATCTTCAGCCAAGGAGGGAACAATACATGATGCTGAAGTTATTGGAATTGAGAAAGTGAGGTGCAGAGTGAGGAAGGTGACTCTGAAAACCAGTTTATCCAGCTGGAGCAGTTCTGGATTTATACTCTGAGCTCTGGAGGGTCAGGACTAAAAGAATATTTAGAGATAGTACCATGTGTATGATTTATAGTTGTACTGTATCCTCTGTGTATTTAGATAATGTATTAAGTATCGGGTGTATTTTCTATTTTTAGAAAATGCTGATTTGTTTGTGCATTTTGTTTATCTGCTCTCTTCGCCATTTTGAACTCTGCTATACCTAAACTAATTTTATGGATTTTTAATGGACCCTTTTAAAAGCAATGTGCTTTGATTGCACTTAAATATCAATTTTATTTTGCATGCTTTACTATTTACCTTTTTTTAAATGTATTTAGTGTTCAGGATCTGTTACACCCCTACTGTTAACTCTACTGGTTAAGCTGTTCCATTTGGCATTTTTAACAGTGTAAAAGTAAGCTGACACTAGAGGGGGCTAGACTTGGTTAAAGCGTTATGTGTGACAACACGAAATGTTAATCTGTACGTAGCGTCAGTACATCTAGCAGTGTTAAGCAGGTTGTTTGCAGTTCTAATGGACTTTTCTGCCCCTCTGCACATTTTTTTGATTAAAGTAATCCATTTTATATATATATATATATATATATATATATATATATATATATATATTTTGGGTGCAGGAGAGTAATTTTCTGGTAGTGTGCAGCTCACTTTGTTTGACTGATAGAATGGCAATTACCTTTAGGCACAGGAACAACTGTTATTTAGGCACAAGAATAATTGTTGCTTATTTTCATGCTTAAGGAATGGCTTGGGTAACTAAGGAAAGTTGCAGAAAGTTACAGATTGGAACTGATAGTTCTTCAGTGACCATGACAACAAATTCCATATCTATACTGTCACATCTAAATGTTATTTATTATGAGGACTCTTTAAGTAGCTAATTGTTTCTTTCCTGGTTACTGTTCTAAAATAAAATTGTGGCCTTTGAGATGCAAATTTAGCCACCTAGATATCACATTTTTCACAGGCTTAAGTAAAAGTTTTCAGCATCTCTGAACAATGCATTAAAATAATTTACAAACTAGCAAGAGAGAACCTTGAAGCCTTATTGGTTAAAACCCATGATCTAACTATGGATGAAAACACTACAGATGCATGGTTATATGTTGGTTCTCTTTTTCAAATGCAATCCAAAGTCATCCTGGTATATTCAAACCAATTGCAGATCAGTAGACCTCTCTATAAGTTGACAATCAACTTGCATAGAAATGCAGCTTGCACAGCTGATGTTTAGTTCATTAATTAGCACCTCCACCAGAGCCCATAGAAACATAAATTTGTGTTGGCAGAAAAGAACCAGTTGGCCAATATAGTATGCCCATCATCTCTTTCCCTCTCACTTAATTGAAACCTGGAAACACGCACCTGGAAACAAGCCTCAGCTCAGCGTGCCTTTCCCAGTAGCCAAATGTGTAAATAAATAAATAACTAAAAGTAGAGATAGTTGAGGGCTTGGAAATCATAGGATATATGGACCAACTGTCATAATTTTTCATAGTGGAAAAGAGAAGATGTAATGGGTGACATGATTACAGTTTTAAAATATATGAAAGGGATAATAGCATCAGACCAAATGCTACTCCTCAGGTTGTATAAGGATAAGAGATTCAGGCGGTACTCAATGTTTTTAAAAGGAGTAAGATTTAAGGGAAGTTTCAGAAAGAACTACAAAACAGGCCAAGTGTAGTACAGTACCTAGATGAGGATGGACTGGTGGTTTTCTTTCACTTCTGCATTAATATGTTTGTATGTTTTTACAGAGATCACCCACTCCCACTTCTTCTGGTTCTCTCAACTCCAACATTTTATATTAACAAACAGGGCTGACAGCTACAATTTACAGAACATTCTTCTATTCTAGACAGCCTTCTAGTTACCATTAGCATCAAAGGATCAATTAAGGGTTAACATTCAGTTAGCCAGAGTATATGAATGAATAACCAGATGATGTGAGTGATTAAATACTGATGCCAAAAACCCAGGCACTTGGCAGAAGCCAGTTATTCTGACTATATGCTTGCTGACTGAATGTCATTTTTTTTTTTTATGTATTTATTTATTTTTGTATTCTTTTGATAACCAGGTGAGGCCCACTGGGCACAATACCTGTTTTCAGGGGTGACCAGGGAGCACAGGCATGGTTAAGTGACTTGCTCAGAGTCACACAGGGATGGATTTTCAAAGCCCTACAAAGGATGCAAGATGCTTGCATCAAACAGGGGTGATGCAACTGGCACCTTGTGACTAAAGATGCATCATTCCTAATTGAGAAATAAGGTCTGCACCAGAATTGGGAGGTGCTGTGACAAAGTGGTACTGCACCCCTCTTGTAATACAATTGAGAGTGCACCATGTCACAAGGGGGTTGTGGCATGTCAGAGCTGGAACATCCTCTTTTCTGGGAGTCAGGAAGTCCTGCCATGGCTGCAGCAAGGGGTTTGAGTTAGACCAGCAATGAGCTGGTCTAAGACCCTTGCACCAGTCCACACCACTTAGGAGATTGTTTTTGGGGGGCCCTGATGACTGTGTATGGGAGTGGCATGGGGATGGGGTGCCATAGTAGCGTTGGTGAGGGTGGGCAGGCATATTAGTGATAGTACACCTGACAGGGGTGCCTATGAGTGAGTAATACTGGCAATGCCAAGGAATAGCAAGTGGAGTACAGACACAGTGCCATGGCACCAAGTGGGGGCAGTCCTGGAGGCTCCTGCCAGAGTTGTGCCCTCATGGGGCCATAAAATTGTGTTTCTCTGTAGCCCCCCCATCACCATTCCTTAGCAGTGCCAGTGCTGCTCATTAAATCGGCACTTCTGCTGGGTGCACCATCACTACTATGCCTGCTCTCCCCCCAACTGCCACTATGGCACCCCATGCCCATGCCTCCCCATACACCGCATGCTCTACTTATGGTTTCCACCCACCTTCATCCAATCCAGCACCTCTACTGTTGTGCCGGGTGGGGAGGGGCAGATGGATTCCTGTGCATTTCCTGCAGGTGCACCCATTTGGCTCACACTTGCCGATGCAGCAACACCCAGATTTGTTTTGCAGGGATCCTGTTCTTCCTGAATACAGTGCAGGGTCCATAACACAGCCAGGGTGTGCAGCAGCCCTAAATCGCTGCGACTTGTGGTGATCTAGTGGCACTTTGAAAATTCAGTCCACAGTATGCAAGTGGAAGTTGTGAGAATCAAATCAGCATCTGCTGGATGTACCAAGCTCATTCACAGCTAATTTTTCTAACCTCTAGTCTATACTGTCACCCCAATGTTATTATTATACCACCAAGAATTTTGAACCTAGGATTTTGAAAGTTCTGTGGTTGTAAAGTGGAACATGCCTTTTATCCCCTTTTCTTCTTTTGACTAAATGGATAGCCTACTGTTGGCATGTTTAAAATGTGGATAATCTACTACTATTCTCAGTGTGTCTAATGAAAAAAACAGAGATGACTTATTGAGGGACAGAGATACTGTAGGTCAAGCCCAAGGCAGCAACCACATTTTAATTGTATAACCACATATTGCAGGGAATCTGCATTGGTGAAGGAAATCATCTTAAAAAAATGTGGTCCATGCTGCAGACAGATTTGATTTTTCATAACTATTCTGGACAAGTGCTATGTTTTGTTTAAAAAAATGGAGTTAGCCTAGATAACACCCTTACACAGTCTACAACACACCTTTGAGTCCCCAAGATGGACTTGGCTACCATGATTGCAATGGGGCACACATTCATGTGGCCTTTGTAAGTTCTGCCCTAATTGTTAAATAGTATTAGCTTCACAACAGTCAATAACAAGAAATCTTTTTAAATATGTACCTTTATTAATTGAGATATCATGCATGTTATTTATCTTGGTATTTGCTATTATGGAGCATTCTGAACTGGCAAGGTATCATGTTACAACAGTGAGGTTTAAATAGCAAACATATAAAAGCAAATCATGATGAGAGATTGCAATAATAGCGACCGGTACAAAACAGCGAATGGAAGGACTGAGTGAACAAGGCTTGTTGATACTCCCACTATACAGGTGCACCTCAGAGTTGGAATCTTAAAGATAGAGGCGGTTTGGGGGGGTGCAGTCCCCCATGGGGGTGTGGGGGGAGAGCCTCCCACACAAATAAATGGGCACAATGATATGCTGAGGGGTGGACTGGTTGAAAAATGTCAGCAAGGAGATCTGAATGGAGCTGCTTGTTTCGGGTGCTGGCAGTGCTGCAGGGAGGAGGCAGTACTGAGATTTAAATGAAGCCTGAAATGTTCTGTGGTGCAAATGCCTGAAAAGTCACTATTTTGTATGGTCACCATAATTTGACATCGCTGTTTACGTCTGCACTGTTTTGGAGTCGCTACTGTGACAGTAACTGTAATTGAATAACTGTTATCACATGGAACCTGTGGTCAAGACTTCATAACCATTAAGGTTCATATAGAGGGGCATTTAATGACAATCACAAAAAAAGATTGGAACAAAGCACTTGCTGCCATGTATTGTCCCAGCCACAAGGAATGTAACACAGTTTTAAGTTAAAGGTATGTGCAGTAGAGAGAGCCAAGCTGTAGAAAATGGGGAGATTTGCAGTCTCTCATATTATGCACAAAATGTACAGTGGCATTCCCCCAGGATGAAACCCACTTTTAAAGCACTCTGCAGTATGCTGCAACAGATCGACTGAATAAAGCAATGTAATTTCAAAGGCAGTTAGTCCTTTTTGTTATGCAGGAAACTGTGGCATCCTGGCAGAGTCACATTTTCCTGATTTACAAGGGGGACTAATTGCCATTGAAATTACATTGCTTTATTCAGTAGGTCTGCTGCTGCATTCTGCACTGTATGTGGATTCTACATTTGGGAGCTTTACTTTCCCTTGGGCCTAAATGAAAGCACTGAATATGCCCCATTTTTAAAGATCAAATAATGTTTTGCATTTTGTAGTTTAGTAGTTAATTTTGGTTTGTGATATTATGTTTTCTTTTCTTTCTAAAGCACATTTTACTAATGCCATCTTGGATTTGGCAATCCATTTCTATTAGACACAGTAGAAGTCACAGATGTGCATTTCTTTTTATTTGGACTTAAAATAAGTTATTGTATTGCTAGTAATTTAACTTAGTATTAACTTTGTGGTATCAATGTTTTCAAGCCTAAACATTGAAAATATCAGTACATAGTTGGAACACAAATGTTTTAATTAATTACTTTTCCTTTGTTAGTATTACCAACCATTGTTGGCCCAGTGGCGCTGAGGGTTGAGGTGCTGGACACCACATTTCGCACCACACTGGCGACCCGGGTTCAGGAACAGACTTGGGCACCGGGGGTCGGCAGGGAAAGGGCTGAGGACTGACCACCCATGTGGTGCTCTCCTCCCCAAATCAAGGGGATGGCATGGCATGGCCTGGCAAGCCAGAAACCTCCAGTGGAAATGGGGGAGTACTGCAGCAAGCCAGGCAGGCACACACTAGCATGGCCGAAGCTGGCAGGGTAGCCATGCACCAGATAGTGTTGGGGCATGCCCACACATGGGGGAGGGAACAGAACATGAATAAACCCAGTCCCAGGGGTAGACGATGGCACCAACCCCCATGCCCACTGCTGGGCCCAACCTCCGCGACCTTCATAGATCCTCTGCCCAGGGCCCACATCTGCAGCTGGAGTCTACAAAGTTTGAAGTGAGCCCAAGGTAGGAGGGGTGGCCCCACCCCAGAGGGGTTAAGCTGGGGATACCAGCTGCGAGGTGGGGGCAGAGGTGAGGAAGATGTGGTCGAGGGGGGCTTCAGGCAGGGCAGGACACAAGTTGGATGTCTGAGAGAGTCTCCTGGGACCGTGACAGGAGGGAAAAAATAATGAAAAAAATAAATAAAATATTACCAATTTACTGCACTTACAGTGATTTACTGTCACTTTGATTTGCACTGAATAAAAAGGCAGTCAATAGCAATACAGGGGTCCATCTTCTGAGGAAGCTTGGAGTAAAACTGGTTAATAGTCCTGTATGAGTCGACTCCTCTGATCTTGCTGCTGCCACTACAATATGCGAGTTTTTGCACTAGCGCATTGCACTTTATTTCTTTGGGGAAGTTTGCATTGGAATAAAGATGTTGCTTATTCCAGCCATGACTGGTGCCAGCTTTTTGTTGTTGTACTAAGTTACTGAGCACAGTATACTGCTATGAAGTGGGTGGTTTGTTAGACTACAATGGGGATGACCTACTGTGGGCATGTCTAAAATGTGGTTGCAGCTAGTGTATTTTTTTAAACTTATGTTTTATTGTTTTAAACATAAAACAACAGCATACAGTTAATACCTTCTACCAGACATACAGTACTATGTGCAAGGAGCCATTCAATGGAAGACAGAATCGAAGATAGCCTAAGCAGTCTGACTGAAGGAGTTGGGGGATTTTCAGACAAAACTCTTATTAATGGCCCCTACATTGCTGCACTTCGAAGAGTCTGGAAATCATTTCAAGAAGGTAATCTACAAAAGTTTATATTTCACTAAAAAGCTGATGTGATACCAACCCAAAAATGTTAACATTTTACAAAAAGAGGGTGCCATTTCACCTCATCCCGGCAAAGCCTTAGGACTACCACCTTGTACAAAATCTATAGTGTTGATATACCCAACTTTTGAACACAACATACTGCTAAAATATAGCAGTACTACAAAACATTCATAACGTATTTCCAAATTTCAATGCAATAAGACCAGGGACCTATAATGCTGGAACCACAATTAGAATTTAACATGAACTTCCTACCAGAATTATTTTAATGTCTTTTAAAATTATATAAAATGATGGAATCTTACCTTAGTGGCAGTAACCAAAAAGGACATCAGGCATGCTCACGAGCTGCCTCGTGGCACCCGCCATTATGGTACTATATAGGATGTTACTTACCACCACGCTACAACATGTGGCTTCATTAAAAGAAGCTATATCAATCAAATTAACTTCAACTATGAAAATATAGCACAGAATTATAAATTGTTTGACATTCCTGTCTAAACATTCCTTGGCTTCGGTCACCTCAGCAAGTGGGGAACAAAGTCAAATCAGTACTGAAGTCTCTTCTCCCTCCAATTCTTCCTCTCCTGCTGGTCAGGCTGCTGCAGATTCTTTCTTCAATATCTCTGCCTCCTTACCGGCTTCCTGTGGGTCCATACATTGATATGTATGGCCTCCATGATGAATATTAAGATGTGTCGGCATTAATAATGACTGAACTATTCCAAGGCTGTAAAGATGAGCCCGCACTGCATCAAACTTCTTTCTATGGGAGCAGGTCACAAAAGATAGATCAGGAAAAGTATAACCTTGAATGTTAATATCTGCTGAGTCTCAGGCAGCCTTCAGAAGCATGTCTCGGACATTCACTCCACGGGTGACCATTAGAGCTGTTCTCGGTAGGACATGCTGAATCAGCACAGCTCTTGGGGAGATCTGGTAGGCTCTAATAATCGGGAGGCCATCCCAGTGCTGTTATCCACCTGTTAGGCCCCAGGCAGTCAGTTATATTAAAAAGAAGTTAAGCCTGGACCCTCGCTACCTTCTGGAAGCTCAGCCAGTTGCAGCTCTCTGGGAATTATCTATTGCTTCCAGATGGTACCGCAATTGGCAATTCTCCTGGACAAGTTTGGTGGTACTGGTAAGGACTTCTGTTCCTTAAGCCTCAGCCAAGGTCGCTGTCCATGTGACCAGTTCTATTTTTAAATCTTGTTCCCCAAAGCACTTTACAATCTCCTCCGCTTTACTGTCTATGGCTTTCATTGAAAGTGTCAGGGACTGCACTAGGGGATCATTCTTTCATGTTGCTCCCACTGTCACTGTTGTGGCCTGCTGCTCTTTTGTTTGCTGATTCTGGGGGCCCCTTGTTCTCCCTTTATTTGATTGACCCATAGTAACTTTCAATATCTTTCTGTTCCTCTTAACATGAGGGATCGAATACTGTTATTAAAAAGTCTGAATATAGTAAAATAGTTGGGCAATTTAAATCGATAAAGTCTGCTGTCTACAGAGCTGCTATGAAACATGTCTTCTCGATGAGTATGCTCAATAGTGCCCCCAGTTAATAGGGTTTTAAAAACAGCAGTGCAACAAAACTCAGGAAAAAATCTGCCCCTACTTTTTTTTTTCCACTATAAAAGATTCCAGCCATCTTTCAGTTTAATTTGGTGGTAACATTTCCTAATTTCACCACAATTTGAGTATTTTATCATTTTTTTTTTCAAGAAAAATAGTTTGCCACCATATTTGGCTTTGAAATATAATTGTATACTTGGCAATGGTTAGTGTTCAGAAGACAAAAACTCAATATGTACAGCATAAGAAGTGCCTAGAAAAGCAGATTTATGAGGTATACTGATATTTTATTAATTGTAGCTGAAACTTGCTTTTTGGAAAACCATTTTATGTTGCATTGCTGTTATAAATAACAGTTGTCCTATGTTCTGATTGGATTAGACTAGATACTTATTTTATAATCTAACATAACAGCCTACATTCACACATGGCTCTTGATTATAGAGTGAAAATGAAATGGCAAATGATTCTGGGTGTAGAATTACAAGCTGACAAGTGGTAGGAGACTGAGGAATATTGACACCATACCAGTAGTCCACAGGGAGACTATTTTCAATATCAAATACTCCACTTGAACCATTACACTTGTATAAAACTATACATTTTTTCCCCACATACATGGATCAATGTCCTCGATGCTCAAGACCAGGGTGTGGTCTTATTCCCATGATTCTCTGTTTTGTGCATCTTATCTAGTTCTGGTAATCTGTACTCACTTGTATTTCCCTGCTTTTATTTGTTTTATATTAAACGTTTATTGAGATGATAAAGATAAACGCGACACCAATAAGCAGCAAGGTTTTACATCAAACAAAGCCTGCATAGTAATAGTAGTTAACCATTACCATCATTATTTCAAGAGGTATGTCCAGCCAATCTCTGCAAGTCCCTTTCTTCTGAACATCACAAGCACAGCGGTCCTTTGCCTGCCGTGCACCAGCCTGGCTAAATGATCTCCCCACCTGACATAACCAATGAGTCTAAGCTTGGGCCATTTAAGAGAAAACTCCTCCCACACCTAACCTCTTTATGCAGCTGTGACTGCCCAACCCTAATTTTAAAATACCATCTGCCTCGCTCCTCTCCCCATTACTCGTGCCTACTCAACCTAACCACCTGTTTTCCTACTCCAACCCCTGATCGCTTATCCTGCCCCCTCACCCTCCTTCCCACCTGTTAGCCCTCACCCTTTCATCCCTTCCCCCCTCTTTCTATCACACCTGACAAAGCTCAATTTTGGACTACCTCATTTTGTGTTTGTTAAAAATGTATTTATATTTGTTTTAATTTTACCCTGTAAACCTGCACTTAAATTGTTCCATTACTACTTGTATTGTTTTTGTTTTTCTTGTCTTGATGTGGAACCTTTGTCAATGAGCTTCCAGCTGAAAGGTAATATTACAATAAATAAATAAATACATTTCTGATAGTGCCCAGTTTAAATTAGTGTGTTCCAACATGCACATCTGAAATAGAATACGTCTCCTAGAATGCCTTATTAAGATTTTTGCAGTTATTTGCCATGGAGCTGCTCTTTATCCAAGTATTTCTCTGCCTTTAAAACATTCATTTTAAAAAGCAACACTCCCCCCTCCACGAGTGGTACAGTGTGACCTTTCAGAATATACCTCATTAGTAAAGAAGATCTGAAATGTGTATTCATAACTGTAATGAGTGGAAAGCACCGTTTTCTGAGAACTGTGAAAATGCCAAACCTCCAATATTTCATCGATGGTTGCAACTGACCACCTACTATACTGCCTTAGAAAAGTTCACCTATGACAGTAGGGCAAACTAATTGAACTATCTTCAAATATGGGTCAGGTTTAATGAATACATTAGCAGGAATACCCACTGCCGTAAGTGCAGGATGGGAAGTAGTGTGAAACCAAGCTGACCTAAAACTATTAAAGGGCAAGGCGTGTATTAGACAAACACCAAAATATATGAGTTTGAAAATGGTATACTACTGGTAAATGTATTGTTATACTGATAACTATGTAAAATTTAGAAACAATGAACCTGGTTATAATGGATCTCTAAAGTAGGTCCTGTTGATGGCTAATTAACAAAAGAACTAGGCTCTTATATACAGTATAATGTTATTCAGCCTCTGTGCCCCATGAAACATCAGATTCATTGTAAATGCTTACCTGTAGTATGTATTACATTCTATAAAGTACATTTTCAGTGCTGACTGCTTGTTACTTTATTGAAAACTCAAAATATTTTTTCAGAAAAAAAAAATTACAGGTATTATGGGGTTTATTTTTAATAGCCTGAGAGATAAAGGTTCCCAAAGGAGACAAAGAGTGGACCAGCAAAAAAATTTGGCATGCAGTGGCAAGATACAGGGTCTTGATGGTTCTACATGCCAAGTCCAATCCACCCTGTAAATTTGATACATACCTTAAAAGCTGGGGCTACTTTTGAAAGTCACTTCAATAAAAAGGAGTAAGGCTGATTTGCCAGCACAGTGGTAGAGCTACTGCATGCAGTGTCAACGACCTGTGTTCAGGAGCAAACTCAGGTTGTTGGAAGGTCAACTGGAAGGAGGAGGATTGAGTGTCTGTAGAACTTCTCTCCTTCTTCGGTGAGGGTGGACTGCTACACCTAGTATAGTATAGACACCTAGTGGTGGCTGGTGTTTAGGCTCCAAAGGACAGCAATGCAGGGGTGGGAGAAGTGGCAGCTGCTGACTTTCTGTGTGCGGGTGCATGCATGGGCATGTCTGGGTGGCACTGCACATATGTCCTCCTGGGGAACATAGATGAAAGAGAAAATCATGCCTGGCCAGCATGAAAGGATCAACACCTCACAGGCTCCGTTCCCAGCTCTATGTCATATCTCCCATCTGAGAATCCTGTCCATTGCCCCAGGGGGACGTCACCCCATGGGAGTAAGCCATGGGAGAAGATGAGGAGTTGGATGGCAAATCCATATAGGCTGGGCTGAAAGTGCTGGGGGTTCAGTCCCTGATGGTGGTGGGTCCAGTCTGACAGGAATAAAGAGCACTAATTACAAAAAAAAGTTAAAAAAGGAGGATGCAACGAGGGAGCAATGGACTCACTCATTGAGTAATTACAGTTTCACTAATATGGCCTCTTGTGCATGCAACAGAGTATAGGGCCCTGAAATCATAAAAATCTACTGTTTCTAGCCAGGTGGCACTGAGGGCTGAGGTTCTGGATGCCTTTTCTCATGCTACGCTGGTGACCCAGGTTCAGGAATGACCTCGGGTAACTGGGGAGCCAGCATGGTGGGGGAGTGTTGGAGTAGGATTGAGCAGCAGTAGGCACCTTTCCCCTCCCCAGGTGGTTGTCCACTCATCCTGTAGTTCCACTGCTACCGGGTGGAGGTCTGGTGGGCAGCGTAGGTGAGGGGGAGTGGTGGCAATAATGAAGGGGCCAAATTAGTGCCCGGTGTGCATGCGTGCCTCCACATACACACATGTTCTTGTCTGCTGGAGTCCTGGATCTGGGGCAAAAACTGGAAAAAAAAATTAAAAATCTCTATAGGAAAAAAAATCTACTGTTTCACCTCACTGAGTGAAGCATTGTATGCTAGTCCTCCTTGCAGGCAGAGCATCTTGGTGCAACAAGAGCCCCAGCAGCAGCAATGCCTGCTGGAGGTACAGCAGCCAGGAAGGGAGAGTTCGAGAGAGGGTACTTATAGTAGGGATTCTACAGATAGGGGTAGCAAGACTGTTGGCTGTGCCTTAGACCAGGAGGGGAGAATGATGCAGTCTCCCAGGGGTACTCCCCTAGACCAATGGATTGTTTAGCAAAGTGATAGGGTGCCAGATATTATTTCCAATCTGAGGACGAATGATCTAGCAGGAAGGCCATTGGGAACAGTAAAGGTTAGCTTCAGAATGCTTGGTTTTTGGCTCAAGGGGTTGAGTGGTCCTGTGACCTTTTTGGATACCCTCACAGCACACAAGTGGCAGAGATAAGGACGCTGAATATCTTCCAGTTAAACACTTGGTTGAAGTAGTACATGTGCTGATGAGAGGCTTCACTTCCAGGGAGACAGGGGCCTTTTTTGGTGGGATAAAGCCCTACTGAATTTGGATGGCCATCATCCTAATAGGAAGGGGACAAAGGCATTTGGGCAAAGGTTTGAGGCATACATATATACATAGATATATAGACAGTGTCGGCAGATAAGGGCCTATGACCCACCCAGTCTGCCCATTTGAGCTTGTAAGTTCAGTTTGTTTTCCTAGAAGTCTGTTGCCCCCTACCCCTGACCTCCAGAATTCCTTTATGTCTATCCCATGCATTCTTAAATCCTGTGATTGTTTCAGCCCCCACCACTTCCTCTGGCAGGGTGTTCCACTTGTCCACCACCTGCTCTGTGAAGAAATTCTTTCTCATGTTTCCTCTGAATCGCTCCTCCCTCCAACTTCATCCCATGCCCTCTAGTCCTGGAACATCTTTTTCGCTTAAAAATAGTGTTTTCCTGCACCCTGTTCCTCCCTGTGAGATACTTGTATGTCTCTATCATATCCCCTCTCTCCCTCCTCTCCTCCAGGGAGTACATGTTCAGTTCCTTCAACCTGTCTGCATAGGACTTGTGAGATTTTTTTACTATAGAGATTTTTAGCATTATGAGTGATGCAGAATGGGATGGGGAACCATTGGAGTCCAGCAACTACAGTACTGTATGGTTCAAATTGGCCTTGGACACCAGTAAGTCCTTGTCTAAGGCTGAGGTGCTAGACTTCAGAAAGGAGGATTTTAACCAAATAAGTCCTGGGCAGGTTAGGTAGTGTAGCCAGCATTGGAAGTTGAAGAAAGATGGGGGTCATTGAAGCATCTGTTCTTGAGTCAGAAAAAATATGCACAAGAACAGTTATCAAGAGAAATAAGTGTAAGAGACTAATTTTGCTCTCTGAAAAAATGGTCAAGGAGGCAGTAAGGACAAAAAAGAAGGCCTCTGTAAGGTACAAAAGAAACAGGGGGAAGAGGAATGGGACAAGTATCATAAAAAAGTAGAGAGGCCAAGAGGGCAGTCCAAATTGCAAAGGTAAACACAAAACTATGTATTGTGAAGGGGGCAAAACTTAGTTTTTTTTAGATATACAGCATAAGGAAAGAAAGAAAGCCAGTAAGGGGAATTTTCAAACTAAAGCAAGGGGCAGTTAAATACAGGAAGAATGGCAGAAAGCAACCATGTTGAATGACTACTTCTACTCAGTATTCACTAGGAAGAACATTGGGCCCTTACCAGAGAGCAGCATAAAGACAGCTGATAGAGGGGTCCCAGAAATGAGGCTGCAGAAATAAACTAGAGAAAGAAAGAGTCAAAAAAAGATTAGAACCCTATCAAGGTAAACAAGGCTCCATGACTAATGGGATGCATCCGAGGATACTAAGGAAAATGGCATCAGTGTTAGCCAAACCCCTGCCAGGACTGTTCATTAGCTCTGCAGCAAGGGTGGTTCCTAAGAACTGCCTGATGGATAGTAAGCAGCACATTATTGTGGCTTAGAGATCTTGTCAGACCAACCTGATAGTATTCTTTGGGTAACCAGGGTAGTTGACAAGGGGCATATAGTAGACTTACTATACTTTGACTTCAACATTCGGCTTGGCGCCACACCAAAGACTGTTGCAGTAGATGGAGGATCTGGGGGTAAAGCTAGGGAAATAGTAAAGTAGTTTGGGGGTTGGCTGGAGGGGAGGCAGCAGAGAATTATGGTGAATGGGATCAGATCAGTAGAATGAGAGGTCACCAGCATAGTGTCACATGGAGGGATTAAGGAGTTCCGGAGGGACTAGAGATATAACGAAGTTAAACTTCATTGGCAAAGTTGCCGGGAAGTTGCAAAACTTCAAACTTGGGAAGCTTTATAAAGTTCTTATTGGCATCACCAACTTTAACTCTGCCAACTTTGCAGCATTGTTTTCAGGTGGGTTGACATTTATATCTTGTCTTGCATGCACAGTGCAAACAACATGTTGTGGCAGCTTGGTGGAGTAGCAGGTTGTGGAGATGTGGCTGTGTTGTGGCCTATGGCACTGCTGCTTTTTTGGGCTGGTCTCTGTGGCAGCAATGAATGAACATGCTGTCTAGGACATCAGTTCAGAAGCGTGCCACCAACTTGAAAGAATTTTGCTACTGCAATGAGGGAGCGATCAATCATTGCAGGGTGTGCCTTGCCTACTGAAACATTTCAAGAAACATGGCAGCAGCTGCCGCCGTCCGCCTCTCTCAGTCTGTAGAAAGCCGACGCTGAGGCTGCCCAATCACCCTGTCAGCATGTCCCTTTCAAGTTCATTTGCCAATGGGGGATCCCAATAACCTTTGGCAAAATGTTCCCCCTTGTTCTTGTGCTGAGGGGGGTGCACAATCCTTCTCAGTATCATGCCCCCCTACAGACATGCTTTCTTTGCCGACGGGGGGCCCCAATGCCAATTGGCTTCAGTCCCCTGTCCTTAAAACACACAGGTGGCACACTGGGAGCCTACCTCAACATGCCCAACAGTTGTTTTTACAACTGTAAATAAAGAAAACCTTCCTGTGATGTCCTTCCTAAAAAAAAAAAAAAGGTCCGTCATCGTATCGAGCACCCTCCCCAACCCACACCCACCCACTGAGCACCCCATCTCCCTACACCCACCCATCCCATACTTACCTCTGGAGCCCAGAACAATGATCTTCGGTGGAGCAGGAACATGTCTGTACTCTTCAAAGCCAACTGCTAACTGAAGCAAATCATGGTAAGCTGTATAATGGCATCAATGGGGGAGTTTCAACTTAGGTGGATATCTCAGCCATTTTTGTGATTTTTGGCTCCAAATTTTCAACATGGGGTTCTTGGGACCCCACCTCATAAACTAAGTCACTGTCAATTCATTATTCACTTCAGAAAGGTGATTTCCTGGTCACTGCACAGAATCACTTTTCAGGACTGAATAATGAAATGACAGTGCCATGGTTCATGACGTGGGCTTCCAAAAAACCTATGTTGCAAATTTGGTGAAACAGTTCCAAACAATGACTGTGTTATGAGCGTGCATTGCGCAGTTTCTATGCACACTCATAAGTTCCAGAATGTTTAATGTTTTCACTCCAGATTATCAACATTGCCATTTTTCACACCTCCTTATGAACAGTACAGCTGTCATTCTTCACATCCTGCCTGAAATGTGTTTTGGCACATCTGGCGCACAGTGGCGCTGTCGCTGTAGGAAATCAACATTCGGGACAGATTAAGAAAATCACAGTGACACTGTTCATGAGCAGAGGTCTCAAAATGTCGATGTTGAAAATCTGGTAAAAATATTCTATGAAATGACTGTTACTAGCATGCATTGTGCAGTTTCCATACACACTCATAACTTCGAGAATTTTTACCATTTTCACTTCAGATTTTCAAAATTGCCATTTCTTCACAACTCCTTATGAATGGTACAGCTGTCTTTTTTCACATCCTGACCAAAATGTGTTTTCGCACATCCGGTGCAGAATGGCGAGGTCCCTATGGGAAATCAATGTTTGGGACAGATTAACAAAATCACAGTGCCACTGTTCATGAGCAGAGGTCCCAAATGCTTTTATGAGATAGGGTCACAAAAAAACCCATGTTGAAAGTTTGGACTGCAAATACCAACAAACACCTAGAAAATTAGGGTTTCTAACTGTAACATACCACTCTGTAGAGACTGACAGGCATCAGGGGTGTGACTTTGGATTGTCGGCTGTAATGCTTCCACCATTCCACCACTGCCCCCACCCTGCAGCCAGTGACATGCATCAAGTTGTGCCTTGGACTCTTTTGCTCTCAAAGTTCACCCCATTCTCCTATACTGCACCCATCTCAATGTATTTTCTTATGGAATGGGGTGAGTGTAAGGCCTCAAGACCCCAAGGCACAACGCAACACTTGTCGGAGTCTACAGGGTAGGGTGAGGTGAAATGGCATGAGCGTTATGGCCGATGACCCAATGGCACACCTCAATGCCTGTCAGTCTCTGCAAGGTGGGGTGGGGTTGGCGTCTATTCCATACTTCACTGCCATTTCTATTATGCATTTTTCTAACTCCTGCACTACCAATACCAACACCAACAAAGAACATTTGGCATTGACAAATGCTTGTTCCTCAATTTGGCAACTTCACAAGCAAAGTTTGGTTGCTTCGAACACTGGCGTGCCACTTTGCCTGGCAAAACATTTTGCAAAGTCAGCACTTCGAACTTCATCAAACTGACCAACTAAGAAAAGTTCTGTCTAAGTTAAGTTCTTCAGCTTTGAAAATCTCTAAGAGGTAACTGCAAAAGTCAGAAAACTGGCCCAAAGTCTTGCAACTGAAATTCAGTGCCAAGAAATGCAAAGTGATGCACTCAGGGAACAAAAACCTCAGAAATGAGTATTGAATGAGAGGAGTTCAGCTGGTGGTGGTATCATCATCATCATCATCATCATCGGAGAGGGACCTAGGAGTCATCATTAGTGAATCCGTTAAATCAGCAAGTGTAACAAGGCCTTCAGCAATGCTAGCAGGATGCTAGGGTGCTTTGGAAAAAGGTTCAACAGTAGGAAGCAGTTACCTCTGTATAGGGCACTGGTCAGGCTACACCTGAAGTACTCCAAGTTCTGGAGATCCCACCTAAAAAAAAGACAGAGAGAACAGAGATAGTGCAATGCAGGGTGACCATGATAATTTAGGACCAGGAAGACAGATCCTATGAGGATCCGCTAAAGGTGCAAAAAATGCTTTCCTTCTTCCTTCCTTCCTTCCTAAAGAAAATAATGGCAGATGGGGACAGTGTGATCCATCTAGCCTGCCAATTTAAGATGAACACCCCCACCTGGTTTGCTTATTTCCTGAGGTTTTCTTACTGATTGTCTCATGCTAGCTTAAAAGTTCCAGCTGTCTTTGCTTTCACCAACCCTGAGGGCAGGGCATTCTAAGGTTCCACCACCCTTTCAGTGAAGAAAATCTTCCTAAAGTTGCTCCTGAATTTACCATTGTTTAGATGCATGTCATTATGTCTAGTCTGGGTACAGTTGTTCATTTGCTGGAGGCTTTGTACTTGTACCCTTTTGAGTCCCTTAAGGTACTTGGAGGTCTCTATCATGTCTCTCCATCTCTCCTCTGTTCTAAGGAATACATGTTGAGCTGCCACAGTCTTGTTTCATATGGTTCATGATACATGCCCTGCACCATGTTCGTCACCCTCCTCTGTATAGTTACCAATCTCTCTATGTCCCTCTTAAGGTGTGGCCTCCAGAAATGGATGCAGTACTCCAGGTGTGGCCTCACTAGGGACCTGTACAGTGGCATGATCACTTCATGCTTCCTACTCATGATGCCCCTTCCTATACATCCCAAGATGCCACTAACCTTTAGTGCTGCCTTTTCACATTGCCTACTAACCTTAAGGTCATCCAAAATAAATAACCCAAGATCATGCTCCTGCTTTATTATAGTCAAATGCTTACCTCCTAGAAAGTATTTCCATGCTGGGTTACTTCTTCAGAGGTGCATAATCTTACATTTTCAGTGTTGAATTTCAACTGCCACTTTCTTGACCATTCTTCCAATTTCCTTAGATCAGACTCCTTTTTCTGAATTCTGGATATGTCGACCCTGTTGCAGAGCTTAGTATCATCCACAAACAAGCACACCATCCAGTCCATCAGCATGTCACTGATAAATACATTGAAAAGAATATGTCCCAGTACAGAACCCTATGGAACTCCACTAGTCACCTCACCCTCTCTAGACAGTGTACTATTTAGCAATGCCCTCTGGCTCCTTCCATCTAACCAACCTATAACCCAGTTGACTATTTTATGCCCATTGCCTGTATGCTCCAACTTGTTTATCAGCCTCCTGCAGGGAACAGAGTTGAAGGCTTTGCTGAATTCCAAGTACACCATGTCTACTGCACCCCAACCCCCAGTCCACCGCTCGGCTAACCCAATCAAAGAACTCAATCAGATGCATCTGTTAAGACCTCCCTGCCGTGAAGCCATGTTATTCTGGGTCCAGGTGTCCACTTGTTTCTAAGAATGTGACTATCCTCTCTTTTAATAGGGACCCCATTATCTTCCCTACTACTGAGGTAAAGCTGATTGGGCATTAGTTTCCCGCTTCTTCCCTACTCCCACTATTATGGGAAGGGGTGCCACTGTTGTCTTTTTCCAATCCTCAGGTACTTCACCACTCTCCAATGGTTTGTTGAGCAGTTCTGATAGTGGTCTGTCTCTCCCTCTGTCTCTCTCTCTGTCTGTCCATCTCTCTCTCTGTCTGTCCATCTCTCTCTCTGTCTGTCCATCTTTCTTTCTTTCTTGGTAGGCCCACTGGGACAATAAAGTCCCTTTTTCAGGGGTGACCTGCAATTAGTTGCATACAGTAGAAGAGTACATTTACACTAACTGAAAAAAAAAAAGTAAATTAATAGTGCATTTACAAAAGCATAACAATTTATGTAACACAGGTGATAAAATATTAGCAACATAGAGCAGATAATAAATTCAAATAAAAATACCACAAAGAGCATTAGGTCAATGATTACAAAGTCAGGTCAGAGATGACAACAGCAAGGTATTAAAGCCAAGGAGAGGGCTTTGAGCCTCTTCATAAATTGTTTAATGATCAGACCGGTATAGGGTTGCCACCTTTTAGGAAGCCCAGAGTGGGACATATCTTACCAAAACATGACTTTTTGCAGGACAACATGTAACCACGACCAATGCAACAAACTTGTTTTTTTTAAATAATCAGAATTAAGACCAAGTAGTTTTTTAGTTGTTTTTATTGTTTGTTACCATTGTAACGTATTTTAGTTAAGGTATTGCAATTTTCGGCAACATTTAGAGGAATATTAAAAAATATATGTTCTACTATATTGTCAGGACATGTAGTATATTTCATGTTTTTTTTTTGCAGGACACAGCTGCCCAAATCAGGACTGTCATGCAAAAATCAGGACAGGTGGTAACCCTAGACTGGTACAGAGCTCATGGGTAAGTAGTTCCATAGAGTAGGAGCTATGAAGGAAAGGATCTCCTTCTGGCACCAGTCTGAAGCCTAAAGATATCCACTAAGAGGCAAGCAGCAAATCTCAGGGGCCTTGTTTATTGTTTAGGCAGCAATAACCAGGAATTTATTTAACTCCAAAAACCAATTAGCGTTTTGCTCATAAAAGTGCTAAAAAATTGTGAAAATGCAGAGCACTTGCCTCACTGTGTTTAACAAACATAACACTTCTAGAAAATCTATATAAATACTTTCTGTACAGTTAGCATTGTCCCAAGAAAAAAACTGCTAATCAATTGTTTAAAACCCTGAATAACCCAGCGAGACTTGGAGGAGCAGTAGGTCTCAGTAAGTTATAAGTTAGAAGTTAGAAAGAGCAAGGGAAAATGCATTCATGCTCTGAAAGAAGGCCACCCCAAAGAAACAAGTTCACTACAGTGGTAGTCCCTAGATGGGGCACTAGCTGCAAAGCGCATGATTTTGTTATAAAGAGACTTTTGTTTGGACAGTCCAGATTCATGGATGTGCTGCACAATCAACAAACCATAGAAAAGAATAGGCAAAAGGGTACTGCTAACTATTACTAAGCGAGTAGTGGAGGAGAGAAAGGCAGAGAGCATGTGGTGGAGGACAAACTTCAGATGAAGAGTTTTGTTCAGAATACCTGCCTGAGGTTCAAAACACAGATTTTGTTCCAACACAAACCCCAGAAACTTAAATGTTTGCATTACCTCAAGGTTGACACCACCAATGGTGTAGGTGGTGCCTATCTGGACCAAGTATGTTGCTTCTGAATAGCAAGGTCTTAGTTTTGTTTTGGTTTTTTGCATTAAGTACAAGTTTGTTTTTTTATGAACCATTTTTCAAGTAATCAGGACTACATAAGGTCCAGTTTATTACTGAATACCCTATAGGATCCAAAACAGCAGCAATTTTTATTGCTTTAGATGCAAGCAAAGCTTCTGACATGTTGGAGTGTGAATATCTTTTTGGGGCATTAAAAATATTTAACTTCCCAGACAAATGTACAAATTGAATGAAAGCAATCAACAGCAGCCCTATGGCACAAATAAAGGTAAACAGTACTTTTTCAGACCCTATTGTGCTCCAAAGAGGAGTACGGCAAGGATGCTTCCTGTCACCCTCCTTTTTATGTTGCTTGCACGCATGTGCAAGAAACATAGTGCCATCATCGGAGATTTCAGAGGTGTGTCACCTCCTCCTCCTCCAATTCAGGCAGTGTGCTGGCAGGCGTGGCCCCTGTAAGCCAATGCATTTTGGAGCTATCCTATTACTCAAAATGCAGTAGCATCTGAATGAAAAGAGAACTATGCTTCAGTGAGCAGAGATAAGAAGCCCACTGAAGTGTAGCTCCTCCCCACATGCAGGCCTGCATGCCCCCACACCTACTGCATAGCCGACGGGGTGCCCAATCCCCGCCGGCTGAGCTGCTGTCGTCGTCCCTCCCCCAGTTGTAGGTGCCACGCTGGGAGCCCACCCCAGTGTGACAATGAGTCCTTTGGCCGACGGGGGTGCCCAATAACCCGTCGGCTGAATGCTGCCCCCAAACGCTCCTTGTGCCATGCTGAAGCTCCACCCAGTGTGGCAAACCATCCCACGACATCTTTTTATTGTTTAACCTGAAAAACGAAAGCGGTCCTATGGAGCGCCTCCGACCCCACAACCCGCACCCACCCACTGTGCACCCAGCCTCCCAAGCCCCCTCACCCCATACTTACCTCCAGACTCCGGTAGCGACGATCTTGGTGGACCAGGAACACGTCTGCACTCTTCAAAGCTGACCGCGAACTCAGAAATGCCGATAAGCTGTATAATGGCCTAGATAAGGGGTTTCAACTTTGTTTACAATCTCAGGCATTTTGAGAATTGTTGCGCAAATTTTCAACATGGGTTTTGGGACCCCTTCTCATGAATGATGTCACTGTCATTGGCGTTCGGGCCCGAAGGGTGATTTCTTGCAGTGACTGCGAAATCACCTTCAGGCGAGCTGCCATGACAGTGACATCATTCATGAAGAAGTCACTTCATGGTACAATAAAGTCAAAAAGGTAACTGTTTCTTCTGACGTGCATTGGCGCAGTTCCTCGGGCTCGTAAATTCACGAATACAATATTTTCACTCCAGATTTTTCAACATTGCCATTTTACCACCTTCTTATGAGTAGTACAGCTGTCATTTTCACATCTCACCCCAAAATGTGTTTCCATGGGTAAGCACAGAATGGCGATATATTGCAAAAATCAATGTCACGGGACAAATTAAGAAAATCACAGTGATACTGTTCATGAGCAGAGGTCTTAAAATGGCTATGTTGAAAATGTGGTGAAAATTCCTAAAATGACTGTTTTATGGGCGTCGTTGCACAGTTCCTATGCAGGCTCGTAAGTTCGCAAATTTTCAATATTTTCACTCCAGATTTTCAACATTGCCATTTTACCACACCTCCTTATGAGCAGTACAGCTGTCATTTTTCACATCCTGAACAAAATGTGTTTCCACCCATGTAGCGCACAATGGCGCAGTCGGTGTGCAAACTCAATGTATGGGACACATTAACAAAATCACAGTGACACTGTTCATGAGCAGAGGTCTTAAAATGGCTATGTTGAAAATTTGGTGAAACAATTCCTAAAAATTACTGTTTTACGAGCGTGCGTTGCGCAGTTCCTACGCACGCTCGTAAGTTCGCAAATTTTCAATATTTGCACTCCAATGACTTCCAAATACCTAAACAACACATTGAAGCAAGTAACATTCGGCATTGACAAATGCTTGTTATTACTGGACTAGAGTTCTTACACTGCAAAGTAAGGACAGACAGTCAAATAAAAGGTGTTAAGGTAGCCACACAAGAAACTAAACTTAACACTTACGAGGATGATATACTGCTTCTACTACAGGATCCAGAAATAAGTCTACAAGAATTTAAATTAGTATTTTACAGATTTTCACGTATAGCAGGATATGAAATAAATGAAACTAAATCAGAAATGATCATGTTCAATATTGATCATCCAGGGAATCTGTAAAAAAATGATGAATGTAGCTATACAAGAAAAGGGAATGAAATATCTAGGAATTAACATAAGCACCAAGTTAGATGGATTCTAAACATTAAATAATAAAAAAACTACATTTCCTGAAATGATTAATTCCTTGAGTGGAGTAAAATTCCATTATTATAAGGGTCTCAGGAATGCTGAAATCTGATTAGCTGCCAGCATTCTGAGAAAACTTATGTTAATTTCCTTAGTAACATACTTGTAGAGCCTGATCACTTGAGTATTGACTTAAAGAATCAAGGTCCTACATACAGTAGCAACATTCTGTGTCTGGAACTGATGGCAACCATTAGATCAAAGCTGACAGTGCCAGGAATTATTTACCCTTGTTTGAAAGAATGGACAAATTAAACACTAAACTGTTACTTTTTCCTGTTTTTATGGCTGAGCTGTGCTAGATGATGAGATAGAGCAGGGGTTCTCAAATGGTGAGGCCAGCCTCCTTGGGGAGGCCCCAACCTGTTCCAGGGGAGGCTCAAGCAAGTCTTGAAAAAGTATTATATTTCAATTTTGAACTTTATATATTTTGTGTGAAGGGATAAGGCAAACTGAAAGAGGATAATAAAAGGTGAATTTATGTATTTATTCACAAGTCTGTGACCAGGGAAGGTACTGTACACTGAGTCATGGCTTATTTCAGGTGTACCCAGGGAAGGGTAGTGAGAGAATACAGTTCAAAATGTAACTACGAAACACTTAAGCAACACAAAATGAATAAAAGTGCAAACAAATTATGAACAATAAACTAACAATCGAGAACAACTGATCAATTAGACTGGCAGCAGAACTGTCCAAATACAAGAGTTAACCATACAGGTACTAGAAATAAGAGCAGGAGGGAGCAAAATGATCCCTGATAAAGTTGCAAGAGCAGGGTGAGAGGCAAAGGTGGGCAGGAAGGTTATTCAGTTAGAGAAACAGAAAAAGCAGTATGACACATGATGTAGTGGCTGTAAGGGTAACAATGATTTGAGAGTCAAAATATTGGAGCAAGTAGGTTGTCATTAGTGCCAGCTATAGAAAGAGGTTTCAATTTATTCCTGATGTACCTGTGAAAAGTAGGCTATTTTCTATGGGGAGGCCCAAAAATATTTCAGTATTTTGGGGGAGGCTCAAGATCATTTTCATGGCTTAGGGGAGGCTCACTATGACAAAGTTTGAGAACTGTTGAGATAGAGCATTTACTAAACTAAATTCTTTTGTAGGACACTCCTTTGAATTACTGATACCGGGGGGCTAAAGAAATTGACTTTTGAATTTGATTTTGAATAAAAGAGTCACAACACAGCTGTAGAATGAAGTTCTCCCCACCCTCCGCACAACAGACTCACTGCTGACTCACAGCCAAATAACAGATTTGTTTTCCCCATGTAAATCTTTCGCATAGGGACTATTTTATGTCAAGGGTTAAGAATAACTAAAATAAATACTGTGTGTCATTAGACTACTGCAAGGAAAAAAATATTGCAGTTATAATAATAGCAATAAGGTACTCCCAGGTGTTATTTTTATTTTCAAGTTAGTCATTCCTTGTGGGCAATATGGCACTCAGCTGTGCCTCGTTCCACATTATGCACCAGGGGGTGATTAACTGGAACAATAACATAACCCCTGGTCATACCTTATTGCTTAATTATCTTTATGGGGGAAAATCCAGGCTATTAAGATGGTGGGAATTCCTTTTTTATTGTTTAGATTACAAACCATTCTTACACCAATACCACCTATATGGTTTAAAAAAAAAAATAACTTATTCAGGATGTTTATTTTGAATAATATACCATCTAGAATTTCATGGTTCTGATTGGGCCTAAGGATCAAGGAGGTTTAGATTGCCCAGATATAGCAGTTTGCTAAATGGCATATTTGATGAAGCTGGCAATTAAATGGGCACTGGATGAGGAAGATAGTATGGGGTATGAAATTGCAAATGTAGTGGTAAAAGAACTCTATAAAGAGACAATTGATATTAAACAGATCATTTTTAGGGAAAAGAAGCTGCTAAAATCTAAGAGTACTATAATGAAAAATATAGGGAATATAACTGCCAGATTCACCAATAAAACTAAATGGGCAACACATGTATCACCAATGAACGTAATCTGGCACAATCCTAATTTTCGATTGGACAGAAAGATGCTTGAGATTAAGGTTTGGAAAGACAAAGGAATAAGAAAGTGGCAAGATTTTAAAGAAAATAACACTAAACTGAAGAATTTAGAGAACACTTTCAATTACATAATCACCAATATTTATACTTTAATCAACTGAGTAGTATATATGCAAATTATTCTAAATGATAGGAAAGAGCTCCCAGCAATAAGGAGCTAAAAAAGGAATTGTAAATCATTCTTAAGAATAAGACAAAAAAGTTATTTGCTTGGCTAATTAAAATATTACACAAACCATTTATAGAGGTATGTAAGGCAATATTCCAGAAATGAGAAAAATAACTCAATCAATCCTTTATAGAACAACAATGGTCTTTTGCATGCAACTCAGTTTCAAAGTTTAAACTTACTAGAGATACAGTAATACAATACAAAATCTGGAATAGGGTATATTAAAGACAGCTTGATCAATAATTATTACATTGAGGTTTTTGCTGTAACCATTTGTTTGGGCTCAAATTTCCTTTCTGTTTTAAAGTACAGCGGAACTGTATGTGCAGCCAAATGTGCAGGGTGCTTTCCGATTCCGTTCGAGTTTCCCTACTGTTTCTGTAAATAGCAAAACTGTGTAGAGATAGCAAAACTGCATGGGGATAGCAAAACTGTGCTTAAGGATAGCAGGCTGTGGATGCATACTAATTAGAGTGCTTTCCGATTCCGTTCCCGAGTTTTCCCTACTGGTTTTGTAGATAGCAAAACTGTGTAGAGATAGCAAAACTGCATGGGGATAGCAAAACAGTCATAGCCTTTTCTAACTGCACCACTGTGTTTAAACTACTGATGGGCTGGCTTCTGCACCAGAGCACTGAATCAGGGCTTCTTGCCTCATGTCGCAGGCCCCTGCACCCTCCCCCCACTTTCCTGCCTACTTAGGCCTGTACTCACCATCACTCTCTTTCCACAGGTAATGCTGGTCAGGTTGTGAGGGCCTCTGCTCCCCCCCTCCCAAGCGGTGGCGGTGGCAATGATGAACTGTGAAACAAACAAGGTAAAGACTAAAGCTAAAGGGACTATGAAGGTTTTCTTAAAGGGCCTTACTGGATTACTGTGCACAGAAAAGCTGCACCGAGCAGGAAAGGGATCTTGGGGTTGTCATCTCTGATGACCTCAAGGTAGGGAAACAGTGTGACAAGGCATCAGGTAAAGCAAATAGGATGCTGGGATGTATAGGCAGAGGCATCACCAGCAGGAAATAGGAGGTCATAATTCCGCTATACAAGACACTAGTGAGGCCCCACCTGGAGTACAGTGTACAGTTCTGGAGACCATACCTACGTAAGGACATAGACAGGGTAGAGAAGGTTCAGAGGAGGCAACAAAGATGGTGCATGGATTGCATCACAAGTCCTATGAAGACAGGTTGAAGGAACTGAACATGTACTCCCTGGAGGAGGAGGAGAGAGGGGATATGATAGAGACGACAAGTATCTTACAGGGAGGAACAGGGTGCAGGAAAACACTATTTGTAAGCGAAAAAAGATGTTTCAGGACTAGAGGCATGGGATGAAGTTGGAGGAGGATGATTCAGAGGAAACATGAGAAAGAATTTCTTCACAGAGCAGGTGGTGGACAAGTGGAACACCCTGCCAGAGGAAGTGGTGGGGGCTGAAACAATCACGGGATTTAAGAATGCATGGGATAGACATAAAGGAATTCTAGAGGTCAGGGGTAAGGGGAAATAGACTTCTAGGAAAACAAACTGAACTTACAAGCTCAAATGGGCAGACTAGGTGGGCCATAGGCCCTTATCTGCCGACACTGTCTATGTATTTATGTATGTATCTGTGTATCTGTAGCTCACTCTGGGCGCATCCTGTTGGCTGCTGAGTAGGCAGCATGGCTGCTGGAAGCCAAGGCTCTGCCCCGCCGGCTTTGCCGGCTGCACCACCACCCCCACCACCACCCTTGGTCAACACTCCCTTTTATAGGCGATTGGATGATCACGTGAGCTGAAATTACCCATCAGCTCACTTTGCCATCTGCAAGCTATACAATATCGTCACTAGGGGCTTCCCTGTATTTACTGGTATAATCTACTTTTGCCTAAGAAAAGCTTTACTAGGATTATGTGCTGGCAGGCTCACCTTACCAGCAATTAAGCATCACTCCTTCTCCACTTGGGGATCCCCTGTCATTTTTTGTGGTTAATAAATATTCCTGAGAAGTATCTCTGTCAAAATATCTAAGCCACTCACTCCCTACTGGCTATTCTAGCCTGAACCCTAGCTTTTTTGTAGACGAGGTCTCTCACAAACTGGGGCCCCTCTCAGCAATGGTGGACAACAAGATCTATTCATATTGGCCTCATTTTAAATTATTTCTGCCAGGACCCATCTCCGAGGTATCGTGGAGTTCTCAGGCTTCTCTCCCTCGGGGGGGGGGGGTGTAATGGGCAGTGGTCTCTACCCCCTCCTTATCTCACCCCAGCTCACCTGGACAGGACACGTCTCGCCCTAGGGAGGATATAGAACCTAATCCAGGTCCCTACTCCCCTAATCTCTCCCTCAACAACCCCTCTGACCCCTTGTGGGTCGCCTCATATGGGCTGACACTTGCTCATATGAACATTGGCAGTCTAAGGCACAAATTCCATGATCTTGAGGCATGGAAGACACTCTATAAACCGTATGTTCTAGCCGTAACAGAAACCTGGCTTAAGCCACAGATCCTCCTCCATGGAATGGATCTTGTGGGCTACCTTACCTTCAGAAAAGATAGGGTAGCGAAAAGGGGAGATGGGGTAATTTGTCTATGTCAGCACTGCCCTTCAAGCTTCAGAGCTGAATTTCCCCTCTCTCAGTGATTCCCTAGCTGAAACACTATTTGTCAAAATACTTCTCAGTAATACCAAACCTCCCTACCATAGGGGGTGTTTACCTCCCACCTCAAAATGCTGCCTCTTTTCTGGAATCATTAACAAATAACATAGAGGACTTCCCTTGGGGGGAGGCCATACTCCTAGGGGATTTCAATCCCCACTGGCCATCCCTTCTCTCCTCCGCTACAACAAATCCTCTACTTAGCTCTCCATTTACTCAGGTCATTGACCTCCACGCAAGGCATAACCCCAAGACTGGAAACCGCACTCTCATTGACTGGATCCTCATCTCCTGCCCGGGCCATATTTTGTCGGCAGGGATTATGGCTGACTCTCTGAGTGACCACTGGCCAATATTCTGCATCTGGTCCAATAGGCCTCCAAAAATCACTGCTAAGGTCATTGAAGCAAGAAATTACAGCAGGCTTTGAGGTGGCCGACTTCTGCTCTGACCTGAGGAATACGGACTGGGCCCTTATTGCCTCTCTCCCCTCTCTTGACGAGGCCCTTGAATATTTCATCCAGGCCTTCTTGTCCGTCTCAAATAGGCACGCCCAATAAAAAATCTCAGAGTACAGGGGAAATGCCATAAATGGCTAAACCCGAGCCTGAAGCAAAAAATGCTTCTCCGTGACAAAGCATGGGGCACCTACAAGTCCTCTGGAAACCTCTGCTGACTGGGAAAAGTACAGAGAGCTGAGAAATCTATGTAAAAAAATCCTCGAAACAGGCCAAAGTTCAGTACTTACATGACCTCCAAACTAGGCACCTACATGATCCCAAAAAATTCTGGGGACATATAAACGTGCTCCTCAAAGGTCCAGCAGGTAAACAAACAGACTATCCTCATAGGTGATTCACTGACTAATGATCCATCCAAGGTTGCTGAGACTTTCTGTGCCTCCTTCTCTATCCCAAATGGGACCTCCCTCCCTGCCCTCCACAGGCCAGCCCCTCTCCTGGGAGGGGCATGGGACCACCCCAGACCTCAATTTCATCTAAAGCTGGTCTATCAGTATGAAGTGCTACCTCTTCTGTGAAAAATTAATCCTACCTCCTCTCTGGGCCATGATCGGCTCAAACCCTGCCTACTGAGGGACGCTGCCCCTGCTATCGCCCATCCTGTCACCCTCCTCATAAATAGGTCACTTCGGAAGGAATAGTCCCAACAATGTGGAAGGTCGCGACCATCGTCCCAGTCTACAAAAGTGGGCCCTGTGACAAGCCAGGACACTACTGACCTATCTCCCTGCTCAGTCGTCTTGGAAAAATCCAGGAAAGACTAGTCACTAACCAGCTGCAGGACTACCTGGAGCAGCACCTACTTATGGCTGCTGTGCAGCATGGTTTTAGGAAGGGCCATGGTACAGACACTGCTCTCATCCAGCTCACAACTGACATCCTTGCCTCTATGGATCAAGGCTCCCCAACGGGTGCTCTCTTCATTGATCTATCGAGGGCCTTCGACCTTGTCAGTCATAATCTCCTCCTCTCTAAACTCCAGCTCCTAGGCCTAGATGACCACTCTCTCACATGATTCGAGAGCTATCTTAGCGAACATTTCCAAAAAGTCCACTGGAAGGGCACACAGTCTGGACCCAGGCCTGTCATTGTGGGGGTGCCCCAGGGCTCAATCCTAGGACACTTACTTTTCTCACTCTTTCTCAATAATATTGAAAGTAACTGTTCCCTCAGCAAACTCGTTCTGTATGCAGATGACATGGTCATCTACCACAGTGACCCTCAACAACTAGTGTAATCACTACAAAAATGCAGGATAGTCTCTCAACTCTTGAGTCCTGGTTCTCCTCAAACTTCCTGAAGCTAAATGGGGAAAAAAACAGAGCCGTCCTGTTTGGCTCCAGACGTCTGAGCTCTGACAGAAGTCAGCTGCTCCAGATCAGCACAAACCAAGGGAAAATAGTTGAGGTCACATCCAGTTTCAAATACCTTGGGTTCCATCTTGACAAAGAGATGACCTACAGACCCCATATTGACACCATAACTAGGGCCATCCACCAAAAGCTTTCTATCGTCTGGGGAACTCACTATCTTGCGTTGCATGCCGAGCAACTGCCAGCTGCAATCTTCTCCCTTGCATTCTGTATGGGGCTCCTCTACTGCAGTCACTCAGAAAGACAGAATTCAATAAACTTACTGTCCTCTATAACAGAGTGGCCTGCTTCGCCTCAAACTCCTCCCCAAGGAGGCATCACTGTGAGGCACTTAAGGAACTTAACTGGCCATCTCTTTGGCACACACTAGCCTACCCAGTCGCCTGCCTTGCATTCAAGTTCTCTACCATTGGTCCCCCTCCCCATCTTAATGGACTGCTCTCTACCAAAATACAATGCCGAACTCTGCATCTGCAAATCACCTATTGAACATCCCTCGGTGTCGCTCTAACCAAGGCAAATGCTCCTTCAAGTTTGCTGCCTCCCACCTTTGGAACTCCTTACCAACTAGCTTGACTGGTGCATCCACCATTAGCCAATTCAAGTCCAGGCTCAAAGTATATCTCCTCAATCTCAGCCTTTGTGGCTGTAACCGTTAGCTCCCAAGCCCACTTCTCCTTATGCTCTCACTGCCTTGACCCTTCCTTCCTCCTGGATGTATCTAATATGACGTCTTACTGTGACTGTCTCACATTGCCTACTAAACTGAAGTGTAATCTGACATCATGCACTGGTAACAATAGCTTACTACCCCATAACAGGATGCTACTGTATACTCTGAGTAATTATTGTAACTACTGTTAAGAATGCTGGTATGTGTCTTTGTTCTGTAAAGAATACTATTATGTGTCTTACTCTGTAACATATCTGTGTAGCCCCTTGCTAATGTACATTTGTGTTAATTATTGTAACTACTGTATAGAATGCTAGTATGTATCCTTTTCTGTAAAGAATGCTTTTGTGTGTCTCTCCTTGTAACTAATTCCAGGTCGCCCCTGGAAAAGGGACCTCTGGTCTCAGTGGGCTTACCTGGTTACCAAAATACAAATAAATAAATTGTTGACATTGTGGGACCACAGAGGCTAATATTACTCACCTCTTCTAGGAATGTCAACCGAGTTCACTTAGTGGACTCACTCTTCAGATTTCAGATCAAGTAGGATTTAATTTTCCTCAGTGGGAGGGTCCCAAGACTCTGATTCTGGAAATGTTCTATGAATGTACAATAAGGCCAGGACATAGATTAATTTTGAAAGCCAATACTATGACAATTAAAAGACTGCTTCTTAAAAATTGGAAATGTGATACAGATTTAAAGCCTTTCCCAAAGATGAAATGGAAATAATTATTTTTGAGCACATTATATCATTATAAATATTTCCAGTATTTCAAACCACTGTGGAAAGTATTCAATAAAGATATTACAGATTGGGACATATGGTAGAAGATTTTTTACTGAATTAAGTTAAAAATATTTATATTTCTGCCTTATTGATGTTGAATATGTACTGTGCATAAGATGTTACCTGCTCAAATTTATGAACTTTATCGATTTAACAAACATAAATGGTTTATGTACGATTATGTGTCAATCATGTTATATTTATGGAATTTATGAAAAACAGTTAAGGATAAATCATTTATAATTAAAGAAAAGAGAAGGGGGCCAAGGATAGAGCCTTGGAGTATGCCATATGTGATCAACTTAAGAGCAGAAGTCACTCACCCTGTCACTTCACACACTGTCTTTGAACGAAGTTTTTTTTTTTTTAAACCAAAGACAGGTGGGGTCATGAAGACCACTGCATTTTAGCTTAATTAGTAAAGGTCATGACTGACTTGGTCACACCTTCATCAGATCAACAAATGCTTACTACAAGGTATGTCAGAACCATGGCATTGAGGATGTCAATATTACGTGTACCAAGGCAGTTCTGTACCATGTTTTTGAGAAAACCATGCTGTACATTGGACAGAGACTGTAAGACTTGGGGAAAGTTTGTAGCTGGTCACTCAACAATCTCTCCTGGACTTTTGCAATGGGGCAGAGCAGTGAGATTGGGCAGTAAGATTCCATTAATTCTTGGTTGCCCCTACCCTTTGAGGATAGGGGCAACTAATGCTACTTTCCATTTGTCAGGGACAGTGCTTGAATGGAAAGATTTATTCATAAGATACATAATAGGGGTGGCAATTACAGGTGCAGCTATTTTATTGTTATGCTGATGACTCTCAGCTCTACCTGTCTTTTGTGCCTGAACAGGAGTCTGATTCCATCACAGTGTTTAATAACTGCCTGCTGGAGATACAGGAGTGGATAAGTACTAGTTGGCTTCTTTTGAATTCAGGAAAAACTGAGGTGTTGGTGGTGGACCCTGGTTTTAGGACAACAGGAGTATAGGTGGGGAAACCCTCTGGCTTATATCTTGAGGGGACCCCACTTATGGCCTCTGGCCAGGTGCGTAACCTGACCGTGATATTTGATGAAGGCTTGACTCTGATGGTGCAGGTGTCGGTTGTAGTCAAGTCTGCCTTTTTCCACCTAAGGAATATAGCCCAGGGGAAGCACTTGGTTCCACCAGAAGATCTTCCCATCCTGGTCCACGCCTTTGTCACTAGTCATTTTGATTTCTGCAGTGCCCTCTATCTAGGACTGCCAGGGTGGATATCCGCCACTTGCAGCTTGTGCAGACCGCAACAGCCGGGTTGATGACAGGACTCTCTTGATCCAGTCATATAACACCTGTGCTATGTGAACTGCACTGGCTGCCTATTCAGTGGCGGATCACCTTCAAGGTCACTTTGCTGACCTATAAAGCCCTACACGGTTTGAGTCCTCTTTACCTGAAAGAACTTCTGGTGTCTTACTGCCCCTCCCGCTCACTCCAATCCTCTGATGAGGGATTGCTAGAGATTCCCAGGGTATATCTAAAAACATCTGGAGGAAAATCTTTTGCCTTTATGGCACCTACCCTGTAGAATTCTCTACCTCGCCAGATATGAGATAGCCTGACCATAGGAGGTTTTAAAAAACATCTGAAAACATTCCTATCTAATCAAGCATTTTATAGGGATTTGATAATTGACTGTCATTGATTTGTTATTGGTTTTACTGATTTTAAATTGTATTGTATTTAAGTTGTGTGAATTATTGTAAAAGCACCCTGAGCTCAGGCTTTAAACAAATAAATTGTACTTACTTGCAGGAACTTAGATTCCAGGGTATCAAAGTCAGGGGAGAAATCATCTCATAAGCCTTTGAGTTGCTTTAGGACATCAAGTCTAATTACGAACTTAAAGTGGAACTCAGGTTGAGATGAAAGGGCAAGTGTCTGATGAGGAGGTTGGGAGCTATCGGAGTAGCCACTTGTGGTGGTCTTAAACCTAGCAAGGTCTGTGTAGAAGTTATTAAACCCAGAGGCAACTAATAGGAGGTTGGAGATAATCTGATCGTAGAAGGGCATTTCTTTTTACAGTAATACTGAGTCAGCCTTTAAGTAGCGAGCTTATTTGGGATGAGAAATTCTTGGTTTTGACAGATTTTTGATCTGCAGGGACTTTTGATATGTCCTTTTAGGCCTTTTGAGACCATTTTGCATACATTTCTTAGGTTTCTGTATATACAGTATGCCAGTCAGAAATTAGACCAGAATTCTTGTACTGATCCCAAGCCTTGCCTCAAAGTCTCATACATCTTTTCTAAGGTCACAAGTTATCCATTTGGCACATAATCCTTTGGCTCTGCATTTTCTCATGGGGGCATGTATACTGATTACACTGTTGAAATTATTCACCAGTTAGTCAAGGGCCTGGTCAATATCCAGGAGATTGTTTACTAATCTCTAATTTATCTCTTTAAAGCTGTAGAAGAAAACAGTCGCATCAAAGCTGGATAGGTCTCTGGCTGCTATAATTTTTTTGGGGTGGGGTTGGCAAGGTTATTTTTCCATGTGCAATAAACTGGGCAGTGGTCACTAGCATAGAAACATAGAATTTGACAGCAGATAAGGACCACTTGGCCCACCCAGTCTGCCCATTTTCCTACCTAATGGATAAGTTGCAGATCCTAGTTAACCAGCAGCCTACTTCTTTCTACCCCCACCCTCTAGAATTACCTTATGACTGTCCCATGCATGCTTGAATGCAACCACTGTTTTTGACTCCACAACCTCCTCCAGAAGGCTGTTCCATGCATCCACAACCCTCTCTCAGAAAAATACTTCCTTACATTACCTCTGAGCCTGCCCCCATCTTCAACTTGTGCCCCTTGTTCTTGCACACCTCTTTTTGAAAGATGCTACCTCTTGGACTTTGTTGATTCCCTTGAGGTACTTGAAAGTTTCTATCATGTCCCCCTCTCCTTCCCTACGGAGTCAGGAAGTATCCCAGCAGTTCTAATTTTATTAGCTCTTGTGACAAGGACCTAATCAAGGAGCATATGCTTTCCAAATTTAGTATTAAGTCTGGTGGACTCATCAATTAATTGAGCAAGGTTGGCATCAGCAAGGGAGGACTTAAATACTTTCTGATTAGAGCTTAGCCAGTTTAAGTTAAAGCCACCACAGACTATCAAATCCTTGTGGGAAAAATCAGTAAGACATGCTGCTTGGGAAGTAACAGCTTGGGCAGCACTGTTAGGGGATGATAAAAATCAGCCAATATTAATACTTTTAACATTGCCAAGGGTTATAGATGCAAGTATGTATTCACCAACAGAATAATTTAAAGTTTGCATATAAATTTCCATTGCAGGAAGTGAAGAGTGGATATATAGTACAGTAGAACACCACCCCCATTTTAATTAGACAGTCTCTTCTAAAGACTGTGTAGCCCAGTAAGTATATCTCATGGGATTGAATACCTGGTTTTAGCCAGGTTTCAGACATGGCGATAATGTCAGGGGCATAGTGTAGGGTCCAGGCTTCACGCTCATGTAATTTAGGTTGGAGGCTGTTGATATTCATGTGAGCAATTTGTAGACCCTTTGTGTTAGACCAGCCTTGGACAGTTGCGAGAAGGCCCTATCCACTTGAAAACTGATGGGTGGTGGCATATGATATAGACCTTCAAGTTCCTGAAAGGAATAAACATGGTGAACTTTGAAGAGCTAATTGTAAAGAACAGACAAACTAGGACAGGGGTCATGAGTTGAGGTTAATGAAGGAAGGTATAGAAAGGATATGAAGATGTATTATTTCAGAGAAAGAGTGGCTGAGCCATGAAATGGTCTGCTGGCAAAGTTGGTGGATGGCAGAACCATTGTGGCTGGGAAAGAGCTAAGGGTATAGAAGCTACTCATTGGGATGAGGGAGGTTGACATGCTTAGAGCAAAAGGAAGTATAGGATAAATATAGACCCCATAGAGACAATAGGTCCCAGGGTATGATAAAGCAATATGAGCAGACTAGATGGACCGTTGGTCTTTTCTGCCATCATCATTGTCTATGAGATTTAAACTAACTGGGAGAGAGGATGGGCAGTCAGCTTTTTCAAGAAGTCAGGTGCTGGTGGATGTAATGCAAAATTGCTTTCTTGTGCAGCATGGCAGGGAACAGACTAGACAAGGGCACCCCTTGATCTGGTTCTGTCAAATGATAAGATATTCAGAGAAGCTGCAGTGATGGAACCACTGGGGTCAATTAATCACAATATAATGTGGCTTAACATATCCTCAGGAACACTTCTCTCCACCTCAAAAATGTTGGTCCTGGACATCACAAAGGCAGACTTCAGCAAGATGGGGAAAATGCTGAAATATAAGATCATAGGAGTAGGTAATGTAGTGGGAAACAAAATCCAAGGGGAAGAGTACACAATGGGAGGTGAGATACTAACAACAACAAAAATGGAAAGGGACCTGGGGGTAGTCATATTAGATGACCTAAAGGTGGGCAAGCAATGTGAGAGGGCAGCGAGGAGGGCTGGGGGGATACTGGGATGCATAAGGAGAGGCATCACCAGTAGAAAACAGGAAGTTATTATCCTCTATACAGACAGTTGGTGAGACCCCATCTGGAGTACTGCATGCAGTTCTGGAGACCCAATCCTGCAAAGACATAGACAGAATGGAAGCTGTCCAGAGGAGGGCACCAAAATGGTGCAGGGTCTGCAACTGAAGACATATGAAGAGAGACTTAAGGAGCTTAATATGTATAGCCTCGAGGAAAGGAGGGTTGGGGGGACATGATAGAAACTTTCAAGTACCTCAAGGGAAGCAACAAAGTCCAAGAGGGTAGCATCTTTCAAAAAAAGAAGTGTGCAAGAAAACGGGGCACAATTTGAAGACAGAAGGGGGTGGCTCAGAGGTAATTTAAGGAAGTATTTTTTCACAGAGAGGATTGTGGATGCATGGAATGGCCTTCCGGAGGAGGTTGTGGAGTCAAAAACAGTGGTGGAATTCAAGCATGCATGGGACAGTCATAAGGCAATTCTAGGGGTTGGGGGGTAGGAAGAAGTAGGCTGCTGGTTAACTAGGATCTGCAGCTTATCCAGTAGGTAGGGGAAACGGGCAGACTGGGTGGGCTAAGCGGTCCTTATCTGCCGTCAAATTCTATGTTTCTGTGTTTCTATGGGGACCAGAGGGACATAGGTGACAGCATCACACGAGACAGATTGTGAAGAACAAAAAGCACAAAAATGTGTTCTGGTTTTCCAGAGGGGTGTTACAAGCAGTAAGGGCAAAATGGGTAGCATTTTGCAAATACAATCTCTAACAGAGTGAGGCCAATGGGGAGGACTATCTGAAAAACTAAAAAAAGATGCCAGTATAATGGTAAGAAAAAGTACACAGAAACAAAAAGGATGTGACACTCACTAACCCTTCAGTTTACTGCAGCAAATATCATACAGGCTATAAAGCTTGTCCAATGGTACCAACAATATAAGAACAGGCTAGATGGACTGCAAGTCTTTTTCTGCTGTCATATTCTATGTATCTACAGTATGAATCTAGGGTACAATTTACTTTATTTAAAAAAGAGTTACTACAACAGGATATCAGATGCAAAGTGGTGGAGTGCAGTAAGGTGCTCAAAACAAGTCCCAAAAGTTTCACGCTATGCATGGCATTTTTTCAAGGAAATACCTGCTTCTCAGTGCTGTCCAATATTTATTCAATCCAATTTAAAGGTACAGCACACATTGTTAAATAAGGAGGTCAGGAGGTCAACAAATTGTAAAACCTGTGCTAAGAGCCTAAAACAATGTTAAAAACAATAGTGCAAAGTTCAGATACACAAATCTATTAATTTGTCTCAAAGATTAATAATAATTATTCCCCTTAACCAATACTGTTCACAAAGGCTCGATTTATGTTACATTCTCAACATAAAATTGATACCTTTTTTTGTTCTACCCTTACTTTTAGGATGCCAATGATGTGACAACTGGAAATATTGCCCAGTAATAGACAACTGTAAGACTTTTTGTAACACCAAATATGTAACAATCACTAAAATACCACCAAAATCTTAATCTGGTTCAATTTCAGTTGGTTTCCTTCTGTACCCCCTCCCCCCGGGACAAAGATGAAAATTGGCAGGACTGGCAAACCCTCCTTTCCTTATCAACAACAAAAGGAAAAAGAAAACACTTTGGATAAATGCAGTTTTAGTAACTGGTAAAGTATTCACATAGGTCCCTATGCTCGATGAGGTGAATTGAGAATGTGCTGTGTATCTGATGTTTGCAGGCAACCCTAAGTCTGATGCTGTGCAGCAAGGGTTTAGAAGACCCCTGACAGCATTCACAGCAGGTGCATGAGCTCAGTGCACACCCAATCTCCCAGCCACCCACTCAGCTACATGCCAGGGGCAGTCTTGGGGCAGGACAGAGGGTGTGCCTGCACTCCACACTAGTCATCCAAGGTATGGAGATCTACGCACCAGGGGAGTACAGGCAATGGCAGCAGGAACCATGCCATGATGGGTGTGTGTGCCCCCACCAATGACACCCACAGTCATGGACAGAACAGTGGTTCCTTCCAGTGTGATGCCCCAGCCCTCCTAACTACATGTTAGCATGGGCATAGCCATTTGGGTTCTTGCCTGTACATTTAAAATTCCAGGACCTACACAGCACACAATCCTCTGCTTGCAAGTAGCAGGGGATGCTCAGTGGGACAGGTGCAGGTGTGTGACGTCTGCATTCACAGCAATGTAGGTTTGGCGCAGGGGCAAAGGGCAGCCAGCCCATAATTATACTGCTCAGTCAAATAGAAAAGTCCCACACTGAAATGCTGTTAGACAAAAGCTTGAAACAAACTGGCTCAAAAGAAGTTCATTTATTAGTGTCCTGGACACAAATTTAGCAAGTGGCTAACACCCACAGACTAGCCTTGGTTCTTTGAGTCAGACCCTTCCTCAGGAAGCATGGCCTGGGGGGAAAAGTCACATTTAAATTCTCCATTGATTAAGCAGTCAACAATTACATACTTAAAAAGAGAACATTATATATAGGTGATGCAAATATATCAAAATGATACCATGATTGCCAAGCTCAAAGCTAGCTAAATTTTATACGTAGCAATAAAAGAACTCAACAGGCATGATTCAAAATTAAATTTGCAATGATTAAATCACCAGTCCAAACCCATACTTCTTTGTTGCAAGCAGACATACTAAATGTTTATTATGTTTTTGAAACACAGGAAAAAGAAGATGAAGGGGGATGAAAAACAAAAAATAAAGCATCATGAAGGGCAAATAGTGGGAAGTGTGAAAGGGCTAGGGGGTGGAGACAGACACAGGCATCCAATGGACACCAGCAGTTTAATTTTCAAATTCACTATGCTTCTCTGAAGAAAGAGCAAACTGTCAATTGACAAAACTCAGACATTTAAGAAGGAACCACACAAAATTCTGGCTAAAGCTGTTGAGAGGGGGGATATCACAGAAAAGGAATTCACATTTCTATGACAAGAAAACCCCATTACTCCATGCTTATATATTTTGCACAAAATTCACAAAACTCTTAGGGATCCTCCAGGCAGACCTTCATTATAGTGTCTGGCAACAACTCTTTATGTGAAAAATTAGGTCAATTTTTAGATTTCTTCCCACAAGAGAGTGTATTACAGCTACCATCTTAACTGAAAGATTCATCTGATGTATCAAGAAATTAGATAAGATTAAGTGGAAAGATAATTATGCATGAATTTGTATTGACATAGAGTCATTGTATACATCTATTGAACTCACAAAAGATTTTAATGCAGCAAATATTTTCTAAAGAATCTTTCATGCATTGATCCCATACCAGTAGAATTCATTCTTGAATGTCAAGAATTTATCTTAACTCACAATTATTTTGAGTTTGAGACATATTGCTTTTTACAGATCTGTGGTCCCCAGCTATGCTAATTTATTCTTAGGTTGGTGGAGCTAGTGACAGCACTTAATAGACTAAACAATATGTTTTATGGTAGCATCTATAACTGGTACTGCTTTATAGATGACATCATTTATATTTGGTAGGGAGATAAAAAATTCATCAATAAATTCATTGGATGGCTTAAAATTAATTATCTGAATTTTAAATTCACTTATGTAAGTGAAAGCAATATAGTTAACATTTTGGATTTGACATTGATAGCCATGCATGATGAACTTACATAAACTCGCTGCTATAGGAAAACTACAGCAACCAATGCCCTTCTAAAGGCCAACAGTTCCCACCAAAAGAGTCTAATAGACTCTATACCATATGGCCAGTCTATTAGACTATGCAGAAACTGCAGCAATCTCAATGATTTTGATATATAAGCTGATGAACTGCAAAAAAAGATTTATAGAAAGAGGTTATGATACAGAGTTGCTGCTGGATTCCATGCATAGAGCCAGGGATAGGTATGGGGAGAACTTTAATTAGAAAAAACTAAAGAGGTTCAAAATCAAAAGAGGGATCCTTTCACCTTTGTTACACAACATAGTCACCTAGAGGATACAATTGGGCATATTGTATATGCTAACTGGCATATTTTAACAGTTGAGGCAAATGTGGGCACTTTAGTGGTAATATGCCAAGAGCTACTTTTTGAAGGGGGAGTAAGTAACATAAAAGACAAACTATTACATAACAAGTTTCCCCCATATCAAATAAAAATAGCAGAACAAGGTTGCCCCCTAAACCATGAGGATTTCATAAGTGCAGTGGATGCAACATATGTCGCTATGTGATTAGAGGAGATGTGTTTAAACATCCCAACATTTCCAATCTGTGTTTTAGCACTTCTGTAATATTGATCCTGTGGAACTAACTGACAACATTTTCAGGATTCAGGAACCCTGGCACAAACTCCATACCTACCAAATGCTGACAAATTGGTTGAATGGGAGCAGATTTATTAAGGTGCAAAGAAACTGATGAAGACATTAGTCAAGGAGGACCTAGTAGATTACCTGGAGAGAAATAAGCTTCATAATAGTAATCAGCATGGATTCATGGTGGGGAGGTCTTATCAGACCAACCTGATTATATTCTCTGACTGGGTAACTAAGGATGAGGATAAGTGACAATCCGTGCATTTACTACACTTCAACTTCAGCTTCGACTTCAGTAAGGCACTCAACTTAGTGCTGCATAGAAGATTGTTGAAGAAATTGGAGAAACTAGGTGCAGTGAAGGACCTAGTTAGATGGGTGTGAAGTTGATTTAGGAGGAGACATCAGAGGGTGTTTGTAAACTGGGTCACGTAAGGGGGGAGAGAGGTGTCACAAGAAGGGTGCCACAAGATTTAGTCCTGGGACCAGTCCTTTTCAATGTTTATCAGCAACATTGGAGAAGGACTTTCAGAGCAGGATGCATCTTTTCACAGATGACACTAAGCTCCATGGCAAGGTAGACAATGAGGAGTGGTAAGGGAGATGCAGAGGGACCTGCAAAGTTTAGAAAAGTTGTCCAAAATGTAGCATTTGGAATTCAATGCCAAAAAGTGCAAGGTGATGCCAATAGGAACAAGAACCCCAGGACAGAATATTGAATGAGGGGGTGATGCTAGACAGTACATCTGAGGAAAAGCACCTGGGAATTATCAAAAGTTTTCCCCTAAAACAATCCAGCCAATGCAACAAGGCCTACAACAAAGTTGCTTCCCATCTGCCACTGCCCTAGCAGCCTGCAAGATCAAATCTCCATCCCTCCAAACTGAGGCATCCCTAATGCAGCTATCCTCCCCATCTCTCAGTTGCTCCATTCCTTCAGAATGGCAAAGGTGTTCTGCAGTGGTATAGATGGAGAAGTGCGTACCTTTCCCCCATCCATACCCTCCTGAAACCCATCAGGTTTCATCTGCTCTGTCTCTGTCTAGACATACTCTGGCAGAGTTGTGGTGGACTTGGTGACCACTGGGTGGGATAGAAACCCTGCTGTACCCTTGCTAGTTTGGCCTGGAGGCCAGCAACCTGTGCCTGCAACCCAGAGAGGTGAGTACAGATGGGACAGCAGCAGTGGCATCACCAGGGTGGTTTGCGAGGGGCTATAGCCCCCCCAATATAAGTCAAAGCCCCCCCAATAATTAGGGTTTCTGCCTGTCCTGGTTTTGCTGAGATCATCCTGTTTCTGTGGTAATCTATAAGTCTTCCTGGGGGACATTAAAAGTCTCACTTTTTGACAGTTATGCAACTTGCATAGCTGTCAAAAAGCAGGACTTTTAATGTCCCAGAGAAAGACAACATTGGTGCTATGTGCAGCTGATGCCTGTCACTGTATCGCTAGCACTAGCATTGGTCAATTAGTTACATGATGCCACAACACAGCCAATTAGCTGCTGTGCTCCTCTACACACAACACCACCACGGCATCATGCCATCGCGATACTGAGAGTGGTGAGCACAAAGCGTGTGTACTCTGAGGCAAAGGCAGCAGCTACACGTCATCATTATTTAAAATGAACTAACTTTGCGCGGGAATGGGAGGTGAGAGAGACAAGGGTAAAGGTAGCAGATGCCAATGCCGATGCCAAAACAGCTACAAATCGGTACATGAGTGGAATCGGGATCCTGAGGGAGATACTAGCAAGTGAGCACCAACACATAGCTTTCATAGGACCCACCCTGAGATAACAACTGATGGATTGAGCACTAAGTGAGCCCTTATGGCAGAGTCTCTGACAGTGAGCTGGTGAGCTGTACCTGCTCTCGCCCCCCCCACCCCGTACATGCCCTTTATTGAGTGAGCAAGTCAGTGAGATCTCAGATTGGAGATGAGTGAAGGTGGTGGGCAAGTTTGTCAAATTTTAGGGCAACTGAATTTCTGAACTGAGTCAGGCGACAATGAGAGAGGCATTCTGTTGACTAAAGTGTGTACATTGTACTGCAGGTGGAGTTCTAAGTGCAAATCATAAATGGGACAGATGCACTGAGAGTAATCTGTTAGAGCTGGCTATTCAAGCATCCCAAGCAGTGGTGTGAATGGGAGAGAGCAGATTTATTCACCGGTGTAGAATAACCGCACGGCTATCACTTATCTTTACTTGGCTTCTTGTGCCCAGTCAGTGCTGCTGTTTTGTTTTTGTGTTTTAGGAAACCATGGTGGTCGGATCTGGTAGTGCTGCTGTAGACTTCAGCACTTCAGAAAGGCTCCAGACTCCCAGGCTTTTGAAGGCAGAAGTGGCCAAGCATGTTTTGCCCTGACACTGGGCCCTTAATTGGTACCCCATAAAACTGCCTGCCTCTGCATTTAACCCCTGTAAGGACTGGAACATCTGAATAGCCAGCTGTTGCATGTCTTCTCTCCAACCCCCAAAATAACACCTCTCAACTGACATCACGACAGATTCTTTTTGGAGCATTGCATACTGTGAACAGATATTTGTTCCTAGCTATTCAGGGTGTTATTTTTCAAACGGGACCAACCGTTTACATTTGAAAGATTGTTTTTGCGGAATATGCTATTTTTTGATTTACAAGATGTGCAGACAGCGATATTTTCCTGCCATAATGTTTTTGAGCTTGCAGACATAAATATTTTGACCTGTATCAATCCAAATAATGTGAATACTGCATATACTGTTTTGGCAGCCTGACCTTGTCTGTGGGTCACATGGAAAGTGCAGATGCATCAGGTTGAAAACAGCCTAGGCAGAATTCAGCTCCCACCAGGGAACAAGAAGCCAAAAGTAAACTATGGCTGACACTGGGTGAGATAACCAGAACAAAGAAAGTAGTATTATTAACTTGTATGTATGATTAACGCCCATCTCACTACACTTAGTCCTCCTGTAAAATAAAAGAGCCCCCATTCAAGGAGCAGTAGTCCATGCAGCAGGAGTGTGACTGAAGCAGTGGCAGGCTGAGGCATCAAAGCAATAAGAAATGATTGACTTTTTATTAAATGTGTGAGGTAGCTTCTGAACCCTGGAGGAAAGTTTCCTGGTTAGTGAATTAACTTAAAATCAATACTTGGTTATTAAAATCCTATGAATTCAATTTGCTTTCTCTGTGTTGGTTAAAATGAAGGGTAATTAGTCTAAGCTTTTCATGATACTTGTAACAAAAAAAGAAACAGTAACAGTCCATCATGAAACTGTTCCAGTATGTAAAATATTCTGCTTCTGCCATTGTTTCTGCCTGGTACTGGTTTTCTTGGCTAGGGGATAAGAATGAACTGGTTTCACAAAGGAGGTGTCTGAGTTTAAAAGGACTGAAAGCTCAAGTCCATTATTTCTGCATGTATACTAAAGATGTACAGCACAGTGCAATGTGATTTGGGAGGGTGAGCTTGTAGCTGAGCTAGGGATTGACATGCACAGCTGCATTGGTGCTTATAACCTAACTGCTAATTTGTTACTGAGGTAGGGCATATAGTGAGGACCCAGTCATCACAGATCTGGCTATGGGGAAGGAGTCTTCATTGATGCTAAATAACTGCTGCCACTGCCTTTGATCTGAATTGTGTTGTCTTTTATTAAAATGCAGGTAGCTAGCGTGTTTATTTGACCAGACACTCTGGTATAGGTAGCTTGTCTGCTTATTTGGTTTTTCATACATATTCCCTTTGAATTTATTTCCCACCTCACATTGCTAGGAGATACTATCTCAGAACACTTGAAATTAGTGCATTTTTTAAATTTTGTACAAAGTGTAATGTTCAGCAAATCAGCGTCTGAGTATTCTGAATTTCTACTTTAAAGTCTGACTTTGCAGCATCTTCTCTGTGTGGGCAGAACCTTTTCCATATATTATGGGTGTGGAAAGGGGCAGTTCCTAAGGGGTGAAATGTGGTATGTCCCCCTTAATGTGGGGCAATTCAGAAGTGTTTGTGTGTGGAGCTCTTCAGAAAAAAGTATTTTAATGTCAGCTTCTGGGTTGGCCAGGGTAGCTCCTGTTCACCTGTAAAATGCAGGAAAGGCCACCATTTAAAGGTAAAAATATCAAAATTTTCTGGGGGAGCATGACCCAGGACCCCCCTAGTTGGGTTAAAATTTTAACTATGGGGCATTAGCCCCCCCAACTGTACAAATCTGGTGATGCCCCTGGGCAGCAGCACAGTCTCCATGAGTTCTTCCAAAAGGCTGCAGCATCACATTCATTACACTGCACCACTTCTATGATCACTACCTCTTCCGCTGCCCTCACTTAGTATCTAATCTAATTTGGATTATTCCCCATTCTCTTCCTATTTTCTTGGTGCGCCTATCCCTCTGTTTTGCCTTTCTCTGAACTATGATAGCAGGAGAAAAGAGGATACTAATATCTCCATACAGAATACTGGTGAGATGCATTTGTACAGTTCTGGAGCCCACACATAAGGGAAGACAAAAAAACAGCTGGAGAGGGTGTACTCTCCGAAGGCCCAATAGAAAATGTTTGAGACCTTCAAATTCCTGAAATGAATAAGGTAAACTGTGTGGGCCTAATCAGCAGGAGTGGCAAGTCAAAAACACAGAGTCATGAATGGAAGCTTGCTAGGGGAGATTCAGGAGGGGCATGAGGAAGTTTTACTTTAAAAAGAGGATGATTCATCTGTAGAACAGCCTGCAGGCTGTTGCAACAAACGTCTAATTCAGCTGCACTCCTATAGAGAACAAAAACCAATCACACACCAAGTGCTCTGAAGAAAAATGAAATGTTATTGTCAAAGTCCCAATCCCAAAATCCCAGTTACAATGCTGCAGTGCAGATTAACTGCAAGTCACAACAGTAGCACAAAATCCAGGCACTACACCAGTAATGGTTTCATCATGAAGCACTGGGCCTTAGTACCTCCATTGTGATTGGCAGCTTATTTGCACTACAACACTGTAGTTGTTAAGCCAGTTTGGGAAGAAAAAGTTGTTTTGCAGCAAAGCACTTGTGCAGATGGTCTTTGTTCTCTGTACGAATATAGCTGAATAAGACTTCAATTCAATTTTTATTTTATACTGGTGAGTATGTGAGCAAAAATTTCCATTTTCACAAACGTCCAGTTGTTCAAGTTTTTAGAGACATGTTCATACAGATAACATAACAAACAGAGGTAGGAATAAATAGGAAGGAAAATATTCAGAGTTCACAAACTCTAGTGTGCAGTAAAGACAAAATGCTAGGGAAGATATGTACACTATATAACAATCAATCAATTACAATGGCATACATAAAACACAAAATCACAAAACCTTAGGAACAGGCTATGGATACGGCTCCTAACAAGAGCAGTAAGCTATGACCCATGAGGTAAGGATGAGGGGCAGGGAAGGGGAGAGGGAGTAGGAAAGGAGAGGAGAGGAAGACTTAATTTCAATTCTTAAGAGGGGGTAATTGTCCGGCGCAAACACAGGAGGATGTTTTAAGTGCTTTGGACCTCAGGTAACCTCATGAGTGGCGTAAGCCATGAGTGAAGTGTCCGAGGTCAAACAGCACCAGTACAGATAAATCATGTATCACGCAAGGTCACCTCTGTATATTTCATTTATGCAATAGGTTTTTACCTTGTGTGATTTTTTTTTCATTATTTTTCTGTACTTAATATGTATGTGTATATATGTGTGTGTGTGTGTGTGTGTGTGTGTGTGAGAAACATATAATTTGGTGGCAGATAAGGACCGCTTGGCCCACCTAGTCTGCCCATTTTCCTACCTAACAGATAACCTGCAGATCCTAGTTAACCAACAGCTTACTTCCTCCTACCCCCCACTAGGACTGCCTTATGTCTGTCCCATACATTCTTGAATTCCCCCACTGTTCTTGACTCCATGATCGTCCTAGGGAGGCTGTTCCATGCATCTACAACCCTCTCCGTGAAAAAATACTTCCTCACATTACCTCTGAGCCATCCCCCCTCTATCTTCAAATTGTGCCCCCTTGTTCTTGCACATCTCTTTTTCTGAAAGATGCTACCCTCTTGGACTTTGTTGATTCTCTTGAGGTACTTGAAAGTTTCTATCATGTCCCCTCTCTCCTTTCTTTCCTCAAAAGTATACATATTAAGCTCCTTTAGTCTTTCTTTGTATGTCTTCCAGTGCAGACAGTGCACCATTTTGGTTGCCCTCCTCTGGACAGCCTCCACTCTGTCCATGTCTTTGTGGAGATGGGGTCTCCAGAACTACACACAGTACTCCAGATGGGGTCTCACCAACTGTCTGTACAAAGGGATAACAACTTAATATTTTCTACTATTGATGTCTCTCCCTATGCATCCCAGTATCCCTCAACCCTTACTGCCTTCGCGCATTGCTTGCCCACCTTTAGGTCATCTGATATAATTACCCCAGGTCCCTTTCCATTTTTACTGTTGTCAGTATCTCACACCCCACATTGTACTCTTCCCCTGGATTTTTGTTTCCCAGGTGCATTACCCTGCACTTCTTTGCACGGAATCTGAGCTGCCATACATTTGACCATTCCTCCAGCCTTGCCAAGTCCCTTCTCATCCTTTCCACTCCATCTTGTGTATCAAGCCTGTTGCAGATCTTTGTGCTGTCTGCAAAGAGACATACTTTTCATTCCAGTTCCTCTGCAATGTTACTTATAAAGATATTAAAAAAGGACTGGTCCCAGTACTGAACCCTGTGGTACCCCACTAGTAACCCTCCTTTCTGCACTGTGGACTCCATTTACTACTATCCTTTGCGTCCTGTTGTCTAGCCAATTTTTTATCCAGGCAACCACCTTGGGACCCACTCCAAGGCTGGCTAACTTGTGTATTAATCTTTTGTGTGGGACTCTATTAAATTCCTTGCTAAAATCTAGGTAGGCCATGTCCACAGCCCCTCCCTGGTCTACTACTTTGGTCACCCACTCAAAGAAATGTATTAGATTCATCTGACATGACCTTCCCATTGTGAATCCATGCTGCCTTGGGTCCTGTGCCCCACTGGCCTCTAGGTACTCAACAATTCTTTCCTTCAGAAGTAATTCCATCATTTTCCCTACCACTGAGGTCAAACTAACTGGTCTGTAGTTTCCTGCCTCTGCTCTGCTCCCACTTTTGTGAAGAGGAATCACATCCGCTCTCCTTCAGTCCTCAGGTACTACCCCATCCTCCCATGATTTGTTAAAGACAGTAGTCAGCGGTGCCACTAGTTCTACCCTTAGTTCTTTTAGAATTATTGAGTGAATCCCATCAAGCCCCATTGTTTTGTCCACCTTCAATTTTATTAGTTCTTTCAGAACCCTTTCTTCTGTAAATGGACTGATGTTGACACCCATCTTCAGAGTGTTTCTCTTGTTTGGTTTAGGTACCCCCCCTTCCTTTGTGAATACTGAGCAGAAATATTCGTTCAGTATCCCTGCTTTTTCACTGTCACCCTCTGTCCACATTCCCTCCTCATTATTAAGCCTCAATATCCCTCCTTTGGTCTTTCTTCACTCCCTAATGTTCCTATAAAAGGTCTTATCCCCCTTCTTAAACAAAGTTGGCTGTCCTTTCCTCGGTTTGGGCCTTTTCTATTCTGACTGCCTTCCCTGCCTCTTTCTGCTTTAACTGATAAAGTTTTCTGTCCTGCTCCTTCTGCATTTCCTTATATTTCCTGAATGCTATCCTTTTCTCCTTAACCTTCTCTGCCACCTCTTTTGAGAACCATAGCGTTTTTTTCCTTCATTGTGTTTTGTTGATTTGCTTTACACAAAGGCTTGTTGCCTCTGTGATGGATGTTTTGATTACTCCCCATTGTTCCTCCACCCCTCCTTCTTGCCTGTTTGCTAGTGCTTTTCTGAGGCACTCTCTCATTTTCCCAAAGTCAGCCTTCCTAAAGTCCAATACTCTTGCTTTTGTATGGCTTGATTGTATGGCTCTGTTTATCATGAACCACACTGTTTGGTGGTCACCTGTTCCCAGATGGCTACCCACTTCTAAATCTGAAATTATTTTTCTCCATCCCCATTTGAGAGTACCAGGTCTAAGATTGTTCCCTCGAGTGGGTTCCAATACTAGCTGTCTGAGGCATACCCCCTGTAGGGCATCAAGAATGACCCTGCTCTTCGATGTGCCTGCAGCAAAGGTGCTCCAGTTAACATCTGGCATATTCAGGCCCCCCATCAACAATATCTCCCCTTTTTCTGCCATTGTAAGGATGTCTTCTATCATTTCCTTGTCCATTCCCTCCCCCTGAGATGGCTGTATACAACCCCCAATGTGGATTGTGGTGCCATTTCCTGTCTCCAGGGTGACCAAGAGTGCCTCATCTGCTCTCTGTTTACTCTTTAATTCTGTTGCTTTGATCCCTTCCTTTACATAGAGAGCTACTCCTACTCCTCTTTTACCCTCCCTGTCCCTCCTGTAGATTGTGTATCCTGATATGCTGACATCCCAGTCATGGTTCTTTGTGTACCATGTTTCTGTGACTGCCACAATATCCAGGCAACCCTCTTCCATCAAAGCCACTAGTTCAGGGAGCTTGTTACACAGACTACGGGCATTGGTACTCATCACCCTCCACCTTCTTGATGGCCTCACCCCTTTTAGTCCCATCCCTGTCCTTACTGCCTTTGCCTTTTTTTTACATTTACCTCTGTCCTGCTCCCTAATAACTTCTCTACCTTGGTGTTTACCTCACCAATTATCATATTTTGTGGGGGAAGGCTGGGATTTTCCTGCTCCTTTTCAGTGTCTCCCCCCTTGACTAGTATAAATGCTTGCAAATGAATCATTTAAACCTCTCACCTAGGATCTTGGTTCCTCCCCTGGACAGATGCAGACCATTGCACCAGTATAGATCTGCATCACTCCAGGTGGCTCCCAGTCCCCAGTGAAGCCAAAACTCTGAGCTCCACACCAGTTTTTCAACCATTCATTGAATTCCCTAGTAAGGAGTACCCTAGCATCACCCTTGCCATAGACAGACATCATCTCCAAGAAGGTCACTGTATGCTCTACTTGTCTAAGGCCCCTCCCCAACTCTACAAACTCCTCTTGCACTACTCTGATCCCATTCCTAGTCAGGTAATTTGTCACTAGGTGGACAATGACATCCAGCTCCCTCCCTCATGCAGCTGCTCCCACGATCCTGAGGATTCGCTTCCTGTCCCTCCAAGCCATGGCACCAAGCAGGCACCTTACCTCCCTCTCCCCTTCCTCCCCCACTTCTACCCCCCTAATGATTGAGTCGCCCACCAGGAGTGGTTTCCTTCCCCTGTGAGGTCCCATGCCACTCTCCTGTGGGTCTCCTTTGTGAAAGTTCCCAGCATCCTCCTTGGTCTCCACTGCAGGTGCCACCATAGAGGAACCACTATCCACCAGAAGAACGTATGAATTGTGGATAGATACAGCTGGAGGGATGCAACTCTGTTCCACCACCCTCTCCCTCCCTGAGACCACCCTGATCCAGCTGCTCCTCTTTCATGGCAACCTCTGAGGTAGTGGCATTGGCCCTGGTGGTCCCTGGGTGGGGGAGGAGGTTTCATGAATCCTAGCCAGGTCAGCCTGGAGACAACCAACCTCCTCCCTCAGACCAGAGAGGTACCTGCAAATAGGGCAGCGTTGCAGCCTCCAGAATGTCTCCCAGAACACTGCTTCCCTACAGCCATTGCACTGCACCACTCTTATTATGTCTTAGTTTGTGTCCCCTCTCCTGTTTCTCTGTATGCTTACTCTCTCCTCTCCTTACAACTCTCACCCTTCCTGTTCTGGGACAGCAGCTTCCTATATTCTTCAGTAGCCTCCTTCTTCCTTGCTCAGTGTCAGTGTGTGTGTGTGTCTCTCAAAAGGTGCTGTTGCACAGCTCTCTACTCCCATTGCTATGCCCACTGTCAGGTACACAGTGTCTAGATGCTACATCAGCAAGCAAGCATCAAATGAGATTGGTAAGTGAAGCAGTTTTGAAAAATCTTGTTACAAGATGATGCCATTTATTAGCAAAAGTGCCAGTGGACATGAACACTGTAATCTGTGATATTGGCAAGCCAAGAAATAACAGGCAAGAATTAGTAATATTGTGCCTGGAAGATGATTTTATTACTGTCCTGTTTCAAAAGTTTTTTTACAGTGTGGCGTGTAGGTGTTCGATAGTGTGGCAGCAAGTAGGGCACTTGTGAAAGCAAAGTTGAAAGGTAAAGCCCTCTAAATTTGTGGCAAGAAAATGTGTAGTTTTTTTTGTTTTTGTTTTGTTTTTTAATTTTGCAGAAGAGAAATGTGCTTTTATTTATTTAAATCTGTTCGGCATTATTGTTTAGGTAGAGCATACAAGAGGCAGGTTCTGAGTGGCAACAGTGGAAGCGGACATGTGAGTGGCAGACTTTTGTTTGTTCAGCCTTGGGCTAGCTACCCCCTCAAGTGGCACTACCCAGAGTTTCACTGTAGCACAGCAGTTTGTATTGAGACAGAACTGGCTTATGTGTTGGGTGCAACAACTGTCAAGTGTTACAAGTACAGCTGGGAAAGAGTTAAGGGGTTAATAGTTACTTAGATAAGTAACAGTAAGGTAGAGGGGAAGTGGGGAATCAAGGGCATAAACTCCATCTAGACATTAGGTCCCAGGGTAGCATAGAATATAACAGGGCAGACTGGATGGACCATGGTCTTTTTCAGCAGTCATTGTCTATGTTTTCAAGTTAAAAGGTACAACTCTGGGCAGTGATGTGTAGTAAGAAGCTGCATAGGAGCTGAGGTTTTTTCATAAACGAGGAAATCAAAAGAAATGACTTTTTTTTTTTTTTTATTAAACATGGGGAGGTCACTTGTATGACTTCTGTGTAAAAGGCCACACGCTACAGGAAATAAAATATGGGCACTCACACACAGTTTCACATGTTTCTGTCTTGGGGTTGAGAGGATACATTGGACCCCTCAAGCTTTGCTCTCGAGGTTCATATGCTGTTATATCTCGTCCCCTCAATAGGAAAACAGCCTTGTTGTATATGGCTACACATACATTATTCTTTACTTTTTAGTTGGTGACCACAGTCCTTCAGTTTTTCATTAGTTCATCCACCAAATCTATCTAATGTACTTCTGATACTACCACAGTAATAACAAACTGGTGTAAAACCAGGTGCTGTTTCCTTTTAGTACCACATTTTGAATTTTATTTTTATCAGCAAAGTTATTGTGCACATTATAGGTTATTGTAAGCCATCCATGAAATGCTATAAAATAGCTTATCTTTGTGTTTTAGCATGTTTATCAGAGGCCCACATCATCCACTAACAAAGATCCTATTCTTTTCATCTTCATATATATTATACAATACAGTTTACTAGGCACATTTTCTTTTAAAATTACTGGACCATGTATGAAAGGGAGAAGATACTATTTTGCACAGAAATTTTATTCCTGCTAAAAAGTCCTATGAGAACTAAGTTGATGACATACTTGTTCTACCTGTGAACTGTAAATAAAGAGCCAAGGGGAAGAATGTTTTCATACCATATCCCATTTTTGCTGACTTGTCACCCAAACATGGTATTGTTTTAAATACCTCTTGAATTGTAATGCTGACTCTCTATGTGGTCAATGACAGCCATAGAGGTGAAGAAAATGTTAATTTGCTACTAACACAAAAACCTGTTCTTTAAAACAGTAAATGCTTAATAGTGAATTAAAATTTACAATGTTACACATTTTCAAGACACTACAAACCTGTAAAGATATTACTGAATTTCAATGTAAATCCCAATTTAGAAAATGTGTAATGATGTTTAGTAAAGATAAAGAAATCCCACCCTCAAAAGCAAGGAAATTGAAGTGTATTTTTATTTATTTATCTGTTCAATCCGGAGGTGGATTGGGTGTCAAAGACCTGCTTTCAGTCTTTCCTGAGATAGGTGAAACAGAGCAATGATAGTAAACAAAAGTACTGTATAAAACAGAGGATTCTAGTACAAATAATCCTTTGCTAGTAATGCACATTGGTACATGACCACACACACAATACAAGAGGATGGGAGCATTGTGACTGCCATCTTTTTAAAGACCTTACATGATCAAAAAGAAAACACCACAGAACAGGGGCCCACAGAACAGGGTGCCATAGTACAGAGTATGTTGGGTATGTGCATCTTGCTATATCCAGTGAAGATAGTAGCCAGCAAAGATTAAACGTGTTTGGAACTACAGTACCTGAGGTAGCTCAGTTGGAAGGTCAACCAGGTCACACAAAATATGTTTTTTGGTATCTACAAATGGACTGTACTAACTTCCAAAATCTGTATTGGAATGCGTAGAGCTTGGAATCTGAACTTTGTAGCCACTCTATGAGATTGAACTACCGAGTTGCTACTGCAGGTGGCACATTACCTCTGCTCTGGTATCCTAAGTAAGGCAGTGGGATCACATTGAAGGGAAGCAGGCCTGTCACTGATCACAAAGCAGAACACTCACAGGCTGACAAACAGTGAAGCAGTAGATTATAGGCCACCAGAAACAATTAAGGGACTGTAGTGCTTAAAAACTATGCCCCAGGAGTAACTGGCTGTCCCTTCCTCTTCCCTGATAAGAAATAGTTCCAGCGCCAGGAGCCCTTCCCTATTGCTGTTTTATTTTAATAGATGCATTTATAAACAAACATGTTTCATAAAATACTACACAGGAGGGCAAATAAATTATAGTGATTATAAACACAGCAATATATGTTGTAGGGGGAGAGCAAAGGGTGCATTAACACTGCAGTTTAACTTAAAGAGAGACTAACATGGTCTGAATAAAAGCAGGACTGGGATATCTGGATTACAAAATGTATTCAGTTTTAAAATTTTTATATTACTTTTTAATAAATCAAGGTGTTTATTTGGTTAATCCTGCCTACTGTTCCAATACTAAATATATGGTGTACCTGTGTCCCCCATAATTGATGTCAGTGAATGACTTTGCCACTGGGGGCATCTAAGTGCAGCTGCAGTTCTTAATGTCTTGCAGCAGGATGGGGTTTAGCACAGCACTGAATACTGCTGGCACTGCCAGAACTGCTTGTCCTCCCTAAGGGTATAAGAAGAGTGAGCAGCACTGGCAGAATGAACAACATTCTACAGTGTAACAAAAACTCTACACTTATAATAGTGAACCAAAAAACATATACAGTAACAGCAAAAAAATAAAAAAAAGGAATTTGATAAATCCAGTCTACCAGTAATACCCCATCACATCCAAACATTGATCCATCCAGTCTGCCATTAATATACTATCAGACCCAAACATTGATCCATCCAATCTGCCAGTAATACCCTATCATAGAAACATAGCCTGATGGCAGATAAGGACCGCTTGGCCCACCTAGTCTGCCCATTTCCCTACCTAGAGGATAAGCTGCAGATCCTATTTAACCAACAGCCTATTTCTTCCTACCCCCCACAAAAATTGCCTTATGTCTGTCCCATGCATTCTTGAATTCTCCCCCAGTTTTAGATCTCACAACCTCCTCAGGAAGGCTGTTCCATGTGTCCACCACCCTCTCTGTGAAAAAATACTTCCTCACATTGCCCCTCAGCCGTCCCCCCTCTATCTTCAAATTGTGTCCCCTTGTTCTTGCACATCTCTTTTTCTGAAAGATGCTACCCTCTTGGACTTTGTTGATTCCACTGAGGTACTTAAATGTTTCTATCATGTCCCCCCTCCATCCTTTCCTCAAGGGTATACATATTAAGCTCCTTTAGTCTCTCCTCATATGACTTTTCTTGCAGACCCTGCACCATTTTAGTTGCCCTCCTCTGAAATGCCTCCATCCTATCTATGTCCTTGCGGAGATGGGGTCTCCAGAACTGGACGCAGTACTCCAGATGGGGTCTCACCAACTGTCTGTACAGGGGGATAACAACTTCCTGTTTTCTGCTGGTGATACCTCTCCCTATACATACCAGTATCCCATCTGCAACCTTCCTACAAATTGGGGTTTATTATAATGTCTTACTGGGCTCCCTAATGCCCACTATTAGGCTGGTGTACTGTCTGCAGTAATTCTATTTGTCTGTGTGGGAGTGCCTTAGCGAGTCTTTGTGCCTGTCTCTTTAACAGAGCACCTATTCTGTGTTTGGAAATCAGCCCGGACTGTGTCTTGGTAATTAAGGCTTGTGACCAGCCAGACCGTCTGTTCTATTGCTCCATTCTGCAGTCGCTATATGTGCAGAGGGAGTCCTGTTAGGAAGTGTGTTTATTTGCTGTTTATCTGTTACAACAATAATGATAGAGAAGTTTGGCTAACCTGCTTTCAATTGCAGCTTGAGCATTTGAATAGGAGTTACCATTTTGGTTCTGGACTTCCAGTGTTGGACCAATCAAACCTCTGGGGACCTAAAATGGAGACTGTCCCCAGGGGTCTTGTGAGAAGGAAATTCTGTAGTTTTAAGCATTTGGTGCCTAAATGGACCTGGAGAGGGAGCCCTGTCTGTGATAGACAGTTCTCTCAGCCAACTGAACCTTTTGGATTACCAGAAAATCACCAGAATTGCCTGAAGCAGTAGTCAGTCGAGAGCTGGAGATTGAAGAGTGAACAGCTCGAGCTGCCGAGCAGTTGCTCCTTGGAGGAGCATATGAGAATCAGTGGGAAGGCTCTTTTGGCCTGCCTGCCATATTCTCTGGCCTAAGGAATTGCCTTTTGTAGAAGTTGGACTTTTCTGACTGCCGACTTTGGACCTGCAGCAGAAGAAAGAAAAAGTGTTAGTGCTATTTGCAAGTGGGACAGAAGACTTGCTCCAGAAGCAATCAGTCTGCCTGAATGACAGAAGATAGCCCTGGATTGACAGGTTTGCACAGTAAAGCTGTAATTAGCAACCGGACGGTATCCAAACTGTGGCTTAGAGAAATAACCGATTTAAGTGTGCTGAATGTGTTTCGTGGGTCATGATTTGGTTCCCTGTGGTGAATTCTGTTACACCTGCTGGAGGCTTTTCCAGCAGAAGATCACAAACTCTCTCAGAACTGTTCATCCTGCTTGGGTCTTGCCATCTTGGCCTAAGCCACTGCCCCCGTTTCAGAGACCATCTTGGTGAAAGACCCGCTTGGGGATTCAGCCCCCTGCGTCAACTCATAAAACAGGTAGTGACCACCAGAAGGCAAGTTGTGTAGGCCCTGCTTCCCCTGGCCCTCCAGATCAACTCCATGAGGTCTTCATCTCGCCTGTCCTATATCCTGTTCTGGGTAGCATGAGTACAAGTCAGGGTAGCTCCCTGCAACCACAGCTGCAAATCATTGTGTGCCATCTGATTGTTTTTGTTCTGGGTTATTGCAAATGGACTGAGCCATCCAGCTCGGGATTACAAATATTTGGGTTGTGCTCATGTTAACTGTTTTCCTTCCTAAGGACCCCAACAACAGCTCCAATGCCTGCCACCCCAGGCAATGCTTCAGGCTAGCCTGTGTAAGATATGGAGTACTCAGGGTTATGGGACTGTTTAAAGGACTTACAGTACCAGCTGGACCAGCCTGAATTTAATCAGAGTGCCAACCATTCTACTAAATTTATGCCCCTCCCTTGTTCACTTCCCTGAATAAACCTGATCATCTGTTTCACGTTTAACCTGGCTATTGTGCATATTATTAGTTGGGTCACAGTGGTAATTTTGCATTATTGTATTGCTAATCTTATTTTCCAGGGGGTCTCCAGGGCAACTGCAGCAGATCCAGCCTTGGTGGTAAGTGCAAGGGACTAGAGCATATTATTAGTTATTCAGTAAATAAGAATGTTTTATTGTGTTACTGTTTGGGCCACTAGAAGGGTTGGTGGGTGGTTATAGCATCCTGGAGGGCTATACCAAAGCAGTTAAGCTACCCCAATAACATTCATTTGGTTGGAGACACCTGTTCACAGAACTCAGGCCCCTCAACCTGTGCATAGCTATACAGGCAGGGGTAGTAGCTCATAGGATAGTACAACATAGAGGTTACATTTTGGAGGCACCACTGGGATTAGTGCCCTCTAGTGGTCAAAAGGTAAAATTGCAGCCCGGTGTAAAATTGAGACAGGAATTGTAATGGAGGCGCTTACTACGCCCAAATGGAAAATTTCTCCCCACAAGCTGGTTGTGCACCGCATGATGGGGTGGAGTGAGGCTGAGGGGGTAGACCTTCACCATGCCATATTGCTACTGGATATCCCTGTGGGGACCACTATTGATGTGACTGAAGAAACAGTGGGGAAGGTTAAATGTCTGGGAAAGATTGAGGTATGGGGGCAAGATACAGATCTATTTGATCAGACCCTGATGGCCCTCCTTTCTTGCAGCCTCCCTATAGATCCTGAAAAGGTACCCCCTGTCATTTTGCCCAAAGGGTCCCAGAAGGAGTGGAAAGTGATTCATTTGCATAGTGACCCGTCTTCCCCTGGAGGCCCCCTGAGGGTGGAGGGGTTCAGGACAAGTTGTTAAGGCTGCTAGCTGCTGAAGGCCAGACAGGTAAGGAATTGTTAGAGGTTTTGGAGGATTTGAGGAGAACGCTCCCATACAATCTCCTCCAGCCTCTCCGTCCACTCCCAGGTCATCCCCTATTGTAACCTCCCCCATCGTGATACCTTCTGTACACTTGGACTCTTATCGCAGGCTCAGATTGTTCTCTGGTGCAGTTCCTGTACCAGTGGGGGAGGATGACCTAGAAACATGGATGGACTATGCTACTTCACTGGTTCAAGAGTGGCAGTTCTCAGAGGGGGAAAAGAGAAAGAGGCTTAAGGGGCCCTGCACTGGAAGCTATCCGGTTCCTCACATCCACCAACCCAGAGGCCACTGCAGCTGAGCATCTCTCTGCTTTGGAAGGGGAGTTTGGCAGCACTGAATCTGTGAAGGAATTAATGTGGAAGTTCAAGTCTGCTAAACAATGGAAGAATGAGAAATTGTCTGCTTTTGTCACTCAGGTTGAACAGGCCTTGCAGAAAGCCCATGGAAAAAGGGGGTGTCCCAGCTAGTAAAGTGTATCATGTCAGGCTGGAGCACATCCTAAAATCTGCATGTTACTCTAGTGTGCTCATACTAAAACTGAAGTTTCAAGACAAGAAAGCTAACCCTCTTGAATACTGCTGGCTAATGAAGGAGGTTTGAGAGGCTGAGAATGATGAGGATGTCCTTACCAAAAAACTGTGGATTGACACGGACTTACTTTTACCTTTTTCTTAAGATTTAAATTCCCTTTAAATTCACTTGAAACTGCATTTAATCCAGAAAAATTCTTATGGTAATTTCCTATCTTACGAATGGCTTAGTTTTGGCTGTATACACAACTAAATATGCCAATTTTCAATCCTCTGTATTTTTGGCTGAAAAAAATGCTTTTTTGAATGGATTTAGTTTTTCTTTTTTTGGCTTTATTTGTCGAGAAATATGCAAATTTTCAATCCTAGATTACTTTTGGATTTTTAATAAATCTAAAAGAAATGTTTTTAGTTTTAAGCCAAAAGAAATCCTAATGGAGTCTTTATGGCTTACCTCTGGCTGCATACACAGTGGAATGTATAAATGAGCAAGTTTTGCTTACTTCTGGATTTCTTTTAGAAAGACTCTATTTACATTGTAAATGCATTATCCATAAACTGAATGGATTTTCAATATAAAGAAAATGTCTAAAAAAAATCCAAATGTAGGCAAAACATACTCATTTACATATTTTGCTGCATATGCAGCTAATTGTAAGTCATAAATAATCCATTGTCATTTCTTTTTTTTTTTAAAACCCATGTATTTGGCCTGGTGGCTCTGAGGGTTGAGGTGTTGGATGCCACACCTCATGCTGTGCCAGGAAGAAGCCTGGGCTGCCAGGGATCGGCAGGGGAGAGAGAGAGAGGGGATCAGCATCTGAAGGACAGCTCTCCTCTCATGGGGAGGGATTCAAGCTCGCTAAGGGATTGCAATGGCCCTAGGTGGTGACCGGAGGCACTGCACATGCCAGAGCAGTTAGTAGTGGGGTAGAGCTGTGACATTCATCTCCAGATGCCATTGCAAGTCTGAGCTGTGGGGGGGGGACAGAGGGCATAAACAAGGGAAAAAAAACCTGCTGACTTGGTGAGGTGATGGCGAACTCCAGAGGCGAAGGCCCACATGCACAATGCCAGCCGCATCCACCCCCCAACTCTACCCTCTGGGGACTCCTGGCCTCTCCAAGGTCCTGGGGAAGAGACAGGAGTCCTGATACCAATTCAGAAGTTGGGGGAAGCTGTGGTTCAGGTGGGTGTCAGGAGCTGCAGGTTGAGAGAGGGAACCTGAGAGATGCCCCAGAAGGTAGGTGAGAAAAACATCTATATATCTATATCTATATCTTCAATTTATCCTCCCATTTTGTTTAACTAATTATTGCTATATTAGTTACTTTGGATGGATAGTGATCACCACATGGAAATTTGTCAGATTCAAAAACATTAACTGAACCCAAGTGTTTTGCTGTTACTTTACTAGTGAAATAAGTACTTTATCTTTGTACTCTGTTTCACTCAGCCTGATCATACACCAAGATTCTGAGCCCAGTCATCTCCCTCTATTCTTGAGTCCCTAATATCATTGGTGGGCTGAGGGCATAACTGGCATCGGCTGAAGAATTTATGAAACTAAAATTTTGTGCCTATAGGAAGTCCTGCAGGATGGCTATACCTCACCATAACAAACACAAAATTTAACCGCACTCCAGAGTAACATGCAAAATATGTCCAAGATAAATATTCCAACACAGATAAGTAGCTTGAAAAAAATCCATAAATGCTGCAAGCACACCCAAATTGTTTGGGCTGTAGCTACTTATCTGTGTTGGAATGTTTATCCTGGAAATATGTTGCATGTTACTCTGGAGTGCGGTTAAATTTTTCCTTGGTTGTTTTCGAAGTGGGCCACAAGCCCTTAACCTGCAACATGCCACATTTCCCTGGCACAGTTTTTTCATCCAATGCATCTCACCATACCCTATACTATATGGAGGTAGGGATTCATTTGTGGACTGGTACTAGTGGACTGGTAGCCCATGGTCTGGACCAGCTTTAGCCAATGCTGCCGCCCCTGCCCTTATTCACAGCTCTCCAAAAGTGGCTCACAGGGGCAGGGGTTGTGGATGCAGACAGGCATAACCATGACCTGTAGGACAACACACCCCACATATGTGCAAGTTACTTGTACGTGGAGTACTTTTGAGGACTGGGCCGCAAGAACCATTACAGTCTGGCTAATATTTTACATAGTCCCTTAAATGACTGAAGAAATAATAGCACAACTGTGATATGGGGAGAGAAGGCTGATAGCTTGAATAAATATTCTCCACACTAAAAACATAGAAATGTCTGCCTCGCTCTAGCTATAGTACGATGCAAATATCCTAGAGGTCATTCACTCTCTCCCTCCTCAAATACCCTTACTAGCCCCATAAACCTGTCACCCTTGCTTAAACCTTTCCACTAATCTGAGGTGGACCACCCATTCTTGAAACCTGTTCCTAAATGCATTTCTGGCATCCTTTCTAAATCTCCCTCCACCAGCTACTTTCACCCCTCCATGTCTGCTCTTGAACAGCTCACACTTTTTGTCCTGTGAAGAAACTTTGAATAGTTCAGCAATGTTCTCCCCTTACCCTCCCAGTTTCCACTGTAAATATGCTGAGGTCCACTATGATATATCCTCTCCATGTAGGACTTTTCTTGTTGCCTCACACTTATTTATTTATTTAATTTAGTTTTTGTTAACCGTGTAAGTGCACTAGCCATAAAATGACTATTTTCAGGCATGACCCGGGAGTGTACAACAAAAGGAGAACAGTTGAACAACAGCAACATGGGTACAATAGTACAAATAGAGGAACAGTACAGCAGTGCTACAAAAATACAATGGGTAGAAACCACAAAAAATAATGGCAAGCATTATACAGATAATGGCAGTAAGATATATAATAAGTGCAGAAACCATGGACCCGACCTGTGGAATGAAAGGGTTAATAAGATAGTAAGGTTATATAGAGAGAAATGTGAGGAATGTTCAAATATAACAAGAAAGACTGACAGAAGGAAGGTCAGGGGTGGTAATTGGCAAAACAACAGTGGATGGTCAGCAACAAGGTTCAAGAAGGAAGAGAGCTAGTAGTCAAGAAGTTATTTACAAAGAGAAGGAAAATATGGGGAGCAGAAGAGGAGACAGTCTTGGAGCTGGATTAGAGCAGGGTGACATTACTGGTAAGTATCAGGAGCTTCAGGTTGGGTCAAAGCATGTACAAGTATCAGCTAAGGCTAGATAACGACGATATTCACTTTTAAATCCAAAGTGAGACTGAGAAAGCCAGAGGTTGAGTGGAAGAGCATTCCATAGCCTGGGAGCAGAGAATTGGAAGGCCCCTGTGCCTTTAGTCATCTGACATCTCAGAACATAGAGCAAGGATTTGTCAGCTGATTGCAGGCCATGGGAGGATGGTTGCGGGACCAGCAATGCCACCAGCTGGATGGGTTTTTGTCCCAGATGATCGAGTCCATAAGTGATCCAAGGTAGTATTGTCTACTGGCAGAGGGTGAGAGCCAATTCAGATCCTTATAAAGAAGGCAGTGATGTTTGAGTCGAGGTGACGAAGAGGCAAATCGGCATATATTGTTATAAGTTACGTCCCATTTTAGTAGGGAGGTTTTCTGGGCAGAGGTAAGAATAGAGGCACCATAGGTAAGGGTTGGGAGCAGAATACCTCGGGCAATTGCTAATTTGGCCGAGGGTGTAAGCATGTAGCTCGTTTTGTAAGCTACTCCTAGTTTAGAGTTTACAGCTTTGCACGAGGACTGAATGTGAAGATTAAAATCCAGGGACTGGTCCAGGAGGATCCCAAGGTACTTGAAGGAAGTAACATTTTCAAGTGGAAATCCTCCTGGGTGAAGAACCTCCAGCAAACTAGAACAGGTCTTAATCTTCGGTGCAGAACCTAGGAGCATGGCTTTTGTTTTCTTTTCATTTAGTACAAGCTTATGGTCTAGTAGCAAGTCTAAGACCTTACTGAAGTCTGAAGTAAGTGATGTGTTTATGCAGGCAATACTAGAAGAACTAGTGTAGATGATCAGGTCATCAGCGTAGAGAATCACTTATTTTTGTTAACGTCCTCTGCACCATTTTAACTTCATCCCTGTCCTTTTTTGAGTGTGGATCTAGAACTGCTTGCAGGATTCCAAGTGTGGGTGCATCAGAGATCTGCCATGGGGAAGGATTACTGCACTCCTTTTGATGGGATGCCTCTGTCTTTGCACCCCCAGCAACCTATTTGCTTTCTACACTGCTCTCCTGTACTGCATTGATTATTTAAGTTGTTATTAAAGACCCCCCTGTCCATCGTATCTATAGTTTGTTTCTAACACTTCTACCGCCAGTATTTCAGTTTCAGTTTCTTGGCCCCCCATGGGCATAACTTTTCTTTACATTTTTGCTTTGAATTTTAGTTGCTAGACCCCTGACCATTCCTTCAGTCTTCAGACTTTCCAAGTGTCCTGACTGCCTCATTACACAGTCTACAGTGTCAGCATTGGATTTTAAAATTAAGGGACAGCCTTCCCCCCCCAGCCAATGCCCCATACTCCAACTCTCCCCCCAGTCTCTGCCCCACACTCTAAACCCCCAGCTCCAGGCCCTGGCCCTGCCCCACACTCCAACCTCCCTCCTGTCCCTCACTCCATTTCTCCCCAGCCCCTGCCCTGCCCCACTCCAACTCTCCCTCCCTGGTCCCTGTCCACACTCCAACTCTTCCTCCCTCCCCCAGCTCCTGCCTCACACCCAGTTCTCTCTCCTCTCCACCTTCCCTGGCCCCTGCCCACACTCCAACCCCACCTCCCTGGTCCCTGCCCACACTCCAACCCTCCCTCCCCAGGCCCCTGCCCCACTCCAACTCTTTCTCCCTCCCTGGCCCTGCCCCACACTCCAACCTGGTCTCTGCCCCACACTGCAACCTCACCCCCATGGCCCTGGCCCCAATCCCTCCCTGGCCCTGCCCCACTCCAATCTCCTCCCTGCGCCCTGCCCCACACTCCAACTCTTGACCTGCAGCCCCTGCCCCCACTCCAACTCTCCATCTTTCCTGAACCCTATACCACACTCTAACTCTCCCTGCCCCACAATCCAACTATCACTCACTCATGCCCTGCCCCACACCCTACTCCCAGCCGCTTGACCCACTCCAACCCTCCTCCCCGGCCATGTGCCACATTCCAACTCCTCCCCAACACTCCAACTCCCCCCCAGCCACACACCCACCTAGCCCTCTGCCTCACTTCTACCTGGCTCCCTTGCCCACTTCACCCCATTTGGCTCCCACTTCCCAGGCAAACATCACAGAAAGGTATTGATAATTTTTTGGGTATGCCTGTCTCAACTTGGTTCTGAAGTATGTAGGGCAGAGATAACATAAACTTTGCTTTTTAGTCAAACCAGTGGCAGTCCTTCTCCTGGCTCAACCCCCACTCAGCGCCGACCACCCTGTCTGATCTGTTGCTCTCTCCAGGCCCCACAGGAGAGTGGAGCTAGTACCTACCAACAGATCATCGCAGAGAAAGGTGCCTGCTCAGCACTTATGTTTTGTTAAAAAGTCTCCTGAATAACTGAAGAGCTCTACCATGGGATGCGCAGCCCCCTCCCTTGGGTTGAATTAAGGTAGCCAGGATTCCTATATTTGTGAGCCCCCTGCATCAATTGAACTGGTTCCCTTCATTCTCATTGCTGCAGCTGAACCCAATACCCAACTCACCTACCTTACCAAGTCGAAGCACCAAAATGGACCTCAGCACATCACTCACCACTGATGGCTGACTGTGGCCCATGTCCTTCTTCAGGAGTTTCTGTGTCTGTCCGTCTCTGTCCGTCTCTGTCCGTCTCTGTCCGTCTCTGGCTCTCCCTCTCTCGCTCTCTCGCTCTCTCCCAGTCTCTCTCATGGTCTCTGTGTCTCTCTCACGCTCTCTCTGTCTCTCTCACGCTCTCTCTGTCTCTCAATCTGATGTCAGGCCAAGCCAGATGGACCAGGACAGTTCAGCAACACACACACCCCTGCACATGCCACACTCCACCGACCTCAGCAGGCCAGAGAGTCTATCCAGCCATAGCCCAGTGATGATTTGATCATGAGGATTGTGAAGCATGGATCATGTACTGTTTGTCTAGGTTGCAGGCCCCATCAGCTGTATATGTAAGCACTTGCCGCCTCCTCCAACCTCAGCAGCAGCAGGCCAGTGAGTTACATCAAATCACAGACCAGCAATTATTTTTTTAGCAGCACGGATGGTATTGGCTTCTGGATCAGATTAGAATTGCACACCAGAAGTCTTGCAGCTCAACCCTCTTGCTAAAATCGTTCTGCTTTATGCAGAAAAATAATCCCAAACTGACAATGCAGTTTGAAACGACACGCTCATCCCATACTTTCTGCTCTTTAATGACATCTCCAACCATCACTAGCACATGCACGGTGTGACTTGGTCCAACCACAAGGTAAACTGGGACACTGAATCTTAAGAGAAGCTCAACCCAGAAATATAGGATTTAAGGAGGGGAGGAAAAGAATGAGACAATATTAGTGTCAGAAAGTGAAAAAAAAATTGGTGCCCCGGTATATTAATAGTGTGTCTGGGCTAAAGAGTACATAATTCAAACAAGTAAAGATCTCACATGTAACACTGGATCCCCAAGTATATAACCAAGACCTCGCCATGAACGGAGTCAAAAAAAAAAAAAAAAGCCACATTTATTTACTACAAAGCATTAAATATAGATACAGTGTGCAAAAATCTTTTCACACAGTGCAAAAAGAAGCTAGCACTGTGGGGATCAAAATGTAAGCCTTCACTTAGCCTTAACATAGCAGTTAACCTTAGCAATATTTTAGTATAAAATTAGCCTTAAATTAGCATTAAAACTACTTTTGTGATATTTAACAGTCAATTGTATTACAATGGGCCATCACAATGTCCTTCACAGTCAGAAGCCTTGAGTTAGCCTGCTAATAGCACAAAACATTTAAATAATATGCAAATTAGAAGGCTAAGATAGTTTTCACAACAGTCTGGATGATGGTTAGGGACTGCTCTGTAGTAGTTTGCTTGTACTGCTGTGAATACCTTGAATCATTACACAACTGTTATAAGTAAGGTTAAAAATATTGCTTAGGTCTGGGCTTTTCCTGTTAAGTGAAGTTTGGTGCAATGCTGTTATACTGTGTGGGAGAGACTAATTAGGCTTGAATTTGATGAATTCCTATACTTGTTAAGGTATCGCTGTGACACCAAGAGGTTCTTATAACCTTTTGACTATGTCACAACGATGTCATAACATTAACGAATTTACACATATGAGTCTCTCAGATTTTGCGACTGCTTGTTTTGGAGAGTATTGCTGACAAGCAACTACTGATGAACCCACATAATTCTATGGATGAACCTACAGGTACACAAATCGAGGAGGCACATACATGATCAAAATAGCTCTTAGATGTGAGTGGGGCTTGAACATGGTGTGGGGAGGGGGCACAGTCTGTTGTGAGAAGAAAGGCAGAGCATAACAGGCAAAGTGGGTTGGCAAAGGCAGTACTGTTCTAAATGCTGTCCATACACTATAAAAGATGTATGCCAACAGGAGGTTGACACCACTACTGCGAAGACCAGCACATTGACAGATTTCTCCTGAAAATGTCGAGTCGCTGTACTGGTCCTTGCAGTCAGTGATGGTGCAGCTCCCAGTGTTGCACCCCCTCCCTGATCCATCTCCAACTGGGAGTTGGATATCTAGAGACCGGTGGATTTCAGGGGTGCAACCCCCGATTGCAACACACTGGCACCCCAACAGCACAATGCTGACACTCGACATTGTGTCTGTTGCTGTCTGGGATGTCAGTGTGAGCACTGTAAAACCCTATAAAGATTAATAAATTAGGAATATTTAACAACAATGCTATGTTTCCTTTGTCAAGGTTGCTATGCCAACTGTAAACCTCTCGAGCTTCACTCTCTCGAGGTTTACTAGGGTGGCATAACAACCTCTTTAAGGGACCACAACTTTGTTACTAACTGTTCCCCATTCATTACCCTCTATATTTGTGTTGTCATGTTAATCCCAAAGCAGATTTCAATTTTATAACATACTCATTTTACATTAAATGCGCAATATAGAGACTAAAAATATACTTATTTACACAGTCCATCTTGTTACTTATGGTTTATTACCCTATCAACATAATGCAGAGTTAAGCAATAATAAATGTGTGTTATTATTAGATAACAGTTTGCCCCATGAGGCAATGATGCATTTCCAACAAGTTCCTTTTAGCACATGAAGTGCTCTTAACAGGCAATAAGCCACATCTCAAAGTGTCTTATTCCACTTCAGCGAACAGAGTTGATAAGATTAAGAGAAGAAAATGTTGGTGCTCACCGACAGAGTGATGACAATTCAGTCCCACTGTAACTAGATCCCAGGATATCGTACCTTTCTGATTGTGCTTGAAGGATATTAAAAATGTTATCTTCATGGGTAGTATCCGTCACATCAGACCTCAATGCATCTAAAAGGATTGTTTTATTTAGTTGTTTAACCAGGTATAGCACACTAAGCTGAAAGCTTTTTTACAGGAGCGACCTGGGAGCACAAGGAGGTTAAGTGACTTGCTTAGGGTCATACAGTATGCAGGTGGAAGTTGTGGGCTTCAAACCCAGGTCTGGTTTGCTGGATGTCACCAGATTTGCAACTCAGAGCCTTAGACCACTGCGCTACACTGCCTCCTTAACATGACATGGCTCAGTTTGAAGATAGTGATAAAGTACCCAGAGATTCAAGTTTTTACAACTGAACTGTAAAAAAATATATAGCTGAGCTTTTAATTACATTTTTCTGTCCCATCCACCTCCCACTAATATGTGTAGCCCCAGAGGCTTCCTGGGGTGGGAACATCAGACAGCATGTGGTCACACACTGCCAAGGACATTGCTTCACCCCTCCACTGGAAGCCGTTGTGAAGTTCTACAGCACAGCCCTCCTCCGGGAGGGAAGCATCCAAAGGATGCTCTGAACTCCCTCTCTGCTGGCCTCTGCTTCTCACATCTGGGCTTCTGGCACGACCTGGGGTTGCCAGCATATCAGAGTGATGAAATAATGCCCAGTGCCACAGATCTGGCTGAATGATGCTTAACTGTGATGCTTTTATTTTAATAATACAAGTCAGGGTGTGTGTCTGTTATAGAACATATGCATGCCTGCAGTGGTTGTAAGTATAAGATTCAGTCAAGTGCAAAAAATGCACACTTGTTGTGTACTATTGCTCTTATAAAATGGCTGAAAATAATCTGACTCACATTTCCAATATTTTTAATATATCTTATTTGGAGGATTTGCACTGTATAATCCTTCTAATTCATAAAGTACTCACACTATTGCAGTCTTACTAAGGAATACTAAAACTCCTATTTATGTTTAAATAGTAATTTGTAAGTAATAACATGATAGGGTATGCATTATGGTGGTATAATCACATCCCTCAGGTGTACTATTTGGCTTGAGGCACTGCAGAGTGCCATTAAATGCACCTGCGATGTGAGATTACTATCATCATGATAGCGCACACTGTCGGGTCTTATTGTTTACATCAAATCAAATTTCTATTAAGTAGAACACAACCAGAAAGCATTGCACATATAAAAAAGAAAGGCTGTTGTAAGCCCTGTGTCTCAGTGTTAATGCTATTGCCACCATGCCAACTACATTTGTTTTGGAAGCGCACCCCTGTTGCTGGTGGTCATCCAGGGAGGGATGAAGAAGGAGCATCAGCTGTACTATATTGCTCTCCTCGCACTTCTTTTTAATCTGTTTTCAGTGTGACCGGAGTGCAGCGTGAGACTTGCAGTGAAGACCTTTCTCCCCAGAGTGCTTCACATCAGAAAACAACCACTGCCAATGCCACTTATTAGATGCTGACACAGAGCTTCAGTTCTCTAATGAACCACTGTAATAACTGGGTGTGACATCATAACCAGTTATTACTGCATTTAAAAGTAAGCAAACTCTTGTTGATAAAGGGTCTCCCCAGTTATTTGGATTTCTCTACTCAATAGCAAGAGAAATGAATGCAAAAATGCATTTGACATTCATTTGTGCCAAATGCAAACCACCAAAAAGTAGTCAGATCAGTGTCTATGAAGCTGGGATACAGAAAGTCAGTACTGTGCAAGGCAAGTTCCTTAATAGTTACCGACAGTGGCCTCCTAGCAAAACTGCATCTTCACATTAAGTCTGGTTGATGTTAAAACATCAGTGCATGCTACGGGTCCTGTGGGTGTTTTGCCATGGCTTTCATATCATAGTTACCCATTTACATTTCCTGAAAGTTAAGCTCTGTACAACAATGTTGCATTGCAAGTTATGAATTGGACACCCCACAGAATTGCTGCTTAGCACAAAAGGCACTGTGCAAAGCTTCATATCTGACAATTTCTGCAAGGAGACACCCAGCAGTAACCACAAAGGGATAAATGCCTGGTACAGTACAGACTTTCTATAGCCCAGCTTCATATGCACATATACAACCAGGTGGCATTTGCCTTTTTATATAAATAAATGTCAGATACCTTTTTCTACACATTAATCAATCTCAAAGTACAGTGTATACCGTTTTTAGTGCTGACATGACTTGACTGGTGTTGTGCAGTTTTTCTGCATTACTTTGATATCTTTCCATGGATATACATACACCAATGTGGTGACTGAGGTACTGTTGTGTGACAAAGATTTTTTTTACCTGGCTCCTGCAGACTGTGGGATGGGGCTTAGGTGGCTTGAGAGAACATCTGGTATTACCTGTAAAATAAGAATAGCAAAGGAGTCACAAAGGATCTGCAGCTCTTTAGCAACTAATTGGGACAAATGAGGAACTCTAAATAAAAAAAAAATACCTGGTACATGTGGTCATGGTTCCACTGGATCTGTAGACAAAGTGGAAAATGGGTTAGTGAGATAGTAAGGTATTTTCATTAGTCAATCAGCTGTGTCAGGTGGAAAGGGTTTTTATGGGGGGGGGGTAAAGTGGGTTGGTCAGGAAGATACCAGTATCACAGCGGCAATTCAGTTTTTGGAACTTGGGCCAATTGTGGATGTCAGTGTGGGGGATACGAACAGGATTCAGTGTCCCTGGTCCCTCTCTCCTCGGGGAGGGGTGCAAGAGGTGCAAGCTGCTCCACTCATTGACTCATCAGGGACAGGATGGAACCACCAGCTTTGACACACCTGCAACACTGACAGGATGATGGACTGCCAAAGTGACTGACAGTCAAGGGGTGGATGTTCATCCCCATTCTATACCCATCATGCAGGGGGTCTGGGTGTGGGGTGATGAAGCTAGGCAGCTGAATGCAGCAGGAGTCCATCGTTGGTGTAGGGCCATCAGCGACCATCAGTAAACTCTTCCCTTGCATCTAGTGGCAGCCCCCACCCTCTGAGCACCCATACCGTATATCTCCATCACTGGTGGCTAGCAACACCCACTGCTCCACCCCCCCAAAACAACTGTCCCCTTGCCATGACTGCATTACCTGCATGTACAGAGAATCTTCTCCCTTGCAAACCTGTCACCATGATAATATTTACCCTTCTGTCTAGTGGCAACTTCCCCAGAGGACTCATTTCCCATACTTACCTTGGTGTCTAGAAACAACTATCCCCCGGAACACCCAGCCCACTGATTGAAATATAGTTCATGGTGTCACATCCAACAAGATTAGACATCCACACATCTTGGGCTGGCAGTATAGCCTAGAGATTAGAGTAAAAAGCTGTTAACGAGCTTGGTACATCCAGCAGATCAGACCTTGGTTTGATTCTCACAACCTTCACTTGCATACAGTGCGACTCAGAGCAAATCACTTAACTGTCCAGTGCTCCCAGATCACCCCTGAAAACAGGCACTTGTGCCTAGTGGGCCTTACCCAGTTATCAAAGACAAAAATAAATAAAAAATACTGTAGGCATCACTCAACCTCAGCTAATCACCAGCTGTAAATTGAAAATCTTAAAATGTACACCAGTTGTGCCCCTGATCTATGTTACCCAGTATCCTCCTAGCCTCACAACATGGTGCCACATTGCAGGGCCTGCATGCAGGAATCCTCCTTGTTTACATGGAAAGCACAAAGTGACCTTGAGGGGCAGTCCTTCTCCCTACAAAAATTAAATTAAATGGCCCCAATCCTACCTGTTCCTAAAAATAGGGGAAAGGGTCTTTCTGGGAGTGTAGAAAGTTTCAGCCCATCCCAGTGCTGCCGCCATGGGTTGCTCCAATGACATTCCCCTGCAACAGAATTAACACAGTAGCTAAGCTGAGAAGAGATTTTCTTTCACATGGTGTCCTCTGCTTTGCTGCAGGTGTAGCAAGAATTGGTGCAGATAAATATGCTGTACCAACCAAAATCCAATAATCTACCCAGCTAGGCCAGGAGCCGTCTCCAGCTTAATCACAAATTTAAAAGATTGGGAGTGTATGGGTTATGGGGTGTGCCTTACACTCAGACTTTTCAATCTGTTCTCCTTCCCAAACAGCTGTTGCCTGCACTGCCCCTACAGTCACTCAGGTGGCAGTGTTGCAGTGGGTTCTGACCACCACTTGCCCCAGAAGACAACATCTTCTGGAGTGGATAAGCCTCCTTTACCTGCTCTTGGGATACCAGGTGCAACTGTATTGATTGAGAGGTTGCACTGTGAAGAGACTATGCTTTGGGGGCTTGCTGGTAAGCAACTGGAGAGTAGTGCGATTGTGAACTTAGTGACTTGATATTTAAACTGATGCTGGGCATGAGTGTGTTTCTGGATTTAGAGGATTGCTGGTAAACTGTCTATGCATTGCAGTGTTCTGTGGTTTAGAGGCTTACTGTTAGGTGATTGCTGGGCATTTGTGTGTGTAGGGGCTTGCTGATTGATTGCTGGGTAATTTTGAGTGAAAGTTTGCAGTTAAATGAACACTGGGATTAAGGTGCTTTAGGGTTTAAAGACTTGCTGTTGCTGGGTCTTAGTAGGACAGCCTAACTGGGCTTTGGGACAGGTGGACAGGATGCAAAAGAAGAGCAGAAAAAAGGAAATGTGGGGAGTGGGTGCAATGCAGTGGTTGTGGGGCAGCAGTTCACAGAGAAACCTTCTGGAGACTGCAATGCTGCCCCATCTAAGTGCACCACTCTGGGTGAAAGGAACAGGTCTGTTGGCTCCAGGCATTGTTGGCTCAGTCTCAGAAGAATGTTGCTAGACTCAAGCTTGCATTGACCTGGAGTTGGAGGACCATTTCTGCCACCCAGAGGTCACCTAGCCAGACACCTCTGCCTCAAAGAATGCCACAAGTGAGTAGCTGTCTGGACCATGGTGGGCTCAAGGAGAGCATGAATGGTGGGTTCTGAAAGGCTGAGAGGTGCTGGTCACAGGCACATTCCTCAACTGACACCGCTAAGAAATTCCTACACTGTTCTAGTGAAGTGGAACTGCCAAGAAGGGGAATCCATGGTGGACAGAGAGGATGGGGCCACCCTGATGGAGGCCCCATGGGGGGGTGGAAATCCAAGAGAAAACTTGTGGTGGGGGACTCTACTGTCTGAGGGATAGAGCTGGGGGAAGGAAAGGGGATAGAGAGGGAGGTAACGTGCCTGCCCTGGCCAAGGGCTTGGAAGGATGGGAAGACTATCCAATGGATCACAAGGGCAATAGGAAGGAAGAGGGATTGGGATGATTCAGAACCAGCAGGGAAGATCTGTTGAGGATCAGCTCAAGGTGCTGGACATGAGCTCACTGGAGACCAGATGGTGGTGAAGGGGTCATACGAGAGAATCCTTCAAGTTCCTGAAATGTGTAAACATGGTGATTGTGAGGGACTATGTAACGTGAGTAACATGGATACAAGTATGACTGGGAGAGACTGAATTGTATAGTTGTCATTCAGGGTGCTAGTGAGAAGTGGGATGGGTGGGTGCATAGTTATGTTAGTACCCTGAAAGGACAACAGGTGCCAGTGTTTGATAGTGAACTACTGGCAGACTGTATGGACCACTGGTCTTTTTCTGTCGGCATTGACTATGTTTCTACCAAAACATAGCTCACCTGCACATAAGGGCAACACGGTACTCATTAAAACCAATGGCTGGCACTGCACACTTTTTTTTTTTTTTTTTTTAAACATATTTACCAACAATTCTAAATAGTTTTTTTTTTTTAGGACTCCTTCCTTATCGTCATGACAGAAGTCATTAAAGTAAATAAATAAAAACATAAAAACTACTAGCCAAGCTGCCATTTTACATCACAAGTGCAAAAACATGTTTGGGCAGGATTTAAAAAACACAACCTGCAACATTCATACCCTCTCAGGACAGACACACATATGCACCAGCATGCGCACACACATGCATACACACATGTGGCCACACCATTACTGTCAAATTAACAAAGTGGTATAAGTCGAATGTCTCTTGCCCTAGTGCTGTACTAGAGAGCCAGAGGTAGGAATCTTTATGGGACAGTGTCTTTGAAACCAGTAAAATAAAAGACAGAAAAGGGTGTCAGAAAAGACCCACAGTTCATAGAGTAAATAGAGTAGAAAGGAAAAATTAGGCATATACAGAATGAGATACTTATCTGATGGGGAAGGAAGGAGTCAGCATCCTGTCAGACATGTAAACTAAAGAAAATTAGGTTAATATGGAGAAAATACAGTAGTAGCAAGAGCAGAACCAGAGAACTGAGAGATACGAGATGTACAGGAATGCAAAGAAGGAAAAGGGGACATTTAGAATGAAAGGTTACAGTTGGATCAAAATAGAAAATTGACATATAGGAGAAATGAAATAAAATAATAAAGATATGAAAGTGTAGAGAAACTGCTGTTTGCAGAAAAAGATCAGCTAAAACCCCTTAGTTCTCTGGATGGCCAGATGGACAGTATTTTAGAATGGTAGCTTAGGTGGGCTAGTGGAGCCTCTTTTGGGCTAATGGCCCAGATTTAATGAAACAGGGAAGGAGAGAATAGTTTAACAAGGAAAGGCACACTAAGCTGAAGCTTGGTTCCAGCTGTCACCTGGGAGCACAAGAATGTTAAGTGACTTGCTCACAGTTACACATTATGTAAGTGGGGGTTGTGGGATTAAAACCCAGGTCTCCAGGTTTGCAGCTCTGTGTCCTAAACTACACTGCTATACTGCTTCTTAAAACAATAAAGTTAGCACTGGTGGTCCCATGGGCTAGGTATGCCAAGGAGGCCTGCTTTCTAGAACTGGTAGCCCACGTAGGCTATAATTCCCTGCAGACAAGTTGCCAATGATTTTACATGAAATTAGAACCCCTCCCTGTGGCCGAGAGGGCTTCCTGTGTCCTGATGTGCTGAACAACAGGGAGGAAAGTAAAGGAGGAAGACAAGCTGGGGCTGCTGCCGAGAGGTTGGACCACGGTAGGCTCAGGGAGGGTGAGGGTGGTGGAACAGAGGCGTATCCCTCCAGTTGTGCCTCTCCACAACTCATTCTCCACTCTGGTGAAGCATGGTTCCTCTATGGGGGCACCTGCAGTGGAGACCAAGGAGGATGCTGGGAACCTCCACAATGGAGACCCACAGGAGTGTGGCCCAGGACCCCACAGGGGAAGGAAACAACTCCTGGTGGGGGGAACTGAGGGAAGGAGGGGAAAGGGAAGTAAGGTGCCTGCCCAGTGCCAAGGCTTCAAGGGACAGGAAATGAATCCTCAGGATCTTGGGAGCAGCGGCAAGGGTAGGGAGCTGGATGTCATTATCCACCTAGGGACAAATTTCCTGGCTGAGAATGGGATCAGAGCAGTGCAACAGAAGTTTGTGGAGTTGGGCAGGGGCCTTAGACAAGTAGCACACATGGTACCTTTCTCGGAAGTGCTACCTGTCTATGGCATGGATAAGGCTAGGGTACTCCACACCATGGGATTCAATGACTGGTTGAAAATCTGGTGCAGAGCTCAGGGATTTGGCTTGACTGGGGCTCTACCTGAAGGGATGCAGGCCTATACAGGTGCAATGGTCTTCATCTATCCTGGAGGAACCAGGATACTGGTGAAAAGGTTTAAATACTTCAATGGCAAGCATTTAAAACTATAAGGGAAAGCACTGAAGAGAAGAAGGGAAATCCTAGCCGCCCCAAAAAATACGGGTAATTATTGAGGTAAACACCAAGACAGAGCAGTCGATAGGGAGAAGGACATGGGTAAATGGAGAAAAAGATAAAGGCAGTAGGGACAGGGGATGGGGCAAAAAGAAATTGAGGCATAAAAAAAATGGAGGGTAATGAGTACCAATGCCCATAGTCTAGGTAAAAAGCTCTCTGAAATGGTGGCCTTGATGGAAGAGGGATGCCTGGATATTGTGGCAGTCACAGAAACATGGTACACAGAGAACCATGACTGGTATGTCAACATACCAGGGTACACAATCTACAAGACGGACAGGGAGGGAAGAAGAGGAGGAGGAGGAGGAGCAGCTCTCTATGTAAGGGAAGGGATCAAAGCAACAGAACTAAAAGGTAAACAGGGAGGAGAGGAGGTACTGTGGGTCACCCTGGAGACTGGAAATGGCTCCACAATCCACACAGGGGTTGTATACAGACCCCCATTTCAGGGGGAGGAAATGGACAAGGAAATGACAGAAGGCATCCTAGGGATGGCAGAGAAAGGGGAGATATTGCTGATGGGGGACCTGAATATGCCAGATGTTGACTGGAGCACCTTTTCTGCAGCCACATCAAAGAGCAGGGCCATTCTTGATTCCCTACAGGAGGCATGCCTCAGACAGCTAATTTTGGAACCCACTCAGGAGAGAGCAGTCTTAGACCTGGTACTCTCAAATGGGGACGGAGACAGGATCTCAGGTCTAGAAGTGGGTAGCCATCTGGGAACAAGCGACCACCAAACAGTGTGGTTCACGATAAACTTAGCAGTAGAGTCAAGCCACACAAAAGTGAAGGTACTGGATTTAAGGAGGGCTGATTTTGTCAAAATGGGAGAGTGCTTCAGAAAAGCACTAGCAAACAGGCAAGAAGGTGGGGTGGAGCAACAATGGGGAAACATCAAAACTGCCACCACAGAGGCAACAAGCCTTTGTGTGATGCAACTAAACAAATCAAAACAAACAAAAAAAAAACCCACTATGGTTCTCAAAAGAAGTGGCGAGGAAAGCAAGGGAGAAAAAGATAGCATTCAGGAAGTATAAGGAAACACAGAAGGAGCAGGACAGAGAACTGTACCAGTTAAACCAGAAGGAAAGCAGGTAAGGCAGTCAGAATAGCAAAGGCCCAAACTGAGGAAAAGATAGCCAACTTGGTTAAGAAGGGGGATAAAACCTTTTATAGGTACATTAGGGAGCAAAGAAAGACTAAGTCAGGGATACTGAGGCTGAACAAAGAGGAAGGTGGTTGGGCAGAGAGTGACAGTGATAAAGCAGGGATACTGAATGAATACATCTGCTCAGTATTCACAATGGAAAAGCAGGGGAAAATACATAATCCGGTCAATAGAAGCACTCTGGATAGGGGGGTTGATATTAGTCCTTTCACAGAAGAAAGGGTTCTGAAAGAACTCTTAAAACTGAAGTTGGATAAAGCAATGGAGCCTGATGGGATTCACCCCAGAATTCTAAAAGAACTAAGGGAAGAACCAGTAACACCACTGACTACCCTTTTTAATAAATCATGGGAGGATGGTGTGGTACCCAAGGACTGTAGGAGGGTGGATGTGATTCACTTTCACAAAAGTGGTAGCAAGACAGGGGCAGGAAACTACAGACCTGTCAGTTTGATCTCAGTGGTAGGGAAAATGATGAAATCACTTCTGAAGGAAAGAATTGTTGAGTACCTAGAGACCAGTGGGGCACAGGACCCTAGGCAGCATGGATTCACAGCGGGAAGGTCATGTCAGACAAATCTAATAGATTTCTTTGACTGGGTGACCAAAGCAGTAGACCAGAGAGGGGCTTTGGACATGGCCTACCTAGACTTTAGCAAGGCATTTGACACAGTCCTGCACAAAAGATTAATAAACAAATTAGCCAGCCTGGGAGTGGGTCCCAGGGTGGTAGCCTGGGTAAAACACTGGTTGGACAACAGGACCCAGCAGGTAATAGTAAATGGAGTCCACAGTGAAGAAAGGTGGGTTACTAGTGGGGTACTGCAGGGTTCAGTACTGGAGCTGGTCCTTTTTAATGTCTTTATAAGAAGTGACATTGAAGAGGGACTGGAAAGGAAAGTATGTCTCTTTGCAGATGACACAAAGATCTGCAACAGAGTTGATACACAAGGTGGGGTGGAAAGGATGAAAAGGGACTTGGCAAAGTTGGAGGAATGGTCAAATGTATGGCAGCTTAGATTCAATGAAAGAAGTGCAAAGTAATGCACCTGGGAAACAAAAACCCAGGGGAAGAGTACACAATGGGGGGTGAGATACTGACAACAACAAAAATGGAAAGGGACCTGGGGGTAGTCATATCAGGCAACCTAAAGGTGGGTCAGCAATGTGAGAAGGCAGTAAGTAGAGCTGGGGGGATACTGGGATGCATAGGGAGAGGCATCACCAGTAGAAAACAGGAAGTTGTTGGCCCTCTGTACAGACAGTTGGTAAGACCACATCTGGAGTACTGTGTACAGTTCTGGACACCCCATCTCCACAAAGACATAGACAGGGTGGAGGCTGTCCAGAGGCGGGCAACCAAAATGATGCAGGGTCTGCATCAGAAGACATATGAAGAAAGACTAAAGGAACTAAAGATGCTTAGCCTCGAGGAAAGGATGGAGAGGGGGGACATGATAGAAACTTTCAAATATCTCAAGGGAATCAACAAAGTCCAAGAGGGTAGCATATTTCAGAAAAAGATGTGCAAAAACAAGGGGCACAATTTGAAGATAGAGGGGGGATGGCCCAGAGGTAATGTGAGGAAGCATTTCTTCACAGAGAGGGTTGTGGATACATGGAACAGCCTTCCTGAGGAGGTTGTAGAGTCAAAAACAGTGGGGGAATTCAAGAATGCATGGGACAGACATAAGATAATTCTAGTGGGAGGTAGGAGGAAGTAGGCTGTTGGTTAACTAGGATCTGCAACTTATCCGTAAGGTAGGGAAATGGTCAGACTAGGTGGGCCAAGCGGTCCTTATCTGCCATCAAATTCTATGTTTCTATGTATCAGCCATCTCTATAGTGCAACTACGCTAAAAATGTGAAGGCATTTGTTACTCCAAGTACACATGAAGCTCAGGCTGTGGCCTGCTCCATGCCAGTGGGAGAAGGGAAGACAGAAGCTCAGCAGGAGGTGGAAAAGGCCATGGTAGGAGCACTCCCCTACACCTTCTCCAACTGGATGGAAGTGGAGTGTCAAGAAAGTCATTACGTAGTGCTATTTTAGAGTTACAGAAGCAGTGTATACTTCCTACACACTTCATTTCAGTCTGTTCTCCTTGAGTGGTTAATCAGTGTACATGTATTATGGTAGTACGCATGTAGTGTTGGTACAGTTGTATGAATTATGTTAACACTGTAAACATACTACAAGCGCATCGCAATATGCAGTGTTATTTTTCACTTCCTACAGTAGTATTGCAGGGCTTTTTCAGTGTGTATGAATTATGGTAATTAGCAGACTGAAACACCACCTCTGATGCATTGCAGTGTACAGTGTGGTTTGATGCTCAGTAGCTCTCCTGTCAGCAGTGTTGCAGTACTGTTTCAGTGCATGTCAAATCTGGTCAGTACTTTTTAATGCTTGTAAATTAGGTTAAAGGTAAAACGAGTACACAGCAAAACCCCAGCAGATGTGTGCACATCCCGAACAATAATTCCAAATACCACAAAACTGCAACTGGCATCCCAAGTATTCGCACTAATGATGGTACTTCGAGAAGTGACTTAAAAAATAATTAAGACCCTGTCCTTTCCCAGGTGGTAAAGGCTAGATCCTAGGCCACACCCTACACACCCCTGTGATTTAACCACCCTCACTCCTTCCCTGTTCTACATGGATTAAAAAAAAAAAAAAAATGCATACACCTAGCATTTCTAAAAGCCATCCTCCTTAGCCAGACCCCCCCCTCCCCTTTATCAAACCATCATTATTTAGATGGTAGGTTCCCCTCCTGACAGGGTCGGACTGGGGTACAGAGGGCCCACCTGGAAAGAAGATGCAAGGGCCCACCTGGAAAATCAATAGAGGAGGGCCCAGGTTGACACACTCATATCAATATTCCACTTCAATCTGATACACTAGCTCTGTGCTTGCATCTTACATTTATCAACAGTGTCCCAGATACCCCATTTAATTAGAAAAAAGAAGATAAATGCAAAAGTTTTCAGAGTTCAGAAGGTAACCACTTACCCAACTGAGGGGCACCCACCTGGAAATTTCCAGGTATCCAGGTGGGCCAGTCCGACCCTGCCTCCTGACCCCCCAAACCATGATATAGGGACCACATCTAGCAATATATCCAATATAGCTTTTGTCTCTCTCCCTCCCAAACCTACAGCACAGTCTGAAACCAGCTCTATCAGTTCACAAGCTGAAAGGCAATGCTTGATAGTGTGCATGATTGGGGAGAGGAGGCAAAATGGTGTAGGTCGTTCATGAAGCTACAGTATGCAGAAATCAATATTTTCTAGCATCATCAATGACACTTATCTCTCTGGCCACTCCCTCTCACTCACTCACTGGTGCTTTCGTGCTGTATTGCGCAGCTGGTCATACTCTGGCTTTGGGGAGGGGGGCTGCAGCAATTGGGCTGTCTTGAACATCAACAGAAAGCCAGTTTCTTTGGTGATTTCTAAACCCAGTAACTCCACCTTTTAGAAACAGAGAAATTAATTCACTGTTCAGAATAAGAATTATTCCTCTGAACAGCTGCATTAATTACACTCACACTCCAGCAGACCAGACATAGGGCTTGGACTACAAGCCGATTATGATAAGCTAACCTCTTCACGAGTGCCAATTTCAAAATAGCACCCATTAAAAAAATAGCACTGGGTGCTGTTTTGAAATCAGCACTCATGAGGGGGTTTGCTCACTGATCACTTATATGTTTCAGATACAGCCTGTTCATATTATTAAACATAATGAACCAGTCTCCTTGCAGAATACACTGGTAACCTCACAACATTGACATCATAAGGGCACATGAGCTTTGTTCTCATGCTCATAATGTCACTAACTTCAGTCAGTGTGGCTTCTTCTGCATGGAGGGGGTTTATTATTCCCTGTATGTGCCTGCAGCCTTTTATCAAATCTCATGTGTAAGCAAGGTCAGACCTGGTCATTGGAGACCTCCAACAAATGTCAGGTAGGTACTAGGCTAAAAATAGTTCTCCTTTCCAGGCCTAAATATATAAACTAAAGTTGCTACAAGAGTGTGGGTACCTTGTTATATGTTACTTACCCTGCAGGGCAGTTAAGTAATTAGGACTTATTTGCTCTGTCAGGGAGTCCAAAACTGGGGTAGCCTGGGTTGGGTATTCTAGTAGGACCTGAAAGGGAAGAACAGAGTTTAAGGAGCCACAAAGGGTCAGAGATCCTAGAGAGAGATTAGAGAGAGATTGTTCAATTCTACCCCCACCCCCCAAGATATTTATATGATTAATGGGAAAAATTGATTAGCATGGGGAACTTCAAGTAGTGAGAGTAGACACAAAGAGTGGAAAGATAGAACAAGGGTACAGTACAGTATAGGAGTAAAGGAACGGGAGTTTTAAAGGAAAAGATACACTTTAGGTCAAAGTAAGGAGAGTAATGAAAATAAAAATCCAGAGAGGTAAGAAAAGAGAATAAAGGGATATTAGGGGCTCAGCAAAACCCTCACAGCTCCCTTCGGTAGCTTGCTGGTGACCAGCAGATTTAAGTGGTAGCTCTGATGGGCTAGTGAGAATGCTTTTAGGCTAGTGGTCCATAAATTATTTTTAAAAAAAGGGACACTGGTGGTTCAAGGGTCTTGAGTTGTCCCAGGAGGCCAGTGGTTTAAAGGTATAGCCCTGGCGGTGTAGTGGGCTTCTTTCCCTGCAGCCAGTGATAAATAGCAATTTTTAACTATATTTAACATTTCCCTAGCATCTAGCAGGATAGGGGTCTGTGGGCTCCAACTGTATGAAGCAGGCAAGTAGGTTGGTCAGAAAATTTCCAGTCAGAAATGCTGTGGCTGTGTAGCCATCAGTTTAGTGCTAGTTCACTACAGTGACAGTGCCGGCAGGTGCTTTCAAGTCTCAGCCCGCACAGACTTCAGACTGTGGCCTGCAACATGTGGGTGGGAAAAAAAAAAGATGGGAATGTTTTGGGAGATGGAGGGGCTAGTGTGAATATACATCACTCCACTGATCAGCCACACAGTGCCTATGTGAAGAGCACCAAGGGGCTTGCTATGAGGGGCCGGAGGGAAGCCAGCAACAAATGGCAAGAAACACTAGCTAAGCAGCACGGCAGCCAAGTGAAAGTGTCCTGAACGGCTTGGTAGGAAGGGACTGGGAGAAAAAAAAAAAAAAAGCACAAGATAGGGGCCACAGGGCTGGCCCGGTGGCACTAAGGGGTTCAGGTGCTGTGCTAGATGCCACACCTGCGATCCAGGTTCGGGAATGAACTAAGGCATCGTGGGGTCAGTAGGAGATGGAAGGGATCAAGCATCCATTGGACTGCTCTCCCTTCCTGGGAAGGGATCCAAAGAATACACCGCTCTTGGGCAGCCCATGGCAGTGCAAGGAACAAGTGGAATTGCAGCTACATGGGGCAGAGTTTTCCAGCAGACATCAGCATGTAGTGCCATTAGACATCATTGCACGTTTAGAACTCCGAGGGGCAATCACATAGGAAAAACCCACTGATGACCAGCAGAGATGAAGGAGACCCCAGAGACCTGACAACATCCAGTCATCAGACCTACTCACATCGTGATTTCCCACGGGCAACCCGATCTCATGGTAGGTCCCTCTAATTCATGACTAGACTGCCAAGGGTGGGCAAACCCTCCCCAGGGAGTGATCCAGACATGCTGGACTTGCTGTGGATCAGGAGGGATACGTGTGTCTGTGTTTCAGACTGGGAGTGGAAGGCAGAGTTGAGTGGGTACTCTGGAAGGATGCCCTGGGCATCCAGAGTGCAAAAATAGTCTACAAAAAAAAAAAATTAAAAATAAAAAGATGGGGGTCACAATGGAAAAGCCGTACTGCAGATGAAGACCAATGCCCCCAAATGGGCTTAAAAGTAACTGTGGGAGGTAGGTGGGAGAAATCAGTGGGCTCCCCAAGAGAAGCATACAGGCAGCAAGCACTACATACAGTACAGATGCACGGTGGCTAATTAGTTACCCCCTGCTGCTCTAAAGGATTGGCAGGAGAATAAAATCATAACAGCCAGGAGGGTGCATAATACATAACACACAGCAACATATAGAAGGAGCCCTTATGTTTTACTGGACAATTTGAGTAGTTTTGCTAGAGGAAATAGTTATACAAGAACTCCTGGGTTTTAGATGCACTATGGTGCATTTTGGAGCTTACTGTGAACATACAACACACTTCTGTTAAAAGTAAAGGTGTGAAGATTGTTGGGTTTCATAGCCCAGTACTCTGCTGCAGCTTGATAGTCCTGCCTTGTCAAAATTATAATTTTAATGCTGTCCTGTAAGAGGGAAGGGATTGTGCGCTGGCTGCAACTACTGGCCAGCTGACGTCTCCATTTCTCAGTCTGCTGACCACACCCCATGCTAGGACATTTTGAGCATCTCTCCACAGAACCCTTCACCAGCCCACCTCCATCATCAACAGAACCCTACACAGACCACCTCCATCCAAAGCACCACAGCAACCTCCCAAGGCCCCACCATACTAACTTCTTCCCTCCATAAGCCCAATTCAAATGCCCCTCACTGCACATCTTTGGATCATAGCCTCCCTCCACCATACCCCAACATTAGCCTCCTTCCTCCACACAACACAAAACAGTTGCCCAGACACTGGCTCCCATCCTCCAAGTATCTTAAACTAGCCCCTGTTTATCCACTGCCCCAGACAGCACCCTCCCTCCACAATGACCACCAATATCCCCCACCTCTCACTGTCCCCAAAAAATGCCCAGTTTCCTCCACAGCCACAATACTAACTCTCTCCCTCCAAGGTCCCAAGCTCCACTCTCAGCTCCCTCCCACATATTCAACTCAGACAAACACTGTAATAGGCATGGCTACAGCATACAGCCAACCCATGTATAGGTAGAAGTGGAGTCTCTCACGTGAGTAATAGGGAGCTGGAGGTGAGATCTTTCAGGCAGGATGTCCAAGGACCTGTAAAATAAGATACAGCCTAAATATATAAACTAAGAGTTGCTACAAGGTGTGGGTACCTTGTTATATATGTTACTTACCCTGCAGGGCAGTTAAGTAATGGGACTTATTTGCTCTGTCAGAGGTCCAAAACTGGGGCAGCCTGGGTTTGGGTATTCTAGTAGGACCTGAAGGGAAGAACAGAGTTTAGGGAGCCATGAGGTCAGAGATCCTAGATGAGAGATTAGAGAGAGATTGTCAATTCTACCCCACCCCCAAAGATATTTATATGATTAATGGGAAAATTGATTAGCATGGGGAACTGTCAGTAGTGAGTAGACACAAAGAGTGGAAAGATAGAACAAGGGGTACAGTACAGTATAGGAGTAAAGGCAGGGTTTTAAAGGAAAGATACACTTTAGGTCAAAGTAAGGAGAGTAATGAAAATAAAAATCCAGAGAGGTAAGAAAAGAGAATAAAAGGGATATTAGGGGCTCAATAGAAACCTCACAGCTCCCCATGTGGCTTGCTGGTGACCAGCAGATTTAAGTGGTAGCTTCAGATGGGCTGGTGAGAATGCTTTTAAGCTAGTGGTCCATAAATTATTTTTAAAAAGGACACTGGTGGTTCAAGGGTCTTGAGTTGTCCCAGGAGGCCCAGTGGTTTAAAGGTATAGCCCTGGCAGTGTGGTGACTTCTTTCCCTGCAGCCAGTGATAAATAGCAATTTTTAACTATATTTAACATTTCTAGCATCTAGCAGGATAGGGGTCTGTGGAGGCTCAACTGTATGAAGCAGGCAAGTAGGTTGGTCAGAAAATTTCAGTCAGAAATGCTGTGGCTGTGTAGCCATCAGGTTTAGTGCTAGTTCACTACAGTGACAGTGCGGCAGGTGCTTTCAAGTCTCAGCCGCACAGACTTCAGACTGTGGCCTGCAACATGGGTGGGAAAAAAAGAAGAGGAATGTTTTGGGAGATGGAGGGGCTAGTGTGGTCACCACATCCACTCCACTGATCAACACAGTACCTATGTGAAACACCAAGGGGCTTGCTATGAGGGGCGGAGGAAGCCAGCAACAAATGGCAAGAAACACTAGCTAAGCATACAGCAGTGAAAGTGTCCCTGAGCAGCTTGGTAGGAAGGGACTGGGAAAAAAAAAAAAAGCACAAGATAGGGGCCACAGAGGCTGGCCTGGTGGCATAAGAATCGAGTGCTGTGCTGGATACACCTCCGATCCAGGTTCGGGAATGAACTAAGGCATCGTGGGGTCAGTAGGAGATGGAAGGGATCAAGCATCCATTGGACTGCTCTCCCTTCCTGGGGAGGGATCCAAAGAATACACCGCTCTTGGGCAGCCCATGGCAGTGCAAGGAACAAGTGGAATTGCAGCTACATGGGGCAGAGTTTTCCAGCAGACATCAGCATGTAGTGCCATTAGACATCATTGCACGTTTAGAACTCCGAGGGGCAATCACATGGAAAAACCCACTGATGACCAGCAGAGATGAAGGAGACCCCAGAGACCTGACAACATCAGTCATCAGACTCTACCTCAATGATTTCCATAGCTTCTGATCTCGATGGTCCCTCCCAATTCAAGACTAGACTGCCAAGGGTGGGCAAACCCTCCCCAGGAGTGATCAGACATGCTGGACTTACTTGTAGATCAGGAGGGGATACATGTGTCTGTGTTTCAGACTGGGGAGTGGAAGGCAGAGTTAGTGGGTACTCTGGAGGATGCCCTGGGCATCCAGGTGCAAAAATAGTCTACAAAAAATAAATAAAAAAAAAAAGATGGGGGTCACAATGGAAAAGCCGTAACTAGATGAAGACCAATCCCCAATGGGCAAAAAGTAACTGTGGGAGGTAGGTGGGGAAAATCAGATGGGCTCCCAAGAGAAGCATCCAGGCAGCAAGACTACATACAGTACAGATGCCGGTGGCTAATTAGTTACCCCTGCTGCTCTAAAGGATTGGCAGGAGAATAAAATCCACTAACAGCCAGGAGGGTGCATAATACATAACACACAGCAACATATAGAAAGGAGCCCTTATGTTTTACTGGACAATTTGAGTAGTTTTGCTAGAGGAAATAGTTATACAAGAACTCCTGGGTTTTAGATGCACTATGGATGCATTTGGAACTTACTATAGAACATACAACACACTTCTGTTAAAAGTAAAGGTGTGAAAGATTGTTGGGTTTCATAGCCCAGTACTCTGCTGCAGCTTGATAGTCCTGCCTTGTCAAAATTATAATTTTAATGCTGTCTATAAGAGAGGAAGGGATTATGCTCTGGCTGAACTACTGACCAGCTGATCTCTTCCATTTCTCAGTCTGCTGACCACACCCCATGCTAGGACATTTTGTGACATCTGTCCACAGAACCCTTCACCAGCCCACCTCCATCAACAGAACCCTACACCAGGCCACCTCCATCCAAAGCACCCACCAGCAACCTCCCCCAAAGGCCCCCACCATACTAGCTTCTTCCCTCCATAGCCACAATTCAAATGCCCCTCACTGCACATCTTTGGATCATAGCCTCCCTCCCACCATACCCCAACATTAGCCTCCTTCCTCCACAACACAAAACAGTTGCCCAGACACTGGCTCCCATCCTCCAAAGTATCTTAAACTAGCCCTGTTTATCCACTGCCCCAGACAGCACCCTCCCTCCATGATGACCACCAATATCCCCACTTCCACTGTGCCCCAAAATGACCCAGTTTCCTCCACAGCCACAATACTAACTCTCTCCCTCCAAGGTCCATGAAACTCACACTCTCAGCTCCCTCCCACATGTTCAACTCTGACAAACACTGTAATAGGCATGGCTACAGCATACAGCCAACCCATGTATAGGTAGAAGTGGAGTCTCTTACGTGAGTAATAGGGAGCTGGAGGTAGGTCTTTCAGGCAGGATGTCCAAGGACCTGTAAAATAAGATACAAAAAAGGGGTCACAAAGGATCTGTAGTTCTTGCAGAGTAAATACGGAGGCATGAACAAGTTAAAGTTAAAGATACTTATCTGATGAAGAAGGCCTGTTTGTGTCCTGTCAGACCTATAAAAGAAAATCAGGGTAATATGGAGAAAATACCGTAGCAAGAGCAAAAACAGAGAGCTGAGAAATGCAAGGGTTATAGAACAGCAGAGAAGTAAGGAAAAAAGGGTGAATTCAGAATTAAAGGTAAAGTTGGGTCAAACTAGGAAAAAAGACACAGTGAAGGGAAATAAAATAATACCGGAAAGAAAAGAGAAGGTGTTTGAGGAGGGACTCAGCTAATTCCCCTTAGTGTGCTAGATGGCCAGGTGTTCACTATTTCAGAATAGTAGCCCAGGTGAATTAGTGGAGCTTCTGATGGGCTACTAACCCAGTTTTAATGAAATGGGGAAAGGGAAACTGATTAACCAGGAAAAGCACACCAAGCCTAAGCTTGTTTTCAGGTGCAACCTAAGAATACAGGGAAATTAAGTGACTTGCACAAGGTTACATAGTATGTAACAAAGGGCTATGGGATTCAAACCCTGGTCTCCAGGTTTGCAGTTCAGTGTAAAAGGGACAGTGTGGTGCACACTTCCAAGGTCCTACTCAGTGCAGAATGTTAAGCATGTCCATAGTGTGACCATGCCCTGCAGACCCTGACCTAAACATTTGCCCAGATACATGAATCATGTTGGTGATAAGCCCCACCCAGCAGCTAGTGGCTCCCTTGGCCTCCCCTCCCCACTGGTCCCTACAGGATCCCTTGACCCTCTTCCCCTCAGCAACTACAGGCTAATGCACCCCCCAGCACCCTTTAACCCCCACCTCCCTCAAACCCCCAAGCTCTGTAGTGAATTCCTGTAGCCCACACATCATTGCTATTAAATGGGACAACAGATACACAGATTAATAGCTCATAGTTTAATTCCAATACTGTCCCTCACCCCCAGGAAGGCCTAGTGTTTGGCTGAAGCACTGGGAAGAAGGGTACACTTCTGTGCACCTTAATTGCACTAATTAAATCCAACTCCCTTCCTCAAGTTTGAATTTTAAAACAACAGCAGCCCCTGAAAGATCTAAGTATTTCCTTCTCCCTTACTTAGTCTCAGGTTTGAATTCACAGGCTACAGTACAGACCCCTCAGAGCTAGTCCTCCATAGCTCAAAGTTTAATTTACTGCACTAACCAATAAACCCTGCTCCCCCTCCCCACTCAGATTTAAATTTGCAGAGATGCAGCAGCCTCTTCAGAGCTAAGGCTGGGATTCTGGAGCAAGAACTAGATTTACTTTTTCTTGTATGTTATTTTCAAACTTTTTGTGGCCTCTCCTTCAGATCTAACAGATCTTGCTCTGTAAAGTTTGGCCTAGATGGTTTTCATCAAATTACTGTTTACTGCTTGAAAAAAAAAATTACCTTTTGGTTCTTGTATTCTTGTATGTACAGTCTGCTCTACCGGTTTCTTCTGTTTGCAGAACATTTCTTGTTGCTTGGTGTAAGAGCTTTGAAGTCTGTCTGTAGTAGTTCTCAGATTACTCACTGAAGCATGGCTTTTCAACAGCTCAGTTGTGTACAACCAGACTTCCCATCCTGATCACTTCTGGTTTTGTGCCACAGTGAAAAGGGTCCCCACATGCACAGCTTCACCTAGCTCCTCTATGGAATATTCCTACTGGACCTAATATTTGTGTTGCTGTTTCCAAGCTGGCATATTTTCAATGCAACACCTTCCTATGAACTATAGTGTTAGATAACTCCATCCAGTCAATGTGTCATCTTTTTTTCTTTTTACTCATAGCTTTTTCTGCTCTTTGATATTTTTTTTACATTTTACTGTGTTTGTTAAAAGGAACCTAAATAAGCCCCCAACAGTAAAAAGTAGGAACAACTAAAAGTTAGGAAAGCTATGTGCATGACAAAACATCATTATTGAAATTAATTGTTCTGGTTTACCGAAAATCTTGTCAGGCAGGTGGACTTTTCAAGTTAACTAGCCCTGCCTGATAGTGGCTGTAAATGTTATTTTCAACTCCTGGAAATGACAAAGGGGATAACAGTAAAACATAGATCTCAAGTTTTACCCAATTCCTGGAAATGACGAAGGGGATGACAGTAAAACATAGGTCCCAAGTTTTACAGCCTGGAATGCTGATCACTGCGGCCGAGAGGGGGGGGGCAGCCAAACCTGGGACGGGTTAAAAATTTCTTTCTCATGGGGAACAGCATTAAACCCTGGAAAATGTTCCTAAACAAAGTCTAAAAAAATAACAAAAATACTACAGAATATCACCTAATGGGTGCACTGACTTGAGATGGGTGCACTTCATACTAGTGGATGCCACACTAATTGTGTTAGTTTTCTCACAGATTTACCTGTCTGGTGGTCTGCCTTACTTACCTTTCAGTCTGCATGCAGTAATTTTTATTGTAGCCACCGACATGTCACCACTTACATATTACAGGTATATATTCTGCTTTCACAGTGCTACTAAATTAAATGTTTTTTCATTTTTCATTCAAACTTTGGCCAGTTCTCACTATCTCAGTCAAGTGCAACACACTGTTCTGATTGCCTACCCCCCCCCCATCTTTTGCAGATTTGCAGTCACTCTCACACAGTGGTCTAGCTCCAACCTCTGCTCACTTACCCGGCAAATTTATCACTGCAGGCAGCAATGAATTCAATAAAAAATTGCAGGGCTTACCAAATAGCTTTCCCATTGCCTTTCACAGGCTGCACACAGGGACACATCCTGGACCATGCTGTGATTCTTACTGCTCCTCAACCTCCGAGTCCTCTGACTCCACCTCACAATAACCCCCTGGCTGCTTAGAAGATTCTACCATGATGTTCAACAACATTACGGCAACCAGACGAATATTTTTAACTTGTTCCTCTTTTTGGACTCTCGCGCCTGAGCTGCGCTCCCTGAACTACGTGGGGAAAAAAAAGTCTCCTGGGACTGCCCGACCCCCTGGATGATCTCCAGCCATCACCAGGGCCTTCCTTGGTGGATTCAACCCACAGGTCCAACAGCCACTACACGCCCTTGAGCATCTGAACCACGATTGGTGATTTCAGCGAACAGGAGCTCCCTGATTGGACTGTCCACTACTTGGCTGGTCTCCGATTGGGGCGCCTTTTGCTTTTTCATTATACAGGAAAAAACTCTGTGCTGGTTCCCTAGCTATCCTTCCCTGCTAACTGCTGCTTGAATTTTCTTTCAAGAAGAACATTAAGTATTTTTCTATTGCTAAGTTAAAGCTTTCCCAGCGCTCGCGCCTGAGCGGTGCTCCCTGACCTACGCAGAAAAAAACAGCCTCTTGGGACTGCCCGACCTCCTGGATGATCTCCTGCCATCACCAGGACCCTCCTGGCAGATTCAACCTGCAGGATCTCGTGCCTGAGTGTCGCTCCCTGACCTACGCGGAAATAAAAAGTCTCCTGGGACTGCGCGACCCTCTGAATGATCTCCTGCCATCACTGGGACCCTCCTTGGTGAATTCAACCTGCAGGCTCTTGTGCCTGAGTGGCAATCCCTGATCTACACAGAAAAAAAGTCTACTGGGACAGCCCGACCCCCTGGATGATCTCCTGCCATCATCGGGACCCTCCTTGGTGGATTCAACCCGCAGGTATGACTGCCGCTACTCACCCTTGAGCGCCTGAACCACGATTGGTGATTTCAGCGCACAGGAACTCCCTGATTGGACTGTCCACTACTTTGTTGCTCTCCGATTGGGGCGCCTTTTGCCATTGCATTATACAGGGAAAAAAATTCTGTGCTGGTTCCCTAGCTGTCCTGCCCTGCTAACAGCTGCTTGAATTTTCTTTCAAGGGGAACATTAAGTAATTTTGTATTGCTAAGTTAAAGCTTTCCCAGTAAGTGCTTGTGGATATTTGTACTTGTATTGGCACCATGGAACCCAAGTTATGCTTTGCTAAACTAGATGATTTTTTGCCTGCAATAACTGTTAGTGCTGTAATCTGCAACTGAATTATTGAGTTTTTTTACCCCTTTCTACCTTTTTTCTTCACTCTGCCATTGCGTCTCTCCCTAGCCAAGTACTCCTATTAACATTTCTGCTTCTGTGTCCCAACCCAAATTGCCTCGGTGCAAGCCCTCTCCCCAATGCCATTTCCACCTGCTCTTCTTACACAGAGACCCTGCCCTATCACTTAGTTCCTCTTTAGCAGCTGACTTAATCACCCCACCTCCCGCTGCTAGAATCTCGCCAGCTTCCTGCCCTGTAATTGTCTTAGCTTTTCACTCACTCTACCCAGGGCTATATTAATTCTGCTTTCTCTCCCCTCTCTCCCTTAGGCTGTCATGCCTGAGTGGGGCTCGCTGACCTACGCAGGAAAAAAAAGTCTCCTTGGACTGTCTGACCCCCTGGATGTTCTCCTGCTTTCACCAGGACCCTGCTTGGTGGATTCAACCCACAGGTATGACCGTCACTACATGCCCTTGAGCACCTGCACCATGATTGGTGATTTCAGCACACAGGAGCTCCCTGATTGGACTGTCTGCTACTTGGCTGCTGTCTGACTGGGGCACCTTTTGCCATTGCATTATACAGGGAAAATACTCAGTGCTGGTTCCCTAGCTGTCCTTCTCTGCTAACCGCTGCTTGAATTTTCGCCCACCACCCCCCAGCCCTCCTTTAAATACACCTCTGCTCCACCCACACAGGACCCATTGTTGCCTATTGGATATCCCAATTTAAGCCGTATCTGACTAAACTGAACTAAAAGGGATAGTGTGTTTACACCTAACCTGCCTTAGTTTCTACCCCTATTACTAATCTCTATGAGGCAGAGGACCCTTGTCTGGGTACAACTACCCATTCAACTCTATCTCCTGCTGGCTTCTTTCTGCTAGACCCAATGGCTTATTACGCTATCCTACTGTTACTGCTTGGCAGTAGTGTACCCTATACTGTATGGCAGCACAATGTGACAAGCACTACCCCTGACACTGCTTCCTTTCCAGTGTCCTATGCTGCCCCTCTTCACAGCACCTCCAATCTCCTGTTATTTCATTCATCCGATATTTATATTGTATACAACTCAGCCATACCCCACCTGAGCCCCACACCCATGACTATTCATGCCCTCACCATTATTTCACTAAACTACCAGCTCTGGTCCACGTATACTAACCTCACAAGAGCACCCCTGGCTAATCGACAAAATTGCACACAAAGCAAAAAATACTTCTAATTTTTAATTAATGTCCTAAAGAAAATGCTGTTGCTGCACCTTCTTTCTTCAGGCAATGTGGAACTAAATCCTGGTCCACCAGCTCAACTTTCCTCTCCCGTGGATTTTGCAGATGATCCTGGTCTCAGAATTATGTTAGTTAACAACGGAAGCCTGATCAAAAAATTTGACCAACTTCAAGCATGGGCCGCACACACTCACCCTGACCTTATCATCATTACTGAATCGTGGCTTAAAAAGACTAATCTTGACCACCAAATTGACCTACCTGATTATAAACTCTTTAGGGCAGATAGGGAGTCAAGGCGGGGTGTGTGGTTATCTACACCAGAACAAAGTTTGCAGTTTGTGACATAATCTGTAATTCCAAATCCAAAGAATCTGAGATCATCTCCTTGAAGCTTCACCTTCCTTTATTCGAATGCATTACCATTATAGGTGGCTACAGGCCCCCATCTGGCGGCACCGAATTCCTTGACACCGTGAAATCCCAAACCATAGCAGCCAATGCTGAAGCAATAATTATGGGCAACTTTAATGTGGACTGGCTGTCTGCAAAATCCTGCAGCCTTAAAACCCTCTGCGACGAGCTTGGACTTGTGCAGCTAGTAACCAAACCTTCAATGATCAATATTTCTAGTCCTCACAATAGCTCCATCCTAGATGTCATACTAACAACACACCCTCATAAAATCTCCCACACAGCTGTGTTTCATAATGACATGAGTGATCACAGTATGGTGGTATGCACAAGACTGCAAGCCAAAACCAGCCAACAATCTAAGCTTAGAACTAAATGGTCCCTGCACAAGTTCAATAGTGCAAGCTTCCTGCTTGACTTAAGCAGGGTCAGATGGCAAGATCTATTCCTTGCTAAAACCATTGATGAAGCTGTCTCCATTCTTAATGTTAACCTTAACACCTTGGTAGACAAACACACCCCTTTCATCAAAGTAAGGATGCATAATCTTTCCCAGCCCTGGTTTATCCCAGATCTTAAAGATATACTCACTAGCAGAGACAAACATTTTGCTAATTTCGGTGAAGAGCGAGGCTGTTCCGTAACTATGGGGTTTGCTTTTAACATAGAGATGTCGCTATCCTCATTCTCAATCAAATGCACAGCCTAAGTGCACGCACTTTGGGACTTATAATTTAACTCCTTTGAAGCCAATAGTCAAGATTTATCTACAAGGTCTGAAACCTCTTTATTTAAACAATCATGTTCTAGACCGCCAGGCAATGGTATCATGGGATCAGGAATCCTTATACCATTTTGAAATAACCATCCTGCTCTATTTAAAGCATTGCCTGGGGACCAGTCAGGAGTTGAGTCAAATGAAAAATCAGCTGTGCTTACAGGGTTTTCTATAATATGTTTATTCATTTGAAAATGCTCAGTTTCACTATGGGGTGGTTTACTTACTGGCAAACGTTTGTGTCCCATTGGTAAAGGGCTTGCTGCTGACCTTTTCCTTTTCTTCTTTTCATTTTCTAATTTTTTTTGGCAAATTGCATAATCTCTTTCTGACTTTGATATCATAGCAAGTAATTGAGATTTCTTTAATTCCAATTCCTCCTGTAATTTTTCTGTCTCCATCAGCATCTCCACTTCAAGGTCTATCAAACCTTCCATCTTATCCGAATCCAAAGCAATATCTTGGGCCATACCCAATAAGTTTCCTGTAGGCAATGTAAGCACATTATGCAAGAACTCTGGAGCTCCAGCAACAGGTCCTCCTCCTCCAACTGCCACAGTTGGATTGAGGACCTCCATTAGTCTGACTGCACAGTAGCTCCCCCACAGGAGAGTAGGGGAATTTCTCCAGTGTTCTGGCCAAATTTCCCTCATTCACTAAAAATACCACCAACAGTTTCATCTGGCTCAAGGTCAGTTGGCATTCATCTGTATCCCTTCCCCCCGGTCTTGCCTGGAAATAGGCAGAATTTGTCTAGTGCACTTACCCGGTCAACAAAAACTAAAATAAAAAATTAAAAAATCTATTATAATAATAATGATAGAGAAGTTTGTCTAACCTGCTTTCAATTGCAGCATGAGCATTTAAAGAGCCACCATTTTGGTTCTGGACTTTCAGTGCTGCACCAATTGAACTTCTGGGTCTTGAAATGGAGACTGTCCCAAGGGGTCTTGTGGGAAGGAAATTCTGTACTTTTGGTGGTTTTAAGTGTTTGGTGCCTAAATGGACCTGGAGGGGGAGCCCTTTCTGTGACAGACAGTTGCCTCAGCCAACTGAACCTCTTGGATTACCAGAAAATCTCCAGAACTGCCTGAAGCAGTAGTCAGCCAACAGTTGGAGATTGAAGAGTGAACAGCTCGAGCTGTCGAGCAGTTGTTCCTTGGAGGAGCATAGGAGAATCAGCAGGAAGGCTCTGCTGGCCTTCCTGCCATGTTCTCTGGCCTAAGGAATTGCTTTGTGTAGAAGTCAGACTTTTTCAAATGCCGGCTTGTACCTGCAGCAGAAGGAAGAAAAAGTGTTACTGCTATTTGCAAGTGGGACCGAAGACTTGCTCCAGAAGTGATTGGCCTGCCGAATGACAGACAATAGCCTTGGATTGACAGGTTTGAGCAGTGAAGCTGTAATTAGCAACTGGACTATATCCGCAGTGTGACTTAGAGAAATAACTGATTTAAATGTGCTGAATGTGTTTTGTGGGTCTCAATTTGGTTTCCCATGATGAAGTCTGTTACACCCCCTGGAGGTTTTTCCAGCAGAAGATAACAAACTCTCTCAGAACTGTTCATCCTGCTTGGGCCTTGCCATCTTCTCCTAAGCCACTGTCCCCATTTCAGAGATCATCTCGTCCAAAGACCCGCTTGGGGATCCAGCCCCCTGCTCAACACCATCGACCAAGAGGTGAGTCATGTAGGCTCTGATTCCTCTGGCCCTCTAGATCAACTCCATGAGGTCTCCATCTCACCTGTCCTACATCCTGGTCTGGGTAGCATGAGTACAAGTCAAGATAGCTCCCTGCAACAACAGCTGAAAATCATTGTGTGCCATCTGATTGTTTTTGTTCTGGGTTATTGCAAACAGACTGAGTCATCCTGCTCCGGATTACAAATATTTGGGTTGTGCTCATGTTAACTGCTTTCCTTCTTAAGGACCCTGACAGCTGCAATGCCAGCCACCCCAGGCAATGTTTCAGGCTAGCCTGTATAACATACTGGGTACCCAGGATTGTGGGACTGTTTGAAAGGGACTTGCAGTACATTCTGAACCAGCCTGAATTTAATCAGAGTGCCAATCATTCTATTAAATTCATGCCCCTTCCTTGATCACTTTTCCTGAATAAATCTGATCATCTGTTTCACGTTTAACCTGGCTATTGTGCATATTATTAGTTGGGTCACAGTGGTAATTTTGCATTGTTGTATTGCTGATCTTATTTTCCAGGGGATCTCCAGGACAATTGCAGCAGATCCAGCCTTGGTGGTAAGTGCAAGGGGGTGAGCATATTATTACTTTTATTCAGAGAATGTGAATGTTTTATTGTGGTACTTTTTGGGCCACTAGAAGGGTTGGTGGGTGGTTATTCCATCCCAGAGGACTATACCAAAGCAATTAAGCTACCCCAATACCATTCCTCCGAAGTGGAGACACGCTTTCACAAAACTCAGGCCCCTCAACCTGTGCATAACCATACAGGCAGAGGTAGTAGCCCATAAGATAATGCCACCTATGGGTTACACATCCAGTCTGCCATTAATACCCTATCACACCCAAAGATTGATCCATCTAGTCTGCCACTAATACCCCATCACACCGATACATTGATCCATCCAGTCTGCCAGTAATACCTTTCACACCCATACATTGATCCATACAGTCTGCCAGTATTACCCTATCACACCCAAACATTGATCCATTCAGTCTGCCAGTAATACCCCATCATATTCAACCATTGATCCATCCAGTCTGCCATTAATGCACTATCAGACCCAAACATTGATCTATCCAGTCTGCCACTAATACCCTATCAGACCCAAACATTGGTACATCCAGTCTGCCATTAATACCCTATCAGACTCAAACATTGATCCACCCAGTCTGGCATTAATACACTATCAGATCCAAACATTGATCTATCCAGTCTGCCACTGATACCCTATCACACCCACATATTGATACATCTAGTCTGCCAGTAATACCTATCAAACCCATATATTCATCCATCTAGTCTACCAGTAATAGCCCATCACACCCAAACATTGACCCATCCAGTCTGCCATTAATACCCTATCAGACCCAAACATTGATCCATCCAGTCTGCCAGTAATATCCTGCCACACCCAAACATTGATCCATCCCATTTGCCACTAATACACCATCACACCCAAACATTGATCCATCCTGTTTGCCATTAATACCTATCACACCCAAATATTGATCAATCCAGTCTGCCAGTAACAACCCATCACACCCAACCCTTGATCAATCCAGTCTGCCAGTAATACCCCTATCACACCCAAACATTGATCCATCCAGTGTGCCACAATACCCTGACACGCCCAAACATTGATACAGCCAGTCCGCCAGTAATACCTATCACATCAAAACATTGATCCATCCCATCTGCCAGTAATATACTATCACACCCAGGGACCTACTACTTATTCATGGTTTTAGTCCGCACTGCATGCCCCATGTTCTCTGCCATTCTGCTACACCCCGGAGTATTTATTAAGCTTTTAACTCTGCCCCAGTCATGCTTGAAACCATTAATGGTTTTAGCACCCACCCACCACCTCAACTGGCAGGCTGTTCCATGACTTAGCCAACCTCTATGTAAAATAAACCATCCAGATGTTCCTCCTCAATCACCACCACCACCACCAGCTTCCTGTTAAATAGTTCCTCACAGTTTACCTTGTTCCATTCTTACAAGACCTTGGAGGCCTCTATCATGTCTCCCCTCTCCCTAGGTGGAGACTCCAAAACTGTACAAGTATTCCAGATGTGACTTTGCCAGTGTTCTAAAGAGGTATTATTACCTACTTCCTCTTGCTGTAAGCCAATCTTCTTAAAATTTGCTCTGCTGACCCTGAATTATTTTGCTTGCACTGCGTCATCTCTAGCCTGTCTTTGTCTTTCCTTAGGTGAGAACTCCAGAACTGGGCACAATACTCCAGGTGATCTATAGGGAAGTAGTAATACCTCTTTCCTCCTACTATCAAAACTCCTCCCAATAGCCAGCCCAATGGCGAAAAGCGCTGAGGCACTATGCACCTTACCTCTTCCTGTGCTGGTGACCTGAGTTTGGGAATGAGCTTAGGTTGATCGGGGGAGGGCTAGGAGAGGATAGCATGGCCACTTGTCAGTTCTCCTCTTTTGGAGTGGAAGGTGAAGTCTTCCTGGTGCTTGGCTGCTGCCAGTGGAGGCTTGGTGGCTGCATCATGCAAATGGGGGCAGGCAGTATGCCAGGGAAGGCTGGAATGGGGTCACCCATTCCAGAGTGCACACGCTTCTCCATGCACATGCAGTACGGTTTCACTGAGGCCCCAGGGAGTAATGGGAGAAAATAGGAGGGAAAATGGTGGAACTGGGTTACTAATTTAAGCCCTGGCCAGAGTGCTGAGTCCCCCTCTCCACCAGACCACTGATTGGAGGATAGAAGGAGGTGGATGAGGTAGATGGCTAGTTTTTGGCACATGGGGACACTGCTGATAGCTCGCCTGGTTCCAGCCAGGAGGATAAAAACCTTTTTAGAAAAAAAAAACTCCCAACACACACCAATATCCTGGTTGCTTTACTGTAGGCATTGTTACATTTCTGTCTCCCCTCCAATGAACTACATTACTCACCCCTCTAACTATATCCTTTGCTGTCCCTAGATCCTATAGATTTTATAGCAACCTTATGTGTGACACTGAGTTGACTGCTTTGCTGAAGTTGAAGTAGAGTAAATCCACCACTTGCCCCTTGTCCACCTCCCTACTAACCCAGTCAGTGAATACTACCAGGTTGATCTGACAAGACCTCCCTGTCATGACCCTGTTCTGTTTATTATTCTGGAGCTCATTTCTGTTCAGGTAGTCCAAAAGTCCTCTTTGACAAATGTCTCCCATCAGTTTTCCCACAACATGGGTAAGAACTGACAGGTTTATAGATACCCGGTTAATCTATATCGCTCTCCCTCATAAAACAGAACTATGTCCACTACCCTCCAGTCTTTTGGAACCACCCTTGACTGAATTGAGCTATTGAATTGCCCTACCAGTGGTTTAGCCTTTTCAGATACCAGTTCCCGGAAGGACCTTGTATGCATTCTATCTGGCCCCAGGGTCTTATCTATCTTCAATACAGCAAGCCCTTTTCCGACACTTTCACTTGTAAATGCCTTATGCCTCATTTCTAGGATCCCTTTTCAACAACCATTAAGCTGCTTCCCTCCAAAGGCTGGCTATCCTCCCTTATGGATACTAAGCAGGAGTACTTGTTAAGACTCACTGCCTTCTGTTAATCATTATCTGTTACTCTGACCTCCCCCTTGTCAGCCTAACAAATCCTTCTCTAGTCTTTTTTCCTAATATTGTATATTTGAAAAACTGTTTTCCTTACCCTTAACTCACTTCACAATATGTACTGTAGCTCTGTGTCTGCTTGTACATCCTCGACTGGCCTCTTGGCCTTCCTTGTTTTTACTTTGAACTCCATTCATTCATAATCCACCTGCCTCTCCTTGTACCTGGTAATGTCCTTTTCCTTGGCCCACACTGACTCCTTGAGCTTCTTGGAGAACCTTTTTGGTCTGTTATACCTGTTTCTCTTGTTAACCATAGTCAAGTATGACATTATTGCCTTGAGAATAGCCCCTTTAATTTCTCATCAACTTTCTTCTACTGCCTTGATTCTGCCACTCCCGCAAACCTTTCCCAGACTAATTCCTTCATATGGTTAAAGTCTGCTCTTCTTAAAGCCAGAGCTTCAGCCTTTGACTAGGGTATACTAGTACCAAGGGCCTGTTCAAATCATATGGTGTTATTGTCGCTGGACCCCAGACCACCCTCCTGCATGAACCTAGATTCATGATAACCTCTTGCAATGCTTAGACCGAGTTTGGGAAAGTTAAGGTTACATAATTCCATGAGTTTTATTTTTTTATATTGATGGTCTTTCAGATGAGACATTAAACTGAGCCCCTTTCTGTTTATTGCAGGTAGTTCTCCAGACAGAGGTTTTGTAATGTATACAGAATCATCTACCAGATGCAAAATATTATCTAGTGTTGAAAGTAAGATTGCAGCATACCAGAAAAATAGCCTGTCTAACACCTTAGGTAAATGGAACATTTTCTTTTGGCTGAATGGTTGGAGCTGCAGCCTCTGAGAGCAGGGCTGCAAGGACCAATTCCCAGGTCCAGCACCGAAACATGTAAATCTATAATGCTCATTACAAAAGATGTCCCCCCACAAAGCAGGGGCTTGGCATTACGAGACTAATGATTCCATTGTTGTATTGAACCATCAGCTAATCATGTAATTGACAGCTCTCCAGACCAGTCTTCACTGCAAGTGTCTTTTTTTTTTAGAACATATCAAAATGTCTCATTCATTTCAAAGAGAACTTCTCTGTATAGATCACTGGTAAGAATACACATTGAGTGCTGTGTCCAGTTCTAGAGACCCTATCTCCGGAAGGACAGAAACAAAGTGGAGGTGGTCCAGAGGAGGGCAATTAAAATGGTGCAGGATCTGCATCAAAAGCCCCATGAGGAAAGACTAAAGTACTTTAGTATGTACACCCTGGAACAGAAGAAGCAGAGGGGGGATATGATAGAGACCTTTATATACCCTACCGGGTTGGGGGGGATAAGGAATAGGAGGGAAGTATTTTTAAGAAGAAAAGGTGCTCAAAAACAAGGAGTCATGATATGAAGCTGGAGGGGGTAAATTTAGGAGAGATGTGAGGAAGCACTTCTTCACAGATAGAGTGGTGGATTCCTGGAACATCCTTTCAGTGGAGGCGGTGGGGGCGAAAACAGTGGTTGCGTGGGATAAGAACAAGGGAATCATAGTGGAAAGAAAGAGGGGTTAGAGAGAGAGAGCGAGCTTTAAATTAGGTACAGTCTGTGATAATGGAGAAGGTAGGGAGAAATGGGCAAACTGGATGGGCCAAGCAGTCCTTACCTGCTGTCAAATTCTATATGTTTCTTTGTGGCCATGCTAAATTGTTTTAACCCACTGCTAACTCATAAAAACACAAGTTTCAAAAACTGACATTTTAAGCTTTTTAACTCCAGGTTACTATAATGCATCCATGTGCAGTAAAAGGCTAGCAAGTTTACCATTTTATGCTTCAGTCCTTTTTTTTGAATTTAGACTGCATTCAAAATCACAAAACATCTGTGGATAAAATGAAATTTTATTTTTATAAGCAGCAAAACGTAACCACAGGAGGAAACTTAATGCTCTCAAATCAGATAGTAATAGACCCTGCTTACTATTCAATACTTTTAATTATCATTTTATTTTTTATTCTTCTCTCATTTTCTTCCATGATACTCTTCCAATTCCTTAGACCTCAGAGCTGTTCCTCTTCAAAGCTCCCTCCAGCGGCTGATGTTGAGGAGGGGGTTCACCAGTCCCCTTACCTGCCCTACAGGGCTGCACTGCAGTAGGGCCCATGATCAGGGATTGCTAGCTTGAAAAACAATGATATTCTGGGCTAATTCTAGGACTCCCTATCTTGCCCTTGCCTATGCAAGGCACACTCTGTTGGCTGAAGGCGGAGCAAGAGCACCACATCTGAAACTGTGAAACACCTCATTGGTGCATTTCCCATCTGCCTGGACCACCAGGAGTAGGTGTATATGTACTGGACAGACAGCTACTCCTCGTTCTACAGCAGCACGATTTGTCCACTGGAGACTGCTTTCAGTCTACTGCTGACTGGCAGGAACTCAAGGATTAAGGTTTAAACTTAAGTGGCACACATAGTAGGCACATATATTTGACTTTTTACCTACCAGCCAGTCCAGTTTTTATTTTTATTCATGAATTGGTTAGAGGAGCATTCATACCTCTCAGTTGTCTGTGATTTATCAGAGCTGTCTCTGATTTTGCCCCCCAAAATTCTTAGGACCCTACTAAATTTGGCATTTTTGTCACAGAAAAGTAGGGAACTGAAGCAGAAAAGATGGTCAGACATCAATACTATAAGTATAGTTCTCCGCCAGAAAAACCTTTCCACATTAAACCTCACAAAGTGACAGGCTTCTTGGACTGATTTTGCCATTTTGAAATATGTTTCCCTGACTTTTGGAATTTGTCCCTGATTTTTCAAGCCTTCTTCCAGATTTGCAAGACAAAAGGCTGAACGGTGTTAAAGTAGCACAGTAGGTAAAGTGATTTATGTACCCTGCTGTAAAGCTGATGGTAAGATGGTTTCTGCTTTTCTACAATGCTTTTATTTTTATTAGAAAGCATAATTAAAAAAATATGATTACTTATGTTATACAACCCCATAAATCATTTAGATAATGGAACCAGCTTAGAAAATATGTTTTTAACACCAGCACAAGTGATCATAAGTGTGTATTTCTCTTCTGTGTAAATCTGCAAAATTTAAATTTCAAATCCTACAGGTTCACTTATTTGGGGATTAATTTGAAAGTGTGCATTTTTTTTTCAAACTGCATCTGGTCAAAAACAGAAGTGCAGTTTAATGAAAGATGCATTAAAATTAGCCATGCAGCAAATATAATTGCCATTGTTTAATTTCACAATTTTAAAATTGCACATTCTTTTGGTCTATTGCTTCTTGGTAATATTAATTGCATAATTAAACAAGCACACCAAAAACAGCAACAGATCACAATATTTGTACTTTTATGATTCAGTTATAAAAGGTTTTACTTTTTAGCCTATATGTTGCACATTGAAATAGAAAACATTTTGTGAAAGGCATACGATTCCTGGATGATTTAGCTCATTCTATTAAAACTGCACAAACAAACTGTGACGTTACACCCTACTTTAACAATGGGTTCCTGAAAGGGGCATACAGTTATACTACAGTCAAGATTTCAATTAATTCCACTGTCGAAGTATTTAACTTCCAAAATAAGGTAAACATTTGAACTATGGTGAAATGTTATTTATGAAATTTTAGGTGTTATAAATACACACCAGAAAACACAAATCAGGTAAGGGAACGCAGACCCAGCTGGAAATGTACAGAGCAGAAATGTAAGGCATAACACACCAAATCTTAAAAGTCCATTTAACAGTCCAGGACAGCCAGTACTCCAAAAGAAGGTAAAGTTCAGCAGGTTAATATTGTAGAAAACTCCACTCTCACCTACTGTATAACTCGAATGCTACTTTACCAATATGCTCCACCCCACACAAGATAAGCAAAATCTAGTGGGGACTGAGAGACAGCAGAAGGTGGCTTGTATGATAACAAATACAGATGTCCTGAGTGCAATTAAGTTGCATCACACCCCTACAAACCAAGGTTCACAAGGACCCATGCAGAGAGGCAGCAAATAAACAAGTCAATAGTCAATAGTTCACAATGTGAGCAGAGTCTTCCTACACTCCCAACAAGCATTTGTCAATGCCGAATGTTTGCTTGCTGGCATTGGCATTGGTCGTGTAGGAGTTAGAGAGCTGCATAATAGGAATGGCAGTGAAGTATTTAACTGAAGCCAACCCCACCAGCACCCTGCAGAGACTGACAGGCATTGGGGTGTGCCTTTGGGTCATCAGGCATAACGGCCATGCCATTTCACCACACCCTACCCTACAGACACCACCAAGTGTCACAGTGTGCTTTGGGGTCTTTGGCCCTTATGTTCACCACATTCCATCAGGAAATATGGTGAGATGGGTGCTGTATAGGAGAATGGGGTGAACTTTGGGGCTGAAGAGTCCAAGGCACACCTTGATGCCTGTCACTAGCTGCAGGGTGTGGAATGGTATGAGCATTACAGGCAAGAATCCCAAGTCACATCCCTGATGCCTGTCAGTCTGTACAGGATGGGGCATTATGGTCGGAAACCCTAATGCCTCAGATGTTCATTGGCATTTTCACTCCAAATTTTCAACATGGGATTTTTGTGACTCCCACCTTATGAACAGTGGCAATGCTGAGAGCTGATTTTGCACAGCGACTATGCCATTTGGCTCCACAGGTGTGAAAACATATTTTGAACAGGATGTGAAAAATGACAGCTGTACTGTTCATGGGGAGGTGAAAAATGGCAAAGTTGAAAATCTGCAGTGAAATATTAAAAAACTGGTGAAGTCACGAGCGTGCATAGAAAATGCGCAACGCACACCTGTAATGCAATTAGTCTGGGAATTTTTTACAGCAGATTGTCAACACAGGGATTTTGGAACCTCCGCTCATGAACAGTGTCACTGTAATTTTCTTAATCTGTTCCGAACAGTGATATCCCACAGCAACAATGCATTTCTGCGCTGGAAGTGAGAAACCACATTTTGGCCATGATGTGAAAAATGGCAGCTGTAGTGTTCATAAGGAAGTGTGGAAAACTGCCAGGGTGAAAATCTGGACTGAAAATATTAGAAATCCATGAACTTACGAGGGTGCATAGAAACTGCACAATGGTCACTCGTAACAGTCATTTTATGGACTTTTTTTACAAAATTTTTAACTTAGCCATTTTAACACCTCTGCTCATGAACAGTGTCACTGTGATTTTCTTAATCTGTCCCGAACATTGATTTTGCACACTGACTGCGCTATTGTGCGCTACATGTGCAGAAACACATTTTGGGCAAGATGTGAAAAATGACAGCTGTACTGCTCATAATGAGGTGTTGTAAAATGGCAATGTTGAAAATCTGGGTGAAAATATTGAAAATTCACAAACTTACAAGCATGCGTAGGAACAGCGAAATGCATGCTCGTAAAACAGTCATTTTTTTGAATTCTTTCACCAAATTTTCAACATAGGATTTTTGGTGCCTACCTCATGAACTGTGACACTGTCATTTCATAAATTGGTCCCAAAAGGTGGTTCTGTGCAGTGACCGTGAAATCACCTTTCAGGCCCTTTTAACAAAATGACAGTGATAGAATTCATGAGGTGGGGTCCCAAAAACCCATGTTGAAAATTTGGTGAAAAAATTCCCAAACATGACTGTTGAGGGGATCAAACAATATTAATACACAGAATGCAATAAGGAGCTAAGCAAAACATGGTGGTGAGGGGCCACTGGTCATCTGGTTCTTGTGGTTAGGCTCATATGGAAATGACAAAGGCTTTAAGGATGATAATGCCAGAATCTGCAGGCAGTAAGTGCAGGTCAATAAAAATCATCCTATTGATTTCTGGTAACAATTCTGTTTTCCTAGCCAAAAGAGGAGGGAGGTCCTATAATACAAACATTGGACTGGTGCTGGGTATTTTCAAGGCCTTGCATCTATGCCAAGAGAAAAGTGAAGTCCCTCAAAAACTGTGCATTTTTCTCCTGCTGATGAATGGTGTCCTGGGTCATTTTGATGATCAATGCAGCATTAGTTTGAATGCACATTTCCATCTCTCCAAACTTTGCCTCAACTGCTGCAAGACCATGGTCAGTCTTGTCATCTATATCTTGAAGGTTTTGCAGCATGGCTAAGATTTGTGTAGTCATCAGATCCAAGGCTCTTGAATTGGCAGATGTGGTCTTCCCTGGTCCAGGTCCCTGTGGCCCTACTAAATGTGAAAGGAAGATGTCCAAGCTTTGGAATGGCTGTTTAGACTCTCAATTCAGACTCATTGTGTTTCTCAAGGGAATAAAACTAACAGCAATGTAGTTAGGTAGGAAATTGCCATGCTCAGGACAGATAGACCAAGCTTGTAATAGAATCATCCATTAGAGCTAAATGAGATTCTGTCTGCTATGTTTGCCACTCTGCAGCACCCCCCACCAAAAAGAAAATTCTGCTTCTGATGAAATTCTGCAGAATTCCATTGGAAGTAAAATTCAAAAATTTCAAAAATGAGTCATGATTTTATACCACCCCCTTAATAATAATTTACAGTTCATACGGCCCAGGGGTTCATTTTATGTGGTTTATTGTAAACTGCATAAAATGAATTTTTAATTGAAAACACTTTCAGATATCGGTGAAATTTATCCAAAACATTTCAAAAGCATTTCAGACACAGAATTATGATTCTGCCTGAGTTACACTGGCAGAAGTCCATATGCAGTTCAAATTCACTAACAACTTCCAAAATAAAGGGGAAGAAAGCATTTGACTCCTGAAAGAGGGATATCAAAATTATACAGTAGATTTTTATGTTTGCTTGCATGCATGGGCAAGAAACATGTTGCGGCAGCTTGCTGCAGAAGCAGTTTGTGAGGTGCGGCACTGTTGTGGCCAGTGCTGCCACTGCATTTTGGGGCTTGTGTGTTGGGCATCAGTAAAGGAGGACGCTGCCCATTACACTAGTTTTAAAGCATGCCACCACCTTGAAAGAAAATAGCTGCAGCAGTCTGGGAGCACCTCATCATAGCAGCAGCAGCCTGTCATTTCGGCTATGCAGTTTGCCGACAGAAGCTGAGGTTGTGAGGGCAGAGAGGCCCCAATTGATGCAGCACTGTGTTAGTTCATTTGCTGATGGGGAGCCCACTCCCCATTGGCATAATGCCCCCCCATTCGTTGTGTGCTGAGGGGGTGCCCAATCCCTCTCGGCATCATGCGCCCCCAACGGTCTTTCTTTGCTGATGGGGACCCAATCCCCATTGGCTTCAATACCCACTTCACAGTTCAATTTGCCAATGGGTGAGTCCACTTCCCATTGGCATAATGTCCCTCCCAATTTGTTGTGTGCCAAGATGGGTGCCCACACCCTCTCGGCTCTTGCCCCCCACTCTGTATGTGCCAACGGGGGTGCCCAATCCCCCGTCGGCTACAGCCCCCCCAAAACACTCAGGTGGCATGCTGGGAGCCCACCCTAGCATGCCAAATGTCCCTTTAAAAAAAAAAAAAAAACTTCCTGTTATGTTTTTGGTTTTCTTTTTAAACCTGTAAAATAGAAAATGGTCCCTCGTTGACTCTGGTGGCTCCTCCCCCAACCTGCACTCACCCTCTGCACACCCCACCCCCACACACCCCCCTTACCCCATATTTACCTCTGAAGCCCAGCACAACCATCTTCAGTGGACCGGTAACACATCTGCACTCTTCAAAGCCAACCGTGAACTGAAGAAATGCCGGTAACCTACATAATGGCATAAATGTTTTTTTTTTCAAGTTTAGCGTATATCTCAGGAATTATGGGGAATTTTGGCACCAACATTTCAACATGGGGTTATTGGGACCCCTCCTCATAAATTCAGTCACTGTCATGGTGTTATTTGGTCCCAAAGGTGATTCTGTGGTCACTGCACAGAATCACCTTTTGGGACAGATTAATGAAATGACAGTGCCACTGTTCATGAGGTGGGCTCTCAAAAAGTCTATGTGCAAATTTGGTGAAAAAATACAAACAAATGACTGTTTTATGAGCATGCATTGTGCAGTTTGTATGCACGCTCGTAACTTTGTGAATTTGTAATATTTTCACTCTAGATTTTCAACATTGCATTTTTCCACAGTACAGCAACACATGCTGACCAAAATGTGTTTGTGCACTTCCGGCGCAGAATAGTGCAGTCATTGTGAAAATCAGTTTCCGGGATAGACTGAGAAAGTAATAGTGACACTGTTCATGAACAGAGGTCCTAAAATGCCTATGTTGAAAATTTGGTGACAAAAGTCCATAAAATGACTGTGTTACAAGTATGCATTGCACAATTTACACACACACACTTGTAAGTTCACAAATTTGTAATATTTCCATGCCAGATTTTCAGCACTGGCATTTTTTCACACCTCCTTATGAACAGTACAGCTGTCATTTTTCACATCCTGGCCAAAATCTGTTTTCGTACTTTCGGCGCAGAATAGCATGGTCGCTTTGGGAAATCAGTATTTGGAATAGATTAAGATCAAGTGAGTGAGAGAGGGGGAGTGAGTGAGCTCAGCTGAGCTCTGTTGGGACTGCTGCAGATTTCTTTGTGGGCAGAAAAAGGTGCCAATGCAAGCAGGAGCCCAGTACAAAAGGGCAGCCTGCAGCGCCGAGAGAAACAGAATGAGTGAGTGAGAGAGGGAGAGTGAGCAAGCTCAACGGAGCTCTGTCTGGACTGCTGCAGATTTCTTTGTAGGCAGAAAAAGGCACAAACACAGGCAGGAGCCCAGTACAAAAAGGCAGCCTGCACACCGGGAGAAACAGAACAAGCGAATAAGAAAGGTGGAGTAAGCGAGCTTAACAGAGCTCTGTCAGGACTGCTGCGGATTTCTTTGTGGGAAGAAAAAGATGCCAATGCAGGCAGGACCCCAGTACAAAAGGGCAGCTTGCAACACCAGGAGAAACAGAATGAGCGAGTGAGAGAGGGGGAATGAGTGACCTCAACGGAGCTCTCTTGGGACAGCTGTAGACTTCTTTGTGGGCAGAAAAAGGCACCAGTGCAGGAAGGAGCCCAGTACAAAAGGGCAGCCTGCAGTGCCAGGAGAAACAGAACAAGTGAGTGAGAGAGGGGGAGTGAGCAAGCTCTGTCGGGACTGCTGCAGATTTCTTTGTGGGCAGAAAAAGGTGCCAACACAGGCAGGAGCCCAGTACAAAAGAGCAGCCTGCAGCACCGGGAGAAACAGAACGAGTGAGTTAGAGAGGGAAGTGAGCAAGCTCAACAGAGCTCTGCCGGGACTTTAGAGTTGCCGACCCTCCTGCCCAGGGTCCTCTGTGGTCCTATATTGCAGCAGGGTCTCTGGAGTGGAGACAAAGCAATGACTGGATACTTTTAGGATTGCTGTAATAATACATATTTATTTGCTCTGTTTATTTCTCTGAGCTGAGTAATACTTGGAGTGCAATATAATTTCTCACTGGGCTAAGTGAAACTATATTAGAGCTGAGAACAAAAAGTATGGTAGCTGAGGGGTGAAAAATGGACAAGGAGGCTTTTGCTACAGTAATACAGTATTTACAGTATTTAATGGATGAGATTTGAGACTGAATTAACCCAGTCAGCAAGGAAGCAGTAGAGGGACTTGTAAGGGGGGACATGAATTTGAGTAAATATGGACCTAACAGTTGTAGTAGGGTACAGAACCTGAGAGTAAGAGCCCATAACATAAGATGGGGCCAAATGGGAAGGTGCCACATGTCAATGGTGTGGGCATCTTTGGAAGGGTGGTGGGGTGTACAGGGTGTGGGCCTGCCATGATCCTGGACTGGGCTTGGAGGATGGGGGGAGTGTATGGTCTGTAGATGACTGCTAGTTTGAGGGAGGAATTGTGGAGGTTAGAGAGGAGTCTAAGTGGCAGGGCAGATGAGTATGGTAGGCATCCTGGCTGGGGGGGGGATAGGGGATGGCAAGGGGAGATGGAGGAAGAACAACTAGGGAGTGAAACCAACCCTAGTATTAGAGGCACTAGCAGAAAAGAGAAGAGAAGGGAGGGGATGCCCTAGGTGAGGAGGGCATCCTGATGGGGGAGGAAGAGACCATGAGGAGTACCAGGGGAAAGAGCAGATGGCTGCAGGTAGAAAGGGACCAGGGGTGGGACCAGGGGTGGCATGGAGGGGAACAAGTATGAGGGGGGAACTGATACCGGGAAGAGATGTAGGAGGGGTATCTACTAGGAATAGATTTGAGCCTCTGCTATGGGAGAGAGAGGGGGAGCAGGAACATACTGAAGGGGGGAGGACAAGTGGGGCATGAGAGGGATGGCAAGAGGTAGGGGAAGAGATAGCGAGGACAAAAGTGTAGAAGGGGACCTAGTAAAGAAGGAGGGGTGGTGGATGGAGGAGAGAAGGCTACGGGAAGGGGGAAGGATGGGAGGGGTATCACTATCGGGGTAGAAGGGAATGGGGGCTCTAAATCGACAACAACAGGGATAGGAGAGGGGTTGGAAATCAGCAGGGGAGGAGGGGAGGTCAACATGGGAAGCCCAGTGAGAAGTAGTCAGTCTGGGAAGGGCTTCAAGGAGGATGGGAGGAATGAGGCAGAGAAAAGGGATGCGGCGGAAGTAGCGGGTACAGATACAGAAGTCACAGAGGGTGAAGCTGGTGGGGGTAAGGGGCAGGGAAGAATGAATACTGGGGTGGTGGAAGGGGCATTAGAAGGTATGGGGGTAAGGGACGGGGGTACTCATCCTGGGGGATTCTATACTGAAAGGGGTGAGATGGGGAAGAAGGGGGGAAAGGCACAGCCATATCTGGCTTGAAGCTATTCCCAGGTTGACTGCAGGAGGGGCAGGGCAGGCACTTCTCAAGTGTGCAGTGAGGGGGAAGAAGAAACCTCATTTAGTGTTGCATGTGGGTACAAACAACTTGTCAGGGGAGACTGTGGAAGTAGTGAGGTGGAGGTTCAAGTAGTTGAGCAGGCAGGCAGTGTGAGGGGGTGGAGGAGTCGGTGGCATTCTCAGTGGTACTTCTGGTATCATGTGTAAGCATCGGGAGGAAGGGTAGGATTGAGGAGTTTAATGAGTGGCTGAGGGATTGGAGCCACACCAAAAATTATCGGTTAATGACTAACTGGGGTAGGGTCTGGGGTAATAGTGACTTGTATGCGAGGGACAGGGTACAGTTGAGCAGGAAGGGAAGGGGAGTATTAAAGACAGGATTAGAGGGGTATATCTCTACTAAGGTGGATTTAAACTAGTGGGGGTGGCCAAAAGACTGAGGTTGGTAGAAAGGTCTGGACAGGGGAGCCTAATGAGCTCACCCGCGTAGATATAGGTAAAGGCAGAGGCGTAGTAACCCTGTGAGGGGGCGGGCAGAGTGGTCTGAGTATAATACAGATGGCACCACCACCCAGTAAGAATAAGGAGAAAGGGTGTGGACTACCAGAATGAGGGACACAGGCCAAGGAAGAGAAGAGTGAGGAGAAGGAGGGGTATGGGTGGAAGGTGGTCTGACTAAATGGATAGAGAACTGGTTACAGGGTAGGGTGCAGAGGGTGGTGGTGGGGGAGCTCTCGACACCCAGAGCAGTGACAAGCAGGGTGCTACATGAGTCAGTGCTGGGCCCATTGCAATTTAGGCTCTTTATCTCTGATATGGTACACCGAGTGGGGAGCAGGGTTAGTCTGTTCACATATTATACCAAATTGGGGGCAGTGGTAGATGAAGAGGACAGATGGGAAAAACTTCAGGGGGACCTAACTAAACTAGAGACATGGTCGGTGGAGTGGCAGCTAAGACTCAATGCAAAGAAGTGTAAGGTGATGCACCACAGCACTAAGAACCAGAAGAGGGACTATTGGTTGGGATCACAGAGGAGGAGGAGAAGGACCTAGGGGTGTTGGTAACTGGGAGCACGAACAACTCGGCCCAGTGCAGGAAAGCAGCAGTGAAGGCAAACAGGATGATGGGGTGCATCACAAGGGGGTTCACATCCAGACACAGGGATGTGATCCTACCTGTCTACAGATCATTGATCACACCACACCAAGAGTACTGTGTGCAATACTGGAGGCCATACATGAGGAGAGATATAAAGCTACTGGAGGGGATGCAAAGGAGGACAACAAAAATGTTAAAGGGGATGGAAGGAAAGGAACTTGAAGTTAGGATGAAGGAGCTGAACATGTACACACTAGATGAGAGGAGGGATGGGGGATATGACTGAAGCATTTAAATACCTGAGGGGGTAAATAAACCTAGCATCAAGGGGTGTTTAAACTGAGGAGTGTAAGAGAGAAGAGGGGGGCATTGACTAAGGTTGGAACGGGGACGTTTCAAGAGGGAAATGAGGAGGCACTACTCCTCTGAGAGGGTGGTATCTAGTCGCAATGCACTGCCAGAGAAGGTGGTAACATGTAGGACAGTCAATAGCTTGAAGGAGGGTGGGATAAAGCAAGAGGAAGAGTCAGGGGCAGGGGCTAGAACAAGTGGGGGAGGAACTGAGGGGGAGGAGGTTGGGGCAGCTGCAATCTAGGGTGCTAGCTGCACACTCAGAGAGACTTACATAGATCAATTGGTGTGTTCTGCTGGCAGATTCGTATGTTCATATGTATGTTCGTATGTAAAATCACAGTGACTCTGTTCATGAGCAGAGGTCCTAAAATGCCTATATTGAAAATTTGGTGACAAATGTCCATAAAATGACTGTGTTACAAGTGTGCATTGTGCAGTTTCCATGCACCCTCTTAACTTTGCAAATTTGTAGTATTTTCACTCCAGATTTTCAACACTGGCATTTTTTCAGACCTCCTTATGAACAGTACAGCTGTCATTTTTCACATCCTGCCCAAAATATGCATTTACACATCTGGCACAGAATACCGCGGTTGCTGTGGGAAATCAATGTTCGGGGCAGATTAAGAAAATCATAGTGACAGTGTTCATGAGCAGAGGTCACAAAATGCCTATGTTGAAAATCTGGTGAAATAATTCCACTAAATGACTATTTTACGCACATGCGTTGCTCAGTTTCCATGTATGCTCAGAAGTTTGAGCATTTTTAGTATGCCATCTCTTCACACCTCTCTATGAATGGTACTGCTGTCATTCTTCACATCCTGCCTGATCTGTGTTTTCATACATCTGGCACACAGTGGCACAGTCACTGTGGAAACTCAAATTTCAGGACATATTGACAAAATCACAGTGCCACTGTTCATGAGAAGAGGTCCCAAATGCTTTTATGAGGTGGGGGCCACAAAATGGTCATACTGAAAATTTGTACTGCAAATACCAACAAATGCCCTGGGTGTTACGGTTTCTAACCATAATGACCCACCCTGTACAGACTGACAGGCATCAGGGGTGTGCCTTTGGATTGCTGACTGTAATGCTCATGCCATTTCAACCCCACCCTGCAGCCACTGTCAGGCATCAAGCTGTGCCTTGGACTCTTTGGCCCCAGAGTTCACCCCATTCTATATTGCACCCTCTTCAGCATATGTCCTTATGGAGTGGGGTGACTGTAAAGCCAAACACCCCAAGCACACCTCAACACTTGTCAGTGTCTATAGGATGGAGTGAGGTGAAACGGCATGAACGTTATGGGCAACAACCCAAATGCATTTCCCAATGCCTGTCCATCTCTACAAGGTGGAGGTGGAGTTGTCATGAAGTTCAATACTTCACTTCCATTCCCACTCGGCATCTGTCTAACTCATGCATTTCCAATGTTAATACCAGCAAGCAAAATTCAGCATTGACAAATGCTTGTTTCTGAAAGAAGTGATATTTTTATGCATCATATTTTATATTCATTTTCAATAATCTGTCTCTCAGAACATTGAATTTCAACATTTGAGACATGGGAAGCAGTTTGACTTTCAAAATATTTAAATCACTTTTAAATTTGAAGCTCTAGAATTTTTTAATTTCCACACACCCAAAAAAATGACAGAACCACTGACTACAGCATAGATGACATGTTTAGTCCTGCTGTTACGACAAGACAAGGCAGGTTTATTTCTATGATACCCAGTCCATAAGGATCAGAATGCCTGAAAACAATAAACATGAAAGAATCATAAATTAGTAAACAAACTCTTTAAAAAATATAATTACAGATAATCACAAATAATTATAAGCCAACATAAACAAATGAGTCTTAAAAGCCTTCTTAAAACCTACGAAGGACATGTCATGCTCAAACAGAGATAAAGCATGGCAGACCATAAAAATAAACACAGAAAGTTTTAGGCAATAAAAGATTAGTAGTTTACTGTGACTGCCAATACCCTTTCTGTGTCATGCCAACCTCTTGTTGGTTGGGGATAGGCTGAGAATCCTAGCTGCAGTCATACATACCCTTTTTCCTCCTGTCCCCTTCTCCCTAACTTTTGTCCTCATCAACCCTTTATACCTGTCCCACCCCTCTTGAAATGGGACACTGTCACCATTGTTTATTCATGTTTGACCAATGACTATGGTTTATTTTCATAAAAGCAGAGGGTTATGCAAACTGTTACTGAAAGCCAAGTCTTCACATTACAAGATATATTGCAGATGGTTTTATTGAAGAATGCAGTAGTATAAACATAAGACTCTGTTTACAACAGAATAGAAATTAAGCTTCTGTCCCTTTGCTTTGCAGCTATACTGTACTCTCTTTTTAATCATCAGTAAAATGACTGCCCTCCCTGCCTTGTTTCACTGCATTTCTAGCATTACTTTGATATACCGATCGTCCCTGACCTGCTGCTTCCTGCTCTGGCAGGTCAAATCTCTTCAACACCGCTATAAACAGTGTCCTTCCTCCTGAGTGGCACTGTCATAACTGCCATGCTAAATTCCAGTATACAAGTGCATGGGATATTTATAAGCACCATACTACAAACCAACAGTTCATGGGGAAGATGTGTCAGTGCCATACAGCAGGAGTGGTGCTGCTTTCATTGGAGGCAGAAGCAGCATTCATTTACAGTACTGTATGTATTTCACAGGTAGTCTATGGACAAGTCCCCATTTGCATATATGGCTGCAGTCAACTTGTATAAAACAAAAATAAGAATTGTACAAAATATTGTACAGAGTAATTTGTCAATGTAAAATTCTTCTTAAAATAACTATATAAACATAATGTAATATAGCTATTTACAATAAATGCAGTTTAATAAGCCAAATATATAATCTGTTAGAGCCTTGAAGGAAATGATGGACCTGACATCCAAAACTGTATGTGGAAGATCACTTCAATCCCTGGCCTCTCCATACTAGACCAGTGCAGAATTATTAAATTATTCTACTGCAGTTCCACAGAATTTTAGAAAATCAGCCTTGTTCTGTGGAATTCCATAGGGAGTGGAATTCTGAAATTCCAAAAGCAATTAGAATATTTTTTTTAAATCTGCAGATTAGTACTCTATGGTTATCATAAACCACAGAATAGAATTTAGCAGGTAATGCAAACTGTGGATTCATTTTCTGCAAACCACATAATTTTCTGCAGATGACTGAATTGGTGGAATATTATTCTGTGATTGATATAGAAATGCTTTTCATAATTTCATGGAATTTAAAAAGGAATTCTAAAAAAAAGTGGAATTGCCATTCTTCATGAATTCCACCAGCAGATTCCATATTTTTCATACTGTAGCTCTACATTATACAGCAGAACTGAGACTACAGTAGGTCTGTCCATGCAGGCACTGGTGCTTCAGGTTATCACTGGAATGCCATCTGAAGCCTCCCCCCCCCCCAATGCTCTCTTTACCTTTACTAGGAGAGGCAGTGTCTGGGGAGACTAGTACTGTTGGGGGTGGTGATACTAAACTGAACCTGGTAGGTAGTGGCAGGTTAAGGCACTGCTGAGGGCCATCATAAGCCCCCCGCCCCCACATGATGTCCCCTTCCCTGGCATGGAAGGCAGCTGCATGACACCAAGGGACAGTGGCCTTACATGGAGCAACTCTATTAAGGTAGGTAGAGATAGTGGGGCAGCTGGATTCAGGGGGACCAGGACACATAATCTGAACCTTTTCAAAGGAAGTGTATGGGGGGGGGGTTGGGAGTCAGGAATGAAAGCTGAAGTTCTGTCTTTTGCTTTTTTTTTGTATATTTTTGCCATTTAGGGGAGAGGGATTATTTTGGCATCTGAACATAGCATCCTTAAAGAACCAAGTTTGAAACTTAAATGACAACAGTATTGCACCTGAAAGTAATTTCTCCACAAAAGAAGTTTTTTTTTTTTTTTCTTGATCCAATTCTGTTATTGTTCCATCTATACATGCCTTTTAGGAACCTCAGTTGTTTTTTCTGTTTCACACTCTAGTGTTAAGTGCCATTTTGGAACTGTATGATGTAATTAATGTCCTACTCAACCATATATTTCCATAACAGACATGGATGCATGATGCCAACAATGTAAGAGCTGAGGAAGGACATAAACTGCACCATACAGTTCTTTAATGGTACTAACTTTCTGAGTGCAAAGCAGACACACCACTGAAATAACAAAAAAGCCTGTAGAGCTGGAGCAGTAACAGAACTGGAACAAGTATATTAAAATCAGCTTCTACAGGGATTTAGCTAGCATTTTTGCCCCTAAGCATGATTTGGACCAAGGGAGGAAAAACAGACAGAGTTCAAATTTGTTTGTTCCTTTTAGCAATCTGAATTTGCAGCTCTGTTTAGGAGTCCATTTGGCCAGAGCAGCTCTGCTTCATATCTGTTAGACTGCCCACAAGCATCTGCAAAAATTCCACTAATTAAGATGTAGGTAGGCAGCGTCCATTCATATGACATTCTTAAAGTACTCGGTGAGCTTCACATGCCCCCACTAAGTACAGTTAAAGGACTGTAAACAGATTCTGTACTTGAAACAACTACACTGTTGTTGACAGCAGTGTGGTTTTGACTTGCAAATTATGTAAAGAAGCAAGAATAATGTTGCTGTGACTGCGTAGTAAACACATATTTAATGAAACTCTATTTTTTTGGAGCTTATAACCTGAGGACACATTAGTCACAAGTTCAAATTTTTCCATCACACTTAACAAGTCAAGCACAGCACAAAGCTTAAAAGGCCGAACTATTAACCTGGAGACACAGGGTTGAATCCCACCTATGCCTCTTGCTGTGTGACCTTGAGCAAACCACATACACTCCTTGAACTCAGCCTAGAGTAATTGTCTTTCTCTCTGTCTCTCAGTATTTAACGTCAAACAAGATTTACTTAACCTCACTCATTCTCATTTAACCTCTCTGTGAACATCAAATGGTATGAAAGGAGCTATATAATATCCTTTCTTTTACTGCCTAGTCATTTCCAAAACAAAACAGGATTCCACTGAAATTGTATAATCTTTAGCTGCTAATCTGTGACAGTATCAGAATCTTTCTGGTAAGAGCTACATTGATAAAATGGCTGAATAGGTCAAACTAGCATGTAATCTGGATTTTAATTTCATTTAATTGCAATAATTAGCAAAGGAAGGTAAATGATGACAATGCATAATTCCAAAGTCAGCATGTCTGCTTTCTTAAAATAGTAACATTCTTGTATCTAACTTGTTTGAGTTAAAAAGAGATTTACCATACCAGAATGCAACATTTTACTTACTTTTCATTATCTGTAAAGCTGACATTTTGCAAACATTTTAATAAGGTTTCCTTTGAAGTGAATAATGCTCAAGTGATGTAATTTTATAGGACCACAATAAAATGATATTACCCATACCACACTTTTTTTTTGTACAGAAACAGATTAATTCCAAATGCTATTAAGAAAAGGTATTTTTTCAGATTTGCGCTCCACTGCTTTAAAGCCCAGCTAGGTTAATGGGCTTTCATTACAAATTTCCTTGAGTGCATGGCCTTGCAATTAAGCCCCAGCCATGCTTCACAACCCTTGGCTGTCTCATCACAGTCTTTGATCAGAACTTTGTTCAGTGATACACATCTAATAACCAGAAGTGGCACAAACTGAACTGTCAAAGGTCTTGATTTATGCTCCAGTCATCATTCTAGGCCAAATAGAGGTGTAATTACTATTACAGTGACTACTAGTTTGACCTGACCTTCCAGACAGTAGCATAGTTAAAAAAACTGAGCACCATTCATGCAGACAGCCGGTAACTATTACATTTACCTCATGGACCAAATGTAAAGTCTTTCAAAATCATGTTCTACTTCCAATATACAAATTGTAATGACAAAGGAAATAACGTGACCTACAGTAAGTCGGAACTGAACCTGGGATCCCAGCCACACATTGAAGCCATAGTAGTTCAGTGATGGTGGTTCTCTGGGGGACTGGGTCCAGTTCATGTTACTGTAGGTCACATTATGTTTTTCTCATTATAGTGTTTCAGTTGTCAAGCAGTAGCTAATTCGGCACTATTATTTAATTACCATCTCACCTGTTCCTACCTGAAGGATAAGCAATCAGAGAAAGAAAGTGACAGGAAACCCAGGCTGTGATATGAGCTTGATAACTCAGTGGTTGAGCAATGGGATGGTATTCTAAGGGCCTGGGTTCAATTCCTAGTTGGATCCTATATTTTTTTTCTCATTAAAATGTGTGTTCCGGTTGCTAATCTGTGGCTAATGTTGCACCATTATCTAATTACTAGTTTCAGGTTTAACATTTGAATTTTGTCCAACAGTTAAAATGTCTTACAATATAAAAAATATTAAAAAGACAAAATACAAGACATACAATATAATATATATCTTTAGTCATTTGCAAAAACTTTGTTAATGCTCCAGTTAGGGTTAGAGTGATAAAAGTAGGGAAATGTGGTGTTAGGGTTCCCAACTGTAATACCCCACCCCCACCCTACAGACAGCAACAAGAAAAACCACTATGGTTTCACTTCTCCTATGTCTTTGCAGATCAGGTGTGGGGTGTATCTTGGGGTTGTTAATCATAATGTTTACTCCATTCCATCAGTAAATGAGCCGAGATGTGCAAAGTATATGAGAATGGGGTGAGCATTAGGGTAAACAACCCCAAGGGACACGCCTGATTTGCAAAGATGAAGAAGAGGTGAAATCATAATGGTTTTTACTGTTGCTGCCTGCAGGGTGTGGGTGTGGTGCTAGGATTGGGAACCCTAATACCACATTTCCCTTCTTTTGTTGCTTTAATCTGAACTGGTGCATTAATAAAGTATTTTGCAATGAACTGCCTTACTTTTTGAGATAGTATAATCCTATACTCATTTGCCTGTGGGCGTGCAGGCCCTCTGGACCCTGCACGTCCATCCCACCATAGATGCATACATCTATGTTGGTGTGGAATTGCAGGGCCCTCTGGACCCTGTGTACTTCCATTTCTGGCAAAACAGGAATTTGTTTGTTGTATGCTTGCTAAATGAGAAACCAACTTATGCTGCCCTTGAATAACTCTCTGGTGAAGCCACATCTACAATATGGACTTTGTTACTGGTGTCCACACCACAAAAAGCACATTAACCTACTGGAGAAGTTCCAGAGGATGGCTACAAAGATGATAGCAAATCACCATGGTAAGGCATAGTATGAGAGATTTAAGGCACTGAACATCTACTCAGTACAGAACAGGGTGGAAAGAGGGGACATGATTGAGACCTTCAAGTACTAGAAACAGATCAAACATCAACATGGAAAATCTCTTTTACTTAAGCAGCAACCATAACATAAGAGGCCATAGTGTTAAGATGCAGTCAGGGAAGTGTAGGAGCAAACTGACAGTGCACTTCATCACACATAGGGTGGCAGATACTTGCAATGTGCTGCACTCCAAGGACTAGAATAGCCATAGGGGGAAGTATTTTCCATAAGCAGTAAAGATGGGAAACAGGGAAGGAGTGAGGAGATTGAGCAGACACAGTATGTCTACCTATGGACGCTGCAATAGGAGCAGACAGTAGTCCATGACATAGCAGCTGAGATTGAGTGCCTAGAAAAATGGTGACTCAGTCTCAAGGACTGTGATCACAGCTACCTAGAAAGGAGGGTGACCAGATACTGTGGTCAGTGAAAACCACAACAGAAACTCGTGTGTGTACGTGCTTGCATGCTCGCGGGGGGGGGGGGAGTGGAGACATGAGAGAGGGATGGCATATGGAAGGAATTGCAGCAAGCAGCTGCTGAGCCAGATCACTGGCATTGTCGGGAGGGTGGTTGGCTGGGTGGCATGGGGTACTGGGTTCTCATCCAGCATGGTGCAGGTTGTTTTTTTTTTGCCGCCTGGCAGCATATATTGCCTCAAGCTCCCCCCTCGATATTCACCCCCCCGGAGTTGAGAATCCATAAGTAGAGGGATGCAGGGTGTGAAGCCCCCAGCGGGGGTGTGGGGGGGTGCTGCCTCCCACATTAAAAATGAGACATGTAGGTCTCTGACACCGTTTTTCAGTGCGCTGCCAGTGTGCATTGCCCAAATTATTTTTCGGTGATGTACACTCGCCATAATAGCGATCACTGTTGCTGGATCACTATAGTGACATGGAACCAGGGCAGACTACATAGCTTCTTCTTATTTTTCTATATTCTACTTCACCAACCAAAAGTCAAACTTTGAACTGCAGTTTGTGCTTCACAAACCAAAACTTGATAATCTGAACTACATTTTTTGGTTTGTGAACCAAACATAGTACTTTGGAGCAAATTTTCTGCTTTGAGAACCAAAGGTACTACTTAAGCCAGCCCGGTGGTGCTGAGGATTGAGGCACTGGATGCCATGCCTCATGCCACGCCAGTGACCCAGGTTCGGGAGTAAGCTCGGGTCATCTGGGGTCAGTGGGGATGGGGAAGGATGGAGCACCCTATTGCTGCTCTCCTTCCCTGGGGAGGGGTTCTCTCATCCCATAGCTCTGGCTACCCCTGGCAGAGGCTGGTACATTGCAGACCTCGGGTGCAGCTTTCAGGGGATTGGAGCTTGGCGGACATCCTCTAGGTGCGCACGGGAGCATGTGCATGCTGGGCTGGATGTCATTGCACATCTGAGCTCCTGGGTGGAAACAAAGGGAAAAATATCCCCCTACCATCAGGTGAGGTGATGGTGAACATCTGTGTGGTTCGACCACGCTTCCAATGTAGGCCGATTCTCTAGTTCTCCCTGGGGTTTGGGGCCTCTCTGTGGGGTCAGGAGAGCCCAGATCCCTCTTACCCAATGCAGTTCCCAGAGATTGGATCAGGCGGGTGGTTGAGTCAAGTGCCTCCAGATGGGATCCTGAGCAATGCCCCAAAGGTAGGGCATATAAACAGAATGTACAAACAACAAAAAAGAACCAAAAGTACTAGTTGGAACCCCATTTTCTAGGTTACAAACCAGATTAACAAGTAAGAAACACTTTTTCTGGTTCACAAACTAGAATTAGTAGTTCAGACTACTTTTCCTGGTTTGTAAACCAGAATTTGTTTTAGTTTGAACCAAAAGAAGTATTTGGAATCAGTAATTGCTCAGGAGAGATTCAGAATGTGTGAAATATAAACTTTTTGCAAATTTCCCCATAAACAGACTATAAAATCTTGCTTAGGGGAAACATTGTACATCTGGAATGTTTTAGTTCTGCTAAAACTATCCACTTGCAAGTGTTTTCCAACTTCAGTAGTAACAGAAATAACTAACCCAGATGGTGGCCATTGCAAAACAGAAAAAAGTGGTTTGTGAGACCCATTTTTGTTTTGTGCTACATCAAATTTGCAAACCAAAAAATGCTCTCATGAACCAGAAATTTCTGTTTCATATACGGCATCTACCCAAACCCAATTTTTAAATCCTTGTAACTCAGGAACAGCTTAATATTTTTTCACCAAACCTTTGAAAGGAACAACCACAGCACAGACCACGTGTACCCTGAAAGTTTTACTAAAAAATTCAGTACCATGTAGCCTCTACATGAGAGCAAAAAAATGTAAAAAAAAAAGTATAGTGAAAAATGTGACCCTTTTGCAAAATAAGTGGTATCTAGATCTCGGAAACCATACAAGGTGCAGTCATGAAACTCTCCATGTTTTCACTGTCACAACCCCACTCTGCAGGTCAGCCCTCTACTTCCAAAGTGCCAACCTCTGAGCATAGTACTGTGAACAGTTAACAGATCAGGGCAACCCTCCTGTCTGTTTTGTGGGTTTGAATCAAACTTTGGTCTCAAGTTCTGGAGGGATTCAAACTGTTAACCTCTTGCTAGTGTACCCAATGTACAGGCTCAGATAATTCTGTTCTTTGGGGAAATGCCAGATATCTTTTGCCACGGGCACCCAACGAGGTATTACAAAATGAACCCTTAAAACTCTATGCAAGACCTTAGAGAAACTCTTACCTGTTTCCCAATTTGGCATCCCAATAAACTTAGTGTCAACTTTAACCATCTAAGCTTCACTTACAAAAAAATAGAAGTTTCAAGGCACACCAGGCAGTTTCTGTTTTAAAATGTATATCTTTACTTTAAAATAGATAAAAATAGTTAAACAGTAAATACAGAACAAAATATCCCAACGCATTCAATCTTAAAAACAAAACAGGTTTGAAAGTGCAAAATTCCTACCAACTATTAGACTTATTTATCTAAGGTATTTCTTATAATCTTTCTGTGCTCTTAGATGTTCCTTCTCTCAGTCCAAGTGTATGAATGTGTCTCATTGGAATTACAGACTACAGTTTAAAAATGCTGTGTTTCAACCCTCTTCATGATGTTATCATCTAGTTCCTCCCTTTCAGGACACATAAAAAATATATACAAAACAGGAAGTCCCATCAACGTATTGAATTCTGTGACTCCAGCAAGACCCATTGTCCAAATGATGACACTCTTAATTAAGACTGTAATTTCTCAGTCCCTTTGATCCATGAGCAGTTCCCTTTCTCAAACACATCAAAGGACTTTTTATGACACCAGATGCAATCAACTGACTTTTCTGAGGACTTCATAAAATGGATATTCCACTTCCTTATGACACCAGGTGCAATTAAATGACTTTCCTGAGGACGTTATAAAATGGATATATTAGTTTCTGGCTTCAAAGCAAACTGACAAGTTAATTGCTTTCAGAGATCTGCTGGTTTAACATATATCCTGTCTTTTGAACTGATACCTGGGGGAGGTGGGGTTTTGTCATCCCAGGCACAGGATTTCTCATGACAGAAAATCCCACTACATTTTTATCTTACAAAAATCATAGAGTTATCAGATACCCAGAGAGTAGAGTCACAGACTCCGCTGCCAACCAATCTGTCACTACCCTACTCAACAGGACAGCCATCTACTCTCAAAGTACCAACCTCTAAGCATAGTATTGTGAACAGTTAACAGATCAGGCTAACTCTCCTGTCTGTTTTGTGGGTTTGAATCAAACTTTGGTGTCAAGTTCTGGAGGGATTCAAACTCTTAACCTCTTGATAGCGTACTCAATGTACAGGCTCAGATAATTCTGCTTTTCAGGGAAAATGCCAGATATCTTTTGCCATGGGCACCCAACCAGGTATTACAAAATGAACCCTTAAAACTCTATGTAAGACCATAGAGAAACTCTTACCTGTTTCCCAATTTGGTATCCCAATAAGCTTTAGCACAGTGTCAACTTTAACCATCTAAGCTTCTCTTACAAAAAAAAGAAGTTTCTAGCCACCCAAGGCAGTTTCTGTTTTAAAATATATATCTTTACTTTAAAATAGATAAAAATAGGTAAACAGTAAATACAGAACAACATATCCCAACACATACAATCTTAAAAACAACACAGGTTGAAAAGTGCAAAATTCCTACCAACCATTAGACTTATTTATCTTTCAGTGCTCTTAGATGTTCCATCTCTCAATCCAAGTATATGAATGTGTCTCAATGGAAATACAGACTGCAGTTTAAAAATGCTGTGTTTCAACCCTCTTCATGATGTCATCATCTAGCACCTCCCTTTCAGGATATATAAATATATACAAAACAGGAAGTCCCATCAACATATTGAATTTTGTGACTCCGCAAGACCCATTGTCCAAATGATGGCACTCTTAATTAAGACTGTAATTTCTCAGTCCCTTTGATCCATGAGCAGTTACCTTTCTCAAACACATCAAAGGACTTTTTACGACACCAGGTGCAATCAACTGACTTTCCTGAGGATGTCAAAAAATGGATATTCTACTTCCTTATGACACCAGGTGCAATTAAATGACTTTCCTGAGGAAGTTATAAAATGGATATATTAGTTCCTGACTTCAAAGCAAACTGACAAGTTAATTGCATTCAGAGATCTGCTGGTTTAACATATATCCTGTCTTTTGAACTGATACCTGGGGGAGGTGGGGTTTTGTCATGCCAGGTACAGAATTTTTCATGACAGACAATCCTACTACAATTTTATACTACAAAAATCATAGAGTTATCAGAACCAGCTGTCTAAGTGTCACATTCACAACATGGCATGTCCATGGAAAATGCAAATTTGTGGGCTATTCTGACAAACCCCACCAAAGTAATTAAACTACAAAGTTAGGGGTTTAACACTGAGCACTCTACTCAACCCTAATTTATAGGGGCACTATTGCACCTCAATCATATAACAAAAAGTGAAAAAAATTACAGTAATATAAATTTACAAGTTTTTTCAACAGATGGCTGAGGCCAAGTGCTGGTACCCACTGCAAGGAAAAGACACAGTTACTCACAAAAGCATCAGCTCACAGTCATGACAGAAAACCATGTTCAAATGCCATGGTTGTGTTGCGGATAATTTATTCTTGATCCTGCTTGGCAGCAATACAAAGACACACTCTGACCTCCACCAGCACCATGGAGTATGTCTCTGTATTGATGCCAATCAAGATCAAGAATAAATAATCCTGGACTTTTGGTGGCATCATGACCATGGGAGCAGCATGCCAGGACAGCACTAGAGATGTACGAAGTCCACAAAATTTGCTCCGCTAATTAATTTGCAAATTGTGCTCAAATTCAGGAAGCGCAATTTACAAAATTCAGCAACTCGCAGAGTGTGAACTGACAGCAAAGTATGGAATTTCAAAGGCAAAATTCCACACTTTGCCCACAAACTACCCTGGTGTTTCAGTGGGAAAACAGCCAACAGATCACATGAGTCACATCACTAGCTATGAAGCCAACTTTGAGGGACAGGGGGATCAGCCACTCATCAATTTCTGTCAGTAGCAAGTCTAGCATGTTTTCACCTGTGTGGGATCCTGCAACACTGCGCATTGCAAGCATTGCGTGTTGTCTAATTCCCTGAAAGTTGCTACTATGACAGCCTGCCTTATTACACTTCTTTCCAATCCCGTCAGCACAGACAACTCCCACTAACTGCGCCCAAGGTGCAGTAATACACAAACAGGAATTACCCACCATTTTGCCACTTGTCCACATAGCCATACTTAAGCGAATGTATGGTGAGGAGGAATGTTGAAGGGCATGTCTTACAGACTCTGTCACAGTCCGGCATAACTCAGGGATAGCATGGGTGGAAAAGTAGGTCCTGGACAGGACTTTCCATTTGGGACAAGTGAGTGCCTCAAAATGCAGGAATCTGGAATTCTACACAAAGGAGATGGGCAAAAGGTCAATTGCCAGCATTTCTGTGACAGCAGCATTCAGTGCACGTGACACCACATGTTTTGGTGGGTATTTTATGTTCCGGGCAAAAAGACTGTGCAACATGAGCTGCATTGTTACCCTTTTTGCATGTGGCATGCCAAATGGCTCTGCTCTGCAAACTGCCATGGGTGGGGTGCTTTTGCCATGTGATGATGAGGGGTGCACAGGGAACAAGTCAACAAATGATGTTACTTACCCCCTTTTAAGCACAGGAATTAATGTATTAGAAATACTGCTATGACCACCACTGCTAGTCTGGCCTTTACTTGACAATTCAAAATCCTCCTCCTCCTCATGTCTGTAGTAATCCTAGAGTGTTATTACACCACTACTACAGCCATGGCTACTTTGGCTACTTACAGTCAAGGAAGGGGATACCATGCTCAATAAGGTGGATGAGGATGAATGCCCCACTGTGGCATTAGCTCTCTTCTGGTACCGAGTCCACAGTGCCATGTGCCTGCTATTCAGATGTGTATGCTGGCCTCCGGTGCTCAGATGGCTACCCTTTTTACCATGCCTCACACATGCTCGGCAAAGCTGGCAGATTGCCATTGTTTCATCACTTGCATCTTGTATGAAAAAATCCCAAATGAGAGACTTTGATGTCATACTTTTCACATGTCCCTGATGCTGCATATAGGACTCCAGTTTTTTAGACACTGAAATGGGGGGGTTCTACTGCATGGTTACTGTTGTTGGGCACACTTGGACTCTACCTGACCATCACAATCTATGACTATTACAGGGTCATCATCCTCAACAGACACAGCTACATCATCACAACTGTGAGGAGGGGGTGATTTACTAACAGACTGTTTACACACAGCCACCCTTACTTTCTTTTTCTCTGGTTCCCAATTGTGGTTGCTGAAATCGCCATCATAATCATCATCCACATCCACAATTTTAGCTTGGATGCTGTCCTGTGGAGAATACGTGCCAGCCACAGCCTCATTATGATCATCCACTATTTTTTTCTTCAACATTTGAATCGTTGGATGGCCCAGGCATAACCTCAACAGCAATGGAAACATGAGATTATGAGTCATTGTTACGATTAGAATCATGTTCAGCTACTGTGGGGATGGGGTTGGGGAGTGTGTCAACTACACTCTGACTCATGTCATTAGACTCCACAATATTTTGGTAACCTGTTAACTTGTCACAGGATGAACTTGGGGCAATACTCATGCCAACAGCGACTTCACTACTGCCACCAGTGGAGACAACACCATCTTCGACCATCATTGAAGCAACTGATTGTGCTGTGAAAAACATAGTTGGAGAAATCCCTTTACTGACATCAACTATGCCCCTATGCAGCGTACTACCATGCCCATGGCCATTATTGCCACTGGCAGCATTGCCATGGCCAGAAACATTTTTGCATGCACGTCTCTTTGCAGGCATTTTTTTAGATTACACAGAAAATTAAAAACAAATTTAGATTTCTGAACTTTGGGGTGGATGTGGCCTACAGATGGAGACTGGGCCCTAAACAGATGCAGACGCAGGGACAGATGGAGGTTGCGCACTTAAAAGATGCAGCCACACAGGCACAACAACACCTTAATCGGTCACACAAATCCAAAACTAGAAAAATAATACCTTTTGCTAACTAACTGGATCGAACGAAGCAGTAAAAAATACCACAAACAGATAAGAGATTCAGAGTGCTGCGATTACGGTGTGGCACAATAAAATGTGTCTGACTTGACGGCACACACACATGCACCCACACACTACAGGTAATACACAGAAAATTTAACAGTTCAGTGCACTATAACCAAATCTTTTAAACTGACTGAAAAAATGCACTGCGCCACAGCGAACAGCAAAAAATTATCAAAACTTACTACACGTACTACTGTGTGTACATGAACACACAAATACTAAAACACTAGCTACCCAAAACAGTTAGAAAGACTGTGTTTCTCACTGTGAATCTCCCTTCACCACAGATATGCCTGTCCCTCAAAGAACACTTCTACAGTGTCTGTCAGTCCAGAGTTTGAATGTACTAAATTAACATTCAATATGCACACAAAATCAGTAAACACTTGATGATATAAACACATGAGGGTTTCTTGCAATCAATGTACTAAATGTTGACACAAAATGTTGTCACAAAAATGATTTTTTAAAGCTTTTCTGATAGTTTGATTCTCAGAGCTCTGAGAGCAAATTGTCTCCAGCTTTCCACTACACACACTATGCTGAACTGAGGCTGTGCAAGATAATATAGAGCCCAAATGACCTGCCATCACATGAATCACTGCGTAATTTGCCTTAAAGAGCAATAAAAAGGTGAGGTTAAGATGAAGTCCATTGTAATCAATGGAACTTTGCATTAAAATTATAGGTGAAACAGTTAAAAAGGTGAAATTAACATAAAGTCCATTATAAATAATGGTACCTTGCATTAAAAATGAAAGGTGAAGTTATAGGAGTAATAAGCGAATTTCGCATTATACGTGAAGTACTCTGCGTAGCGAAGTTTAGGGAGTTTGCCCACCACTAGGTGGGGGGGTCGAGGTGGGGGTCACTCCCTGACAGGATTGAGGGGTGGGGTATCCATTAGATATCATGGATTTAATTAAAAAAAGTTCTTACATTGTGGTTGGTGATTGGGGGGGGGGGCACTAGACACAAGGGATTTAATTTAAAAAATATGTTATTTTTACATTGTGGCCGACGATCAGGAAGGACCACTAGAAACCAGGGATTTAATTAAAAACACATGTAATTTTTTACATTGTGGATGGCAATCGGCAGGCAGGGGGACTACTAGACACCAGGGGACAGATATTCAAAGCTTTGCCCAGGGGAAAAACTAGCACTGCACAGTGGGCAAAATTAGTCCAGAACCATTTGCAAGCCATATTCAAAGGAATAACCCTGGGGCTAAATGAGTTGAATATAGCATGCAAATAAAGGTGTGTAAACAGGGATAAGACTGCAGTGCAACAATAGCCCGGCAAATAAGACAGCACTGAAAATAGCAACCAAGAGCAGTGCAAACTGCAACAGTGGCCCAGTGCACACAGAGGTGGAGTGAGTGAAGGCTGAACAACGTGGGCAATGTGTGTGCTAGCAAAGCAGTGGAGCACAACAACAGCAAATAACAGTGCAGGCAAAATACTGCAGAACCATGTAATGGAATATTACAGTCTTGCACACTGCTAACACGGTTGTGCTGCGCTGACACGTTTGCCTGGTGTAATCCTGTATGCCCGGTGCTAAAGTTTGCCATATCAAATCTGCTATGCAAATGAGTCTACTTATGCAATCCAAGGGCAAACAGCCACATTATCATCTCATTATAACCTGCTTACCATGTGGATTGCCTGGCGCTATATTAACATGGTACACATAGCTCCACCTGTAGGTTCGACTGGAATTACAGGATGGTAGCCACTTTACTGTCTAAGCTCACAGTTCCACCTGTAGGTCCGACTGGGATTATAGGTCAGTAGCCACATTCCTTGTGTGCTCCCAGCTCACAGAACATTAGCCACAGTCTTGGTTTGGATACAGATGCAAAGACTAATGTGACCCAGTGCAGTAGCACTACAGGAACGGTTGGTCATGCTGCATGCCAGAGGCAAATCATTGTTCCTGCAACAGTGTTTGTCAGATGGTACAGTAGCATAGTAGGCAATACTGTGAGGTACACAGCAATGCCTACAGTGTGTCAGGCAACAGTGACAGGTGCTATCCACACAGTGACATGCATAGCTGGAAGATGTGGTCAGACAGTGGATTCCATGGTCATACTGTCCTGTGACCCTCACGTGTTGCACCAGTGGCATGGGATTCCCACACTACCATACGCATGGCTGTCTGTGTGTGCGGGGATCCTGGATAGGTGTAGGGTATGTGCCCGGGTGGGGCACACATACCATCATATTGGCACACTGCTGTCAGGGGCATTACCATCAGTGGACCATGTGCACTGTGTGGATGGCCCCAGCCATGTGGCAGTACCTACTATGTGGTGCAGCCTGGCCTCCTGTACACCCTCCCCTCAACATCCTCCATTCTCCCACTGCAGCATGTATCTGCTGGATTGTGTTGGTGTACACCAGTGGGGGAAATGGAGTTGTGTGCTGCATGGATGCACTGCCATGGTGTTCACTTGGTGCTGGGGCACCTACTAATGTCTGGCAGGGTTAGGCTGGTGTCAGAAGACGGTGACATGGGCAGTGCCATCTGTGTGCAGCATGTTTCTGCCATGTATGTTTTCTGTACATTGTTCTGTATCACCTTGTTCACTGAGTAAGCCCACTGGCCCAAGGCCCAGTGTCAGGAATGACCTGGAGACACTAACTGTGCTTCTGAGATGCAATGGTGCACAATACAGACATACAATGCACAACAGCACACAATACGCAAATATCACATTAGGTACACATTGCAATACGTTACAATACATTATGAATAGTTTGTTGCAGCAAGTGGTGTTCTAGCTCAGTTGTATCATTTACATGAGTGTGTACTTCACAGCACTGTTTGGGTGTTGCATTCCACAATTTGTGTGCCTGTGCATATGGAGTTGACCAGGGTGGCCATCTGCCTCCATTGCCTTCTCATTGGATACATACAGCCTTGTTCTGTGTTGCTGCTGTGTCCACACCCCCCATCTTGTGTTTGCCTGGAATTAAGACTACCTTTTCATAGGTGGTAAATGGCGCCATGCTACGTGTTGCGCAATTGCGCCTTGCGCCGCGCTACATATTTGAATACAGTGCTGCGCATGTATGCATGGTCCCACCCATCACTTTGCACCATGCATACATTATCTTGCTGCTCTGGCACTAATGGGTTGTGCCGGCACTATTTGGTCTTTTGAATATCGCACAATGATGTTATTCTGGTGCAATTCTGGCACAATCGGCTTGTGCCAGACGCAAAGCTTTGAATAGCTGGCCCCAGGGATTTAATTACAAATATATTCATTTTTTACATTGTGGCTGGCAATCAGTGGGCAGGGGGGACACTAGACACTAGGGATTTATTTAAAGATATATATCATTTTTTGCATTGTGGACAGTGATCAGTGGGGGGGGGACTACTAGATACCAGGGATTTGGGGGATTTGCCATTTATAACTTCTCCTTGCTTTGTTTTTTTCTTAAGTGCAATCTGAACTTAACAAAAACTGAAACCAAGGCAAACTTACAAATGGTGAATTCTCATGAAAGGGAGCAATTTTGTGAACTGATTTGCAGAGGCGGATAGCGAATTTGGCAACTTCCCCTAAAATTCACCTGTGAAGTAAAACTGCTGCATCTCTAGACAGCACCAAGGGAGACCTGAACTAAAACCTCTAAAAATGCAGCATTTTTCCTAAATCCATTTCTAATAATACAGGAGAGGTTACCAACACAGAGGAGGCATTCTGGTAGGGCTCCCTCCTCAGTGGAATCCATGGATGGAGACCAATGTGGCGAGGAGACTCCGATAGTGAGGGCTCCCTTCTGCCACACTCATTGTGACATGGCAGCAATGAGGCTGCAGCTCTAACCAACCACACCTTACAACATCAAATGGACTTGATGATTTTTGAACTCTGCAGCTTTAGACAAGAGACTAAGTCCATGAAGGCAGCTCTCTGAATGGACACTGGAAAAAATACAAAAATGACAGTTCTGTGGATGACCAGCTCTCAGAACAGAATGACCACCTAGAGGCAAATTAGCTGGCCATCCTGCAGCTCCATGATACCATACAGACACTACAAGACTGAGCTGAGGATCAGAATGCTGAGCAAGGCACAACAATTTAAGGATATACAATGTCTCTGAGGGAGCAGAAGGCTCCAGTATGACAGCATTTCTCCCTACCATGCTCCACACAGCCGTCCAGCTTCCTGCAGATTACGCCCTAGAACTGGAGAAATGGAGTTGGCCATACTGAGTCCTGGTGCCTAAGGCTTCTCCAGATGCCAGACTCTGCTCCATAGCACTCAAACTCCTTTGTTACCCAAAGAGAGAGTTTTGCATCAAGCCTGGCAGCAGAAACAAGTTTTCTATCAGGATACCTAGATCTACAATGATAATGATTACTCCTCTGACATCATGGTGATACTTTGAAAATACATTCCAATAATGAGGGTACTCAAATGCCAGAAAATCAAGTATCAAATCCCATCTCACCCACTTTAATGTATACCTGGACAAAGACACACAAATGTATGATTTGACAGAGGTGGCTATTGCTTGCAGGACTCCAATAACATGATGAGGTGGCTATTGCTTGCAGGACTCCAATAACACAATGTTAAAATAGATCAAACACAGCAACAACCCTCATCAAAGTCCCTGGTTTCCAAATTAGCACAGAGAGCATGGACAAAGGCAGGCAAGCCCCTCACCAAAGCTCAGCACTGAAAACAAGCCACAGAGGCCATCCAGGAGATTGTCGGTCATCTCAAAGGAGCCACAGTGAATCCTGAAATGCAACCACATCCATCAACCTCTGAGCACTGAGATTTTAATCCTCTCCAGTCACTCAGATAAGTGGTTCATTTTCCTCTGGTTGCCCTACTTCCCCCAACCCCCCCCCCAGCTCCCCCCCACCTGGGCTTGAAGGAACAACAGTATTTTATTAATTCACTGTGCCTGTGCTGGGGACTGCTCCTTCCCCTTTATAACTTTGAATGGCTGCTTCCAGATATTAGGATCTCGGCCTCTTCCCTCTAAAAAAAAAAATAATTATGGCACTTACCTAGATACTGGGCTGACTCACAGTAATACAGAAAGCTGGAGTAAAACTCGGGTTGCTTTACCTAATGTCTGAATTTCTGGTAGCACCCTCTCTGAAGATACATGACAGTCCCGGGGATGGTGCCACTGACCCCTTCTTATTCAAGACATAGCCAAGACACCCCTGGGCCCTTCTAATGTGTATAGTTTGTAAGTCCATGTGCAGAGCAGAACATTCTGGCTGCTGCACATGCACAAATAATCGCAGAAAGCTGATTTTCCACTCCACCCAAAGCTGAAGGAATATGGGGCTATTTTTATGTTGTCTTGAGCAACATCTTGTGGTAGTAATAGCAAAATGAGAGGTGCATCAGTGTTGATGAATGCAGGGCATGCTTTAGTAGGTTCATCCCTCATTCCTCAATTAGCCAACATGCTAGTGCTGACGCAAAAATTATGTAAAGTGCCACCAACTTGAAAGAAATGTGCCACTGCAATGAGAGACAAGCTTGTCATGCAGCGGCAGAGATGACATGCCTCCCGTACATGCCTTTCCTGGTGAAATATTTCAATAAACATGGCAGAGGCAGGCAATCTTCAAACAAAGCCAACACCGGGGGTGCAATCTCCGTGTCGGCATGTCCTCCACCCACCCACGTTGTGTGGCACACTGGGAGCCCACTCCAGTGTGCCACTGATCACAAAAAGCTGACCATGTCAACATGTCCCTCCCCCCACCCCATTGTGTGGCACACTGGAAGTCCACCCAAGTGTGGCCAACAAATCCTTGCGTGATTTCTGGTTCCATTTTTTTTTGTTACCTGAAAAAAACAGAAAACAGACCCTCTTTGTCTGTGGTGCCCCCTCCCCCTAACCCGCACCCACCATCTGTGCACCCCACCTCCCCACACACAACCTTACCAGATACATATCTCCAGAGGTCCTGCACTGTGATCTTTGGTGGAGCAGGAACAAGTCTGGACTCTTCAAAGCCAAACTGCAAAATGAAGAAATACCGGTGAGCTGTATAATGGTATCGATGGGGGGGGGGGTCAACTTAGGTGGTTATCTCAGCCTTTATTTTTATTTTGGCTCCAGATTTTCAACTAGTTGGACCCCACCTCATGAACACATGCACTGTCATCTCATTATTTGGTCTTGAAAGGTGATTTCATGGTCACTGCGTGGAATCACCTTTCAGGACTGATTAGCTAAACAATAGTGGCACTGTTCATGAGGTGGGGTCCCAAAAAGCCTATTCTGAAAATCTGGTGAAGAAATTCCAAAAAGTGACTGTGGTACGAGCATGCACTGTGCAGTTTCCATGCACGCTTGTAATTTCGACAATTTTTAATATTTTCACTCCAGATTTTCAACACTGCCATTTTTTCACACCTCCTTATAAACAGTATAGCTGTCATTTTTCACGTCATTCCCAAAATGTGTTTTCACACATCTGTCACACAATGGCGTGGTCGCTGTGGGAAACCAACTTTTGGGACAGATTAACAAAATCCCAGTGCCGCTGTTCATGAGCAGAAGTCCCAAAATGCTAATGTTGAAAAGTTGGTTAAAAATTCCCCAAAATAATTGCATTACGGGTGTGCGTTGCACAGTTTGTAAGCACTCTCGTGACTTCACCAATTTTTCATATTTTCACTAAAGATTTTCAACATTGCCATTGTTTACACCTCCTCATGAACAATACAGCTGTCATTTTTCACATCCTGCTGTGGCGCCAAATGACGCAGTCACTTTGCAAAATCACCTGTCGCCTAACAAACTGATAATGCCATTGTTCATGAGGTGGGGTCACAAAAAGCTCATGATAAAACTTGGAGTGAAAATACCAACAAACACCAGGGGTGTTAGGGTTTCCAACCATAACACCCCACCCTGTAGAGACTGACAGGCGATAGGGGTGTGACTTGGAGTTTTTGGCTGTAATGCTCACGCCATTCCACCCTCACCCCCACCCTGCAGCCAGTGACAGGAATTGTGCCTTGGACTGTTTGGCCCCAAAGTTCACCCCATTCTCCTATACTGCACCCATCTCAGTGCATTTCCTTATGGAATGGGGTGAGTGTAAGGCCCGAAGACCCCAAGGCACACCACAACACTTGTCGGTGTCTGCAGGGTAGGGTGAGGTGAAATGGCATGAGCGTTATGGCCAGTGATCCAAAGGCATACATACCCCAATGCCTGTCAGTCTCTGCAGGGTGGGGGTGGGATTGACGTCAGTTCACTACTTCACTGCCTTTCCTATCATGCATCTCTCTAACTCCTGCACTGCCAATGTCAATGCCAGCAAGACAGCATTCTGACATTGACAAATGCTTGTTTAGTTTGGTAACCACAAGAAAACTCTTCTGCTTCAATTAGTAATGTGCCAATTAAACGAAATGGTATATACTGGTATCTTTTCCTTTCCTTCCTATTCCCTTCTTCTCTCCTTCCCCTCTTCCCAGATATCCCTCTTAGTTGTCATTCACGAGGACTATCTTGTGTGTTCCACAATTCCTTACTTTCAAATTCCTGTTTTTTCCACCCTGTTTTTTTCTCAAGTTTTTTCTTAAGTTACATTTTATTGATATGATATGATATGATATGATATAATATGATATGATGTACATAAATGTATCCAGTCTTCGGTGTAGTGTTTAGGATATGTTTGGGCTCCATGTATTGTGTGGTTCTTTTATATAGGCACTTGTAATCTGTTTGATTGTGTACTGGATCCATTGCTTGGCTTTCCTTAAGGGAACTGAATATCAATACAATCAAGAAACATACCAATTAATTGTAAAACTCCAATGTTTCAACATGTTAGGTTATTCTAAAAAATAAAAACAAAAATTAAGTACAGCAAATAATGAAATAAGAAAGAAAATATTGGAGACTAGCATGGGTTGTTATTGATGCATTCCATTTGTGAAATGTTTTCTATGTACACTTTTTTTTGTATACTCTATTTTATTTAGTTTTTTGTCTCTGGCTTCCTCCTACTTGACCCTGTCTTCACCTCACCCCATCCCCTGGGACTTACCTCTATTCACTGGCATTCACCCTGGAATCCCCCCCCCCAGGGAGGGGCCATTGGGAACCCCCTGGTAACTCTTCAAATGGTGCCACATTGTTAGTCCAGTAGTGGAGTGCCTTGGTAACTGCATGGGGATGGGTGTCATCCTGCCATAGCCAGAGTCCTATTTTCCCCATTGTTGTTGGGAGGTGTGGCATGCAATGACATAAGAGCACAAGTGCCCATGTCTGGCACACCTCATGGAACCTTCAAGCCTCGGCTGCGATGGCCCCGTCCTTCACCAGTGGTTGGTCAAGTGGCAAGTGCTTCCCCACGATCCTCCCAGAGAAGGAGAGCAGTCCATCTGATGCTCAATCCTCCTCCCCCGGCTGACCTCCAACACCCAGAGATAGTGCTTGATCCTAGGTCACCAGCATGGTGGCAGGTAAGTCATAGTGCTTCAGCCCTCCACAGCACTTGACCAGCTTTTATACTTTGTAATATGCAGAAGGGACTGTCACTTTAAGATCTGAACTTTAAAATTAGGTCTGCTCTGTCAGCTTTACACCATGCCCCCAGAGGAAGACCCATGTGGTTGAAATGAAAGGGCATTTGGCTTCAGTGTCCTGAACTTGGCCGTTATTAATAAACTTCACCTTGCATTGATATAATTGAGTGAGCATTTGTTTTCTTCAGAATGCCACCTGTTTGTTGTTTTTAGTTACATGGGTCTGAGCGAAACTCCCTCCATAGCCCAGATTTTCCCAGTCAATGGACCACACTTCACAGGGTGAGTTTTGAAGCATCACTGCCATGGGCTGGGTGATGGGGGGGCTGCTGGGGAGGTTGGTTGGAGAGCCCTGCCATACACAATGTAGACAGGAGTCAGGAACTGCTCAGTACAGGCACCTAGGCAAGAGGTCTAAATTTAGCAAATGTTAGTTAATATGTGTAACTCCCACAAAGTTATACCTTGCTTTGCAGGTCTGTGGGCCCCGGAGGTGAGGACTGGACAACGTCTAGAGGGGTCTCCTCTGGGGGAGGTTGTGGGCACTGAGGGAGGAGTGCAAGTTTGCCCCCTAAATCTGTGGACTGAGTGCACATGTGCAATGCACAATTCCACCTGGTTCGGGACACTTATCTGATGCTATTGGCAGCAGGACATCCACTTAACACGATCCAGTGGCCTAACACAGAGTTTTATATTTTGACCCACGAACTGGAGGGATGGCCCAGTTAATGTGCGTACTCTGGTTCATTATATACAGACTGTCTACACCTTTACCACTTGTTAGATGAGTTTGGACCTCACAACTGGGTATATAAGCTGCAGCAAGGAGTTATTCTGACAACAAACATGTATCAACTCACTTGAGGCTGAGATGCCCACTAGAATTTCTTTAAGCCTGCTCAATATGTGACTACTGTTCTGTATTTTAGAGTGATCCCACGTGACTCCCCCTATGGCCCTATACAGGGTTCAAACTGCAACCCTTGGTTTGGGAACCTCATGATCTAACAACAGATAAGGCTTCTGCTTACCTATCAGATATTACTGAGAGTAGCAGCCTGGCCTTGGCCAAACCATTGTCGGATAGTACTAGGAGCCCAGTGTCCTTCTTTTAAGAAAGTACTGGTCCCTGGAAAAGCCCTGTGTGGTTATTTCTCAGAAGTCCCACCCCCTGGAGGACATGATGTGTTCCCATCTACCACACACTCCTAGCCAATTTCAGCAGAAGACCTCTCTACATGAGGCTCTACCTCCAGGCAGAGATCTGTCCTAGGGCTGTGAATGGCCCCCTACTTGGAATTCAATCCAACGTTTAGTCCCAGTTGCACAGCATCCCCTCCATCTTCTTGGACAGCTGCTCTTCAGAACATCAGGTTTCCCTTTTGTTCCTAGCTGCCATACTGTTATACAGTTATGATTTTCTTAAAGATAGAGGGATTTCTCCCGTGTTATAATCCTGATTTGTTCTTAGTGGAGGAACCTACCCAACCAGTTATACCATATGGAAAATATTACAAACTCCCTCAATGGCTACATGGAATTATGTGACTCACATTGGAATATTTGGCTGCTTCACATCATGAGCAAAGACCCAGCATTCATTCCCTGAATCTCTTAACTGAAGCATTCATATTTCCTTGACCTCCTGTACCACTGTGAGGGAATGTAAGGCCCTAGTGTATTTCATAATCATAAACTTGATAAGGGATGACTTAGCTGGCCCTGAGCTGCTGTTTCATTGCCACCCCCACTATGGGAGGTCCTCACTGGTAGCCAAACACTTGGGTACAAACTAAATAATAAACCCTAGAAGCTGGGCGGTACTGACACTGTAACATGCTATTGTTAAATTTATGTTTTCCACATGCACCCCTCTCTGCACTGTACACTAGGAGGGGGAGGTGTCTCAGAGCTTGCAAACTGTTGATGCCAAAATGTGACAGTATATGAAATTAAGAGATGCAACACAGGATGTATCCCTATCTTTATTGATGTTACAATGTACTGTAATGACCTATGAAAAGTTACTAAAAATTATATTAACCAAAAAAAATACATTATCCTGCAACACAACCATGGGGTTTGAATGTAGTTTCCTGACTATTAGCGGATGCATTGTGAGTATCTGAATAATATAGATTTATTTCATAATGACAATCATTCTGATTTTCATAACAGCCTTGAAAAAACCTATGATCATTTTAGCTGATTCTGTGTCCCAAGTGGACAGAGGCACAATCAAAAAATCATTTAAAGGAGTACTATGAATTTCAAGAATCTTGGGCAGACTTTTTTTGCCAAGACTTATTATATAATGGACAATTTGGGGTACAAAGCAACAAGATGAGGCTGAGCTGCTCCGTTCAGTTTCTTAACTCCCCAATATGTGCTATTTTATAGCAATTGGGTGTGGAAATTTGATTCTTAAAAACTTTGCATTTAATTGGCAAAAACTCTGTAAGTTTGAATAAATACCTTGGTTCTCGCTTTGGAAGCCCTCTTGATGCTAGTTGGGTGTAGTTTTAAGTCTGTGTTGGCGTGACCCAGCTGTCATGATGGCAACCATTCAGTCCAGCAGTTCATAGCCTTGAAGTGTGTGTGCTGGTTCAGCATTCAGGTTTTGTGTCTGTGACTGCCTAATGATGAATGGGATGGGTTACTGTCCATTTGGAGGCTCTGAATTGGATAGAACCCTGAAAATGGGACCCTAAGGTGATATACCTGTGGTGTACTGCTCCTAAGAGTGATTATATGTGAAACTCAAACTTATAAAAGGTATGCTAAATTTGCATAGGAGTACCTAGGGGTTGGGCCTTAAACTACATAATTTATTATGTTCATACCAAGTTTTTTTTGTTGTTGTTTTACTTTTTATAAAAGGCTAAATTTTTAGATGAGGAGCCAGTACTGAAAGCTTGAAGCCCTGAAGGGTAGGCCTAAGGAGAAGGAACTGAGGATGAGGTTGGACTAGGACTTCAGATACTAGGTTTTTCTCTGGCAAAAGATCAGCAAAGTAAAGAAGGTTTCTCACAAGGTATCATAAAATGGCAGAGCCATTGGATGTACAGGGAGGGAGGTGGGGGAAAATGGACACAAGGGAGATTAAGATACTGATATTGATTAGGTGATTGAGGGGCAGGGAGACCACTAAAAAGCAGGGAGATTAAGATACTACTACTATGGCTGGAATGATCGAGGGGTGGGGGGGACCACTGAACACCAGGGAGATTATGATACTGATAATGCTGTGGTGATCAGGGCTGGTGGGACCACTGGACACCAGGGAAATTAAGATACTGATAATGCTGGGGTGATTGGGGGTGAAGGGAAAACTGTGCATCAGGGAGAGCAAGATACTGATACCCCCATGGTGATTTGGGGCAGGGGGATCACTTGGCATCAGGGAGATAGGAGCACTGGACACAGGGACAGTAAGATACTGATATTGCTGGGGTGATTGGGGCAGTGCAGACCACTGGACACCAGCGATATTAAGAATTATACAGTAGGGGTGTTTGGGGAGGGGGACCACTAGCTATTAAGGAATGAGTGTTACGAAATGTGGGCATCAGTTAACCATTATAGGCAGCCCTCACAGGTGCCCTGGGAGGGGATTGCAAACTTTGTTTGCTCCTGGCTTGTAAGGGGTCCATAATGAGATGCAAATGACCCCATAGAGCTTTGGTAGTGTATGGGGTCATTTGCATCTTAAGGTATCAATATGGCAACTTGCTCCAGAGGAGCAATTGACATTAGTGGGCCCTAACAGCTCAATTGTGATCACAATCCCAATAGTGCCCTACTGGTCTCATAGCTCCTGTGGCCAGTAGGGGGCTAGGGTTTGCAATCACAGCCTGGTTAATGCCTGGCTGGTATTATGGAACATGCTTTAATCACTTGCAAAGTGCTCTAGCATGTTTCAATATAACACTAGTTTGCGCAAGGCACTAATTAGCTTCTGGAGCAAATATTTAGTGGGCTTTAATCTGGACCTACGAATATTCTGGCTGGCATGTTTTATTAGTGACTTAATGATATAACTGTCATAAAAAAGTGTATTATATTATACTGTACTATAAATAGCTTGAACCATAGGAAATAACAGGCATTGACCTGAAAGAACGATAAAGTGTTCTATCATTTTTAATTATGGTTGCAGACTTGGGATAATACAGTGGGGGCCCATACAAACGGCAATGTGCAGTGGGTTCAGGGAGAGCCTGAAGGGATGTCTAATGGAGCACTATGTAGTGTGGCTGTTAATTCACCTCTACAGAAAGACATCTGTGGACTCATATTAGGGTATAGATAAGGATCCGTGGCTTGGGCCATTATTGGTTTCTAAATTTTGGCATGGGACAAAATTATCGGTCATAAAGGAACAGGCATAGTCCACAGGGCCACAGACTTGTTGCTTAATGTGAGGCTGGTAAGAAATGCTTGCCATGAGGGTCCCCAGTGACAGTACAGAGCAGCATATGCTGCAGAGCCCTTTGGAGCCTCTCTGAAGTTGGAAGGTTTTGTCTGACAACACAGGGTGGCTCATTTTGGGTCTAGTGGCTGTGGACTTATCAATCTTGTCTGGTTAAAAATAGCTCTGAGCACTGACCTTAGGCAGCAATTAAGAGGCCTTATTTCTCTAACTCAGATCTATCCCCATATGAGGCATAGGGATGGTATGCCAGAATGGTGTGAAGTGCAGCAAATACAACTCGTTGGACCTTAGGAGATTCCAGGTGGCCATTTCCTGGATGGCAGCATTGCTCTGATGTTTTGGGGCCCATAGCCAACCAATTATGCTAGCAGGTTATTGCTTTCTCTTGGTGCTCTAGGAAGCAATTAAGGAATTAATAAATGTTCTCGTTAAACATTTTAATGCAAAAGTAAAGGTATTTACAGGATTCCTTATTGAGCTAATAAATTAGTCAGGTCCATTGCTCAACCACAAGGACAACATTTAGCATATGTTCTTTTTTTGCCATACCCTATTATTTTTACCTAATTTATAGTCTATTTGACCTGTCTTCTTTGGTCTGTTTATCCTTTTTTATAAAAGGAGGGTGTAATTAATTTTTAACATGCTTTTAATTTGATAATGTTTGTAATTTTTTTAAACTGATCAAATTTTTAATATGCTTTTTAATTCGATAATGTTTGTAATTTTTTTTAAACTGAAACAAACAAAAAAAAAACAAGATTGAACTACATGGACATGGACAATTTATTACTAATTGCCATACATTTTTGAGGTGTCCAACATCACATATGCCGCAGAAGTTTAAACTGACACTATCAACCCTTTTTGCATCATATTTTTCTGTTGAAAACCCACAATTTGTGATTCATTGCTTTCTCTAAAACTCATTGAAGTTGTTGGTTGTATGATCTGTTTCCTTTATTAGTAGAACTAAAATGTAGGGAATGGTGCACTTACATTATACCAAACAATGTTTTGCTTCAAATCCTTAATCTATTCTTATTGCATACATCCTGATCATGAGGAACACAAACAAACAGTGCACTCACTCATGATGAAATAGTCTTCTCTTCTCCCATAGCATCGTCAGTGGCTAGACTGTGTTAGAGGTATTCACAAGTCCAAGAATGATGCAGTGGAAATCGGTCAAAGAATATGAACAAACTATTTTGTGTGGTAACACCAGTATGGTGGCACTTTGTTTTTTATGTTGTCTTGAGCATGAGCAAGCAACATTTTGTAGCAGTAGGAGATAGTAGTAGGAGAAATGCAGAGGTGTGTCAGTTTTGGTGAATGTAGGGCATGCTTTAGAAACTGCGTCCCTCATTTGCTAATTAGCGAGAATGCTAGCGGTGACGCAAGTTTTATGCTGTGCCACCAACTTGAAACAAACTTGCCACTGCAATCAGAGACAAACTTGTCATGCAGCAGCACAAATGACATGCCTCCCCTATGTGCCTTGCCTGGTGAAACATTTCAATAAACATGATGGTGGTTCATGCAATCTGCCCTCCGCAGTCCCTAGCAAGCCAACTTTAGGGGTGCCGAATCCCCTTGTCAGCATGTTTAATACCACCCAATATTGTGTGGTACACTGGAAGCCCAGCAATATCAATGCCCCCAAAGTCATGGTGCACACTGGGATTCCACCCCAGTATGTGCAACATTTGTTTTCTTACACCTGTAAAAAAAGAAAACCAGCCACAGTGTTCCTTTTTTTTAAGTATTTGAAACAAAGAAAATGGTCCCTCACTGTCGGCAGCGCCCCTTCCCCCAACCAGCACCCACCCTCTGCGCATCCCACCTTTCCACACCCCCATCACCCCATACTTGTCTCCGGAGGTTGGTGCCGTGATCTTCAGAGGGGCGGGAACACATCTGCCATCTTCAAAGCTGACAACGAACAGAAAAAATGCCTGTAAGCTGTATAATGGCATCAATGGGGGAGGTTTAAATTTAGGTGGATATCTCAGCCATTTTTGTGACTTTTGGCTTCAAATTTTCAACATAGCATCTTGGGACCCCACCTTATGAAATCAGTTACTGTCATTTCATTATTCAGTCCTGAAAGGTGATTTTGCAGTCACTGTGCGGAATCACCTTTCAGGACAGATTAATGAAATGACAGTGTGACTGTTCATGAGGTGGGCTCCCAAAAAGCCTATGTTGCAAATTTGGTGAAAAAATTCCAAACAATGACTGTGTTATGAGCGTGCATTGCACAGAAACCATGCAGATTCATAACTTTGAGAATTTTTAATATTTTCACTCCAGATTTTTAACATTGCCATTTTTTCACACCTCCTTATGAACAGTACAGCTGTCAGTTTTCACATCCTGCCTGAAATGTGTTTTCGCACATCTGGTGCAGAATGGTGTGGTTGCTGTGGAAAATCAATGTTAGGGACAGATTAACAAAATCACAGTGCCACTGTTCATGAGTGGAGGTCCCAAAATGCCTATGTTGAAAATTTGGTTAAAAAAATCCTCAAATAATTGCATTATGGAAATATGTTGCTCAGCTTCTATACACGCTCGTGACTTCATCAATTTTTTTATATCCCCCCAAGATTTTTAACATTACTATTTTTTTACACCTCCTCATGAACAGTACAGCTGTCATTTTTCACATCCTGCCCAAAATATGTTTTCTCACCTGTGGCACTAAATGGCGCAGTCGCTGTGCAAAATCACCTTTCGGCTAACAAACTGATAGTGTCACTGTTCGTGAGGTGGGGTCACAAAAAGCCCATGTTGAAAATTTGGAGTGAAAATACCAACAAACGTCAGGGCATTAGGGTTTCCAAGTGTAATGCCCCACCCTATAAAGACTGACAGGCATCAGGGGTGTGACTTGGGATTTTCTACTGTAATGCTTATGCCATTCCACCCTCACTTCAGCCTGCAGCCAGTGACAGGCATCAAGGTGTACCTTAGACTCTTCAGCCTCAAAGTTCACCCCATTCTCCTATACTGCACCTATCTCAGCATATTTCCTTATGGAATGGGGTGAGCGTAAGGCCCGAAGACCCCAAGGCACAACTGGACACTTGTCAATGTCTGCAGGGTATAGTGAGGTGAAATGGCATGAGAGTTATGGTCGATGACCCAAAGGCACACCCCAATGCCTTTCAGTCTCTGCAGGGTGTGGATGGGGTTGGCATCAGTTCAATACTTCACCGCCATTCCTATCATGCATCTCTCTAACTTCTTCACTACCAACGTCAATGCCAGCAAGACAACATTCGGCATTGACAAATGCTTGTTTTTTTTTTCACTTTTAAAAAGAAAAAACAGGAATCAGTGTCAAACTGCCAGAAACATCAGCAATCTCAATAGAATATGAGCTATCATAATATGTGCCTGTTAATCTAGGGATAATTCAAGGCCTAAGGTGTATTACAGTGTCCCTTTAAAGAGGTGTTAGCAATCTTTTTATATCAATTTTATAAAATTCTTGATGGAGAAAGACCGTTATTGTAGTTATAAGGCTATGTTTATCTGGTTTCAAAGGTAATAACAAGTAATCTTTGAGTATATGTGAGTTTTTTATTTTCTGTAAATGAAGGAGGGATTTCAAACATTTCAGTTTAAGCATGTCATTTTCTCTTGATACAGTAAAAATTTTACTTGGGACTTTTATCTTTTACATGTGTGCAGTTGTGATGCCTAAAATATGATCAATTCAAAGGTGCACCAAATTAATATCCTTTGATAATTTTATTAAAGTTTGTAGCAATGGATAAGTTACATTTCATTCCAAAATTTTCACATTTTCTTTGTAACACAGATACTGTAATGCATAGAGTATTTAGAATCATAATGCAATCTGAGCCAATATGAAACATGGTGATATTGAACTAAATGGCTTATTTTCATTCTTCATAATTCTGCTCTAAGCATGGTTACCTTTGTGACCTGGTATAATTATAGCAGACAGTGGAACCTGCTTTTTTTTTCCCTCCACTTCTATTTGTCACCCCCGGACACCAGAACTCTCTCAGGCCCAACTTGTCCCCCACTCTACTGCCCGCTGTGACCTCCACCTACCTCAGAGGCATTACTTTCTCCTGCAGAGCCGGGGGATGAAGCCCCACAGGGATTGAAGGAGCAGAGGTAGAGGTCCAGTGTTGGGCATGTGGCAGGTGGATACTGCGGAGCCATCGCCTATCTGGGCCAGAGTGGTCTTTTTCCCCTTGTAGTGATCACTGGTTCCCTCCACCCTCCCTCCCTCCTTGCATAGGCACAACCTGACGTCTATGGCTCATGGCAACTCTGCCGATGTCTGTATGTGTGGTCCATGATTCTGTAGCACCCCAGTCTCCACCAGGGGCTCTGGAATGCCTGACAGACCCTAACCCACCCCCCCAGGAGAGGAGAGGAGAGCAGCCCAGTGGGTGCTCAATCCTTTCCCTCCTCTGCCAACCCCCGGCATCCGAGTTTGCTCCTGAACTCAGGTCGCTGGCGTGACATGAGGTGTGGCATCCAGCACCTTAACCCTCAGCACCACCGGGCCAGCCGGGTGGAACCTGCTTATAACGGACATTTCCATGCTTGCTGTTTTTGTCCTGCATAGCAGGTGTCCATTATAACCTGTGTAGTCAGTGTTAGAGAAGTTTTTCTTTTAGCTCACCAGCCCAACCATCTATGGCTACACTCCAAACTGTTCCCCTGTTAACTGATGCTACAAGTAAAAAGTAAAGTAAATAAAACAGTACAGTACAGTACAATACAGTGCTCTGGATCTGGAAATGTATAACTGCTCTATAACCCATAAAATCCTTTTAACAGCACTTTTTAACTTTATAGCCACTTCTCCATGCTAATGCGCTGCCAATTTGTGGCATGCCTGAACTGGGGCTAAGAACAAACAGCAGTTTTCTTCTTTTCTGAGTTCCTGGAGCTGAGTCAACATGTGGCTTAAGGTTAAAGGGGGAAAAAAGAGATTTTACTTGTTCATGAATCAGAAGTCAGTGCAGGGTTCTGCAGTCATGTTGTTATGCCGCTCTAACTCTGGAATGAATCCTTGTTGACTGAAAACCTCCAAATCCGTTGATAGACTATGGCAGAGTAACTGCATAGGGTTTAACGTTAACCCAGATGGCGAGAGGCTGGGTGACAGTGAAACAAGGGGGATTGGGTTTGAAAGCAACCGCAGAGAGCGAGAGGTGGGGGATGGTGAAATGGGGGCTGTGATGGGGAGCAGCTCCAGAGGGCTTTGTCGAATATGTGTGTGTGTGTGTGGGGGTGGGGTTGGGAGGCAGTACCAGGTGCATTTAAAGAGGACTGATAGCTTACTTAAGCCCTTGGCTAGGCTGGAATGGAGGCAGGGTTCTCTAGGTAACTCTGCTAGGTGTTACCTTGAGGGTAGGCCTGTCTATCAAGTGGGGCCTACTTATGTTCCCTGGTGGTCTAGCAGTCCCTCCCCTCACCCAATCATCAACCTGATGTATTAAAAATATTTTCCTGGTGGCTGGAGGTCCCTTCCCCCACCAGATCATTTGCCAGATGTATACTAAATATTTCCCTGGTGTCTAGTGGTCCTTCCCCCTCCCCCACCCAAGCACCACCTCAACGTTCACATCATAGTCCCTGGTGTCCCGTGTAATCCCTCAAACCTGATCCCCATATAGTACATATAAGCATTTTCCTGGTGTCTATCTGCCTTCTTCCCTATCCTCGATTCCCTGTATAGTGCATGTAAACCATTCCCAGGTGGTCTCGTGGCCCCTCACCCCAGCAAGTAGTGCCACTAAACCCCACTTCCCCCCATCCTGAAACTGTGCTGGCATTCTGCACAGCTCTCCTCTCTCTCCACCTCGGCTGCTCACCAACTGAGCTATCAATGAGCGTGTACTGTGTACAGTATGCTGCCAGTGTCATTGATTGATAGCTAAGAGTGAGTTGTCATTCAATGAGTGTGCACTGTATATGTGTACTAATACAGTACACACTCAATGATAACTCAGTTGGCAGCCAGCCATTGTGGAGAGAGGAGGGCTATACTGGTCACTGGCTTGGTTTTGGGATAGGGAGAGTGGGGTGAAGGGGCACTACTTGCCAATGTGGGAGGTGGGGGTCTACTAGACCACCAGAGAACGGTTTACATACGCTATGCAGGGGATCAGGATAGGGAGGGGATCTGCTAGACATGTGGAAAATTTTTATATTTGCTATACAGAGGATTGAGATTCAGGGTTACAATGGACACCACGGACTGTGATGTCAATGTTGGGTGGCTGCTCAGGTGGGGAGATGGACCACTGAACATCAGAGAAATATTTAGTAAACATCAGGTGGATGATCTGGTGGGAGGAGGGACCGCTAGCCACAAGAGAGATATTTTTAATGCATCAGATAAATGATCAGGTGGGGGAGGGACCACTGGACACTAGGGAAATATTTTAATTACATCAGGTGGATGATCGGGTGGGAGGAGGGACCACTAGCCACCAGGGAATTATGTTTTATATCTCAGGTGGATGATTAGGTGGGGGGAGGGACTGCTAGACCACCAGGAAAGACAAGTATCCTGTACTGCAATACAGTACAATGCAAAGACATCCAGCCAGTTGCCACATCAATCCCTGTAATGCCCAGCTGTCCCCCTGACTACCCCATACCACCTCATGTGTCATTTCTGCACCCAGCCCCCGCCTGTCCAGCAGCTTCATCCCACCATCCCAGCCCCTGTAGTGTTGTGCTGTGCTGGGTGGAGGTGGTCATATCCCTGCTGCAGTTCCCACAGGTTCAACAACTTTTTGGCGTAGCAGTCAAATTATGGCAAACCCAGGGATTTGGGCACCAGGACCCTGCTTTTTATAGAATCAGGCACAGGGTCCCTGGTGCGCACAGAGTTTGCCACAGCTCTGGAGTGAAGTAACTTGTGTCACTGTAAGGGCTCTTTGAAAATCAGGCCCAGAAATTCTAAGGAAATGGATTTTGGTTTCTGTGTTTTGTCCATTTTTTCCAACTCTCTGGCTTAAAGGGTGTCTGGCTTAAGTGAGCTGCACTGTACTAAAAAAAAATACCCACTCTCCCAAATTAAATTGCAAGTTTGGAGTCAAAAGTAGGCTACTGCATCTGAAAGATGAAATCTTTCATAACCTACTGTAAATTTGGTTGCATAACCAATAATTTAAATTGGTTAAAGCAAATTATACAATGGCAATAAAAAATCCAGGAACCTGACTGGCTGTCTGCCCTTGGCAGCAATGAGGTTATCTGAGCACAACCTCACTGAATTGATTTTTTGTTGCTTTATTTTCACATCTTCTCTTAAGAAACAAAAATATATTGCCACACTAAAAATCTACTTAAAACATTTTTAATATATATTTTTTTTACTTTGTATAACAATAAGCTATAGTATAGTAGCATAAATGCATGCCAGGGTGTGGGTTGGGCTGGGATAACCTTACGCCTGGAACATTGGATGCACTAGGCATGTGGCCTTGTGCGTAACCACCCAGGCATTAGGTTATCCCAGCACAGCCCACACCCTGTCATGCATTATTGCTTAATTCCACATCAGGAAACTTACATGGGTAGCACATAAATCATTAAACACCTATAACAATAAAAGTATAAAGATAATGGGCCAGATTTTCAGACAGTTTAGATTGCCACAAGCCCTGGGTGTGCTGATAATATGGTGCACCAGGCTTGTGGCAATCTAATGGGATTTTTTTTATCCTATGCAGCAATTTCCACAAGTTAGACCATCTTTTTGTGGTCTAGCACAGCTATCCTGGGAGACATTTTTATGGTGCTTGCACAAGATATTTGGCACAAGCTGCCATAAATAATGGAAACTATTGTAACTGCACCCAAGATTGCAAAATCAGGTGCAGTTGCGGCAATCCTAACTGACACAGCTAAGCTGATGCGAGGGTTTGTGATGCCTTGCTTGTCACAAGCCTTTTGTTGCCCTTCTAAAATCCAGCCCAGTGTCTTTTATGTGCAAGCCTATTACCCCAAATGGTTAAAGTGTGATAAAAAGTGCACTGTACTGATTAGGCAAATATCATTAAATCTGGACCACTCAAAGGAGGTTTGCCCACTATGATGAATAAAGGTCCCTTCCGGTATAAATTTTTGTCCTTTAAATATCACCTCTTCTTAGTGGTCTGTAGGAGGACCATGGACTTTCACATGAGAATCCAAGCTATTCTGCTTTCTGTTGCTATGCAGGCTGAATGATTCCCACTGTAAATTCAGTTTCTTCCAACCAGTGGGACCAAGTTTTTTTAATTTTTTTATTATATCTTTAAAATAATCAGTCAGTATGAAAATCATCATGATGCTCAGCTGTGGATAATCAATGTTTTGTTCTTTCTGAATACCTCTAATGTCTCTTCTGGTAGGCCGTTTGACTTCACACTATTTGCTTTTTCTTCCTTTCTCCAATTTTAAAATGCATTCATGTGGCTAGTGGCAGTTCTCCTGACTCAGACTAGGTCAGACCTAGTCATTTTTCACCTTCTTCCTCCATGCTACTGTATCCCCCCCATCAAGGTGAGCCTATAACCAAGAAAAACCTAAGGGGTTAATAACAATGCACATTCTATCAAGGTGGAAACTTTTAACAAAAAACTAAATGAATTATTTCAGTTCCATTTGATACTGTATTAAAGCATACTAATGCAAAAGAAAACCTCTTTAATCATAACAAAGATAAAGGGTTCTGTCCCTGATCATCGCTCTTCATCTCTCTCAGTTGCCCATCTAATTACTAATTTAGATGTAGTAACTGCTCTAGTACCAGTAAGTCAAGATAAGGCAGTGGGAAAGCTGTCAGCTTAATATTTCAGTGGCATTGTCAAGTGTTCCTAGATCATTTCGTGGGAGGGGGGTGTCCAATCAATACAATAGCTTTGCAAGGCCATGGCTTGGCTGTATCTGTCAATGATTAGGCTTGACACTATTGTTCATTCTGTTGTGATCTCAGTTTGCCCTAAAGAATACTGTGCACACTGTATGCATTTAAGAACATGTGTTTTAGGATTTACAATTTAATAGAGAATATACTTTTCAAATTTTCAGTTTTCCTTTCCATGGTTTATTCCATATCCTGGCAGTTTATAAAAAGATCTATATAAAGAGCATTTGACTGTCACCAACTGGCTTCATAATGCACTTGTTATTACATAATAGTGCTCATTATGACAAGAGACTGAGGCAGTATAGCGCAGTGGTTTAAGGCTCTGAGCTACAAACCTGATGATCTGGGTTTGAATACCACAGCCCCCACTTGCATACTGCATGACCCTGAGCAAGTCACTTAACTTTCTTGTGCTCCCAGGCTGCACCTGTAAATAAGCTTTCAGCTTAGTGTGTCTCTCCTGGTTAAAAAAAAAAAAAAGACTGATTTGACAAAGTAATTGTGAGGTCAGCTGGGGACAATCAAATTCCTTTTTATGTTTCCTTACGCCTGCGCAAGAAACATCTTGTGGTAGAATGACATTTCGGGGGTACGTCAGGGACGAGTCCAATACAAAGCACTATACAGTGGGCTCATCCCTGATAGACCAATGAGCATGCAACCAGACTGTGACACTAGTCACATTTCACAGCTGGAAGCAGTTCTCTAGTTGAAAGAAATGAAGTGCTCCAATGAGAGCACTGCATTACTTTTATTTGCATAATGCCTGCTGATAAGCAGACAGCTCTGTCCCCTGTTCTTCACTGCCATTTGCATTAAGCCCCCTCCATTTCCCTATCACCAGCAGCATTCCCTCTTGCTCCCTCCCTCTGCGTGCTGACCTCCATGCACCCTTTGTTCCCTGTCCCAGTATAAGCTGCATTGCCTCCTGCTCCCTCCCTCTGAGTGCTGCCTCCCACACCCTTTGTTCCCCTCCTGGTATCAAAATTTAGCCCTCCCACTCTCTCCCTCTGAGTGCTGTCCTTCCTGCACCCTTGTTCCCCATCCTGGTGTGTGAGTGAAGTCCCCCAGCTCCTTCCCTCTGCATGCTGTCCATCCAGTGACCTCTATTCCCTGTCCTGGTGCCAACATCAGAGTGCCCAATCCCCCTGTTGGCATTATCTAACCCTCCTGGACATTGAGCAGTCCACTCCCAGTGTCCCAAAATAAAAAAAATTTACACCTTGTTAAAAAAAAGAAAACTGCCCCAATGTCTTTTTTTTAAAGCCTGTATAAAAGAAAAAGGTCTCCTGTCACCTCCCCTATCCCTACCCTCCCTCTGCAAACCCACCTCCCTGCATCACGCCTTACCCCATAATTATCTTCAGAGGTCAGCGGCTGTGATCTTCTGTGGACTGGGACACATCTGCACTCTTCAAAGCCGAACCACGAACTGAGGAATCAAGGTAAGTGCTGTATAATGGCTGTCAATGGGGTTTTCAACTTAAGTTGATATCTCAGCCATTTTTAGGAATTTTGACCCCAGATTTTCAACATGGGGTTCTTGGGACCCCACCTCATGAACACTGGCACTGTCATTTTGTTACTCAGTCCCAAAAGTGATTTCACTGTCGCTGCACAGAATCACCTTTTGGGAACAATTAAAGAAATGACAGTGCCAATGTTCATGAGGAGAGGTCCCAAAAAGCCCATGTTGAAATTTTGGTGCAAAAAATCCCTGAAATGACAGCATTTCGAGCATGCATTGTGCAGTTTTTATGCATGCTTGCAACTTCGCTAAGTTTTAATATTTCACTCTAGATTTTCAACATTGCCATTTTTTCACACATCCTCAAGAACAGTGCAGCTGTCAGTTTTCACATCCTGCCCAAAACATGTTTTTGCACCTGTGGCACAGAATGGCATGGTCGCTGTGTGAAATCACCTTTCTAGATGAATGAACAAAATGACAGTGGCACTCTTCATGAAGTGGGGTCCCAAATAAGCCATGTTGAAAATTTGGTGAAAAAACTCCAAAAATGGCCAAGTTATATGCGGTCGTTCAAATTTTTCACACGCATGTAACTTTGGTCTTTTCTCAATATTTTATCTCCAAACTTTCAATATAGCCATTTATCATACCTCCTCATGAACAGTACAGCTTACATTTTTCACATCCTGCCCAAAATGTGTTTTCACACGTGTAGCACAGAATGTCATTTTCCCACGGATCTGAAAATTATCACCTATGGGGTTCATGAGCTGGGGTGATAAGAAGACTATGTTCAACATTTGGGGTCAAAATATGAAAAAATGATAAAGTTATGCCCATCTGTTGCAATTTCAGTGCACATGCTCATAATTGCAGAAATATTCAATATTTGCACCCCACATTTTCAACATAGCCTTCTTTTTACCCGAGGTTCTGTATTAAAATGCTGTCCAAAATATGACACCTTGTCAAAACATAGTTCAGGCAGGCTTTTCCTTCCACCAGAAGTTCAACTAACACAATACACCTCTGCCACATAAACCATGCAAGGAAACATTCAGCATTGACAAATGCTTGTTTACATTTGCTACACTTTATGTCTTGTGGTTGGCCTGCTTCTGCTGGCTTCCCTCCCTGCCAAGTCACTTTCCTTCTCTAGGACTTACTGTACTTCTCCTGTGCTTTCATTGCTCCCCATAATGGACCATTGGGTGGAAACAGGCATCCTTTGGAATTCAAGTATGTGTGGAGGTGGGTGCCGTAGTCAGCAGTGTTGGACCTGCAAAGTGGGGTCATCTTTATCGTGCAATAGCCAGGGGCTTTTTTCCTTATTTTTTCTATAACCCACAGATGCTGCTGGCTAAGGACATTATGATGCATGCATGATGTGCAAGCCCATGACAACATCAGGCAGCATCCTCGCTCTCAAAACATCTCTTACTTGCACAGAACCTGTGGTCACTCAGGGGGTGATGATGATGACTGGAGAGTAATACCAACCCTACCTATGGAGGAGGAGAGCATCCGATGGGACACTCAATTGTCCTCCTTCCCAGCTAGGCTGATGACCCAAGCTCATTTACCAAACTTCTGTCGCCAGTATTGTGAGCTGTAGCCCTTCCATTGCACAGATCAGCTGGCCAGTCAGATGCTTTTTGAAACACACACTGAAATATACTGTGTTATCTAAAATATTTAGTAGGCCAATGATGGAAGAAAGTAAAAAACAAAATGGAAACATTAATGAGATACGTCATTTGTTGTATATTTGTTAGACCTTCCATTTTTTGTACATACCTGCTCTCTGAAGATGCAGAGCCTGAAATAGGAGTCACATGATTAATGTTTGTCTCTAAAATACTTAATATTTGGTAAATCAGAAACTGTTTAGAGAATATGATAACACGGTCCTAAAGTGAAGATTCAAAGTTCATTTTAGAAACTTGGACTGACAGAATGCTAGCTACAGTATTTTCAAGCATATTGGTTTTCTTAGTATGCATAAAGGAGCCACCCATGGTTTAAGAGATTTTATTACTCGGCAGCGAATTAAGTATTGCATTTATAGCATCTCCTACAATGAATTCCTTGACTGATACTTCAACAGAGACACTGCCTTCTACTTTACAGGGTGATCGCTTGGTATTCATAGTTAAAAATAATAAGTTGGACCATGTAGATGCACAAAACCCAACGGCAGCCTAAACATACTTTAGAACAAATAACTTTTGCAATATCACCCATGGCTGACTGTTAATTGTTTTATATAAATGGTGCTAAATTCTTGATAACTAACATCTTATTAGGTTAAAGAAGGCCAGAATCGGGTGCTGAACTATTTTGGTTTTCATGAAGACATTAAAGTTCTAGGGTGTAAAGATGGCCCAGTGGTGTGGAGGGGTGAGGCCCTAGACACCTTATCTCCTCCCATGTTGGTGACCTGGGTTTGGGAATGAGCTGGAGTCATCAGGGGTTGGCCTGGGGTGAGGGCGAGGAACTGGATTGAGCTGCCGCAAGGCAGATCTCCTCTCCCAGGGAGGGATGTGGGTTTCCCTGGCTCTTAGCCGCCACCAGGTGGAGGCTAGGTGGCAGCACCAAGCCATAAGGAAGACCAGGCATTAGGCTGGGTGGCAGGAAGGGACGGTCACCGGAGCCATGGAGAACATTTGCACCTCCACGTGCATGCACAACTGTGCTCTGGGGTCCTGGGGAGAAAATGGAAAAATGGAGCACTGAGGCAGGCTAAATGAAGCCATGAAGCTCATAGGGTGGATTGAGATCCTCTGAGACAGGACCACAGGCATGCCAACCAGAGCCCTGATGGGAAACAAAGCTATATAGAAAAAAAGTTCTAGGGGCATTCTTGACAAACTGAAGTGTTCTTTTTTCCTGCATGGAACACTATTATTCTGTAGAGTGTCTCACATGAAAGTGCCCTGGAAATGGGCATGTTCAGAGAAAGATTTTTGAATGTTTAATGTACTACTGATTAACCTTGATCAGTAATATTTTAACATTGCCACTGAGGCCACTCTTATGGCTGCAATGATGCTTTCACTTTCCTTCTTAGTAATATACTGGGCAGGCTTGATATACTTATTATGTAGGGTGGTGCTATGCACCATTGTATTGTCACACCAAATAAGTGACTCCATTTTTCTTGTGCAAAACCATTTCTCAATGTATTGCCACAAGTACTATATAAATCCAAACAACAGGTACAGAAAATCATTTTATGGGTATGTTACCATTTCATACCACTTTCATCTGCTCAGCGTAACCCTTACAAGACTGCAGCCATACATGTACATCCAGAATCTATATTCGGTTCTCAAAGGGTGCTTGTCCACTTCATTATTGCAATTCGTTACTGCATTCCTTACTATACAGTAGCTGCATCATATATCTGGCCATCACAGGATATGCTTAAAATTCCTTTCAGCTTTCCAAACAGGATTTGTGGCTGTGAGGGATCAGGAGGATGCACGCTGATCACACAAATGTGATCTAAATGTGACCTTTGGCATAAGGCAGAGACTCTCTAGGCTTCCCTCCCTGCCCATTTTCCACACCTTGGATGGTACTTCACTTCAGGATACATCCTCCTTCAGGTACCTAGGTGTTTGGTTGGACCAACACCTAAACTTCTCTGTACATATTGATGCTATCAAGAAAAGAAATGCACCCCAAGCTTGGTGCCCTGTTTAGGAACGTTTGTATCCCTCCTACAGCTAGGCGTGAACTTGTACAGAAGATGATACTGCCCATTTTTGACTACTGTGACATAGTCTTCAGTGCTGCTCCCAAGTCCTCGCTGGCCAAACTGGACACCCTCTTCAATTCCCTCTGCCGCTTTTCCCTGGATACTCCCTCTCGCACCCACCACTGCAATCTTTATCATGCCCTATCCTTCCACTATTTTACAAACAGGCAACTCTCCCACTGCACTAAATTCACCTCCAAGCACTGGCTGGAAGAGCTCCCTTCCTACCTCTCCTCCTCTTTTATAACACTCCCCCACCCTCCCACTCCCTTAGATCAACTGACTCCCGCACCCTGGTAGTCCCACACAGATCCACCCTTATTGGATGATCTGGTTACTCTCACCACCTCCCAAAAATCTGGAATTCCCTCCCCTCTCAAATCTGTCACTCATCTTCCTCCTACTCCTTCAGCTCTGCCCTCAATAATTACCTTTCACCTAGCTGTTCCTGCCTAGACCTTCCCTAATTCCCCACTCTAAGCCCAGGACAAACCCTACCCCCTTTCAGTACTCTCACTCCGACCCTGTAGCACCCCCATGCCCCAAATTCCAGCTCTCCTCCCCTACTGGCTTCCCTTGCTCTTTCACTGTGTTTCTCTGCACCCAAATATATATTGAGAGCTTGTCCCCACATGGTTATCCCTGTCCCCTTCCAGGGTTTCTCTGCATCCTGAAAAGGCTCCTACTGGGCTTGGCCTCTCTTCTCTCTCACCATAACCTCTCTTCTGGCCTCCTCAAACCTTATTGGGCTCCCAGTATCCCGAAGCATACTTACCCTCACTGCCAAACAGTCTGCTTCCCTCCTATCATGCTCCACCTCTCCCTTGTGCAGTCAGGGTTCTCAGCATACTGAAGTGGTCAAGCCCTAGCAGACCTCTCTCCTCCTCCTCCCTCTTTCTTCCCTCCTCCTCCTCCTCCTCCTCCATTGCTAGTCCCCTGAAGGTGTCCTCAGCTCCTTTAGGGTCTTAGCTCTTGTTAAGCCCTTACTTCTCTCACCCCCTCTTTCTCTATTTACCCTCTCCCCCATCCTTCTTCATCCTTCACCACTTTTCCCTAACGCTTGCCTTGCTCCATCCCCTGGCAGGGTTCTCAACATCTGGAACTGGTCAGTATCTGGTCAAGCCCTCTGTCTCACCCTCACTGCCTAACACCCTGTTTCCCTCCTATTGTGCTCCATCTCTGCCTTATGCAGGTAGGGTTCTCAGTATCCTGGAGTGGTCAGACCCTGGCAAACCTCTCTCCTCCTCCTCCTTCCTCTCCCTTCCCCTCCTTCTCCATTGCCTGTCCCTAGAAGTGTTTCTCAGCTCCCCTAGGGCCTTATCTCCCCTACCCTTGCTGTAAATTGACCCTGGCTGGGTTCTTACTTTCCTGTAAGATATGAATCTTAAATTGCTTCTCACCTCCCTTTCCCATCCCCACTTCACCCCATCCCCCCTCCATTTCTTTGAATCTTAGCCCTAGCTATTGCTAACCCTGATCTTTTGCACTTCTAGACAAATTTGCACTTCTGTCTTACCTTAGCTAACTTGTACTACAGTGTATGGTGGAACGTTGTCGTGGATGGAAATCCATCCCTTCAACAACATTGTTATGCTGTGCTAGCTACGTCATTGTAGCTGTTATGCTGCACTAGCTATGTAGCTAGTGCAGCATAACACTTAGAAGGTGGGTGCGCATACTCAGTTGGGTGACCAGCGGTCCTCTGAGAATGGCCGTGGCAGTGAAACAGCCAGATGAGGTGAAAATGACCTCATAAACCAGCAAGAAAGTAAGGGCAGTCTTTGTATGACTGACCATACACTATAAAAGACTGTGTATGATTGCTCATACACAACAAGGGTATTTTTCAACTCTCAAGGTTTACATGCTAACGAGACCTCTTGAGCTGCGCTCTCGACGTCTCCAGTTACCATGGAAACATCTCGAGTGAAAAATAACCTTGTTGTGTGTGAGCGATCATACATGATCCTCTATGTTATCTTACCTTAGCTAGCCTGTATTGTCTGTGTTGCTCCCTGCTAGCTTCCCCTAGATCAACTACTAGAACTCCATTCAGCCATAATCAACCTACTCATTTATGTGTCACTTAGAGTTTACCATCAAATGTCATTTTGTGCTATTGTATTTACCAAGTTCTACACTGTTAACATTGTACCTAACTAGTTCAAAACTGTTAGCACCCTGCTATTTCATTCCGTCATTACAGTTCACTAACTGTTATTTGAATGTAATCATACATAAATCTTTGTTAGTGCTCCAGATCTATGTATACTAGCCTCAAGTTCCCCTTCACCCCAGATCGCACCGGGAGATGAGCAACCTGTTGCTCAGTGTGCCTTCTTGGTGAAACATTTCAATAAATAAATAAATGCATGAACTAGCTTAAATATCACAAAGTGGGCTTTGTCAGAGTTGCAGGCTTGTGCTGTAAGGGTGCACCATTTATACCCAGATAGGTGAACACAGAAGGTTCTCTTACAGTCCTGATTGGTTACCGCCATCTACAAGTATATGATGGCTGGGGTTAAAAAGTCAACTCATTACATAGCCACATTATTACCAACAACTCATACGTTAGAACAGCCAATATTCAAAGTGCACAGTGACACAAGTGATTCCTAAATTTAACTTCAAATACTGTCACAATAAAATAACATGAATGGCGGCACAAATCACAAACCATTTTCAAATACTCTTGGTGCCGATCCAACTCTATGCAATGCTGCAAAATAGCCACATCTTTTCCAATTATTGTGTAACCCCCTCTGTTGGGGGCTTACCTGTTCAGTCCCTGAAAAGGCTCCTGTTTTGCCCAGGGTTTGTTCCACCCCAATTTATTTTTCCCCCAGGTCCTGACTGTCCCCTGGTAGCCCTGGTATCCTCCCACTGGCTCCTGCATAGTTTTTCCTTGTGTGGGGCTGGAGGAGCTGTAGTGCAAAGCCACCACCTGTGTTATGGCACTTCCATGCCTGGTGAGCTCCAAGCATACGCAGAAGTACATTTCTTGATCAGACATTTGGCGGCCTTTGTGGTTGTCTCTCCAGTGGTCCTGGTCCCATTAGGAAGCAAAAGAGGGACTGGAGACCTAAGCTGGACTGGGGAGGCAATGAGAGGAGCAGCAGAAGAGTTTTTTGGAGCGCTAATTGTGCTTAAGGATTCGGGTGGCCTCATTAATATTCATGAGGCTGTCTGAATATTTATGAGCAGATTCCTACCGAGCCCATAAAGTCTTCAGATATTGGTGGTAGCGACAGCCAGAACAAATAAATAAAATAAATAAGTATAGTAGTGGTGGGCCAAGGCAAAGGGGGCCCTGTGATTCTGAGCAGAAATCTTTAAATCAACATGTATATGTGGGCTGCAGAAACAGTTTGAAGAGGGGACTTGTATGAACTGTAATGGGGCTATGTGTGTAGCTGCCTGGGGGCCAGCTAAAGTGGCAGCAGCAACTGAGACAGGGCAAGTTAAATATGTTGAATGTGCAGTCACTTAAAAGGGCACAGGGGTGGCTACCAGTCTATGGGGAAATATTTAAATAAAAGTAAAGTGTTTGGCTGCAGAAATAGTTTAAATCCAGGACACTGTTAAACTGTGTGGACACTGTTTACACCAGCCACCTTGTTCTGCAGGCATGTGACATCTGCCAACCAACCACAGGGCCAGGACTTACCAGGAGGATCATGGGACTTGTTGAACAGCGTCTTGGGGAAAGAATACCAAGGGCAATTCTGGGGTCATTTTGTGCCACCAATGAGGCATTCCGGGAACCTCATACATAATAATTGTTCTTAAGGACAGTGGCTCCAGCCAATGGGGAGCAGCAAAAAGCTCCCAAAAGACTAGGACTTTTGGACTCTGAGTCAGCCTGAGGAGAGACCCTCCACAGGAAGGGGGGGGGGTTCTTGCCTCTGTGAGAGAATGGGGATGCAAGTTTTGGAGAGGGCCTGCCTGGGGCCTGCCAGCAATATGTCCCCCAGGAGCTGGGTGTTTGCCTTTCCTCATCTGAGGAGAATTGGAAGAGAATGTGTAGGCAGCTCTGTGGTGAAGGAATGCTGCAGTAGTTCTTCTGTTAAGGACAGAAGTTGCACCACAGTGGTGAGATGGTTGAGATGAAGAAAAAAGTTGTGTCCTTAACCTGGAAAATGAACAAAGGTTGTGTCATGAGCCTGGAGAAAGACAAAGGTTGTGTCCTGAGCTTGGAAAAAGGACAAACGTTGTGTCTAAGCCTGGGAAAAGATAGATACTTTTGTCTGCACCTCATTGGTGAGGAAAGTGTGAGAAAAGGAAAAGAAATGAATTGTGAAGAGAGAAAGCCTCTTCAGACTGGAGAATTGCTATGCACCTGCATGGTGAGAAAAGAGACTTTTGGAATGTTTTCTGAGACAGAGTGCTGGAATTGTGTGAACCAGATAGGGAATGCAGCTGTGTTAAAGTTTGAGAGCCTCTGAAATCAGAAGGACTAGCAAGTGCCTGTTGGGGCAGGGTGCCTGCTGTCTGCTCCTAAGATACAGCAAGAAAAGAGACTGTTGTGGGAAACCCTGTTTTCAGGCTCTGCATTCCCTGTGGCCTGGGGACAGGGAAGGTATCAGAGACCTCTGGCTACACACCATAGCAGGTAACTGAAAGAAAAGTGCAAATGTTCAAAAGGTTCCATCTGAAATCAAGGGCTCGGTGGGGAACCTGCTAACCCCCATCAAGTGGGGTCTGCTGGCTGCAGGGGATCACGGGTCCTGTACCCAAATGCTAGGGTGCTTTGACCTATGAGGCAGCCTGGCCATGGGGCCACTCCCAGGTCTGGGTCCCTGTGGTTGGGGGCTCTACACCAGTGCCCTGCAACAGGCCCATAATAGGCCAAAGGGGACAAGCTGCAAGATCTCCAAGCAAGCTGAAGATACAAGCTGCAGCTTCTGTGCCCTTTCCGGTTGTGATCAAGCAATGTGCCTGGATCTGCAAGTGCTGTTTCCATCAACCTCCAAGACTCCAGACACTTGTGCCACCCAAGGACTGAGCCTGTAGAACTGTGAGTAACAGCAGGAATTGCCCTGCAATAGTTATTGTGCAAGTATGCTCACTGGCATAGGAAGCAGTACAGTAAGGCAAGAGAGAGAAATGTAAAAAGTTGTTTAAATTTGCTTCAGCAAGCGTGCCAATGCCGGCCAACCAGCTGCACCTCAGGCCTGCAACTGTAAGATCTGGGTACCCAAGGACAGAATTAGGGCGTCATTCTGGACTGGCACCTAATGGGGATTCTGGGTTTGGTAATGCCTGCAGCAGTTAGTTAGGTAGATAGAATGGTGACTGCATTGATTAATATGTGTGGGCCAAAATATAAAAGGGAAATGATTGGGGAAAAATTCAAAATCTTTAAATGCCAATTCAAATGCGTGTTGGGCCTCTATTCCACTTAGCTCATCCTAACCCTCCCCGTGTAAATAAATGAAGCTGTTATTGTTTCAGAAAGAGCTGACTCAGGAGCCTAATTTTTAGTGAGAACCTGTGTAGCTGAAACACAAAAAGCCAGCTGTTTAAATGTGGGGCGGTTCAAATCCTGGTAAGTCCATGTCTGGGGTAACTGTTTTGGAGAGATGGGTTGGTATGACATCCCAGGAGGTTGTACTATAGAGATCATGCCCAATTAAATGTACTCTGGATGGAGGCCCCGCCATTGTATTTGTATTCTTGGGAAAGGACCCCCAGTTATATCAGCTAAAGAACCCAGGCCAATTAACCTGGTCAGTGGCCACCCAGGCAGAGGAAGTGACCCTATTTAGGAGGGTGCCAGAGAGAGGCCACAATTATTATTAAGATGCATGGCACTGGCAGCTCCATGGACCCTGTAGAACCACCCAAATGAACAAACACATACATCCAAACATGCACACATTAGGACATACACCTATGTGTACTACCACCCATATGTTACACAAATTAAACCCTCAATTCCCCACAAAAATAAAAAAGAACACAGACTTACAATTAACAGAAACAGATAAGCACATAGTTGTATGCAATGGGCAAACAACATTAATCCGAAGAAGGAAAAAGGCATTTTCAAATGAAGAAAAATGATTGGCTATCAGAATTCATAGAACACAGAACAGTACTAATTCATCATTTGGTCCTCTTGGTTTAATAATTTGTAACTCATTAATCCAAAACAAAAACATTCATGTTGTAGTAAAAGTTTCCTCAAGTCACCACCTCTTTGTGGGACAAAAACTCTTTCTATGGCAGCAAACTGCAAGCCTGCCACACAGCCATGACCCATATCCTGAAATGTCTTGCCATGGCATATAGCTCCTATTCTTGTTTCTAATGGCAGTTTAATGCTTACTAATCTGGAATTTTAACACCGTCTTTGTCTGTCACACATACTCTAGCTCATTCTACAAGGACAAGTGATCACATGAATGACAATGGTATTGCAAGTAATGAAAGATTTGATGTCATAACATTTCCCTGATCTTGGATGATTGAAACTTGTACTGACAACATTACTGCAATGCAATCAATTCTCACAACAAAAATGTCCTTTTGGGACTTCTGGTGATATTGCCCAGCAATGGAGTCATAGGCTGAACAAGCACCACAAAGCCTAGCTTTATTTATTGAAATTCCCCACATTCATCAAAGTTATTCTGATGATCCTCAACAGTATTACCTCACTTGAGTATGGTGACTTGGCAAAGGCTAAAAAATGTTGCACCATGGACTTTGAAGCAGCAGAAACTTGTTGTGGTGCTGCGGGCTTGGAGTCAGAGTTGCTCCTTCTTAAGGCCTGTTGAATCCCCGGAGCCACTTAAGGAAGCAAGGGAGATGACAAAGAGGAAACATTTACCACTGCATCATGCAAACATTGCAGGGTAAGCAGGTGGCTAGGAGACTTCTTGGATCGTGTTCAACAGGAGGTTTCTGACAACCACTGCAATGTTAAAAATAACCAGGAGCAGAAAATGGCAGAACTGGAAGCACAGATATTCAGTCTCATGGAAGCCTTGGATTTACATAATGGAGCAATCCTACAACTCCATGACAGAGAACAACTTCTGTATAACAAACTTGGAGATTTAGATAATCGTTTTCATCAGGTGAACTTGCATGTTCATGGTCTCCCTGAAGAAACAGAGACTGGAGCCATGACTACCTTTATGGGCGGCATACTCAATGAGGTGCTGCCTAAGCAATACCCAACAGGGTGGGCATTATTGGGATATAATGGACTGCCCAGGTGCTTAATGAGGCCTAATGCCTTATAGCCCCTGGAAGGTCCATTAAATCCCATAATGCCCACCTTGTGAGGTATTATTGTACTTAGAAAATGGGCTGTATGTAACAGTTTATATAAAATATTAAAAAAAATTATTTTAAAGCAAGTAAACATGGAATGAAGTCAATTTTGCTGTAAAGTAGTTCCTTTAGTTGTGCCAGCAGAGGGCGCTGCTGCTATTAAGATGTTCTTGTTTGAAAACATGCTGCTTGCTGTGTTCTCTTCTCCCTGTTTACCTCACAGTTGCTGTCACTATTCCCGGGCAGTTTTTCTTGTCTTCTTCTTAGCTACTGCATAGTTTGCAAACAGTTTTCTGAGTGCTGTTACTGCACTGTACTCGTGACTGGACAGAGGCAGGATGGTGGCGTGCTGACTGGGTTAGCTTGATGAAGGACTGAAGGTGGTATGCTTAGTGATAGGACTGGTACTTTCTTGGGTTTCCATCCTGCAGATGGACATCCATCTGCAGTACGGAAACCTAAGAAACTACTGGTCCTCTCATGCGTCTAGCGGTGCTGACTGGGTTAGCTTGATGAAGGACTGAAGGTGGTATGCTTAGTGATAGGACTGGTACTTTCTTGGGTTTCCATCCTGCAGATGGACGTCCATCTGCAGTACCGGAAACCTATGAAACTACCGGTCCTCTCATGCATCTAGCGGTGCTGTACCGAGTGCTGTGTTTGTTAATTGTGGAGGTTTCTGTCACAGTTACAGCATGGCTTCAAAGTGAAGTCTGGTGAATTCATTTACAAATTTTATTATTCAATGGGACTTGCTGAGAAAACAAAGGGGAGATCGGGTGGTCGGCTACTTCAGGGCTTGCCAATGATTACTGAGCTGGAAAAAATGGCGACTAGTGACTTTCAAAATGTGGGGTGCCCAAGGATACTCTTAGTAATAGGGCACCCCAAACTGGAACTTGTTTTCAACCAACTTGTTAAGAAATAACAATATAGGTGCCAGGGTCTGTCAGCCAATCAGAATTGAGCTTTTGTCTTGTCCATTTTCTAAATTTATATAAAGATTATCAGGTAAACACTATCAGAGCTCACAGAGCCCTAATTGCTCCTCCAAAGGATCCCAAATCCCATCCCAGGTCCATCATCATAGCCTTTCTAGACTACAGAGTGAAAGAAGCCATCCTGAAAAAAGCATGGGACATGAAGAAGGTTATTTCTGAGAATGTCCATTTATATTTTGAACATGACTATGTTCCACTTACAATGGAGAAATGCAAGCTGTTGTTCCTGGTGATCAAAGAACTTAAACCTGAGGGTCTTAAACCTGTGTGGATTACCCCGCCTGCCTTCATATTTTTTCATATGCAGGTCCCAAAACATTTGAAACTCTGCTGGATGTTAAAACCTATCTGGGCACCTTGGGGTTAAAGGTGTACAGGCTGCTAAACTCCCCTAAATTGAAAGAATTGGAAAAGCGAAAGTGGCGGTTTTCCACAGGAGACTGTATTCAAGCTGGAGGTGGAGGTGAATCCAAGGCAAGAACTAGCCCTTGGTCTAAGATGGTGAAACAGAAATCTAACCTTGCTCCTACTCCTCTGCCCCAAAGAGGCACAACTGAAGTAGCTTCCAGTCAGCCTGTATCATCAATGGAAGACAGCTCTCTGACCTGAATGAATTGCCTAGGCCGGGTAAGTGGCCTGTCACAAACTTCACATTTGGGTTGTGATAACTAGCGTTGGGGGATTGGATCAAATTGTAGATATGAGTTTTCCTTAATCAAACACCTTTACTTGACTTTCCCTCAGGGCTGCAACTAACTGAACATTATATCATCTCCACCAGGGGACTGCCCTTCTGCAGCACACTCAAATTCATTTTGTTGTTGCAGAATTATGAAGGAACTTTTTCCTTCCTTTGGCTCCCTGGCAGGGGTCCCTAGGGACACTTTTTGATTAGTTTTTTTCCCCATGCTGGATCATTTTAGGGGACCTAATCAGGACCCAGTGGGGTTGTGTTCGTAGGGTGGGGGGTCTTTGGCTTCAGAACACTCCTTTACAGCTGGTCTGGGGGGGGAACCTAGGGCTCATAACAGAGTGGGAGACACCACACTCTCTTCATGAGTCCTTTGATTGAACTTTGCTGCAGCCTAGTGCAGGGTTTACCCTCTCCTCTCCCTCCCCCAGTTCTACCCTCCTGACAATGGAGTCCCCCACCAGGAGTTGTTTCCTTCCCCTGTGGGGTACCATACCACCCTCCTGTGGGTCTCCTTTGTGGAGGTTCCCAGCATCCTCCTTGGTCTCCACTGCATGTGCCTCCATAGGGGAACCACACTCTGCCAGAACGACATATAAATTGTGTAGAGGTCCAACTGGAGTGATACGCCTCTGTTCCACCACCCTCACCCTCCCTGAGCCCACCGTGGTCCAACAATGTGGATGAGCTCCAGCCAAGAAAGAGCCCATGAGTCTTGCAAGTGCAACACTGTCTTTCCTGCCACAGAGTAGACAGACTGCACATTACAGATTGGAGGAGTCGGTGAGCACTGAACTCTCAATAGCAGTGTGTGGCAGAATATTTTTGTTGGTCTACTCGTAGTCAGTCTCCGTCTCACCTGGTGGCTGAAGGGGTAGAGGGTGAGCTAGAAGCTAACTCAAGACTAGCCTACCTACTTACTCTATTAGGCTCACCATGCAAAAACAACAGCACAGACCCCACAGAAGCAAGCTAGGCTTAGCAGCAGTGGTGACAGCGGTGTGAGTGGCCTTCGTAGTCCTTGATCAGTGCAGTGTGGCAGCAGCCACAGCAGCAGCAACCAAGCAAGAAGGAAGCAACCCAGGTTGGGTGGGTTCAGTTGGTGAGGTGACTTGGTCACAGACCACGTTGGGGACCTGTGATGGTTTGTTCTAGCATCCAGCTTCTGGCAGAAGGAGAGAAGGGAAGCAGACTGAAAACTGGGCTGGTGGCAGTCTGTGCCAGGCTGCAGGTTCTGGCCACATGGCCAGGTAAGTAAAAGTAAATATTTTTTTTTACAGGGGGATTAGGGAAGGAGGCAGGACTGAAATATTGATGTGTGTTTCGCGTTTCTTCACCTTTGGGCAGCTTCATGACCCATAGGGGATGGGTATTGAATGGAAGGGAATAGGGAAGAAAAATTGGGACAAAGTTTCTTTTTTTTGGGGGGGCAGAACTTCAACCAGGAAAAAAATTGGTTAATAACTGGGTGAGTTAAGCCCAAATCTGATGCACTGCTCTGGGAATATACAGATTAATTTTATACATTTGAGTTTCTCCTGATTAGCATATCGCTTTTCAGTCAAAACAAATAAGTTGTATCTTTTAGAGATGTTACAGACATTTTAGAGCTATCCCTTGAAATCACAGACAGTTGAACGGTATGGTATGCACAGACTATTGGAGCCCCACTATAGTCAGGCTTATGCCCCCCCCAGTGAAGCTGACCTCCACATCCCCATGCTTAGGCACATTATGACAAAGGTCAAAGGAGACTGCAGGGGTGCGCACCATTTAAATGAATGGGGGTATTTTTTTTATTACTATTTTGTACATTATTGATGGAGAGTTGGAGATTAATGAAGGCCACCGCTCAACTAACAAGGGCCTTGTTAGTAGAACAATGGTCTTCATTATTCTCCAACTCACCATCATAACATATAAAATAGTAACAAAAATTAATTCCATTCATTTCAAGGGCTTATGCCTCAGCACTTTGACCTATGAACATCATCTGTTAAAGACTCCTGCCTCTGGCTTCCTAGTACTCAAGTAAGAGACTTTTTACTTGTATCTGTACTTGGTGGGTTATCTGTAGCAGCATGGCCATACCTACTACAGTGTGTGTTCATGGGGTGGTGGTGGGGACTGGCCATGTGGGGGGGGTGTCAAGTTATTGCTACTTTTGTGTTTGCACCTTAAACTCTGTTTGTGTTGAAGCATTCAAAACTATGGAGAGAAAATAGGAGTACAGGCCAGACAGAAGTAATTAAGTGGTTTTGTGGGTAAGTTTGTGTATTGGGGGTGGGAAAAACCACATGTGTTCCATTGGTATGTGTGCTACAGTTCAACTGTAAAACTGAGATGAGTAAGAGAAGACACTGAAAAGCATAAAAGTGGCTACAAGCATGCCACATGTGTGCAGATGTAGTCAGATACAGTGTGTATTGAAGTACAAGCAAGCCATATGTGTGCAGACAGTGTGGCTTAATAGTTAAAGGCACTGAACAACAAACCAGGAGACATGAAGACCTAAGTTTGAATCTAGTCAACCCCCACATGTGTATGGTGTGATCCTAAACAAGTCACTTAACTTTTACGTGTGCATTTGATAAATAACCACTTGCTTTTTGCACGAATGCCCCATGCATGCAGTCTTTCCCAATTTAATATAGAAATCACGGTTTCCACACTTGCATGCAATTGGTTCCAATTTAACATTTAAATTATACTTGCAGCATGCATATCACTTGGGTAGTTTTATGTGTGCAGCATGAAAACATTTTGTATAATTTTTTCTGTAAGGGAAATCTTGTTACTTAAGATGTTAGGTCTCACCAGCCCAAATAAGAGTGCAAGAGTGCTAAAAGAATTGAATCAGATGGGGACAATGATGGCCTTCCTCTAGGAAATGCACTTAACACCCCAAAAACATAACAAACTGTGCCCTACATGGGTGGGGGACATATTTGCAGCCTCCTGAAGTGAACATTCCCATCACAGAGGGACAGTTATTTTAATTCACAGAAAGCCCATTCTTGGCTGAATGGGTGGATTTGGACCCAGAGTGTAGGTTTATATGGCTTCATGGTTCATGTAGAAATATGAGCTGCACTTTCCTCAACATGTATGCACAAAATGAGGAAAAATATACAGCTTTGCTCCTTAAGAAAGTTATACAGGATACAATAACAGAACCAGGGAACATATGTGTCATGGGGGGGATTTGAATACAGTTGTCTCCACAAAACTGGATAGAGAGGGTTTTTTTTTTCAGTTGTTTTTAACCAGGAATAGCACACTAAGCTAAAAGCTTTTTTACAGGAGCGACCTGGGAGCACAAGGAGGTTAAGTGACTTGCTCAGGGTCACACAGTATGCAAGTGGAAGCTGTGGGTTTCAAACCCAGGTTTGGTCTGCTGGATGTCACCAGATTTGCAGCTCAGAGCCTTAGACCACTGCGCTATACTGCCTCCTCGAGGCTAGGGTTGACCCCTAGCATACCATATAACAGATCTCACACCATGCTGTCTAGGTTGGGGCAGGATCTTGGTTTGCCAGAGGTATGGCAAGTTCTTACTGGGCAGACCCAAGACTTTACATAGTACTCTGATGGATGTAAATGTTACATCAGATTAGAAAATAGGGAAAAAAGTACTAAAATCTGATTGGCTGGCATGGGGTACATTAACTTACAGTGTGAGTCCTGTAAGTTAAAAGTGCCAGCCATACCAACCCTACCATGCTCATCACTGTAATCATTGTGCCCAGGCTGCTTCATAAATGGTTGAACTACTGGGCACCCCATTTTTTTCTCTCGCCTAGTGAGAGATAATACTGCCCAAACAACAGTCCATTCGCCTCTCCCCCTTACTTGAACCTGCATACATTATGTTAAAAAAAACAACTAATTTCTACCACTGTTATTGCCGCTGTCCATTTGAGCTCATCTCAGACTTGCCACATGCTCATCAAGGATCGAGCGTCCCGATTCCTGACTGAATATTTAAAGCCATTCCTCAGTTTTGGCGACAGCTACAAATTTCAAACTGAAAGAACAGTATGCTCCCACATCCTAGTCTTCGCTCTGCACCTGCTGTTTTTATGTGGCAGGGTTGTGCAAGATGGAAACTTCTAACTAGACAGGGAAAAAAGAATGCGGTAACATACACAGAAAACTGCCTTTTTGTAAAAGAAACTTGAGAATCTTGTTGCACATGTGGTGGGGAGGAGAAAAGAATAGCTGTCTGGGGGATGGCAACAAGACATGGAACAGCACAAAAAAGGAGAGACTACTTTACAACACAAGAACTTTAATTGTATTTCATTCTATTTATTTATTTATTTTTAAATTTTACTAAATCCCACATAAAAGTAACACAGATAGCCCATTTTCTAAGTGCAATATTGCCCTTCTGGATGGGCAGTATGGGCAATACCGGACCTTCCAGGGGCTATAAGGCCCTCCGCCTGCAGCGTTGAGCCTCATTACACTACTGGGCGGTCCGGTATTGCCCAATACTGCCCACCCTGTCGGGTATTATTGCTTGCATGGATATGTACTGTATTTCTTGTCTACTGAATGGGTTTACAAAGTGACCCATTGTCAGATACAGCCTAAAACCCTTTAAGACCATGCTCCAGTCCAGTTGGCATTAGAGCTGACTCCAGCCTCATGCAATTTAAATTGGCATTTAAATGTTGGTCTTCCAAATTCCTCTGAGTTTAAACAACTCATAGAAGACACTAAAAGAGTACCCTTCAGAATAATCCAGCAGGGTTACCACTCATGCCTTACTGTGGGATACCTTTAAGGTGGTTGAAAGAGGAGTAATCATATGGGACTCTTTGGAGACCAAACAAAAAAGGGTAGCAAAGCAGAAGGCAATAGAAACTCTGATTAAAGATTTGGAGTTCCAAAATAAAATTACATTTAATGAATATGTTCAAGTGGAGTTAGAAAAACAGAGGGAGGAACTTACTGGTTTGTTGACATTGCAAATGGAGGGTAGTTATTGCAGGATTCAACAACAATATTATGAATGGAGAAACAGGGCAGGAAAATTCCTGGTTCTTACTCTCAGGAACAACAGGGCAATAAGGCTGTATTATGCTTGAAAAATTCTGCAGCAGGAAGGATGCCCACAAGTCATCCAGGAGAGACAGACTTTTTGCAGACTATTATAAAAAGTTATATACTAAGGACACAGTTCAGGATTTTGATAAGAGAACTGAGGATTTTTTCTCGGGGGTCATTCTTCTGGAATTGTCTGAACAGGAGGCCTTATTGGCCCCTCACCGATTATCTGTGTCCCACCCCACCTCTGTCTATCAAATTGTCTCCTTTTGTCTTTAGCTTAAGCACCCCACCCACTGCTGACGGTCTGCCGTCAGCCGCCCACCTTCCAATTCCCTGTTTGCCATTATATCTAACCCTGTGCCTCTCCTTTTCCCCCAGGGACTCACGCCTGAGTGGCACTACTCAACGCAGGTGGTGCTTCCCAGCTGTCTCTCCAACCGCCGCTGTTAGGCTTCACGCTCAAGCCCCTTCCGAACACCGGATCACTGGAAGCGAGTCCAGCCCTCAGATACGGCTGCTGAATTCATGTTTGGAGTTGTCCTGGTTGAGTAATTCCAATTGGTGAGGCGCTCGTGCAGGTGGACACTGATTGGCCCGCCTGCTCCACTACTCTTCAATGATTGGTGCACCTTCGGCCATAGACTTCAGCTGGTTTTTCCCTACTATCTCCCACTAACTGCTGAACATTTCTCCCATCCCCTCCCCCTCCCTGGCCTCCTTTAAATACAGTCTCGCTTCTCCCTCCTTGTGCTATGACTGTCCCATTGGTTTACTCGTATCTTGTATACCTCCAATCACAAGTATGAATGACTGGGCCTTCTAGCTACTACCTATCCTAGCTGCCCAGTATCTCTCACTCTGCCATTGCTCCCCAGCAAACTTCCACCTTCTGTTTCTATTTTAACCTCTTCAGGAACCATGGCTTACGTTTTCTTCTTCTTGGTATTATCAGTAAATAGTATAACACTATGGAACAAAGTTCCAGGCCATAGGCCGGCTCCGGAATTTCTCTTCCCAACATATACTGCCCCTACACACTGCGCCCATCCCTCTTATTACACTTTCCCCTCTGCCCCCTTCCCATTCTTACTCCCTTCGCCTATGACTATCCGAGCACTCTCCGTCACTTCATTATACTTTCATGTCAGCCTTTTTTCCCCTAGCACCAAACTTATACACCTGGCAATGCCAAGGGTACAGTCTCAAAGAAAAAAAGTGATTACATCCATACTGAGCTCCTTAATGAAATTGCTACTTCTACTCCTACTCTTCTCAGGTAATATGGAGTTAAATCCTGGTCCCCGTTACAATGTTCCTCTCCAACAGAATTTGTAGCTGCCCCAGGGCTTAAAATGATGCTGGTCAATATACTAAGCTTGACTAAAAAATTTGATCAGCTCTAAGCATGGGGTGCTCATACAGAACCAGATCTTATCATTATTATGGAGTCTTGGCTCAGAAAGGCCACTACTGATCAACAAATTACCCTACCAGGCTACAAACTGTTCAGGGCAGATAGGGAATTCAGGGGGGACGGTGTTGTTGTCTATTCAAAAACCAAGTTCACGGTTAGTGATATCTCCTGTAAATCTAAACTGAAGGAATATGAGATTGTATCCCTGAAGCTTCACCTTCCCTCCATGGAATACATCACTATTATAGGTGGCTACAGTCTCCCAGCTGGTGGAACTGATATCCTCAATGTACTTAATTCTCTAATCATGGCTGCCAATTCTGAGACAATAATACTTGGAGATTTCAATATGGACTGGCTTTCCCCGAAATCACACAGTCTGAAATCTCTCTGTGATGAGTGTGGCCTAGTACAGCTTGTTAGCGAACCAACAAGGAATAATACATTGAACCCCGCCAACAGTTCACTCCTAGATGTCATATTAACCACTCATCAGCATAAAATCCTATGCTCTGTAGTGTTCCACAATGATATGAGCAATCATGGGGTTGTTGTATGCATAAGATCACATGCCAAGAATCAACGCCAGCCTAAGTTCATAACTAAATGGTCCTTTCATAAATTTCAGGCAGGAAATTACCTGTCTGACTTAGGCAAGGTTGAGATGGCATGATCTCTATCTTGCCAAATCAGTTGATGAGGCTGTCTCTGTTCTCAACAACAACCTTGTCCACTGGCATATAAGCATGCCTCCCCTTATCAAGGTCAGGGTTCGCCGAACCACGCACCCCTGGTTTACTCCAAGTCTTAAGGCTGCACTCACTAACAGGGACAAGTCCTGGGCTCAGGCCAGGCGTACCAAGAGCCATGCAGATTGGCAGGCATTCAGAACAGCTAGAAATGCATGTGTAAAAAGCATCCGTGCTGCCAAAGCAAACTACTATGTTTCCACACTAGAACAGGCCAAAGGGAATTCACACAAAATTTGTAAGACACTTAAATCTATTGAAGGACGACCAAGTGGCCCCTCCATTCCAGCCAAGATTCTTACCAGTGGCAGGATTATCAAAGGTAATTCTCAAATCTTAGAAGAACTCAATTCCCATTTTGTTACAGCTGGCCTAGCCTTTGACTCCTCGCCTTATGCAGGCCAAGGGATTAATCAAGCCAGCTCTCGCCTTATTCCCCACACCTCAAATTGTCCTTTCCAGCTGCGTTAACTTAATTACAAGGAAGTAGAAGACTAGCTACTTAATCCTGACACCAAGAAAAGCGCTGGGGATGATGGTCTTGAACCTCTTTTCCTAAAACTTGGTTATGCCTATCTCACAGCCCCATTCAACATATTCTCAATCTCTCCATCTCCTCTGCCACAGTTCCATCCCATTGGAAATCCGCCCACATTCTTCCATTATTCAAATCAGGAGACCCATGCAACCTAAATAATTACAGGCCTATCTCAATTTTGCCTGTTCTCTCTAAAGTTTTTGAAAAACTGATCTACAATCAATTAAAACTTCATATCAAAACCTTCCCACTTTTGAACTCAGCTCAATCTGGCTTCTGCCCTAAGCACAGCACTATCACAGCACTGGCTAAAGTTACCAATGACTGGATCTCTGCTATGGATACCAAAGAGGTCACTGGTGCAATCTTCCTAGATCTAAGTAAAGCTTTCGACACCGTTGCCCACAACTTACTAATCACCAGCCTTACTAAACTAGGTGCCACTCCCTCCATCGCCCAGTGGTTCACCAGCTACCTTGAAGGGAAGACTCAGAAAGTTAAAGCCGATGGTTTATACTCAGCTTCCTTGCTGATTGCCAGGGGAGTCCCACAAGGCTCCATCCTAGGTCCTATCCTCTTCTTCTTGTACATCAACGATCTTGACTCACATATTACCAAATCCAACCTACATTTCTTTGCGGATGACACAGTATTGTACACTTCTGGCTCTACGTTGTCTGAAGTAAAGGAAGCCCTGCAAGCGGACTTTGCTCAGCTGGAAACTAACCTCATTAATGCTAAGCTTCTTCTTAATGGTAAGAAAACTAAGGCTATGATTTTTTTTCTTAGTAACTTATCTACCGCCCCCCCCCAGGTCTACCGAAGGACTTTATTACTATCTCGCTAGGCGAACCCTTGGAAGTTGTCCCTAAATTTAAATATCTTGGCATTTGGCTAGATAACAAACTCTCTTTCAATGATCACCTTGAGGACCTCTTCAGAAGGCTAAAAGCTAGGTTAGCTTTCTTTTTCAGGAACAAGTCTCTCTTTCCGACTGAAACTAGAATTAGGCTCGTGCAGGCCGCATTTCTTCCATTACTTGATTATGGGGACCTAATTTACAGCTCCCTTGCAATCTCATACCTAAACAAGTTGGACATACTTTACCACCGCACCCTGCGGTTCATCACCAAATCCCCCTACCGAACCCACCACTGTGACCTTTACGCAGCTGTTGGCTGGACATCACTTACTGCTAGACGTCTGCGTCATGCTGGTATTTGGACCCTCAAGTTACTCCTGAACAAACTGCCGAGCTATCTCACATCTCTCATCAGTATTCCCCACTGTGCATATTCTCTCAGGAAATCTGACTTCGTCTTCCTTGACATGCTTAGGACTCGCACCACCTTAGGTAAATGTGCTATTTCATATGCTCTTCCAACAATCTGGAACCAACTCCAATCCACCCTGAAACTATCCAGTGTGGTCTCAGTTAATTTCTTCAAAGAGTTAACTGCATCCAAATTAAAAAATATTTGTTGCTGCTTTTAAGCCTCTTCCCTGCCCTTATTTCCTTATGAACATCCACCTTGAAACAGCACTCGACAGGACATAAAACTATTCAGTTATTCTCAAAACCTTCTCCTGTCCTTGCCTTCTTTATCTATATCATCTTTCCCCCACTCTCATTAGCCCTCACCCTCCTCTTACCACTCCTTAGCTAACCCTCCATCTTATTCTACTGTGTTCTCCTGTTATTTTTAACACCTCCCTCTTACTTAACTACTCTCTCCTGTCTCGGTACAGTCTACACATTTTCTATTTAACTACTCTTACTTAATTACTCTCTCCTGTCTTGGTACAGTCCCCACATTTTCTACCTACCACTATCTTATGCTAATTATCCCCACCCTGCAGTGTCGTAATTGAACACCTGGTAATATATGAACCTTACTATACCTCATTTTTGTTATGATGTACTTATATCAATTGATGCATTTTAATCTTATGTGTATACTGTTTCATTTTTGCTTTTATATGTTGCCACTTTTATGCTAAGTCTCCTGACTGTGTACATGATTTAGGACCTCCTTGTGAATGAGCTTGCTCAATGGAGTTTTCCTGCAATAAACTTGAACTTGAAGTTGGAAAGGACATTAACAAAGGAGAAATTAGAAGTCATCTTAGCAACTTAAAAAATGGGAAATCCCATAAGATGGATGTCTCTAAAACAATATGTTTTCCTCTCAACAACCTGGTCTGTAAATGGAACATTCTGGGTGTGGGCCTTTCATGGGAGCCTCGGGTGTTAACCTATCTGGGGATCAAAATCACCCGATCGGTATCAATCATGATCAAGGAGAATATGGCTAGACTCCTTGCTGTGTTAAAATCTGATTTGGACAGGTGGTCCGCCCTCACTTTGTCTTTATGGGGAAGAGTTAACATCCTCAAAATGAATGTCCTGCCCAGCTTGCCATATGCATTGTGGATGTTAGGCTTTCATCTCCCTAAGCTCTGGTTTTCCTGCCTGCAGCAACTGTTTAACTTATTTCTCTGGAAGTCCTCTATCATTTGAAGAGCCTGCATTAAGCTAACTGCCCCTAAATTGAGTGGATGCTTATCTCTTCCTTGTTATTTTTGTATTATGGTGTCTAGCATGCAGTAAATTTTTCTGGTGGGGTGCAGATTGCGCCCACTTTGGTTCCCCTGCATATACAGTGGAACCCACTTGTAACGGACACCCTTATAGCAGACACCTGCTTATAATGGATGGATCTGCTTTGCCAGAGACCAAAACCTATGTCTGTAGTGTTAAAAATCACATTTATACCACACCCTGGAACCCCTGTATAGCAGACTCTGTGAGCTTCTCTCTACCCCGTTATATGCTGCATACTACCTGCTAACTGCCATCTGATTATTTAGCTGGTTTGTCTGGCAGTATAAAGACATCACTTACCTCACTGGAGTCATGCCAGATACTTGACACTTTAATCCAGGGGATTACTCCTGATCCCTCCTGACCCCCCAGTTAGCAAAGGTACTGTATAATAAAATCTTACTAATCACATTTATTGTTTAGCCCCCCTGATCCCCCAATCAGCATAAGTACTATACAGTTAAATCTTTCCAGTCTTGTTTACTGCTCAATTCCCAATCAGCTGCAAACAGCAGATCCCCATACACTTGGTTGGCAGAGGAAGGGGCATGTTCTAATTTTAATTCTTGTGTGTGAGCTGTGGTAGAGAAGAGTTACATTTTAAGACTTTAGGATATAGCAGGCACCCCTTATAATGGACAAAGCTTGCTTGCACAAATGTGTCCATTATAAGAGGGTTCCACTGTACCTATCTCTGGCTGGATATTAAGAGGGCTCTAACTGACAGGGCGGGTTGCTCTCTTAATAGTCTGCTTTATCTTAGGCCCTTTCAGTTTCCCCACCCCCTGTGTGCTACTCCAATACAGAGTGGTTGCTGAAAGCACGGGTGCAGTTGCAATCATATCTCTGCCTGTCATGGTTTAAGGCTGCCTAACAGCCCATGTTTAATAACCCTCATTTTAAGATAGGTTATTGCTACATTCCAACTTCTTTTTTCCCCCAACTGAGTACTTACACACTGGCTGACATCTCCCATGCAGATGGGATGGTTTGTTTTTAGAGTCTGCAAGCTCAGTTCCAGTTAAGGGGTATGGATATGTTTAAGCACCTCCAGGTTAGCTGTGTAGTGACTGTCTTTCTGTGTCCAAAGCCTTAGTGCCTGACACAGTTAGACGGGGCAGATTCCCTGCTGTCCCTTGCCATGCAGCCTTGTTCAGTGTCTGTGCTTTACAAGCATTTTCAGTCCATAGACCCACACCTCCTTAATGGGGTTTGTTATTATTGGGTCCACACACCAATTAGCAGATGAAATGGATTACTGGAGGGCCATTTGGATCAATTGATATAGATTTATAAAGCAGGATCAGCTCCGTTTAATACAGTTTAACATTATGCATGATTTGTATTTTACTCTGCTAGAATTGTGTAGAATGGGAAAACTACCTTCACCTTTGTGCTCTCGCTGCAGAAAGGTTCCTGGCTCCATTTATCATATGTTAAGGAAGTGTGGTAAGATCCAGCCTTTTTGGAACTCTGTCCAACGGGCCATGGATCCCCTTTTGGGACTGGATGATCTTTTTATGGCTACAAGTTGTCTACTGGCTATTTTCCCTCCTGGCACCCCTAATGTTAGGAAAGCTTACTTGTCCCTTGTGGCTGCCATGGCCAAACCCATTATTTTAGGACACTGGAAGGACGATGCTCCTCCATCCTTCTTAGAGTGGCACTGCAACATTCTATTGGCCCTCTAATTGGAGAAACACATAGCTTCAATGCAGAAGAGACCACAGCTTTTTTCCCCACATGTGGGAGTCTCTCTGTACTTTATTGTCCCTCTGGGGTACCTAGGACTCCACCTGACCCCTCCTGGGTCCTTTGGCCTCATGTCGCTTTTTGATTTTGGAAAGCGCCTATCCTTTCTTGGAGTTTTGTGGTTAGTAGGGTCGTAGATGAGGGGAAGGTGGTGGTAGTGGGTGGTGGGAATGGTTCCTTTTATTTTATTTTTTGGTGTTGTGTCATCCCAGCCTTCTCATGTATGCATCGTACCATGTAGTGTAATGGGTGTTTGTAATTGTGTTCTTGTTTTGAATTGTTTATTGAAAAATCTTAATAAAGTATACTAAATAAAAAATATGGGAAATCCCTTGGGCTTGATGTGCTCCCCACAGAATTTTTTTTTCAATTCAAAGTTTATTCAGTTTTATTCAATTACAGAGAGAGGATCTCCTGTTATAGTTATACAACAAGTATACAATGTTACAGTATAAACTTGGGAATAGATCCACTCTCCCCCTCCTCCCCCCATCCCTCCCTCCGTTCACACAGGGCAAATCTATCTAGTATCAGACCCCCCATTGCAAGGTACAGAACTTCTATGAATTCTGAAGTGAGTACAGAGTAACCAGAGGACCCCAGTGTTTGAGAAATTTCTGCAATGGATTATGTAAACTAACAATTGTCTTCTCTAGATGAAGATTGGCCAACAATTCCTGTAACCACTCATTGTAAGAAATTTCAATTGCATCTTTCCAATGCTGCAAGACCAGTCTTTTAACCGACATCACAATGAGGGTTATATGATATTTTCTATTGGTAACAGTAACTGAAGAAAGATCTCCCAAAATACAAATTTCCACTGTAAAAAGCTCCAATAAGCCCAAAAGGGGGTCAGCTTTCTGTTTAATGATGGCCCAGAGGGGGCTACCTTGGGACATTCCCAAGAGATGTGCAGAAGGTTACCCTCACTCTGCCGGCACCTGGTACATACGGGTGAGGAAAGCATGCCTAATTTAGCCATCTTCTGGGGTGAATAATAAAGATTGTGCAGTAGTTTAAATTGTACTAATTGAAGTCTGTCTTGTGTTACAAACTTGTGACAGGTCTTCCATAAAGAGGGCCAATGCAAATTATGTTCAGGAAAAAGTGTGGACCAATAAGAGGATGCTCCCAGGCAGTCTGGCCATTTCCAGTTATAAAGTACCTCATACAATCTGGAAACAGGGTGCGGGAGACCCACCCTGGGGGATTAAATCCGACAAGGGTGAGTTTGGGGGTGTTAATGGCACATTACCAAAGGATTTTTTTATTAGGTGTCGTAATTTAAATATTCTAAAAATCGCGGAATTCAGAACATGAAATTTAGTAAGAATTTCAGGTGAAGTTAACCACAGGCCATCCAGCCTCCAGAGGCAAGAGTGAACAGTCTCCTATCTAGGGGATCCATCTCAACTGAAGTGGCCTACCATCAATTATAAGGTTGGGGTTGCCCCACCAAGGTTGTGATGGGTCTGTAGTATGCTTATACTTTAGGAATGAGCAGAGCTGCGAATGGATACGAATGGATAATGCAACGGGAGTATTTTTAACAGCAAAAGGCAGGGAATTTAAATTAACATGTAATAACGCAGCAGGGGATAGCCCATGAGTTTGTATTAAACTCCTCTTTATTTTGAGCCAAATAGGAGTGTAGGACTGCTGCAATTGGGGATGGTCTCGCCTAAGCCATTGCAGGTATTTATTTACATGACTGGCCCAGTAGTAGAATCCTAAATGAGGAAGACGCAGTCCCCCCTTCAATTTCAATGTTGAAAGCTTATCATAGGCTATCCGGGGTTTCTTTTCAGACCAAATGAAGGCTGAGAACATCTGATGCTTTTTTAAACCACCTCAACAGTAACCAGGTGTTCAAAAGATTTAATGTGTAAAAAAGCCACGGGAAAACATTCATTTTGATGACATTACTTTTACCCCAAAGAGATAGGGGGAGTAACGCCCATCTCTTGAGATCTTGTCTGATAGTGGATATTAATGGATCCAAATTTAATTTCGTAAACCTACTCGGCTCCCTGGACAAATACAAACCCAGATATTTCAATGCGTTGGGCTGCCAAGAGAAACCCACGGAGGATGCCACAATCTTTAACACTTTATAATTCAAGGGGAAAACAACCGTCTTATCCTCATTTAATTTATAATTAGACATGGAGCTAAATTCTCTCAGGGTGATGAGTAGGGCTGGTATTGATATGTCGGATTGCGATATTTGAATGAGAAGGTCATCCGCGTAAGCCAACACTTTGACAGTTTGTTGCTGGATACTTATACCCTGGATTTCTGTACTGGCCATAATCCTCCAGATAAACGGTTCCAAATAAATATTAAATAACAGGGAGGATAGAGGGCATCCCTGCCTAGTGCCAGCATGCAACTTAAAGGGATTGGACAATACTCCGTTACACACTACCCGTGCTGTGGGGGATTTGTACAGGACCCTTATCCATTTTATAAAAAGAGAGGGGAAGCCGAATGCTGTGAGTGATTGAAACAAAAAATTCCAGTCAACCCTTCTCGGCATCCAGGGAGATAAGAACAGCAGGGAAATCGGCATCCCTGGATGCCGAGAAGACATGCAAAAGGGTTCTAAAATGATCGATCACGGATCTACCCTTCATGAAACCTACCTGTTCTGGGCCTATAATATCTTGCATGACTCAGACGGACCGCCAGGAGCTTCATTAAAATCTTAAGGTCCTGGTTGAGGAGAGAGATCGGTCTATAACTCTGGACCTTCTCAGGCGGTTTACCTTCCTTCAGTATTAGAGTAATTAAGGCTTCAAACAGGGACTCATCCAAAACCTGGCCAGAGAGAACATGCTGAAATAGCGAGAGCAAGCCAGGTGCTAATTGTGACATGAAGGTTTTATAAAAATTAGTGGAGAAGCCATCCGGTCTGGGTGTCTTGTCCAAGGGCAAATCCTGAATAACCCTGAGTATCTCCTCTAAAGTAATGGGAGCGACTAGGGAGGATTTCTGCAGGTCCGAGAGTACAGGTAACGTGGTCCGCGAGAAGTAGGAGACTAATTGTGAAACAGAAGGAGGATCCTCCATGGGACTATACAGCTTCGCATAATAAGACCTGAATTCCGAAGTTATGTCTGAAGGGGAAGTATCACTCTTTTGTGAGTGGACTGCAGCTATCAGTCTATGGGATTCCAGCTGTTTAAGCTTGAAGGCCAGAAGAAGCCCTGCTTTGTCCCCTTGATCTACATGATTAGACTGAGTTTTCAAGATAGCAAACTCAGTCTTTTCTCTTAGGAGACTCAGATATGAGTCCTTGAGTTTCACTAGGGTTTCTCTGACATGATCTTGGGATTGGGGGGATAACTCATGCTCAACGGCCTGAATCTGGGGACAGTAAGCTTTTAAGCCATTCATCCTGAGTTTTTTTTTCCTTTTGGATGCTAAACCAATCAATAAACCTCTAAGATAGACTTTCAGGGAGCACCATTCAATATCTGGTTTTCCGGTAGAGCCGAAATTAATATCCATAAAAATGGAAATATGTTTGGATATATAAGCTTTATACTCTGGAATCTTTAACTGTTGATTGTTAACCTTCCAACGCCCACCTGAAATGGGCAGTGAGGATAAAGAGATCGAGCAGGCAACTGGTTAATCGTCAGAGAGCGGTCCTGCTAGTATAGATGAGTCTACTACAGTGGAGATTAAGGACTGGGAGATCAATATATAGTCAATGCAGGAGGATGAGCGGTGTACAGAGGAGGTAAAAGTGAACTCTCTATCCGATGGGTGAAGAACGCGCCAAATGTCCGCTAACCCCACACTATCTAACCAATCCCGGACAGTCTGTTGTGCTGGGGAGAGCCCTTTACGGAGCTTACCTGAGCAACCCATTTGAGGATCAATCACCAGATTAAAATCGCCCCCTATTATTAAAGGGATTTGCAAAAAAAGGGAGAGGATATTGAGATTGTGTATAAAGACACTGGGAGTGTCAGTATTGGGACCATAGACACTGCCCAAGATAACTTCTTTGGTATGGAGTTTGCCTTTCACAAACACATAACGTCCATCAGGGTCCACTATGATTTGAATGGAAACAAATGTTATGGGCCTGTGCAACAGGATCAAAACTCCCCGACTTTGGGTGTTACCCTCTGCTGCGAAACATTGACCCATCTGCTGCCTATGGAGCTGTGTAGCTTCAGAATTCAGTAAATGAGATTCCTGCAAAAACTCAATGTCTTCAGCCAGCAGATTTAGATGCTTAAGAATCTGATATTGTTTAACTTTACTCCTTGTCCCCCGCACATTCCAAGAGATTACCCTCGTTGTCCCCGCCATGACGGGAAAAAACTGGGTGAGGTATGAGACAATTAACAGGAAGGATACTCTGTCCCAAATCACTGTGTGAACTTACCAACCCCCCCCGAATTCCCCAAAAGCTACCCACATAAACCCTCAGCAATCTAAACTTTATAATCCTTCACCAACCCACCCTGCCACCCCCACTTTACATTTCCCCTTCTGCATCATGCCCCAGAATTTTTCCCCTTTTGCTCCAGCCACCCTACCAACCCCCTAAATATATAAAACAGTAACCATAACAAGGATCACTAACTGGACTCCAGAAATTAAAATGCTGCAAATTAAGGGATTTGCTGCATTGAAGTAGCTAAGGCAATGAGATCATTAATTGAGAATCAACTCTGCAATCTGAAACATTCTGTGCAGATCAGCTGGCATATTCTAAAGCAGGCCAGCATGATGTTGTAACCATTAACCTAAAGTAACACCTTAATATTACATAAATACATACATTGGTCTGCACTAGCTAAACCAAAACATGGCATAAATCAGTTCTCTATTACTACAGGAAACTACACCAAGTGTAGAAACTTAAAGGCCAGATTATTGGGCCATCAAATTCTCAACAATGCTACCTATGGAAAAAACAGACTCAAGAGAAAGAATAAGGAAACATGGGGGTGAAGTGACCAATGTCAGTCTTCACCTGTCATCATGAAAGTGCCTACTCTCTCTGGACCCCCGTTAACTCATGCCTCTTTCAGAGAGAAAAGGCATTTCACATTGTCCCTTCAACCCTCTTTTCCCCTCCTGTTTCACAAATAACCAACACCCATGTCAGGGAAAATTGGTGGCTCTTCATAGTAAATAGAACATGCAGTTCCTGATTCAGATGCCATGCTGGGAAGATCACATAACTCTGCGGTGTTGAAATGGCTAAATGCTTGGGCCGCACTGCATTCAGATCAACAGCTTCTGTGTGGAAAGAGTCCCCTCTAGTGGTAGTGCCACCGAGGAGAAACACCTCGCCAAGGCATCAATGCGAGCAACAACACCTCACCGGGCGAAAGCTGTACAACGTGGCTTAAAACATCTTCCCGTCCCCTTGTAGGGGATGTAAATGTGATGACCGGACCCCCAAAAAGGGTGGGCACCCACGCAACTAAAGCATTCGTGGCATACAACCAGTCATGAAGCACCAGAGTCCAGACCCTTAAATTCCACACATGTAAAATTCTGGACTAAAAAGCGCTGCAGGGGAACATAGATCTGTCCATCAGCATGGCAGTACAAGAAAAACTGTCTTTCTGCCCACGGTCCTCATTGCTCTTCAGGAATTCTTAAACAGGTCAGGAAAAGAGGTTTTCAGTTGCCCCAAAGTGGATTCTGGATCATCAAAAGTCACCCAGGCATCGGAGATGAGAACCTTTAGCTTGGCTGGATATACCATCCAAAACTTGATGTCGGCCACTATTAATTTAACCACCATAGGGTGGAAGGACGTTCTTTTCTGGCGGACTGAGGCTGGTAAATCCTGGGTGACTCTCAGGTGCTTTCCCTCTCACACGATGTCTTGGAACTCTTTGGTCTTGTTGATAAAGTGTTGCTTTTCCCTAAAGTTGAGAAAACGACAGATGACAGTTCATGGAGGGGCTTCTGGGGGTGGCTTGGGATGCAGAGCTTTGTGTGCTCTTTCAATAATATAATTGGCCCCAGAGGGAGAGGAGCCAGCTAACTTCTCCACAAACTTTTGTATGAACTTGATTGGGTAGTGCCCTTCTTCTTCTTTGGGGAGACCCACAATAACCACATTATTCCTTCTGCTGCGCCCCTCGAGATCTTCCACTTTTTGCTCCAGCTTAGTAAGGCATTGTCTGCAGGCAACCAGTTCAGGATCTAATTTGTCCTGCCGCTTTTCCAGCGAGAAGATTCGTGCTGAGTTGTCTGAGACCCCTTGTGCAGCCTCATCCAACTTCTGGGTAAGGGAGCTAAAGCCCATTGTCAAAATATGGAGATCCTCTTTAAAAGGCTTAAATTCCTCTAAGAACCGCTGCAGTGTAAGTGGCTCATTATCTGAGGCAGAAAGACCATAGCTGGTACTGGCATCTGCGCCCAGGCTGGAACTGGAGGCCCGAGGCTTCTTTGGGGCCTTTTCTGGCGTCACCGGCGGTGTGCGCTTTGGTAGATTTTTCTTTATGTCTACCTCCATTCTGTGCACTATAACGCTTTCCCCGCATGCCAGCACTATTCCAACACTTAATATCGCTATTTACACTGGCAAAAATACCGTGTCTAAGATCAGTTAGGTAGTTTTATGAAGCGGGTGGCTGGAGCTCTATGGGGAAGCTACTACGCGGCACGATGCATCGCCAGAAGTCCTCCCCCACAGAATTTTTTTTTAACTTTTGCAGATTCTCTCATGCCCACTATTCCACAAGTCTGTCAGGAAATTTTGGGATGGGGGGAATACTGGATTCTTGCCACTTTGCCCAAATATCTCTTCTTTCAAAACATGGTAAGGATCTGATGGAGTGTGTCTCCTACCAGCCAATATCTTTCTTAAATATGGATGTGAAAATTTTTATGGGAATTCTGGCCAATCGTGTCCAACCCATTTTCACAAAAGTCATTCATGCTGATTGGGCAAGTTTTATATCGGGAAGATATCTGCAGTATAATATACATCAGTTGCTTAATATAATCTCCATGCAGGGGGTAAGGGGGCTTTACAATTGGCCATCTCCTACGTACTTATCAGTGTGACCTTTACTCCTCATTCTCCAACCCCTCCCTCCAAGGCAGGTGCATGTCATCGCTAATTTTGTAGGGAAATTCTGGCTAGGCTCTCTGCCACCCTATTTGTCCTCTCTCTTATCCACTTCCTCCCATCCTGCTATAGCCTCCTCACCTCCACCCACAGAACCCTTGCCCTTCCTCCCGGTGCACTTTGTTGGGCTGATCCACCTTCTCAAATAAATTTCTTGACATCTGGAACTCCCTCCCATTTGATATTCACTCTACAAAATCCCACCACTCACTTTCATTCCTCCTCCATAAGCACACTGTTCATTCCTGTAACTGCACCTAATTCCCTTCTCTCCAAATCCACTTCCAGTTGCCTCCTCCGCCACCCTCCCATTCTCCCTGCCATCCTCTTCCCCCCCTCTGCCCATCCTCTTCATCTCTAGGTTACCTCCAGCAGTGACTCCTGAACCCCATTTCCCTACCTCCTGCTCCCTTTACTCCCTTCCCACTTTACTTCCCTTCCCACTCCCCCATTCCTCATTTCTGTTGGGTCCCATGCCCTTGCAGTTCTCAGCATCCTGAAGTGGAATAGTTCTTGGCCTACCCCTCCCTCCCTCCCTCTCCCTACTCCTTTTCTGCGGGTTCTGTCCCTTGCAGGGTTCCCAGCATCCTGAAGGAAATAGTTTTGCTTGTCCCCCCACCTTCCTCCCCATCTCTCATTCTCCTCTTCTTCCAGGTCCTGTCCCTTGCAGGGTTCTCAGCATCCTGGAGGTGTACAGTTCTTGCTTGATTCTCCTCTTTCCCTCCTACCCCCCTTCTCCTTCTCTGCTGAGTCCTTTCCCCTTGCAGGGTTCCCAACATCCTAAAGGGGACTAGTTCTTAGCTTGCCCCTTACCTCTCCCTCCTACTTTTCCTCCCCTCTCTCTTTCTTCTCTTCTGCCAGGTCCTGTCCCCTTGCAGGGTTCTCAGTATCCTGGAGGTGTACAGTTCTTGGCTTACCCCTCCTCGCTCTCTCCTACCCCTTGCTTGCCCATCTCCTACCCCTTGCTTGCCCCTTCTAGCTCCTCTCCTCTTCTTCTAGGTCCTGTCCCTTGCAGGGTCCCCTACATCTTGTAGGGGTCTAGTTCTTGGTTTGCCCCCCTTCCCTTTCTCCCTCTCTCACTTGTCCTTTTCTGCCAGGCGTTTCCCCCCCGGTGGGTTCTCTACATCGTGAGAGTGAATAGTTCCTGTCTTGCCCCTCCTACCATTCCCCACCATCCTTACACCACCCCTTCCACCACTTGTGTTATTACTCCCCTTTCTTCTAAAAAATATAGCACTTATTATTCTCTTAGACCTAACTTGCACTTTCAACTCCTATGCTAAGCCTGCTACTTTCTGTTCCCACTTGCCCTACCTTTTGGGCTTCCCTGTTCCTGGATTCCTCCTATTTATATCTGACTATTGCTCTGTTCAATCTGGCATATCACATCTTTGGTCTCTGACTTTTACTTTGTTGTCTGACACTTTCTTTTATACACTACTGCCTGTTGTCTAGGATTAAAATGCATTGTATTAGCACTTCTGTTTATGTTTATGAATTGCACTGTATGTATTTTATTTTATTATGTCTTTGCTTGAACCCCTCCTCATAATGCATGTAACCCCTCCCCCCAAGGTGCTTCTGGAAATTAGTTGTTTACAGCTTGTGATGTCTTTCCTTGTGAAACCTTTTCAAGTAAATAAATAAATAAAATCTCCATGAACATCGAAAATACTCTTCATAGGGTGAATTGGAAGTTTCTAAAGCACACCATGGAGAGATTTAAATTCAGACCTATATTTATACAGACTGTCAACAACCTTTACTCCATCCCTTAAGTGTTAATGCATGTCAAAGGTATTAAATCCTATTTTGGCCCCCTGATCCGAGGTACATGACAAGCTTGCCACATGTCCCTCCTGCTCTTGGTTATGTACTTAGAGCCCTTGGCTGTTAAGGTTCAGCAGAACTTGTCCAGTTCAGGTGTAATGGTGGGTGAGGAGGAGGAAAAAGTGTCACTGTATGCTGACAATGCCATATTTTTTTGAGTACCCCAGAAAAATCAGTGCCTTGGCTAGTGGCTCTTTTGCACTTCTTCAGTGCACTCTAGGTCTATAAATTAAAATTTCCCAAATCTGTGGCTCTCCTGATTAGTGGTCATTGCCCTCCTGGTGTCTAGAAAACATTACCCTTTAAATGGGCACAGCATAACCAAATCAGATATTTGGGGATTCAAATTACTACTGATCTCTCCAAGCTTTTTGCTTCTGATTATGATAAACTATGGAAGGAAGTCCAAGATGACCTGGCATGGTGGGCAGAATGGACTCTATTAAAAAATGAATGTACTGCCCCGCTTTCTCTTTTTATTTCAATGCCTTCTCATAAAAATTCCCCTTTGGTTCTGGAATAAACTTACCTGAGGGATCAAAAAATGTTTTTGGGGAAGCAATCGTCCTTGAGCCTCATGTCTGATCCTGACCCTACCAAAGTAGATGGGGGGCTTGACCTTACCTCACCTACAATTGTATTATTTAGCTGCTCAACTGTTGGCTGTTTATACTTGGGATAAGCATTGACATACTGCACCTCACAATGGTAAGATACTATTCTAGGGTGGGGGTACAGCTGTTGTTTACATTAGCACTTACTCCAGTCTCTGTGTACTGTAAGATAAGTGTTCCAAATAGATGGGTTTTACATAGTCTGACTAACATACAACAGGTTTGAAAACTGACCAAAACTGCATAGGGTTTGGACCCATTGTCTCTTATTAGGTATGACTCCAAATTTTTGCCCCCTAAATTGAATATTGGATATGCTTGGTGGGAATGAAATGGAGTCATTACATTTGCACAGTTTGTGGAAACAGAATCCTGCATAATGTTCAGCAGGGCTATGGTGAAATTTAACTGGGGTATGGGGAGTTTTTTCAATATATGAAAATCAGACATTATTAAATTCCTCACATAATGTGGGAAAACTCACTCTACCTTGTTTGTCCTGGGAAGACTATATTTACTGGGTGGTCAGACTGACTTGCCCTCAAAGACATATTTCAGGTACTTATTAGATATTGCAAAAAGCAAAGCATCTGACAACTGTTAAGGTAAAGGAAACCTGGGAACATGAGACTGCCTATTCAATTAGGGATGGTGATTGGCCTCGACGATTAAAATCTGGATGGAGGGTATCCTCAGCTCCGATATGGCAGGAGTTCTTTTGGAAAGTGCTCATTAGATATTTTTGAACCCTACTTCACCCTCCACTACCACATCATGAACACCGCTAATTGTTGGAGGGCTTGTGGGGAGGAGGCTTCTCATTGGCATATTTTTTGGGGCTGCAGCAAGCTGAGCAGTTTTTGGGAGCAAATATATACACAGCATCTCAACAAATTGTAGGGGAGCAAATCCCTTTAGATTTCATAGAATGGGTGTTGGGACTCCCAAAAGTGACACACTTGTGGGGGTATAAAATAATCCTCACTTTAATTCTAACAGCTGTAGCCCTTAATTATATCACAGCTCACTGACTGCAACTTGAGGCACTCACTCTGGCTGAATGGCTTTGGAGTTTGAAATCAATTCACACTATGGAACTTTTAACAGCCAAACTTCAGATAAGGGAAGAGAAACACACAGCATTGAAAACTAGAGATGCTGGACACAGTGGCACCAGGATAGGGAACTGAGGTTAAGTTGGAGGTGCACAACACTTATTAGATGCCAGCAAATATGTTAATTTGTATGTTTACAGCCAGTTCTCAAATATGGATGGGCACAATTATTTTTTTTTCATTTATTTATTGATTGCTAGGATTACAAAACCTTTGAACCAAAGATTCTTTTACAAAGGTTCCCTGTCAAACTTAACAGAAAACACATACATGTGGTACACGACAAAATAAAAACTAAGCAACACAAAATGGTAATATTGGTAAAAACATGAGGCAGCAATTAAAGTACAGTATTAGGAGGTACACAATTTTAACAAAGTAAATAAAACACAGGGAGAAAAGAGAATGTGGTCTAGAGGAAGACTATGACAAGTGAGAGAATAAGTAATGATGTCAAGGGTGACAAATGGGAAAGAGGGGAGGAAAGGAGATAGCCAAGTGCAGTCTAAGGAAGACTTTGTTAGTGCAGTAGTAGAGAGTGGTGAACGCTAGTTAGAGTCCAATAGGGGAAGGGTGAGGGGAAGTATTAGGAGAGGGATAGCAGGGAGGTAAATTTGATAGGAGATGGTGAGCAGGGGAGAGGAGGGGGTGAGCATAAAAAGGACTGAGGTGAATTTAGGTGAATTCCGGTATTAGAGGGCACAGTCACAGTTACTAAGTACAGTAAGGTTCTCATGTAACTTGAGTTTGAAGGGGCCTAGCTTAGGTTCATTCATGATGTCATGGGGAAGACCACTGAGCCAGGTGGGTGCTCTGTAACTAAAGGTTCACTGGGCCTGTGAGGTCCTACAGAAAGGGACAAGGAATGTTTGTTTGGAAATGCTGCGGGTAGAGCAACAGTTTTGGCCAAGCATAAGGAGAGTAGGTTGGCTGGGGGAGTTAAGCCTAGATTAATTTTTTGTCAGATAAACAGGTTTGGTAGGTAATCCTACCCTTAAGGTGCAACCAGTTGTCTGCTCATAGAGGTCACGTGTGTGTACGTGATCTCTATGAGGTCACACGTGTGCGTACATCTATCAACTCCTGATACTAGTCTACAGGCTTTGTTTAATGCAGTTGCAATTCTATGAAGGGTGGTATCAGCAGTGGACCCATAGATGACTAGTTCATAGTCAAGAATGGATAGGACTGAGCTGATGACTGCTTGACGTAGGGCCCCACAGGTCATGCAGTGTCTGTGCCGATAAAGGACTCCAACATTAACATTTACCTCTTTTGAAATTTTGCTGACATGTATAGAACAGCAGCTTGTCAAACGTGATACTAAGGTAGCTAAAGTCTTGGACTTGTTCTAGAGGTTGGTTATAATTGTTCAGAACGGTTAAGCAGGCTGATTTATATTTATTGTGTGGGTTTGAAAAGAGCATCACTTTGGTTTTCTTGTAATTCATGAGTAATTTATGCTGGGTGAACCAGGCTTCAATTAACTCAAAGGTGTAAGAGAGAGGGGTGGGTTCTGAGTGGCAGTCTAAGAGAATGGCATTGTCAGCATAAAGGAGCATGTTAGTGCTGCAGACTCAAGGAAGATTGTTTACAAAAAAAATTGATGAATAGGGGACCAAGGATGGATCCTTTAGGGGACTCCGGAATGTACAAGGAGGCTGCAAGAGAGGGTTTTGTTGATTTTAACTAGTTGAGAATGATCTCCAAGGTAACTCCTGAACCAGCCGGTAACCGCACTTGATAGTCCAAGGGTTGATACTGTGGACAATAGAAGAGAGAGGTTGATGGTGTCAAAGGCCTTTGTGATGTCAATATAAATTGACCCCACTAGTTGGCCACAGTCAAGGGCCTTGTAAATATAATCAGTGTACACATATAAGGCAGTAGTATTGCTGTGGGCTTGTCTAAATCCATGCTGCTGGGGGCACTGGATGTCATACTTGGGCCTGATATTCTTTCAGCTGGTCTGCAATGATCCATTTGAAGGCTTTGGGGAGGGGGGAAGGATGGATATAGGGTGGTAATTTGAGTGTGATGTTCTATCACCACTTTTGAGCACTGGTTTTATGATTGCCACATTCCATAGTGAGGGGAACTGCCTTAAGGAGAGTGAGAGGTTGAGATTTTGGTTAAAGGTCTTAGGACTGCATCAAGAGAGAGGTTAAGTACAGTAGTTTGAGGTCTATGGTGTCACTACCAAACCGGGACTTACCTAGTATCCTTTAAAGGGATTTTTTAGATTCAGTTAGCGTAATGTGTCTGATGCAGAAAGGGGTTGCTAGTGGGGGGGGGGCACTTTCACTTGGACATCCCTTTGTATTTGGATATTTGAAAAAGTCGGTGGAGGAATGCTGGTAAGATCTTCAAAGGCTTTATTGAACGTGTCCACAATTTGTTGTGGGTCCTGTACAGTGAGCCCATCACCCTTTACCATTGTAGGGGGAGGATCTATTTGGCTTCCATGAGAGGTCCTGTAGCTTGTTCTGGAATCTCTGGCTATTACCTCATGAGCTAGAGAGTTCAGTTTTGAAGTGTTCAATTTTAGCACTGCGCACTTCCCGAGTGCCAGAGTTCCTAGTAGTTCTATAGCTTTGCATGTCAGCTGGTTTGCCAGAGGCATGGGGATTGACACCAAAGATTATCCCTAATCTTCATCATTTTGAGTAGGGTAGAGTTTATCCATGGGATTGTTTCACCCTTTATTTTATGCCTGCAGAAAGGAACAAATCTGTCACATGCCTTGTTGAATTGGGCTATGAAATAGTTTAGTGCATCGTCAACGTTACTAGCAATATCTATGGGTGACCAGTCACACTGGGCGAGATGGTCCTGAAATGGTTTGATTTGCCCTCTTTTTAGTACACAGTGGTCAGAAATTTTAGCAAAGAGACTAGGGGCCTTGTTTGACCAGTAGCAGATTACTGGGGAGTGGTCACTCAGAGAATCAGGTAGCACTGTGGTGCCAGAGATGCTTTTAGGGTGGGTAGTAAGGATTAGGTCTAGGAGGGTGCTGTTGCCAGTCCATTGATTAAACCTAGTTGGGATAGTCACCATTTGGACAGTATCAATGGCTGCAAAGGCATCCTTGAAGGGGTTGGCCTCAGGGGACATCCAGTTAATATTAACATCACCAAGTATAACTGCCTCTGTGCGATTGGGTATATCCTCGAGATAGTCTAGCACCATTTTGATGCCGGGGTCAGGCCTCACAGAGGGATGTAGACAGTATAGTAAGTGTTTTGCCATGACAGCCTAGAAATATCCTGATAAAGAGAGCTTGAGAGTTGTGAACTGAGGTAGCTGACTGAAAGGCTTGGTGTTTTATAGTGTCTCTCAGATATATAGCACAGCCTCCTCCCCTTTTACCAGTCCTATCTAGTCTAAACAGAGAGTAGCCAGTAAGGGAGATAGCTGAATCAGGAACTTTGGGACACAGCCAGATTTCATTAAAGGAGAGTATATCAGGTTTATGCTATGTTACCGAAACTCACAAGTTGTCAAGTTTAGGTAAAAGGCTATGAATGTTGATTGTGGCTAGTTTTAGGTAGCCTTTATTAATGTTATGATGTTGTGGTATTGTCTGAGGGCCAGGATTTAAGGTGGACATTACCAGACAGGAGAATGAGAGTAATGGCAATCCAAGATAGGTACAGTTTGAGGGATATGAGTGCAGAGGGCAGCCTCTGACTAGTAGACTTTATTAGCTTATCATTGATGAGGGGGGAGGTCAGGATATAGAGGTGGGGGGTAAGCTGCTACTAGGAGGTAGGAGGCCTGGCACTTTATAATGAGGGTGGGTATAATGGCATTTGTAGCTGCAGAAAATAAGGGCACAGTGCCTGAAGGTATGACTATGTGGAGTGAATAATGGTTTTGGGCTGTGAGGGAGGGGATGGTTTTGCCAAAAGGCAACATAAGAAAGAGTAGGAGGGCCAGTGGGGCCAGAAGGTGGTGGTGCCTCATCACAGGTAATCTGTGCTGATTGAGGTTTAGAGGAGAAAGGTGGTAGTGGGCCACAGTGCTAGACTGGGTAACTATTAAGTTAGGATGGTGTTGCAGTTTTGGGGGGGTGGTAGTGACAAAGTACTAACTCAGTAGAAGCCAGATAACGTAGGTGTTTTAGGAAGGTTAAAGGACACCAGTATCCACTGTTAACTATGGCTGCTATGGTGGGGCAGTGGTTAGAGTTACTGCCTTAGATGGAGAAGGTCAGAAGTTCAAGACCAGAGAGGTAAGGTACTACAGCAAGTATGGGAGCATAAAATAATTCAGGTAGATATGTGTCTGTATGAGAAGAGGAAGTAGCTAGTACAGAAACAGTGGAGAGCTAGAGAGGTGAGAAAGGGAGAGGGCAGCAGTGATTCATACTGGCCACTCTGTATGAGAAACAAGAGGAGAAATAGGGAAATAGCTTCTGGCTAAAGTGATCACATGTTTGGTCATCTGACCAATGTGAGGTATAGATTTAGGGATGGACTAGGGTGGGGGTGTAGGCAAGTTAGTCACTATGCTAGTGGCAACGGGCTAACAGTGTCCACTAGTTACCTTGCTGCAGTAGCTAGCAGGCCAGTGGCTGGGTGTTCCATGCTCCATTTGGGAGCTCTAATTACTGACAGCCTTGCTGTCAGAGCTGGCAGGCTCAGTGTCTGGGGCGTACCTTGCTCCTTTTGGGAGCTCTGATGAGTGAGAGCCTTTCTGAGGCAGCTGGCAGGCTCAGTGGCTGGGGTGTTCCTTACTCTATTTGGGAGCTCTAATGGCAGTTAATGACTGTTTATATTCGGATTTTTGATCTGCACCATCCAGACCTGCGATATAACATGGTTTAAAGGTGTCCCTAAAATCTATGGCGTACAAATAACTGGAGATTTGAATCTTGGTGGAGTGCGCACACAAAATTAGTTCGTAGTTTCTGTCATGTTTTTTGTTAGTATTTCTCTTACAACCTTTATATACTTAGCATACACTACATGATGATGTCAGTTGTACCTGCTTAAAAATTGTATGGTGGACTGAATCACTTACAATGTTTAAATTTTATAATTTTGATTATACCAGATTCTACTTTGGTTTTTAATTTGCTAGACGGCAACAGTCCCCTCTTTTCTTTTTTTTTTTTTCATTTTTTCTCCTACCAGGTTACAAGTGGACATTTCAACTCTTGTTATGATATCATCAGTTTGGATGATGGGGAGCCTATTTTCTGTATACTTCTTCCAAGTCTGGACTATGGAATGAAACCCTTTAATTGTAAATGAGTGTTTGACAAGTTATATGTGATACATAGGATCTTGTTTATTTACTGTATGCTGTGTGCAGTCTGTTAAATAAAGCTGAGTTTTGAAAAAAAATCCCTTTTGGTTGTTGGCCAAGCCAGGTAGTTGTTTGGATTTTAGTTTCTGTGTACAGGCTATGGACTAGTGTGTACCTTGTATTAGTAGCTCCCCTGTACCTCACAACATGTGGATTTGTGTTGTTTCTTATACACTCATAAAGTGCACATTCTCCTCCTAAAATGCACCAGTGGTTATTGAGAATTTGTTTAATGATATCACTCATTGCATTGTACTCTAATAAAAACACTGGCCCAAGACTGTTGCTACATGAGTGATTCTCTGAATTTTGATTTGTATTCAGCAAATCCTTGCAGTTGCTACTTTCGGTTCTTGTATAGGCTTTATTAATGGACTACGCACTATCATTTCTGTTGTCAAATTTCTTGCATATAGCGTTAGCCTTTTTTTTAAATACAGATGAAGGACTACAACTGTGGCTTGTCCTTGGTAATTCTCCTGTAGGGATATTACATTTTGTGTGCTGGGGTTAGCAGCTGTTAAACTCCAGTAAGGTGTTGCAATCTGTTTTTTTGCTAAATAGTGTTGTTTTTAGATGGTCTCCCTCTTTCATTATTAGCATATCCAAAAAGGAAAACTGTTCTTTACTTTTGGCCATACCAAATCTCAGGTTGCTATCACATTCATTCAGGTACTAGATTAAGTTATCCACTTCCATATGTGGCCCATACCAGATGATCAACACATCATCAATGAAACATGTCCATAGTGTTAGATACTGACACCATCTGTTCTTCCATCAGTCTCATATGCAGTTTTTCTTCCATAAGCTAACATTTAAATTGGCAACACTTGGTGCACATGTATTATCCAAAGCGATGCCCTTGATCTGGAAATAGGATGTGTGGTTCTCTTGCAGTAACAATTCATTTGAGACCACTCTTCAAACTATAAGAGTGATCTCTACAGTGGTATTGACCTATGATACAGTCTGGTTGCTAGAATGTTAAATGAAACAAGAAATACAAGTTCAGATCCCATGACAGCTATTGGCTAACTGCATGTTTTATCTGAAGAAAATCACCTGGTCTCCTAGCACTTCCACACTCCCAGCTATGAAGTTGGGTAGAAGCAAGACCCAGCTAAAAATGAGATGTTGGACCAATTGGGCATTGGGGTAGATCAATTAAATGCTAAAACAAGACTTGAATTGTTTGTTTTCAATTGGGCTAGATTCACAGAAGGGCAGAAATACCCGCAGCTATGGGAAAAACCCAGCACAAGTGGGTTGCCACTTGCAGTTCTGCAGATTACCGAAGTTCTTCCGCAGCTGCAGAGTTCACAAAGGTGGAGCCAGATTACAACTGGCTTAATAATATACGGAAGCTTGCTGGTGGTGTTGCCAAGGAAATCCCCCCAGCTGTGGAAAACTGCTATGGCTGGTAGAACCAGACATAACATCTTCCACAAATGCTGCACTGTGAATTCCAATCTCTGCAGGTGTGGGGATCTTGGTCAGCAAATGGAGTTGCAGCGTGGGACTTAGTCCCAGGCTTGTTCATGAATCTATTGTCTTTAGTTGGTTTGCAGTTAAATTTTAGTCACAATTCAGTAGTGTTTATTGGCTCATTTACTCTTTTGGTACTCATCACACCCACATCCTTTCTACGCTATGTTTCTGCAATCACTGTTGTTTATGTAATTCACTCTTTCATATTCATCTTACCTGGATGCATCACTTTGCATTTTTCAACATTGAATGTTATCTCCCAATTTGCTGCCCGTTTACTGAACCTGTCCAGGTGTCCCTGCTTTTCATTTACTTCTCACTTAGATGCAACTACCCTTGCATTTTTGATGTCTTGAGAAAACCTGGTAACTAAGTTACTGATGCCCACCTTTGAATCACTTAAAAACATATTGGTCAATGCAGACCTGTGAAGGAATCTGTATCCCCTGTAGTTGCCATCCCTCTGTCCTACCTATTTTTGCTCTGACAAAGGTGGAATTGGGAAAATTGTGCCTATAGCCTTTTAGCTAGATAAGTCCTTTTAAAAGACAAAAATGGTTGTCCTGCAAAAAGGCATGCAGGGAATAGGGCTTATGGTTAATTGAGCAATAATGCACACCAGGGTATGTGTTGTGCTGGGATAATGTCATGCCTGTTGTGGTTGGGCATGTGGCCGCAGGCTGAGTGAATCCAACGCCACAGGTGTGACATTATTCCAGCACAACACACACCCTGGAGTTTATTATTGCTATTATGCAATGGCTTTGTTTCATAAAAAAGAAAAAAAGATTAAACAAGCAGATTTAAAATGAATTTTTGTGGGTTTTTTTGTATGTGTAAGTATACAGTTTTAAAAAAAGTCCTGATGTTCCTCTTTTGATTAGTAGGTGCTGCAGCATTCTTATCTGTTAGTGTTTTTCTCCCCAACAATGTCTGTGTTCTATGTCTCCCTCTCCCTCATTGTTTTTTTTGTTTTTGTTTGTTTGTTTTTTTCTGATTGTGTCCCTGGCTTTAATTCAGCTGGTCCTGCTGCCTTTACCAGGACTGAGTGAATGTTTTTAATTGAAACGTTGTTGAGGAGCATAAAGCGTGATGGCAAGACCAAGCTGATCAGTCAACTGACTTGCTTTGTGGGGAATGAGAGACTTGTGCTTCAGATGTGATCAGTAAGTCTATCAGTCCCTATTTTGATATGCGTGTGTGTGTGTTTTTTATACAAAGGTAGTTTGCATCTGGCATCTGCTGACATAAATCCCAGCTTTGTGAGGCTGTTTACAGAAATGGATGGCAAAGCATGTGCCTGACAAGGTACGTGAGATACTGTGAAACCATACACAGTAGCAGGATTTGCTGTTCAGCATGCAGAGCATGGAGAAATTAGTTAGCTGCTGTGTGGAAAACTGTGCTTTTTCAGTTGTCCAAGGCAGCATACTGTAACTTACTGGGAGGGACTTTGGGGTCTGTATGGTTGTGGCTGGCAGGGGTGAGTGAGATTCACAACTGAACAAGGGGGGATGGTTGCGAAGCCCACGTCAGTCTTTTGCTGATTCTTCTAAACTCATTTTCGCTTGTCCAGGACAGCAGACTGTGAGCTGGTGGGAGGGAGTTTTTTAATTTTTTTTTATTTATTTAATACTGAAAGAGCCAGGGAAAGTGGCTTGTGATCAAGAATCTGAAGCAGGCTGCTGAGCAGAGGTCAGTATGGTGGACAGTATGGAGTGATTCTGCTAAAAGTTTATGTGGTCATCTGAGCACTGAGACTAAAACCATGATGTTGTACTGGGATAATATCATAGGTCTAGTCCCAGTCCGACCAATCAAAGGTCAACATTCTGTCTTCCCATTGTATAATTCAATGTTTTGGTAAATAGATTATGGGTTGGTAGTGCTTATGTAACTGTAGTTTACTTTTTGGCTTTTCTCTATTCCTCCCTTGGTAGATAGATATCCTGGGTAGTGTTTGTAGGGAATAGAGGGCCCAACACAGTGGTGAGTAGAGTTCTGGAGAAGGAAGAGGAGGATGGAAAAGGTGGTGGATGAATCAAGCCCTAAGCAAGGAGTTCTGGAAGAGGCTGGCTTATGTTAGGGATGTGGGAGGAGCTATTCCCTCACATTGAACCTCGGGCTTTAGCCCTCCCATTCAGTGTTTTAGTTAATAGAGTATGGGGTTGGTAGTGTTTATGTAACTGTAGTTTACCTTTTGGCTTTTCTTTATTCCCACTCTTGGTAGATAGATATGTTGGGTAGTGTCTGTAGGGAATAGAGGGCCTAAAAGATACCTCCTCCAACTCACAGAGATTATGACCACTAGCACACAGGAGAGGAAAAAACCCATGTGGAAGAATCCTCTGAGGACCCATGACTATTGGTCAGTCCACCATCAGGGCATACTATGAGGACAGTACCCTAAATGCATGATGAAGTTCCAATTCAGGATCAGGAATATATGTCTTGAAGCCAATGATGTCCATCTTCCTAGTTTCTTGATGATGTGAGGTAGAATGTTGTGTCTTGAAGCTGAAGTTGCTGCTCCGATTCAGAAAGAATGTCCAGAAAATGAATGAGGGTTGAGTCTGAGTTGATGAAGGAGATTTCTGATGTGAGCTATGAGCCATTTTGTTGTCATGGGTTGGCGCATACCAGAAGTCAATAATGGTAAAGACGAATCTGAGTGAAGATGGAAGGCCATCAGGTTATCTAAGTAGGTGATCAGGCATCAGCCATTGGAGGTAGAGAAACACTGAATGACTACTCCATTGTGAAGTCTATTGGCCTCGGAGGAGGGTAAATGTAATTTGTAGTGGTCATTAGATTTCTGTAGGTTGGAAATCTTGAGGAAGTTAGTGGCAGAGGGGGGGATAAAACAGCAAATTTGCCATGCCTCAAAAATCCACAGAATGCTAGGCAGATGGCTGAGGAGATCATGGTGGTAGAGATAGGATCAAAGGGGTTTGATGTTGATAAGTCCAATCAATTTCATAGGATAGATCCATCTATGGGAAGGCACTGAGAGAACTTGAGGCCCTATGCTATTTGAAAGCACAAGAGAAGAAGTTTGATGGAAGGGTTATCGAACAGGGAAGGTGAGGATGGAGCAGATTGAGACAAGAAAAAATGGGTGCCAGATAGATACTGTTTAATGGTGTCACAGGACAGCTGTAAGGACTGATGGCAAAATGTTATAAAGGCCAGAACAGTGTTCAAGTGTGCGCTAGGCAGGGAAGAGAATGGAAGTCCACAAAAAGAAGTATACCTTTTCCAAGCAGTAGAGTATGAGGCTCTGGTGGCTGGGGCCAAAGTAGACCACATGATATGGGAGGCTTGCAAATGGTAGAAGGCTACATTATGATGAGGTTCAACAATGAAGGGGGGGGGGAGGACATGACTGGATCTGCCAAAGGATACAGGTGCTGGAAGGTCTGGAACTGAAAATGAGATAGGGCACCAGCAGCTTCTTTAATGTGATCAGGAATGTGAAAACATTGTTATATAAAATGATGTATGACAGAAAGACACGTTAGTCTCCACAGGAACATCATGATGGTGGGAGACGATGACCTGCCTTAATTAATGATGTCCACTGTGGGTTGGATATCGGGGAACACAGATATGGTTTGGAAGGACCAGCGATGACCCCAGAGGAAGGCTGCAACTACTATGGTATAGATCTCAATGAGCGGGGAGGTAGTGGAGAAATCAGGACGAGTGGTAACATCCATGGGCCATGGGGCAGCAATCCACAAGTGATGTAGAATGGCTGCGTAACCACATCTCGGTGAGGCATCAGTGTGGATCATGGGGTAGAATTCGGGAGATGGGTCCTTACAGAACATGGAACAGCCATTCCAGCAGGGGAGAATCTGGGACCACATGGCAAGGTCTGATTTAGCAGCTGTGGTGATGTGTACATGGTCATGGAGTCCAGCAACTGAATACACCAAAGTCAGAAGATAGGATATGAATGATTGACCCTGGAGAATTAACCGCATAGCTAAAGTGAGGTATCCCAAAAGAGATTAAAGGGCATGCTGTGTGCAACTCAATCTTGTGGAAAAGGAGTCAACCAAGTCTTGGATATGGTGAAGCTTGTCCAGGGGCTATCTGGTTTCCATACAAGCAGAATCAAGAATGATGCAAAGAAACTTGATGGATGTCATGGGGCTGACAGTCTTATGTTTGGACAAGCGAACTGCCAGGTCCTGAAACAGATGAGCCAAGGCAGAGATTCCAGCAGCAGGAGGGGAATCTGCAAGATCAATAAACAGGAAATTGTCAAGCAAGTGGATCATAGAAGGCTGACGACAGACGTTCAATAATGCCCAGCACAAAGTTTTGATGAACTGGTTGAAAAGCTTAGGGCTACTCTTGCAGCCAAAGGTGAGGCGAGTAGCAAAGTAGTATTTATTCTGCCAGAGCATGCCATACAGGTGCTAGAAAGAAGGGTGGATGGTCAGCAGCTTGAAAGCATCTGTGATATTGGCCTTAGCGAGCCAGGAACTGGGGCTGAAACACTTGATGACTGAGATGGTACCATCAATGTGGACAGAAGACAGAATACTCATCCGAAGGAATCAGAGAGTTAATGCTGGGAGTTGATGAATATCTGGGCATGGACAAATTGATGACAAGGCACTTCCTGATTGAGAATTTCCTGGTAGCAACACCAATGGGATTGATCCAGTAAGTGGGAAAGGGATGAGTATGGAAAGTTCCAGTGATGAAGCCTTTGTGCAGTTTTTTCTGGATGACATGGCAGATGATGTCCGGTTCCTTGATGGCAGACTGGAGATTGGGATAAATAATGGTTTGGGCAAGGAGCACTGAAATGCAGGTATGAATTCCATAAGAGAGACCGACCAAGAGATGTTGGATGGTTGTAGGGGAAAGATGCTGTTCCAAAATGCGGGCCAAGGCACAGACATCAACAGACATGGAAGGGTGAATGGCTAGTTATTAATGGCACTTGGGAGCCTTAGGACAGAAGTAGTGGGCCTGGGCCTCACCGCAGAAGGTGCAAACATGAAGAAGAGTACAGCCATGAAGCAGGCAGCCAGATTCATTGAAATTGTTGCAAACAGCTTTCCTCTGAAGTATTTCATATGTTGGCCTTGGAGATCCAGGCAGGAGGCAGGATTGACAATGGTTCGAAGCAGCCTAGGGGCAGAGATCTTGGGAGGCTAGAAGCCGATCAGATCTGGGAGTAGTGGAGGATGAAGAGGATGCAGAGACAGACAAGGGACAAAGGGGTACAAAATGATTAAAGGAGCCACCAGGGAACAGGACTAGGCTCATTGCCCAACAATATGATGGCAAAAGAGCTCAGTGTCCAGTACTGCCCAATTCAGTTTGACATTATAATGAGTCAAGGAGGTGGCCAGTTTAGTGGAGAAGGATCTGTGATAGTTATAGATGTGGATTCCCCCGTAGCACACACTGAGGTTGATAATGAGATACATATAGGAATCTAGCTCCTTGCACCGGGACAGGAATGCAGAACAGAGGATGTCACGGTACAAACTAAAAGTCAGAATTAATTCAGATAGAGTCAGTTTATGCAGGAGACAAGGGTCCCTGGAATTGAGGATGACAGAGATGACACCACAGGAGATAATCCTATTTTCAACTATGTCTTGAGAGGAAATGAGAAGGGAGGCCAAGTTGACATCTTTCCCATCAATAATGTCCCTGTGGAGGTGAGTTGGAATGAGAGGAACTGGTGTAATGATTGGAGACGGAGCAGGAATGGGAATACTTGTGGTCAGAAGCAGCACTAGAGTGCTGGATGTCGAAGGAGGAGGAACTGGAGGAACAGGAACAGGAACAATGGGGGCCTGGCTGGAGGATGGAAGAACCACCAAAGCTGCGGAGGCAGATGTAGGAGAAGGAGCTGCAGGAATGCAAGCTTCAAGTGAAGTTTTGTGGGATTCCAAGCTGAAAACAGAGGAGGAGGAGGAGATTTGGGCCATGAAGTCCTGGATTTTAGCCATGGAGAGCCTTCAGCAGGAGAATCGGGGCTGCCCCGGAGCTGTGGTCAGGGCCAGCCTCAAGTGAGAAGCAATTAAGAGGTGATACAATTCCTGCTTTCGGGCTGAGGCCGCATGAGGGATGCCATGTTTTCTGAGTTCTGCGACTAGGCGAGGAACAATCCAGTCCGAGATGGAAAAGTTCAACTTGGAAGTACGCTTATGGGAGAAAGGAGCTCAGCCAGAGGTCTGCTGAGGATGAGCATCAGAGCTGATGGAGGAGGCAGAAGCAGGATCAGTGGAAGGATTTGAATCCATAGTCAGCTGGTGTGGATGCACGAAGGTCCAATTGGGCAGTAGCTGCGGTCCTTAGAGAACAGGTCACACCTCCAAAGGAGATAGTGGACTGGAGCGTGGGCAAATAAATGTATGGGTGAAATAAGAGGAGCATTAATGAAGAAATCTTATGATCACTGAGCTCCCATCCCTAAAGATGGGCTACCATCTTAACCAAAACCTCTACAGGCAGGGTTAGGGATGGAGGCCAAGGGCTGAGGTAGTAGAAAAGTCTATTGATGATGAAGTGATGGAGATGGACTCCCAGCCCTGAAAGCCATATAGGTCTATCCTTCACTCCAATACTGCCAGGTATGAGATAGGTTTGGAGTCTTCGGGTAACAGGTAGTAGTGAGTAAAACAGAATCCCATCCACAGTAGACAGGCAAGACCACCTTCACCTAGTACTTCAAAAGGTACAAGTTAATGATGGAGTCCAGAAAACTGCTGGTATGGGCTGGCAGGAAAGCAAGGTAAGCTAGTGGAGAAAAAAAATTAGGTGAGTTTGATGAGGAACACTCAAGGGGGAGCCAGAGGGACTACACATGGGTAGGAGGCAGGACAACAAATGCACAATGGACAAAGTACATGCAGGTGGTAAGTAGGTGAGGTTAGGACAACCAAGGAAACAAAGGTGTAACTTAGGTCAAGCCTGAAGCATTCATAGGGAGCCAAATAATGAGTGTCTGCCACATGAAGGCAGGAGGGAGAGTTGATTGGTATGCATACTGCAGGAGACTGGGTTGGGCAGTAAACCTGGTTGAAACTTGAAGTGGAAATAGAACAAGCTAGCTGTCACTTTTAGGCAGAGGCAAGCAAAAAGGGTGTGTGTTGCTTTAAAGTAGGAGGGAGGTGATGGTGCTGAGAGAGGCCCAAAAATATTGCCAAATGAAGGACAGCATGGAGAAGCAGCAAAGGGAAAAAATGCAAACCAAAGGAAGAGGACCAAGAGGCAATTGGGACAGAAAAAGGAACCATTGAGCTGGAGGAAGCAGGGGAAGGCAAGGGATCAGAAGAAAGAGCCCCAGGCAGGGGAGGGACCAGGAAGCAGCCACTGAGGAGGACATAGCATGGAGGAGCAGTGGTGACTGGCAGAAGAAGCAGCAAACATCAGGGGTAAGCATTGTAAAGACTGAATGGGCAGAAAGCCTGACAAGCATGAGGGAATGCTGCTGGGTGAGCCCGGACACTAGCCAAGGAAACGGAGGAGGGAGCAAGTCTGAAGTGGGAAGGGACAGCAGGGCCAGCAGACAGCACAGAGGAGTCGAAATGGGATGGAGCAGGTGCAGCAAAGTGGGGGAGGGGAGTGCTGCAGGAAGCCAGTGAGGAAGCCAGCTGTAGCAGTCAACAGGAGGGGGAGGCAAAACAGTGCCAGGAGGTGGGGGCAGCAGGTGGGGGGAAAAACAAGAAAGGGGGTGCCTGAAAAACAGATGGAGCTGCTAATGGAATGGACAAGGGGTCAGGAGCAGCCTGCAGCTGTGGCAATGAAGGCACCTGAAGGCAACTGGAGAGCAACCCAGAGGGAGCAAGAACACCACCCGGGGATGGCAGGAGCTAGTAAGCAGAACTGGGAAAAGGACATGGAAGCAGAGAGCCAAAGTGTGTGGGGAGGGGGGCTAGGAGCCTGGAAAATGGGACACAAAGCCAGAAAAAAAACTGAGCACAGAAGAAACAAAATGAGGAACAGCATGGGGGGGGGGGATGGAAAACTAGAAAACACAGAGGAAAAAACTGAAGGCAAACCAGAGCATAGACAGGCAGTAGCAACGAAGAAAGGGGAGAAGGCACAGCCACATGAGCCATGCAGGAGCTTAAGGAATGAATCACACCCTAAGCAAGGAGTTCTGGGAGAGGTTGACTTATGTTAAGGATGTGGAAGGAGCTATTCCCCCACATATAACCTTGGGCTTTAGCCCTCCCATTAAGGGTAACAGAGTTGCAGGCAGCCCAGTTCAATGCATATGCTACATCATCAGAGGGGCTTGACGTTTGGGACCGAAAGCACTGAGTTCAGAGCACAGAAAAAGAGTCTGCTGTTCTGTATCTGTGAAGCAAAAAGGATTCTGTTTGAGGAGAGCTTAGAGAGATCTATTTCTCTTGTGGGTCAAAACAACATCTGACTGTTATGACAACATCTTATTTTTTAATTTGTAGTTGATTGAGTTGAAATGATATAAGAAAAACAATTTCTTACATATTCAGTTTAATTAACTTGTATAATTTGTTCTAGGCATTTTTTTAAGTGTACTTAACTTTATAAACTGGTATCATTTGTAATGCAGATAACAGCCAGAAACACTAGACAACACCTCAATTTGATGGGAGAAAGACTTTTTAATGTTGAATTTGATTGATGAAGGTCTTTCATAAAGACAGTGTTAATTATTCTTTTTTTTTAATAGAGCTTTAAACAAATGATGACTGCCCATTTGGAGTGTTCTCTGCTTGCTTAAACCAGCATACCACTGTACTCTACTACATGGGCAAAGTGCAGAAGCTTGTGGGACTCCACTGCTCAGCTGCATTCATGTGGATAGAAAACCATTTATTATAGCAATATGCTTCCTGTCCTTCAATCATAAGGAGTATTTTCTTTGAATATTTACAGCTAGTTGAGGCACAAGGCAAAGTCCCTTTCTAAAGAAAGCCCACAAACAAGGAATGAGACCTCATGTCCTGGTTTATTAGTCTCCTTAATTTAAAAGAACTACTTTGTAGCTTTTCAGCAAGGCATTCCAAAAACTATTTCCATAGTCAAGATGATACTGAACAGGTATACTCACCAACTACCCTGACATATAAGCGAAAGCAAATTATCAGGATTACGAACAACATTTGGTAAAAGGGACAGATAAAGTATAACTAGGAGAGCAAGGGAAATTATTGGTGAGAAGTTATGTTATTTTTGATAGAGGAGCACAATCAGTTCTCATCCTCCTCAATCTCTGATCCATTTTTGACACCGTGAACCATGAATTGTTCTTGGATTGCCTCAGGGAGTACTGTAGGCTCACTGGTGCAGTCATCTGCTGGTCTGAGGCCTTTCTCAGAGATAGCATGCAGATGGTGGTTATGTGGAAATCTTCCTCACTACCTAAGCCACTGCCCTGTGCTGTGCCCTAGGGGTCAGTCCTCTCACCCATGTTGTTTATAGTGTAGATATGATCCATGGAGGGATCACTAAATTATACATTCTTGGTTTTTATTGCTATGCTGGCAAGCAATGCCCATCTGTAGCTTTCATTTGTACCCTGGATGTCAGATGCAACTGAGGTCCTTAATTTGTGCTTAAGTGAGATTCCGAATGGGATGTCATAAAGCTGGTTAAGGCTCAATCCAGACAAAATGGAGGTACTAGTGATTGAGCCTGGTCAGAGGTGGAGGGTGTAGAGGCCACTGAGGAGATGACTAGCCACATGCTTGACACCTCATGATTGGTGGCCTCCACTAAGGAAAAGAATCTGGGGGCATACTAAATGAAAGGTTGATGCTTGAGGGCTCAGATATCAGCTGTAGTCCAGAGTGGCTGTTACCATCTCAGAAACGATGCCTGGATAAAAGCCCTGTTCCCCACAAAAGACTTGCCACCAATGGTACACACATGTGTGACATCCAGACTCAATTACTATAATGCTGCGTGTCTCAGGATTATTGGAGGTGTCCTATGAATACAATGGCCAGGTTGCCAAAGGACCTTCCCAGTTCCTGTTATATAACTGCGGTCCTGCAGGAACTACACTGGCTGCCAGTGTAGTGGCATATCACCTTAAAGGTCAATTTGCTGACCTACTTTACAAGGCCATATAAGGATTGGGACCCGAATACCTGAGATCTTCTGACTCCTTATCAGATCTCCCATCCCCTCTGCTCCTCCAAGGTGGGTCTGCTAACTGTTCACAGAGCAAGGCTGAATTCTTTGGTGATCAAGCTTTTGATCTAGCTGTCCCAGCCCTCTTGAACAGACTCCCAAGATCATTAAGGGAGTCCTTCCTTGGTGGATGCCTTTAAGAGGAGCCCGAAGTGTTTCCTAATTCAGGAAGCTGCTAGTATTACTGTACTTAGTAGTCACATGGATCTGATGCCACCTGTTTCTTACTGTCTTTAATACAATATGTTGCACATATATTAACAATTTTATATATTGCTGTTATCTATGTGTTGTATTGTGAATTTTGTGAGGTGCTCTGAGCCACAGGGAATGTACACTTGATGAATAAATCCTACTACTACTACTACTATGGGTATTCACATGAAAAATTAAACTTTGTCCTTTACCGCTCATCTAAAACTGAGGTATATCCTACTGTATTTCCTTGAATAGAAGTTGTGACTTCCATTTACAATCAGCTGTTCTGAGCCATGGTTTTAAATAGAGGGAGACTTCCATTGGAGTGCAGCCTCTATTTAGGTCATTGGTTAACAGCTGTCTGAATGTGTCATGTCTCTGCTGCCAAAGAACAGAACTAACAGAATGTCAACACTTCCAAATGTAAATCCTACAATTTAGATTTTAGATTAATGGCTGTTAAATGTGGTGAAGTTGAAGGGAATTATCATTCTGCTATTTCTCAAAGAATTGACAAGAAACAAGTAAGGAATGACATAAAAAATGGCCCAGATGGAGGAGCAGCTTTCAATTTCTGAGTCTGCTGGCCCAAGTAACAAAGTACATCTGGAAGGTGGAGGCTGTAAGAGTCAATACCCTAAGTCAGAGTCTGAACTTGTAGCATGGATATCTTTGCAACAAGACAAGCATTTGCAAGTTACATGCAAACTGTAGCAATAAAGGATTTATCTAGGATATAAGATTCAGCCTTTAAAGCCATCCGTGGATCGATAGATATGTTTTTATGGAGGGAGGGTTACCATGAGGCAGCATACCACAGTGGGACACAAACTACCTAAAGATTATGGGCTGAAAGTGGTAAATTTATTTTTTTGTGCATGGCAAATTAAGGCTAGAAAAATAAAGTTGACATCCATAGGCACCACACCATTGACCAAAAAGGTATCAAGTTAGTACCCTTGACGATAACTGGGCATGAAAAACAGATGGTGACAGTATGTATAACTGTCCCTGCAGATGGAAGAAGGTTGCCCCAATTAGTTGCTCTAAACGGAAAATGGATTTCTAAGGTGCTAACTAAAATCCCTGGTGTGGTTGTTGGTGTTTCAGAAAAAGACTTGATGTATAAGCATCTGACACTCAGATGGCTGGACAGAGTGTGGAGCAGCATCATTTTCGAGCATTGACTACTAGTTTGGGACTTCTTCAAAGTGTCATATCTCACCTGCCGTAAAAAAAAGCTGCTAAAGATAAAAAGACTGATTGGTGCTATCCCTGGTGGGTGCACTAAATTATTGCAATTAATCCACATCTCATGGAATGCCCCTTTTAAAGCCACTTCCCAGACTGTTATGAAACCTGGCTATCACTGAGGAAAGAGAGCTTACTCAAGGCAGTAACCCATGTGCCACAACCAAACAAAAAAAGCTACAGTGGGTCAAAACAGCATGGCAAGCTGTAACAAAAGAGATGACTACCCGATCTTTTCAGGTGACCCAGATAACTTTTGCACAGTTGAACTCTTTGTTAAAGAAGGCACTTGCAGTTTTTTCTTCTCATGCGAGTATGCAGCATTGCAAGCTGTGACATGGACTAGATTTCATGTTTGAAGGTAGATAGTGTTGCCAGCAGAGCAAGAAAATTGTTGGTGGAAACTCCGGAGAAACAAGCAACACCCTCACAAACTGAAAAGCAGAAAGAGCAGACTGATGCCAAGAAGCCTGAAGGTTGTTCAGCTGAGAGCTCAACAGTAGTGAGTAGTTACTGTAGCAACAGCACCAGTAACCTAATAACTGTGTATAACTACCGTTGTAACTGCACATTCTCATGGCATGCTCGGTGTTTAGCATTCAGCACTGTCATTCGGCATTTCCTTTTTGTTTTCTTCATTTCTTTATTTCTTTTTGTGTTTATCTAAAAAATGCTTTAAGCAGCAACCTTGTGTTTGAGTATCTGGCTCAAAAGGAAATGGAGAGTACCGTCCAAAGGCAAACAATAGCGGTGACATTGGTATGCACTTTACCTTTGGCAGGGAAAAAATAAAGATGATTCATTAAGTAGCTGTGACTTCTAATAGTGGGTGGCTTCTATCAGAAAACACATATAGTAGATCTGGCTTCTTTGATGTGATGGCTTTTACTAGAGAGCAGGCTACTATTTGTGGAAATGTGGTATTCGGAATTTGAAATCATAATATCTTGCCTGCTTCTGACCTTATAGTCATTCCCATTGCAGCATACTGTCATGTCACAATCATCAGCACCTGCAGGAAGTAGAGCAAGTCCCAAAATGCAGAATTGTATTGAAGGAATACAGGAACATGAGCACTAAGGAGGGCCAAAAGAAAAAAATCACAAACAGTGAGGGCCAACCTCCATGTGACTCAAAGTATTCCAGCAGTATCTTGCTGCCTGGGGGTTGCCGAAAAAGATGCCAGCCTGCAATATTAACTCCAGTTAACGCCCTTGTGACTTCCACTCCTAAACAAGTCTCAGTTGTAACAAGTGACACACAAGGGTCAAAGAAAGTTCCCATGTACATGTAGATGTCCTTAATAAAGAGCATTATCTTTCAAAAGCAGTTCTTTTAGGGAATGTTCAGTTACCGAATAGTGAAAATGACAGCTGTGAATTATACTGCTGTGACAAAAATCACTTTTTAATGTATTGTACTCCTCTGAGAACAACTTGAGGTCTACTTTTTGCTGCAGTTTGAGGTTGTTTACTGGCTCTGTACAGCACCATGGAAAACCTAGTCCCAGCTGCAATGCTATCATCGTGATTGCCGCAGGTATAAACTTATTCAGGAGGCAGTGCAGACTAATTGTTAGCCACTGGCTTGGAAACCTGCAGCTGGTTTCATAACACAAGATCACATGTTCAATTCCCTTTAGACCCAAAATACTCACTGTGTGACCGTGGGTAGGCCACTTAAAGTAGTTTTACAGCTTTCTGGAAAATCATTGCAGTTATTATTGCGAGGACTTCATCTCATAGCATTTTAAACAATTTGAATTTCAGGACATTTCATTCCTTATTGCTAAAGAAGCATGCAGGAAAACAAGCTGTTTACCTATTAGTAGCCATCTGATCCTGATACTTTTCCTGCTGATCCCCTGCATTGTACAGTAACATCAAAACCATGTCTGTGGCAACAGGTTGTGATATCATATGCAGATGATTATGTCTTAATGGCAGGTCTAACTAACATGAACAGATGATATCTAAATCAAAAAAACATTGTTTTAATGAAAATGTCTTCACTAACAAAATGGATGGTGCATGCTACAATTTAAATTTTGAGGACTTTTGTTCAAATTAATTTTCTTCATGCCAACTATGAAATTTTCACTGAAAACCAAATCTTGTTAACCTCCCAGTGCTACAGTTCAGTCATCTGTGGAGGTGGGTAAATGCAGGAAGTACTGAAAATGGTGTGCTTTATCTAAGCTGGGCTATACTGAGTAAATAATAAATAGATTTTATTTGCAATTGCAGTCTTGTTCCCTGAGGACATCCTAATGTTCCACAATATAATGGATATATTTATGTATAGAAAGTATGGAAAAAATTAACTTTACAGTAACAATCCACAGCATTACCATATGGTGCCCGCCATGTCTTACCCTTCTGTTCCATAAATAATGGGTTCCACATAATCCCATTTGTTCAAGTTGTAAAACAACAGTGCTATACGTCTTAATGCTTTGCTTGCAAGGTCAGAGGTATGTTTCATTCAGGCAGTCCATTAGTTACAGTGCTAATTGTACCATGTTACTCATAACTACAGCAGACCTCCCAACATAGTGCAGTAATCTGATGTAATAAGCTTTGGTTTCAGTGTAAGTCAGGGCCTTTGTAACTATTACAATAATAATGGGACTTTGGAGCAGTCAGCACTATGTATGATAAAAAGACAGACAGACAGACAGACTTTCAAAGATCACACAGAACAAATATACACAAAAATGATCTAAAACTACAATAACAACGCTTATGTAAAGCAGTTGGTGTGATGGCTTGAACAGGTAAAATGTATGTTAATACCACTGCTGAGACCACTCTTTCAGTTATAAGACAGATCTCATGCACATTCTTAGAGTATGAGAACCATGCACTGAAGTTTATCTGTTCTGTTACCCTAAGAATGTGAGACCACCAACAGTGGAGGTTTATTTAGAAATTAGTTTTCCTGCAACTGACATTGTTTTGTAAAACTTTGTATTAACTCTTTATGAAAGACCACCATTCTTTATGAAGTGGTGTCAGCCATGAAACATACTCCAGCAAGGTGATAGATAATGATAAAAATAAAAGTACTTCTCAGTTAGAGGAGTTGAGCTTCTTTTCTTGTTGTGTATGGATTTCTATCTGCCTTTGAACAGTTCCTCTGCCCCATTCCACAAGGTTGTTAAGTCTCACTTTGGTCATCCTGGAACAATTGTATATTGTGTTTTGTTTGATTGATCCCAACCAAAAAAACAGAAGTCTAGAAAAGGAACTGTGCATGTGGAGAGTCATAGTGTGTGTGTGTGTGTGTGTGTGTGTGTGTGTGTGTGTGTTGTTCATTTTATGTTAGACATAGTTAAAATTTCACCCCCCCAAGTCCATGGGCATGTGCAGTTTGTTTTTTTGGGTCTCCAGCTTGAACACCCAAGTGACAACATACATAATTGCCTAATGGATTTGCTACTTCAAGTCCTGTGTGAAGCAAGCTTTAGATTTGGCACCTTGCCCCAGAGGTCTTATAGGGAATGTAGGGCCCTGCGCAAAGCAAGGTATAGGTTGGTGCAGTGACTGACTGGTCTTCTTCTTAGTGTAGGGCCCATAGGCACTATGCAAAGTATGTACAGATCTGTTGCTCTGGCCAAAGTGACTGCTGCATCATGTAGGGCCCTATGTGACACAAGTTGCAGCTTTGGTGTCCTGGCCAAGAGGTCTGCTGTTTTGTGTAGGGCTCATAGGACCCTGCACAAAGCAAGCAATAGATCAAGTACCCTGACCAATGGATTTGCTGCTTCCTATAGGGCCCACAGAGCCCCTATATAGAAACATAGACGATGGTGGTAGAAGAAGGCCAAAGGTCCATTTTGTCTACCCATAGTTCCCTATCTGCCCTGGGACCTGTTGTCCATGTAGAGTTCTATCACTTCCTGTCCACTCCCTTGTTCCCCTCTCTACTGTTGCTGACTCGAGTAATCAACAAACTCTTCATTCTGTCCCAGCCATGTTTGAAACTAGGGGTGTGTAACGTTTGAAAAACTTTGCTTCAAACAATCTTCACCAAGTACAGAAACTTCACAAAGTTCTTCGAAGATGTGAAGTTGAACTTTGCAGCCAATATACTCCTATGAGAAGCTGTGAAGTGGGGGACTTCATGAAGTTTGCTCCAGGCAAAAGTTCTAAGATTACATGCAATACCATGTGAGAAGATCATATGGTGTCTTTGCAGCAGGAAGCTGACTGGGAGAGCTGTGAAGTCCCATAAGTTGTGTGTGAGGAGACAGAATCAGGCTGTGAGTTTTCTGAGAGAGACCTTACTTCTTGGTGTAAAGACCTCAAATGCAAAAGCTATTTTTCTAGACCATATATAATTCATTCTCCAAGCTTCATTTCAAGGTATTTTTTAAGTGTTTTGTATAGTTTTGTACTATTTTTACTTGAAGTTTTAGTGTGTGCTCTGTCTGTGTTTCTGTGTAGTCTGTTCTCACTCTGCAACATATCTGCTGCAGTGGAGAAAGAGCAATCAACATTCTTTTTATAATTCCTTTTGCCAGTCACCTGTACCTTCAAATCTTATCTATTTTTGTGCATTTTAGAATCATCAGTATCAGTAGCAGCAGCTGTATTTGTTATTTTGCATGGCTCATACTAGAACAATGAACTAGACTTTCTGGATGCCTCAGTTTAAACAAGGCCAGATTAATGCATGGGCCTAGGGGGACCGGGCCCAAGGAAATTAGGGCCCATGACTCAGCCCAGGAAACAGGTACTAGAAACGCCAGGAGCAAGAGGAGGGGGGAGATGAGGCCCCTTTTAGTAATGGGCCCAAGTCAGCCTGAGTGATTGGTTGCTGCTGTGCTCAGTGTGCTGTGTAGTCATCAGCACTGACTTACTGAGTCAGTTGTTTAGCCGGGTTGTGGCAAGTCAAGCTAGAGGTGTTAATGACATGGACAGGGATGTGGATCTAACTACAAAGCTGGCAGCCAGACTGGAAATCATCACCGCAGGTTTTACCAGCACAGTGTGACTGCCAACTGATCAAAGGTTATATTGCCAGCTGGCAGCAGCACATCAGTGAGAGTCTACTGCACCACTGCATAAGTGCATGAGCTGTCTCTCAGCTGTCCCATTGGCCGGGCTTGTTGTTGGGCTTGGGGATCGGGGCTGGGCCAGTCTGGCAGTGGCGGCAGCACACTATAGAGCAGGGCAGCAGTCAAAGAAGCAAGTCAAGTGTGCAGCAAAAAAAAAAAAAGACTTTAACGTCAAGATCAAGAGTAAGGTAAACCACAGCACTGAGAGCAGCCAGCAGCATGCTCGCCAGTGAATGATATATACAGTTTCAATAAAACTTGTCTCAAGCTTGAGATGGTTTGAAGCCGGAGCACTGTCTGGGGTCAGGGGGGATTTATTATTGTGTGGGACTCAGACCTCACTCCTGACACAGTGTCACAGCTGGGCGGCAGCAGGTGGACTTCAGTGGCCATAGCCATGATCCTGGCAGCAGCAAGGAGGGCCGGGATACTGGTTCCATTTCTGGTGAATTTGGTAATACTTTTAAAATGTTTCTTATTAGACAGATTTAGTTAATACATTCAGCATCAGCACAGCAGGCTGAAGACAGTGCAGAGGAGGTAGCCTGAGTCAGCTGACAGACTCAACAAGTAAGGATCATGTCACAGTCACATGCAGGGCAGAGGGCACTGGCGAGAATCTTGAACCTTGCATGAAGCTTATGCTATCTTTCAGAAGGTGGTGGTTTGTGTGTTTTGTTTTGCCATACTGTACAGCCAGTGGGAAGCAGCAGCTAGCACCCAGGAAGCCCAGAGATATGTGTGTGTGTGTGTGTCAAGTGTGTAATTCGACTTGTGATTATTCTGTTCAGTAATTATCCTGGATCCACCTCCTGACACTGCTGTATTTCCACTGGTCATTATTGTGGTAAATTAAATGCTATGGATTCCTCTAGCAACCATCACTTTCTAAATGGGTGTGCTTTGAGAAAGCTGAAGAAAAGAAAGGGAGATGAAGACTGTGGCTTTGCTGGGGAAGATACAAAAAAAAAACAATTCTTCAAGGAGTTGGAGGACTGACTGAGAAGCAACAATTATTTGATGATAACAGTGTCAGCAATGAACCCTTCCCAGGCAATGGTTCTTCTGAGTCTGGCAATGTGCAGCCACAAGGAGGTATTGTAGAAGTTAACATGCCTACTAGTAGTCCGGATGTACAAAATGGGGATGGGGTGGTGGTGGCACTGGCTACAGATTACCCTCAGGAAGAGGATCATTGACTCAGGGTCTGGCTCAAGTGAAGGCAGGAAAAACATTACTGAAGCAGATCAATTTACAAGTTATCCTGCATTGGGGAGTAACATTGATGATAGTTTCAGGAGTTTTTTGATTCCTAAGGGTTCAGCTGCTTGTCAGAATAAAAATGTATCAAATTTCTCTGCTTCTGCTCCAATGATTGCTGAGAAGACTCCGACGCTATCCCGAGATCTGTTTTTATGTCTGTTGCACATCGGTGAAGTGGTTAAGCGGAAATGGCTTATTTACTCACCATCTGCTGGAAATGTTTACTGTTTTGCCTGCAAACTTTTATCAACAAGATTGCATGCCTTTACGGAAGGGTTCAGCAACTGATAACACCTTGAGTGCATTTATGAACATGAAAAAAGCCTGAAACACTGAATTGTTTGCTAGTGTTGATAGGGCATGTAAAGGTGGCAGGTACAGTGGATGTAGATCTAGTTTGGCAGTTTCAGTCAGCATGCCAATACTGGAGAGATATTCTTAAGCATGTGGCCTTTATCAAGTTTTTAAGCGAGTGTGGACTTGCATTACGTGGTGAAGATGAGCTGTTAGGGGCACCATATAATGGAAACCATTTAGGGATTTTGGAGCTGATTGCTCAGTTTGATCCATTTTGGCTGATCATATGGCTAAGTTTGGACTCAAGGATAGAGGTAATACCTCCTATCTGTCATCAACTACTTGTGACAAATTCATTGATTTGATGAGGCAGAAAGTTAAAAACTCAATAGCCAGAGAACTGCAACAAACCAAGTATTTTTCAGTGATTGTCGATTCAACACCAGATCTGTCTCATGTGGATCAGTTGACGTTCATATTCCGATTTGTCTATTCAGATTAACAAATTATAGAATGATTCATTGGATTTGAGCCAATGGAGAACCATACAGGTGCAAGTCTGGCTGACACTGTGCTTGCTATGGTAAGTAACTTGGGTTTGGACATCTCTAACTGCCGCAGACAATCATATGATAATGCCAGCAATATGTCGGGACAATACAATGAACTGCAGGCACACCTAATGCAAGTAAGCCCACTTATGCACTATGTTCCATGTGCTGCACATTCATTGAACTTAGTTGGAGTCAACAGTGTTAACAACATCTGCACCCATGTAATTAATTTCTTTGGGTTTCTGCAGTCGCTATATGCTTTCTGCTCAATGTCAACATATCGCTGGAAGCAAACTGTTGGCAGCTTTGATGAAAGCCAGATATTTTTGACACTCAAAAGTCTCTCTGACATGAGATGGAGTAGCCATACAGATTCTATGAAAGCTTTTTGTAAGAACTATGAAAGAATTTGGCCAGCCTTACAAAACCTGTCAGAAGATATGAACCAGTCAACTGAGACCTGAGAAGAAGTGGCTTCCCTTCAGAGCAAAATGGAGCAGTTGGAAAAAACCTTCATGGCTCATGGCTCATGGCTCATGGCTCAGTTTTGGGACATTGTGCTTCAGCAGTTTAAAATAACCAGCATGCAGCTTCTTGTCAGGTCTCAGTTAGCTGAGACCCAATGAGAAGCAACTTCTCTTCAGAGCAAAATGGAGCATTTGGAAACAGCCTTCATGGCTCAGTTTTGGGACATAGTGCTTCAGCGGTTTAAAATGACCAGCATGCAGCTACAGAAAATGGACATTGATCTCAATACAGCAGTTCACTTACTGCATTCATTGGAATCCTTTGTGACTGCCCTGTGAGATCAATTTGAGAATTTTGAAAATGATGCCATATTCAAAAGAGAAAACAATCTGGAGAGCCTGACATCTTACTTGAAGGAAGCCGAAAATTTCGTATTGAGACATTTTATGTCGTAACTGACAAATTGTCAGCTTGTCTTCATCATCGACTGAATACCCATAAGGTGCTGTGTGACCACTTTGGAGTTCTGTTTCAACTAAGTTCATTGGACGTCGTTGACATTCGCAAGCTTGCTGTTGACCCTGCTGCAGTTTACCTTCAGGACTTGGATAATCAGACATTTCCTAATGAGCTCCTACAGTTTAAATTCTCTGTACAAGATGAGCCAGATAAGTCTCCAGCCAAATTGCTGCAATATTTAAGTCACAGTGGCCTTCGGTCAACGTTCCCTAATGTGGACATTGCCCTTAGAATTTTCCTGACACTACCAGTCACAAACTGCAAAGGAGAGTGCACATTTTCAAAGATGGCAAGATAAAAAATGAGCTGAGATCAACAATGCATCAGCATCATCTGAATGCCTTGTCTCTCAAGCAGTCAAATCAGAGTTGGTACAAGAAATGGAGTTTGATGACCTCATCCATGATTTTTCCTCCCTTTATGCCTGGAAAAAACTGACCTTTTAAAAGGTAAGATTTTCATTGTGTGTAATTTTTCCATATTTGGTTATTGTTGCCTATCTTGTCTAGATATTTTTACATGAATGCAAGGAACTTTTGAGTAATGTTGGTTATACTTTCTGACCTTGATTTCTTTCAGATTGTCAGTTGGGTGGCAATATAAGCACTGACGATGACACCAGGCCTGTTGGTAGGTCAAGCTTGTAAAAGACTGACATAACAGTTTTATGGCCGCAACATATGGCAATTTGTTTGTGCACCAATATTGAAAATATTATTTTTTAAAACAGTTTGACAAAGGAAGTTGGCTTCTGTTGTGTATGTATTTCATTCATTACTTCATGTAAAGATGTCATGGTCTTGGTCATGCAGTTTAACTCAAAAGAACCGTATTACAGATTGATAAAGTTGATCTTACATGTTCAGCATTATTACTGCTCCTGAGTCCCAGGTGACAACTTACAAATATGCCACAGACTGTGATTGCCTGTGGCATATTTGTAAGTTGTGCCCTGTGACTCAGTACCAGTAGTGCTTCTATCCAGTCCAGTAAGTTGAAGCTATTACCTTGCCTATTATGGTAAATGCTTCACACCAAGCTTGACACTGAATTTCTCATCCCAGCTAGGCTTAGTTTGCCTTTCCTGGTTAAACAGTTTCCCCCCTTTCAGGTCTAAAAAAGGTCTTCTGAGTGTATGCTCCTAAGTTGTATTCTGTCTATAACTTGCCATCAAATATTAAATGATTACAGTAAATTTACATTACGTTTCCATGGATGAACCATAATCAGTGTCATTGATTATGGTCCATCCATGGACACTCAGTGTAAATGTACTGTAATTATGCAATTTCAGACATTCTAACCTTCCTTTCCCCACTACAAGACAGGTCATTCAGAGTGTCTGGAAATCCCTCCAAATGCATTTTTAGGATTAAAAAACATTCAGCTTTTGGGGGACTAGGCTGCTCCTGAACCCCTGTCCTATTAATGAAGTCACAGGGGGCTATTTCACATAGTACAGGGACCTCATTACTTGTTAATCTGGCCCTGGATTTAGACCCCAAAGCCACCACTTTAATACTCTTTAATACTATGCAAACCTGGGCAGGTTACTTAAATTTCTCTCAGTTTGTGTGCACCTTGAAAGGAGCTTTTGCTCACTGTGCTTTTCCTTGCCCCCCCCCCATACAAATAAAATAAAATAAAACCAAACTGAGGTTTAATCCTTTCAGAAACTGGCAGGTGTTTAGCATTGTGTAAGACAATAATTCCTTATCATTGCAGTAAAATGTGCAGCACAGGTAAGGGCAAGGCTCATAGTGGCAAGTCAGCATCAGGAAAGGAATGAGCAGCTGAAAGGCAGGAGGCAGAGGCAGTCCATTGTGTTAAAAAAATTAGAGTAGATAATGTGGCCAACATTCTTTTTGATATGGAACTGGATTGAGGGGCTGGAGATAGTCAGACTGAGGGCCTAGAAATTACATCATACCCAGATTTGTCATTTACTAAGGTATGTGACAAATTTAAGTGTGAGGAACCAGACAATAATAGTGGATGGGTTTAACCTTCAGGAGGGTAGGAACTTCAGCTTATGGTGGCAAAAAAAGGATCCAGTTTGGGCACTAGTGGGCAACACACCCATTTTAGACTACTAGAAACATATTGAAACAAGATGCCGATGAACAGAAGGAAGGCTGGAAAGAGGAGGGGGAATGAGAGGTGGAGGATAGTGAGGAGGAGGAAGTGGTTGAAGATGAAGGCAATCACAATGACCTGGTAGTCAATTCCTCCTGGGAGCCAGAAATAAAAAAAATGAAAGTGGATAATGCTAAACAAAAATCAAAACCAATGGGTGAACACCCCCAACCCCCCCAGAAAAAAAGACTGCCACATCATCGCCATTATCTTCACTTGTGTCTTTCCATAAAATGTCCCATCCCTCCAAATTCCTTGTTTGGGACTTTTTTATAATTGACCCCCGCAATAAGTTAGTTGCAACTTGCCAGATATGCCAGGGGAAAGTAAGTTGTGGCAAAAAAGGATCCCATTTGGACATGGTTGGGCAACACACCCATTTAAAAATAAGGAACCTGGCTAAGTTTCAGCAGTATCAATGTCTTCCAGGGGGACAGAGCAGCAAGATGGCCGTGCTTCTGCTCTGCTCTGCTGAGCCAGCCCGAGTTATTCCATATTGTTGTGCTTCATAGTGAGCAAACACTTTTTCCTAAAACTGTGTTTTTAGTAATCTTTTGTCTCACTGCTGGTTTAGTTTTATGTAAAAGTACTTACTGAGATTATCCAAGCATATGGATCACTGTAAGCATGGTGGCTTGTAGGAGCCCACAAGACCGAAGAGTCAGAGCTGTTTGGAGCAGTTTGCCACGGTGCTGCTCCATTCCATGCTGTATAGCACTTGCCTTGATAAAAAAGCTGTTAAAAGGTTTTAACTAACTTTTATGAATGAAAGTCATATTATTCTAATCTAAAGTCATTGGAAAGAGTTTATTTTTAGTTTGAAATGCCACAGACTGAGTTTTACTTCCGAAAGGTCATACCAGCTGCTCATTAGTTGTTGACGTTCTGTCAGATAACTCCTGAAGTGGAGCAAGTGAGAATGCCACGGTCTTTGGAAGAGATGTTCATGGATTGGGTGTGTTTTTGTCAGAGGTCCTATCCTCTGTCTGTGAGCTTTTATATTTTAAAATAAGGTGTGACACCGTTACCTAGGTTCACATGGTAATAGCACCATGTAAGTTGAATTGAATTTACTGTGCTCAGTGGAGCATTACTAGTTTTTGTTTTTTTCCCCCCAGGTGACCTAGATATGCTGGAGAGAACCTAGGAGGATTCTAGAGTCATGACAATTGATGGTGATCATTTATTGAGATCCCTAGGGTGTTAGCAGAACACATACAATATGTCTTGAACATCAATAATTATGTAAAAAAACAGGTTGACATCATGGACTCCCCAAACAGGAGACAGGAGCTACGCTTGACAATTCCTTATTAGCTTTCACAAGAATGTTGTTTTGATGAGTAGTGGACCCTGATAGTGGGATGCAATTTGATGGAAAGGTAACTTTTAAAACTTTTTCTCCTATCAGTGGCAACTGGCAACTGAATTTTCAACTTTTTCAGTGAACTTATACATTTATCCTGAAAAGTATAAATACAGTGGTGCCCACCAGGATAAAGCACAGCACTGCATAATTCTGCAGTAGAGTTACTGCAGCAAACAATGCAATTTCAATGGGAGTTAATCACTTTTGTCATGCAGTTAACCTGTGACACTGTGCTTCATCCTGGCGGGCTTGACTGTATATGCCAGTATTCACTGTTTTATATAAGTCTGAAATTGTATATGCCTGTATTTACTGTTTTATATAAGTCTGAATGATCGGCTATGCAAAACTCAATACAAGAAAAACTTTCTATTTGGAAGCTCCCCAACTGAACATAATGGAATCCATGTCACTTTCAAGCACATTGTTTGAAACAGAGGCCTTGAGTGAGACTCTTCATTCATTTTTATTTGAATTGTTGGGACATCTGTTCAGTGGACCCCTTGTTGGTGCCCCTCCAACGGCAGAACTCCTTATTAAGGATCACTGTTTGTTTGTTTTTTTTTATTATGGCACACTAACGAATCAAATTGGTATGACTGTTTTTGCTGTGTGCTTCCTGTTTTCTGGGCAGTTGGATTTTTCTGAGTAGAGGAGGAGCCACTGCTATGTGATGCTGATTTGTGTTTTGTGTTTTGGACTCTCTATTTCGGCAACAATACAATATGGGACTCCTAGCTATGGAGCCACTGTTATGGATATAGGTTACAGAATCTTATTAGCCGTTATCTGTTAAGCCTGGATGTTACATTTAATATACATCTCACCAACTATCTTTACAAATGAACAAGCCTTAAATGGATATTATATTATTAAGACCCATTGTGCTCCAACTTAATTTGTGTGGGGACTCCTAACAAGCCCTAATTGTCAAATTTTAATTCTTGTGCTTTTTTGTCCTGTTAGTGTCTTTTACTGGGATAAGCTATAAGCTGAAACCACTTTACAATGACAGCTTTCATATCAGAATTTAACAGGACTATTAATAGGTGTATTGGAAAATGACTCCTTGGTTAGGAGAAAAATGATGTTATAAAGACCGCTTGCTTTCTTAGCTTCAGTTAAGGACTTCTTTTATGGACTACTGCAGTGTACCTTGAGGTGAATATTTTTCTATGAATTTCTTTATATAAAGATATTGCTTCTAATGTCCCTTATACCTTTAATGCTTTCGGAAGAGGAAAAAAGAAATTGGGGTAACAGAGGTATTCTAATTGATGCTCTGTAGCGCCCACTATAAAGCAAAATGGTTTAGATGCTTTCAGGTTCTATGTTTAGCATTGCAAATTGCTGTTGTTTCTGCTATGTATTATATTGATTTATTGATTTATTTCACTTTTATTTTATCTCCCGTGACTTTGAAATTAGATGAACAGCCATGAACAGGCATGATAACACACAGTACTACAGGATACAGATTTATAATTACAATGTTTAAACAGTGGTGACTGGGGTTCCACCTGGAGAGACACCAGCCTATACTGGCAGGATGGTCTGCATCTGTCCAGGAAGGGAACAAGTCTTTTGAGCAATTGGTTTAAATGCTTCATTGGCAAGCTTTTAAACTAGTCAAGGGGGGAGGCACTGATAAGCAGCAGGAAAATCGTAGCCTCTCCCTACAAAACAGAGTACTAAATGAGAAAAAGACGGAGGTAGAAAGGTCAGTGGGGGATGCTGCAACTGAAGGTAAAGACATCAAAAAATGGAAAGCAGTGAGTACCAATGCCCGTAGTCTGAGTAACAAGCTTCCTGAATTAGTGGCCTTGATGGAGGAGGAACATCTGGATATCATAGTCACAGAAACATGGTTCACACAAACCATGACTGGGACGTAAACATACCAGGATACACTATCTACAGGAGGGACAGAGAGGGTAATAGAGGAGGAGGAGTAGCTCTTACATAAGGGAAGAATCAAAGCAGCAGAACAAAAGGGAAAACAGGGAGGAGAAGAAGCACTGTGGGTAAATTTGGAGACCGGCAATGGCACCACAATCCGCACAGGGTTGATACAGACCCTTCTCAGGGAGGAAATGGACAAGAAATGATAGAAAGTATACTTAGTAAGGCAGAAAAAGGGAGATATTGCTGATGGGGATCTGAATATGCCAGATGTTAACTGGAGTGCAGTTGCAGCAGCCACTTTGAAGAGTGGGGTTATTCTAGATGCCCTACAGGGGGCATGCCTTAGATAACTAGTATTGGAGCCCACTCGAGAGGGAGCAATCTTAGACCTGGTTCTCTCAAATGGAGATGAAGAGAGGATTATAGATGTAGAAGTGGGTAGCCATCTGGGAACTAGCGACCATCGAACAGTATGGTTCACAATAAACACAGCAACAGAGTCAAGTCATACAAAGGCAAAGGTACTGGACTTTAGGAGGGCTGACTTTGCCAAAATGGGTGAGTGCCTAAGGAATGCACTAGCAAATGGGCAGGAAGGAGGGGTGGAAGAACAATGGGGAATAATAAAATCTGCCATCACAGAGGTAACTAGCCTTTGTGTGAAGCAAATAAACAAAACTAAACGATGTAAGAAACCACTATGGTTCTCAAAGGAAGTGGCAGTGAAGGTTCAAGAAAAAGAAAGCTTTCAGGAAGTACAAGGAATCACAGAAGGAGCAGGACAGAGAACAGTATCAGTTAAAGCAAAAGGAAGCTGGGAAGGCAGTCAGAACAGCAAAGGCCCAAACTGAGGAAAAGATAGCCAACTCAGTTAAGGGGGATAAAACCTTTTATAGGTACATCAGGGAGCGAAGGAAGACCAAGGGAGGGATAGTGAGGCTTAATAAAGGGGGGGGCAGAGGGTGACTGTGAAAAGGCAGAGATACTAAACAAATATTTTTGCTCAGTATTTACAAAGGAAGAGGGGGAGGTACCTAAAACAAACAGTAGAAACACTCTGGATACGAAGTTGATACCAGTCCATTTACAGAAGAAAGGGTTCTGAAAGAACTCTTAAAACTGAAGGTGGACAAGCAATGGGGCCTGATGGGATTCATCCCAGAATTCTAAAAGAACTAAGGGTGGAATTAGGACACCACTGACTACCCTGTTTAACAAATCATGGGAGGATGGGGTGGTACCCGAGGACTGAAGGAGGGCAGATGTGATTCCCCTTCACAAAAGTGGGAGCAAGACAGAAGCAGGAAACTACAGACCTGTTAGTTTAACCTCAGTGGTAGGGAAATTGATGGAATCACTTCTGAAGGAAGGAATTGTTGAGTATCTAGAGGCCAGAGGGGCACAGGACCCAAGGCAGCATGGATTCACAGCGGGAAGGTCATGCCAGACAAATCTGATAGATTTCTTTGACTGGGTGACCAAAGTAGTAGATAAGGGAGGGGCTGTGGACATGGCCTACCTAGACTTTAGCAAGGCATTTGACATAGTCCCACACAAAAGATTAATATACAAGTTAGCTAGCCTGGGAGTGGGTCCCAAGATGACAACCTGGGTAAAAAAGTGGCTAGAGAATAGGACACAGAGAGTAATAGTAAATGGAGTCCACTCTGAAGAAAGTGGGGTTACTAGTGGGGTACCACAGGGTTCAGTATTAGGACCGGTCCTCTTCAATGTCTTTATAAGCTGACATTGCAGAGGGTCTGGAAGGAAAAGTATGTCTCTTTGCAGATGACACAAAGATCTGCAACAGAGTTGATGCACAAGCTGGGGTGGAAAGGATGAAAAGGGACTTGGCAAGGTTAGAGGAATGGTCAAATGTATGGCAGCTTAGATTCAATGCTAAGAAGTGCAAGGTAATGCACCTGGGGAACAAAAACCCAGGGGAAGAGTACACAATGGGAGGTAAGATACTAACAACAACAAAAATGGAAAGGGACCTGGGGGTAGTCATATCAGATGACCTAAAGGTGGGCAAGCAATGTGAGAGGGCAGCAAGGAGGGCTGGGGATACTGGGATGCATAGGGAGAGGCATCACCAGTAGAAAACAGGAAGTTATTATCCCTCTGTACAGACAGCTGGTCAGACCCCATCTGGAGTACTGTGTGCAGTTCTGGAGACCCAGTCTTGCAAAGACATAGACAGGATGGAAGCTGTCCAGAGGAGGGCAACTAAATGGTGCAGGGTCTGCACAGGAAGACATATGAAGAGACTTAAGGAGCTTAATATGTATAGCCTCGAGGAAAGGAGGAGAGGGGGACATGATAGAAACTTTCAAGTATTTCAAGGAATCAACAAAGTCCAAGAGGGTAGTATCTTTCAAAAAGAGGTGTGCAAGAACAAGGAGCACAATTTGAAGATAGAGGGGGCGGCTGAGAGGTAATTTAAGGAAGTATTTTTTCAGAGAGGGTTGTGGATGCAGGGAACGGCCTTCCGGAGGAGGTCGTGGAGTCAAAAACAGTGGTGGAATTCAAGCATGCATGGGACAGTCATAAGGCAATTCTAGGGGGTGGGGGTAGAAAGAAGTAGGCTGCTGGTTAACTAGGATCTGCAGCTTATCCAGTAGGCAGGGAAATGGGCAGACTGGGTGGGCCAAGCGGTCCTTATTTGCCGTCAAATTCTATGTTTCTATGTTTCTATGTTAATGGACTCCCATACAGCTGGAGCCTCTGCCCCAACTTAGTGGGGATTTATTCCTGTTATGCCCAGTCAATTAATAATTTTATAGGGAAATCTATAAAGAGGTGGTCCTGTTTTATGAGATTTGTTTTTCTGTTCAAACCTGGGGAAATGCAGGATCTGTAACAATATCAAAGGCTGGTTGCAGCACAGTATTTTATTACCGGGTATATAACATGTGTTTTACATGGTATTGCATGCTGTATTTTTTCTGGAACTTTGTACTGACTTTTAGTCAAACAAACAAATGTGACTTTGACTGGCTGATGAGCCCCAGACACAATGATGTTATTTCACAATGGCGTCACTTTATCTAGGGCAGGCAGCAAAATGACCATATGACCATAATAGTAATCACTGCCCACTTCATGTCCACACAAGCAAACATCACACTGTTAAGCCATCATGGCTTCACCCCCCTGTACCCAGAGAATCTCAGCAACCCAAAACAGAAATTCAACCAAGGTGCTCACAACAAACATAATAGTGCATCATACAAAACTACTTTAATTTTCATGCCCATTTTTTTTTTCCCCCCTGAAGTGAGCGGCTTCACTGTACTGCACAGACCGTAACTGCTGGTCACATGGTTCACTGAAGCTGCTCAGTTCAAATGACCCTAGCCTGTTGTCCACTTCAATATAAATGCCAAAATAACAGAATATGCTTGCAAGAACACTAAATTAACTTTCTGTCCTACAAGACAGAGGAACAGGGCACACAGGGACACTGCTTTCATACTTTGTACTGCCGTTCACTGTCATGGCTGCTCATGCATGCACTCACTCGGTTCTCACCGCTTGCTCATTCCCCTACAGTTCATCATTCAAAACCCGTGAAAAGCAAGCAGCAAAACCAGCTCAATTAAACCACTTGGCCACCCTAGAACTGTGCATGTCTGTGTGTGTCTAGGATGGGGAAGGGGGGGAATGCAACCCAAACTGACAGACGCACAGAAAGACTGAGAGGGTGGGAGTGAAGCAAGAAGTGCAAGCACCACCTACTGGACTACTTTTTCTTCATACTTCCAATATATGCCTTCCACAAAAAAAACAATAAAAATGTCATAAATTTTATTTTTTTAAACTTTTTATTATTATTTTAAAATTAATCTATATATAATAGTAATAAGACACTCCAAGGTGTGTGTTTTTGTGTAATAGCATCACTCCTGAGGTGGTGGAAGCACTCAACTTCACCTCATGATTCAACCACCCCAGGATTGACAGAACAGTGTCACTATTGATTTGAAATTATTCTGGGGTTATATTCTTATATAATCTGCAACAAAATTACTAATCCACTCACACTTCTACCGTATCTCTTATATGTCTTAACCAGTTTTCAGTAAGATTTAAAACCATCAAGATACACATCGCCATCTGTCCATGATTCTTGTTTGCATATATAATGACATTCTTGCAGATACTTCACTAATTCTGGATCTGTCGGCTTTTCCCTAATACCTGACACATTCTATGATATTATTCTGGCCGTACTGCTATTATGATCATGATTCCTTTGGGAACATTCATGTACCTGTGGCCTCCTTCTGTTCCCTATTTCTGTCAATTGTCACAATCAGTTTCAAATAAAATCTCATACTTATTTGAGGTCTTTATTAAGGTTTCCCATTTGGCTGAGGTATTTTTGAAAGCAGACTGCATTCTTCCCATGCCATGCCTGAATTAAACTGTGTTTGGTGGAAGTTGACCTCAAGATGGTTGTCCATGTCTTTGTCACCTCCAGATTGGGTTACTGCAATGCTCTGTACCTAAGGCTATCTGGAAGTTTGGTACACCGACTGCAGTTGGTCTAGAATGCTGTGGCCTGGTTAGTGGCAGGAACTCCTCAGAGTGACCACATCACATTGGTGCTGCAGGCTCTGCATTGGCTTCCTGTCCAATGATGAATCATCTTCAAGATTTGCTAGATAACATTCAAGGCCCTACATGGACTGGGCCCAAGCTACTTGAAAGATCTTATGAAGTCCCACATTCCTTCTCGCCCCCGCTGGTCCACAGGTGCAGGTTTACTTCTGGTTCACTGTTCTCATTTAAAACACTCTGGGGGTAGGGCCCTTGGAGCTGTGGCCCCTTTACTATGGAACTCTCTTCCAGATTTAATATGCTGTGACCCAACTGTGGATACCAATAAGTGCAGATTAAAAACATATTTATTTATACAATCGTTTCCAGATCATTAATTAATATTAGCTGTGTCTATCCTATTTATTGTTTTTATTTACATTTTAATTTATTTATTGTTCTCTTTTTTAAAATTTATTCTTGTTTTCTTTTACTATTGTGAGGCACACTGAGCCATTGGGAAGGGAGGCCATATAGATAACTTGACTTGTCTTTATCTAGAGGGTCTTCCTCATACACAAAGATTCCTAGTTTATCCAGGATGTTTCTTTTAGATATTAGGTGATCGTACAGTACCCCCTCTTTCAGTCATATTGCCATACTGTCACATGACTGTCTGTCTCCCACCTGACCAACCTTTGGATTTCTTGGTTGCAAATATGTATCTTTAAAATTATGCTCAGAATCTCTTTCACTTTCTGTTTCACATTCCTTTTATTTTCCTTGTTCTTTTGTTTTAGCCAAAATTGAGATCAATTTACTGCTATTATTTTCCCTCTTTCCCTTACTAATTTTGTAAAATTCCGGGGAGAGGTCTTTCAGGGTCAAAATTCTTTCCATTTCAATCCTCATTTTCTTCACCTCTTATATTTTATTCAGTATAGCTTTTAATATATAAAATTGGTCAGAGACCAGTAATACTAATTCTAACCCTGGCAATGGTCTTATTGCACTTAAGTGATCAGTGACAAATTTGTACCCATCCAAAGTGGTGGTCTGCAGACTTTTTATCATTACCCTGTACTTAATTTTTCTTCAGTCTCTTCTGGTAAACCTCCTACCCTAAATAGTGGTAAAACAAAATCTGTCTTTATAGTCTTATTTAGAAAATTTCCCAAATTCCCCAAGTCTTCTTCTCCTACTAAATGTGCTGTGTGCCTCTATTTTTCAAATTTCTTTGATTTGCTGTTACCCCTGTTTCCCCTCTTGGATTGTTCTCCCCTTTTCCTCTAACATTTAATCATATTTCTTCACATTTTAGTCCCATTGTTGATTAACTATTCATCTCTGCATTTCCATGATCTTTTCCTGTGTTCTTTTCCTTCTTAGTTGTTTCATTCCCTGACTTAGCATCTGTAGTGTCATTTTTGTCTAATGTTCTCTTATAATTAGGAGCACAGTCCCTCTTCTTAATTCCGCCTTTGTTGCTGTTATTTTTCCATTTCTTAATGTTTATTTTAACCCTTTTTCTTTTTGATTTCAGAGGTTTGATTCCTTGTTTTCATGCTTATCTGTGTTAGGGCTGACCTCTCCTATACATACTTCCACCAAGGTGTTCTGTCTGTCTTTTTACTCTATCTCTCCCTTGGTATTTAATTGTGTTGCTTGTCCACTCTGTTTTACTTTTTCCTTACTCATTTTACTTTCTGTCTGAGTTACCTTTTCCTGTTTCTCCCCATTTGTCTGCAATGCAGGGAACTTCTCTCTAAGTTCTTTACATATGCTGTCATCCCTTATATCTATGTCTGGTAACATTATGCATTCAGATGATTTAGTTGAACTGTGAATTATAACACGTTCCTGATCCACTACCCTATCATTTTCTTGTGCTATGATGCTCATTCCCCTGATTTCCATTGTTGTACCCTTCTTGTTGTTTGATATTTCCAGGATTTCCAATTTCTTCCTGTTTTCCAAACAGATTCATTTAATGAAGGATAAGTCTTGTTTTATTTCCACTAGCCATTTAAATAGTAACACATTTGCTGAGAATGGGTCTCTCAGTATTAGAGTCACATCATTAGCTATGAAACTAAGAGCTGCACAATTGGACAGACTTGATAGACCTGTGGGCCTTTTTCTGCTAGCAATTGTGTATGTTCGTATGTTCATATTCCATCTACATCAGGTACACTGAAACTTTCAGGGCTCATAATCAATGAATACTTGCTTTCCTCCCAGTCCCCCCTTCACCTTATTTCATCAGTGGAATATTCAATGCTACGTGTATTTGTAATGAAATCTCTTTATTATGTTCCCTTAACTCTATTCTGATAGATTTGTTCATGCTCTTCACCTCCTTATCCAATTCCCCTAAGTTATTAAATACTTCCGAGAAATCTATTCATATATGCTCTGATTTGTCTGGTGTTGGCTTACTTTCTGCTAATGCTTCTGTCCCCTTTCTTGTCAGGTGTGTGAGGGGTGGACTGATAATTATTGATTTCTTTTAAATCCTATTTTCTTGCTGCTGCATTTTGTTTAATACCTTCATTATAGTAGGTACTGGTGTTGATGTTACTTTTTACCTTTTCTTTCTGTCTTCTTAATTGCTTTGCCCCTTCTTCCCTTCTTCCCTTCTGTAGCAAATTCTGTATTTTGTTCAAGGCTCTTAGTACTAAATGTTTGAGGGAATAAGGCCCTGTATGTACTTTTGAATTTAAACTACTTGCATTTCCTAAGGTTTTCCCACTTCTGGTTATAGTAGGCATCTTTCCCTTATTTTATTTATGACCTTACTCTGTAAGTAAAACAAGCTATCCTAATTCTGTATATCTTAATGTTTTGTAATACACAATCAAATACTCGAAACTTCAATGCACAATATAGAGTTCAACCATGTATAGAATAATGTAATGCCAACAGCAGTTAGAGAAAGAGAGAGAAAGAAAAGTCCTCTTAGATGAGGTCTTCTGATCTTGTAACTCCTGTAACTCTGCTTTTACTAGAGTTTTCTTCATTGTTTTTCTCCCTTTAAATTGATTGTGTTCTTTCCAGCTTCTATATTTCTGTGTTTCAGAGTTCCTGAGTATCTATACAGCCCAATAAACTTGGTGTTCAACCAAAAATATTGATGGTCAAATACAGCCTTTGTGTCTTCTTCCTGGATAAAAAGTGTCTCTTTCTTTATATGCGTTCCTTTCTTTGTGTTTAGTCATGTTCAGGATTTCTCAGCTAAATTGATTGGCTCTTCAAGACTAGCAATGGCCCATCCAGTTTCTGTTTTCCCCCAGGATCCAGGTCCCATCTACTGGGAGTGCTAAGACAGCATGAAAAATAGGGATCAATGGGGTACTCATTTACTGCTAAAACACTAGCAACTCATCATCATCATTATCAGTTTTATTGTATAGCTGAAAAGCTTTTACAAAAATATAGTACATACATTAACACACTTTGAAATCCATTTTGGGGCTGGCCCAGTGGTGCTGAGGGTTGAGGCACTGGATGCCACACCTCACACCATGCCGGAGACCCGGGTTGGGAATGGACTCAGGTTGCCAGGGGTCAGAAGGGGGAAGGAGGACTGAACATCTCTACAGATGCTCTCCTCCTCCTCTGGGATGGGATCCTGGGGTGTTTCATACACCCAATGCACCTGTGCTGGTGGAAGCATGGGCACTGGTGCATAGGTGGCTCTTTGAGAGTCAGGGAGGCAAGGACATTGTGGGCATTTGTCGGCAATGTGTCACAGCACACCATAAGACTGGACATCAGTTCTACATGCCAACATCCTCAGAGGGTAGGAGGGACTAAGGGGAGAAAAACAGACCCCCCAGGCCAAGATGATGACCAATACACCTCAGGATCACTGACCCACAGGACAGATCCCGTTGAGCAGACACTCCAAGGAGTAGGAGAAGGTAGGAGGGATAAAGAAGCATGCCTGGCACTCTAGGGGCAGATTCTGTGGGAGGGACCTGTAGGATTAATCAGAGGTCTGAAGGAGTGGATTGAGGGGGCAGTAAGGTGGGATAAAAAGGAAAATAAAAAATCCATGTTGGGCATGAGAGTGCCCATGAAAATAATACATTCTACTCAAAAGCTCCCTGCTATCTCAATTGTTGTTTCCCCCACTATCTGTGCACCCCCTTCTATTGCAGTCTTTCTTGTCATCCCTGCATACTTTCCTCACCTCTCCCTCTCCCTCTCTCTCTCTCCCTCTCCCTCCCTCCCTACTCTCTTATTACCCCATTTTTTCCACAGATCCCATCCATGGTTGCTGTACTTAATATAAATCTTGTTTGCCATTATTTTTGAACAATGCTCACTGTTATGATTGTTGCTCCTACATATTGTATCCCTGATGTACTGATGTATTCTCCGATGTATTGTTTTCCCTTATTTTTCATTTACTGTACCCATGGTTTGATATTGTTCCATGTTTCTTTTGTTGTACTCTCCCAGGTTGTGCCTGAAAATAGTCATTTCTTGGATAATGCACCTACTCGATTAACAAAAACTAAGTAAATAAAAAAAATAAAGTGTATAAATGACAGTCAGTCTTTTCTTAGTTTTGCTTACAGCATAGAAATATTTTGCCAACCTCTCAAGTAGCCAAGAATCTTCAGTGTTCAACAATATATTAGTCAAACCATCTTTATCAATCTCATACATATTGTTTACAAAGGATGCTAGCCAATAGCATATTTCTTTAACATGCCAGATGCAGAACCACATAACATACATAAGATTCTCTACCCCCTCCCATGTATACAGTCACAATTTCCAGGTTCAATTCCTGTTTTTTTTTATATCTAAATAACAGTATATTGCTGGGAAATTGTTCAAATTTGTAGATACTGAATATTACTCTCATTTTTGAGTCTGTTAGAATTTCCAGATATGGTTTGAATCTGAAATAATAATTACTCTAAGAAAACCATTTAGAGTAATGTGAATTGGCTATATGCTTCAAATCTAATGTGTTCCAACGATTAATTACTTTTTTAGTTATGTACTTTTTTAATAAGGTTGATCAAAGTGGAGTACCAATAACCAATAGCCAATAACCATCCCTAAAATTCAAATTTAACAATACTTCTTTTTCATAAGAACACTGTTTAACCAGAGGATTACTCTCTGGTCTTAGAAGTCTGATCCAGTAATTTAGCTTTCTTGATTCTATAAGACCATTGATGTTAGGGAGACCAAGTTCTGCTCTTAAGTAAGGAGCAGGGCAAGCAAATCCTACTCTCAGTATATTGTGTAATGCTTTGTAAAGGGGTGACAGCATTTTATTAGCGTTTGTATATTCCTAAACATCTGCTCCGTACAGTAACTGCACCTCAAACTTAGCTCTGACAGTTTAAATGAGGGGGCAAAGTGTGAAACCATCATATTTCAATTTGAATCTTATTAATCCTCTCAGTGTTTTTTAAGTTTTTCTGCAATTGCTGACATATGGTTGGACCAACCGCAATTTGCTTGAAATGTAATACCAAGATATACATAACTAGGAGTAACTAGCATCTGGTAATACTCTCTAAACTACATGCGTTTTTTAAGCTGTCTCTGTTGATACTTTATTAAAAGTACAATTCACTATCTCAGTATCTCCATATCTCAGTATCTAGATTCTCCATAATCTGGGGCTGGGCAAAAGTTGAAATTTCTGCCTGAATGGAATTTTCGTGGAAATGTGGTAACTTTCATGGAAGTTTCTGAGCTTCCACCTGTGGCGGATCGGAAAACTTCTGAATGTTCGGGACCAAATTTTTCCCCTTTCTGCCCAGCCCAAGGCTTAACATCCCTCCCCCATGGCTAACGGTCCCTCCTCCAACCCAATGTAACACCCCCTAGCAGTGCCCTAACCCCTGCCCGATCACCCACCACCCACTGTATTTAACAAGCAACCAAACTCTGGTGGATAGTGGCCCCTACCCCCACCTGACCACCTGCCAGTGTCCTACTCAGTATTATTGGTCAATTACCACCCCCTCACCATCTTGGGCCATCTCCCATATATTAAAATTTTTTTTTATCCCTGGTGATCTAGTGGTAGTAAATTCCCCTCCTTCCCTATCCCTGAATTCTGATCCCCAGTATTTTATTTTTAAAATGTATTTATTTCCTGGTGGTCTAGTGGCCCCCCTGCACCCCTCCTAACCCTGACAGGGAGTATCCCACCTTGCTCCCCATCCCAAAATGGAGTGGGCCACTGGCACAGCCCTCTTCTCTCCTCCTCAGCCAGTGGGCCACTGAAATGTGAATGAACAAATGAGTGCATGAGCTCATTCATTCATTCGCATTGCAGTGGACCACCAGCTGAGTAGGAGAGCAGAGGGTTGTGCCTGTGGCCCATTCCATTTTAGGATGGGGAGACCAGGGTGGGACACTAACTGTCAGGGTGGGGAAGGGTGTGGGGGGCATTAGACCACCAGGAAATAAATACATTTTAAAAATAAAATACTGGGGCTCAAGATTTGGGGATAGGGAGGGAGTGAAATTTATTACCACTAGACCACCAGGGAAAAAAAAATAATATACAGAGGATGGCCCGGGATGGTGCAGGGGGTGGTAACTGGCTAATAATACTGAGCAGAACACTGGCGGATGGTTGGGTGGGGATAGGGGCCACTAGTCATCAGGGTTTGGTTGCTTGTTAAATATGTTGGGTGGTGGATGATCGGGGGATTTAGCAGGGAATAGGGGCACCACTAGCCACCAGGGATTTCTTTGGACCATCAATCAGGTGACATAGAATAGCATTCAGAATTTCCATGAAAGTTCAGAAATTCATTTCTGAATTTTCACAGAAGTGAAAGTAAGACTTTCACTTACATTCTGAGTGCAGAAGTTTTTTTTCACACACCCCTACCATAATCTAACACCAGGATTTGAGTCTTTGCATGACTATCAGTTATTTCAGATTAGAAGGTGATTTAATTCTGTTCCCCACCTAACAGTGAGTTGTACCCCTTGTTTTGTTAACTGCATCCACTATTTTAGTTAAAACAGAAAAAAAGAAAATCCTTGTCACAGTTTGTCACAGTAAGCACAATGTGATGATTTAGATAACGTCAGATGCAAGCATTATTAAAACTCAGCAAGCACTAAAGACTCATACTTACTTTTGTTGTTGATTTTACTATTGCCACTCATTTCTGCTTATTTCCAAACTGTTTCCATGTAGCCTAGCTGCCCTTGCTCTTCTTTGCTGTTCTTAGTGGCTACAATTTGCCATGGTGCCTTGGTTTCTCTATTTTTTATGTTGTTTTTTTAATTTATGTTCTTCCCTGGCTTTTTAACACTTGCCATAAGATGTCTGGAGTCTAGAGTCTGTTGGCATCTGTTGGCATCTATTTGTGGCTACCTGTGGTGTCTACCTGTCATTTGGAACCTGCACAGTTTTAATTATTCTAGTTATGTGACTAAGTGGCATGAAAAATTAAAGTTTTTTAAAAGTTTAAATAAAAATGTAAAATAAAATTAGTTGCTTACCCTATCTCAGTTTGTCTTAATTACCTCTGACATAATATTTTATAAAAACAAATGCGTACCTAGTGTGTTGCTAGGAATTCAATAACTTATACTAGTAAATCTGTGTTTTCTACTGATAAAAAAAACAAAATATTTCTAGTGAGGAGAAGAATACAACATAATACAGTGTAGTAAAATGAGAGGGCAATGTTCCAACATTCCTGTTCAGACACAGTCAGTCTGATCGATATGTTCCTCTCCTGTATGCAACTGGAGCCTCCTTCCTCACCATAAGCCTTCCACAGGGCCCTCTGCTGTATTCTCCTCCCCGTAGTCGGTTCCTGTACCACTGCTTGGACTCCAAACCTCTAGGGGAAAGAAAGCAGAAGCCAGCAAGGAAACTCCCAATCTCTGCAGTACAAGATATACTGGAAAGATAAAATATGCTTTTCCAATCTCCTGCTCAAACCATTCCTCCACAATGGTTTAGTGTGTGGCTACTTTTCCTCCAATGATGCCATCTCTGATTGTGAATTGAACAAAAAAAATGTCCACTTATGTCTGTCAACATTTAGCTCCCACACTCTATAACAAAGCTTATAGTCCCCAAATAGATCTTTCCTTCCTTTCTTTTTTACAGTGCTTGCCTACACCCCAATATTTATTTCCCTGATGCAGCCATGCTCATTTTGCCTTCACCCATTACTGCCTGCTGTAGCCACACTACTTGCAAACATCAGTGGATCTGTTTTTATCACCCACTACACTGCCATACCCAAGTCCAAACAGCTGTGTAGCACTGCTTGCATAGGGGGTCTAGGTGATACAGGAAAGCAGTCAGAGCAAAATTTGGTAGCGGTCAGGGTGGGACAACACTGTGGTAGGAGCATAGCATAAAACAGATAAAACCAGCCATGCTGAAAACAACATTAAAGCTCAAAGGAACAAGGAATTGGAACTAGTGGTAGGGTGGTTGGTGGACTGTTGTCTGAGAAAAGAAAGCCAAGGGGTAGTATCACAGTCTAAACCAAGGAATGGGTGTAGAGTCCATGAAATGGCCAAGAACAAAGACAGAACCCACCTGAACAGATAAACCTTTTCCCCCCAAACCCATCACATGTTCCCTTTACAGTGATGACACGCATGGGGCGGGGGGCTTTTTCCAGTGGTCTAGTGCCTCACAATGCATCCAAGCCATGTGTTGATTTAGCTTCATACATGTCCTGTTGTGTTTCAGTTATCTGGGACACTGGGAGGCAGCATACAGGAGAGGCAAATTGGGATAAAAGCAGTATGTGGGATCCATAAGGATACAAGGAGAAATCAAATTTCCAGATTTCTTAGTTTCTGTATATCTCTCTAAATGACACAAATACACTCTGAAGCTTCAAAACTAGTGCAAAGTAACATGGGTATGCAAAGGAGGTAGGTTGACAAAGCTACCCATAAACAAAAGTTGCCTTCTGTACTGGATTTTACATCAGTTTCAGCTAAGGCTAAGAGCAGCAAACTACAGACGTACGTTTTGCCTTGTTGAGATTCCTCAGTGCACTCTGTTGTATATTACTGCTTGCTAGTCTCCCATGATTTGAGGAGGTAGAATTTTCTTTTAAAAAATGACAGATGAATAAATTGGCTTTGATTAGAAAAAAATATTTTTATGGCAAAATTAAATGATATTCCTCATAAAGAAGTTTAATCTCTAATTCAAGAAGAACATGTTTTATCCAACAAACTCTATGAAGAACAGAATTCTATATGCATGTTCCATTTTCTTCTATGTGTAAAACAAAAAGGAAGTTCAGAAAACATATTTTTTAGCAAATAAATTAATTTTCAGCAGTGAAACAATCCCATCTAATATATCAAAAAGTCTATATTACTTTGCATTGCCAGAATTGTTTATATGAAATGAAATTAAATGGGGGATGTACTTGAGGAATGAAAACTAAGAAGTAACATATATAAAAGATTAAGACCATAACACACAATATAAATTAATTTCCTTTTTCATTTGTGTGTGTGTGTGTTTACAGATCAATAGACAGGGACGTGGCTCAACATTATCCTTTTCAAATTACTATTTGAGTTTTTTAATGGGGTCTTATTTAACACTTCTGATAAATGAATTAGAAGTACTGCCACGTGGGTCCTGCTTGAATAAACCACTGGCCCCACAGGGAATCAATAGAAAAATGTAATATTTAGGCATGATATACTGCAGCCTATAATTCATAATTATATATTTTCAGTAATTCTTTACCCCAACTGGTTTGTTATGAACAGGACAGATGTCCCAGGCAGTATACAGGCTGTGACCCACATGCTGTAACATGGATCCTGGAATGATTTGGCAGATAGTAGACTTCTGTGATACCCTCAGATCAATATCCACTGGATTTATCTGGTGCTCTGTGGAGGGGGCAATTTTCTTACCTCCTCGAAAACAGCAGTGGTAAGACCCACCCACAAAATGCTGTCATTAGACTATAAGGTCATGACAAATTACAAGACTGTCTTAACTCTTTCCTTTTTATGGAAAGTACAGTGGTGCCCAAAGTGCACAGGTGAAGCTGTACTCCAAGGAAGAAAAATTTTACATCAAGGTAGAAAAGTCTTATAGATGCATGGTATGCCTGCCAAACTGATAAATGTTTAAAAGCAATCCAACTTGAATAATGGAGCACAAACCCCTGCCTTGTGATTCCTGTGAGTTTAAGGTGGTGATTAGCATTTGATTCCTTTGAGTTAATCAATATCTTGAGTGAAGGATTGTCAGGAATTGGCAAGGCCACCAGTGTACACTTGCCTTTCTTCTTGTAATTTCTCAGCTAACTACTAGATCCTATAGGCTAAACAACTTATGGAGGCACAAACATTTGTAGCATTGTTTCTTTGCAGTGCACCATAGAACATTTTAACAATCCTGCAAGTGATGATATATCTATAGAATAATACATGTTCACATGTGTATTGAAAGTTTTTTTCACACACCTGAAGTGTGTGAATCCACTTAAATACCGAGAATGAAGCTGGAGGGATTTAAAAAGGCATCACAAAGTGATGGTTTACAAACCACGCAAGTCATACATCTGCACATGATTTATTTTTTCATAATTCACTGTATTATAATGTGTATCAACACTGCTAGATCTTGTTTTTCTGCTGGTCTCCTGGCGCAGCAGTTGGATTTCTGCTAGCGACATCGGTGACCCGGGTTCAGGAACAGACTTGGGGAACCAGAGGGTCAGCCAGGGAATGGAGGACTGAGTGTCCTATGGGCTGCTCTCCTTCTCTGGGGGAAGGGTGGGGCAGGTGCCCAATGTGCGAGAGACTCCAGGTTAAGGCTGGGAGAACCTCAGGGGATCGGTACTTAGACATAGGAGGGATGGGATGGACAAAGGATGTCATTGCATGTCCCCACCCCTGGGGGTCAAAACAAAGAAAATAACGCAACCATCTGCCATCAATGAACCCTGCCCCCAGCTTTGGTTAGCTTCCAGGCCAGCTTCCCCTGGACTAGTTACATGAATTGCAGCACTATGTTCTAGGCCCATAACCCCACCCCCCGGGGAGCAAGCCAGGGTTTCCGGGGCAGTGGAGGCCAGTTTGGAAGTGGAAGCATGGGGGTCCATGATCGAGTTAATGGACTGGTGGCCAGGAGTGGCAAAAAGGGGCAAATAAAAAAATATATATATAGTTTTTCTATGTGCTCCATACAGACTACAGAATGTCTGTGTAGCTTCAACTGCTGTGAAGTAAAATTTTACCTCTGTTCTTGTCATTTGTCTATGTCTCAGTGGTGGACTGCTATGGTTTTCGATAGAAAGACAAATAGATAGCTAGCTAGTTAGATAGATAGAACCTTTATTTTTCAACAGGATTGAACTCTTAGGACTATAAGCCCTGTTTAACATAGTTGTCCTGGAATTTTGATGGTTACATTCAGATACGTGATATTACACATACTTTGCGATAAATATCTATACAGTATTCAAAATTACGGTTATCAACAAAACTACAAACCACAATCTTACAATAAATACCAAGACAGAAAAGATCCCAAATAATTTCATTCAAAACAGGTACATCTAGCCATCAATACTGTATCAATACCATAGGTGCCGGAACGGGGGGGCCACTAGGGCCATGGCCCTACCACTTTCATAAGTGGCCCTATCACTTTTTGCTATCATAGTAATATATTTAATAAGGGAAATTTACCCCTTACATCCTTGGCCCTATCACTTTTCAAACAGTTCTGGCACCACTAATCAATACTGGTTTTAAATGTCAAAAAAAGTCTTAGCATTCTGAACCTCTGGTGCTAGTTCATTTCAAATCTTTGGTAGATAGTAGTGTTGTTACATTTTACTATAAAAGAGTTTTTTACAAGAGGAACCAATAAACACCTATTTTTTAATTCTCTCGGATTGTCCATGGTTGTTTATCCGAGCAACTATAGATGAGTATATTACATCTCCACTAAATTCTTTCAATGCCACCGCCCCCATCCGTTTCCTTCTTCATAGTTCTAGAGTCCCACCCAAACTAATTTAACATACTACAGTGATGGCTGCAAAGTAACACCTCAAAAGAAAATGAGCCATCATATAGTAGTAAGTTGTATTCAATCTATTTGTGTGTCAAGGAGGCATGTAGATAAATTACATTACCATATACTAATATAGGTAACAAAAGTTGCTGCACAATCCTATTCCTTGAATCTTTTGTGAGTATAAGAACTTTCTTATGAAGAACTCCCAACCTAGTGTTTACTTTACTTACAGTACTAGCAATATGTTCTTTGAATGTTAGCATGTTATCAATTTAAAATCCCAAGTATTTATCCAACCTGTTGTCTGTAGTCAGTTTAGTACCTTTGGCCCTAAATTCAGTAACCTGATTTTTTTTCCTACTTAGAACCATGTTTGACTCACAGAGCAAATCAATTTTGTAAAATGTCAAAATCAGATTGCGATACTTCTTGAAGTCCAGCTTTGCTCTTAGCTCTAACAATAAATACCATGTATTCTTAATTCAGAATTCTTTTTTCTATGAGGATTTGGGGGGGGGGGCTGATGGACACTTCTATCAGACCCCAAAGAAACAAACTTACTCCATTAACAATCTGTGCTGGAGATGTATAGGAAGGAGAGGTGGTGAAAACGTCCATACTGCCTCTACAGCAAGGGTGCAGGGTGGTTAAGCACAGCATAGAGGTTTATAGCACATAATTGTGTTTATTTCAAGATGGTGCTAGCATTTTAAGTGTTTTGGTGCCTCAAACTCTGTTTGAGTAATATCAACCAGTTATCCAGTTATTATGGAACTTCATAATACATGGGTAACCTGTTGATATCACTGAAGCCATTCATTGCAGATTTTGAAACACACGATTAGCAGGTTGATAAACACTGCAACTAGTATTCATATAGCATTTAAAAGTACTGACATCAAACATTACAACTAGTTGGGACTGAGGAAATTGTTACAGTAATATTTAGATATCAAGTCATGATGGAAGCTGATGGTGATTACTACTGTACTTAAGAAGGTTGTGGTATCACTGCTTGAGGCACATGTGAAGAGATGTAAGCTATAACATCTACGAGTCACTCCAGTCCAGTATCAACCTTGACACTGCACCAGAACTGCTCTTGTTAAGGTACTGAATTATGCCATCCTAGCAAGTAAAACAAGGCTGAGCAACTCATGGTTCTTCTCACTGATCTCTCATTGGCATTTAAAGCTGTGAATCATCAGTTTTGATAAATTATCTTAAGTGGTATGCTGGACCTACCAGACCAATGCTTCTGTGGTTCCAGTTCTTTCTCTCCAGGAGATAGTCATGGTTAATTTGGGTGGATTCTTATCAAAGCCTGCTACTCTTATCTGTGAAGTGCCTTAAGGTTCAATTATATTTTCTAATGTTGTTCCCAAGGTACATGCTGACCCTGGCCCAAACTGAGGAAAAGATAGCCAACTCAGTTAAGAAGGGGGATAAAACCTTTTATAGTTACATCAGGAAGACCAAGGGAGGGATAGTGAGGCTTAATAAAGGGGAGGAGGGACAGAGGGTGACTGTGAAAAGGCAGAAATACTAAGCAAATATCTTTGCTCAGTATTCACAAATGAAGAGAGGGAGGTACCTAAACCAAACAATAGAAACACTTTGGATAGGGGAGTTGATACCAATCTATTCATAGAAGAACGAGTTCTGAAAGAACTCTTTAATCTGAAGGTCGACAAAGCAATGGGACCTAACAGGATTCATTCCAGAATTCTACAAGAACTAAAGGTAGAACTAGTGACACCACTAACTACCCTCTTTAACAAATCATGGGGAACCTGAGGACTGGAGGAGGGCAGATGTTATTCCACTTCACAAAAGTGGGAGCAGAACAGAGGCAGGAAACTACAGACCTGTTAGTATAACCTCAGTGATAGGGAAAATGATGGAATCACTTCTGAAGGAAAGAATTATTGAGTACCTTGAGGCCAGTGGGGTACAGGACCCAAGGCAGCATGGATTCACAGCAGGAAGATCATGTCAGATGAATCTAATAGATTTTTTTGACTGGGTGACCAATGTAGTAGATCAGGGAGGGGCTGTGCATAGAGATGCAGCAAAATAAAATGTCACCAGCGAAACTGCAGTGAAATCGGCAATTTTGCCAGGTGAAATGTTTCGCGAAATTGAGGCAATTTCACCCATCACCATCAGCCACCACAAATCCATAAATTGAATCCCTCCCCCCACACACACACACACACACACACACACACACAGTTACCCTGCACCCCTCATTTGTTTTGTTAAAAAAATAAAATAAAATTTCACCCTTCAATCCCTGGGGTCTAGTGGTCCCCCCTGCCATCACTGGCTGTAATAACATTAAATAAGCACTCCCCCCAATCTATCTATTGCTGCTATCTATTGATTGGATTGGGGGGTTGGGGGCCCACTAGACACCAGGGAGTGGAGCGTGAATTTTTTTTTAATAAAACTAATGGAGGCGGCAGGGTAACTTTGGGGGGGAGTGCTTATTTAATGTTATTATGGCCAGTGATGGCCGGGGCCACTAGACACCAGGAAGTGGAGGGGAATTTTTTAATAAAGCAAATGGTGGAAGCAGGGGTAACTTTGGGGGTGCTTATTTAATGTTATTAAGGCCAGTGATGGCTGGGGGATGGGGCACCACTAGACACCAGGGAGAACTTTGGCCAGTGGCCACAACATTTTGCCATGGGAGGTGAAATTATCTTCAGAGGTGGAAATTTCACCGTATTACAGGAAATTTCACCTGGGTGCAAAATTTCACCCGTGAGTGGAAATTTCAATGGCTTGGGGTGAAGATTTGTACCAAATTGTGGGCAAAATTTCTCATTTCACCCAGCTAAATATTTCGCAAAATGCACTAATTACGTGAAATATTTTGTTGGGTGAAATTTTCCAGTTTTACACATCCCTATCTGTGGACATGGCCTACCTAGACTTTAGGAAGGTATTTGACACAGTCAAACACAAAAGATTAATATACAAATTAACCAGCCTTGGAGTGGGTTTCAAGATGGTAGCCTGGGTAAACATTGGCTGGACAACAGAACACAGAGGATAATAGTAAATAGAGTCCACTCTGAAGAAAGGGGGGTTACTAGTTGTGTACTGCAGGGTTCAGTACTTGGTATGGTCCTCTTCAATGTCTTTATAAGTGACATTGCAGAGGGACTGGAAGGAAAAGTATGTCTCTTTGCAGACAACACAAATATCTGCAACAGGGTTGATACACAAGGTGGGGTGGGAAGGATGAGAAGGGACTTGGTAAGGTTGGAGGAATGGTCAAATGTATGGCAGCTTAGATTCAACACAAAGGAGTGCAAAGTAATGCACCTGGGAAACAAAAACCAAGGGGAAGAGTACACAATGGGGGGGTGAGATACTAACAACAACAAAAATGGAAAGGGACCTGGGGGTAGTCATATCAGATGACCTAAAGGTGGGCAAGCAATGTGAGAAGCCAGTAAGAAGGGCTGGGGGGATACTGGGATGCATAGGGAGAGGCATCGCCAGTAGAAAACAAGAAGTTGTTATCCCTCTGTACAGACAGCTGGTCAGACCCCATCTGGAGTACTGCATGCAGTTCTGGAGACCTCATCTCCACAAGGACATAGGCAGGATGGAGGCTGTTCAGAGGAGGGCAACTAAAATGGTGCTGGGTCTGCACCCGAAGACATACAAAGAGAGACTAAAGGAGATTAATATGTATACCCTTGAGGTAAGGAGGGAGAGGGGGGACATGATAGAAATGTTCAAGTACCTCAAGGGAATCAACACAGTCCAAGAGGGTAGCATCTTTCAGAAAAAGAGGTGTGCAAGAACAAGGAGATACAACTTGAAGATAGAGGGGGGATGGCTCAGAGGTAATGTGAGGAAGTATTTTTTCACAGAGAGGTTTGTAGATGCATAGAATGGCCTTCCTGAGGAGGTTGTGGAGTCAAAAACAGTGGAGGAATTCAAGAATGCTTGGGACAGACACAAGGCAATTCAGGGGGGTAGGGGTAGGAGGCAGTAGGTTGCTGGTTAACTAGGATCTGCAGCTTATCCATTAGGTAGGGAAATGGGCAGACTGGGTGGGCCAAGTGGTCCTTATCTGCTCTTAAATTCTATGTTTCTATGAAATGGTTAGGAGGTGCAACACAGGGTTTTGCTGCCCTGCATATGATTCAATCTGCTTGTGCAACTGGTTTTGTGCTTGTGTAACGTAAATAATCTTTGGCTGTTCGCCTCTCTATCTGTGGGACATACTTCCCTGTAGTGGTACAAAGGCAAGGAACCCTAGAGGAGGGTTCCACCCCTTTAGGTGCCATGGCAGTGATTCCCTTGGCTAAAGGTACTTTAGGAAGAAGCCCATGGTAGAGAGAGGTGTACCACTGGAGGAAGAGTGGTGGATGGAGGGGCAAGGAAAAAATGCATGTGTGTGGAGTGAGGAGAGCAGCCCTTAAATGGGCTGAATGGGTGTGTGGCCAGTTGCACCACCCCTTGGAACTGCAAGATGTAGCCTTCCAATTCAATGTGCCTGCACAACTGGTTTCATGCTTGTGTAACGTAGATAATATTTGGATGTTTGCCTCTCTATCCGTGGGATTTACCACCCTGTAGGGATACAAAGGCAAGAAAACCTTGAGGAGGGTTCCACCCCTTGATGTGCCGCTGGATTTGTTCCCTTGTTGAAAAGTACCTTAGGAAGATGTCCAAAAAGAGTGTCAAACAAACCATACAAGGTGGTGAATGCTTATCATGGTCAAAGATCTGTACTTAGGTCAGTTGGTAGTATGGGTTCAGTTGGCAGCATTGGTCAGTTGGTCATATTGTCTGAGTAGAGTAGGCAGGAAACAACAGGTGAATAGTGACCCGCTTGGAGGTCAAACTGTAAGGCATGGAGGCCTGGCTTCCTAAGGAGAGAGAGAACAGCCAAAGGGGTAGAAGGGACAATTACGGGGCAGCCACACAACTCCATCCAACAGTGGAAACCTAACTAAGTGATCTAGGGACTATAACTACGCCTATCTAGTATTATGACCATTGCAATAGAGGAAAGGAGAGGAAAAAACCTCTTTCAGGAGGAAACTTCTGGGGATCCAAGGCATAGGTCTCTTTCCCACCAGGCTTTAGGACAGTTTTGTTTAGTGACAGCTCTGCTACTGCTATTTAGTAGACCAGTCCAGGGGAATTGCAATTTTGGGAAACACTCTTGCTCTAGCCCTCTAACAAGAATGCTGTGGAGGGATGTGAGCAAACTCTGGAACACTGGAGCATCTCGGTGACAGCCTCCAAGGCGGAAGGGGGAGAGTAACAACCGCTGAGGTGCTCAACTGGCCTACTTATCTAAGAACAAACCAGTGAACCAGAGGCAGTTGTAGAGAGAATAGCCTTAAAGGGTGCCTCCGAACCCACTCGGGCAGCTAAAAGGGCCCGTCCCATGAGAGCCCCACCCCTTCACCCTGAAGTCTTCAATGGTACATCAAGAGGTGCCATCAGTACAGTTAATGACTGAAGGCCCACGCAGAGCAAGGACATTCCCAACTATGGACCAGGTGAGAAGGACCCCACCCCACGCTTTGCATGCTCAAGATGCAGACTTTGGGGTGCAGAGAGAGATTGTCAGCCACAGGAATAGCCCTGAGACCTGGAAGTAATGGATACGGTTGGCATGTCTCCAAAATGAGGCAGAGTGAGTTGCAGTGAGTGTGGGACCACACTTGGGTCATGATGGATGATAGCAGACATGGGAAGACCTGTACATCGGTCAGACTGAGCACTGTGGACCCTCTCATATGTCTTGACTGGATGAAAGCTGATAGGGAGAGGCCTGTACGTAGGTCAGTCTGAGCAATATGGACCCTCTCATGGGTCTAGGTAACGCAAATAGCATTTGTCACTCACAGGAATGCATGATGACCAAGTCCATTAGGAAGCCAAATTGGGAGTGAATTGAATTGTATGTTATGGGTAAGAGAACATCGAGGCCGGGCAAAGCCCGGGGCTGATGGTTGAAGAGGAGAAGACTGTGAAGCTGGTTAGGTAGGAATAGGCCACAAAGCCAGTATGCTAGGAGGTGCAGTTTGAAGCAAGTAAACATGATATGCTGCCAGACATGGAGGAGTATGAGCATTTCTGGTAGTGCAAGAGACAGGAAGACTTGGATGACTGAGTAAACCAGGTGCATACTGTTAGGTAAGGGATAGTAGAAGGCTGGGTAGATCCAGAAACCTTTAGGTAGAGAGTTGCCTAGAATAGCTGGTTGAGTAGTGCCAGAAAGGCTATGCAGAGCAGCAGGAGGAGGCTGGGTAAGCCAAGGGCTTATACAATACATGACAAATAGGAAGCTGCCCACTCTGCCTGGGACCACAGTGCCTGCTGTGACTCCTCAATCTCCTGCCATTGGAAAAAACAAAGAAGCCACAAACATGACAACATGACAACAAGCAGCCAATGAAATAACTTGAATACACGCCAGCCATGAAAGCAGGATTAGGTTATTTTCAGTGGGTTTGGTAAAAGTAAGGTTTGGTAAAAGTGGGAGTAGCAATAAAAGAGCAATAAATGAGCCTAAATAACACAAATATATAAGTGAGGAATAATGCAGTAGGGCAAGACACTGCTGGAGCAGGCAGGGGAATGAGAAAGAGTGATAGCTACTAAAGGGAGCCAGTACTAAAGGCAGGTGCAAACAATTGAGGTGATTAGCACAGGGACTACAGCATGGAAACAGCAATTGGAACTGAGAGCTCACAGGCACCTAGTACCGAGAAAGTGAGATTGCTGAAATATGATAAATGAACTGACAGCTTGATTAGCAATGCAGCTAAATATAAGAGTGCAAACAGTAGGGCACTAGCTTACCAGAAAAGCCCAAAAAGCAAACAAAGCAAACAGGACCAGAGGAGCAGTAGGGAGAAGAAACAACTGAGGCAGAAGCACAGACTGCAGCCATAGGCAAAACAGGGATCAAGAAGCAGGAGGAAAAGACAGCATTTACTGACCCAGAAGCAGGAGGAGTATAAACCAGGCAGGGAGTCTAACAGCCAGCACATTCCAACAAGAAGGAAGGGAGGAGACAGACACTATGGAGGGGAGGGGGCAGGGCTCAGGGAAAGATTGCGCCAGGAGAGAGGACAGACAGATCCTCCGGCTGCAAGGAGAAAATGCTTGTGTGTGGAGTGAGGAGAGCAGCCCTTAAAATGTCCAAATGGGGATGTGGACAGTTGCACCATCCCTTTGAACTACAGGCTATAGCCTTCTAATACTCAGTTGAATCTTTTTTTTTACACCTGGCAGGATGGATTCAGTAACTAAAAAACTAAATTTTGTCTGAAATAAGTGGCTAGATGGATGTAGATTAATCGAGTTTTAACCCTGGCAAAATTGAAGTATAATTTAGACAAGTTTCTAGCAGCTGTAATTGGAGGTACTGTAGTACTAGGGTTTCATCATTTAATATAGAAACATGGAAACATAGATCATGATGACAGAAGAAGACCAGAGGTCCATCCAGTCTGCCCATATTCCTTATAATCCCTGGAACCTTCTCTGGAACCTATCGTCCCTCCAGGGTACTAACTTTTCCCATCCTATGCCCATTCTTCTCCCTGGTCTTGTTGCCATAGATGACCACTATTCCATTCATTCTGTACCATGCCTGCTTGAATCCCCTGACTGTGTTTGCACCCACCACTTTGTCGGACAGACTCTTCCAAGGTTCTACCACCCTTTCTGTAAAGAAGTACTTCCTCACATCCCTCCTGAACCTCCCTCCTGTTAATTTCCACTGGCAAACATGTGACCTCGAGTTGGTATTCAGGGTAAATAATTCCCTACAGTTTATCTTGATTATTCATTTAAGGAACTTGAAGATCTCTATCATATCTCCCCTCTCCCTTCTGGTTTACAGTGAGTACATATTTAGTGTCTTGAGGTGCTCCACTTAGTATCTGCACTGCTGGCCCTGAATCATTTTTATGTTTGCTTGGGCACACGTGTATGTGCAAGAAACATCTTGGGACAGTATGACATTTTAGAGGTGTGTGAGTGTTCTGCCCAATGCAGCTGCTGCTTTATGGGGCTTGTCACTCAGGCACCAATGAATCGGCGAGCTGGTTATGACAGCAGTTTGAAAGAAGCGGTCTTCACTTGAAAGAAAAGTGCCACTCCAATCAGAGATGGTTACAAGTTGATGCTTTATGGGGCTCATCCCTCAGGCACCAATGAATTGGTGAGCTGTCTATGACAGCAGTTTGAAAGCGAGGACAACACTTGAAAGAAATCTGCCTCTGCAATTAAGGATGTTACGAAATAACATTTTGCTGGTAAAATTGCAGAGAAATCGGCAATTTGGGTGTGCAAAACTTTTCATGAAATAGTGAAATTTTGCCGCAATTTCACCCATCACAAATGAGCATCTCTCAGTGCTGTCTCATGTTGTGGCCCACCCCCCAGCCGCTCACTGGCCAAATAAAAAAAAATGTCCCTGGTGTCTATGGTCCCCCTGGCTGGATCACAGCTGAAATTAAATAACCCCCCCCAGTTACCCAGTGTCATGTCCCCTCCTGACTCCCAAGTCCTGACTGAGTCCAAATCCAACCTTGTGTAAAAAAAAAACAATAATTAATTAAATCCCCAACTCCCTGGTGTCTAGTTGACCGCCCACCCTGGCATCAGATAGCACCCACCCCACTCCTCCCAGTACCCCAACTGGGCCACCGGCACAGCCCTCCACTCACCTCCATGGCCAGCAGCCCAACTCACTTTAATGAATGAGCATGAGCTTGTACAAGCACACACTTATTCATTGGATTCAGACAGCTAACGCTCTCACTACTACTGGAATGTAGTGAGAGCACTGGCTGTCTGACAATGAATGAGCATGTGCTTGTACAAGCATGCGCTCATTCATTGAAGAGCTCAGTTGGGCTGCTGGCTATGGAGCTGAGTGGGGGGCTGTGCAGGTGGCCCGATTGAGGTATGAAGGGGGCAGGATGGGCACTAGCAGATGCCAGATGCTGTGGGAAATCAACTTTTGGGACAGATTAACAAAATCACAGTGGCACCGTTCATGAGGGGAGACCCCAAAATGCCCATATCAAAAATTTGGTGAAACAATTCCAAAAAATGATTGCGTTACAGGTGTGTGTTGCGCAGTTTCTATGCAAGCACATAACTTCAACAGTTTTTCATATTTTCACTCCAGATTTTCAACATTGCCATTTTTTCACACCTGTCATGAACAATACAGCTGTCATTTTTCACATCCTGCCCAAAATGTGTTTTCGCACCTGTGGCACCAAATGGCACAGTGTCTGTGTGAAATCACCTTTTGGGATTGAGTAACAAAATGATAGTGCCACTGTTCATGAGGTGGGGTGCCAAAAAGCCCATGCTGAAAATTTGGTGGGAAAATATCAACAAATGCCTGGGGTTTTAGGGTTTCCAACCATAATTCCCCACACTGTAGAGACTGACAGGCATCGGGGGTGTGACTTGGGGTCTTCGGACCATAATGCTCATGCCATTCCACCCCACCCCCACCCTGCAGCCAGTGACAGGCATTGAGGTGTGCCTTGGGGTCTTGGGCCCTCATGTTCACCAGAATTCTTCTCTACTGCACCCGTCTCAGCTTATGTAAGCAATAAGACATGATGGGGTGTGCATTATGGTGTGATAACCACACTCCTAGGGGCGTAGTTAGGCACGAGGCCGAAGGCTGAGTGCTGGTCGTCCCTAGGTGTGCAGTTATCACACTGTAATGCACAACCCCGGAGTGTCTTATTGTTTTTTTTTTTAATTTCTGTTTCTACTCCCTCTTGTCCTCACAGAGCCATTCCTTCTGGAGCACCCATGCCAGCGCCCTTCTTTCTCCACCTCAGGTCCTTCATCAGCCGCTGGAATACCTCGGCGGGGTGGGTCTGGGGCCCCCCAAATCTTGGGAACTTGTTCAGGTCCTGGGTTGTGGACGGGCGCTGGCACATTAGGACCCCGGCTCGATGCTCCTTCATCCAGGCTCTGTGGGGGATCCATTTTTCCATTTTTCTCCCCGCTGCATGCCTACGCGTCCAGGCATCCGCTGGCATCAGCAGCGTACCCCTCCCACTCCTTCCACGAAGGAGCAGCCTCAGGGGCTGATAGGCTGCCGGCCTGCTCTAGCAACCAATCGAGCCCCTTGAGACCTGGCTTGCTGTCACTCTCCCCAGTCTCCACCAGGGGTCGCCGCTCGCCGGTGTAGGAATCCCGGAGAGGCGAGCTGTCCTCAGACGCTCCAGCCTGTCTCCCCGGCCGACCCTGACTGCTCTGAGCTCGCTCCCGAACCCGGGTCGCCAGCGTGGCGTGAGTTGTGGCATCCAGCGCCTCAACCCTCAGCGCCACCGGGCTGGCCCTGGAGTGTCTTATTGTGCTTATAAAATGTTCCTTTATATTTAAAAGCAGTTTTTATATTTTTAAACACATTTTTAAATAAGTAAAAATGTAAGTGAATCTGTGCTTTTAACATAAAATAGTCCTTCCGCCTATTGGTGCTAGATTATAGTGTTCTACAGTGTGTGCCTCCCGCCCACTTAAGCTTCATATTCCCCTGCCAGCCACAACAATTCACGAATGCTGTTTTTCTCATTCTAAGTATGACACATAGCCCCCTTATTTTATTTCATTCTCCTCACTCTGTAGACAAAACTAAAAGGAAGCCATAACAGAAGCTTCTCAGTTCCCCAGTGCTGCAAGCATGAACATGGTTCAGAACTGCCACACTCACTGACAGCATCATGAACTGCTTGCTCTGTCCTAAAAGATAAACAGCAGGGTGAGTCATTCACCACCTTTTCTCTTTGTTTATATAGTATTATTGCTTACATTCTTCATTATGTTTTTTCCCTCTGTGTTTCCTCACATTCAAGAAATGGAATGTTTATCATGAAATGTTTACCATGGAATACAGGGATTCAAAATTCTGCTCAGTTCTACTAGCATAATGTTCCTCTACTAACATACTGTACACACAGACAACAAAGGCCTGTTTTAGAGCCAGAGACTCAGTTATCTCACTTGTCAGGGAAAGCAGAAGAGATTTCCCTGATGAGCAGGTAAAGATAGAAGGGGGATTTTTCACTGTTAGCAAACAAACAGTTGTAATGAAAACTATAAACAATACTTAATGTTTCTAATTTGTTTATGTGTGTAATGAGAGTGTGATGATCTGGTAAACAACATTTAATTAATTTGTTTTATTTTATATTTAAGATAATTTTAATTTTAGGGCCCAGTTGAAGGTTTCCACAGTGTAAAGGTAGCAGCCATGTTTATGGTGGAAGATCAGTTCTGGTTGTAGGAGGACTGAACTGCTCATTGTGTAATGTGGTTTAAGACCAGAATGACTGTGCATATACAGAGACTTAATGTACGGTCAGCTGATCTGTCTTGGCCAATGAGATTTCTAGATTTTTTTCTTGCCATTTTATAATTCCTTATGGAGTGGGGTTAGCGTAAGGGCCAAACCCCAAGGCAGACCGCAACATCTGTCAGTGTCTGCAGAGTGGAGTGAGGTGGAATGGTGTGAGCATTATGGCCGATGACCCAAATGCACACACCCAAATGCCTGTCAGTCTCTGCAGGGTGGGTGTGGGTGTGGGGGTTAGCTGAAGAATAGGACACAGAGGGTAATAGTAAATGGAGTCCACTCTGAAGAAAGGGGGGTTACTAGTGGGGTACCACAGGGTTCAGTATTAGGACCGGTCCTCTTCAATGTCTTTATAAGTGACATTGCAGAGGGACTGGAAGGAAAAGTAAGTCTCTTCGCAGATGACACAAAGATCTGCAACAGAGTTGATGCACAAGGTGGGGTGGAAAGGATGAGAAGGGACTTGGCAAGGTTAGAGGAATGGTCAAATGTATGGCAGCTTAGATTCAATGCCAAGAAGTGCAAGGTAATGCACCTGGGAAACTAAAACCCAGGAAAGAGTATACAATGGGGGGTGAGATACTAACAACAACAGAAATGGAAAGGGACCTGGGGGTAGTCATATCAGATGACCTAAAGGTGGGCAAGCAATGTGAGAGGGCCGTAAGGAGGGCTGATGGGATACTGGGATGCATAGGGAGAGGCATCACCAGTGAAAACAGGAAGTTGTTATCCTCTGTACAGACAGCTGGTGAGATCCTCTGGAGTACTGTGTGTAGTTCTGAGACCCAATCTGGGGACATAGACAGGATGGAAGCTGTCCAGAGGAGGGCAACTAAAATGGTGCAGGGTCTGCACCAGAAGACATATGAAGAGAGACTAAAGAAGCTTAATATGTATAGCCTAGAGGAAAGGAGGGAGAGGGGGGACATGATAGAAATTTGCAAGTACCTCAAGGGAATCAGCAAAGTCCAAGAGGGAAGCATCTTTCAAAAAAAGAGGTGTGCAAGAACAAGGGAGCACAATTTGAAGATGGGGGGGTTGCTCAGAGGTAATGTAAGTAAGTAGTTTTTCACAGAGAGGGTTGTGGATGCATGGAACGGCCTTCCAGAGGAGGTTGTGGAGTCAAAAACAGTGGTTGAATTCAAGCATGCATGGGACAGTCATAAGGCAATTCTAGGGGGTGGGGGTAGAAAGAAGTAGGCCACTGGTTAACTAGGATCTGCAGCTTATCCATTAGGTAGGGAAATGGGCAGACTGGGTGGACCAAGCGGTCCTTATCTGCTGTCAAATTCTATGTTTCTATAATACTTCACCTCCATTCCTATTATGCATCTATCTAACTCCTGCACTACCAATGCCAATACCAGCAAGCAAACATTAGGCATTGAAAAATGCTTGTTGTTACTCTGAGCTGCACTGTTTCCAACCTATCCCTATCATTTCTGTGGTGAGAACTCCAGAACTGGATGCAGTACATCATGTGAGGCCTCACCAGGGATCTATATAGGGGAAATATTACCTCTATTCTTCTGCTGTAAATACCCCTCCTGATACATCCCAGCATCCTGTTAGCTTTGCTATAGGCCTTGTTGCACTGGCTCATTTGTTTAAGGGAGTTACTGATGATAACTTCTAGATCCCGTTCCTCTTCTGTCATGCTAAGTCTCACCTCCACCCATCCAGTACTCCGTCTTGGGATTCCTTTTCCTTAGTTGCATTACCTTGCATTTTTTGGCATTGGATTTTAACTGCTTGACCTTTGATCACCCCTCCAGTTTTTGTAGGTTCCTCGGTATATCCCTTATTCCCTCATCACTATCCACCCTCCTACATAGTTTTGTGTCATCTGCAAAGAGAGACACAGCCTGCCCTGGATTCCCTCACCAATGTCACTAATGAACATGTTGAAGAGGACCCAGGACAGATCCCTGTGAAACCTCGCTCGTAAACTCCATTTCCTCTGATTTAACCCCTTTGACCACCACCCTCGGCTTCCTTCCTTCTTGACAACTACCCACCCAGTTCACTACAGTTGTAGCCACACCCAGGTCTTTCATCTTTTTGAGCAATCTTTTGTGCAGTACCAAATCAAAAGTTTTGCTGAAGTCAAAGTACAGCAGATCCACAGCCTGGCCCTTGTCTACTTCCTTGGTCATCCAATCAAAGAAAAAAAATCAGGCTAGTCTGACAAGACCTTCCTGACACAAAACCATGTTGTTTACTGTCCTAAAGCCCATTGCTATCTAGGTAGTCCATGAGGTTCTCTTTGATTAGTGATTCCATCAGCTTCCCCATCATGAAGCTCAGACTGACAGGCCTATAGTTCCCTGGTTGCTCCCTATCCCCATCCCTTTATGAAGTAGTACAGTATCTGCCATTCTCCAGTCCCTTGGAACTTCCCCAGACATAAGTGAGTTGTTGAACAGCCCAGCCAGTGGTTCAATCAGTTCTGTGCTAATTCCGTAAGTATCCTAGGATGCAACCCTTGTGGTCCTGGGGCATTATCTATCTTAAGGGCTGCAATCCCTTTCAGGTCCCTCCCATTTGTAAGTATTGGCTGCCTTATTTCCAGGACTCCCTTAGCAGCCACTTTGATGCTGGTTTCTGGCATGGACACATAGTCCTCCTTAGTGAATACTGTGCAAAAGTAGTCATTCAGGATGGTGGCCTTTTGCTCATCCTCCTCGCTCACCCTACCCCCTCAGCTAGCCATGCAATGCCCCCCTTTTTTCTTGTTTCACTGATGTATCTAAAAAAATAATTTTCCCTATTTTTGACCCTCTCTGTGATATGCAGCTCCATGTCTGCTTTCGTCTCCCTGACAACACTATTTGCCTCCCTGTTTTTCTGTAGATAATCCTCCCTTTCTGTCTCCCCCTGTTTTTCCTTATATTTCTAGAAGGCCTCTTTTTTGGCCCTAACTGATTCTGTGACCTTATCTGAGAGCCATAGAGGTCTCTTAAACCCATTTTTTTATACTGTTCTTATGCTTGCCTTTGATGCCTCGAGGATGGCTCCCTTTATTACCCCCATCTCTCCTCTACCCCCTTTATGTCCTCCACCCCTACTAACTTAACCTGACCAGTTTCCTCAACCTATCGAAGTCCACCATTCTAGACAAGGACTTTTGTTCATGATTATGGATTTCTGGCCCAGAGGGCCAATTCAAATCACACAGAGTTGTGATCGCTGTTCTCTAGCAGCTTCCCTACTCCCACAGCACCCATCATCTCTGAGTTGGTGAGCACCACATCAAGGATTGCATTCTGCCTGGTAGGTTCCTTAAAAAGCTGCACCAGTAGACAGTCTTGGAAGGCATCCAGTAATGTCTTACTCCTGTCACTCTTGGCCACCGGGACTTCCTAATCCACATCAGGCATGTTCAGGTCACCCACCACCACTACTTTCCCCTTTGCTACCCCTCTTTTAAGTTCTTTCTTGAGTTCTGTATCCCTTTCCTCCTTTGCCATGAAGGCCTATAGATCACCCCTAAGTGCACTTTCCTGCCCGAGACTGCAATGAGTTGCACCCATACTGACTCAGCTTCCCCTCTGCTATCCCTAATACTTCCATCTTTAATCATCTTTAATCACTTCTATGCCCTCTTTGACAAAAAGGGCAACTCTTGCCCCCACCAGTTCTTCCATCCCTCCAGAAGAGTGAATACCGAGGGACCATCATCTCCCAGTCATTTTTATAATAAAAAAGAAATAATAAAAATAAAACTTTTTTTTTCAAGCGTCTTTCAAAATATCAAGGCGCTTTACAATTAAAACATAGTTTCATAATCAACAAACACAGTAATAAATAACACAACAGATCCATACAACAATAAGCCATTGATAAGCCTGTCACCACAAAAAAGTTTTAAATGCCTGTTTAAATCCCTCCACAGTCGTGCACTCCGGAAGCTGATGGGGTAGAGAATTCCAGAGGATAGGGGCCACAAACATAAATGCAAGGGCCCCAGAAGATTTTGAAGTCACCCTTGGAACCTCCAGCAACCCCTCATCAGCCGAACAGAGCTGTCGTACACTGCTCTAAGGAATCAGGAGCTCTTTCAAGTAGTCAGGACCAAGTCTGTGTAGGGCTTTATAAATCAGTAAACCAACCTTAAAGGTGATCCACCACTGAATTGGCAGCCAGTGCAGATCATGCAGCGCCGGGGTAATATGCGAAGCCCAAGAAGACCCCGTCAACAATCATGCCGCAGTGTTCTGTACTAGATGCAAGTGGTGGATATCAACCCCAGGAAGCCCTAAGTATAGGGAGTTGCAATAGTCAAGGCATGAGGTCACAAAGGAATTGACCAACACAGGCAGATCATAGGATGGAACAAGGTGCTTGACCCTGGCAATGTTCCTAAGATGATAAAAGGCAAACTTGATGACTGCCGACACCTTATATCGAAGGGTTAGCCCATCATCAAGCACCACTCTAAGGTCACGCACCCATTCAGAGATAAAAGTCTGGGAGCCCCACAGAAAAAGTCCAGAGGGTTGACCAGCCCTCAACCCCTCTATCAGGCAACCTGGATCCACAACCTTCACCTCAGTCTTTCCTGTGTTCAACTTTAGCCAGCTCGAATTCATCCAGTCCTGGATTTCAATGAGGCAGTTATAAAATACTGAGAAAGCATTATCCTGGTCTGGTGCAAAAGACAGGTAGAGCTGGGTATCATCAGCATAGCAGTGAAACCTCAGCCCATACCATCTTATAATGTCTCTGAGAGGCATCATATACACTGCAAACAACATGGGAGACAGCACCGAGCCCTGAGGAACTCTACAAGACAGAGAGAGTGAGTCTGAAGAAAAAAATCCCAGACATAACTCTCTGTGTCCTGCCTGTGAGAAAAGATGTAAACCACCTGAGGACTGTATATGTCAGGCCACAGATGAATCGCAAGTGCTCGAGCAGCACCCCATGGTCCACAGTGTCAAAGTCTGAAGAGATAGAGATCAAGGAGCACCAGAATGGAATGGTTTCTCCGATCTCCCGCCATCAGGAGATCATTGAGCACTCGCACCAGCACAGTCTCAGTACTATGCCTCTTTTGAAAACCAGACTGGAGAGGTTCATAGATATTATGGATGGTCAAGTGGTTCACCAGTTGAATCAGCAATACTTTCTCAATAACCTTCCCTATAAAGGGAAGATTCGAGATAGGTCTATAGTTTGCAATAATGTCTGGGTCCAAAAAAGCTTTCTTCAGAAGGGGTGTTACCACCACCTCCTTCAGGGAGCTTGGAAACTCACCTGATTCCAAGGAGTACCAGACTATCTGAGCCAGGATCAGGCCAATGATATCTCAACAACCCATAACCAGGGGAGCAGGACCCAGATCCAGACTACAGCATGTAGGGCACATACCCTAGACAATCCGCATAATATCCATGAACTCTGGCAGGTCAAAGGTACCCCAGGAAACATGAGGTGCAGTGACCAGGCATTGACCAAGAGCATCCCCCACAAAACGAGTCAAGAGGATCTCCGACCAGAAGTCGGCCACCTTATCTGCAAAAAATCAAGCAGGCTCATTGCATTCCATTTGCGAAAAAACTCTTCGGAGCTGCAGATAGGCTGGGTTGCACAACCTGTCCACAGTTTGGAAGAGTTGGGCTGGTCGATTCTGAGTGATTGCAATCTCCCTGGACAGGAACTCTGCCTTCTTATGGGAGATTGCTGATTGGTAGGCCTGATAATGTTCTACCAGTCTAAGGTGGTAGGTCACCAGGGAGGATTTCTGCCAGCATCGTTCTAACCTTCATTGTAATCGCTGCAACTCCCTCAAAGACCCATCAAACCATGGGGCCTGAGGGCAAAGTGGGAGAGGATGAACACATATCTGTGTAGTCATTTTTTTCAAGAGGGGGGAGTGATTCCTACACCCCACAGCACATAAAAATATATTAATTACAACCTAAGTGTTATTTATTTAATTAGAGCAGCTGGTCTTATATGGTAGCAGAGTGGCAGCAGTACAGCGCTATGCATCTGGGAGAGAAAGTAACAGTGCGGTGAGCAGGTAAGGAGTAAAGTGCTATCACGTTATGCAGAAGGGTGAGTCCTGATAGAGACACTGACTCTGGGAAGTGAGAACCACTACCACAATCACTAGCCTAGACTGTGGCCTGATTGAGCAGCAAGGAAAGTGTGCACTGTCAGAAGTCTGTGAACCACCAGCTTAGTTTCACATGAGCACATTTAGATGGCAGGTGGCAAGTACCAGGTTGAATAATACAGGGACTGGCTGTAATTAATAAAATAATAATCTGAGGAGTTATCTAGAAAGGAGAAACTGCCTCAGGGATAATGGGGTGGGCTCACAAAACAGGTGCATCTTAGGTAGCAGTAGGCTGCTCATGAGAAAACAGTGTGCACAGCAAACACTGAAGGAGAACACAAGAAATAATATATCCATCCATCCATCCATTCATCCAGCCATTCATTCGTCAATTAATCAATCAATTAGTCAATCAGTCAATCGGTCAACACCACAGAGGGCTAGATTACACTCCAGTAACAAAACTTTATGATCTATTTACCACAGATATGTTTATTTACACAAATGGAGCTAGTTGAAGCCAGAGTGTTTGAGAGTATGAGACAGCAAGATTGTGAACTGCAGAAAATGTGCAACTTTTTTACTAAAACCCATAACTCAGCCATTTCACAATGGATTTACACCACACTTGTTACAGTTATAGTTTAAAGTGTGGTAAAGTAACAGTCCCACATGTCTCAGTGGCCAGCAAAAGGGCATCACTGACCTGTGAAGGTGGAGTGATCACAAAAAAAATAGTGTGCAGTCCAGAAGCAATGTTGGCAGGCAGGGGAGGTTTATGGAGGAGTTAGGAGAAAGTGTGTGCTCTTGGGCAGTAGTAACTAACTGGAAATATTGGGACAACCTTGGGAGGAGCACAGACTGCTCACATTTATATAAATATGTTCAAGCCTCAGATAAATTGGAACGTGATTATTTCAAAGGAGAAATGATTATTTGTAGCAGCATTTTCTCCTTAGTAAATCTGGATGGATGAAAATAGTAAACTGTTAATCTGTTTTCAGAAAGTCATGGCACTTACCCAGGGTACACAGTTGAAGAACTAGTCCAACACTTAGGATTTCTTTGCTTCAAAAATCCTTTTGTTGATGCCAAATACAAAAAAACATATAGACCCACACTGCATGGTTCTCTGACCTAGTGTGGGTCCATATGGCTTTTTATATTTTGAATCAATAAAAGGATTTTTGAAGCAAAATAAATCCCAAGTCTTGGACTAGTTCTTCAACTGTGTACCCTGGGTAAGTGCCATGACTTACTGAAAACAATGTATCATTGAGCACCCCAATACACTGTGGTGTGGCTCTTTTACTTTGCCTTGACAGTAAACTGTTAGTTTTTACACTGGGGAAACATCAATTAATAGTGACTTATGGTTCCCTTGTCTCAATGCTATTACAAAAATTCATACTGGGAAGAATCCAAAATGTTAGCTTTCTAGCTGGGGAAGTGTGAAAGTAGTTCCTTTTCAGTTTAATTCATTTTGCTTGTGATTTGTGTGGATTGTAATAGAATTGATTCCAAGTTTACAGAGAAGAGCAGACCCTGAATTTTCTGAGCAGTTGGTTGAAACTTCCAAACCGAGGATTCCATTGTGGCCCATGCTGTTGCAGAATTCCAAGGTGGAATTTCAGCTGATTGGTGCTGGGGAGTGAAAGAGGCTAACTGTCCACTTAGGGGCCAGAACTGGGAAGAAAACTGTTCATACAGTATAAAAGGAGCTATATAGCTCATTTTATGGGAGGTCTTGCAGACAGACTGACCTGAAGGGACCAGTTCCTGACCAGATGGAGTCTAGCCTATAGAGACCAATTACCAGACAAGGCTTGGGGGACTAGCTCGCAAACAGTAAGCCTAGCCTACAGGAGATTACCTATATCCTAGTGCCAGAGTCAGTAGGGCAGTAAGAGAAAACTGAGAAAGTATAGTTTTTCCCTGCTGCATTTGGTACTTACTCCAGCAAAGCTGGTTCAGCCTGCATCCAGAAAGAACAGAATCAGCTTTCCAGACTCTTAGGGAGGCAGTATAGTGCAGTGGTTTAAGGCTCTAAGCTGCAAATCTGGAGACCTGGGTTTGAATCCCACAGCCCCCACTTGCATACGGTGTGACCCTGAGCAAGTCACTTAACCTCCCTGTACTCCCAGGTTGCACCTGTAAACAAGCTTTCAGCTTAGTGTATCCCTCCTGGTGAAAAAAAAAAGAATCTAATGTAGGTCATATTCAAGGATCAGCAACACCACTTATTCAGCTGCCAATATCCAAAGGGCCCAGCTTTTGTCATTAATATTCCAGACCTCATTCAAGGAAAGTGGTACAGTAATTTAAATTTATTGCAGGACTAGTTCAAGAGGGACACTCATCTGCTGTACGAGGATTTGTGATTTCTATTGATAACTCAAGGACTACCATCCAGTAATTAAAGAGACTTTGTTCAGTGACTATGGGGGGAATGTATTGTGATTGCATTAGAAATATTTGTTAGCCAGCTGTGATTAAATGTTACAATGAATTTACAGTGAATTGCTATAACGTATAAGTGACAGAGTATGCAAAGGACAGGGTATAAAGGAATGCTAACAGTTTAGATATAGGGAAGGGTATCTGTGTAAAAAAGGGTGAGTGGGCTGACACAGATTGGTATAATCACTGTTTGTATCCTGAACTATGTAACACTGTCTGTCCTCTCTGGACGAGGTGCCTTTGTAAACGAGTCTCTGACTCAAAGGTTGTAAATCTGATATGTACAAATAAATAAATAATAAATAGGTGTAGCAACCACTGCATACCATTTAGGCATCTGTTAATGCAATTAAAGTGACTCAGGCTTGACTCGTCTGAGGGGTGGACTAATACTGGTGGCATTGCTACATTGTAGAGTAGGTAGGTATTGGTATAGCCTACAGTGTCCAGGGAAAGCAGGTGCATACCTATGGTATACGGCAAAATACAATATAAGTAAATGCATTAGGTATACATTACAGTCATTTAAGAGGTTATTGCAAAAATATTACTGTTATTATTTATTGTTTCTTAGTTTGCATGCTGTGTCAGTCACAATGACAAAACAGCCCAGTAAATGTACCTTTATGTTGCTTGAAAACTGTGTCCAAGTCATATTTCAAAGATGTCCAAGTCTCACAGCAACTGTTGTCCCTAGTATCAGTTCTGTATAGTGCATTCTCTTCCACATGGGTTCCCACAACTAACTGGTTGGTAAGTTAGCGGTCCATACCATACCAGTTTAGCCAATCCAGTGGTGGTGGATGGAAAGAGAAGTAATGAACCTAAGGTGTATAAGGTTAGCATTACTTGACCTGGTAGACCTTGCTGTCACAATATGTCATCATCTGTGACATGTTGGCATGGGTGGTGATGCACGTAGAAAATATGAGGAAAATAATAGCAGTAGAAAGGGACATAGGTGTAAGGAAAAGAGCAGATAAAGTTTCCACCAATACAGTTCCACCAAGTGCAAGTTCCCAAAGTGGTGGTTCCAGAGAAGGCGCTGTTCAGGGTTTGACAGAGACTGGTGTTTATGGTCATGGAACTTTGAGGACAAGGGCTGGGTGCATAATAGGCCAACCAAAGAGAGCATGGTTCATTGTTCCCCAAATGTACACTCATTCCACTTTCACTCCAAGCAGCCTTGCCAGCCAGTATTCCAGTGCATCTGGTGGTGATACTACCCTGAGCAATCTGGACGCACATTGTTTCCTCTCTTCCTCCTTCAACTGCTTCCACTTTCTGTTCCCCTATTCAAGATAGAAAGAGCCTTCCAAAAATAAAAAGGCAAGCCTTCCCACAGTCTATCCTATATGAATAATATAAAAACAGCTGCCTCAGCAACCTGTGCATGGGCAGTATTGACAATTGCCAGTCTGCCTTAAACCACCAAATTAAGCCCCTGAGACTGCAAATCATGCATCAGAAGCAACACAGCCCAGTGCTGCTGCTCATTCATCACACGAGGAATGTGAGTCTGGGTCTGGCATAGAACTACTAATATCTCATACGGTAGGAGGCAGGGTGAGGTATATCAGCCCCACAATTCTAAAAAAAGCAAAGGAGTAGCACCACAACCGAAGACAGCTTGTAACAGAGAATGGCAGTGAGAAGCACATGGAAGAAGACCTTTCAGACCAGGGGCATGAGACAAAGGTAGTAGAGGAGGAGGACCATAAGAAGAGAAAGCAAAAGGCAGGGAAAAGCACATGATCCATGCAAAACAAAGGAGGAGCAGAAAGCTGGACCATAGTGGAGAAGGGGAGAGAGATGTACAAGAGAAGTAGGCAAAGAAACAAGAAGTATGAGAGGATGAGTGAGAAGCAGTGGAGAAAGCACATCAGAAGAGATGGATGATGGATGGGAGAAGCTTGACATTCTGATGTCAGTTATGACAATCACTAGTAGTTATGAATGAGATACTGAACAGGGTGACCATCACAGGAGGAAATGACAAAATTAAGTAAGATAATGAAATGGCGAAAGCAAGTTTAAAAGTTGATGATAAAATAATCTTCACCTCCCAAAGTGATCTGGAAACACTGGAATAAAATGCAATCCAACTTCAACAGGGTCTGTGAAAGGCTTCTACAAACACTTTGGTAATCAACTAAAAAAAATAATCTCTTCTGTTTGGGAGCACCCATGCTCTGAAGGGATGCCCTGAGTTGCACATCACCAACCCATCTGAAGACCCCATTGGACAAGTCCAGGTCTTTTTTTTTACTTTCTCTTTCTGTACCACCTCAGCCAGCCAAAGTCCATCTTAGAAATCTGGACATCCCACACCCTGTCAATCCTGCCATCTCCCAGGACTTACGTGTCTCCTGGGGCGGGGCCCAGTAGTATCCCCTCCCTGCAGTGGAGGTCCTTGGGCTGGACCAGGTCCCAAAGAAAGGCTGCTTGTGGTACTCCTGGAGTGAACTTAGGTTGGTGGAGTACAGGGTTTGCAGCCTGCCCAGAGCTATCAAGGAGCATGGCTAGGCTTTTCTGTTTTCTCCTCCTTCCCATCCAGGACACTGAATGATGGGCATGCTCATGCAAGGCATGTGCATCAGTCCAGCCAATCAGCTGTTTCTAACCCCAAGTAGTGCACTATTGTCTGCAATTCCAAAATGCACCGTGGCCAATGAGGTGGCTGTTACGTGGAGACAGTAATCCCCATCCCTTCCTAGAGAAGGTGAGCATCCTGTGTGATTCTCAGTCCTACTATCCTGGCCTACCCTTTGAAATCCTAGGCTCATTTCTGAACCCAGGTCATCAGCATCATGAGTGGTAGCACTACCACTGTGCTGGTGGGCTAGTTCAAGTCCAGGTCTTTAAATATCAGGGCATCCATCTTGAACCTACTGCATCCTTTTCCCTTCATATAGAGTCCTTAACAAGAACATCTGCCAATGACTTGCACTGTGGTACAGGAACGGGGTAGCCTTACGACGTAGGTCAAAAAACTACCCAGCCTCATTATCTCTGCATTTGATTACAGAGCAGTACTCTATTCTGCTGCCAACAACTCTGTCCTTGAAAGAATGTGCGCTACCTTAAATCATGCCTTCAGATTTGCTCTCAACCTAAAACCTGACTTCCACCACTGCAGCCTCTCAATATTTTTTTTTACTTAACAGTTTTTGGCCATGAAAGACACACTGAGCCACAACTTGTTTCCAGGTGCATCCTGGGAGCCCAGGGATTTTTAAGTGACTTGCTCATGGCCACACAGTATACAAGTGGTGGCTGTGGAGTCAAACCTGGTTCTCCTGGTTTGCAGCACATTGTTCTTAACAACTACACTATACTGTCTCCTAATCTCCACCAACTGGATCCTCTTCCACCTCCACTTTGTGTTTAATGCAGCACTCCTGTGCAAAAGAGACCCACTAGGTTAAATGTCCATGGGTGTACGCAACCACATCTCACTGATTAACAATCACTATAGTACTTGGTCCATGGGGTAGAATAAATTGCTCCTGCCCCTCAGGAAGACATCACTTGGTCAGTGCTCATTTATGTACTGAGCTGTCAAAACTTGGAACTCATTGCCTCCTACAGTGATTACCCCCAACTGTCTCTGCTTCAAGGCTCAAGCCTCTGTCATCTTTCTCCTCAAACCTCACTGTAAGTGTGCATAGACAGTTTTCTGTGACTTCATGCCAATTGTACAATTTTCCTTGTAACAGGAACCTTGCTGCTTCCTTGCTTCTATAACCCCGATTTATGCAGTTACCTCTGAAGATGTTGCTGTTTTATTGCAGGTTTAATGTCTCTCACTTTGACTATGTAAATTGTAAAAGGGTGATGCATGTTGTTACCTGCTGTGGATTGTTGTTTTTTGTAATCTGCCTGACTTGGACTTGGACACCTTTGAAAAAGAGCACTTATGCTCAAAGGCCCTTTTAATATAATCAATCAATCAATCAATACATACATACATAAATAAATACATCTGCAGGGCAGCAAACTGCAAATTGGGTCTGGCTTATAGGGCCAAGTATAACCTTACACCGGTAGCCAGGCTTGCCCTAGTGAAGGGTGTCCTCCTTCCCTCCCTCAGCTATGGGCTGCACCTATTTGCTTGCTCTCCAAAGATGCATCTCACCTGGTGGTACACTGCTTACAATGACATTTGTCATTTTGCCTTGACTGCCCCCCGACTCACCCACCGTTGTGAGCTATATGAGAAACTCTGCTGGCTCTCACCAGCCAGATACCTTGATTTTGGTTTGGGATGCCTCTCTGGGAAAGTGATCAGAACTAGCACCCCCCAGGTGCTGGCCCGGCTTCTGTCTAAACTGAATCCCACCCCCTACCAACTTAGGTCTCTCACACATCAGGGATGCTCAAAGTCCCTCCTACCTGGACCCACATGGGGGATCGGGACTTTGCCATAAGTGCGCCCAGACTCTGGAATTCGCTGCCTGTGGATATCTGAGCTGCCCCCTCCTATCTGAGTTTTCAAAATTCCTTGCGGGGTTTCCTAAAACCAGCATCAGAGTGTGACTGCCCCAAACCTCCCTAGAGTAAAGTGTCAAATTGTTTTGTCTGAACCTCCCCAGGGTGTCTCCATTGAATTCCTGGAGATATTTTCCCCACTGTATCAATGACTTCTGACTACTCCTGCCTAAAAAGCCTTGGGCATTTTTACACCCATTAATACTCCACGGTCATAGGCTAACCATGACGTATTGCACCTTGGTCACTTGGTAGAAATTTGTACTACCAAGTGTTAGTGTTTCAGTGCAACACGTGTATATTTAGAAAAATGCGATGAGCTGTATATACCTGTCCGCGATCCAACTAGCCTAGGGGGTGTATACGACAATGTTATAAGTTATATTATGACCAATCCAGTCCTTGAGCTATGCTCCACTCCTATGTATGATGATGCCTGTATATATCTGTCAGTTGAACTAGCTAGTCTAGAGTGTATAATCTGAAATGTGCTTACTACTATATGTTTCCCTAGTGTCAAATGATGTATTTCCCACATGTTTGTTTACTGTGACAAAAAACTGTACTCTCTTTGCCATGTCTCCTTGACTGTTGTTCCTCATGTTGTATTCTCCCGGGTCATTCCTGAAAATAGACATAATACTTGTCTAGTGTACTTACCCGGTAAACAAAAGCTAAATAAATAAAATAAATAAATAAAAATTAAAAAAAAAATTTTCTCAGGCAGGGAAGTCTAAAGACAAGCACCCACAGTATGACCATTTGCATACCACTGTACCATCTGCTGCAGTTCTGCCTGCCCATCCCTAGCCACATCATTCCACAATGACAGAAAAAAATCTTACTCCTTCTGCCCAGTTTCTCCCATAGTACCCCATTATTTTACTGCAGCTAAAAATACAACATAATCTGCAGATTGGGAGTATTTTATGAATGATACCACACATCCACTGAAACCTTGCTGCTGCCAATGCGGTAAAAAGATCAGCTGAATCAATTTACGGTAATTATACTTTGGGAGCCAGTGTTCTGGTTGATCATTTAAAATGTGAACATGGCATATTCCTTACACCCACATCCACTCCTAATACCCACTTTGATCAGATGGACCAGCAGAAGCAGTAGGAACAGTCACAGATGAGAAGTGATATGCTAAGACAGCTCATTTAAGTCAAACAACCAATATGGAGTCAAAGCAGTCAACTGATGTATCCCCAGGTACTGGTATTGCCTCACAAGCTGCCCATCCACCACCAGACAGAGAAAGGGGGCCAGACTGTGCCTCATCAGCACTAATCCTTATGACAGGGTGGTTCTCTGCCATTACTTTGTTTTAGAGTAAGGGCCTGGGCAAAGTTAATATCAGCAGTACTGCCACATCAAACCCCACACCAGAACTGAATAAAATCAATAACTATCTAGGTAGAATTAAAATGGAAGCTAGCTACTAAAGACACAGCACTACAGTATTTACATTCTCCTTTTTATACTGTATTTATGCTGCAGAAATCTTTCTTTTCTCGATCTTTTCTACCTATTCCTGGACAGGTCACCCACAGAATGTGTTATAATCCTCTGGATTCTCTGTGTTTTATTGTGGGCAAAACCTTTGTCTGTTTTCCTGCCCCCCCAACACACACACACACACACACAGTAAAAGCATTGCTCTGAACTGGGTCCTGTGTTAAACAAATACAGTAGTCAAAACTTGAAAAAACATATGCTGTGCTGAGAGTTTGGTTTGTTTTTAGAGTCCTAGTTTGTCCTTCCCTTTGTTCATTATTAGGAAGTTTTTCTAAATTTGCCTACAAATTTTATGACCTTTGGGATCTCCATGTTTGAATTTGTTATTGCTCTTCTTTTTGCTACAATGCATCCTGTCCCATATGATAGTGATGCATCCAGGACCATTGAGTCAGTTAGTGAAAGCTGCTGCAGCAGTAATCTGCTGTTAGAAACCCTTGTGTTCTGGCCTAAACAAAGTAACTTTTTATAGTTCAATCATTTTGTTTTCTAGGTATGTGTTTTGGTCTAGCTAGCAGGAATTTTTAAAGCTTTTCATTTCTTTTTTTTAACATAGAAACATACAATTTCATGGCAGATAAGGACCACTTGGCCCACCCAGTCTTCCCTTCTTCCCCTACCTACACTGTTACTGCAGACCATAATTGATCTACTGCTCTTTCTCCATCCCCTCTTCCTTTCCACTATAATTCCCTTGTGCCTATCCCATGCATTCTTGAAACCCCCCACTGTCTTTGGCCCCACCACCTCCACTGAAGGGCTGTTTCAGGAATCTAGTACTCTTTCTGTGAAGAAGTACTTCCTGACATCCCTCCTGATCCTACCCCCTCCAGCTTAATAGCATGTCCCCTTGTTCTTGAGCACCTTTTCTTCTGAAAAATACTTCCCTCCTGTACCTTAGATACCCTTGTGAGGCATTTAAAGGTCTCTATAATATCCCCCCTCTCCCTCCTCTCTTTTAGGGTGTACATACTGAGGTACTTTAGTCTTTCCTCATAGTGCTTTTGATGTGGACCCTTCACCATTTTACAGTAGTAGCCCTCTTCTGGACAGCCTCCACTCAGTCCATGTCCTTACAGAGATGTGGTCTACAGAACTGCACACAGTACTCTAGGTGTGGTATTGCCAGAGATCTATACAGATGTAACATCACCTCCTTCTTTCTGCTGGTAATACCCCTCTCTATGCACCCCAGCATTCCAAGGAAGATGCATTACATACATTTGCATTCCCTTTATGCTCTCTTTCAAGCCAGTGTCAATCCGTCTCAGTGCTTCTGGTTGGCCCCAGCCCCTTAGCCCCATCTGTCTCCCATAGCTACCTGACTCTGTGGATATATCCCCATGGTATCCCCTCCCCACAGTGGAGGAGTTTAGGCTGGATTAGGTCTCTTAGTAAGCATACATTTGGTGCCCATGAAGTGTGCCTATGTTGGTGGGGTGCAAGGTATGCAGGCCACCCAGATCCACAATAGAGGTTGGCTGCTTTTATTCCCTCTGTTTTTCCTGTTGTGGCACGCTTAGCCAATGGACATGAGCAGCCTTCAGCCCCAGAAGTGCACTACCACCTGAACCATCCCCTGTGGTCACCCAATAGATGGTCACGTGTTGGCAGTGATTTCACCTCCCTTCCCAGAGGCAGAGAACATCCTGAGGGATGCTTAATCCTCTTCCTCTGGATGGCCCTACAATGACCCAGGATCATTCCCAAATTCAGGTCACCGGCATCGTGAGACACTACTGCTACCACTGCACTGGCAGACCAACCAAAGCTTTTCATTTCATCATAATACACACAGTCATAAAAAGCATACAAATCACCCCAGGTCATCTATGCTATATTTAGTGAAGAGGCTAGCAGTTTCCTTACAGACTAGCCCACTTATCTCTCAGGTGCTTGCTAGGCTGTAAATGCTGACTTTTTTGTACTCACTGGATAAGGAAAATTACTCTAAAAATACAGCACTACCACTTTAAAATTAACTCCAAACCAGTGTTCGGTGAATCTATAATCATGGCTGCATGGTTAACACATGGGATAGGAGGCACTGTAGGAAAAAGAAGAGCAATAAAATATCCAAACATGGATATCCCCATGGACCATAAAACTAGTAGGCAAATTTAGAAAACTAATCTTAAGATTAAACTTCAAACATTTGAATTTTTGCCAATATGCTTCTATAAAAACATGTCAACACAGAAGTAGTTTGTGCAACATAAAATGAATACCTGACTTTTATGACTGTTACTATGATTCTTATGACTTCTATAATTTTGACCATGACAATCCCATGATTGTTTTCCAAATTTACTATCTCCACAGCAAAACCCTAGGTATAAAGATATTGCAGGAGATCATTATATTACGATATAAGGGTGCTATGTACTGTACTGTAGTGTAATTGTATACATAAGCAATAAGACAGTATAAGATGTGGGGAAAAGTGTGATCACCGCACACCCAGGGGTGTAATAAAGAATGAGGCTGAAGGCTGAGTGCATTTTTCATACTGAGGTTTATGCTGAGGTTCATACTGAGGTTGTAAGGAGCTTAGAGGGTGTGAGCACGATAACTCCATAGCACACTACTTGCAAAGCATTTTGGCATTGAACAGGTGTTTGTTCAGTTTACTTTTGCATTCAGAAGGTGTTGCGCTAATTATTATTTCTAGGCATAGAGTATTCCATATTTTAGCAATTCTATTGGAGAAGAAATATTTTCGATCAATTGTCTGAAAACATTTTCCAGTAATCTGAAGTGGGTGTCCCTTGTCTCCTTTCAGCTTGGTTTAAATTCAATATTAAGGTCACATAATAACTGCAAATCATCAGTTATGTTAAACATTAATACTAAGCCATCCTATAATCTTCTGAGATAAGTGGCATTCATTTTAAAGTATCCTACCTCTTTTCATTGCAGTCATCCATAAATGTTGTTATCATTTTTGTTGCCATTCTTTGGACTATTTCTAGTGCACTGATTTGATGAGCCCTAATGGGACACCAAAATGGTGCAACATAATTGAGATGAGGTCTTGCATAGGGAGGCTCTATAAACTCCGAAAATAAGGTCTTGTTCTCTGGATGAAATATTATGTTTTATTACTCAGAGTATTTTGTTTGCTCTAGCAGTAACTTCATTGCTTTTTTTGTTGTTGTTGAGTATGATCTGATGTAATAACTGTTTCTAAGTGTTTCTCACAGTTTTGTTCTGCTAGTTTATGGGTTCCTAAAGTATACATATTTCTGGGGTTACTATGCCCTAAGAGCATTATCATGCACTTTTCAGGTTAAACCTCATTTTAAATTTGATAGTCTAGTCATGTAATTTGACAAGGTCTGATTGAATAAGCTGATGCTGATTCATAGTTGTGCAGGGACCACCCAGTTTCGAGTCATCTGTGTATTTTACATGCCCAGCTTTAGTGTATGTTTTACGAGGTCAACAATAAAAATATGAATAATAAGGGGACCCAAGACTGATCCCTTTCTTAATTGTCACTATCTGAGTTCTATTCCTGAGCCAGTTCAGAGTCCCATTAATTAGAGCAAGTGTTATACCAGTGTTGGTCATTTTTTCAATAACTGCACAGTGGGGGACCTTGTTGAATGCCTTGCAGAAATCTAAGAAAATGATGTCACATGGAGTCTTGCTATCAAGTGATGTGTTAATATTATTGCCTCTGGAAGTGACATGATCACACTTCTACCCACATTTCAAACTGCCTTACTGCATGCTCATGTGGGTTATAAGATAGAAATGCAAATATTTCGGCAAAACGTATGTGCTTTAAATCATAAAGTAGTTTATTTTATAATTTATTACTACACTAAAGGAGAAAACAGTCCCACAGCTAAGAGTGTGGGGGCAAAAAAATGAACAGTATTGCATGATGCAAACAGAAGTCAGGAGACTTTGCAAAGTATTGCATGAACTGAAGTTTCCTGACTTTGCACATGTCTATTGCCCAGTCAAAAAGAGAGGAGCTGGAGAAGTGCAGGTTGAGCTAGGTGAGCTCAGATGTGAGTTTCATGAGATTAAGGGTATCCCGTAAACAAAGTGACTGCAATTGAGAGCTTTCAAAAAGAGTGACTCAGTCACGATGCCTGTGTTCTGGGCTACTTGGCAGGGTAGCAACCAGATACAGGGGTAGGCTAATACAACGGCAGGATGTCACTATATATATACGTATGCAAGGGAGTCACCATGATGTGTGAATGGTGGAAGGGGAGGGAGGGCATGTGGAATGTAGTGCGGTGGTTGGCTGCTGAGCTGGTCATGTGGCATAGTGGGGATGTGGCAGGCTGGAGTGTGGAGGGTGCTGAGTTCAGTTCTGGGTGCAATCGTTTTTTGCATTGGGTAGGGGTTTTCATTTTTTTTTAAGTTTTACACACATACACACATACACACACACACACACACACATGCACACACACACACACACATGACCTGCATTCCCTGGAATTGAGAATCTTTAAGTAGGGGTGTGTGCCCCCCATGGGAGGGTGCAGGGGGTGCATCTGTCTGCATAACATAGAAAACCAGTAACCAGTTTTCTAGTCGCTGTGAATGTACATCACCGTAATTCATTTTTTGTGATGTACACTTGCCCAAATGGTGATTGCTATTCTGCAATCACCATTATGACATAGAACCGCGATTAAGGGATTCAACTGCCATGATGGTGTTCTTAACCAAGGGGGACAGCCAATTTACAGTACATTTAGGTTCTCAAAGATCAAGCTCTCATCAGAACAGAGAGCAAGGGGAGGAAATAGAGAATGCCAGGAATGGAATCAGGCTTGGCTTTAGAGAAGGAATTGATGTCACAGATATAATGCAGGGAAGGATAACCTACATAACATGAGCTCATGTGGGGAACAAGGACACAACACAGCAAGACACAATGTCAGAATTGAGGCTAAAACATGCATAAATTAGCATGCCACTTCCATGCTTCCTATGGTCCTGTCTGTGGACCACATAGCCAAAGGTTCTGATTTCCACATCTGCAGTCTGGGTGGAGAGACATGTCTCACTGATGATTAGGATGTCAGAGTTGTACTGCTGGGCCCAGAGTATAAGCTGGTCAAATTTAGAAGAAGGCTGCTGATGCTTAATTAAAAGGGACCCAATCCACAGGAAAGTGGGGGTGAATGAGAGATCCAGAAATGAGTTCTACATTACCTTATAGAAAAAGCAGAAAGGCAATAAGAAGCAGGAGGGAGAGAGATTTGCTTTAGTAGTGGAGTTTCAAAGGGTGCTACAGGATCCTGGAAAAATAAGGGAGATAATGCAAGTGATTGCTCTACTATTTAAGGAGGGAGAGGGGAGAGAATGCTGGGATGGATACTGAAGGAAGTGGAGACAAGGGGAGAAGGTAGAAGAAGTATGGCGGATGGGATGAGTGTTGCGTGTGTTAGGACAAAATGGGACAGGAGGAAGGAGTAAAAGGAGGAGCATACAAAGGAGAATCATGGTACTGTAGGTAAGAGAGAGGGCAAGAAACAGTAAGAGAGGAAGGTGGGCAGTGGATGGTGGGGTTGGGGGAGAAGAAAAAGGGCAGGTGGATGACAAAAAGCAGTGGGGAAAAAACACTAGGTTACAAGTAGCATAGTAGCCACAATAACTCAAAATAGAAAAAGCTACACTAATTACTACACCAATAGTCTGGCCCAACCAAAAACGATACTTAAAGTGATTTTCAAGGGTTCTACGGAAAAAAAAATACTGTTGCATTGGCAGGACTCAAATCTTTTAGCATCCCCCCACAAAAAATATATTTTTTGGACAGTTCTTTCTTTACTAATGAATAAATTAGTACTTTCCCTTTAAACTGCATTTGTCACTGCTGCTTTTCCTGCTTTGAAATCACATTCTCTGCTGTTGACATCAGAATAGTTTCCATGGCAGCAGGTTCTGATGTGATAAATGTACAATTACGAGCTTAAAGCAGAAATAAGCAACTGGAATTAAAGAAGTTTAAGGTGGCAAAATCACATTTTAATAAAAATATATACCTGAACAAAAAAACTAGAAGGTCCTGACAGCCATAATTTTTTTGTGGGAAACTGGAAAATCTCTTTAAGCACAGTACAAAGTGTAAAAAGTATAACAATGAAGAACTATCAAATATGTGGGATTGCCTAGTTTGGTTCATTTAAAGCTGGAACCCAGGATGGCCATCCACTTGTCCACAGCAATATTGTGCTTCAAGAATGGATGTTTTGACCATTTTTTTGGATACTAATGTTCCTCTAGATAGCATTGTTCTCCACTTCTTTTTTTTCACTGTGTCTCAGTAGCTGCAATAACTCAAATCAGTAAATGAACTGTGGTGGACCTCAGCAAGTGATTGGTGTTTTTGGCTCAATTCTGGCTTCCTTGCATAGGAAAAGAGATGAGAGAAATAAAAGTATTTTGCTTCACGTAGCTCTTTGTGAATTTTGCCTGACTGTGGTTTGCTGACTGCCACATTTGCATAGTTTTCGCCCAGTGATGTGCCCACCTTCACACAGAAAAACTATACATAGTGCCACTTCACTGATAATTCATCTGCAAAGTAAGCACTACTGATAGTTTTTGTTGGATGAAATATGCACTATGCCAGAAAAAACTATATAAATGATTTTTTTAGTCCCAAAATTGCTACACTATCCTACCAATCTACTGCACATAAAGTTCCTATGCTCTCTCATCTCCCAGATACTTTTAAAATGTATCCCCCCTCTAGCACCCTCCTCCATTCTCCCTCCACCCAACACTTTCATGAAACAGTTTTTAGGTAGCAACAGCAGAGCTGTAAGCACCTATTTGGTCATGTGTATCAATTTAGTCACGTTCAAAGGTATGTTCAGTGTGAGTAATTGAGCAGCATGATGTCATTGATGATGTCAGTGATAGGGTTTTTAGGGCTTGACGTACAGTTTCAAACCTATACATGCCTGGGTTTGATTCCCAGTGTGGAACTTTTTTTTTTCTTTTCCAGTACAATTTATGTAGTATGAGGGATATTGTTAGATGTTATTACTGATATAAGTTATATACTTTCAGCAAGACTTGAAGTTTTATATTGCTGATAACTTGAAATGTTTCAGTTCAGACTCTGAGGTTTAAATGTAACATGGGAAACACTAATTCATATAGAAAGACTGTTAATTATGGACATTCACTGCAGCTGTGTAGGGGAGGTCTGTGCTCACTGCTGGATGTCCTTTACTACAACATGCATCTTCTGTATAGAAATCTTATTACAGTGGTAGTGCTGTAAGTTACCAAGATGTAGGGGGTGGGGAGCCTGGGTTAGGACATTGTTTTCTTTCTCACTACAATTTATGTAGTGTGATAGAAATTGTTGGACTTCATTGGTAATGATGGCGATATTCTTTCAGCAACGTTCAACGTTTTATATTACTCATAACTTGAAAGGTTCCAGCTCAGACTTTGTTGTTTAAATTCATCTTTGAAAACACCACTTCAAATAGATAGACTGTTATTAATAGTTTTCACACACAACGGTGCAGTGTGAACATATATGGAACCCAAACAAACAGAAGAGAGAAATAAATAGTTGCCTTAGCTGGGGTTTGAACCCAGGAGTCTCGGAATAGTGTTCTGGTTTCGCTACCAACTGCGCCACCAAGGCAACTGAAAATCTCAGACACCCAGAAGCACTTACTCTTTCTCTATTGTACAAGTTGTGCTGCACAGATAATTACATTTTTCATACATATGGGTAGAGTGTGCACATATATGGAATGCAAAAACAGAAGAGAGAAGGAAGTACAAGCCGTACTTAGGATTTGAACCCAGGCTGCCCAGAATACCACTCTGGTTACACTACCAGCTGCACCACCAAGGCAACTGGAAACATGGGTCTCCCAGAACACCTTATTCTTTCTCTAATGCACATCCTGGTGCTGCACAGATATTTAAATTTTTCATGTATGTTTAATTATGAACATGCACTGCAACTGCATAGGGTGGAAGGGGTTCTGCATGTACTGCTGTATGTCCTTTGCCACAGTACGCATCTCCTGTATACAAAGATTAGTACAGCAGTAAAACAACAGGCTACCGATCAGTAGAGGGAAGAGTGCCTGAGTTCAATCCCCAGAGTGAAACATTTTTTTCTTTCTCACTACAATTTATGTAGTATGAGTGAAATTTCTATATGTCAGTGCAGCATTGCTGATGGTAGTGATAGACTTTCAACAAGGTGTGATGTTCTATGTTGCTGATAGCTTATTTATTTATAACTTTGTTAACTGGATAGGTGCACTGATCCCAGGGACCGTTTTCAACCATGACCCGGGCCACGTGAGGTGGTACAGAGTAGAAACATCAAAATATCAAGAAACATTCCATCTCAGACTTTGATGTTTAAATGTAACTTGGTACTCACTACTTCAAATAGAAAGACTGTTAATTATGGACGTCCACTGCAGCAATGTAGGGGGTTGTTTGCACTCACTGCTTGATGTCCTTTGCCACAGCATATGTCTCCTGTACAGGAAGCTTAGTATAGTGGTAGAGTTAGATAGAGACAATGGCTATCATGTAATAGAAAGTAGGGGGCCTGAGTTCAATCCCCAGAGTGGAACATTTTTTTTCTTTCTCAGTACAGTTTATATAATATGAAAGAAATTGATAGATGCTAATGTCGATGACAGTTATGGACTTTCAGCAAGATCTGAATCTTCATTTATTTGTTTTTATTTATTTATTTAAATCTCAGATAACAATACTTTTGAGCCAGGGTCTCTTTTACAAAGGTTCCATGTCAGTAGATTGACACAAAAGCATACAAGGCAAATCAGACAAAACATTCAATATCAACAGTAAATACAATTAAGGCAGTTAGAAACTGTCATGCCAAATATATTCATAACAGCAGTGGATACAAATTGAGACATAATATAACAAGCAGGGTGGATATTATCAAAACAGTTGGTAGGTAAGACACAGCCAGAGGCGGGCTTTGTTGGGGGTGATGTAGGAGTAATTAGGGGAAGGGGTGGGGTGAGTTGGGGAGAGCAATAGCAATGACAAGAGAAGGAGGAAGTAAGGTCAGATTGGGGGCTAAGATTGCAGAGGGAGAAGCAGTAACAGAGGCATGAGGAAGGAGGGGTGAAAGAAGGGGAGAGGGATGTTACTAATGAGAGTTGAAAAAGTTGTATCTGGTGATTAGGATGGGAGGGGAAAGTGGATTGAGGGGTATGTGTTGGGAAGGAAAGGGAGGCAACCTATAGGCGGCAGTCACAGCTGCTAAGTGCCGTGAAGTGTTGGTGAAGTTTACACTAAAAAGGGCCACTCCTAGTCTCATCCAGGACATGCGAGGGGAGGTTGTTTAGCCAGCTGGGTACCCTATATGAAAAGGATCACTGCACCTGGGAGGTGTGGCAAAATGGGACTTGATAAGTTGGTTTTGACATGACCTCAAGTTTGATGGGGGTTAGATGCAGGGATTAGGAATTTCTGGGCAGGACTAATTTTTTTTTTGCTAAGAGACAGGTCTGATATTTTATTCTGCCCTTAAAGTTTAACCAGCTAGACTGTGCATCATCCCCTCTTCACTAGGCATCTCACAGGAACCCCTTCACAAGTGGCCACACACAGCAGCAGCTCATCTGAGCACAGGAGCAGACTGCCAGGGGAAGAAAGGTAAAGGCTACCTCTCCGAGCCTTCTGGTTGAGAATGTTTACCCGTCGACACTTTTTACATTGACTCCCTCCACAGCCACCAAGCACGACCCTCAATTTAATGTCATCACTGGTCACATGACCTGTCACTTGTCCCAACCCATATTTTTCTAAGTGTCCACTCTCCCCTCTGCAGGTTATATTGCCTGGCCACCAGGAGTCAGTCTTAAGCCCCATATTTCTCTTACTTCCTCCCAGCCCTCCTTAGGCTCTTTCTGCTCTCCCTGCCTTCTCAATGGCCTCCCCGCCCTCCTTAGCCCATCTTTCTGGTACGAGTCAGACACCTCCTGAGGATGGATCCAAACCCTGCACTTTTGGCACCTGAGGCAGACACCTTTCCTCTGAGCCACTGTGCCTGCCCATACTTTCCTCCTCCATATTATATAATCCCTCAGTGTGGTCCTACAATGCACAATGGTACAACAATGGTACTATTTGTTCATACTTTGCAGCATGCCTACCCTTCTCACACTTCTCTGCTTCCTGCAGCCCTGTCTGCCTGAAACCCCACTCACACACATCCTTCCCCTATCAATTCCAGGCACCTCATGCCCTGCAATGTGGGTTGAGCACCCCATACCTCTAGCCTGCCAAACTGCCACCCCACTACTCCTCCCCCATATACTACTCATAAAATCTCTGCAGTCCATCTCCATTCCCACGGTTATCACTAGCCCAAACACGCGACACAATGTCAACCACTCAAAAAGTAAGCTACTAAGGACCATGCCATCTTCTTTATCCTCCACGTGGGTAACGTACACCACAATCCAGGCCCACCTCCAGCTGCACCTCTCCACAGCAAAAACCTGAATGAACTATTAATCGCCTCCATCAACATCTGCAGCTTGCAGAGAAATCTCTACCCCCTCCAGGCCTGAGTTGCACAACACTCTCCTGATGTTCTAGCCCTGACTGAAACCTGGCTCTCAATAAACACCCCCAACTCAGTGGTCACTCTAAATGGTTACTCGATATTCCGGGCAGATGGGCTTGGTAAGAAAGGGGGGGTGTGATTTATATAAAAGATACCATACAAACCCTCCCTGTCCCTCTCCCCTCCCTGGGCCATGGAGCTCAAACCCTCACAATCAAACTACTACTGGGTAACCCAGGCAAGACATTTTATCTTATGGTAGCCTACATCCTCCCATACAACCAAAAACCGATGTTTATAGAAATAATGTCTCATATCTCGCAAATTCCCTCCAACAGCAAAATTGTCATTGCTGGGGACTTTAATATTAACTGGTTGTCTCCCTTGTCCTCTGCCTATAAGGGTTCAGTAGTGGCTCACACTCTTTCCCAGGTTGTCCAGACTCCCACCAGGTTCAATGATAAAACAGGCACCTCTACATTAATTGATCTCATTTTCACTAATCGCCCCCATAACCTATTGCAGGTCAAAGTCCTCCCCAACACCCTCAGTGATCACTCCTCAGTCACCTGCCACTGGTCACATAAGGCCAACAACACCCCACCTAAAATCTCACACCTAAAGCAACTCAAAAAAGGTCCCTCACAAAACTTAAGTCCTTCCTCAATGCCTGTGATTGGTCGCCATTGACTCGGCCCATGATATAGACACTGCCACCACCTATTTTATGAACACCTTTAACACCACTTATGACCTCTCTGCCCTCTTCTCTAAACAATATGCAAAAAACAAGAACACACCCTGGATCTTGCAGGCTCTACTTGACCTGATGCACCACTGAGACAATCTCTGGCATACAGCACTAGACTCTCACCTCCCCCAGATAGGCAGCTGTATAGAGAGGCTAGGAATAAATGCACCTGGGCCATCTGCTAAGCAAAAGTATCCCACTATCACCAAGCCCTCACATCCACATGGAGCTCGGGGTGAAATTTCTGGAAAAATATTAAAGAGCTTGTTGGAAGGTGGTATCCCCCCCCCCAGCCCAGCTTAATATCAATGGCTCCATTGTCCAGGACCCTCAAGTCATCTCAAACATCCTAAATGAAACCTTCTCTGACCTTAGCAGTGTTCTTCCCCCCAATTTTTTTTGGCCCTCTCTGTGTCCACCCTTGGGCACTGCACGCTTAACAACATTCCCCTTTTTTGCCTCCAGATCATCTCCACAAGTGCAGCTAGAAGATACCTAACCAACTTTCTGAACAAATCTCGACACAGTGATGACACGCTGGAATTAAAACTCATCTGCCACACATTAGATGAGGTGCTCTCCCCTCTAACTAGAATCCTAAACAAGTCACTCTGCCTAGGGCAATTCCCCACACCCTGGAAACATAACCCCCATACTTAAAGGAGGGGACAATACCTCTCCAAATAACTACCGACCATCTCGATGAGCCCCCCCAAGCCTTGAAAAGAATAGTTTTGGATCAGTTAACAGACTCCCTCAACAATCACAACCTGCTATCACCCGCACAACATAGCTTCCATTGGGGACACAGTACTAACACTGTACTCCTTTAATGTACGCCCTTCATACACGATGCCCTTGACAATGGACACTTGGTAGGATTGGTCTATTTTGACCTCACCAAGGCTTCTGATACCGTTGTCACACCTTGCTTCTTGACACCCTCCCTTCCATGGGACTCTCCCAAGACTCGGTCTCCTGGTTCTCTGACTATCTAGCTGGCAGGACCCAACAAGCATTGGTTGGCTCCACTATTTCCTCCAGTCATCCTGTTCTCTTTGGTGTTCCCCAAGGCTCGATACTCAGCCCCCTCCTTTTCAGTCTCTTTTTAAACTCTCTCCTCAACTCATTTCCGGATAACCTACTTCTTTATGTGGATGATGCAGTCATTTTTATGAGTCCCCTTACACTCCAGCTCACCCTTCAAGACCTATTCAACAACGTTGAAAAATGTTTTTTGTCCCACAGTCTAATCCTCACTTACAAAAAAAAATAATCTAAGCTTTTCACCCACTACCAGAACCCAAACTGTGATTACCACCTGAACCTCCATAAATGCCCCTCTTGTGCAAGTATCCACGTTCAAGTACCTGGGTATAATTCTTGACACATCCCTCACTTTCCACCCTCATACTCAGCATTGTCCTCAGCCCTAAACACCAGTATTGGTCTCCTATACTGCAACAAGCACTATCTCACCCCTGAAGCTCTCTGAATTGCAGGTACCTCATCAGTCCTCTTCCTTCTGGACTATGGCATCATAATATATGGCACTACTGACCAGACTACACTCCTCCATATCAAAACTATGCTAAAAAACCTGCTGGCTAGTCACAGGATGTGATAGGCTCACACATACCTGTGAGCTCTACAAATCTGCAAACTGGCTTAACTTTGTTGGGAGACTAAAATATCATACCTGCCTTCTGGCAAAAAAAGTTCTCCTCGAACAAGCCCCACCTGGTCTCCACTCACTAGTCATGCAAGCCCCCCCCCAGAGTATCTAGAAGCAACTCCAGATCACCACTCAATGTGCCACACTGCTGGACCACTCTGTGCCAAAGGGAATTCCTTTATCTGGTGCCAAAATGGCTAAATAACCTCCACGCTGCCATCACCTTGGAAGCTAAGCTTGGCCCTTTTAAACTGGCACTAAAAAGCCACATTCTAGAGGGCACCTCATGCGACTGTCCCTAGTCTTCCCAGGTCCCCTGTATCCCCAAAAGTTTCCTATTTTCCTACAGCATCCAGTTGGATTTAATGTTAAAGTTGCCTTACTAGGCTTCTCATGTTGGATGATGGGTAATTTAACTACCCTAGTTAATGTATTCTGCTGAATGTAAATTTTGAATGCCAGGTCTGTGTGACCTAAGATTACATGACTGTTGTCATTCTACTCACCATAGTATGTGATATTTTTCTTGCTATTGTATCTAAATGAACTTGATGTAACCTATGTATCACCTTATACTCCCTACCTCTGTATTGTTGACATGGAGCCTTTGCTAACAAATCTATGGCTCAAAGGTTATAATTCTGATTATGTATAAATAAATAAATAAAAATAAATAAATAAAAGTATGTGTTAGTCCGTACGCTCCAGTAATCAGCCTGCATGCCTTGTTTAGTACTGTGCAGATCGTCTTGAATGTGGTGTCCGTAGCTGCACCAAAGACTACTAAGCCTTAGTCTATAATGGATAGAATTGAACAATTTACAGTAAGCAAGAGTGCATCTGGAGTCATATAGTGTCTATGTCTGGAATAACAGCCCTACCCTGATATCAACTGCCCTTGCAACAATATCACCATGGGTACTGTACCATAGGATTCAGGGTTGTCAAGTGTGATCCCAAGATATTTGAAGCTTTGGACTTGCTCAAGGGGGAACCCACAGTTGTTCAGTATGGTTAACGGGTGGAATCTGGATTTGTTGTACAGGCTTGAGAAGACCATGGCTTTTGTCTTTTTGTAATTCATTAGAAGCTTGATGCTTGGTAAACCAGGCCTCAACAGCTGAGAAACTGCCCTGGAGTTGTGATTCAAGAGGGTGGGGATCAGGTTGACTAAAAACAATGATGGTATCATCCACATATAGAAGTATATTATTGATGCATGCCAGGGTAGGGTATTGAGGAAGAGACTAAAGAGTAAGGGACCCGGGATCGACCCTTGAGGGACACCAGATCATACTTGCCTGCTGTCAGATAGGATGCCACTTATTTTGACTTGTTGAGATCTGCAACTGAGACAGCTCATAAACCACCCTACCACATCATAGGATAGGCCAGGTGCAAGAAGAGAGTTTAGCAGGATGATGTGGTTGACCATGTCAAATACTTTAGTGATGTCAATATATATATATATCTCACCCACTAACTGCCCCCCATCCAGTGCATTATGTATGTAATTAGTGTATTCAAGCAAGGCTATGGTGATCATATGTGCCTTGCAGAATCCATGATGTTGTGTGCATTGGATTCGGTAATTCTCACAGTAATTGGTTAATTGATCCACCACAATAAGTTCCAGTGCCTGTGGGAGGCCGGGGAGGATTGATATTGGATGGTAATTTGTGTGCTGGGCTCAGTTGCCACTTTTGTGGATGGGCATGACCATGGCTGCTTTTCACCACTGGGAGAACTGACTGAGGCATAGTAACAGATTAAGCAGCTCTATGAGGGGCAGTAGGACTTCATCGAGAGTTAGACTAATAAGTTTAAAGTCAAGTGAGTCACCACTGAATCTCTGATTTTCTGAGTACCCTTTGCAGGTACTTTTTGGCCTCTGACAGGGTGACAATCTTAAGGTAGAAAGCCTGGGGATCCTGATGGATGTCACATCTACTGGGCTTGACAATGCTGGCAGGTACATCAAAGAAGTCAGAGGGAAGTATGCCGCTAAGGTCAGAGAAAGGAAGTGTTGAAGCTGTTGGAAATATACTTGGGGTCCTGGGTGAGTACACCATTGATCTCTAACATACAGGGTGAGGATTTACAGGTTTTGCCAGTGAGGTCTTTGATGTTATTCCAGAATTGCCTACCATCTCCCCAGGAGTTCGAGAGCTCCCTCCTTAAAATGGCAGCTGTTGATAATAACTTACAAAGTTCCAGCTAAGACTCTGAGGTTTAAATTTAACTTGGGAAACAGATACTTTAGATAGTCAGACTGTTAATTAAGAAAATCCATTACAGCTATGTGAGTTGGGGGGGGCGGGAGTCTGCACTCACTGCTGGATGTCCTTTACCGCAGCATGCTTTTCTTTTATAGGAGGCTTAGTGTAATGGTACAGCTACAGGCTATGAAGCAGTAGTGAGTCAGGGGCCTGGGTTTAACCCCCAGAGTGGCACTTTTTTTTTCAGTAAGTCATGTAGTATGAGAGAAATTGTTAGATGTTATTGCTATTGTTAGTGATGGACATTCAGAAAGGTTTTAAGTTTTGTATTGCTGATAACTTGAAAAGTTCCAGTTCAGACTCTGAGGTTTAAATACAGCTCAGGAAACGTTACTTCAAATATACAAGACTTCATATGAAAATTCATTGCAATGTTGTGGGTGGGGGTCTGCTCTCAGTGTTTGAAATCCTTTGCCACGGTATGCATCTTCTGTCTAGGACATTTAGAATAGTGGTAGTGCTACAGGCTCTCAAGCAGAAAAGTGTAGAGGCTGTGGGTTTGACTCCCAGAGTGGGTCTTTTTTCTTCCTCACTACAATATATACAGTGGTAGTTATACAAAAGTAAATTAGCACTGAGGTAATGCTGGGGTATGCTGAGGTAGAATCACATTACTGCCAGTGCAAATTGTAACTTGAGGGCCTCAGCATACATCAGCATTACCTTGAGGTAGACAACTTTTAGATAACTACAACTGTATAGTATAAGATAAATTGCTATATGTCATTTCTGATTTTAATGATAGACTTTCAGTAAGGTTTGGCATACTATATTGCTGATAGACTGAAAAGTTCCAGCTCAGACTCTGAGGTTTAAATGCAACTTGGGAAACATAACTTCAAATTGACCATCTGTTCATTATAAAAATTCAATGCAAATGTGTGTGTGTGTGTGCATGTGCACACTTGGGGGGTCTGCATTCAGTGCTGGATGTCCTTTGCTACAATATACATTTTCTCTCTAGGAAGCTTAGTACAGTGTTAGCGATAAGGCAAACATGCAGTAAAGGTTAGGGGGCCTCAGTTCGCACCCAACTGTGGAAACTCTTTTTCTTTCTTTCTCACAACTATTGACTGATGCTGTGTTTCATTATCCATCCCACAAGCTATTTCCCATTTCATAGCCAGGGGATGACTACTGTCAGCCTTTTTTCTGGCCATATAATTATTTCATACAGATCTTTGTTATCACCTTTAGCAACACTGGTACTTTGATTTATTATTATAGGGACAAAGAAGAGATTAAGACTCAAAATGATTGGATCATTTCATTTAAAGTCTGGATACCTTTTCCACCCCCAGTGACTCACTCACTATGCATTAAGTTTTAACCCCTCGCTCATCTCCCATATACTTTCAACATATGTTCCCCGTCATACTAAGGATCATATTAAGGATGTGTAGGGATCAAAAAGGCAAACAGCTCATGATAGCTCCTCAAACTACATATAGCAAGACATATTTTTATGTGACTACAAGAATCTAGCCAATCTATTTTTAAACAAGTTTTCTTTTACTGATAATGACTGATGTTGGAAGTCTATTCCGTAGGTTTATTATTCTTTGAGAAAAATAAGATGCCCTTTTTATCTAAATCTGTTTCTCATCAACTGAAGTAGATAGCCTCTAGTGGTAATTGCTACTTGTTTAAAATCAATCTCACATTTTGATGGTAGAAAGGGGTCCTTAATAATGTTCCATGTAAATAGGAGGTCACCCCTTAACCGGCATTGTTCCAGGGACATTAAGTTAAATTTAGAGAGTCTGGCATCACAGGAGAAATTCTTTACAGGACAGATCGACTTTGTAACTCTTCTTTGAAGTCTCTCAAGCATATGTATATCTTTTCACATATAAGGGCACCATAACTGAGATACATAATCAAAATGAGGTCTCACATATGCTTGATACAGCAAAAGCAGAATATTTTAATCTCTAGATGTTATGTTGTGCTTAATTGCCCACCAAATTTTGTTAGCTTTACTAATGGTATTAGTAATATGAAGATCAAAATTAAGTTCGGAATCAATGGTAATACCAAGATCACTTTGACTAACCTTGCTAGTTAGTCTTTCATTATATAAGTAATACGAATTTCTAGAATTATGTTTCCCAGAATGGAGGACACTACATTTGGAAGTATTAAATCATAGGCCCCACTTGATGGACCATGGCCCTAAGGAATCAATATCCTTCTGTAGTGCCTCAATTTCCTCAGGTTTACTGCCGACAGTAGTAATTTTACAATCATCCACATATTAATTTTACAGTTTAGGTTATGGGATAAATCGGGTGAAAACTTGAAATATAACTGGGGTTAATACGGATCCTTGAGGGACACCACTATTTACCATCCCATCCCATAGCTACAGTTGCGGCCATTGCCATTGTCAGATAGTCTTTGAAATGTTTATGGTATCTCCTGAGATATTCCTGCCTGCCTGCAGTACTGTTTTAGGGCCACAAGAGAGACTCTCTATAGAAATACTACAAAATATCTAGAAGTATCTGACCATGCCAGTGGCTACAATTGTAGCACTCTCCTCCCTCCTTCCCCACTGCCCAATAGCATTTTTCTTAGAGACAGACAATACCATTTCAGTTCCTTCCCCATACCAATTCTATTCACACACATCACCGATCTCGGATGTCTACTGTACAGTTTGTAGGGATGAGGCACCATTTTGATAACTACGCTTGTACTCATTGCATAAGTACAAGAGTGCTTGATCCTGTATGCAAATGACTGGAATCAGCTATGGAGTCGGTGCAACATGCAGAAATTGGCACAGACCTCCTTTTTTATGTTTTTTGAAAAACAAATGACATAAGACAAAAAGCAATTTGAGAACTTAGCACTATTGAATATTGATAGCTGAATTGCAGCTAGGGCACTAGAGACTGTTTTGAGAATCATGACAACTAAATCTGACAGTGTCCCCTTATAGAAATAATTAATTACACATAAGCACCTGATCTAATGCAATATATCGTGTGTACTACACAAAAATCACTGTGGAGGAATTTCTGCTTCCTAGATTTCAAAGAGCCATGTTCTAGGTTGTACCTAAAAATAGACAATTTCCTATCTGGTGTACTTTTCTGGTTAACAAAAACTAACTAACCAACCAACCAACTAACTGACTCATTAGGTTATTTTATTTAATTGTTCAGCAATAAGCTTTCAAAATAAAACAATACAAAAATGGCTAGCACTGTAATTTATATTGATGCCTACTGTAGTGTCCTTCCTCATTGTGCTACTTAATTGTATGTGTTCTAGTACTTGTTAATTCTGCTGTTATGCACTGCCAGTTTGTGTACTGATTGTCCACCTAATCTTGTTCTTTTACTGTTCTTCTCCACTCATTGTATTTTGTATGGTGTAATTCTACGGGGTCGTGCCTGAAAATATGCATTCATTTCAACAAAAACTAACTAAATAAAATGGTACCACTTTATTTTAAGTGTCCTTAACTACACTGAAACTACTGTATAACTACAGTGTAACTACTATGTAACTACAATGTAGTAGTTAACTAGTTTCACATTTGCGATTTGGTGTAGTGAGACAATTTGCATGAAATGGTAGTTAATGCAGTTACTGTTGCCTCCCTTCTGCCTCAAATCAGTTCTGTCTGGCAAATGTAACTATGTATGTAGAACTTTGAAACCGCTGTTACATTTGCAATTACACTTCCAGCATAAATAAATGTTTCTGTTGCACTTTGCAACAGCTGTTACATGTGTAGTTACACTTCCAGCATAAATCAATTTGTGCCAAAAGAGAGACGTTTGTTGTTGCATGTGTAACTACAGTACCACTTAATGCAATTTGTATAACTACACACCAGTAAGGATCCCTATCTGTGTATCCTTCACCACCCACCACCACCACTCCACAATGCAGATTGGTGGTAAAGAATTGTAAGTAGCCATGTCCTATCCCAGCCACCCACCTGGGCCACAGTATGCCAGGACTGTGGGTGCAGAAGAGGTATAGGTCAGTGCCACAGAAACAGCACATTTCTTAGTAACTACAGAACTGTTACAAGCTAGTAAATAATTATGTAAATGATTTTTATGGTATAAGTAAACAATGTTGTATAGCAACAAAAATATTAGATTGCATGTTTATTAAGCAGTAAGTGCATGAGGAAATGATTTGTGAAGGAAAGTATACATCAAACAATTGCATTGACATTCAATGTAAGTGTATAGTAAGTGTCCCCTGTATATTACTGCTTCACATTGCTTACAATTATGTACATACACGTATAGCTTCTCATTGCTCCTTTGGCCAACTATGTTTAATCCACTCTATATTACTGCTTCACTTTGCTTATGATTATGTATATATTTGTATAGCTTCTCATTGCTCCTTTGGCCATCTATGTTTAAACCACTGATACAGGGTCTTCACCCCTTGATCATCTGTAACTCTGATCCAGGATTTCCACCATATGCTATGTATTTGTTTTCTGTCGTATCTCAATATGTTTTCCTTGTGCAGTGTCATAATGTCCCGACTTAAAGCCTTGTAAAGGGGTCTATGACTCAAAGGGTTGTAATTCTGATTCTTAACAATAAACAACAGTAGTTACACCCTTCTTCATATGCTTTATTTTAAGTGTCAGTTTCTGCATATTTACTTTGCAAATACATGTGAGTTAGGAGTTAACTGTGGAAACAATGCCACAGAAGCAGCACATTCCTAAGTAACTACAGCATTGTTACACCTTTCTTCTTACACTGTATTTTAAGTGTCAGTTTCTTTGTACATACAGAACTGTTAAAAGTCAATAAGTAAGTATGTAAATTAATGATTTTTTATTGTACAGCAATTTGCAATGTTAGATTTCATGTTTATTTTAAGTTCTTTTTGTTTTGGTCGCACAGTCTACAAGTGGTGGTTCTGGGATTCGAACCCAGTTCTCCAGATTTGCAAGTCTGTGCTTTTAACCACTGCGCTATACTGCAGTAGCTTCATGAGGGAATTATTTCTGAAGGATCATTTTAAGTGTCACTAATTTCACTGTAACTACTGTATAACTACACTGTAGCTGCACTACTATGTAGTTGTTCACTAGTTTCACAATGTGTCTTGTGTACTTAAATAATTTAAAATGTATGCTACTGTGAGATTGACCCACACCTCTACTGCACCCACACCCTTGTCCTGCTGCTGACTAGGTGGGTGGCTAGGGGTGGGGCATGGCTACCCTTCAATGAGATTCCTTATTCTTCTATACCTAAGACTAAACTGTCCCATTTACAATGCTGAACAGTCATAAGACTAACTGATTGTACATCATGTATATTGTAGCTACACTTTAGTTGCTACTCTATTGTGTTTTGACTGTATTCTTGCACTTACTTGTACCTAGCTGTACTTAAAGGCCTAGATATTCAAACTGCACCCAGAAAGGGTGCATGTGGTTGCTTGAGCATCTGAGTTGCACCAGAGAGCAAAAGTGCTATATCTGAATATGGTACAAAATGCCTGCGCAAATGGGGGCCACCGATGATGCTCCTGTGCATTCCTCTGCCCATTCCAAATACCTGAAATGGGGATGTGTGGTGCATCTTCGGATGTGCTGAGTGCAAATTCCAGATATTCAGACCAAAACATGCAAATGGGGCCATTGGCCATGAAGGGCGCAAATGGGGCAATTTTATTTATTTATTTAGTTATTTAATTAATTAATTAATTTCATTGTTCAGAAAAAACTGAGTGAAAGCTCTTTTGCAAAGGTTCCACATCAAGTACATGGCATGTGCAGTGCAACAGAAGGGGACTTGCCCCCTCTGTGGTTCATACTTCATGTGAAGGAGTGTACACAATATAAACAACTCAGGGAACATTTAAACAGATAGTGCAATGGTAATGCAAACAGAGAGACATAATGGGAAATATAAGTACAGAATAACAAGTAACCAGCTACAGAAGCTACTGCCAAAAACCTTAAACAGAGTATGACTATGAGCTTAAGGTGTAATACAGAGACAAGTCCTCAGCAGCCCATAGTACAGGCTATGCCCTGGAAACAGGGATGGAGACTGAAAATAGCCGACTTGGGGAAGTGGCTATAGGGGGGAGTCAGACAGTACCAGGCATGTCCTCCAGTAGGACAGTAAGTGCTTTAACAGAGCACAGTGCAAGCCTGTAGAGCAGAGATCCAAGTCAAGCCCACCTAATTGCAGGGACAGTTAGTGTGGCGGGCAGGTGAGGAAACTCTGCCCACTGCTAAGGCCAGCTATGACAGTTGCAATGTGGGGCAGGTGAGGAAGGGGGCCAGGGTGTCAACACTTACACATAATAGGAGATAGGTAGAAAGGGACTGATAGTACACCATCTATCTGCAACAACAGGCCCCAGATGCATTAAGGTGCCATTTCAACTCTGATTTAAATGTGAGGAGGTAGCCAGTAAATATTAGGTGAGTAGGGATCTCGTTTAGCCACAAGGGAGCCCTATAGGCAAAGGACTGCTGTTCAAGAGATGTTTTCCTAAATGGGACAACCAACAAGCCCCAAGTCTGCCCCCTGGTCTGGTATCCTGAAGAACAGGTATGAAGCAATTCACTGAGACATGGAGGAGCTTTGCCTATTAGTGATTTCTTGCCTAACAGGCATGTATGGAATTTAATCCTATTGGTGAGTGTGAACCAGTTAGTTTGCTCATAAAGGTAGCAGGAGCGGGTAAGTCAGTCAGCTCCAAGAGTCAGTCTACAGGCTTTATTGAGGGCTGTGACCACATGTTTGAGCACCGTGTCTGAGGCCACTCCATACACTACAAGGCTGTAGTTTATAACTGACAAGGTGGAGGTGGAAACAGAGAGTCATAGGACAGCAGGGGTGAGATAATACCTATGTCTATAAAGTACTCCTAGCTTAGTGTGAACTGACTTTATGACCAGATCAATATGCCGCACAAAGGAGAGGGTGTCATCAATAATAACCCCAAAGTACTTAAATTACTGAACCTGCTCTAGCGTGTCATCCATTTTATTGGTGATAGTCAAGTCTGGGATGGATTTCTTTAGTTGATGACTGGATAACAGCATTGTCATCATTTTTTTGTAATTAAGTAACAGTTTCTGGGAGCTGAACCAGTCCTCCAGGCAATAGAAGGAACACTGTAACTCATCCTGCAGAAGATGCAACCGGGTCATATTTGCATGTCATTATGGCCCCATTTGCATGTCTGGGGCAAGGATGCACCAGGCGGCAAATGCTGTATAGCACAAACACACTCACAACTCCCTGGTAGTCTAGTGGCCCACCCTTCCATCCCCAACATCACTTCAGTAAACAAACCCATCCCCAATACTCCCTGGTAGTCCAGTGGTGCCGCCTCCTTTCCCTGATAACCGATCATGCCGACATACAAGTCTCCATCCCTGGTAGTCTAGGTGCACCCCCATTCCTCAAACACAATCGTAGTGTGATTATTGTTAGACAACCCTCCCTAGTAGTCCAATAGCCCCCTTCCCATCCCTGAGCATATAACACAATAAATCAGGCCCTATGTCCCTGTAGTCCAGTGGACCCCCCTGCCCATCCCCAACCCCGATATAACAGGAATCATCCCCATCCTTCATTCCCTGATAGTTCAGTGGTCCCCCCATACACTGAGGCACCCACACTGCACCCCACTCTCCCATTCTAGCATTTCTATTGCAGCCAGTGGGCAGCAAAACCCTCCAGCACACTGCCACAGCTGCCCATCGACTGAGATGTCTCTGAATGACCGCTCACAGTAAGCAATGCAATACTATTGTTTGACACTGTCAACCAAGGGTATTGTATTACTTACTGTAAACTGTTATTCAGTGAAAGCTCAGTCAGCAGGCAGTCATGGCAGTGTGTGGGTGGGTTTTGCTGCCCCCTGGCAGCAATGGCCATGCTGGGACAGGGGAGCAGGGTGGGATGTGTGATGTCTCAGTGGGTGGGTGGTGGGTGGCCCACTGGACTCCCAGGAAAAGACAGATGGGGATGATTCCTCTTACATCGAGGTTGGGGACAGGCAGGGGTCCACTGGACTACCAGGGAGATAAGGTCTGATTTATTGTGTTATATGCTTGGGGATGGGAGGGGGCCACTGGACTACCAGGGAGGGTTGTCTAATGGTAATCTCACTACGATCATGTTCAGGGAAGGAAGGGGTGCAACTAGACTACCAGGGATTTTGAATTTTAGCATTGGATGTCGGGGAAGGGTGGGGGGCACCACTGGACTACCAGGGAGTATTGGGGGATGGGTTTTGTTTACTACAGTGATAGGGACGGGAGGGGGGCCACTAGACTACCAAGGTAGACTGGGATTTTTTTCTATTCCACTACAATCATGTTCAGGAATGGGTTGGCGTACCACTAGGCTACCAGGGATGCAAGGGATATACTACTGTTTAAAAGATATTGGCTGGGGGGGTTGCCACCAAGTGGCTGGTGGCTGCTGTGTTGCGCTGTGCAGTACAGCAACCCACATGTAGGTGGCTATGCCTTACACTTGATTTTCCAGGTGTAACTTTGTGCAGCACATCTCCTAGATGTGCGGGCAGCTGTGCCACACATCTCAGCTGAATATTGTGATGTGCCACATATGCAGGAGAACACCCCCTCCAGATGCACCACATACATTATCGTTGTGCTGTGGTGCATCTGGAATTGTGTGGCTCTTCTCTCCCTTTTGAATATGGCCCAGGAGCACACTTTGGGGATGCGCCAGTGCAACTCATTTGCACTGGGCGCATCCCCTTTGAATATCTTGGCCAGTATATTCAATGTAATCCATTTCCTGTACCTTTCTCTGTTAATGTAAATGTGTTGTCTTTACTACCTATGTACCATCTTTATTGCCTGGATCATGCCTGAAAATGGTCCACTTAATCAGTGCCACCCTCAAGGCTGACGCATTATGTGGCAGTTGGAGGTCGGCCAGCAATGGTCACTGTCTCCTCCTCCTCCTCCTCCTCTGACCCAGTTCTGCTCACCAGAAAGAGAGGAAAACAGATGGATAGAGAAAAGACAGGGGCGAGGCAAGGAAGCCCAAGGGATAGCTAAAGAAAAGGATGTAAAACTGAAACAGAATTAAGCCAGCCAGAGGACAGAGAAGGAGAAACTGAGGGTACAGGTTTTGGCCCCAGACCCTGGGTGGCCAATCAGATAGAGAGAGAAGAGAGGAAGGTAAAGTAAAGAGAAAGAAAGATAGCGGGAAGAAGAAAGAGACCCCATCACATCATATATTCAGAAAGAATTCTGGGCAAAAAATGTTGTTTGACATCCGGGAGGTCACTGAGCCTGTTGCTTTCCCATGGGGACTACAGAATTTGGCTAAACCAAAGCTGGGTCAGGCACTCAGAACTTCCAGCTGGAGGAGATGAACAACAATTCAGTTGGAGACTCAGAACGTATTACCTCCTGGCTTGAAAAGACTAGAGCAGTGTATTAGACAGATAGTCTCAGGCATCAATTCCTCCTGAAAAGCAGGTGTGGAGAAGGTCCCCCCCCCACTGCAGTACAGGGTGTTGACAGCCATCCCAGGACAGGACCCCTCTGGTTACTGTTGTTCTGAGAGGGAGAACCCACAGGGTTCAGGAGGAATCCTGTCTAGGACAAGTCCTACCCCCCAAAAAAGGGGGGAATAGGAAATATTATAAAACGAGGGAGAAGGAGAGTCCCCATGGGTGCTCTCCTCCCCTCCCCACCATAGGAGACATCCTCCATGACTAGGAGTCAGTCACGGCCCACAGGACTGGACCAAGTCCTGGAAGAACCCCCCTCAGCTGAGAAGGGAAGGACCTACAGGGAGTCCCTAAGGCCAGGGCAAGAAACTCTACTTTCCCTCCCTCCCATGGTGGGCCATCTGTCACTTAGAAAGGTAACAGAGGACTTAGAGGTACCAGTGGGACCCTGCTCACAATTGGCCTCAAGGAGGGGGGCAAGCAGGAAGGGGGGCATCACTCAGGGACTGAGGCCCAGAGGGGAACATGGTTGGGTGCCAGTGATGAATGGTGAAGATACAAATGAAGATCAAGAATTACAATAAGTACTTAATTTTCATATCTTCCCTGTGTCAATCTTCACTATTCATCACTGTCTGGGTGAGTACTGAGCCTCACCTAAGGGGGTCCAGCACTTCCCTAAGGGACATGAGTCTCTCAGCCTCTCATGGGGGTGGACCATGAAATGAGGAGATCCATTATAGGCCAGTTAGACCTACGATTGTTCAGGGTGAGGTGGGATCTCCCATTGTCTGGGAGACAGAAGACACCCCTGTAGTTCCCACCTCACCCTGTGGGAGAAAAAGTTGGTCCCCTGGAAAGTGGAGGCAAGCACCGTATGCTGGGCCAAGGGTGACAACCTTAATAGACGAACCTACTCTGTCCACCTAATGCAGATCGCTGTCACCGCTAGCCTTGAAGCTACCTTGTTGGCATCATAAGATGCCCTTGCCTGGTGCCTTATGAGCTCCAGACCCTGTGCAGAGAGGGCAATGGCCTGTCTGGTTGCCTCTGTATCAGGCAGCAATACCAGCACCTGGTCTAGCATTGACTACAGATGTCTGTTGTAAGCAGTGTGGTGTGCTTGATGAACCGCAACACTCAGCATGATATGTGCCAAGAACACTCTCCTTTCCCAGTGGTCAAACTCCATGAAGTCCTCATCCGAGGGTTGGTCATGCACCAGGTGTCTATGCCCAGAAGGGTTATCCAGTACCCTCACTCCCAAAGAAGGATGAAGCAAGGTCCCTGGAGCCCCCTGGGGTGCTCAATACCTGCACTGACTATCAAGAGGGGCTGACGTTGGGGCAGATGGGCACTGCCAGGTGTAGGACAATGACTTCTGGAAAGGAATTGGCCAGGAAAGGACCATCAGGTGGTCCACACTGAATTCGCTAAGGAAGACATGCTTCTTCCACTCAGTATTGCATCTTGTGATGTGGGATTGGTGCAGGTCATCAACCAGACTTGATAGAAAGCACTAATACTCTGTCTGATGAGTGTCTGAGGTCATATGGACAAAGGTATTCTCTTCCTCAAAGGAGGATGATGAGGAGGCTGATGAAACTGAAGAGTTTGAGTCCAGCTGCTGCGGGGAAGACAGGCAAAAGACCTGCTAATCCATAGCCTTGACTTACCTGGGGAAAGCGGCAGCAGTGGCTCAGAACTGCTCCCAGGTCAAGGGCCCCAAAGGACTCATGTGGCTTGGGAAATGAGGGAGGCTGCAGAGGCAATAGGGAGACTTCACCTTATGTGAGTGAACTCTGCCAGGCTAGGGGACCTCACTGGCGATCTCAGATCTCCTGGGGATCCAGTTGTCCATGCAATTACTACCTGCCCAACCAGCGCAAAGTGGTTAGGACTGAGTCCTGATGGGGAAATTCCCCTGGGAGGAGACCAGGGCCACATAGAATCAGAAGGGTGGATCCAAACCCCATCCAATAAGGCCTCCCTCAAAGGGGATGTGGGAGAGAACAAGGGCTCAGCATTGTGACTCCTCCACAAACCCCGAATGGTCCCCAGAGGAGGTCATTGCCCCACGTCTTGCCCCCTCAACCCCGTTGACTCAGGTTCATACTAAAGTGAAGAAAAAGAGCAAGTAGGCTGAAACCCATTATGCTCTTATGTTAGGCCAGAGAATAGTATGATAAATTATACCAAGAGTCAATTAACTTATCCAGACGATGTTTAAAGGTATACTTAGTATCACTCATGACCACAGTACATGGAAGTTTATTCAATGGTTCTATTGTATGGAGAGTAAAGAAAATATTCCAATTGTTATGTTTGAAAGATTTCCCAACCAACTGAAATGGATGGCCTTTAATATTATATGAAGAGGACCTGAATTTGAGACCTAACTCAGCCATGACATAAGGGTCATGTGCAACATCATAAAGAAATAGAAAATCACCTCTCAAGCATATAGTAGAAAGTGACATAATCTTCAAAGTTTACAACCTATATTCATAAGATACAGATTCGAGACAGATTTTTTTTAGTGAATTTTCTTTGAATTTTTTCAAGGGACACACCATCAAATTTTTTAAATGAGCACCATATTTGCGAGGTATACTCGAGATGAGGTCTGACATATGACCTAAACAGGGGCAGTAGTACTTCATGGTCTCTAGAACTAATGTTGAGAAGAATCGACCAAATAACCTTGTTTGCTGTACAAATAACAGACTGCAAATGTTTAGAATATGTAAGATCATTGGAGATAGTTATTCCTAGGTCCCTGTCATCCATGGTACTGTAGCACTAAGCAGTGAACCATTCAGGGTGTATGAAGAGCTGGGATTTTTTAATCCCAAATGCATCACTTTGCATTTAGTGACATTTAGTTTCATACCTCATGCATTTATCCAGGTTGAAATAGTATCAAGGTCATGTTGGATAAGAGCTATCTGGTCAAAATTAGAACAAGGTCCACCAATTTTCACATCATCTGTGTATTTTGTTGTAATAGAGATGCAATGTTAAGTCTGCAATAAAGGCTTGGAAAAGACAAGGACCGAGGATAGATCCTTGTGGCACACCACTCAAAACATTTCCACTATTGGAGAGGTTACCATTTATAGCCACTCTTTGTGTTCTATCACAAAGCCAATTTTCAATCCAGACTATTATGTGATAATTTATATTAAGTCTCCTGAGTCAGTGAATTAAAGACTAATGAGGCATGGTGTCAAAAGCCTTATTGAAATCTATGAAAATGACATCACATGGTATCCTACTATCCAAAAAGGTACTAAAATGTTCATAGAAACAGAGCAAATTAGTTGAACAACTTCTGCCCCTTCTGAAGCCATGTTGATCCAAATCAATTGCATCTAAAACAGGTGTGATGATATTCTTAAGGAGAGTCTTCATGACTTTACAGATAGAAGAAGTTAGATTTATGGGCCTGTAATTTTCCCAGTTATGTTTAGAGCCTTTTTATGTTTGCTTGCATGCATGTGCAAGAAACCTAGTGCCATCATCTGAGTTTTTGTAGGTGTGGCACCCTGTCTTTCAATTCAGTCAGTGTGTTTGCAGATGCAGCCACAGTTCACCAATGAATGCCGCAGCTATCTATGACAGCAGTTGAAAATGCAGTGCCCTACAGTTGAAAGGGAGCGCTCCACTTTGGTGAGCAGCGATAAGATAGTGCATGCTCATGCACCCCCCTACGCACACACACACATATATTACATGCTCATGTGTCCCCCCCCATGCACACACTGTATGGCCGATGGGGGTGCCCAATCTCCCATCGGCTCTACTGCGCTCCCCCCAACAGAGTTCCAGAAGCCATGCTGGGAGCCCACCACTGCATGGCAAAAGTCTGTATGGCCAGTGGGGGTGCTCAATTCCCCATCAGCTCCATTGCCCCCCCAAACAGCCTTCCAGCTGCCATGCTGGGAGCCCATCCCTGTGTGGCACAAGTCCCACGTCGTCTAAAGAAAAAAACATGCAAGAAAAAACCTTCCTCGCTGACTGTCCTGACCCCTCCTCCCCACCCATGCCCACCCTCTGTGCACCCTGCCTCCACACACCCACCTCACCCCATACTTACTTACGGAGTCCAGCGTGATGATTTTCGGTGGACCGGGAATACGTCTGCACTCTTCATAGCCGACCGCAAACTGTTGAAATGCCGGTAAGCTGTATAATGGAATAAATAGTTTTTTTTCAACTTTGATGCATATCTCAGGCATTTTTGGTAATTTTTTCACCAAATTTTCAACATGGGGTTTTTGGGACCCCACCTCATGAATTATGTCACTGTCATTTTGTTAATCTGGCCCAAAAGGTGATTTCATGGTCACTGCGTGGAACCACCTTTCAGGACCGATTTATGAAACAACAGTGTCACAGTTCATGAGGTAGGCCCCCCAAAACCCTATGTTGGAAATTTGGGAAAAAATTCCCATAAATGACTGTTTTACGAGCATGCATTGCACTGTTTCTACGCACACTCATAAGTTTGCAAATTTTCAATATTTTCACTCCAGATTTTCAACATTGCCATTTTACCACACCTCCTTATGAGCAGTACAGCTGTGAGTTTTCACATCTCTCCCAAAATGTGTTTCTGTGCAATGTAGCTCACAATGGCACAGACAGTGTGCGAAATCAATGTTTGGGACAGAGTAAGAAAATCACAGTGACACTGTTCATGAGCAGAGATGTTAAAATGGCTATGTTAAAAATTTGGTGAAAAAATTCCCCAAAATGATTGTTTTATGAGCATGCATTGCGCTGTTCTTATGCATGCTAGTAAGTTCGCGAATTTTCAATATTTTCACTCCAGATTTTCAACATTGCCATTTTACCACACCTCCTTATGAGCAGTACAGCTGTCATTTTCCATATCTCACCCAAAACATGATTCCATGCATGTAGCACACAATGGTGCAGTCGGTGTTCAAAATCAATGTTCTGGACAGATTAAGAAAATCACAGTGACACTGTTCATGAGCAGAGGTCTTAAAATGGCTATGTTAAAAATTTGGTGAAAAAAGTCCATAAAATGGCTGTGTTACAAGCGACCATTGTGCAGTTTCCATTCACCTTTGTAAGTTCATGGATTTCTAATATTTTCAGTCCAGATTTTCACCACTGGCATTTTCCACACTTCCTTATGAACAGTACAGCTGTCATTTTTCACACCGTGGCCAAAATGTGTTTTCTCACTTCCAGCACAGAAATGCATGGTAGCTGTGGGAAATCACTGTTCGGGACAGATTAAGAAAATCACAGTGACACTGTTCATGAGCGGAGGTTCCAAAATGCCTGTGTTGACAATCTGTCGTAAAGAATCCCCAAACTAATTGCATTACGGATGTGCATTGCACATTTTCTATGCATGCTCATGACTTCACCAGTTTTTTTAATATTTTCATTGCAGATTTTCAACATTGCCATTTTTTGCACCTCCCCATGAACAGTACAGCTGTAATTTTTCACATCATGTTTGAAATGTATTTTCTCACCTATGGTGACAAATGGTGTAGTCACTGTGCAAATTCAGCTGTCGGCTAACGAACTGATATTGCCACTGTTCATAAGGTGGGGATCACAAAAAACCCATGTTGAAAATCTGGAGTGAAAATACCAACGAACACCTGAGGCGTTAGGGTTTCTGACCATAATGCCCCACCCTGTAGAGCTTGACAGGCATCAGGGTTGTGACTTGGGATTCTCACCTGTAATGCTCATACCATTCCGCACCCTGCAGCCAGTGGGAGGCATTGAGGTGTGTCTTGGACTCTTCAGCCCCAAAGTTCACCCCATTCTCATATACAGCACCCATCTCACCGTATTTCCTAATGGAATGGGGTAAGCATAAGGGCCAAAGACCCCAAGGCACACCATGACACTTGTCAGTGTCTGCAGGGTAGGGGGTGGTGAAATGGCGTGGCCATTATGCCTGATGACCCAAAGGCACCCCCAATGCCTGTCAGTCTCTGAAGGGTGGTGGTGGGGTTGGCTTCAGTTCAATACTTCACTGCCATTCCTATTATGCACTGCCATTCCTATTATGCAGCTCTCTAACTCCTACGCTACCAATGCCAATGCCAGCAAGCATTGGAGCCCACTCAAGAGGGAGCAGTCTTAGACCTGGTTCTCTCAAATGGAGATGGAGAGAGGATCACAGATGTAGAAGTGGGTAGCCATCTGGGAACTAGCGACCATTGAACAGTATGGTTCACAATAAACATAGCAATAGAGTCAAGCCATACAAAGGCAAAAGTACTGGACTTTAGGAGGGCTTACTTTGCCAAAATGGGTGAGTGCCTAAGGAATGCACTAGCAAATGGGCAGGAAGGAGGGGTGGAAGAACAATGGGGAATAAGAAAAACTGCCATCACAGAGGTAACAAGCCTTTGTGTGAAGCAAATAAACAAAATGAAATGATGTAAGAAACCACTATGGTTCTCAAAGGAAGTGGCAGTGAAGGTTCAAGACAAAAAGAAAGCATTCAGGAAGTACAAGGAATCACAGAAGGAGCAGGACAGAGAACTGTATCAGTTAAAGCAAAAGGAAGCTGGGAAGGCAGTCAGAACAGCAAAGGCCCAAACCTAGGAAAAGATAGCCAGCTCAGTTAAGAAGGGGGATAAAACCTTTTAAAGGTACATCAGGGAGCGAAGGAAGACCAAGGAAGGGATAGTGAGGCTTAATAAAGGGGGGAGGGTGGGCAGAGGGTGACTGTGAAAAGGCAGAGATACTAAACAAATATTTTTGCTCAGTATTTACAAATGAAGAGGGGGAGGTACCTAAAACAAACAGTAGAAACACTCTGGATACAGAAGTTGACACAGCCCATTTACGGAAGAAAGGGTTCTGAAAGAACTCTTAAAACTGAAGGTGGACAAAGCAATGGGGCCTGATGGGATTCATCCCAGAATTCTAAAAGAACTAAGGGTAGAACTAGTGACACCACTGACTACCCTCTTTAACAAATCATGGGAGGATGGTGTGGTACCCGACGACTGGAGGAGGGCAGATGTGATTCCCCTTCACAAAAGTGGGAGCAAGGCAGAAGCAGGAAACTACAGACCTGTTAGTTTAACCTCAGTGATAGGGAAAATGATGGAATCACTTCCGAAGGAAAGAATTGTCAAGTATCTAGAGGCCAGAGGGGCACAGCACCCAAGGCAGCATGGATTCACAGCAGGAAGGTCATGCCAGACGAATCTGATAGATTTCTTTGACTGGATGACTAAAGTAGTAGATCAGGGAGGGGCTGTGGACATGGCCTACCTAGACTTTAGCAAGGCATTTACACAGTCCCACACAAAAGATTAATATACAAGTTAGCCAGCCTGGGAGTGGGTCCCAAGAAGACAGCCTGGGTAAAGAATTGGCTGGAGAATAGGACACAGAGAGTAATAGTAAATGAATTCCACTTTGAAGAAAGGTGGGTTACTAGTGGGGTACTGCAGGGTTCAGTATTAGGACTGGTCCTCTTCAGTGTCTTTATAAGTGACATTGCAGAGGGACTGGAAGGAAAAGCATGTCTCTTTGCAGATGACACAAAGATCTGCAACAGAGTTGATGCACAAGGTAGGGTGGAAAGGATGAGAAGGGACTTGGCAAGGTTAGAGAAATGGTCAAATGTATGGCAGCTTAGATTCAATGCTAAGAAGTGCAAGGTAATGCACCTGGGAAACAAAAACCCAGGGGAAGAGTACACAATGGGGGGTGAGATACTAACAACATCAGAAATGGAAAGGGACCTGGGAGTAGTCGTATCAGATGACCTAAAGGTGGGCAAGCAATGTGAGAGGGCAGCAAGGAGGGCTGGGTGGATACTGGGATGCATAGGGAGAGGCATCACCAGTAGAAAACAGGAAGTTATTATCCCTCTGTACAGACTGCTGGTCAGACCCTATCTGGAGTACTGCATGCAGTTCTGGAGACCCAATCTCTGCAAAGACATAGATAGGATGGAAGCTGTCCAAAGGAGGGCAACTAAAATGGTGCAGGGTCTGCACCAGAAGACATATGAAGAGAGACTTAAGGAGCTTAATATGTATAGCCTCGAGGAAAGGAGGGAGAGGGGGGACATGATAGAAACTTTCAAGTACCTCAAGGGAATCAACAAAGTCCAAGAGGGTAGCATCTTTCAAAAAAAGAGGTGTGCAAGAACAAGGGGCACAATTTGAAGATGGGGGTGGGGTTCAGAGGTAATTTAAGGAAGTATTTTTTCACAGAGAGGGTTGTGGATGCATAGAACAGCCTTCTGGAGGAGGTTGTGGAGTCAAAAACAGTGGTGGAATTCAAGCATGCATGGGACAGTCATAAGGCAATTCTAGGGGTTGGGGGTAGGAAGAAGTAGGCTGCTGGTTAACTAGGATCTGCAGCTTATCCATTAGGTAGGGAAATGGGCAGACTGGGTGGGCCAAGCGGTCCTTATCTGCAGTCAGATTCTATGTTTCTATGTTTCTATTTGGCATTGACAAATGCTTGTTTATGAATTGGTACGACTGTTGCTTCTTTCCATTCAATAGGAATATAATTATTTAGTAGGAAGCGTTCAAACAAATGCTTCAGTGGCAAGGCAATATGGTCAGCCAGTAAATATAATAAATGGCCAGCTATATTATCTGGACCTTAACAAAATTTTCCTTACAGTGTACATAGTTTTTTTTTAATGAATTCCTCAGTAAAAATGATTGGTGGATCAGAATAATTCAGAAAGGGCTCAGATGTAAAAGTATCAGATGATGTAAAGATCTTACAAAATTCAATATTGAATACTTCAGCCATAGTTTTAAGATCATGAATAAGATTATTTTCTGTTATGACAGGCCCCACCTTACATGATGTTTTCCTTAATGAGTTTATATAAGGATAAAATTGCCTTGTGTTGGACTTATTTACCATATGAGCCAATTTCAGTTCCCATCTGGATTTAGCTTTTTTAATATTGGATTTGCATTTCTTGTTGGATTTAATATAACGCTCCCAGTTAGATGTAGTCTTATTTTTTAGAAAGTTCCGATAATTTTTGTTTTTATATCTGATCAGTCTTCTGATATTATGATTCATGAATTTAGGTGTTTGCTTCCCATCTGGGTTTTTTATTTTTGAAGGGACAGAGGTCGACCTCTTCCTCACTCCCAAAGCTAGGGACTTCTCCAATACCACAGGCCCCCCGAGGGATGCCGCAGAAGAGGGAGTCCCTGTTCCAGACCTGGGTGGGGGAGAATGGCACCAACACCGAGATCATCAGCTGTCCAATCCCCCAAGACCCAACCCACCATCCCCTCAGACTGAGGGCCACTATTTGCAGGCTTGCTCCTGACCTTGCCACTGGCATGGGAGATGGCACTGACCATAATCACCAGTGCCAAGGAAAGGGATGCCTAGAAGGGCACAGAGGTACTGGGCACCAGAGAACCCTCTGACTCCAAAATGTCAGGCAGCCAGTCTGGATCAGTCTCCCAACCATCCAGTTCTGGAGAGGAGATCCAGAAGACCTCCAGATGAGTGGGCCCATCATTTTCCACCCCAAGCTGCCACTCACGGTGCCCAGGAGGGCCCAGTACCACTCATGGTGCCGTACCAATCACTGGAGCAGCAAACAGCTCTGGGATCTGGAACGGTGCTGGCAGGTGGCTCTTAGTAGCCAACCGTGCTGGGTCCAGCAGGCATGGACCATGACCCCAGGAGAGCCTGCACCTCAGAGGAGATAATTGACTGTGTGGTGCTCCTGGCCTGGCACCTGAGATGGCCAAACCATTACTCTGGCACCTTGGAAGTGACCTTGGCAAGACTAGAAGGGGAGGAGGCCCCCACCTCACTGGTCTGTATAGAACTGAGAGGGGACCCTGAAGAAGGATGGAGAGACCTGTGCTTGGAGTCCCTTGTACACTGCCATCCTCAGAAAGTTGGCAGATCATGGCAGAAGTTCCATGCATGGTGCTCCAGTACTCCATGGTCCATAAAGAAGCAAGCATTGAAACTATCCATATCATGAGACAGACCCAGGCAGGTGAGGCATCGGGCATGCTGGTTCTGTGATGGACATCTGCCAGCGCAGGGACACGGACGCATAGGTAGGCCGGTCTCCTTGGAAGAGTGCTTTTTGTCCCTGGACAAACTAGACATGACTCAGGGTAACTAAAATAATAATAAGAAACAGATTCGGCACCACTTCAAGAAAGAAAAAGGAAAGGTCTTACCGCATTCCTGCAGAAAACTGCGCCTAGTTACTAGCGGACTGCGGAACTGGAGTAGAGTGAAAATGGTGTCAACAACAGCATCAAAACAACTAGCTAGGCCACAATGTCACAGATGAAATTTCTTTAACAATTGTGAGGTGCTGCACTCTCGATGGTGGGAGAAGCAGAACTGGAGTGGAGGCAAGAGGAGCCGGTGATCCGCGAGCACCATGTAATGCATCTTTCCCAAGGGCAACACCACCTCTGGCACCAGCACCTCATCTACAAAAAAAGTTCCCATGATGTGCTGCACCTCTAGCACTCACCCAGACAGTGATGAATGGTGAAGATTGACACAGGGAAGAAGTATAGTACTGTGCTATAGTTACACAGTTCGCATGAAGTGGTAGTTACTACAATTACTGATGCCTCCCTTCTGCCTCAAATCAATTCTTTCTGGCAATGTAACTAAGTATGTTGCACTTTGCAACAGCTGTTACATGTGTAGTTACATTTCCAGCATAAATCAATTTTTATGTTGCACTTTGCAACAGCTGTTACATGTGTAGTTACACTTCCAGCATAAATCAATTCATGCCAAAAGAGAAACGGTTGTGGTTGCATGTGTAACTACCACTTCATGCAGATAACTATATATCTTGTATATAACTTGTATAACTACACACCAGTCAAAAGTGAAAGTAATTAACAACTACATAGTATTTACACTGCAATAACAGTGTAGTTACTTTATAGAAATGTATGTCTAACTACATGATATGCAAATGTGAAACTAGTTATCAACTACAAGATGAAGATTAGAGAGATAAATCAGTGCCTTAGGGAGTAGTGTGGGGGATTGGGGTATGGCCTGGTGGGGGACTGGGGGGAGACCTGGGAGGATAAGGGGCTGTATGCTAGGGACAGGCTCCACCTTAATTTTTAGGGGAAGGAAATCCTAAAGCTCAAACTAGCTGGGTTCATCAGTGAAAGGTGGGGTTTAAACTTGTGAAGGGGGAAGGGATAAAAAAATGGAACAGAGCCAGCAAATACAATAAATGAGGGACATGGTCTCCACTCCTCTAGGGGGTTAGGGAGATATGGAACTGGGTTACCAGGTAGGGTGCAGGAGCTAAGAAATGGGAGCTCAAGAGGGAGAAAGGAGAGGAGAGGAGGGAAAAGGGGTGGAGAGTGGTCCTGATAAATGCCAGGAGCTTAGAAAGTAAAATGCCTGAGCTCCAGGCAATGCTAGTTGAGGGGGAGGTAAATGTGGCAGCAGTCACTGAGACCTGGGCCACTCAAGGGCATGAGTGGGACCTAAATCTGGAAGACTACACTATATTCAGAAAAGATAGGGGGGAGGGATGGAAGGGGTGGTGGTGTAGCACTGTTAGTCAGAAATGGCTTGGGTATTGGAGGGGTATAGGAGGCAGAGGGGAATGTGGAGGCTATTTTGGTCACCTTGCTGATGCAGGGGGGTAAGAGAGTAAAGGTCGGAGTGGTATACAGACCACCAGCACTGGTGGAGGTTCTGGAAGTAAGTTTGGTGGCAAATCTTGAGGGACACTGTAGATTAGGAAAGGGAAGGGTAATAGTAATGGGGGACCTCAACACGCCAGGAACTGACTGGAGGACTATGACATCACCAGTGGCCAGAGAGCAGAGGCTGCTCAATGTCTTCCAGGATGCGTTTCTGACACAATAGGTGGGTGAGTCAACTAGGGAGGCCTGGACACTGGAAGTGGTCCTGGCAGACATGATCAGATTAGTGGCCTAGAGGTGAGGGACCCACTGGCTGGGAGTGATCAGGCCACAGTTTGGTTCTTCCTGGACCTGGGGGGAGCAAAGTCGAACAAGGACGGTAGTAACAGACTTTAGGGGTGCAGACTTCAGGGAGATGGGAAGGATCCTTAAACATCATCTAGACAGGATAAGACCGGATATGGATGCTGACAGCAGGTGGGGGATCATTAGGAGGGGAATATAGGTGGTTACCAGATCCTGCGCAAGGGAAAGGCGTATGTTTGGTAAGGCCAGAAAACTCTTCTGGTGGACCCAGGAGGTAAAGGAGGTGGTAAGGGAAAAGAAGGTGGCCTATAGGCACTTCAAGTGGTCAAGGAGTGAAAGGGATCAGGAGGAATATGAGCTGACAGCCAAGAGAGTCACCAGGGTGGTGCAAGCAGCTAAGGCAAAAAAGGAGCAGTCCTTGGCCAGTGGGATCCGAAGGGGGGACAAGGGGTTCTTTAGATACATAGGGGAAAAAAGTAAAGTAAAGAGGCAGATTAGCAACATAAGGGTAGGGGATGGATGGGCATAGGAGGCGGGGGAACAGGCAGAAGTCCTAAATGAGTACTTTACCTCAGTTTATACTTGGGGGGATGGAGGGGCTAGGTCTTGCAAGGGGAGCGGGAGCAAACCAGAGAAAGGGGTGAGACTGGTAGAGACCAAGGGCCCTGATGGGTCTGGGGAAAGGGAGTGACCAGCACAGACAGGTGGGAGCCCAGCAGTACATGGTGAAACAGGGGAGAACAAGGCTGAAATCCCAGTAGAGAGAGTAAGGGAAACCCTCTGGTCCCTTCGAATGGAGAAAGCACCTGGGCCAGATGAGATATATCCCAGGGTGCTGAGCTAACTGGCAGATGTCCTGACAGTCCCTCTAGCAGAGCTTTTCAACATCTCTCTGAGGATTGGGTGGGTGCCCCAAGACTGGAGGGTGGCCCATGTTGTGCCAATCCGCAAGAGGGGATCATGAGAGGAGCCGGGAAATTACAGGCCCATTAGCCTGACATCAGTGGTCAGCAAGGTGATGGAGGGTATTGTCGGGGGGGGGTTACATATTCATGCTTGATGAACTAGCTCTCTGATTGGCTGGTTTAGCCTGTCCATTTTATAAATGTGTTTAATGTTTAAGCACGCTTTGCAGGTACTCTGAACGTACAATCTCAGTAAGCTGAAAGTATTTTTGATAACATTTTCAAAACCAGATTAACAGTCTGGACAGGGCCACACACAGGGTAATCAGCATGTGGATTGGACAACAATGTCAGCTAATGGAAGCAGGGGCACTATTCAGGATTTTGGTGCAAAACTGGATTGATTCCTGAGGGAGAATAACATTGAGAGTTACACAGCTTGAGCTGGGGTAACATTCTGACAAGCTTGATTTTGTGTCAGCACTCAGACTGCAGCAGAGGAGAAGAAACTGGAACTTATGCCATTTTTTAGTACCCCAATACTGAATTACCATGTATATTACTCGATACCAACTTTTTTGTTTTATTTTACTGTTTTATATTTTCCACCACTACCCACCACCTATCCCCACCCCCAGCCAAAATTGTAAAGTAGATATTTTGTTATGGCTGTCTTGCTGTACCTTTACATTATACAAAAATAAATGAACCCTTCAGTATAGATTGTGTCTTGTGTGGAATATGATCACTGATGTATTGATTATGTCTTACTATGGCTAATATTGTTGAAGTTTGTGCACAGCAAAACGTCTTAGGATGTACTGTACTGTACAATAACTATTCATTGTCTGTACATTGGGACTTGGAATGTATTTTTGCAATATTGAATAAGCAGCTTATCAGAAAATGAAAAGGATTTGAAAACTGTGTTACACACACCAAGTTTTCACTCTTATAGTTCACAGCTCGCCACTGACAAGTGGGATCCATGAGTTTGCAAAGTAGTTTCTGTCCATCTCTTTTGTTTACTAGGTAAACACTTAATGAAGGTTTAAAAGATAAGCTAATTTCTTCAAGTGCAATAACATGATAGTGATAGAAGCTAAGAGAGTTTAAACAAATACAGTATACAAATGTGTCATCTAATAGCCCATCAAAAGGCCTTTGTTAGGCAGATAAACCCTTTATCTCTCACTTACAGATTCTAATCGGGGGGCTCCATTTGCATTTTTCCTTGTGTCTCTGTGGCAACCAGTCTGAAGGGGATTCTTTGCACCAAGGGAAATAAAATAATTCTGAGAGCCTTGCTTTATCTTCCTCACCCTTTCACAATCATATAATAGGTTGTAATTGGATTTAATTTTTGATTAGCACAAGGGAAGACAGAGTCTTCTCTTGAGGGATGCTTTAAAGATGGGCAGTTCATGTTGTTGCTACACCAGAGAACTACAGCATACTCAGTCATTTCATTCTCTTTTGTTTTATTTTAAAATTATTTACACAGGATAGGCCCAGTAAGGTGTTACACTTCATTTCTCGGGACCAGGGCTATCATGCCAAAATAATAAGAGGGGAGGGATGGAGAGATATTTTAAATGTGAGAAACCACTGTATAGTTGTTTCTTTGTTTTCCACCTCTAGGTAAGAGGGGTAGAAACAGAAATACAGAATTCTACTGGCAGAAAAAGACATTCAGTCCATTGAGTGTGCCTGGTCCCTAGCCTAGTCCTTATCAATCTAGTACTGGTGCAGTAGGTCTTGGGCAGTGTTCCCTGCTTATAGCTCCACTTCATTAGTTGAATGACCCTCACTGTATCCCATTCCCCCTGTCATTTTCTCTATACCAACTCTTTCTTGTAACTGGTAAATGTTTTCACTTTTACTACCTCCACATGTAGTCAGTTCCTCTATCCATCACTGTCTCCATAAAGAAGTACTTCTTCACATCCCTCCTAAATCCCCACACACACATATGCCACCAGCTTAAATCACATCTTTCCCTGAACCCTGCATAGGCAGGGCTCCACTTGTGGATGGGCACGGGCGTCCAATTGGATATCAATGGTCTGAACCAGCATTGCACTCCCCTTCTGTCCCTGCCACCATGCATTGCTCTGTACTGACAAGGCACTGCAGGTGAGGGTTAGGAAGCCTCCTGGTATGGGCTGTCTTCAGGTGGCATATAGCATTTTGGTTCAAGCATAACCCAGCCACCTATGTGGATCAGAACCTAATATATGCCGTGTTCTTAGACCTGATGGTTCCAGTGTTTGCCTTTTTCAAAGACATTGTCTTTAGAAAGATTTGTCTTTTGAACCGTTCAGGCTAGATGCTTAATTTTTATTTAAAAAAGCTTGAAGACAGTCCAATATGAAAAAAATTCATATTGATACAGTTTTCATGTGTTGATAGAAACTTATCTATATTAATATACATCAATACTGTACACGATTAAAAGTGTAATACATCATATTATGCAATGGCAAGAAACAATGCTGGGATCTCATTGATCCATCTAGGACTGGGCCCATAATGATATCCCAGCATAACATCATGGATCTAGTCCCAGCACACACATGACCAAATGACATGGATGTAAAGATCACTGCACATGTTGTCATTCCCCCACTGTTCTGCACTGCGAGTGGCTTTGAAGCATTCACCACTCTCATAGTTGCCGCAACCTTAAGTTTCAATGCCATCACATCGCAGGTGTCATCAGTTTCTGTTGCTGGCAACAAACTCCTACACCCACTTGATTTCCTCAAAGACAAAAATCTTTTAAACAAAACAAGCCGTCATCTCAAACAGCATTTCTATCCTCATTTGCTGTAGAGCGAGACCTTTCCAACAGCCATGCTTGTCAGTGAGTCCACAGGCTGTTTACTTTATGAAGGAAACTGCCACACTGCTCATGGTAACCAAAAGAATGCAAAACACACACACAAACAACAAAACAAATCAAATAAATACAGCCACAGCCATCACTAGAAAACAACAGTACAAAAAGAGTATATTTTCAATGGTACCTCTGATCAGTACCGAAGTATTGGAAGTAGGATCCCCATTGATGAATACTGTGTGGTTCCTGGTCCTCTTTGAAAGCCACCAAAAATATGTAAATATGTAAGAACTTCACCCAATCCTGCTCCTCCACAATTACAGACAAGGCACTGTTGAGGCGGGGGGGGGGGGGTACAGGGGAAGACAGCAGTCCACACAGTAAAACACCACCACCTACAGAAAAAAAACATTATAGCAGGACTATTTTTTCAATCAGTATACCTACCCATTTAAAAATCAAATAAAAGTACAGTTTTAAAAGTATTTTTGTTATTTTTCTTTTATTACTACAAATGAGTCATTGTATGCTAGGAATAATGCACTCCAGGGTTTATTGTGCTGGGATAACATCACTTCTCAGGTGTTGGATGCACTCTACTTGTGGGCTCGTGCCCAAACACCCAAGATGTGATGTTATCCCAGCACGACACACACTCTGTTGTGCATTATTCCTTTATCAATATCAATCCATGAAAATTGTATCAATATGAATTATTCATATTGACAACGCATCAAACTTTTATTAAAAAAAAAATTATGGCCTTTACAGTTTAAATTGTTTAAATGTTAGTCCATTCTAAAGATACATTATTTGAAAAGCACTTTCTTGATAACTGCTAGGGATTGGAACCTGTTTCTAAGAGAGTGTCAAGTCAGGTTTTTTGATATAGCAATATACAATACTATGTTGCTGCAACCCTCATTTCAGTAGATCAGTATATACAATGTTGCACTATTTAAGAAAACAGTTTCATTTTTGCTAAATCTTTGGTTAAACTTTTACCTATTTGATGACTAAAAGTTTACTGATGGGCTAGTTCTGTGGTGCCTAGCACTGGGGGGCCACTCTTGCATTCTGGTAAACTGGGTTTCTCCCACAAGCTTGGGAATTCAGCAATGGAGGCTGGCAGCGAGAGTTGAGAGTATTCATGTGAAAGCTCTCCTCTTTTGAGGTGGGGGTGGCTCAATTGAATGTACACTGAGTAACACCCAGGGGTAGCATGTTGGTTGTGACATTGGCAGTGTGGGTTAACAGTTAATTGCTGAGCACCCCCTAGAGCAATTATGAGTGTGCTTTCAACACAGTGAGGTGGGTGATCCTTAATGGGTGACAATATCCCCTAATAGGTACAGAATAAATGCAGGGCTCTACTAATGACCCATGCCCTTCAGAAACATGAACATGTCCTCTCCTCCCCCATCTCCACACTGACACCCAATCCTGTAACCTCCTTGCTATTGCAATGACTTCAGAAGATGTTACCCCAACTCAGAGGTTAATGTGAGGGAGCCTGCCAGCACAGATAGCAATGATAGTGTTAGGGGAACCCCAGACAAGTAGTGAACATTCAGGGTGGGAAGCCTGTAATGGAAGCATTGAACCTGAGAACAGCCCAAAAGGGGTTATATCAACACAGATTTCATTCATTGATACACTGTACATCTAGGATTTCAATTGAAACAAAATGAAGTTTCTAGCCCTGACGGTTACAGACTTGGCCTTTTCTAAGGATAATTGCTTTGAAAATGGATAGCTTAGGAGCTCTTCCAACTTGGAATTAATATTTATGATCTTCCAATGTTTGAGCAGATAGTAACATAACGTGTTAACATGTCATTTTAAGGTTCTATGGGGCTCTAGGTCCATCATGCCTGGCACACAGCTTCATTAGCAGGGACCAAGAAGTATTCTATGCACACATATACTAAGTTATGGGGATTTCCTTCCCACCCTAATACTCTGCATGCCCTGTGATTTCCTTAGTATGCAGAAATTTGTGGACACTTACTTTGAAGGCCTCTACTGTCTTCATGCCCGGTGTCTCTGCAGGAAGCCTGTTCTATACATTTCCCACCCTCAGGGGAAAAAAAACACCTCTTAATGGTACCCTTAACTTTATCAACTTTGAGCTCCTGTGCATGCCTCCACATCCTGCAGGAGCACACCAGAGCAACCATCTCTACCTGTTAACCTTTAATGATACTGTTGAGAATGTAAAGACAAAGATTGTGCCCCTCATCAGCCTTTATTTCTCCAGGGTGAACATATTAATGGCTTCCAGTCTCTTCTCATAGCTTTTGTGTTCCATACTCCTGATCATTTTTGCAGCCCTGCATTACACCCTCTCTACTTCTTTAATTAAGCAATAATACCTAACAGGGTGTGTGATGTGAGGGAATAACATCACACCTTTGGGTGGCATCCAAAACCTAAGAAGTGATGTTTTTTCCCACGACATATGCCATGGAGTACATTACTGCAGCTATAAAATGTCTTGGTTTCAAAAAACTAAAAGACAAAACGTGAAAAATACATTTTTAAACACATTCTAGTTGCTTTTTAAATAGACAAGATGTTGTGCTGGGATAAAACCTGTGTTGAAGTTTAATAATAACCAGAAGGAGTCATGGATTTTTTATTGCCATTTTATAATGTGTTTTTTGTAATGGAATGCCAGAGCTCCGTGCAGTGCTCCTTGGTACTACTTCTATGTACTATATAGTATATGGTAGAACGTTGTTATTCATGAAATTCGAGCAAAAACTAAGCTTGTTGTACCATCGATGTGACGTCATATTGCTTTTGTATCATTGTTAGTATAGCACATCGATGGCACAACAGCTTGTAATGTCTTTGCACATGGGCGAAAGTCAAATCCTTGCTCTTCAAGAAATGGCAGAGATAAGTCCCTGAAAAACATTAGCACCAATAAAAACTGCTGGTATGGAGAAACGTTTGTGGCTCAGTACTGAAGGTGGATGTAGCTGGATTTATTTATTAAAAATTCAATTTGTAGGCTGGCCCGGTGGCGCTGAGGGTTGAGACACTGGACGCCACATTTCGCTCCATGCCGGCGACCCAGGTTTGGGAACAAGCCTGGGTCGTAGGGGGTCAGCAGGGGAGGAGAAGGATCGAGCATCCATAGGACTGCTCTCCTTCTCTGGGGAGGGGAGAGGGACACCTCAGTGGCCTAGTGGCTTCTAGCAGTGGCTGGGGGCGATGGCAGACCATTAACAGACTTGGGGGGACGTGCTGTGACTGATGTGACTGATGCCAGGAAGATGCACATGTGGTAGAGTGCACGCTCCTGTCCCTTGGCATCATTGCATGCCACAGATGTCCACGGGGGGAAGAAAAAAGGGAAAAATGGCTCCAGTCATGGCGGCATGATGGCCGTCTCAGGGGAGATCATTCAGCTCCGAGGTGCGCGACAATACTGGATCCTGGTTCCAGTGGAAAGGCATGGGGTAGGGCTCTCCATCACTCCACTGTGGGGAGCAAGCCACAGGGGTAGCAGCCATGAGACCTACATAGGAGCTGGAGAAATCTTTGGGATACTGGCCAGAAGACCAAAGGGATGCCAGGGCATCAAGGTAGGCAGACTGGGGTCAGGGAGAAAAAGGATTAACAAAAAAAAAATCAATTTGTGAGTGTGAGGGAGTGTGATCAGAGCTGGACTTGTTCTTTTGTTGGGAGGGTGGGACTGTAACAGCACCTCATAAAGACAGAGGATAAAACTGGGAAAGGCTGGGTGAGAGGGTCAGCTCAGTATCTGGGACTCTTCAACCTACATCTTGATACAAGAGCGCCTTGCATATCTTCCCTCCTGGGAGGGAGGCCGAACATTTCATGCCCAAGCTCACCTGTGTTATCCACGCAGATGAGAAGATTTGGGCAAGGAAAGTGCCTGAAGTGACAGTATCCTGCCCTCCTAAGACATCTGGTCCATGATGAATTCATCTTAATGGGCTTCTGTAACCTGTCTGTAACATTGTATTCCAGTCTCTTGTTTGTACACAACTGTGGTTGATAGCACTGAGTGTCTCAGTGCTGGAAGGGGTGTAGATGAGGGAACTCACATCAGGCACAATATTTTCATCATACAGAGCTACTATAATCCAACTCAGTGGAAGACTGAAATACCAAACATGTCTATTGGCCAAAAAAATTAGCTTAGGTATGCTGCCCCCTGGGGTTCAGTAGCTTCTTGTTCCTTTTGTCAACCCTTGCCTTAGTTGGAGCTCGGAGAACCAGTTCTTCATTTCCCCCCATTGCCGTACCTCCCAAGGCCAAAGGTCCTTCACATACTGAGCCCCCCTCTGGTTCAACTCCCTTCTGAATAATATAGCTAACATTCCCACCCTGGGTGCCTTTAAACAGAACCTTAAGCAACAAATAGTGTCATGCTCCACTTGCAACTGCCTTCTCGAATCCTCCTCCTCTGTTTCCCTCCCTCTCAACTGCTCCCCCAGCTGTAGACCCACTGCCTTCCCTGTGCCTCCTCTTTCTTTCCATTACCACTCTACTCTCTTCCTCCTCCCCCTTCCCCACCCCTGACCCATTGTCTGCTCCCTATCCTTGTCTTGCCATCGTGGACTTGCCCCACCTAATAAATACCTTCCCCTCTGTATTTTCCCTGCTTGACAAGGACACTTGGCTGCTCACCTTCTCTGTAAACTCGCTACAGTTTGGACTATGTTCTCCTACAGCATTTAGTAACTTGTCAAAATCTGGCACTGCCATTACAGCTGCACAAGCTCAACTAATGTTTTGTTGTTAATCCCTTACCTATACTATGTATAAGCTCTGTTATTCAATTGCTGTTTTGCTAACTGATGTTTTGTTTTCGTACTTACCTGACCTGGAACCTATGTAATGAGCTTTCAGCTTAAAGGTGTTAATCCAAGACCATAATAAATAAAATAAAAAATAATAAAATAATGACATTTCCATTGTTTACACACACATTCCCAATAATCTGTTGTGCAGTTAAGTCACTGGTCTTGTGTATCATGCATTAACAATAGGATTGTCCTCTCGTTAGTCAGCCACCGACCAATGTCTATCTTTTTCCCTCATTGTTGAGTCAAGGACCCAGTAAAACATTTAGGACAGAATGATAAGCTTAAAGAGTTAGATGATGGTGGCATTCTTACTATAACGGCCTAAAGGGAAAGCCAGAAAGTCTCCTGGCAAGTCAGAAGTGAAGTCATTTGCCATCACCTATCTGCTGCATTCCATTACTGACTTGTATTTAACAGCTGTTTGTCCTGGAGCCCTCTTTTCCTACAATGTTATTGAGGTGAAAAAACAAGGGTTGAAGTCTCCCATCCCCAACCTTTTGAGCCATGTGAGGCCACTTCCTAGTCCCTTGCCCCTCCATGTTTCTCCATTGCCATCTTGCACAATTAATCTCTGCCCTAAGGACATCCCCTGTATCAGGTTTCATTGGTCTCTGCTTCATCAGCTCTCTCTCAGATTTTGCTGGTCACTGAGAGTGAACTTTCCTGCATGAAAGCCTCCACTACATAGGAGTAATGCTCAGAATGGCACAGTGCATCTTTTAGTTTCAAAAGCATGAAAATCTGCAGTGAGTATGAAGACCCTGAAGCCTATGTTCACTGAATGAGAGTGCCTCAAATTCTAGGACCCATATTGATTCTCCTCAAACAAGTGAATTATATCACCACAGTTAAAGCATGCATACAAGTCCCCCAGACCCATCCAATCACCCTACATGCAGTGTCCCTCTAAACTATGTACAAGTATCAATAATGAATGCAGTTCCCAGAACTTTATCAAACCAAAAGTCACTTACTGGCCTTAGGATGCTTTTTAGGTTTTCAGTTAGCAGAGAGGTGAAACCCAGCAATCAATTTTGTCACTTTGCCACCTCTGCAGATGGGAATTCTACTGTCCCCTTATTTGTGTGGCCGATGAGTCTGGCTGGGTGCAACATCCAGAATTTCACTTGCATCAGATGCAGGGTTTCTTCACATCTTTATAGGCTATCTGCTTGCCTCTCAGCTCAGGAGTACCATCCCTGAATGTATAAAACTTGTAGCCATTCCAGGATGAACTCTGCTTCTCCTTTGCTTTAGCCTGAATTTCAGTGTTTGGTGAATAGCACAGTGCTTGTGTATAGTTCTAAAATTTTGGTCTTTCTCTATTCTCATCCTTGGTAGATGAGCCAGGTAGAGTGTAGGGAATAGAAGGCCCAGCACCAAGGATGAGCAGAGTGCCAAAGGAATAGGACAGTGGGGAGAATGCTGGATGCTTGGAAACACACTAAGCTTGGGCTGTTGTGAGAGGCTGGATTTTATAGGGGATGTGGGAGGAGTTATTCCCCCACACTGACACACAGGCTTTTTCCCTCTCCTTTAATGCTTGGTGAAAGTTCTTGTGTCTACTTGTGAAACTTTTGCCTTTCTCTATCCCCTCCACCGGTAGATAAGCTGGGTAGCATGTAGGGAATCAAAGGCCCAAAAAGGTTACCTCCTCCAACTCAGAGAGTGTGTGTGGCTAGTAGTATGCAAGAGAAGAAAACCCCCAGTGAAGGAAACTTTTGAGGACCTGACTGTCCTCCAAGCAAACTATGAGGAGAAGATCCTATATGCTTGATGATTACTGCCTCTATATTAGGACTGACTGGTTTGAAGGTTGGCTAGTTCATCTTTCACATTCTCTTGAAGATCTGTGAAGAAATGCTATCCTCGAATGTTGAAGAAGCTGCTCCAAGTCAAAAGAAAGTTTGAAAAAGGCATAAATGTTGAGGCCAAGTCAATGTGGAGTTTTGACGAGTTCCAGGAAACTTTTATGTTGACCTGAGTGCTTGGTTATCCATGGCTGAGAGAGGATAGGAAGGATCTGAGCATCCATGGAAAATATGAGTTAGTTAAATATGTTATTGGAAGTCAGCTGGTATAGCTCTGGTGAAGAGTTATTAAATTTCTGTAAGAGATCTGTCAGTCTTGAGGAAGGAGAGACAGGATATTATGATTGATTAATTTATTTCTGGAATTTGGAATCTTTAAGAAATTTAGCAGAGGAAGAAAATGGAACAGAATTTTCCAGGACACAAAGATCCATACAGGCTAGAAGATGGTGGAAGTACCATGATATTTTAATGGGACTGGCTTCAGTGAGTACGGATCTTTGTGATGAAGCCATCTATAGGAAGATGATGAGGAGTTCAGGTTCTTGAGGATCTGAGAGGCAAGCTTAACAGTCCGTATGAGAAGTTCATGGCTTGATGGCCTAGTGTGGAATGCAAGAATATGTTTTACATGAGCAAGGAACTCTGGGAGGATTGGTGTATGTGGAAGGAGTGCTTTAGCATACTGTAGTGTATGCATCTTGGTTATTGGAGTTAGGGCAGCCCATATGACGATGTTGATCTGCTGGTAAAAGTTGAGAGTTCAATGGATAAAAGAGATGGGAGTATAACTGAGGCTGCTGGAGGATGGAGACAATGAAAGGCCTGCAATTGGAATTGAGATAATGAATTACTGTAGCTGCTTTGTTTAGCACAGCCTAGAATACTATGTGGTGTAACTTTTAAGACAGAGAATCCAATTCAGGTTCAGAAGGTCCATGTAATCAAATGGGGTGAAGAACCCTCTTGTTTAAATGTTCATTATGGGTTGATTGACAGGAAAGTAGAGTCTGACTGAGGCTGGTGAAGAATGGAGATAATGAAAGATCTGCATTGGAATCGAGATAATGAATCAACTGCTTCATTTAGCATAGCCCAGAATATGAAAACAATGTAGTGTAATACTAAGATAGAGAACCTAAGTCGACCTCAGATGATCCATAGAATCAAATGAGATGATGACCTCCCTTGTTGAAATGTCCATTATGGTTGATTGAGAGAAAAATAGAGACTCACTGGAGAGACTGTAAAGGCTATGCCTGTATTTATGTGGGGGAAGAGCTCCTCCTCTACATACTACTTAAACAAGCAGGCTATAGCCGCTCTGCTTGGAGTGAGTCGCACTTGCTGACATGCCGTTGCTGGTCCGTGGTTGCCCCCCCCCCTTGTCTGTCTAGCTTGCCTCCGTCATGTTTTTCTATGTTTCCCTGGCTCCCTTCCCTCTGTTTTTGTGTTTGTCTCTGTCTGTTTGCCTCTTTTCTTTGGGGGGGGGGTTTATTGCTTTTTCCGACCCCTGCCTCACTCCCTGTTTGGTTCACTACTCTGCCTACACTTTTCTGTTGTTTGTGCACTTGCCTTTGCTGCATTTCTTCCTTCCTTCTAGAGCAGCCCAGCTCCATGCCCAGTCCTTCGCCACTTCACTCTTTCTCCTGCCGTTTTAGCTTCGGGCTTCTACCGGACTCGCTGCCACCACCTGAGGATTGCATACTCCTTGCTGCTGCCACGACCACCAGGATTGCCTTCTTCTTTGGTGCCATCGCACCTGCACTACCCTGTCTGTTTGCTACACTGCTCGATTCATCTGGCAGCTTTGGACTACATCTTTGAGGGACCATGCAACATATATATTATTTTCTTTTTTTACCATGGACATCGTGCAGCCTGTCATTTTACTCGCTGCTCTACTCGACTTTGCTTGGTCATGTACTCATTCAGGAAGCATACAAATTCCTTTCAGACAGCACTTCTAATTACTCCATATGATATAACACAACTCTAAAAATGTGAGCTGACTTAATTCACATGCATTTAATTCAGCTGGGACTACTGGGTTTCGCATCCATGTGGACACTGAGGGCCGCTGTCATCATAGAGATGGCAGATAGCTAAGCTAGCAACAAGTGACTACACTGAGTTCTGCAGAGAGCAGCCCCCATTACAAGGTATGCAAATGACACTTCTGTGTCAACCCTGCATTTCCATTGGTAGTCTATACTACCCGACTATGCATGGCGACTTTTGCAGGTTACTGCCCTTGTATTCTGATGGCTGGGCGTATAGCCATCGGCTTACAATTTCCCCACTATGCTAAGTAGCATTGGTACACCTTATCCCGTTTAACTTTCTACCTAATACCAGTGCTACAGCACTAAGACGGTCCCTGTTTCCATGTACCTTCCCTCTGCACTTCCTAATTATCGTCAATCACGCAATTGACCGAGACAGGTCCTGTGTTCTGTCTGCTACATGCTGCCAGCTAATCTAGAATACGGATAAAGTTGCATATTTGGACACTCAGCTTATTTACTGCATAGCTTGCAAATCACATCTGAAATTATACCCTATTCTTTCCCTTCTGCTATACCAAGGGAGAGCATGCAGGCTCTGCCTTCCTTCTCTATCTCCCAACTTATGTCTGCTCATCTCCAGGTAGGACTGCAAGCAACATCGGGTTCTACGTTATTGTGCCCTGGCATATTCCTTGGATTTCAATTTTTGGGAGTAACTTACTTGAATCATTGTCTCAATGCCGCTTTATGCTTCTCCGGACTGGCACTCATATTGCTGTCCTAAAGTCACCCTAAGTGTGGGTTTGCGGTCATGCTATTCTATGTGGAGCCTAGCTACAGCTCTCTACTCTTTCCTTTGGCCGACCTACATGTGGTCCAGCCGCTCCTCCTACCCCACGTATGGGCTTCGCTGTTTCATTGCCTTCAGCCTCAGGATTTCCTATGGACCCAACCATGTGCTATATTAACACATTTACTTCTGTGCTCTGGATTCTTCCTGTTGTCCATTGCTGACCTTGTACTCCATTGGATGCTTCTTGCCATGCTGCTTCAACTCCTCGCAGTTACTTCTGATGTCTCTGTCAGAACTCCCAACTGAGCTCCATTCCTTACTGCATTCCTCATCATAACTGAAACCTAAGACATAGATCTACTGCAGTTTCCGGATGCTTATTACCTCTGCTCGAATTGCCAACTCGTCCACCCAGGTCTCTACTCTGCATTCTTTACCACCCTTGATCATCAGGATACGACTGTCTATGGCACCTTCTACTGCTCTCATAAGTCTGCCTAGAATATAGAACTACTCTGCATGGAATTGGCTCTGGATATGCTACCATTAGCAGTACCTTATACAATCTATTCTCACTCATTTGCTACTACTTCTGCTTTGTATGCAGGTTTGACATCCACTATTACGCTCTACCACTGCTGTATGACCTACCTTGCCCCGCATGGCCAGAGGTGTCACCACAACACCCTTCGAATGACCTGCACCCTTACAGGCTGTAGGTCCTTGAACTTGTATTACTAACACATTCCCGCATGCTTACATGACCTGCTTTGCCCATCCAAGCCAGGGGGTTTGATTAATTCTACTCCATACCTGCCTTGTCCAGCATCAGGGCCTGGAGGTTTGCTTATTCTACTTTATGCCTGCCTGCCCACTGTTTCTGACCAACCTTTGGAGCACCTTTCTACTATGGACTCACATCTGGATTTGTTTAGCCATTCATCATCTATTCCTTTGGATGATTGTGCCTTGCCACTTCAGTTCATATGGATTTGCTACTACTACACTCCTACCAGGACACTTAGTTGAGCCTATCCAGAAGACTTTCAACCTCATGATTTACATCTCGACTATACTCTACTCTAATGCTGTAAGGCTTATTGGATCCTGTTACGACACTACTTCATCAGACTTGGCCCTCTCCATCGTTTATCATCATTAATGACAAAGTAAGCACATCAATGCAGGATTTATCATCTTTCTTACACGTCTAATTTCAGCTGATGTAACACTCTGGCCTCCCTGAATGTGTGTTTATACATCACTCAGTAGAATCACATCGCTCCTCCAAAATGAAAGCTCTTCAATTTACATGCTTATGTATATTCCCTTAATACTCTCCACTGTATACCATACTTAATTAATTCAATACTACTCTTATCTTACTACGTCTGCATCAAGCAGGTTCGATTTTACTACAACTGCTGACCTATGTGCAAGTCCACTCATTTAATTATCTGCTCATACTTACCTGCTTTGCCCTCACTGGGCCTAGAGGTTCATCTAAGACACTCATGCTTATTCTACGATCTGCTTCACCATTAGGGGCCTGGAGGTCTATCCAACTACATTCTACCGATTTGTGAACATAGATATCTACATCGCCATGCAACTATTTGGATCATCAGATGAAGCTTTGGTTCGTGTGCTATTTCCATTTCCTCATGCTCCTTTTTGTATACCTTACATACTCAAAGCAATACTACTCCCTGCTACTACATCTGCATCATGCAGATTCAATTATTACTACTACTGACCTAAGTACAGGTCCACTTATTGACACTACTTGCTCATATTGCCTGCTTCATCTTTACATGGCCTAGAGGTTCATTAAGACTGTCTCCCCGTTCTACAACCTACTTCGCCCTTTGGAACCTGAGGTACATCTAACTTATGGCTACCTATTCATACTACGATCTATACCTAATTCACTTACTTGCTTCACACACTCCGGACCGGAGGTTCCTACTGCTCTGCACTCTCCAGATCACGCAGCATGCGCCTAACTCCTGTGTTTCATCACCAAGGCCTTCATTTGCAAAGCTTGCCAAGTGGAACATGAACCAACTGTCCTCCTACTCTGAATTTGGACACTTAGCCTTTGGTTACTGGTTCTCCTCAGAGAAGACTTCCTCGCCTGCTGGAGTGCTTCACCAATGCAACTTCGATGCTTAGAATTATTATCGACAATGGGTTCCAATCTACTATCACTCTGCCTTGGACATGGATTCTTGGACTAGAAGTTCACTACAAGGATGCTGCTAGTTTCACCCTACACTTCAATTTCAGTACTTTTTCAGTTTTACATTTCACTGGATCAGGATCTACAACCTTGGATTTCAGATTAGCTGATAACTTAAAATTGTTACTTAGGATTACTCTCCTTTAGTATGCCCAGAAGGATGGGCAAGTCAGTAGCCATGGGTCCTCAGAGGTTCCCACAAAGGGCTTTTTTCCTCTCCTGCGTGCTACTGGCCACACTCTCCGGAGTTGGGGGAGATAATCATTTGATATCATTATTTCTTTGAGGGGTCTCATTCTACTTAGTTCAGCATCCTTTCTATGGTGGGATACAGAGTAAGGCCACAAACATCTATTCATAACAAGTTATTCATCAGTTCATGCATCTACGCACCATATATAAATACTGTGCAGTTACCATGTACTATATCTGACTTGCTCCTGCCTATGCTGCAGCATCTAAGTACTAACCATTCCATACAACTAATACCTTGGAAGCAATGTTCTACTTACTGGTCTGGCCTCTGTATCCAAGCACAAACTTACCTTATTCAGTTACAGTACGTAGCACAAGCACTGAGCTATGAACCACACATAATGTAAAGGCTATGCCTGTAGTTATGTGGGGGAAGAGCTCTTCCCCCACATTCTACTTTAACAAGCAGGCTATAGCTGCTCTGCTTAGAGCGAGTTGCACTCACCCTCCATCCTCCTCTTACTCCTCCTCCTGCTCCGACGCTCTTATCCCACTGGGGGGGGTCTCGTCCTACTTAACTTAGCATCCTTTCTACAGTGGGATACAGAGTAAGGCCACAAACATCTCTTCATAACAAGTTACTCATCAGTTCATGCATCTAAGCACCATATAAAATACTGTGCAGTTACCATTTACTATATCTGACTTGCTCCTGCCTATGCTGCAGCATCCAAGTACTAACCATTCCATACAACTAATACCTTGGAAGCAACATTCTACTTACTGGTCTGGCCTCTGTATCCAAGCACACACTTAACTTATTCAGTTACAGTACATAGCACAAGCACTGAGCTATGAACCACGCATTATGTAAAGGCTATGCCTGTAGTTATGTGGGGGAAGAGCGCCTCCCCCACATACTACTTTAACAAGCAGGCTATGGCCACTCTGCTTAGAGTGAGTCACACTCACCCTGCATCCTCCCCTTACTCCTCCTCCTCCTTCTCCGGCGCTCTTATCCCACCGGGGGTCTTGTCCTACTTAACTCAGCATCCTTTCTACACATAACCATAATGATCCTATAGGAGGCAACATTTCTTATAAGGTGATCTTATGAGGAGACATTGATGGCAATATTTTTTTTGCAATGCCAGAGGTCAGGGAGCAGCAGTCCAGAATTGCTCGAAATTAGCAGCATAGCCATGCAGTGGAGATGCACTGATGTATACCAGTGTGAAACAGGAGAAAGGTCTTTGTAGTAGGTTGAAGAGCTGTTCCATTATGAAAAATGAGCCCAGCTAGCTTATATCAGATTTAGATTTTTCAATCACTTCAAATTGTGATTTGAGTGTTTTAAATTTAAAAGATGTAGAGCAGTCAGGATGTGAAAGTAATGGTATAGTTCAGGAACCAATGATGTCCAAGTCAGGAAGTGGGAATTGAATGATCAACACTGATGAATTACCTGGACTGCAGAGATGAGGCATCATAGGAAGAAAAGAAGTTTTGGGCAAGAGCATCCAGTTGAAAAGGATGTCACTAAGATAATATCATCTAACAATGATGGGAGGTAACCTGGCTTCCATACATTGTATATCCAATGTCATGCTGATGAATTTGAGAAATATCACTGAACTGAAGATTTTCTTTTTGAGCAGGGAAACTTGAAAGCTCCCAGGCCAGCTGGATAAAAGCTGGAATACAGACATGAGGAGAATTCTGGCTGATCTGTCAAAAGAGGTCAGTTGCCAGCCCGGTGGTGCTGAGGGTTGAGGCGCTGGATGCCACACCTAGTGCCACACTGGTGACCCATGTTTGGGAATGATTGCGGGCCAACAGGGGTTGGTAGGGGTAGAGAAGGAATGAGCATCCCAAGGACTGCTCTCCTTCTCCAGGGAGGGGGGATGCCAGCAGTCGGCGCATGCTTGTCCCCTAACAGAGGATGGGGAACAGCTGGCCAATGCTGAAGATGTGGGTGAGGGATGAAGAAGATGCCTGGAGGAGCATGCATGGGAGAGTGCATGCTGCTGCTGCTGTTGGTGTCATTGCATGCTCCACTTCCAAAGAAAATGGAAAACAACGGGGTCCTGTGCCACCGAAGGATGACGATTGTCCCCCTGAAGCGCCACCCAGGTAGACACCTCCCCAATAAACTGGATCCAGTCTGGTGGGTCAAGAGGTCTCCCTATACCCTGCCATGAAGGGTAAGTCATGGGGGTTGAAAGGGAAGGGGTGTGATACCCAGTGTCGGCACGGGGGGGACGTCAGAAGGTAACCGGCAGAGGACCCTGGGCAGAAAAAGCATAAAAAAAGAGTCTGTTAACAGATGAACAACTGCTGGACAGCAGCAAACATGGAGAAGGCCCACAAAGCACTGCAGAGAGTGGAGTGAAGAGCTGAGGGTTGATGCAAAGGCCAGATGAACTACACAGGAGTAGTGGTCCATCCCAATCGTATCACAGAGGTGCAAAAGGCGAATGACTGCAAATTAAATTAATACATGAGACAGGCAGATTGACCACCTGGAGCCATGGCTGAACTAGTGCGCAGTGGAGATAGTCATGGAAGGATTTCAAGGATGTGATGCTCAGGCTGACTGAGAAGCAGAGAAATCGATGATGAGGCACTTCATGCCAGAAAGCCATACAGTGGTAACACACATGGAAGTAAGCGAGAAGGAGGGAAGGAATTAATGAGCTGAAACTGATGCATGTGGAAGTCCAGTGTATGTTCTGTGCAGAGCTGATGGACAATAGTAGAATCCTGCACTGCAGAATACAGAGTGTGATGTCACAGGGAAACAATGACATGTAGCACTGAATGTTGGAAGAGTACCAGGGGACCAGAGGTGACAGGAGCATGGCTGGGAAATTGCTGTATAGCTGAAGCTGATAGGTCAAAGGCAGATGAAGGCAAAGTCAGGAAGTGAACAGTGATATCCACCCATGGGACAATAAGGGGGAAACTGAATAGGTGAGTTGAGGTATGATGTCTGGAATCTCAGATGAAGGAGTAGGTTCTGGTACAGGCATGGCTGATTTGGACCGGAAAAGCAAATAGGAGGAGATGTAGAAACCTTGGAGGAAGCATGCAACTCCGTCTGTGGGTAGAAGTAAATTGCAGGATACAGAGGAACCTAGGTCAGCCATGAAGCAGGAGCGGTCCAATCTGTAAAGGAGTAGTTGGATGTGAAGCCATCTGACAAGCTGGAGGAGCCAGAAAAGTCTGAGGAGACCTTGCAGAGACTGGAGCAAGGCGTGCAGCCAAAGTGCAGAGAGAGGGAGAGGAGTTGAGAACACTGAAAGTACTGCATATTGCATTGAGAATGGAATGAGTCCAAGGAGACCTTGGATGACATGTTGAGGGATTGAAGGTAGAGAGCTGGTAAACAAGAAAGAGGCAATGATGTGCTGAGAGTGGTAAGAGACCGAGGACCTTGCTGGATCTCAGTGGTAGTTACAGTTGGAGAGCCGAAGGCATAGGAAGCACAAATGCTCATACGCTGTGAATTGCTGTAGATGCAGAATAGGGCACATGGAAAGGAGTGATGACACAGTCCCCAGTATGGTAGATTGGTAAGCTCACCAGCACATGAATACCACACAGGGTAGAAATCAGGAACGGAGACCAGCTGGTATAGACTGGAATGTGGCATGAATTGTAACTGGATGAAACAGGCTCCTACCTCCTGACAGACGGCACACCCACTGTCATGCAATTACCTGAAAAGTTATGAGTTAGAGACAGAGGCTGTTGGACTGCTGATATGAATGACTGATATAACTGACTGATATGATAGGCTGATAGGATTGACAAATATAATAGATAGATATGAATGACTGACTGAAGTGAACTCCCATCCCAGGAAGACCAAGCAAGACCACCTTTACTCAATAAATCAAAAGGCAGAGTTAGGGATGGAGGCCATTGGACTGCTGATATGATTGACTGATATGAATGACTGACTGAAACGGACTCCCATTCCCAGAGGGCTGGGTACATCCACCTTCACTCAGTATCTGATACAGTACAGTTAGGGATGGAAGCCACCAGACCACTGATAGGAATGACTGCTATGACTGACTAAATGAAAAGGACTCCCATCCCCAGTAGACCGAGCAAGCCCACCTTCACTCAATACCTCACAAGGTAGAGCTGAGGATGGAGGCTGTGAGACTGCATGTATGGGCTGCACAAGAAAAGCGCAGCAGGCTGCTGCTTTAAGAATGATATGTAGGCAGAGGTAAGCAGCATGAGGAAATAGGGAAAAGAGTGAGAAAGACAGTGGAAAACAGCAAGAAAGAAGGAGCAATAAATACCAGAAGACAAAATTAGATGATACCAAACTAAAAGCACAACAAAACTGTGTTAGGAGAAAGAAATATGGGATGCATGGAGGGAAGATGAATACAATGGCAGACATTCTGATGACTGGGTTGTGAAATAGGCAACATAAAGTGTGAATAAATGCAGTAGGATTGAATGAGAAAACAGTACCTAGTCAGTTCGCTACTGACCAATGTGACAAACTGAATATGACAGACGATATAAAAGACTGATGTGACAGACTGATAAGATCGACCAATATGACAGACTGCGTATAACAGACAGAAGGACAGACTGATAGGACATGACTAGGTAGTGAAAGCATGCAGCATAAAGCAGATAATTGGAATTTGGTTAATGGAATTGAATAAAGTATTACCAATCAGATTCTTTGAATGAAAATGTTTGGAGCAATCCAAGTCAGAGAAATACAGGGAGTACAAGTGGTATGAAATGGACTTGAAAAGCCAGAAGGTATATGGAGGTGCTAGCATTATGATGAAGTTGCTTGCTGTAATGGGTAGAAGTATAAGTACATGTTAAAGATGCATGGTCACGGTCAATGAATTGAATACCACTCCCAGTGTGAAAGCATTTGAAAGTATGAGGTCGTCCAATACAGGAGCACCATGTGAGCTGTGTAATGCTGATAGCTGTGAACTTCAGGAGTAGGCAAAACCCAGAAGCACTGAGAAAGAATTAGCAGCTGCTCCGAGGAAGCAACAATGCCCAAAGAGAAAATGGCCAGGAGGAGGTAGGAAGACAACAAAACAGGAGGCAGGAATGGGAAAGGATTAGAGGGGAGAGGACAAGTACAAAGAAACAAAGTACAGAGAATAGGAATGGTGGGGGCTGGGGAGGACAGGCACTACAAAGGCAGACAGAGAATGGTGAACATTGAGTGAGAGGAGATGGGGGGCACAAATACAAGAAGGGAAAGAAAAAGAGGAAGGAGGAAACAAAAAGCACAGGAGCAAAAGGATGGAGATATATGGGGAGACCAAACCCTGAGTATCAGACAAACTCCCACGAAAGACAAATGGAGCATAAAACACAAAACAGCCATCAGGGACTAGGCCAAACTACATGAGCACAAGAAACAAAGCAGGCAAGGAAAGAGAGAGAGCAGGAAAGAGCAGAAAGTCAAGGAGGCTTAGAAGCATGAGCCATGATGGAGCTCAGAGGGCGGCCAAACACTAATTGCTCAGAAACATGCTAAGCTGGGGCTGTTGTGAGAGGCTGGATTTTAAACACGGTGTTCAGACCTCCCTAAACACTTTCTCTTGATAATTGAGGCATTTTATTAAAATTACCCTCAGTTTACAGGAAGAGGGTGGAGATGTATATCTGGTTTCATGGGGGCGAGACCAGTCACATCCATCAATAAAGCCTGCATGAAGACCAGCATGTCATAGCGCTCTTCTTCTCAGGGAATCCCCACGAAGACCGGGTTGTTTATGTGACTTCTGCTTCCTGGTCTTCGATCTGATCCTTGAACTTGTTCACTTTCATGTGGAGTGTGATCATTTCTTTTTCTTCCTGCTACTGTGCACCCCCGAGGGAACTCATCCTCATCTCAGCATCCCCCAGCCTCTGATGAAAGCTTTCAAGCACCAACTTGAACAATTTGAAGTCCTCAGCCACTTTTAGATGGGTCACTTTTATGGAAGCTTCCTCAGTGAAGAATCAGTTTAGCCATCCCCCCCCCCCCATGCTCAGGAGATGAATCCAGTGGTGGCTTTCTTTTCAGTGATTGCTGTTTGAGCTGGGGCAGGGGCCCCTCATTAATCTCCATGTAACATAAGCATAGAATTTGACAGTAGATTAGGACAGCTTGGCCCATCTAATCTGCCCATTTTCCCTGCCTATAGTATCACCGTAGATCCTACTTGACCTCTTGCCCATTCACCCACTTTCCTTTCCCTAAGATTCCTTTATGCCTATCCCATGCTTTCTTGAACCCCACCACTATTTTTACCCCAACCACCTCCGCCGGAGGACTGTTCCAGGAATCCACCACTTTTTCTATGAAGACATACTTCTTCACATCTCTCCTGAATCTACCCCCTTCCAACTTCTTATCATGCCCCCTTGTCTTTGAGCACCTTTTTTTCTGAAAAACAGTCCCCTCTTGTATCTTGTGTACTCCTGTGAGGTATTTAACAATCTCTATCATATCCACCCTCTCTGTCCTCTCTTCCAGGCTGTACATATTTAGGTCCTTTAATCTTTTCTCATAGGGTTTCTGATGTAAATCCTGCACTATTTTAGCTGCCCTTCTCTGGATCGCTTACACTCTTTCTATGTCCTTTCTGATTTGTTCGACAATTGCGAGTCCACAGGCATACTTTTTTCACTCAGTCCCTCACAGCATGGTATAATGAGCACATTTAGACAAAAACTGCATTTTTAACAGAATTAAGCAGTTCAAAATCTGTGTTTTTGATAGGTTTTTAGTGGAGCTGCTCAAAAGCCATCCCTTCAAGGGACTGCATCATGTGACTCCACCTGAAATGCTATACTTTGTAAATTATTGCTATATATAAGGGATATGCAATGGGGAGCTGTGTGATACATGATTTAGCTGAACAAGGGCAGATTGATCTCAGGTAGCTTCATGAGCGACGTAAGCCACGAGTGATGTGCCTGAGGTCAAACTGCCAGAATGTAGATAAATCATGTATCACAGAAGCTCCACATTGCATATCTTTCATTTATGCAATAGGGAATGAGCTTGTGTGTATTTTTAAAATGTGGTATCGCTTGTTAGAAAAGTAAGTTTAATTTTTTAAAGTTTTTTTTTTGTGGTTTACCACTAGAAGGGCATGTTACTGTGCCATCAAGAGAGCCATTGCTATAGCCATTGCTATGGCCATGATGTCAGGACGTTGGGTCATCCTGGTAATGCTGCTCCTGATTGGTTGAGCAGCCTCAGCTTCTGAAAAATGTTTGGGATAATGGCAAACCTGCTTAGTAGGTAAAACTGAAACAGAATGGAAACAATGCAGTTCGGGAGAACTACACTCTTCAAGAGAGCAAATCTCATTTCTGAAGACGTTGGTCCCATAGAGGCAAGCTCATAACAGCACTACATCAAAACACCTCCAGAAGCTGAGATGTAACTGCCTGCAGTGTCAGAAGTGGAGCTGGGAAGTATCAATGTTGTAGCAGCTCATGAGCTTTTTGGGGGGGCTTGAGTGATGTGCATTTACGTCCTTTTTTAAATTCTGTAGAAAGAGAATACTCAGATTGCTGGCGTCAGTTCTGTGTCTCAGTCAGCTGGCATCAGCAAGCTGGGGTTTGTTTTTTTGTTTTTAATTTAAATGTTGCGATGATCGAGTGGGTCCAGAAGTGAGTGGGAACAGGGCGAGGTAGAGCTGAACAAGCAAGAGCCAAATGAGCGGGAGGGGCAGTGAGACAAGTTTGGAGAGGATGGGAAGGAAAACAAACAATAAGGTATTTTTGGGATACTGTGTCAGTATCGGGTGGGAGCGATAATGTTATGTTAAATTTCAAAACAATGGTACTGTGTTTTGCTAGGGAAACACAAGGGCTTTCTCTTTGCTGTTTAGGTTTGGCATGAAAGTACGAACATATGAAATTTGTCAGCAGATAAAGGCCTAGAGGTCTATCAAGTCTGCTTGAATGTGCAGCTAGCTCCCCTTATTTTGCAGCTGCCCCTCCCTGCCAGCCTTCCCGTCCATTGACCCTCCCCCTTGCCCAGTCCCAGCCCCTTTTGAAGCAGTTCGCTGTTCTACTGGATACCACTTCTGCCTGTAACACATTCTACCCAGCTACCACCCTCTCTGTAAAAAAGTGTCTCCTCATCTCCCTCCTGAACCTTCCTCCCTCCCTCCAGTCTCATATCATGGCCCTGGGTGTCCCTCCACTCCCTTACTTTGAACAGCCCCTCTGAACCTGTCTTGTTTATTCCTTTCATATACTTGCAGGTTTTCAGTCATGTGCCCCCTCTCCCTCCTCTCCTCTAGTGAGTACATGTTCAGCTCCCTGAGCCTCCTCTCATATGGCAAGTCACCCAGCCCCCTGATCATCCTTGTCACCCTGTGCTGCACCCTCTCCAGTAACTTAATGTCCCTCTTCAGATACGGGTGACAGTACTACACGCAGTACTCCAGATGCGGTCTAACTAATGATCTATACAGTGGCAGAATCACCTCCCCCCTCCTCAAGGAGATACCCCTTGCAATGCAACCCAGCATTTTGTTGGCCTTTGCATCTGCCTTCCTACATTGTGCAGAGTTGTTCACTGACCTTGTAATGAGCACCCCCAGATCCTTCTCCTCCTCTGTCTTGGCTAGCTGCACTCCCCTAAGCTGGTAATTCCCCCTTGGATTCTTCACCCCAAAATGCAGCACCTTGCACTTTTTGGCATTAAACCCCAGCTTCCAGGTGTGTGACCAGGTTTTCAGCTTTTCCAGATCATCCTGCAACCCCTGCCATCCCCCTAGGTCAACTACCACTGCTTCCATCTTGGTGTCGTCAGTAAACAAACTGATCTTGCTCTTGATGTCCAATGATATATCTGCAACGAATATCCCAAACAACACTGATTCCAACACCAAGCCCTGTGGAACACCACTCCTTACTACCCTTGGGATGAGAAAGCCCCACCCACCACTACCCTCTGTTGCCTTCCCTGAAGCCAGTTCCCTACCCATCTCACCAGCTTTGCACCTGCCCCTGTGCCTTCTAACTTACTGCTGTTTGTAAAAAGTTGGGAGCTGCAAAATTCAAACCTGCTGATTCTGATCTGCTGTCATTTTGTTTTCACTATTGGTGGCTGAGGCTGAAAGTAATAGTGTAAAAGTAGTGCCAGCCAGCTGCGGGCAGGCATGACACATCTACTATGTGTTTAAATCTGTAATGGCGAGTTCACTATACTGTATGCATAAATGTGAGATTTCACATTTACAATCATAGTAGCTCAGATACACAGATAGATTTATCATGCAACATTTTTGTCCATGCCTATTGCATATATATATATATATATATATATGTCTGATAGTGTGACTCAGAATAGGCAATTTATCATTACTTGTGAGCAGGCCAGTGTTTCATAACTCACTTGTGGCTCTACCACTCATGTTTTTTTATCCTGCACGCTCACACTTGAAGATAAATTGCATATTTTGAGTCAACACATTGCATTTCTCCTATATACAGCATTGAAAGTAAAAATGTATATTTATATAGCTACTATAGTGTATTTTGGTATACAGTACTATATACTGATTAGATATATATATTGATATATAAAGAAAATAAAAATGATATATCACTATTATGTATGATTATTACAATGTAATTTTTTTAACATCCATTTTCTGTATCAACTCCTGGCTTGTGTAGCCTTATTATCAATGAGTTCCTATGTCATAAATACAAATATGTGACATAGGAACTCCCTGATAATTAGCATGTAAACCATGAGTTCCTACATCTTTTCAACCTCAGCCACCAAAAGTGAAAACAAAATGACAGCAGATCAGAATCAACAGGTTTGAATTTTGCAGCTCCTAACTTTTTACAAACAGCAGTGCTTCAGTGACAAACCAGCATCCAAATTTGCAAAAAGACAACTGTTATTCAAAACTATAGTTTACAGAGACTTTTTTGCTATTAGTTCAATGGCCTACACAACCAGATATAATGTTATGCTTGTGCAATTGTGTTACCTTATTTTGGCTATTTGCACTCTCTCTATTCCATGAGGAATTACCACCCTGTAGGGACAACAAAGGCAAAGAACCCTTGAAGAGGGTTCCACCCCTAGAGGTGCTGCAGGAAGGTTTCTTTGGCTAAAGATACCTTAAGAAGAAACCCCCTGAGGAGAGAGGCGAGCCATTGGAGGAGGAGGAGGGGAGGATGGTGGGACAAAGAAAAAGTGATTCAGAGGGAGGCTGTGAGGAACTACTTTTATAGCTCAGGAAGAGAGCGTGGCTGGATGCTGAAATTTGAACTACAGGCATAGCTTTTCCAACAGCCTGTTTTGGTGTACAACCCAAGTCGCCACCAACAAACCAGTGCTTTGCCATTTACAGAGCTCCATCAGAGGGACCAAATTAATTGTCTTTTTGTAAATTTGGTGGCACTTTGCCACTGCAACATGGCTCTTTGTGAAAAATTGAGAGCTGCAAAATTCAAACCTGTTGAATAAATCTTCAATAGCAGCACCAAAAACACAGTGAGGACTTTGCCTTTAATTTATGAGTCTGCAAGTGTATTTACCTTGCTGTTGTTCATTGGATAGTAATGTGAGGGACTGGCTAGCACTGTATATGCACGGGGTCCTACACTGGAAGATGCTGACCTCTCCCTGTGACGGTAAAACACTCTGTGACTTGATTTGAATGGGTCACTGTACTTTGTAAGTGGTCTTGTGAGCCATTTAAATGGCACCTCCTGCCCCTTTCTATGCATGGCCACAGTTTGTTTAGTAACTGCACGATGAAGGCTGGCATGGTGAGAAAAGTCATGACTGACACTAAGTGGATATTGTGAACACTTAGCAACTGTATTTTGTGACTGTGAATAGGGCTTTTAGTCTCTACAGCAGGTCATTGTGTGGCAGGCTTAGGAAGCAAATGGCCTATTTACTCCATTCCTTACACTGCTGGTTCTTTTCTGCAACAGCTACATCTGGGACTCAATTTCCAGAGCCCCATTGGAGTGATGCAAGATGCACCAATCCCCAGCTTGTGGCAAAGTCTGGCATTCCAGGGACCTTGTGCTGGCTTTTTGTAGAAGCAGGGTCCCAGTACCAAAGTCCCCATCAAAACTGCAAGTGGTCCCATGTTTCAAAAAGCTGGTGCATGTGAGGGAATTGACAGAGGCACCTGTCAGTTCTTAAGATGCTTCAGTCTCCGGACAAAACTTTTACAATGGGAGCTCGCCACATCTTCCAAAGATTGATAAAGCCAGAAGTAAAAGTAACACAAAGCCCTATTCAAAGTTTTATGTGATGTAAATATTAGAAGCCATTTTGTACCCTTATGCCACCACATATTACGAACAATGGGTTTGGGGGAAGAGGCAGTGATGATATCACAAGATGCCTGCTCAGGAGCTCACAGTGTCACCGTCCATGCCAGCAACATTAGAGGACATATGCCTCCCCGGTTTGCACACCGTCATTACTGTTACTATTTTCAAACATGTACAGTATACTGACATATGCTGAGGGTAGTAAATATTACTGCATGTACAGCATCATCTGTCAGTACACATTTGCCCCTGAAAAAGGGATGGTTGTCTCACTGGCCTACCCAGTAAACAAAATTCAAATAAATTCAAATAAATAATATAGATCCTAACTGTTGCCGACGCTCCAAAACAAATGCTTACATGACTGCTACTAACAGTATATCAGGTTGGAGTGCCCTGGATGTTCAGATTGTTTTGCAACATTAATGTCCAAGCTGTGCAATCCTGAGCTGATGTTGTAGTACATTACAGTACATTGTCAGCCACCCATCAGTGAAACACACATTTGAACTTGAGAAGGATGCCTATCTGCTGCCCTTCCAGAACTTACTAATGTAGTGCTGTTAGGTGTATAGATTCTATACAACATGATATGTAAACATGATTTATCTGTCCTGTTAAATATGTTTTTTAAGTCATCTCCCCTATTTGGCATGTAATGATACTGCTGTTTATCCACCTGTGGATGCTGCATAATTCTACTGCGGCTGAAATATCACATCCTGATATCACCATCTCCTACAGTAGCCCAGTCTACCCACTGCTCTCTGATACAGTATCCCTGTGGCCTGCCCCTTCTCACCACAGTCAGAGACTACTACCATCAAATCAACTGAATCACATGCAGGGGAAGAAGGACAGGCAGCCATTGGGAGGTGGGCAGGATAGGCAAGCACTGGCAGTTGTGGTGCACTGTGAACATGCCACCTGGTCGGTGACTGTAGAATGCCCTGGACTAGCCCACTGGCTGGCATGAACTGTTCTGTTGGGAAACCACGTATGTGAGCATCCTGTACATCATGACCCCCTACATGTTTTGTGATGTAGTGGTGTGGGGTTGTGGGCACCACATATACCACTCACCTCCATATCCTTGGCAGTGTCTCTGACTGTACAGCTCAGGTTGGTGGCAATACACAGGGCTGTTTGACCATGTCTGGCTGCTCTAATCCCTGGCGAGCTTGCGGCCAGGACAGGGGCTTTGAAAATCCCAATTTATGGGATAATGCAGCCCTGTTGTGGTACAAGCCACTATCTGCTATGATGCAGGTGACCCCTCCCCTTCTGCTGTAGTCTGGGTCTAAAAATCAGGAATGACACATGGTGTGGTGCAAAGTATTCCTTGTGCCATTCTTTTTTGATGCAAGCACTATGTGTCATTCCCAGACCTTTGAAAATCAAGCCCCATTCTTTAAATTCCAGTGCACCCTTATCAGATCAAAAGGAGTGGTGGCACTGAGGCTGAAATTAAGCTGTACTCTGGCCTTCCACTTGGAAGCCACTGTAACCACCAGAGTGACTCTTTACATCCTTTGTTCATTCTTCTTTGGGTTGCATATCCAACAACGCTGAAGGCTTTTGGCAGGCCTGCAGCTAGAGCAGCTGTCTATCATGCTGGTAACCTTGGTTTGCATTCAGAGTCAGGAATGCTGCATCAGCATCACCAGACATATCGGTACTTCTTAAATGTAAAAACCCACTGTGTTCTTTGAAATGAGAATATGGCATAATGTTACTTATGCTCTCAGGCCCATTTCTCCCTGACAGTTTTTCAAGGCCAGTTGTATTAGTATACTGTATTTCTACCAGTCACACCCAACCTGGCCTCTTCACCTATTACATGTATAGAGGACGTACTGTACACATCACACAGGCTGATGTCAGAGGAGATTGTTTTGCATATGGCGTGTTCATCATGGTTAAGATGTGACATGAATGTTTATTGCACTATAGAGCTACAGAATATTAATGGCTTATGTGCTGATTAATGATTTTTCCCAAGTATGTTTTTCCAGTGGTTTTATTGCAATGAAAATAATATAAATTAAAAGCAGCAGTGCAACGGAATGGTGCACAAAATTTGACCCTGCCTTTTTTCACTATAAAAGATTTGAGGCATCTTCCAGTTTCGTTTGGTGGTGAAATGTTCTAGTTCTGCCAAAATGTGAGTAATTTATGAATGTTTTAATATAACTTTTTTCTCGAGGAAAAAAAAAACAACCTTTAGCGTAGAAACTGCATTGTAGAACTGGCAAGGGCTAGGATCAAGTAAATAAGAAAAATGTCATGGTGCACCACATAGGCAGTACCTATAAAAGTACATCTGACAGGCATGCTAATATTTGTATTAATGGCAGCTGAAATCTAGCATTTTGGAAAAACATTTTTCCTTGCACTGCTGCCTCAAAAACAAGAAAAAGAATGCTGTATACAGTATCCAGCCCTAAAGGTGTTTGTGCAGCATGCAGTATGCTGCTAAATCATGGAGAAGAGGATCTTACAAATTTGGGGAAAAAACAAGGCTTACAACACAAAAGCTTTATATGTAGCAGGATGTTTCATTGCTAAAAATGAACAGGATAAGGCTGGCCAGCACATTGCGCTGCCACAAGGCAGACTGGGGTTGGCATGTGAGTCACTGAATCTCACAGTGGGATTGACTGTGGGACAAGCACATCAGAGAATTGGGAGAGATCATGGGCTGCCCAGCATTTTCCCCCTCCCCCCCACCTGTCTGATCATGCAGCACCATCATCAATGGCATTTAAATACCCACAACAGTATCAGTGACTGAAATGGTAGCAAACTCAGCTCTGGGGCTGAAAGATCAAAAAGTCATGGGTTCTAGCCTTATACCAGGTATTTGGGTTAATAACCATTACTGGCACTCTTGTACAATAAAAGGGAGGTTCTACACTTTTGAGCTGCACTCCTTTGGATGAGATTTTAAACCGAGGTCTCTTCTGCCCATCTATGGTCACTGTCCAGATGGAAGTTAAAGATCTCATGGTATTTATCAATGAGTAGGAGAGTTGATCTGTTCTTATGACCAACATGTCCCCAGTTAGAACAGATCCATACAACCCATCCCCCCAGAATGCACCTACAGAAAAGCTACCATAGCTTAGTAGTGTATCTTTCTTGATAAAAAAATCATAAATGAAACATAGAAACATAGACTTTGATGGCAGATTAGGACCGCTTGGCCCACCTAGTCTGCCCATTTCCCTACCTAACGGATAAGCTGTAGATCCTAACTAACCAACAGCCTAATTCCTCCTACCACCCACTAGAATTGCCTTATGTCTGTCCCATGCATTCTTGAATTCCCCCACTGTTTGTGACTCAACGACCTCCTCAGGAAGGCCGTGCCATGCCTGAACAACCCTCTCTGTGAAGAAATACTTCCTCACATTACTCTGAGCCATCCCCCACCCATCTTCAAATTGTGCCCCTTAGTTCTTGCACATCTTTTTCTGAAAAATGCAACCCTCTTGGACTTTGTTGATTCCCCTGAGGTATTTGAAAGTTTCTATCATGTCCCCCTTCTCCCTCCTTTCCTTGAGGCTGTACATCTTATGCTCCTTTAGTCTTTCTTCATATGTCTGCTGGTGCAGACCCTGCACCATTTTGGATGCCCTCCTCTCGACAGCCTTCACTCTGTCTATGTCTTTGCGGAGGTGGGGGTCTCCAGAACTGTACACAGTACTCCAGATGTGGTTTTACCAACTGTCTGTACAGAGTGCCAACAACTTCCTGTTTTCTACTGGTGATGCTTCTCCCTATGCATCCCAGTATCTCCTCAGCCCTCCTTACTGCCTTCTCACATTGCGGGCCCACTTTTAGGTCATCTGATATGACTACCCCCAGGTCCCTTTCCATTTTTGTTGTTATCAGTATCTCAACCCCCATTGTATACTCTTCCCCTCGGTTTTTGTTTCCCAGGTGCATTACTTTGCACTTCTTTGCGTTGAATCTAAGCTGCCATGCATTTGACCATTCCTCCAACCTTGCCAAGTCCCTTTCCATCCTTTCTACCCCATCTTGCATATCCACCCTGTTGCAGATCTTTGTGTCATCTGCAAAGAGACATAGTTTCCCTTCCAGTCCCTCTGCAATGTCACTTATAAAGACATTAAAAAGGACCGTCCTGGGCCAGTCCGGTGGTGCTGAGGGTTGAGGCACTGGACGCCACACCTCGTGCCACGCTGGCGACCCAGGTTTGGGAGTGAGCCGGGGTTGCTGGGGGTAGGCAGGGGAGGGAGAAGGAGAGGACTGAGCATCCTGAGGACAGCTCTCCTCTCCTGGGGAGGAACAGGGGTCCTGATCAGTGCTCTGCTGATCTCTGGTGGAGGCTGGAGATACAGCAGGCACTGCGAGGAGAGAATAGGAGTGGGGGGGGAGTGGCAGACATCGGATATGCCTTGATGTCAGGGTACCAGCCACTACCCAGGGGAAAACAGGAAAATGCCTCTCGGCTCCGGACATGGAGCACCAGGAGCTTGCCCCTGATTTACGGCCGCCCACCTGGCATCCTCCCGACCGATGTTACTGCTATGTCAGGCCATTGGGGCCTGCCCCGTCCCTGCCTGGGGGGTATAACCGAGGCTCTATGGGTGATGGAGGATGGCCGGGTAGGGTGTGTGCTGTACGGGAATAACTCCATGTGCTCCCAATGAAGTCCAGAGCCGAGGGGGTGAGTAGGAGGCAAAAATTGAAAATATATATAAAAAAAAAAAAAAAGGACTGGCCCCAGAATGAATAGATACATTTCTGTGATTGTTGTTTCAGGGTCAGACAGAAATAAGGTGTGGGCAGGGAGAAAAGTAAAAAGTATAACATGTAGAATAAAAAAGGCAGAACCCGTTTTCAATATTTGTAAATGGCCAGTCTGCAGTATTCAAAGCTTTTTATTTCTAGATAGCCATACAAAGAGAAAAAAACAATTCACTATAATTGCTGTGCTGACAGGTGGGTATAAAGTCATAATTTTGAAGTAGTAATTTTAAGGGATTTGTTTTCTACATCTGCATGAATAGTAAATATTTTTCAACACCTTAAGCAAGCAGAAATTGCAATGAACCAAGGTAAGGAGACCATGCAGCAAAAGGAGATCACTTTCAGCTTGAACTGAATAATAAATGTTTATATACAGATTATACTTTTCCTTCCTGGCCTAAAGCAAAATGAAAAGCACTAATCATACACAACTATAATGCGAACAGAATGGTCCCTATGTTTTATGGATTACATTAAAGGTCAAGCGATCAAATGGGATTGTACAAAGATAATGACATACTATATAAACAGCCAAGAGGATGCTCATACTTAGGGCCCCTTTCTCAGATCAGGGCTATTTGGTGGGTCAGGAGTGCAACTTATCACGGGTTCTACTTAAAAGTAGTTTTTTTATCTTTTAAGGTTTTTATAAACAAAAACAGTAACTCACATTGTACAACCATGTAAAAGGATCATTACAGCACTGCATAAGCTAGTAAACTGGTACGTTGCATAATGAAGCAATAGGCTTTTTGCAAACTGATATGATATAGGTAGTAGTCATCTCCTAAAACCAGAAACAGAAATAAAAGAAAGGGAGATAGACAAAGAACTGGTGCACCTTAACCCTGTGAGGGTAATGTTGCTAGCCAACTTTCCATCTTGTCTATGGGCAGGTTCAGCCCATAACTCTAAGAGACTTCTGCTTAGTATCATCTCCTCTGATTGTACACCTAAAAGTAACAGTCCCCTCCTGAAATGGAGGGGGAGGGTGAGCGCTATTATAGCACATACCATTCACTATGTCTTGAAAGAGACACTATACCAGATAAGGATTACCCTATCCTTTTCTTGGGATCCCCATCCGTGAGGAACTGTGGGTCCTCCAACTGAGGACTGGAGGGTTTGTGGGGAGTTTAGAGTGTCATTTGGCTCATAATGGAGGGTTGCCAGGGGGTGGTGTGGGAGTAGAGCATAGGTGAGACCCCAGGTACTGTCCCCATTTCTTATCGTACTTCTGAGTCTGATTGCAGCTAACATATGAAAGTCACTCAAATATTGCCAGTCTAGCTATAGCTGTGTGCCATGCCATTAGCGAGGGAGGTGTGGGTTGAGGCAACCTCATCAGTATAAGGTGCTTTGCTTCCAGTAGGGCCGTGAGCAGCCATCTCTGCATATGTGATGAGCAGTTCTGCACATGTGAGGTGTCCCCCAAGAGAATGATGGCTGGGTGAGCCAGGATTAAGGCATACATGATCCTGTCACAGTCCCCAAGTACTCCTGCCCAGAAGAAGGCTATCACTGGAAACTGCTATAGTACATGCAGCAGGGTAACCTGTGGAGCCTGGGATCTCCAGCACTGTGAGTGGGGGATGAGGCCCATCCTGTGGAGTGTGTCTGTCATGCAGTATCATCTGAGTAGGATCTTAAGTTGTATGAGCTGGCTCCTTGAGTCACTATATCCCCAGTGCACCCCCTTCAGAAGATTTGTCCACTTAGTGGGGGATATCTTTATCTTCAAGTCCAGTTCCCACTGTTCCCTACTCCTCTCTGTTGTATCTGGTTGGGACTCTCTAGACTGGTGGTACACCATACCTGCCATACCCTTAACTTTCCCTTTTTATGTTGGCTCGCGCTAGCGTGCCAGCCAACATCTTTCGGTAGTAGCAGATTTGGAGGCTTGGCCACTGTTGGGCTAATGCAGGGCATGCATCAGTAGGTACCCCCCTCATTCCCCAATCAGGCAACATGTAGGCACCACATCAGCAATTTGGAATGTGGCCAACAGATCTAACAAAATGTTTGCTGCAATGAGAGCAAAGCTGTCATGCAGTGTGACCACAAAACCCCTATTGATGTGCATGCAACACTGCCGCTGCCTCCTGTCAGAATGCCAATGGAGAAGCCCACTCCCCGTTGGCATAATGACGCCCCTTTCACATTTAAACTGTATGCCTAGGGGGTACCCAATCTCCCCGGCATTATGCATCCCCCAACAGTCTTTCTTTGCCAACGGGGGGGCCTAATCACCATCAGCATAATGTCACCCTCCCATTTATTATGTGCTGAGGGGGGGTGCCCAATCCCCATTGGCTCTTGCCCCCCCCACTTTCGTTATGTGCCCATGGGGGGCCCAATCCCCCATTGGCTACAGCATCCCCCCAAAAAAAACACTTAGGTGGCATGCTAGGAGCCCACCCCGGCATGCCAATTCCCCTGAAAAAGGAAAACCATCCCGCAATGTTTTATTTTTAAATTTTTACCCTGTGAAAGAAGAAAGCAGTCCCTCACGGTCTCCCTGCCCCCTCCCACAACCCACGCCCACCCCCTGTGCACCCTGCCTCCCCACATCCCCTTACCCCATACCTACCTCTGGAGTCTGGCGCTTTGATCTTCGGTGGACCGGGAACACATCTGCACTCTTCAAAGACGACCACAAACTGAAGAAATGTCAGTAAGCTGTATAATGGCATAAATAGGGTTTTTTTCAACTTTGGTGCATATCTTGGTCATTTTTTGGAATTTGTGCATGGAATTTTCAACATGGGGTTATTGGTACCCCTCCTCATGAATTCAGTCACTGTCATCCTGTTATTCAGTCCCAAAAGGTGATTTTGCGGTCACTGTGTGGAATCACCTTTTGGGACAGAGTAATGAAACAACAGTGCCACTGTTCATGAGATGGGCTCTCAAAAAGCCTATGTTGCAAATCTGGTGAAAAAAATGCCAAAAATGGCTGTTTTACCAGTGTGCATTGCGTTGTTTCCATGCATGCTCATAACTTCATGAATTTGTAATATTTTCACTCCAGATTTTCAAAACTGGCATTTTGCCACACCTCCTTATGAATAGTACAGCTGCCATTTTACATATCCTGGCCAAAATGTGTTTTTGCACGTCTGGTGCATAATAGCAAGGTCGCTGTGCGAAATCAGTTTTAGGGATAGTTTGAGAAAATTATGGTGACACTGTTCATGAGCAGAGGTCCTAAAATGTCTATGTTGAAAATTTGGTGCCAAAAGTCCATAAATTGACTGTGTTACAAGCGTGCGTTACACAGTTTCCACGCACCCTTGTAACTTCACAAATTTGGAATATTTTCATGCCAGATTTTCACCACTGGCATTTTTTCACACCTCCTTATCAACAGTAAAGTTGTCATTTTTCACAGCCTGCCCAAAATGTGTTTCTGCACCTGTGGCACACAATGGTGTGGTTGCTGTGGGAAATCAACTTTTGGGACTGATTAGCAAAATTACAGCACCACTGTCCCTGAGGTGAGGTCCCAAAATGCCTATGTTGAAAATGTGGCTAAAAAATTCTCAAAAATAATTGGGTTACAGACATGTGTTGCGCAGTTTCTATGCATGCTAATGACTTCACCAATTTTTCATATTTTCACTCCAGATTTTCAACGTTGCTATTTTTTTACATCTCCTCATGAACAATACAGATGTCATTTTCCACATCCTGCCCAAAATGTGTTTTCATCCCTGTGTTGCCAAATGGCATATATGCTGTACAAAACCACCTTTCAGCTAACAAACTGATAGTGCCACTTTTCATGAGATGGGCTCACAAACAGCCCATGTTGAAAATTTGGAAGCGAAAATACTAACACACGCCTATGGTGTTAGGGTTTCCAACTGTAACACTCCATCCTGTAGAGACTGACAAGTGTCAGAGGTGTGACTTGGGATCATCGGCTGTAATGCTCACGCCATTCCACCCCCACCCCAAACCTGCGGCCAGTGACAGGCATCGTGGTGTGCCTTGCACTGTTCGGCCACAAAGTTCACCCCGTTCTCCTATACTGCACCCACCTCAGCATATTTCCTTATGGAATGGGGTAAGTATAATGCCCAAAGACCCCAAAGCACACCATGACACTTGTCAGTGTCTACAGGGTAAAGTGAGATAAAATGGCATGAGCATTATAGCTGATGACCCAAAGGCACACTCTCCAATGCCTGTCAATCTCTACAGGGTGGGGATGGGGTTGGCGTCACTTCAATACTTCACTGCTATTCCTATTATGCATATCTTTAACTCCGGCACTACCAATGCCAGTGCCAGTGAGACAACATTCGGCATTGACAAGTGCTTGTTTGTATAGGGTATCGAGCCATTCTCAGTCCCCTCCTGGTTGCCCCTTCAGTCTGAGGAGACTAGTGGCCTTTCTGATCTGAAGATATCTCCAAAAGTCTGTCTTTGGCAAGAGGTATCTAGCCTGCATTTGTTGGAAAGACATCATGACTTCCACCTTGGGGGTGTACAGCTCAGCTACTGTGTGGATTTCTACCTCTTGCCATGTTCTCCAGCTGATGGTTTGCTTCCCTGCTTGAATAGTGAGGTTGTTCCATAGTGGACTGTCTGGCCAGTGGTGACCATAGGGACTCTGGGCACCTTGTGATTCGTTTGCACATCTGCCAGGTGTCCTTAGTATCCTGGATTGCTGGTGGAATATTCCCTCTCCTGTAGCCCTTCTTCCCCAGCCACATGACCTTTGTGATGTCTGTCTCAAGTGCAACCCATATTAGTGTAGTCAGAGTTATGGGAAGAAACCATATTAGGGCCTTTGCCATCATATAAGACAGGTGGTACCCCTGCAACCAAGGGAGGCCTAGTCCCCCCTTTGACCAGTGGGCCCTTTTACTAATTTTCCCAAACCTTGCCGGCTTCCCTTCCCAGAGGAATTCTGCTATCAAAATTGTCCAGGAAAACAACCTGGGAAACCACGGGAAATGTAAATATATATACAAAACTTAAATTCCTTAATTCTGTTGCCTCTTCAGATGTGTCCTCTGACCAAATTCTGCAAGCCCCACATGTACCTGGGGGGAGGAGGGGAAGAAGGGCTCAAACCAGAAAAATTCAAACATGTAGACAGTTCTTCTGTATTTCAAGTATCTGATTCTTTTATTGTAAATATTGGCCCAAATCCTCAGATTCAATTGAAGGGGGGGAGGCGATGCAATACTGTTGGTCAGGACTGCCACAGTGGGTTTTGTGTATAAGGTGGAGATCCAGGCCTGAAAGTAGAGGCCAAACCCATATGTCTTAAGTGTCTCATGCAGATACCCCCCACTCTACTGAATCCAAAGCCTTATGGCTAAGGCTGCCATGGCGTGACTAGCTACCCATTTCAAATTAAAGACTGTGCTAATGTTGTCAGCCCTTATCTTCCCTCTACTGAACCCTAGCTGGGATGGGTATATCAAGACAGGCAGCATCCCCTCAAGTCTGTTGGCTAGTGCATTTGCCAGGATTTAATTATCTACTGAGATCAGCGAGATTGGCTTGAAGTTAGAGCAGTCCAGGGGGTCTGATGATTTTTGGGGGGAGCAATTCTTCATGGTTGGAGGGAGAACCCCAGATACCTTCTTCTCCTCCAATACAGCAAGGAGGTGTGGCATGATCTCCTCATCCAGGAGCTGATAGAGCTCTGTCGAGATTCCGTCAGCTCTTGGGGATTTGCCCTTTGAGAGTTGGTGGAGTGCCTTATTAAGCTCTGGCAGTGTGAGGGCCCTGTCTAGCTCTTGCCTCTTCACTTAGCTCAGGCCCAGGAGTGTGGTTGAGGTCAAGAACTTTTGGATGTTTGGGTCCAGGCTGAAGCTTTTGGTCTGGGCATGTGATGAGTAAATTCATAGAACTGCCTTATAACTATGTTAATTTCAGCGTGTTTAATGACTGTGTTCCCAGATGCAGATCTGAGGGCATGTATTTGGGAGTTGGCCTTCTGTTTCCAGCATTTTCCCCTCTTTGCCCCTTGACTCCCAAAAGCAGTGCTTTGCCTGGTGTTGTAGCCACTCTACTTTCCATTGTAATAGGATATTAATCCCATATTTTAGGCCCATGAACTCAGCATGAAGTTCTGTTGATGGCTGGTGGCTATTTCTGAATCACACTTCTAGTGCGGCAAGTTGATGCTGCAGCTCCCCCATCTCCCTCTTTCTCTCTCTGTTCCTTCTGGCCGTGTGGAATATAATACACCCCCTTAGGAATGCCTTATAGGCCTCTCACACTGTACCTGCCCTGACCTCCCCATTCTGGTTTTTCTCAAAAAAGATTATTGATTCAGACTTGATCCACCCCCAGAACTCTTCATCTTTCAGTAACAGCTGGTTGAATCTCCACCTTGGTGATATGGATTAAACCCCGATGAGGAGAAAGGAGAGGCTAGTTGGTGCATGGTCTGATAAAATCATACATTCAATGCAAGTGTCCCCTATGCCCTGTCCCGCTATGTTATCTGCTAGCTAGAAATCTATACAACTGTGAGTACCATGGGCGGTGGAGTAGAAGGTATAGTCTCTCCCTGTGGGGGTATCCTGGCACCATGGATCAGACATCCCCCATTCTGTCATCAGCTCCTTTAGGGCTTCAGTGGCCCTAGGATGCATATCTGGGGTGGACCTCAATTTTTCCAGGAAGACATCGAATACCAAATTGAAGTCTCTCCCCCACCTCCCATAATGACCAGTCACTTCTCCTCATCCCCTTTGCATCCGCTATGGCCTGGGTAATGTGAGAGAAAAAGTCCTGGTCATCTTGGTTCGGAGCATAGATGTTTACTATGATGAACTTGCCTCCAGGGTATGCGGATTGTGCCACCACCCACTGCCCCTTCTTATCAGTCTTCTTCCAGTCTGCCACCCAACCACATGCCTTAAGCATCAATATATCTCCCCCAATTTGGGTGTGGCTGAGCTGTGTACCACTCCTCCCAACCAATTCTTCTTCAACCACATAACAGACCTGACTGTGAGGTTCATCTCCAAGAGCAGGGCCACATCTTCTTCAAGGTTTTACAAATGCTGCAATATCTTTGCTCACTTAACTGTGTGGTTCAGCCCTTTCACATTCCAGGAGATGCATCTTAACCCCATCCTCATGCTGCTAGTCATTTGCCCAACATGCAACACCATTTGTCCCACTTACCTCCTTAGTCCCTGTGTGATCAATGGGTCTTTAACATGTAAGCTGGAGACCTCTGGGGGAGGGAGAGAAGGCCTTGATGAGGGTTGCTTTTGTCACTTTCTCCTGTCGAGTTGAATTGCTTCTCCCCCACAAGAAAATATTTACAACAGATCTGGTGAAAGCAACAAAATTAATCAATAAAATTATTATACTATGAGAACAGTTCTTAATCTCTGCTCAGTTCTTGGAGATGAGAAATGGGCTGATGAGCCCCAATAAGCCCCCCAAGGTGGCACCCACAAATTAGGTGCTACTCCTTTCTTCCCTTGTACCACCGTAAGCGTTGTTCCTCCTTATTGCCTGTCTAATGTGCCCAAATGTGGTCTAGATCTCTCATACCTATTTTGAGAGATGTGAATTCACTAAGATACTGAAGGAGCTAGTGGTGAGTGAGGGTATTAACTAGCCTCACAGCTACCTCTCCTTGGTGTTGCATGGGAAAAAATGGATATGGTTTATGTACCACCCATCCTGTGTATGCCCTGCTTATAGGGCTGGATCACAAAGGTGGCTTTGTAGTGCTTTCCTGTGGCTTCTATGAGCCCATCAATGGTCTTCCTGTACCATAACTGTATACATCAGTTCAGTTCGGTACAGCAGACTAACCCTTTTTCTCTTTGTTTGACCCTTTCCTCCTGTGATTCACCAAATTCCCTCTCTGCTCATGCCCTGCTGGGATCTAAGTCATCTCCCTTGAGTTGAGGTCATTAGATATGGACCAATTGGTATGGTCCCTTGCTCCATATCCCCCCCTTTATCCTGCCCCCCCCAGATGCCATGCCCTTGGCCCCATTTGAGATCTCTGCTTCTGCATTCACAGAATTCTCCTCACTGCCCCATGTCTGTTCCTGTGTTCTTTGCCCCATCGTGAGTTGCCTTGAAGTCACATCCTGATGAAGCCCTGACACATTGCTTAATCTTATGGATTTTCCCGGGGAGCTGTAGGCCCTGAATACATTCCATTGCCCATTTGTAGCTGCTTTAAAGGGCAAGTGGGATTATGTGCATCTGCACCCCCCTTCAGCTCCCCTGTTTCCCAAATACCAGGTGTCCTGTGGAGGAGAAAGGAGGGAAATTGCCAGATTTAATATTGCCAGGATTCCTTCCTAGCTTCCCACTCTCTATAGAATCTACCCATTCCCTGTTTGGAGTTTGTTTGGTGCCCCCTCCCCCATGCTGCAGTGTAGCTGGTGCCTGAAAGTGTGTGGGTCGAGAGAGGAGAAAAGGAGAAAAAAAAAACAACCTCTCCACTTTCCTTTGCCAGCTGCACCACCTGAGATCTCCTAATGCTAGATCTAGGCCTCAGCCATGTAGATCTTCAAGTCATGAAATAAATCATACATTCCTCGTCCTGTTTCTTTTCTTCTCCCCATCTAGCTCTACATATATCCCCAATGCCCGTTAACAGGCCTGTAATCATAAACCCACAGTGCCTTCACCTCCCCATACACAGCCATGGTATTTCCCCTTATCCCACCACCCTGTCCTTTCAGTGCAGTACATTCAGCAATGTTAAGTCCTTGCTTCTGGGCAAACCAGGTCGCTCACCGTGTATTCAAGGCAACATGAGGCAGTGAAATTACTCACACAGCACTTTCTGGTGTCATCTGGTGCCTGCAGCTGCCACTTTAGTGAAGGAATGCAGGCCTGGCCGTACTGATGCCTCGGGGGTCTCTGCGCTGTCCATGGCTTCCTCATCCTCCAACAAGTCTGCCCAGTCTGTCTCCCAAAGCCACCACAGGGCATATCTGCTGTTTGCTCTCTTGGTTCTGCCACTCTTCTTTCTCCAATGAGGAATACTCGCTTGACAGTTTGTCTGGTTGTGACATTTCTCTGTACTCACCGTTGCTGTCCCATCTGCAACGACTCCTGGATCTATGCTTGGCTTTTTGCATTTTCGGACCCACCTCTGATTCTCTGGCACATTGTGTCTCCGCATCAAGTAGCTCATTGCTCATTCCAGAAGCCTTGCATTTTGTCACTGTGGTCACTGCCATTTGGGGTATGTGGGCTTCCATTTTACCTATTGCCAGTGCCCTTTGTTTTGAGTCCCCAGGTGTGCCTTGGTCAGGGACATCATTCCACTTCTGCACCAGTTTAGCCTGTGGTACCCAAAGCTTTTGGGGATTTGAAGTTGAGTCTAAAGTGTGGCCAGTTTTTAGCAAGCCAGGATTGAATCTCTTGAGGTGAACCTCTGATATAGTCTTGCCCATCCTTGGTGACCCAGAGGTTTGCCAGCCCCCCAAATCCATATTTGATCCCATTCTCCCTGAGCTGTGCTTTTAGTGGTGCAAATGCTTTGTGACACATGGTGACTTCATAGGAGAGGTCCCTATACAATGATATTTTTGTCCCTTTCCAGGTTAAATCACCCATCTCCTGTGCTACCCTGCACAGTCTTTCCTTGACTGAATATTTTAACACATAGGCTATTTTAGGTCTTGGCTGGATGTTTGACACTTGGGGCTTACCCCTTGTCCTGTGCACCCTTTCTGTCTCAACTGCTACCTTTCACCTTGGCCCCAGCAGCCACGGAATAAAATCATTTAGAAAGGACTCCATGTTCTGGTCTTCAAGACCCTCCGGGCCGCCGAGTATTCTGACATTGTTTCAGCATCCCTGGTTCTCTTGGTCCTCTGTCTTGTCCCAGAGCTTTTGCAAGCAGGCCTCATGGTTTTGCAGTTTGCTGAGCATATTATGTTGCTATCTTTCATTTTCACCTGCTCTCTGGTCAAATGACATTCTCTCAATCCTGTAAGTTGTGGACCTCTTCCACATTCCCCACTAGAGCCCTTTTGACATCAGCCATGTCCGATAGTAAATTCTCTAACATTTTGGTGATGTAACTGAGAGATTCCACTACTTTGGTGTCCAGGAACTTAGGGCTGGCAGTTGCCATTCTACTCTCCCTATTTGTGTGTGTCCCACCACACTCCCTTCAGCCTTACAATGATCTATGCGCTATCCGTCTTTCGGATGAGACGTTAAACCGAGGTCCCATCTGCCTGGTTTGGTGGTAGTTCAGGTGGATGTTAAAGATCCCATGGCACTTATTGAAAAGAGTAGGGGAATTTCCCCAGTGTCCTGGCCAAATTTCTCTCAGTTATTAAAAATACCACCAACAGCTTAATCTGGTTCAAAGTCAGTTGGTATTCATCTGTATCCCCCTCTCCCGGGTCGTGCCTGAAAACAGGCAGGAATTGTCTAGTGCACTTACCCAGTCAACAAAAACAAAATAAATAATTTCAGCTCTCTGAGTGGCACTGCCCCACCAAAAAGTGATACAGCCTTTTGGTCATTTTCTCGAGTTTGCAGCTCAGCCCATAGGTTGGTGTAAAATGCCTCCTTTAGAATTCTAGCTCTTTTATTTTTATTTAGGGACCAGGACCGCTACTCCACAATTGATCGATGCACCGGAAAATCCGTTGCATGCGGGAGGGGGTTCTCCTGCTTCGTGGCTCATCCACAGCCCTCTCTGCTTATTTAGATCATTTGTGTTTGCTTCTGACTAAGGATTTTCCCCTGTTCAGTTGCTCAGCATGTTACTGTCTCTTTTGGCTGGGTTTGGTATTATACAGTGCACTGATTGCCTCCCGACTAGCAGTTTGTCGGCTGCAATGGGATGGAGTCGAGCAATTAAGCATCTACCTTGAAGTAGCATAAAACCACCCCCATTAAAAGTGGTTTTAAATGACTTACACTGTTTTATGAGCCTGTATGAATACAAACAAGTGTGCAATTGTTTATGTAGGCAAAACTGCCAGTCATCCTAACAGAGCCACATTGGGAAGAAGGCATTTATGTTATATGTTAACAGTGCACCCATGCATCTATAACATTTTAATAAAATTATAAAAAAAAAATGTGCACGTCAGGTCTGTGAGCTAGAAATGATATACAGCAGCAGCAAATTCAGAGAAAGTTTGGGATTTTGTGCAGCTGCAGAGAACCAGAAGAGCTGTATAACGTGACACTTGGGGAGAAGCTGCAGAGAATTTAGGCTGCTACTTGTACTAGTCAGATCAAGATAGTCCTAATTTGGTTGATTCTGTTCTAAATAGAATTTTGAAAAACTAGATGGTCCCATATGAGGCAAAAACTATCCAGTTTTTTAGAACTTGAAGAAGTAGGATATGTCAAAGTAAATTGAATATATGACAATTGATATAGACAGAAAAGATGAAGTAAGCAGTCTTTGTTTTGACACAAAATCTTGGATAAGATTATACACTCTTCTGGTGAGATGACTGCCTTCTTATGAAATGACCTGCTGTTTATAAGTGATATAGCATCCTAGCTCTTGAGTATTAGAGTGAGCTGCACTGAGTGATGTCTAGCTACATATTTACTCGTGGTCAAACCCCCAGCTACTGTACCTGTATGACCTGTGTGGGGCACTCTGGGAAGTGGGTGGGCAGTTCGTTTGTATCAGTATCAAATAGTTTTTTGACCAACAATTATCTTTCAATCTGTTACAATTGTATAAAATATAAAACCATTACATTTGTATAATACACACACACACACTAACACAAAATATCTTTGTCAAAGCTCAACAATTCCATTTTCTTATTTTTATTCTCACTTTCAGGAAAGCCACAATCTTTATCACTAAGTCTTTAGATTGTGAATTTACTAAATACTGTATAAGGCATACTAGTATATTAGTTAAGTCTTGCCATGATGCCCCTAAGTATCCTAATTCTAAATTTTGCATACCAAAGGCATCTCAATAATACATGTGGAATGTCTTCCAGTTCATTCAATGGGCAGTTGTACTTTAAATTAGCAACATTTTTGGAATCCTTAATGAACCTTGCTTCAATGATTTTCATGATTCAGTGGAACTGCCATGAGGGCAACTTTTGCCTATAATTTTGCTAATTTGTATTTGTATGACAGGAAAACATAGTGTACAATGAGTCAATTAATTAATTCCTTCACAGTATCATGCATTGGAGGTGATACTGTATATTGATGATATTCTCATGGTGTGGTATGGGGATATACCCCAGTTTGTAAAATGTGTGGAATATCTGGAGAGTACCAACAGAGAAGAAGAAATAAGCTGTTGGTTAACTAGGATCTGCAGCTTATACTGTATGTAGAGAAATGGGCAGACTACCTGTCGGTGGGCCAAGCAGTCCTTATCTGCTGTCAAAGTCTATGTTTCTATGTTTCTTAACCCCAGCCTCAGATTTTCAGTGACACACAGTAGGGAAGCCATTTCCTTTTTGGACATTAGTATTGCCAAAAAACTGGAAGAGGGAGTTGACACAGATCTCTTTAGAAAACTGATTGACAGAAACACAGTCCTTCTGGCAAGTTCCTGCCACCCCTGCCACACAGTTAAGAATATTCCCATGAGCCAGTTTTTAAGGGTACACAGCACAAAAACTATCTTTACACAGGCAGCAAGTGAATTACAAGAGAGATTTTCCTAAATAGGTTATGTGACATTAATGGGGTATATGAAAGGGCTAGAAACACTGAAAGGAATGACCTTCTTCTACCCAGAGTTAGATCCAACAATGCTGGCCAAACAGAGAGACTCAATTGTGTCCCCATATACAGCATTATGGCTAACCAGCTAGAGGACATTATATCACTTCTGGGGGCTCAATAAGGTCCTTGCTCAAACCCAAGACCCATAGCCAAGTTACTCAGCTTGCTGCCCCCTCATGCCACTTGACTGATCCCTCTGAGATTATGCAGATTTTTAACAAAGTATTTTCTGACCTCTCCAACTGTCTTATCAAACTACCCTCCCAGTCACCCACCAGCCCTGGTAGTCAGGATAACTACCCCCCCGTCCATTATCACCCTCTCTGACACCCCACCCTTCTACTTTAGAGCCATTGGTCCAAGTGTTATCACCAAGCTCCTGAAGTCCCTCCCTGCCAGGGATAGCCCTGGCAGCGATGGGCTTTTTCCCTCATTCCTTAGGCTCATCTCTCCTCCTCACCTTCATATTTAATCTTGCCTTCGCTTCATCCACAGTGCCAGACTATTGGAAGCATGTTAACATTGTGCCTATTTTTAAATCAGACAATCCCCTTTCTCCTGGTAATTATATGCCTATCTCCCACTTCCCCCACCTGAGCAAGCTACTGGAAAAAAATCTGCACTTCCAGCTCTTGGAGCATCTTGGAAAAAGTATAGTCTGCTGTGCCCTCAGCAGCATGGCTTCCATAAGCACCACAGCACCACATCAGCTTTAGTCCATTTCTGTAACCATGTACTCAGAAATATGGATGTGGCTAAGTCCACTGGTGCTGTATTCATGGATCTGACTAAGACCTTTGACCTCATCAACCATGCCCTCCTCCACTCCACTTTCCTACACCTTGGCTGCTCTGCCGAGACAGCAGCATTGTTTAGAAGCTACTGGAAAAGGCAGGTCCCAGTCTGTTACGATTGGTACAGCCTCCTCCCCTGCCCTACCAGTATCCACAAGGGTTCCCCAAGGCTTCATCCTTTGCACCCTAGTTTTTTCCATTTTTATTAACGTTCTCCCAGCTGAAAGCCTTACTTGTGAGGCTCTCCTCTAAACAGATGACCTTGTCCTTTACCATAGTGACAAGTCTCTTGCAAACATCTCCTCTGCTCTTACACTTAACTATGGTGCTGCCCACAATTGGTTTCTTTCCAACAGACTCTTGGTAAATGAGAAGAAAACATAAGTAATATTATTTCAGTCCAAACCATTCCTCACAAAGATCTCTAAGACAAATTTCTCCCTCCTTGTACCCACACCTGCTGGTCCCCCTCTTGAAAATGTCCCTAGTTTAAAATACTTAGGTGTCACTCTGGACCCCTCCCTTACATTTGCCGACCATGTCAATAATTCTGTGCACAGAGTTAATCAGAAGCTAGTTTCTGCCTACCACCTAAATCAATTCCTTCCTTATGAGGTGCAGCTAGCAACTGCACAAGGAAACCTTCTACCACTCCATGAATACTGCTCTCCTGTCTATTCCCCTCACATTCTCAGCAATGCACTGTAGACTGCATTCAGTCTACAACAGTATCTGTCACTTTGTCCTCCATGCCCCCTTTTCTACCTATCATTGTGTATTGTACCAGTCACTTGGTTGGCTCCCACTGCAAGGACAGTTTGACTATGCCCTTGGTTGCTTAGTTGACAATACTCTGAGAGGTGGACACCCGTCCCCATACCCATCCCTCCTCATGGGCAGAATGGCAGCTAGGAGTCTCTGCGAATCATCCATCCCCCCCAAAGTAGTTCCATGAATCTCCTCTACCGTGGGTAGTAAAGCCTTTTCTGTCTCTGCCCCCTCCCTATGGAACAGACGCCCTACATCTCTCCACTCTTCCACCTCCCAGCTCTCCTTCAAAAACAATTTCACCCACCTATTAGCAGTGTCTCATCCTTTCTACACTCAACACTACCACTCCTGTCCTCTTCCCTTACTTTTTGGGACTTCTGCTGTTGCCTCCCTATTGTAAGTCCCATCACCATTTGCTAAGCGGAAGTGTTGTACTTGATTTCAGAGTTGCAATCTGCTCATTGACCTGTGCACTATTAGTGTACCTGAATGCATTTTGCACTTTATGTATCATATCTGAGACTTATGTTTGGTCTCTGTGTTTTTGTGACTTATATTTCAGTCTGTTGCCTGGCCTGTGAATATGTATTTTTCACCTGTATGCTGGCCTTCTTTGACATATTGTATTCTCATGTAATTGCACTCTATGTAATGACCCCTTGTTCTGTAATTTCCTGCACCTCATGTTGAGGCCTGTGTTTATAGTTGTTCTGCACACCTGTATTGCTTAATGTGCCATGCTATGGCATGGGTCATGCCTGAAAACTGTCCTTTGAATCAGTGCACCCACCTGGGAAAGAAAGAAAGAAAGAAAGAAAGAAAGAAAGAAAGAAAGAAAGAAAGAAAGAAAGAAAGAAAGAAAGAAAGAAAGAAAGAAACCTGAGCATCCTGCAAACTGAAAAAAGAACCTGCAAGAACATGTGTCACAACTACCTGTTGCGATTTATCGATGGCCAAAACATGTAGATTATATCACTCACAGTCTACAGCCATCACCATGTCCCTCTGCATGGCTGCCTATATTACCATTGGGCACATATAGGTGTGCATGTTGAAAGTACTGTAATGTGCTTGAAGTCATTAACAAATTTTAATACCCAGTTATAGGCAAAACCTTACAAATCTGGAAGTTTATCAACTGTGACACAACTCATGTGGTTTACCTTGCCACTCTTCCTGTAGAGCATTCTACATTGGTCATACCAAAAGGAAATTCAAGGAATTAATAGGGAAACACATGAGAGCTGCTACACACAAAAACAAGCATTTGTCAATGCCGAATGTTTGCTTGCTGGCATTGGCATTGGTAGTGTAGGAGTTAAAGAGAAGCATAATAAGAATGGCAGTGAAGTATTGAACTGAAGCCAAACCCACCACCACCCTGCAGAGACTGACAGGTATTGGGGTGTGGCTTTGGGTCATCAGGCATAACGGCCATACCATTTCAACACACCCTACTCTGCAGACACCGACAAGTGTCATGGTGTGCCTTGGGGTCTTTGGACCTTATGCTCACCCCATTCCATAAGGAAATACGATGAGATGGGTGAAGTATAGGAGAATGAGGTGAACTTTGGGGCTGAAGAGTCCAAGGCACACCTCAATGCCTGTCAGTCTCTACAGGGTGGGGAATTATGGCCAGAAACCCTAACACCTCAGGCGTTCATTGGTATTTTCACTCCAATTTTTCAACAAGGGTTTTTTGTGATCCCCACCTCATGAACAGTGTCAATATCAGTTTGTTAGCTGAAATCTGATTTTGCACAGCGACTATGCCATTTGGCACCACAGGTGCAAAAACATATTTCAAACAGGATGTGAAGAATGACAGCTGTACTGTTCATGAGGAGGTGTAAAGATGGCAATGTTGTAAATCTAGAGTGAAAATATAAAAAAAAAAACTGGTGAAGTCACAAACTTACGTAGAAACTGCGCAATGCACACCTGTAATGTAATTAGTTTGGGGATTGTTTACAGCAGATTGTCAACACAGGCATTTTGGGACCTGCACTCATGAACAGTGTCACTGTGATTTTCTTTATCTGTCCTGAACACTGATTTCCCACAGCGACCAAGCATTTCTGCGCTGGAAGTGTGAAAACACATTTTGGCCAGGGTTTGAAAAATGACAGCTGTACTGTTCATAAGGAGGTATGGAAAAATGCCAGTGTTGAAAATCCAGATTGAAAATATTACAAATTCGTGAACTTACGAGGGTCTGTGGAAACTGCTCAATGCATGCTCATAACACAGTCATTTTATGGACTTTTGTCACCAAATTTTCAACATAGCCATTTTAAGACCTCTGCTCATGAACAGTGTCACTGTGATTTTCTTAATCTGTACCAAACATTGATTTTGCACACCGACTGTGCCATTGCACACTACATGTATGAAAACAAATTTTGGGTGAGATGTGAAAAATGACAGTTGTACTGCTTATAAGGAGGTGTAGTAAAATGGAAATGTGGAAAATCTGGAGTAAAATACTAAAAATTCATGAAGTTAAGAGCATGCATAGGAACTGCGCAACACATGCTCATAAAACAGTAATTTCTGGGAGTTTTTTCACTAAATTTTCATCATAGGGTTTTGGGGGGGCCTACCTCATGAACTGTGACACTGTCATTTCATTACTTGGTCCCAAAAGGTGGTTCCAGGCAGCGACCACAAAATCACATTTCGAGACCAAATAACAAAATGACAGTGACTGAGTTCATGAGGTGGGGCACCAAGAACCCCATGTTGATAATTTAGTGAAACAATTCCCCAAAATGGCCGAGATATGCACCAAAGTTGAAAAAAAAACATTTATGCCATTACACAGCTTACCGGCATTTCTTCAGTTCGTGGTCGGCATTGAAGAGTGCAGACATGTTCCCAGTCCTCTGAAGACTGTTGCGCTTGGCTCCGGAGGTAAGTATGGGGTGGGGGGTGTGGGGAGGTGGTTGCGCAGAGGGTGGGCATGGGTTTGCGGAGGGGGGACAACACAGTCAACGAGGGGCTGTTTTTTTTTTTTACTGGTGTCTTTTTTTTTTTTTATTTTAGAAGACGATGTGGGACTTTTGCCACGCTGGGGTGGGCTCCCAGTGTGGCAGCTGGAAGTAAATTGTTTGGGGGGGTAGTGGAGCCGACAGGGGATTGGGCACCCCTGTCAGCCATACGGACATTTGCCACGCTGGGGTGGGCTACCGGCGTGGCAACTGGAAGTCGTTGTTTTTGCTGGTGGGGAGGTTCAGTGGAGCTGACAGGGGATTGGGCACCCCCATCACCATACAGACTTTTGCCACATTGGGGTGGGCTCCCAGCATGGCACCTGGAAATCTGTTTTGGGGGGGCAGCAGAGCCGATGGGGGATTGAGCACCCCCGTCAGCCATACAGTGTACATGTGGGGGGAGTGCATGAGCACGCTGGGGTGGGCTCCCAGTGTGCTACATAGGTGTTCGGGGCAGGGGGTGGGAAAAACTGTCTATGACAGTTCAGATGCAGTGTGACGTGTAGGCAATTTGCATACTGCTGATGGCAGTATGCAAATTGCCTGCACATTACCACTGCTGATTGTAGCAGTTTTTCACTTTCAGCTCTATGCCACTGCATACGAACTGCTGTCATAGACAGCTCTGACATTTATTGGTGCAGTGAGACAGCACCTGCAAAAGGGAGCAGGGCATTGGAAGCTGAGTGGCACACCTACGAAAATTCATATGGTGGCACTATGTTTCTTGCACATGCGTGCAAGCAAACATAGTGAGGAACTAGCAATAGCAGCTCATGTTGTGCATTCCCAGGCAGGCTCCAGACATGTGTGGTATTTTCTAGGTGTGGAGAAAATCACCCTTGGCGCAAGGGGTGATGATATAGAATACCTTTAGCTAGAAAGGAAGCCTTTTGGATTTTCAAGCTGAAATTCTTTATCCATCCTGGCCTCACTGTATTGAAGTTGCTGTGTAACACCACAGTCCCTCTGATGGATTTTTAGTGTACACTTTCAGAAGTTTGAATTATATTACTAAGTGTTTGATTAACTCTACACATTAGAGTTCATGTGATAAAAATGTGTTTTTTTTTTTCAGGCTGACTTTCTAAACTGCCAGTAATTTGCTTTTAACTTGTTTATATGTATTTCTGCATATAAACTGTTCATTACTGCAAGATACATCTTGTTGTACTCCTTCAAAATATGATAACATGCTTTCCAGTTTTAAATGTTCATGTCTGTATAGTACTGGCTACTGGAAGTTCAGATTTGGCTACTGTGTGTATCTTATCATAGCACTACGCAAGATACAACGTTTACAGAATAGGTACCAGTATTTGCAGACTGGGCTGTCCTTATCACTGTCTTGCACCTTTTTTGCACTGTAATACTGTAGCATTCAGTATGTTTCCAAAAACTGCCTCTATGACTTTAGGAGTTTAACCTGCAAAAATGCAAACTAAGGAGTAGTTTTGACAGTCTCTGGTTAAAGTACATGTGCGCCAAATGTCAGGACATCAGTACATGCCTCCCACATTAACCTGTATCCATTCTGTTTGCTGTATACCCAATTTTGGATTAGACTGAGCAACAGCAGTATCCTGTCCAGCATGATTTTTCTGCTTTTAGTAAGTAGTGTCAGCTGTTTGTTTCTTGACCATAGTAAAGGCCTTATTAAAATCAAGGTGTAGCATGTCTGCTAGTTTTCATCCCTTCAACGCATTGCTCAACCTCTCAGAAAATTCAACAAGTTAAGTTAAGTAGAGCCTTCCTCTTTTGTTAAAACCATGCTGTGTTTAGTCATCTAGACCTGTTAAACACAAACTGATCGGTTTATAAATATTGGCCTATGGTTTACTGGCCTTTTAAGATTGCTCTCACAAGTGCTTCTCTCCAATCATGAAGAACAGAACATGAATATAATGAATAAGTTACTGTGAATCTCAGTGGACCAAATATTTTTTCTGCCAGTTAATTTAAGAGGAAGGCATGCAGTTTGACTGGACCTAAAGACCTTTGGTCCAGTTCTCAAAACTCGGCACAAGCCATGCCAAAGATGGCTTGTGCTTATCACCCATGCACCATGGACCCTGTGCCCAATTCTCTATTGGGCAGGGTCCCGGTGGCAAAGTCCCACAGCTTGCAGCAACCCTATCATGTGCTCCAAACAAAGGGCACACCTGCCCAGGTTGCTGCGAGCCTGCAGCAATGTGCATAAACAGACCACAGATCTAGTGCTCACCCCTCAGCCCCAATCTCCCATCCCTAGTAGACTAGTGCCCCTTCCAAGCCCCAATCTCCTGTAATAATGTAAATAACCCTTGTGGTCAAGTGGACTGCCAGAGCCCCAATCCCCCATTATATCAAATTGTACTATACCTGGTGGTCTTGTGGACACCCCCACCCTGCAGCGCCCTACCACCCCACTTTCCCCAAACAGTAACCGAGCTTGCAGCTGGCACTGCCCACTGCTCACCACCTCAGCCAGCCACTGACTGAGCTCTGAATGAGTGCATACTCTATACAGTATGTGCTCAGTAGTTGACAGCAGCTGTCAATCACTGAGAACCTACTACATACAGTACACACTCATTCAGAGCTCAGTCAGCAGCTGGCTGTGGTGGTGAGCAGTTGCCTGTCCTAGTCACTGGATCAGTTATGGGTTGGGGGGCAGGATGGTAGGGCATTGTGTGGTGGGGGAGTCCACTAGACCACCAGGTTTAGTACAATTTGATGTAATGGGGGATTAGGGCTCCACTGGTCCACTAGATCACCAGGGTTGTTTACATTATTCTTACAGGAGATCAAGGCTGGGGGAAGGGCGCTAGACTACCAGGGATAATTTCTATATTATAATTGGGGATCAGGGCTTGGGGGCGGCAGACTACCAGGCATGATTTCTATATCATAATGGGGGATCAGGGCTTGGGGGGGCTGCTAGACTACCAGGGATAATTTCTATAGCATAACAAGGGGATTGAGGCTGGGGGGGGGCTGCTAGACTACCAGGGATAATTTCTATATTATAATGAGGGATCGGGGCTGGGGGTGCAGCACATTGGTGCACCCTCCCAGAGGATTTCAAAATATCATTAGACCAGCCCTTGGCTGACCTATTGGTACTTAGACCATTGCCCTCTAGGAAGGTTTTGAAAATACTAAATGAGGGGATATGGCAGCCTGCATCTGCCACAAGCCTCCTAGCACCATGCCACAGCCCATTTTGTGTTGCAAGGCTAGCGCAAGTCCCCTTTGGTGCATGTAGCCTGTGTTTGATGCAGGCTGCTTTTGAGAATAGCTCAGGGTACATTTTTTGATGCAAGGTGCCACATGCGTCATTTATGTTTGATGCAGGCACCTTGCATGAGTCTAATGGCTTTGAGAATTGGGTCTCTTGTATCTCTTTAAGTACTCCCATATAAATGATTGGTCAAAGGTGCTTCTGATTTACAAGGTATTAACTTCTGATAACATGTATGTTATCAGATCACAGTGTTTTGAGTCATTAGTGCCAAAAACTGAGTAAAAATAGTTGTTAAAGTGGTTTGCCATGTCCTGATTTTACTAAATTTTCTTATCATCAATCATAAAGGGGGCCACCATTGTATCAGTTCTCTTGACTTAGATATTGTAGGAATAAAATTATTTTACCCATCCCTTTTTTCCTTTTTGCAAGTTTGTTTTCAGTTTTGATCTTCTGCTAAAAGATTGCACTCTTACAATCTTTCATTTCATTTTTGTACTTTAACAGTATTACATCCTACTTGTTTTAGTAATTTTATTTTAGTTATTTGTCAATTGCAAATCTTTCTTTTGAAATAACACACTAATGACCTTTCTTGTCAAATGCACACTATCCTTTTTTGAATACCCTACTATCCACCCAGAAGGAGCCCCAGAGCCCAGTAAAATAAAAGCTTTTCTCCTTGTGCCAAGTCTTAAGCCAGATATTGAATTCCATAATTTTCTCTTGTCTCAACTGCCTCTTATGTGGCAGCAGTAGTACCTCAGAATTTTTTTAAATCTGTTATTAATGTCACTTTACTGCTAAATTCCCCAGAAATTTAATTAAACTTTGTCTGTGCTAGCATTTGTCAGTCATTTGTATCCAAATGTATCACAATGTTACTTTTATCTCCATCTACACTGATGACATCTGACCTAAAAAGTATCTTAACAACTGTTACCCTTGTAAGTCAGTAGTTATTTTTATACTGATTTACATTTCCAACAGTCCTAGCTGTCCCTTTAACTAAAGAATACCTCAATACAATAATACTCCTTTTCTTTCTAACCTCCGTTTTTTACGTCATTTCACTTGCTGTGCTATGCCACTACTTGTTGTAGCCTTGTCCTCCTTGGGTACAACTGATGCATCCTCCCTGGAGTCAGCATTGAAAATCAGTTTAACCAGTGGCTCAAACTGATTGTTAGGTTTTACTCCAGCCTGTCCTTCCCTGCCATTGCTAGCCTTTACACCTTTTCCCCTTCCCCAGCTCAATGCAATCCTTCATGTAGATTGGAGATGTTGAGTTCTCCGAGGCAAGTACACTGAAGATCTTGGCATCATGTATCAAGTTGCTCCTCTGAATCAATGCATCCCTAAGGACACCCAGCTAATCAGCAAGGGCTTTGATCCCTCTACAAACTGGGCAACCTCCTTACATACAAAGTGCTTACTAAAAGAATGTGGCAACACCAATCCTGAAGTCAACCAGATCCTGCTGTAGCTTCCTACTGTAGCTGTGATATCATTCTAATCATAGGCTCAGTATTTAATTTTAATTTCATTATCTCCACAAGCAGAGCTTCACCCACCTGCCTCTGTACCTCAAGAACCTCTACCCATAAGCCCAGACTCTTAATCTCATGGTACTTACTCAAGTGCCATAACTCACTACCACATGGCTCACTGCCACTTGTAGGACGTGCCTTGTTATACTTATTTCCTATTATTGTAGCTAACAGAGAATGATTCTTTTTCTGTTTCCTGCCTACAAATCCTATTTAAATCATTCACTCCCTGTCCAGTGTTTAGTCAACATATACATCAAAAGGTAAATAATCTAATTTATGTAAGAAAATCGATAGTTTGTTAGTTATTATGATGGCATACAACATTCTGTAAATTAAATTATATTGTGTCTATACCAGCTCCAAAATGAATGATCCTTTGTTCAGATTCCCTTGAATTAAACACATTCAAAACTGCAGAGACTATCTGTGTCCTGCCTTAAACCTAACTTTACTAGACAGAAGCACAAGTTGTTAGAGTCCTTTTTCTTTGAAATCAACAATACCACCAGCACCTACCAAACAGTGTCAAACTGCACTCTCACTATGTAAAGTATTCAGTGGCAGGCTGCTCTACTGGTAGTAATTATTCCTGCCATATACTGTCTGCTGCTTCCTCCACTCAGGAAATGCTTGTCCTTACTTAGTACTGTTGAGATAAGTGAAGAAGCACTGTTCTCTTAATGTTGCTCAGTTTTCTTCTATCACTTAAGGGCTGCAGTTCTCTCATTGTATATCCCTTCATCTGTTGCCACATATGCCAACTGACTGCATATTTCAGACCTAAACAATATTACCCCCAAAACTCTATTGTGATGCCAGAGGCATATGACTCACAAGTCCTTCAGAGTTTTTCACAGAATTTTTAAACACAACTATGGAAAACAGTTTACAATTATAATTGTTTTAAGATGTGATATGCTTAAGTATTTTTATCCTCTTTTTCTTTTATACCTCAGCCTGCAGACCAATTGACATTGTGCCAGTACTACCTTGAAAATTGCCCGTCTTTAATATTTCCCCCCAAGTAAAACAAACTCACAGATACAGGTTAAGGTCACAGAAATTGGAAGTTCTTTGTGTCCCCCAAGCAAGTGAATGGTAGCTGAAAAGGCATTTAGCATCACAACATCAAAAAGCTAGAATGCATGGCCAGACCTAGTAACGTGTGTGTGCAGTTCAGTGGTGTAGCCAGAAATGTCTGTTTTGTTCACAATCTCCAACAGTTACCCCCCCATTAAAGATGTACACATCCTTTCCAAATGGCACCCCCTTCCAAACAAGTCAGATTGTTGTTAGATGATTCCTGTACTCTCTAAAGAGGTTATACATGTATCTGTCTCCTAAACAACAGATGTTTAAACAGAGACACTCCTCAGTGACCTACACTAACTCAAATACTACAGATTAGAATGATAATATTAACAGAGTGGCTTATGGTTTGTGACAGGCACTCAACAAAAGTGTACACAAATGTGTACAGTGAGTATGCCTGTCTACACCCTTGGTGCAGTTTTGCCTGTTCACTAGCTATGTATAAGCTTATAGATAAAATATACAACTCCCATATGGCATAAAGGTGATCCATTGCATCATTAGTTAATAGCTGCTACTCATACGAACATATGAACATACGAAGATGCCAGCAGATAGAGGCTTTACAATCTATTAAGTCTGCTTTTGAGTGCAGCTCTCAGTGTTTAATACTGATGCTGTCATCCCCATCTTTCCCCCTGAATACACAGTCTGTGTTACCTCACCTAACCTGTGTTTACTCAGTTGTTGTGCCTCATTATCTAACACTACATTCCTCTTATCTTGCTCACTTCCCATTGTCTTTGGATGAGACTATTCTGTTTAATAAATTATTTGTATTTGGATATGCAAGATGTAGTTGTAGGACTTTATAAATAATGTATAAATTATGCCTTCCTATGCTAACTTAAAGTGTGAAATTCTTACAACATCAAAGGAGAATGCAGCATGAAAAAGCTTAGAATTTCTAGTACTGTAGGTCTGATGTTTTCTTCAAGCTCAGCAGATAAAAATCAAAAGAACCATGACAGTACTGGTACTCACATTTTATAAGAAAAGGTGGAGCATTTGCAGGTATCAGACTATGCTTTACTGAGCTGCTATGTAGCACTAGTACCTTATTAAAAAATTGATTGTATCGAACATCACCTCAGATTTCCTTGGGTAAGAAGGTTTGTGTTCCTGAGGATGATTAAACAGGTAATCTAGTCATGTATTGGCCTATGATTTTACCCTCTGTACCATTCAGCTAGAGCTGTTTAAAATGCACAGCTATGGCCTACATACAGCTATTATCAGACTCCAAGAAGATTTAAACAGAGTGAAGAAATGTGAAAAGAAACACAAATTAGTTTTCAATGAAGGAACATGTAGAATAATACATTTTGGCAGCAAAAAAGAGCATGGCAAAATACTTCTTAAATGGAACTGAGCTTGAGACCACTGATAAAGAAAGATATTTGGGTGTAATCATAACAAACAAGATAACTTTTGGGGAACATACCCGTGATGTTCTGAGGAAGGGAAACCAAATGCTTGGATGTAGCCTAAAACATATCAGAGGTAGGGATAAGAATGTTATTATGCCATTGTATAGTGCTCTGGTTAGGCCCCAGCTTGAATACTGTGTTCAGTTTTGGGCACCCCATAATGTACGCAATATTACTAGAGGATGTACAAAGCAGGGCAACAAGAAGGATATCAGCTATTACCTACATCTCTTTTGGTGAGAGACTGCAAGAGATTAATCTATTCTCACTTGAATACATGAGACTGAGGGGATATTTGTGGCTGGTGTTCATGGCTTTCTGAAACAGTGATTTGTGGGAGTGCATAGGCTTTGAAAGAAAAACAGCTAATTGAGATACTAGGACCAACAATTATCAGTTAAGGGAGGAGATTTACAGGAATGCTAAAAGAGGGGTCTGGGTCAACCAAAGGGTTGTGACAATATTGAGCAGTCTACCTGAGAGTATAGTAAATAGTTCTAATATTGATATGTTTAAGGTATCACTAGACAAATATTTGATAAATAATAGTATTACAGTAGTCCATTGAAAAATGGCGAGTCACTCATGGCAAACAGCTCTGACTCATAACTTTCCTATGATTCCTATGATACATCAAGTGTTTATCCTAGCTTTTATTACCTGTTTCAATGGGCAGTTTCAGTTATTCTGGAGTGTTTTTGCTGAAGTTTATTTATTTATTTAAATTTTGTCAACTGGGTAAGGGCACTGTACCAATAGTCCTTATTTAGTTCTGACCCAGCATAAATACAATAATACAAAACATAACACTAATTAAAACAAGTACAAACATCCTGTGCCTGAAAATAATTCTTAAAATTGATTTTAAAATTTTGTAGAGAAGGAGCAGATTGAAAATATTCTGGTAAATTATTCCAAAACAGAGGAGCTGCAATTGAAAAGGAATGAGAATCAGATTTAAATTTATGCACAAGTGTTTGTAGAATGGTGTCTTTTGAAGACCTCAGATTAGTCAAGAATTAATTTCAGAACAGTTCTTTAAAAAAGATTTTGAATATTTTTGGGATGGGTAGTAGAATAAACTACCTGCTGATCTTAGATCCTATTGACAAAGTGAGTTGGACTATGATTAGGCAGTGATACCATAAACAAAGTGATGAATTGCATGAATGTTGCATAGCATTGGAAAATGGATAGTTTTAATAGTAGGGTAATTAGTCATTGTGAGATGTAGTGTAACATGTTGAAGTGTATTTAAAATACATAAGTATATTGCATCTTTGTATTTTTGTACATCTTGTTAAATTTTCTCCCTAGACTGTAACCAGGTTATGCACTTTAGAAGGTGTCCCTTGAAAATGAGTGTACTTGTGTACTCAATGGGATTATTCACCTTGTTCATTAATGGATGAATAAAATCATTACTATTACTACTATTACTACTAGTCATGATGTTGGGAATCATAACTAAATCCCTCAAAGGAAATACAGATTGACCAGAAATAGACTTAAAAATTGGGCAACCAAAAAAATTAGCACATTTGGATTTAGGAGATAGCCAATTTAATTGTGAATATAAAAGACAGTGATGGGTTTGAGCTGGAGAATCCAAAACAAATCGACAGATATTGTTGTAAACAGTAACACGAATGTGATTTTCTTTTACACCCAATTTAAAGTAAAGACTAGCAATATAGTCAAGATGAGGCAACAATGTCCCTACAACAACTGAAGTTTCAAATGAGAAATATCCTTTAAACATATATAACAAACCCAACGTTGGGTTTACTACCCTACTTACTGCTTTAACCTGTGGGGAAAAAAAGTCAAACCAGTATCCAATAAAACTCCAAGGTACTTAAATTCAAAGACCTGTTCAATTGCAGTTCCCCCATGATCGTGAATCGACAAACATGGTTTATCTTTCAACTGAGGTAATGAATCAAACAGCATAGATTTCATTTCTTTAACATTTAAAATTAAGGATTTATCAACAACCCATTTACAAGTATCAATAAATTCCTTCTCCATGAAATTGTTAGCTGTGAAACAGATTTTGCTTGAGAAAGTAAAATTAAATCATTTGCATATAATAAACACTCCGATGACCTTCAGAGGGAGGGCAATTTAATAATAAGCAATGAAAATAATAAAGGGCTCAAATGGACTCTTGGGGGGTACTCATAGTTCATAAGGCAGACCATAGATTTCACCGAATGTAAACTTGCAGATTGGGTTCTATCTTTCAAATAATCACCAAACCATCCAACTACATTCTCTGAACATCCCAACTGGCCCAGATAGAAAAGCAGTGTTAAAAATAAAAATAAGTTTAGTTCTTTAGCTGATGCACAGAGAAATGGATGTCCAACAGTTATTGTATTACACATAGTAAACCACTACCCATCCCAAAAATATTCAACATCTTTTTTAAAGATCTGTTCTGAAATTAATTCTTGATTCTGAACTACTGCTAACACATTTATAAAAGCATAGATTGTCAATGATAAAGGTTGTAAGGCACCAATCAGAAAACAGACAATTTAAATGCAAGGCAGTGAGACTGGTTGAATGTTATAGGAAAGATGTTTTAACCAGATACCCACAAATCTATCCTTCACATCTGTTTGCCTAGAGACTGTGCAATTTGTTTTAAGTTCCTGTAGGTTTTTTTTCTCTCTTTTTAGCACTTTACACAAAATTTCTTATGGGCTGCTTAAGTTTAAAAATATAAACTTCTCCCTGCAAATCCACTCTCTAATGGTGTCACGCTAATTCAGACAAAATCCCAGAACAATGCTTGCTCTTGAACATCCACATTTCAGAAAAGATGAGAAAAGATGGGAATCCAATTATTTCTATGTTCTGAATGCATCTAAGCTTTTCCGTGAGTTGTAACCTAGGCTAAATCTGAGAAAGCCACAGGATTTCTTTGAGTTCTAACCTCTTTATGAAAAGCTGGGTGCACATTATGCATGGACAGTAGAACCCAAACTACATTCCTATGTACAGTACCTAATGTAACTCTGTAAGCTAAGTAATCTATATAAAACTTTCTGCTACTGTTCTTTCAAATGCTGCCCATGAACCCTCTTGAAGACTTCTGTAGGAGATGCACTTTAATGAGGCTATCCTGGTACTTACATTTACAGTAAAGAAATCCATGTCCCAATTTTGACTCCTTGAAAGGCTATATATTGCTTTCTGGATAACCAAAGGAAACCCTGGGCTGCTCCACAGTTGTATTCAGTCAGTTTGTTAGGATGAAGAAGGCAGGGTGATAGGGCTACACTTTTCATTGAGGTATGTTTTCAAGGCATTGTGGTGAATGGCAGCTTCTGGAATAAGCCTTTGTTTTTGTTCTGACCCAACAAAGTAGACTGCCCATATAGAACAAATAATGTAATGGGCTAATCAAATGTTTTTAAAAAAATGTTTCATTGATATTTTTTAAGAACAGTACGTAGCAAAGTGTTGCACCTGGTCACTGGTAAGTGTATGAGATGCACCCTCTTTAAGCTGGACTTCTGAAACTTGGAATTGGCTATTGGGCCCCGTGTGGGTACCTCTACAGTATAAGTCTTTCCTTGAAACTCCCCAAAACCTTACTGCATATTTTGGACCACTTCCCTATGTTTTCCAGTTAATTTTAACCCTTTTACATACAGTAAGAGTGATACCTTTCAGTGGATTTCTCAGAAAGATTATTGCTGCTAAAATGATGCATACATCAAACATTTCAGAAGGATGTAGCCTATACATACTGGCCCAGATATTCAAAAGGGTAGCGCATGGCGCAACAGTGTTGCACCATGTGCAACCCACTGATGCGCCCCGGTGCGATATTCAAAAAGGAAAAGTGTGCTGCACAAATCCTGATGTGCCAGAGCACATCAGTAATGTATGCAGGCAGAGGTGGGGGGTGTTCCCATGCATAACCTGCACAGCCCAATATTCAGCCCAGGATGTGCAGAGCCATGCATGCACAACCCCTACTTGCACCTGCACAAAGTTAAGAGAAAAAAAAGGAACAACTGATGGCCACCCGCAGGTGAGCTGCCATATTGCAGGGCGCAACACGGCACTGCCACCAGTGGGTGGCCACCCAAGTTCCGGCTGCATCTGGTGGTGCCCCCCCATGCCCAATCACAGGCATCTGTATAAGAAAAGGAGAATTATTGCACTATCCTTGGTGGTCCAGTGGACCGCTGTTCGTCCAATCGTGGGCATCTGCATAATAAAATGAGGAGTTATTGCACTATCCCTGGTGGTCCAGTGGACCGCTGTTCACCCGATCACGGGCATCTGTATAATAAAAGAAGAGTTACTGCACTGTCCCTGGTGGTCCAGTGGACTGCTATGTGCCTGATCGCGGGCATCCATTCTAATAAACCCCCCCATCCAATATCCCTGGTGGTCCAGTGTACCACTATGTGCCCGATCGTGGCAATCCGTTCTAATAAACCCCCCCATCCAATATCCCTTGTGGTCCAGTGGACCGCTTTCTGCCCGATTGCGGGCATCTGTACCCAAAGAAAGGACCAATATCCCTGGTGGTCTAGTGGGCCGCTTTCCACCAGATCTCGGGCATCTGTACCCAAAGAAAGGACCAATATCCCTGGTAGTCTAGTGGTACCCTGCCTCCCCACCTGCCCCCTGAGCTCCACCACCCTGCTTCCCCCATCAGCTGGTGGGTAGCAGCACCCCACCCGCCTGCTGCCCTGCTGCCCACCCACTGACAGCTTGGTAGGGCTGCACGCCCATTCGTTCACAGCATGAGCCAATGGGCATGCAGTCCATACCATACTATACATTCCAGATATGTGATTCATTCACATATCTAGAATGTATGATACGGTATGGGCTGCATGCCCATTGGCTCACATCAGAACCAATGGGCATGCAGCTGTACTGAGCTCAGTCAGTGGCGCAGGCAGGTAGGTGCTGCTCGCTGGCTGATGGGGGAGCGGGGTGGTGGGGCTCAGTGGGCAGGTGGGGAGGGGGGTACCACTAGACCACCAGGGATATTGGTCCTTTCTTTGGGTACAGATGCCCACGATCAGGTGGAAAGCAGTCCACTGGACCATCAGGGATATTGGACAGGGGGGTTTATTAGAACGGATGACCACGATCGGGCAAATAGCGGTCCACTGGACCATCAGGGATATTGCAAAAACTCTCCTTTTATTATACAGATGTTCACAATCAGGCACAGAGAGGTCCACTGGACCACCAGGGATATTGGAAGAGGACTTTATATTTCAACAAATGCCCATGATCGGGTTACAGGGGTCATCGGTCCCCGACGGCTGCTGCCTGGCAGAGTGCCAGGCGCAAGTCCTTGGGGATCGACGCACCTGCATGCTAATGGGATGCAAATGGGGCCATAATGACATGCAAATGGCCCCACATTTGCCTTGCATGAATTATGACCCCATTTGCATGTCCCCTTTTGAATATCGCAGGTGCTGTGAATGGCGCAATGGCACTTACGCTAGCGTATCTCATGCTCCACTCTGGCCACTTGTGCTGGTGCAGTGCCACTGCGCCATGCACAGTGGGGGTGGCCAGGGTGCGATATTCAAAGCTGCTGAGCCATAGTGCAGCTCCATTGAATATTGCCCAGGTCACACCCCTGCACAGCCAAGTTGAGCTGCGCCCATGCTTGTACCACAGCCTGGCGCAGTTTGAATATCCGGGCCACTGTATATTTCACCTATGTGTTTGCAACAAAAAGACTTATAAGTTATACACATCTGATACAGTATAGCTGATGATCTCACAAAACTAAATAATAACATTGTTTTCTGTAGCAGCACAATTATAATAATAAGGAGTGCATATTTTATAAATAGTTCATCAAAGGTCAAGTTCAAAGTTTATTGCACAAACATACAGATAGCCTATTAAAAGTCTGCACATTCAGAAAAAAGAGATAAAATATAAAAGAGAAAATACTTTGACATCATTTTATATATTGCACAATACAGAGATATTTTGCTTGAATCAAAAAGGCCTAATCATACCAGTTTCTTCCCCAGCATATCTAACTAGGGTTATTATTATTATTATTATTTTAATTAGTAGCAATGGCAAATTTATCCACTGAATACAGTGCAGGTATATCTGTGGAATTTAGTAACCAACTAAATTTCTCCATTGAGAAATAACGTGGAATTAGTTTTAAATGAGGTTATAATAATTTTCTTCTAAGAGTTTCTAATAAAGGGCATTCCAGTAGTAAATTCATGGTAGACCATTACCCTGAGCATCCACTCTTACATTGTAATATATGGAGATGCTTAAATAATAGTATACTAACCCATACAAAAAAATCCCGGTAATACCACATCAGCCAAAGTGATAATACCATCGTTCGTCCCTGATAATACTATCGTTCAGAAGTGATAATAGTATCGCTGCTGCTCTGAATGATAGTATTGTCAGTTAAATGGAACACTGCATGCCCAAGATTCAGACCTGGTTGCTAAGCTTCGCTTTCTTCGGTCACTAGACTCAGAACGCCAGATTTGTAAACCGTGCTTCGTGATTGGCTGCCTTTTCTCTCACAGAGGGCAGAATACTTTCAAAAAAATGGCGGCCATCTCTCGCTTCGCGACAGTAACTCGTACCCACAGAACTTGGGATCTTTATTTTAGCCTCGACTTTTTTTACCCCACAAGACAACAGTACATCGTTGATCCTGCATTTACACAGACGAAAAAAACAGGTAGGACTTCCTAACGAGCGAGGACTTGCTAGAGAGTTGGAGGGGACAGAGTGGCAGCCAGCGAGAATGCAGAGAACAAAAATCACACTGACACAATTTCTTATGGAATTTGGCTCCATATATTACAAAAAATAACACAAAGGAGTGTATGCATTACAAGGGAGTACTCCTATCTCGAGGTTCTGGGGACATGTGAACCTCTTGAGCTATGCTCTCGAGGTTCCCATGTACCCAGAACCTCTCGATGGGACTACTCCCTTGTAATGCATACACTCCTATGTATTATTCTATTTGTAAACTCTTTTTGTAAGTTATCTAGTTAAGAAAAATAAACCTCTTTGTCCAGCATTCATATCCATTCTAAGACATGCATGCCAATATTTTAACATGTAAATTATTTTGGCAACAGGTAACATACACTAGTACCCCAATTATCCAAACCATTTGGGTAGTTCTTAAATTGTTCGGATAATTGAGCATTCATTACATTGGGGGCCGTGTTATTCCCTATGACAGTATGAGATTGCATGACATTGTTAATAAGGAAAAGACTGGTAAATATTTTAGTACTAGTGTTTCTTTTAAGGGGATTTGTCATGCTTAGTGCTTGTGCTATGTGTGAAAACTTTTTTTTGTTATACTTAGTGAGTATAGTGTATGAACGCACTGTAGTGCTTTCTAAGTTTATTAGGTAAGTAAGTGCAAAAGGAGGCTTATAGCCCATCTTGACTGTCCCACACATATGTGGGAAATTAGACTCTGTGGTAGTTTTTAGAGAGCCAAATATCTATTCCCTTCTTAAAGGATTCAAATGTATTGCCATCAACTAGCTCCTGTAGAAGTTTGTTCCAAAGCCTTGGAGTTCTGACAGAGAAGAAATGCAGTCTCTCATTGGTTTTTGCTCTGCTCACCAGTAATTGCTGGTTGTGGAGTCTGGGTGCTAGTTTTCTTTGGGATCTAATAATACCACATTTATTCATTAGGGAAGGTGATTTGAATACTTTGTACAGGAACAAATGATCACCTCTAGATTGGCTAAACTCTAGTGAGTGGAGGCCTGTTCTCTGATGTCTCTCAGGATATGATAATGGTGCTAAATGGGGAACCATTTTTGTTGCTTTCCTCTGAATTCGTTCAATCGCTTGAATGTCCTTGACCAGATATGGACTCCATATTGGTGACCCATAGTCTGTGTATGGTCTGATGTGTGTTTTAAACAAGAGGATGATGCATTCCTCTGTCTTTGATACAAACATGTGATTGATGCTTCTTAGAAGTGAGTTTGCAGTTTGAGCTATGTGGTTACAGTGGTTAGTGGGAGATAGTCTATCATTCATCAAAATACCCAGATCTCGTTCACACATCGAAGATTTTATTGTAGTATTGTTCAGTTTATAAGTTTGTTTGGGATTATTGTAACATGTGCTTGATGTTAAAGTTCAAAAGAAGTATTTTATTGATGCATGTTGCAGCTTTCCTGCTCAGTTCTTTGCAGCCTGACTCTGTAGATTTCTAAGCAGGAGGAGGAGGAGGAGGTGTAGTGGATTGCTAACTTGTTGAATTTCTGGCCATGAGACACACTTCATTAATGCTTCTAGGGCCTCAGTCTCTGTTACTGGGAATGCTGCCTCCTCTTCTTTCTCACTCTCAGAATCTCTGTCCTCTCGGTCCTAGCACTGGAGTTGTGGGTTATGGCTTCCACAACGCAATTATCAGTCATATGGTCATGGTCATCCTCATCCCGGCCACACACTGCCCGTTCAGCAATTTCCTCCTTAGTGACAGAAAGCCAGCAGGGTAAGGCGCTCTATGTCAGTCATGTCTGGGTTTTCCTCTGCAGTCATCTCACTACTGGCAGTACCCTCTACATTCTCTGTTTCTGGCTGTGACTGAGTAATCTCATAATCTTCCAGTGGTTCCCTTGCTTCCTCTGCAACTTCTGCCACATATGCTGCATCTTTAATGATGGCCAGTCTTGCCCACACGTTAGAATTGTTTCTTGTCTCACCAGCTTCCAGGTGACTGCAACACCCTTTAAGTTTAGGGCTTTAATAATGTTTTTGAGTGGCTTGTCCTCATTACTCTCATCCATGTTTTGCAGGAGATTCTTTTGGTAGTCCCTTTTAAAAATTTAGAGAATCCTCTCATCGCATGGTTGGATTTTGGAGGTGGTGTTTGGAGGGAGAAAAACACATCTGATCCTGCCATTTGTGGTTTTAATCTTGGCCATTTCTAGATGGGCTGGAGAATTGTCAAGGAAAATAATTGCTTTCACTAGCATACCCTGTTGCAATAGAAACCTTTTAACATTGTGGAAAAATTCTTCTCTACACCAGCACTATCTATCCTTGCATTATGCTGGCTTTCATTCTGCACTGTAAGTTCTAGATATTGATATTTTTATAACAACTCGGCTCCCTTGGTTTCCTGATCAGAACTGGATGCTGATTATAAGTCCCTTCTGTTTTTTAAACCAGGTGCTTCCTTCTCTAGACCATGAGCCAGGGTCTTGTCTGAGATGCACCTTCAGTACAGTCCAGTTTCATCTGCATTACACAGCTGATCAGTCACAAAGCCCTCTTTAACCAGAGCTTCATTGAGGTGCCTCATAAACTGAGGTGCTCCTTCCTTGCCATCACTCAGCTTTTCACTGCAAAGCAAAAGCTGCCTGATTCTGTACCTTTTCTTAAAGCCATGAAGCCATCCATTGCTGGCAATGAAATCAGACTGACCGCCAAGTTTTTGATTAAACATCAGTACCTTTTCCTTATGGACAGGTCCCGATATTGGTGTTCCTTTTCCCAATCCTGGTGGAATCATAAGTAGATCACATCATTGTGAGCATCATCTTGGCAAATGTTTATATTTTTTTCAGAGTTCAGTGCCAGAGGTACCTTCCATCATAGTAGGGAAATCTCAGAGTTTCTGCTTCACGTGGGCTATGTTGGAAATTGTGGACCTTGTGATACCTTACCCTGCAATCAGGCTGACAGCTCTTTCGCTGTTCTCTAACCTCTCCAATATTTATAGCATGCATACATTTGTTAATATAGTGCTTTGTAAATTGATTGATAGCAAGAACTAATTGTCTACCCTTTCATTTTACAGTTTCCAGGTGACTTTTCATATTATTACATGAACAAATATTTGCCCGAGGTATGTTCATTTCTCAACCTCCTCTAAAACATTATCATTTTCTTTTTCACTATATTTTCAACTTTTAGGTATATCCAACACCATCACCTTAGATTTTTCTATATTTAGGTGTAATTTTAATCTTTTGAGAGTTTCTAGAGTCTGGTCTAATGCTTTTTGTAAACCACAGGCTGATGCTAAGATTAGAACTGCATCATTCACGTAACATTGTTTATTAAGTGTGTGTAATCACTACTCTCTAAGGCATCAATTTGAATTAGACCTAAATCATATACTAACTTGTCAATATAAACACTAACATCAGTGGTGCCAAAAGACACCTGTTTTACACTTTGCGAGTCTCAGTCCTGGCTGCTATTTTACTGCGTGTACTGTACCTACTTTTAAGATTAGTATCAAAAACAGTACTGTAACCCCATGTCTATATTTGAAAAAGACAGGATCTGTCACAACATTCTTCTATCTATTATTGAATTCTGTTCTGTATTCATAGAAGAGGAGTCAGGAAATGGATGTTTATTATAAGGCAAGGGCATAAAAGGTTGGAAGGTAGACACTACTCTGTTCACAGTGGAACGAGTCCTAGGGGAGTTGTCAAAGTTAAATGTAGACAAGGAAATGGGGCCAGATGTGGTGCACCCCAGGTTGCTGAGGGAGCTCAGGGAGAAGCTGGCTGCACCTCTGACAGCCCTGTTCAATGATTACTAGAAACAGGGGAGGTACCAGGGGACAAGAGGAGGGTAGATTTAATCCCACTCCATAGAAGTTGAAATAGGGAGAAGGTGGAAAATTACAGGTCAGTCAGCCTGACTTCAATAGTGGGCAAAATAAAGGGTGGATTTGTGGTGGTCTGCAAGGGGTGATTATCTCTGGCTTTTATATATTTTTCATGTGTGGATAAGAACAATAAATATTTATTTTGCTGCACATGCAATAGTTTGAGGTCCTTTTACTGACCAAGGGTTGGGATTGTGAGACTTTTCTCTTATTGTCTGATAAATTGTTTTTTTGCCTGATACAACTTAGACTAGTGAGTGATTTCCTTTTGCTGCCAAAATAATGGAATCACTGCTGAAGGAAACAATTGGAGAATATTTTGTTACCAGAGATCTTCTAAGATCCAGAGCAGCATGGATTCACCAAGGGGAGATCCTGCCAGACAAATCTGATCGGGTTGTTTGATTGGGTAACAAAAGAAATAGACCAGGGAGATGCGGTTGATGTGGCCTATCTAGATTTCAATAAGTCATTTGACACTGTTTCACATAGAATGCTGGTAAACAAAATGAGTAAATTAGGAGTAGGTCCTAAAACAGTAAAATGGGTGGAGGGTTGGCTTAGTGATAGGAGCCAAATAGTTATGGTAAACGGGGAACACTCTGGGAAGGGCAAGGTGACTAGCATGGTGCCACAGGTGTCAGTATTAGACCCAGTCTTCTTCAACATCTTTATTAGTGACATTGCAATAGGACTGGAGGGGAATGTGTGCCTATTCATGGATCACACAAAAAACTGTAACAGTGAAGACACTCTGGGGGGGTAGTTGAAAGAATGAGGAGGATCTAAAGAAGTTAGAAGAATGATGACACGTTTGGCAGCTAAGATTCAACACAAACAAGTACAAAACCATGCACTTAAGGCACAAAAACCTGGGATCAATGTACCAACTTGAGGGGGGTGTTAACAGTCCAAAATAGGAAATGGACCTGGATGGGGATTATCATTTCTGATTACCTGAAGGTAAATAGACAATGTGACAAGGCAGTGGGAAAGGCTAGCAGAATGATCAAATGCATAGGAAGGGGTATCACCAGCAGAAAGAGGGAGGTAATAATACCTCTGTATAGATAGCTGGTGAGACCCCACCTCAAGTACAGTGTACAGTTCTGGAGGCCCCATCTCCAAAAGGACATAGCTAGGGCAGAGACAGTGCAAAGGAGGACAATCAAAATGGTGCAGAGCCTGCATTAGAAGCCCTACGAAGAAAGGTTTAAGGACTTAAATATGTACTCCCTAAAAGAAAGGAGAGAACGGGGGAATATGATACAGACATTCAAGTACCTTACAGGAATAAACAAGGTACAAGAAGGGAGCATTTTCCTAAGGAAAAGATGATGAAGGACAAGGGGTCACAATATAAAACTGGAGGGGGTGAGGCTTAGAGGAAACATAAGGAAATACTTTCTCATGGAGAGGGTGGTGGTGGTTGGAACAGCCTCCCAGAGGAAGTGGAGAGGTCTAGAATGGTCACACGATTTAAGAATGCATGGAATAGGCACAAGGGAATCTTAGAAGCAAGAGGGGGTATAAGCTGGAGTCCAAGTAGGGTGTCCAGTGGCACTATAGGTAGGACATTTAGAGCAGACTGGATGGGCCAACTGGTCCTTAAATGCCGACATCTTCTATGTTCTGTTTCTATCTTTCTATGCTCACATAGTGATAAAAGCAAAGTACAATCCATTACCATTGCAGGCTTTATGTTTCTTCTTAGATGATTCAGTATAAATACATTTTATCATTAGCTGAACCTTTTTTTTTAAACCCAAATTGTCTATTACTTAAAACATCATTTTTTTCTACTCACCAACTTTGTTTTTTCTAACAAAAAAAGAGAAAGAAAATCTTAGCAAAGATACACTTCACTGACATCAGTATGTAGTTATTAGAATTATCCCTAATACCTTTTTAGAAAATGGGTACAGTTTCTGCTGTCAACCACATATCAGGTACTTCTATTGAGCTAACAACATAATTAAGTAACGTTTGAAGTATCTCTACATACCAGGTCAAATTTGTCAGATATAGCCTGGCAGCTGTTCTAGTCCATAATCTACAAACACATCTGATATAGTATAATTAAAGGTCTTACAAAACTCAATAAATAATTACACTGCTTTCTGTAGGAGAAGATACCTAGTACTGTGCAGTATGTATTCTGTAAATTAGTATGTGGGTAAATGTTAGCATTAAATATGTATTTATCAATGTTTAAGAATCAGTGGTAGGGATATGATGCATCTAGATTCCCTTTTCAACCTTAAATTGCTATGTTAATATAGTATGAGCACATAGTGCTGTAAAGTGTAATGTATTTCAGTTTCTGTTCTATGTATTTATAGCAGACTATTTTAATTGCCAAAATCCACATTTGGCTGTCAATATTTTACAGTATGATACAGAGGCCTGTAGACATGTATTATGAGAGAGGAGTTAGTGTTATTGTTATTTATGATATGGTATATATAAAACTACTTAACTGTGTGATTTCCCTTTGTTGAAAATGTCACTAACCTATTTCTGCAATCAATTTGCAATTGAAACATAAATGTTAAACAAGCATTTGTCAATGCTGGATTTTTGCTTGCTGGTATTGGCATTGGTACTGCATGAGCTAAAGAGATACATATTAGGAATGGCAGTGAAGTATTGAACTAACGTCAACCCCCAACCCCACCTACAGAGAGTGACAGGCATTGGGGTGTGCCTTTAGGTCATTGGCCATAACACTTATGCCATTCCACCTCGCCCTACCCTGCAGACACAGACAGGTGTCACGGTGTGCCTTGCGGTCTTTGGCCCTTATGCTTACCCCATTCCACAAGGAAATAAACTGAGATGTGTGCAGTATAGGAGAATGAGGTGAGCGTTAGATCCAAAGAACCCAAGGCACACCTCAATGCCTGACAGTGGCTGCAGGGTGGAGGTGGAATGGTGAGAGCTTTATGGCCGATGACACCAAACCTTACCCCGATGCCTGTCAGTCTGTACAGGGTGGGATTGTTATGGTTGGAAACCCAAACAACCTGGTCACTTGTTGGTATTTTTGTTCCAAATTTTCAACATGGGCTTTGTGGGACCCACCTCATGAACAGTGGCACTATCATTTCGTTACTCAATCCCAAAAGGGGAATTCATACAGCAAAAGCACCATTCAGTGGAACAGGTGTGAAAATACATTTTTGGCAGGGTGTGAAAAATGACATCTGTACAGTTCATGAGGAGATATGCAAACATGGCAATGTTGAAAATTTAGAGTGAAAGTATGAAAAAGTGGTGAAGTTATAAGCATGCATAGAAACTGCGTAATGCACACTTGTAATGCAGTGATTCTTGGAATTTTTTTACCAAATTTTCAACATGGCCTTTTTGGACCTCCCCTCATGAACAGTGGCACTGTGATTTCATTAATCTGTCCCAAAAGTTGATTTCGCACAGTGACTGCACATTCTGTGCCTCAGGTGCAAAAACACATTTCAGGCAGGATGCAAAAAATGGCAGCTGTGCTGTTCATAAGGAGGTGTGAAAAATGGCAATGTTGGAAATGTGGAGTCAAAATATTAAAATATGGCGAAGTTACAAGCTTGAGTACAAATTGCGCATGACCATCACTTTTTTGGAGTTTTTTTCACCAAACTTGCAACATGGGCTTTCTGGGACTGCATCTCATGAACAGTGGCACTGTTGTTTCATTAATCGGTCCTGAAAGGTGATTCCATGCAGCGACTGCAAAATCACCTTTGGGGACTGAGAAACATAATGACAGTGCCAATGTTCATGAGGTGGGGTCCCAAGAATCCAATGCTGAAAATTTGGGATCAGAACTCCAAAAATTGGCTATGATATCAACCTAAATTGAAACCCCTCATTCACTGCCATTATAGGACTTACTGTCATTTCTTCAGTTTCAGGTTGGTCTTTGAAAAGTGCAGACATGTTCCCAGTCCACAGTAGATTGCTGCGCCTGACCTCCAGAGATAAGTATGGGTGAGAGGGGTGCATGGAGATTGGGTGCTCAGAGGGAAAGTGTGGGTTGGGGGAGAGGCAGCAGGAATGACGAGGGACCGTTTTCTTTTTTTTTCAGGTTTAAAAAAAAATGTTGTGGGATTATTTTCGTTTTTACATGTGAAATATTACAAAATGGACTTTGGCCCCCTGGGGTGGGCTCCCAGGGTGCCAGACTAGTGGAGGTGGTGATCAATGCCAACCCAGGTATTGGGCAGCCCAAGGACAGCTGAAGAAAAGGGGACATGGGGGGAACATCCAACACTGGGAGTTGGCATCCCAGTGTTGGAAAAAGATAATTATTTTGTCACACTGGGATGGGCTCTTAATGTGCCACAATAGTGGGGGGGGGACATGCTGACACAGAGATGTGGCACCCCATTGTAAGCAAAAGATATGTTCGGGCTGGGGGGTGCATACCAACACAGGGATTGGGCATCCCAATGTCGGCTTTGGGTGGAGTATGTGGTGGGCGGCAGGAGCCACCAATTATGCAGAGCAGCAGCATGGCTCATTTATTTATTTCACTTGGAAAGGCACACTGAGCAAATGAGTTGCTCGTAAGTCCAGCCATGTGCATTACTGTGCACTGTAATGCGCATGGCTGGAATGTGCCTGGTTGCAAGTAATTGGGGGGGCAGAGACATACCGTTGCAATGATGAAACTGTCCATGATTGGAGTGGCAGATTTCTTTCATATCCGGCGCTCAATCTGAAACTGCCATCATTGCCAACTTCCCTGTTGATTGGTGGCCGAGGGATGTGCCCTTGAAATCATTCGCTGGATTAGCCAAACACTGCCACACCTCTGCAATACTCTGCTAACCCCAGTATGTTATTTTTGCACTGCTCGTGCAAGCAAACATAAAAATGAGCTGTAATGACCCATAAATACATTTAAATAAGTCATGAAGTAACTACATTGACAAAGTATTTAAAGGGTTACCTATACATATGTGTTGAACATGCTGTACTGTACCTGTATTTCACATGGAAAGAGGTACTATGATGCAGTGCAGGCTTTCACCTGGTAGTTCTTGAGGCATTTTGGCACTATTCAGTTCTGCTTAAAACTGAGCCAGCATACATTTCTTCATGCTGATTTGCATATACTACCCATTATGCTTTGCATTATGGAGTATGTGTAATATTGTATTTCTCCTGCTGAACTGAAAGAACACATTTTGCATGTAGAGCAATCATTCAGCCGTTGGCATGAAAAAAGTTCACAGAATCAAAAACAAAATTAAAACAACATTGCATGTTAAAGTAAAAATCTAGAAGATATTCCTTTGATTCCATTTTAGATAGTTGTCCTATTTTGTAATATATATTGTTTCATAATTTTGAATTTGCCTTTTCCTTCCTTTAGATTTGAAAAAAAAAATAAAAGAAGTGCTCCTTTGAATATTCTTTTCCCCAGAGTGTTGTCAATATTCTCAAATAGTTTTGAGCACTCATTGTCCAATAAGGTCAGGGAGCAGTGTCTCTCATGTGCTAGTTTGCATTAGTCACAAAAATGTGAAGTTAAACAATGCACATTCAAATATAGTTGAGAATACTGATGAAATCCTGGGAATAACCATATTTAAAAGAGCACATTTACTCGATATTACTTGGTATTATAAAGGTGGAAGCCCCTCAAGACCACCTTCCCCACACTTCTTGGGTAGATTCATCTTTTATCCCAACAGGACCTTGTCCAGTTCATTTTTAAATCTTTCAAAGGTTTTAATATCAACAATATGTCGAGGAAGGGTATACCATAATGTTGCGACTTTTATGGTGAAATAGTATTTACGTTTATTAGTTAGAGCCCTCAGAATGTAAATCTGCTTGTTATGACACCTCAGGTTGCAGGTTAGCCCACCATTTTGATGTTACTTATTTTGCATAGTTCTTCATTGTTAAGAATATTAAATAATAGAAGTAGACCCCCATACTATCTTCCTCATTGTAAATGATATAGTCCTAGCTGTTTTAATCTATCTTCATATGGTAGATTTTTAACTGCGGGTATGAGTTTAGTTGTTTTCCTTTGCAAGCTTTCAGTAATTGTTTTATCTTTAGCAAGGTAAGGAGCCCAAAAGGATACAGCGTAGTAAGTATGTAGGCGACCAAAAGATTTATAAAGCGACATAATGCAGTGTTCATTCCTAGTGACAATGATCTTTTTATTACCATTATAATATGATTACCAGCTCGAGTGACTTTTTTCTACAGTGGTCACCTACCAGAAGTCGGTTATTAACCATAAACCCCAGATCTTTTTTTCGGTTTTGACAGATTTGATAATATCACTTAGAGTATAGCTGGTATTAGGATTTTTAACCCCTAGATGTATTACAAAACACTTACTGACATTATATGTCATCTCATTAATTACTGCCCAGCATGCTAATTTCCTCAGATCTTCTTTAATGATTTCTATTTTGTCCTCGGTGTCTATCTCTGCTGAAATGTTTGTGTCATCAGCGAATTTGCTGAGATTATTAACAATGCCTATATGAAGATCACTTACATAAATATCAAATAGGGTAGGCCCAAGGACAGAACCCTGGGAAACTCCACTAGTGATATCCATGTTATCAGACATGGTACCTCTTATCTTAACTTCTGGGTCCTGTTCATCACCAAGCTCTCAATCCATCTAATTGTGTATTTATTAAAGCCCAGGCTAATCATCTTATTAATAAGCTGATTGTGTGATACCCAGTCAAAAGCTTTATTGCAGTCCAAGTAGGTTACATTTACAGGAATATTTTTGTCAATACTGCTGCTGACTTTTGATAAAAGGTCACTAGATTAGTTGTACATGACTGTCCTGTAATGAATCCATGTTGTGTATGGCCCTTAATTCCCAACATTTCAGCAGCATGCTCAATTCTATTTTTGAAATGTTCTTCATCATTTTACATGTAATTGAACTCAAGCTTATCGGCCGATAGTTCTTGGTTTATTTCTCATTTCCCTTTTTCTGTATAGGGACAAATGTGGCACTTCACCAGTCATCAGGGACTACCCCTTTCTTATAGGATTTATTAAAAATAATAGATAGAGGGTAAATTATTTCATCAACAACTTGTTTAATCAAGTATGTGTTTATATTATCTGGAACAGGAGATGAATTCTTTTTTGAGATAATATGGCTGATTTAATTTCATCTGATTTCAGATCATAGTAAGAATCTTCTCTGATGATTACTAGATCATTCACTAGCTTTTATTTTCTGTAGATAATTAATATGATTTTTTCATTTTTATCCTCAGTCCCTGAGCCCTCACATCCCCAGCATGATGCACGTGTGTGGCGGCACACACACTTTCCACCCTACAGGATGCCCTACCCTACTTGTATCTCTGTTTCTGCCTATGCCTGTCACTGGAGCTCCATCCGGTGACAGCGGGACTATGGGCAGGAGACCCACCCATTGAGAGAGAAGAGTGAATGCTTAATCCTACTCCCTCCATCTCCCCCTCATGCCGGCACTCTGATTAACCAATGTCGTTCCCGAACCCGGGTTGCAGCTTAGCGCAAGGTAAGGCTTCCAGCACTTGAGCCCTCAACACCACCAAGCTTCAATTCCTTTTTTGAGAATATTGAGCCAAAATATACATTGAAAGTATTCACAATCTCAGTATTATTACTAAGATCAGCCACATTTTTGTTGATTGAAGTTTTTGTATTATCACTAGTTTTGAGTTAATATAGGCATAACATGCTTTGATGTTATCCTTTGAAACAGAATGCTTGAATTCAATTTGTCTTCTGTCATTCCTTATTAGCTCCTTAGTCTTTTTTAATTAATTCTTATACACAGATCTGCTAACCTCAGATCTCAGCTCCTCGAGTTTTTTTAAAAGCCCTTTATTTCCTTTTAATTTGTCTTTTAATCTCATTGGTTAACCACGGTGGCATATTCCCTTTATTGTTCCAGCCCTTTTTAAGTGGTATATATATATATATATATATATATATATATATATATATAATCCTTCTAGCTAATAAAGAATGCTTTTAAACAAATCCCAACATTCACTGGTGTGATATTCAAAGAACATTTGGTCCTAATTGTATTCATTCAGGGCCTTTTTTATTTTAGTGTATTCACCCATAGCATAGTTATAGATGTATGAACTGTGATTTATATTAGTTTTGTGTTTATTAATACTAAATAGTATTGTATTATGGTCACCTTTTCCCAGGGGTTCAGGTACTTCAATATTAGAGATGTCTAGATGGAGATTTGTAAACATGAGATCCAAAATATTGCCATCTCTTGAAGGTTCAAATACCATTTGCTCAAGTCCCAATGTAAGAAATGTATCTAGAAATATTGATTCAATTTTATTTCTGGCTGTTAGAGTACCTCAGTCTATGCCCGACAGATTAAAATCTCCAACAATCATGACATCTGATTTGTCAGCTATTTCTGATATGTTAATCAATTGCTGATTATACTTTGAACAGCCAGTGGATGTCTGTAGAAATTGCCGAATGTTATTTTTTTTCCTTTTTGATATTCTATCTATATACAACAACACTGTTGCCGTTAACCTGACATACTTGTAAGGATAGTTCTGAAGATCTCAAGGTATCCTTGACATAAACACATACTCTTCCCCCCTTTCATTCATTTCAAATCTAAAATAATTCTACAGCAGACTCAATGGACATCTCATAAGACAGGCAAAAAGGGGTCCTCTAAAATGTTATTAAAAAGTATATGTACATAGGTTCAAAATTATCACCATGCATTCAGACATAAAAACATGAAGTCTGACGGTAGATAAGGGCCACTTAGATCACCCAGACTGCCCTCCTTCCCTACCAACATTCTCACTGCAGACTTTACTTGATCTACATCTCTTCCTCCTTCCATCCCTCCTTCCTTTCCACTATGATTCCCTTGTGCCTGTCCCATGCATTCTCGAACCCCACCACTGTTATTGCACAAACATGTCCACTGGAAGACTGTTCTAGGCATTTACCACTCTTTCTGTAAAGAAGTACACATCACATCTCTCCTGAATCTACCCCTTCCAGCCTCATAGTACTTACCCTCATTTTTGAGCACCTTTTGTTTCTGAAAAATACTTCCCTTGTGTACCTTATTTACCCCTGTGAGGTATTTAAAGGTCTTTATAATAGCCCCCCTCCTCTCTTCCATGGTGTTCATACTGAGGTCCTTCAGACTCTATTTGTAGGGCTTTTGATGCAGACCCTTCAACAGTTTAGTTGCTCTCTTCTAGACTGCCTCCTCTCTGCCTATGTTCTATGGATAGTAGAGAAAACCCCATTAAGTTTGACACAGTGGTACCTATTTTCAAGGTAATCCCTAAACCAGTTAGTGGCATGGGTTCCAAGTCCCGCATGCGCAAGACATTTCAATAAGTGTGATCTACTAAGTCAAATACCCTATTATGTCCATGAACACTGCCCCCATTAGGTCACAAGTCTCAGCAGTCCTATAGACAGTGTCCATGAACCCAACCATGGCAGTCTTAGTACTATATCCCCCCTAAGGCCATTTTGGTTGGGGGAGGTTAGATCGTAAGTCCTGATGTAATCATTAAGCTGTGAATGTACTATTTTTTCCTGAATTTTCAAAAGTGCTGACAAAATTGATATAGGACGAATCTTACTGAATTCTGACTGGGACCCTGTTTTATGAATAGGTATTATATAAGACTTTTTCCACAAATTAGATATTTGTCCTGTTTGGAAGGATAAATTAAATATTAAACTAAGAGGGTAAGCAATTTTTGGTGCTGCAAGCACCAAATGCTTTGGTGGAAGTTCATCACAGCCAAGTACCTTTTCTATTTTTAATTTCTTCAGCAGTTTTAATACTTTGATACTTTCAATAATTTTTAAGTGAAATCTTGGCCTAGTTGTTTTGACTACCTGATTAGTAGTGGCTTGTCCCTGCTGACCTTTTCTGTATTTATCCTGGTTTGTGAACTGTGAGTTAAATTCAACAGCAATTTAAATAGGCTCAATTAGCATTTCCCCATCCTTTGCCATTCTATTACTAACGTCATTAGTTGGAGTTATTAGGGAGCTAATAGTACCCCAACATTTTTTTAAATTGGTCAGACTTTCCAATTGTTGCTGCTTAAAGAAATTAATTTTGGCTGCTTTAATGGCCTTTTTACAATTTTTTCTTCTTTTTCTATAATCGTTTAAATCAGAAACACTATTATGTTTTTTAGATTTTAGCAAAGCAGAATCCCTTTTTTTCATCAATTTAAAGAGATGTTTGTCATTTGGTTTTCCTCCCACTAACTTGCTTCTTAATCACTGGTGCAAGTTTATCTACACTCTCCATAAAAACTGTAATAAAGTAATCCAGTGCACAATCTACATCTGGAATATCCTTCAAGTACGGTATGACCAGTTCACATTAGACAACCTACTTAAAAAGTTGGGAATTTCTAATTTATTATAGTTTCTGATTTCAATGTATCTTGGGAATGCTTTTTGTTCATGCTCCTTTCCAGATTCCAAAAGTTGAATGGTGGTCACTAATATAATCTGGTATTAAGCCACTAGCAGCAATGTGCTCCTTTCTGTTGGTTAAAAACCAGTCTAATAGAGAGTGCCTGTTAGATTTTAAATTAAGACAAGTAGGATTAGTTATTAGTTGCTACAAGCCTGAATCCAAAAGTGTTGTCTTACATTTAAAACTAGCTTTGCCCATCCAATTTAAATTAAAATTACCTACAACCAGTAATTTCCTTTTGCAATAAGTAGTCACTAGTTGAATAAAATCCTGAAATTCTAAATTATTGTTTTAGGAGGGTTATAGATACAGTAAATACTGGTATCAGCCAGTCTTTCCCCATCATCCCTCCTCTGCTGGCCGTGAATCATTTTAGTCACTCTCCTTTGGATTGACTGCTTGTGATCCCTGTCATTGTTAGGTTATGGTTCCTGAACAGCACACAATATTCCATGTCTGCTCTCACCAATGACATGTACAGAGGCATGGTCACCTCATTCTGTCTGCTTAAGAAGGCCCCAACTCTGCACTCTTACATCTGGTTTGCTTTCCCATATGTCTTGATACACTGGGCTGAGGTCTTGAGACTGTCACTTATTATAATCCCTAGGTCATTCTCTTCTAAGGTCTGCTCTGGTCTTACCCTCATCAACTATTCGGCCCTCAGAATTCCCTCTTCCCAGGTGTATAACCTTGCACTTTCTGGCACTGAGTTTTAGTTGCCAAATCTTTGGCCACCTTTTAGATTTCCCCACATCTCTTCAATTTCATCTACCCCTCCTCACTATCCACCCCTGTACATATCTTTATATTATCCACAAATAGACACATCTTAACCAGGATCTCTTGCCCTAGAGTTAGCCCTGTGGTGCCCTACCCATAACTCCTCTGATCTCAGTGGATGAACTATTTAGTACCCCCCTTTGGGTTCTCCCCATCCAATTCCTCAACCATCCAATGACTTGCTACCCCAAACCTGTGCTCCCCAAATTCTTTGCTAGTCATCTGCTAATGTCCAGGTATATGCTGTCCAGTGTTTGGTTCTTATCCAATATTTGTGACATGGCATTGAAGGAATCCACTAGGTTTATCTGACAGGACCTCCTGTTTACAAAGCCATGCTGCATGCTGTCTTGGAAAACATGAGATGCCTGGAAGTTGATCAACTGATCCTCGATTATAGTTTCAAGGAGCTCCCAACAACAGATGTCAGGCTAACTGGCCCCTAATTCACTGGGCCCCCCTCTCATTGCGCAGAAGGATGATTTCTGCTATCCTCCATACTCTTGGAATTATGTCCATCTCAACTGAACAGTTGAATAAGTTTGCTAGTGGTGCTGCGAGAACCTTCCCCAGTTCTCTTAGTACTCATGGGTGCAAACTGTCTGGTTCCAGGGACCTGACCACTGGTAACCCTTTTAGTTCCTTTAACACCCTGTCCTCTGTGATGCTTCCCATTTCCATATTTGTTTCCCACCCTACCTGTATGCTGGACTCTGGCAGTGCCCTCCTCCTTGACTGTGAAGACTTAACAGAAGTATTCATATCAAAAATCTGCTTTATGACTGTCCTCTGCCACCAATGCATCTCTATTTCTCAGTCTCACTATTTCACCCTTGTTTTTCTCCTTTATCTACATACATAAAGAAGGCCTTGCCATTGTCCCTCACCTCACTGCAATCTTTAGTTCTACTGTACCTCTACTTTCACCCTCCTTAATGCCTTACTACCTTTCTGAGTTGTGGCAAAGTAGAACTTTCTCCTTGCCTACAACTGTTCAGCCTTGTACACTTTGAAGGCCACCTTTCTTTCTCTCACTGCTGCCCCATCCTCCCTGAAAAACCCCACAGGTCTCTATGCCTCTTATTTTTGCCCCTTTTGTCTGAGACCCCCTCCCACAAACACATTTTTTTGTTGGTTTTACAAGATGTCATCTACATGGTCATGAGGGGTAGTAGCAACTTAGAAATCTTAACAAAACAGCTTAGTTACAAGAAAATGAAAAATACACTACAACAAGTCCAGACATATGCACAATTACTGAATTTCAGGACTTTTTTTGCAGTCTTTTTCCTTCCAGTGGCAGAGGCTGACTGAGATGGAGGGAAGGTATGCCAGGCAGTCGGAGATGTAATATATTTTAAAAAGGCATGTGCCAGGGGAAGGAAGGTGGATATGGGTACCTAATGGAATGAGGAGATCGGGTTATTTTTTTAATTATATGGGGGAGGGGTAGTATGGGTTCTGGTGGGTGGGGACTTCTACAAATTGATCTTAACCAGGATTGGTCATCCAGCATTGGGAACTGAAGGACTATAGCAAGCCACTGGTGTTTGGCACCAGGTAGTCACATATATTTGACATTTGAGTGGGAGCAAGTACGTCCTCCGTTTTCATGACTGCTACAAATCACAAAATGGCAGAAATTACTTACAAAAATTATGTGAGTTACTAATAAAACTGACATTGGGTGCTTATGTAAAAATAAAGTTACATACTGTATTCAAGGCTGCTGCAAAAATGAACTGTCCATATGTTTAAAATAATAATTTCTTATTTAAATAACTATAAATGTGGACATTTCTCAACAATGGCACCCAGCAAGTAATTGTCCTTGTGCCAAACTCCGACAAACCTGAAATTTTCAGATTTCAGCTCTTAGCTATTTTATGTAACAGGTGAACACAAAATGTCTTTTGAGGCATATTTTTGTATCTTAAGTCTTCTAGAACTTTGAAACTGCCCACCTGACCATTAACAATTTGAAAGGATCAAGTGATTCCACCACCAACTATGCATATGCCACATTTCTGACTGTTTTGTGTAGGGATATCCACATTATTATGGTACATAATTCCTGGTTTAGCCTATTTAACCCTGATATGGGGTATATTACTGGACGTCATTGTATGATTACTGTAATTATGAATGATGTCACAGCATTTTCTGAGACTACAGACCAAAATGTGGTGAAAATGACAATTAATAGGTTACTTGTTGACAATCGGGTGAGTTGTAACATTGAAGGAAATGTGCATGGGACAGAGTTTGAAAGACACTTACATCTTTAAGTGACAGTAGGAAATTCTAATGTGATTTTTCTGTATCCAGGAAAACTTATTTTCAGCATGTAGTTCCCAATATTATTTATTACTGAGAGCTATTGCATAAAGACATGATCTTCCATATATTAGATTAAAGTTTTGTCCACGGCAACAAGTCAAGATGTCACAAGCTGAGGATGATGACTTCATACAAGGGAAAAGCAGGAGGATGACTCTAAGTCTGTTTTAATTCAAATGTCCTCAGTAATAATAAATCATTGGTGATAAATACAATATTAATAAAATATACATTTATTTTTTTAAGTGGGTAACTGGAAAAGGCACACTGAACCAAGGCCCATTTCCAGGGGTGACCTGGGAGAATGGGAAAGAGGAGTACAGAAGAATCAAATGTACAGTGCAACAGATTGAGTTTACATAGGCAGCAATAAGTAGGCAGCATCACAGAAGCTGAATTGATTGTGATCAGTAGAGATACAGTAAAATGTAATTTCGCCGATGAATTTCTGTCAATCGTGAATTTCAGCCCATTAAATATTTTGTGAAATTTGTGCAATTTGTGTTATAATTCGTGGGTGCAAAATGCAAAATCCTGCCATTAAAATGTGGAATTTCACCCATAAATGGCAGAATTTTGCCCACAGATGGCAAAATTCTGCATTTTGCCAGTGAAATTCTGCATTTCACTGGTGAAAATTCACATTTTTCACCCTCTAAATATTTCATGAAATGTGCAAATTTCGCAAAATATTTTGAGGAATGACACTTTCCAATTTTGCCCATCTCTAGCAATGAGTCAAGTGGAATAATAGTAGCATGGGTGGATGAGCTGATAATAGTGAAAGTGCACAGTGCCTGTTGGAGTGGGAGACAGTGCTATTGAGGTAACAGAAACAGACAGTGGGTTTAAAGAGAAGCTAACCTTGGATTAGGGAGTCAAAAACAGAAGGGTCAAGTGAGAGAGAAAGGGAGGTCAGGAGGGGTTTCACAGGAACAGGGAGGAGGAGGAGGAGGAGGATGGAAGATGCTTTAACAGGAATTTAAAGGCAGGGAGTGAGGTAGAGAGGTGGAAGGAAGAGTGGAGAAGGTTCCAGGAGGAAGGGAGACAGTAGGAGAAAATCTTGCCCAGCACAGGAATCAGGATTGAGAATAGAGAAGGTATGGGAATCTCTTGAATAGAGAGAGAGTAAGTGTAGGAAGTGACAAGGGAGAGGAGGGATGAGAGGTATTAGATGAGGGGAGAGACCCAAACCAGTATTTGGCAATGAAATGTATCTAAATGTAATAGTGTTTTAAAAACCTATCATGACTCTGCAAAAAATACTATAAGGGGATTTAAACTAGAAGTATTTGTTTGTTGGCAAAATACTTCCATCACATAAAGTAACTTTTTTTGCCATTAGGTATGTAATAAAATAGCTTTTTCACTATTTCTTTTAATGAATGACTCATATCACTATATGTGGCCGCCACTAGCATTTTTATACTTTAATTAAGAGGGAAAGAAAACACATAATCGAAGAGATGTGTTAATAGAAAACACATTCCTGGCTAAATTAATTACTTAAATTCATGGAAAAGTACAATCTTTTCTTTTTCAAAGGGTTAAAAAAAATCTAAATAAATCATTATAAAGAGCAATTCAAAACTAAGGATACATCTATATTATTCTGTCCCTGGCTCCAAGCTTATTCACCCACATAAGCTTCATTGATTAGCTTCTTTCAAACCTCTTCAAAATAATAAATGCCAGACAGAGAACAGGACAGGGAGGAGTGGTTGTATTACATGTGTGGGAGGGAGTCAAGGTGATGGAAGTACAGGTGCACCCAGAAGAAAAGGAGGGTCTGGAGGTGCTGTGGATCACCCTGGAGACAGGCTCTGGGCTGCTGTCAGTATCAGAGCAGTGTATACACCTCCAGAATAGGGAGTAGTGTTAGAGAAGACTCTCAGGGAAGCCATTATCAAAATGTAAAGTGAAGCAGCAGTGCTGCTAGTGATGTGGCACTGCTGCACCAGGTACTTACAAGCAGGGATAGCATTGCAGACATCACATTGTGCATTCCCCTGGGCACCAGTGATCACTGCACAACATTATTTAACATAAAGACAGAAACAAAGGCTAACCACACACAGCCGAGAGTCCTGGACTTAAGGAGGGCAGATTTTAAAGAAATGGGAGGTTGCCTCAAACTGCCTCAAATTGAGAATTGCAGTTGTGGGGTAGAGGCACAGCAGAGGAAAAATAAGGAAGGGAATAACTAAAGCAACTAATTTCTGTGTGAAGGAATTGAGTAAAAACAGAAGAAGAAAAAAGAGACTGTTACGGTTCAATAAGGAGGTGACAAGATGGTGAAGGAAAAAAGAGTGACATTCAGGAGGTATAAGGAAATGCAGAAGGCAAAGTAGAGGGATGTTTACCAAGTAAACAAGCATTTGTCAATGCCGAATGTTGTCTTGCTGGCATTGGCATTGGTAGTGCAGGAGTTAGAGGGATGCATAATAGGAATGGCAGTGAAGTATTGAACTGATGCCAACTGACCCCCACCCTACAGAGAGTGACAGGCACTGGGGTGTCCCTTTGGTTGCTGGCCATAGTGCTCATGCCATTTCACCTCTCCTTATCCTGCAGACACCGACAAGTGGCGCGGTGTGCATTGGGGTCTTCGGACTTTACGCTCACCCCATTCCATAAGGAAATACACTGAGATGGGTGTAGTATAGGACAGTGGGATGAACTTTGGAGCCAGAGCATCCAAGGCACATCCTGATGATTGTCACTGGCTGCAGGGTGGGGGTGGGGGTGGAATGGTGTGAGCATTACGTCCGACAATCCCAAGTCACACCCCTGACACCTGTCAGTCTCTACATATGGGCATTCGGCATTAAATTTTCAGCATAGGCATTTTAGCACCTCTGCTCATGTACAGTGTCACTGTTATTTCCTCAAAGTGTCCCAAGAAGTGATTTCACACAGCGAGCATGCTATTCTGTGCCGGAAGTGTGAAAATACATTTCGGGCAGCATATGTGAAATGACGGCTGTACTGTTCATCAAGAGGTGTGGAAAAATGGCAATGGTGAAAATCCAGAGTGAAAATATCACAAATGCACGCTGGTACAAGCATGCATGCAATCTGCCAATGCACGCTCATAACACAGTCATTTTATGGAGTATCATCACCAAATTTTCAACATAGGCATTTTAGGACCTCTGCTCATGAACTGTGTCACTGTCATTTTCATAATCTGGCCCAAACACTGATTTCCCATGGTGACTGAGCTATTGTGGGCTGGAAGTGCTGAAACACATTTCGGGCAGGATGTGGAAAATGACAGCTGTACTGTTCACAAGGAGGTGTACAAAATTGACAATGTTGAAAATCCAGCATTAAAATATTGTGAATGCATGAAGTTATGAGCCTGCATAGCAACTGCGCAATGCATGCTCTTAAAACAGGCATTTGTTGGATTTTTTCCACCAAATTTGGAACATAGGCTTTTTGAGAGGCCACCTCATGAACACTGGCACTGTCATTTCATTAGTGGGTCCTGAAAGGTGATTTCATGCAGTGACTGCAAAATCACTTTTCGAGGCCGATTAATGCCATGACAATGATAGAATTCATGAGGAGGGGCCCCAAAAACCCCATGTTGAAAATTTGGTGCCAAAATTCCAACAAATACCTGAGATATGCAGCAAAGTTGAAAAAACCCTATTTATTCCATTATACAGCTTACCGCCATTTCCTCAGTTCACAGCCAGCTTTGAAGAGTGCAGACGTGTTCCCGGTCCACCGAAGATCATCGTGCCAGACTCTGGAGGTAAGTATGGGATGAGGGGGGAAGGGGCGGTGTGGGGAGGTAAGGTGCACAGTGGGTGGGTGCGGGTGAGGGCAGAAGACTACGAGGGACCATTTTTTTGTTACAGGGAAGAAAAAAATTACATCGTGGGACAGTTTTTTTTTCAGAGGACATGGCACACTGGGGTGGGCTCCCAGCATGCCACCTAACTGTTTTTGGGGGGGGGTGCTGCAGCTGACGGAGGACTGGGCACCCTTGTCTGCAGAAAATGGGGGGGTGAATTTATGCTGACAGGGATTGGGCACCCCCATTGGCACACAATGAAAGGTGGGGTAGGAGGCAAGAGCCGAGGGGACTGGGCACCCCCCTCGGCATATAAGAAATGTGGAGGGAATGGCTGATTTATGCCAATGGGGAGTGGGCTCCCCCATTGGCACACAATAAAAGTGGGGGGCACAAGAACCGAGGGGGATTGGGTACCCCCCTTGACATATAGGAAGTGGGGGGGCTGCTTGTGTGGCCACAGTAAGCTGCTGGGGGATTGGGCACCCCCAAAGTCGGCCGTTGGGAGGGTGGCCGCCAGCCATGCTGCTAATGTGGTGAGCATGCAGGAAGGGTCCACTGTGTCTGACGAGCTTTGCTTGGATTGCAGCGGACCTTTCCTTAGATGTGCTCGCCACATTAGCAGGCATGGGGCATGCAGGCTGATTGGGGAATGAGGGATGCACCTACTGATGCATGCCCTGCATTCACCCAACAGTGGCCACACCTCCAAATCTGCACTACCTCAAGATGTTGACTTGCGCGAAAGTGCAGCAAGCCAACGTAAAAAGTGGGAAGCAGGAAAGATGATGACGAGAGTAAAGGCACAGAGAAAGAGGAAAGGATCAGCAAAGGGGTCTCTAAAAGGGATTAGACTTTCTTTCAGATACATAAGTGAAAGCAAAGAGAGAGATAGCAAGGATTAGAAAGATTAGAAGGGCAAAAGACTATGCAGAACAGGACAATGAAAAGCTGACATGCTTAACTGGTACTTTTGCTAAGTCTTCACAGTGAAGGGAGGAAAGATGGACCACTGGGAAGTAGCAGAAACAGAGGGGTGGATGCAAGTCCACTTTCAGTGGAAGGAGTCTGGAAGGGACTTACAGCTCTCAAGGTGGTCAAGGCTATGGGACTGGATGGGATACATCCAAGGGTACTAAAAGAACTAGGGAGCAGCTACCTGCCCCAGTGATAGCCGTGCTCATCAGTTCAGTGAAAACAGTCATGGCTCCTGAGGACTGGAGAAGAGCTGATATAGTCACTCTACATATAAGCAGCAGGAAAGAGGCTAAGAACTATAGGCCAGTCAGCTTTTCTTCAGTAGTGGGGAAATTAACGAAAATCCTACTAATGGAAATACTGATAGTGTATCTTGTATTCAATCTACTGCAAGACCTCAGGCAGCATGGACTCGGGAGTAGATCATTCCAAATGGATCTCAGAGATTTCACTAACTGGGAGACAAGGGAATTAAATCAAGGGAAAGCAGTGAACATGGCCTATCCAGATATTAACATGAGCTTTGACACTGCGCCGCACTCAGATGCTGATAAAAAAATTGAGCAGCCGAGGGGTAGGACCCAAAGCAGTGAACTGGGTTAGAAATTGGTTAACAGTACTTTATTATATTAATTACTTAATTGGTACTCTATCACCATGCTCTTCACTTCATTACTAACTCTGCGTACAGGACCCACCACTGTGATCTTTATGGAGCCGTTGGGTGGACCTCTCTTGCCACCAGATGCCTCCTGCATGCTGGCATTTGGACCCTCAAATTACTATTCCACAAACTGCCTGTCTATTTAATGTCTCTCATACACATCTCGCATAGCACCTTTTTCCTAAGGAAATCCGACCTTATCCTACTAGATGTTCCCAGGACATGTACCACAGCTGGCCAAAGAGCTGTCTCATATGCCCTGCCAAACATTTGGAACCAACTACAAGCCATGCTGAAGCTAACCAGCATTGTATCAATTAACTCCTACAAAACACTAGCTATCTCTAAATTAAAAGACATATGTAGGTGCTACTAGGCCCCCAACGCCAAGTCAACTTCCTAGGTACCAACTGGCCCTCTACTTATTAAGCTGAAATGTGTTGCATAATTTAGGGCAAGGTTAAAGCTGGAATGTACTGCATATATAGCATAAGGACTTCTATTGTGTATACCTCTTGTATTATATATATATTTTTTTCTTTGTTGTTCTACATTTTATATCTCCTGTCAATGTAATTGTGAACTGTATGTGTATGTGCCTCAGGACCTCCTTGTGAATGAGCTTGCTCAACAGAGTCTTTCCTGCAATAAACTTGAACTTGAACTAACGGATAGGAGACAGAAGGTCTTGATGCTTAAGGGCACTCATTTTAAGGATGGGATAGTGACCAGTGGGGTGTCACAGGGCTCAGTACTGGGACTGGTCCTCTTCAATGACTCCATAAGTGACATTGCAGAAGAACTGGAAGGGAAGGTATGACTTTTTGCAGACAATACTAAAAACAACAGGAAGGACACTCATGAGAGGGTGTAGAGAAAGCACAGGGAACTTGAGAAATTTGACAAGTGGTCAAAAGCATGGCATTTGGGGTACAATGCCAAAATGTTCAAAATCATGCACCTAGCTCAAATGAACCCAGGAGCTAAGTACTGGATGGGAGGAGGTACTGACAGTCATCAAACAGGAAAGGGACCTTGGGTTATAAAATCTAAGGACCCCAAAGTTGCAGGTCAGTGCGAGAAAGTGTGGGCAGGCTAGTGAGATTTTGGGGTGCACAGGAAGGGGTATCTGGGGAGACATGGTGGACCAACTGGACCTTTTCTGCTGACAAATTCTGTTTGACTATTTTATTTTTCCCCTCTTTTTTACTTTCCAAGATTCTGTTTTTGTCCTACCTTTTAGATGTATGTACACCTACTATAATGTCTCAATGCTTATATTTAACTGTATTTTGCACCGTTCATTTCTTTTCCTTTTTTATTGTAATCTAGTACTGTAATCACTTTGTAAATCTTGCACAGTAATCACCTTGTTACCTTTCGACGTGGAGCCTTTGTAAATGAGTCTCTGACTCAAAGGTTTGCAATTCTGATATTCTAAATGAATACAAAATGTTTCAAGTATCTCCGTCAGAATGAGGGAAGTAGTGTTGCCACTGTATCACTTGCTTGTGTGAACTCACCTCGAATACTGCCTCCAGTTTTGAAGAACACACCCCAGGAAGTACATAGATAGGGTGGAAGCAGTCCAGATGAAGGCAACAAAAATGCAGCAGGGGTTACATGAGGAGCCCAGAGAGGAGAGACTGAAGGATCTCAACATGTACACTCTGTAAGGGAGGAGAGAGAGAGAGAGAGAGAGTGGTGACATGATACAAGTACCTCACAGGGGTGAACAGTGTGAAGTAGGGCAGTCTCTCAAATAATACAGAACACCTGGACCAGAAAGCATGCGATGAAGATGGGGGGTTCAAGAGGAAAAGTTTCTTCATTGAAAGGGTGGTAGACACTGGGAACGCACTGCAGAAGAAGTGGTGGAGGCTAACACAGTGTGGGGGGTGCTTTAAGAATGCATGGGATACACAATTATGTTTCTTTTCTTTTGATACACAGATCAGCTAGATTTGCAAACTGTCCTTTTTATGTTGGCTTGCGCACACTCGAGCAACATCTTGTGGTAGTAGTACATTTCAGAAGTGTGTCAGTGTTGGCCAATGCAGAGGCTGCTTTAGTGGGTGTGTCCCTGAGCTGCCAATCATGAGCATGCTGCCAATGGCAGCAGTTTCAGAGAAAGCCAAAGAGTTGAAAAGAATCTGCCACTACAATCACAGACAGGCTCATCATTGAGCGGCAGATGACATGCCTCCATTATGTGCCTTTCTTGGTGAAACATTTCAATAAATGTGGCGGGTCCTGCTGTCCACCACACAATCCCCAGAAAGCCAACATCGGGGTGCCCAATCCCTGTGTCAGCATGTTCCACCCCCGCACATCATGGGGCACACCATAACATGGCTGATCTTGCCACATGCCACACACTGCCGAAAAGCTGACATTGGGGTGCCCAATCCTCGTGTTGGCATCCCCCCTCTTAGTGTGTCTTTCCTGGTTAAACAATTTCCCCTTTCCTTTCAGACACCAGGATGCCCACTCTGGTGTTGGATGCATGCTCCCCTAACCTGTCTATATGCCTTTCCAACATCAGGGTGCCCAATCCCCTGGTCAACATCCCCCTCCTGAATTATGGCACACTAGGAGACCACCCCAGTGTGCCTTTTTTTGTGTGTGTGTAACCTGTAAATGAAGAAAACCTTCCATCGTGGTCTTTTTTTTCTGTGCAAACAAGAAAATGGTCTCCCTCATCCCTTTCCCCATCCCCACCCTCCCTCTGTGCACAAACCTCCATGCACCCCTTACCCATTCTTATCCTCTGGAGGTCAGGAGCCACGATCTTCTCTGATCCAGGACACATCTGCACTCTTCAAAGCTGAACTGCAAACTGAAGAAAAGATGGTAAGCTTTATAATGGGAGGCAATGGGGGGTTCAACTTAGTTGCTTTCTCAGCTATTTTTTTTAATTTGGCCCCAAATTTTCAACATGGAGTTCTTGGGGCCCCACCTCTTGAACATGTCACTGTCATTTAATTTCTTGGTCCCAAAAGATGATTTTGCTATCACTGCATGGAATGACCTTTTGGAACTGATTAATGAAATGACAGTGCCACTGTTCATGAGGGGAGGTCCCAAAAAGTCCATGTTGCTAATTTGGTGAAAAAATTCAAAAAAATGACTGCGTTATGAATGTGCATTACACAGTTTCTAAACATGCTCATATCTTCACCAATTTTTTATATTTTCTTTCCAGATTTTCAACATTGCCATTTTTTCACATCTCCTTATGAACAGCATAGCTGTCATTTTTCACATCCTTCCTGAAACCTGTTTTCACACCTGTGGCACAGAATGGTGCTGTCGCTGTGGGAATCAACTTTTGGAACAGATTAACAAAATCACAGTGTCACTGTTCATGAGAAGAGGTTCAAAAATACCCATGTTGAAAATTAGGTGAAAAAATCCCAAAAAATGATTGCATTACAGGAGTGCAGTGTGTATTTTCTATGCAAGTTTGTAACTTTGCCAGCATTTCATATTTTTATTCCAGATTTTCAACATTGCCATTTTTTCACACCACTTCATGAACAGTATAGTTGTCATTTTTTACATCCTGCCAGAAATGTGTTTTCTCAACTGTGGTGCCAAATGGTGCCAAAGGGCACAGTCGCTGTGCAAAACCACTTTTTTAGGACTGAGTAATGAAATGATAGTGCCACTGTTCACGAGGTGGGGTCACAAAAAGGCCATTTTGAAAATGTGTGGAGAAAATACCAACAAACGGTCAGGGTGTTAGGGTTTCCAACCATAATGCCTTACTCTGTAGAGACTGACAGGCATCGGGGTGTGACTTGGGATCATCTGCCTTCATGCTTACATCATTCCACCCCCCCGCAGCCAGTGACAGGCATTGTGGTGTGCCTTGGGGTCTTCAGCCCCAACCCTCACCCCATTCTCCTGTACCACACCCATCTCAGTGTATTTTCTTATGGAATGGGGTGAGTATAATGCCTGAAGACCCCAAGGCACATTGTGACACCTGCCACTGTCTGCAGGGTAGGTTGAGGTGAAATGGTGTGAGCATTATGGCTGACAACCCAAAGGCACACCCCCAATGCCTGTCAGTCTTTGCGTGGTGGGGGTGGGGTTGGCATCAGTTCAATACTTCACTGCCATTCCTATTATGGATCTCTCTAACTCCTGCACTACCAATGCCATCACCAGCAAGCCAATATTAGGCACTGACAAATCCTTGTTGGCTGATGTGGTAGTTGCATAACTGTGTCCCTATAGCTATGCTTTGCTAAAAAGTTGAAATTTAAAAAGTGTTGCCTATCTTCTATGCTGTTTTTACCATAAAGTGGTTCAAACACATTAAATGATTCTGTCAAAACTGCCTCCATGGGAAAAAAATTGACCCACTTTTTTTCCATTTTTGTAATAACTAGAGGGACTTAATAATTCCTTTGGAAAAGTATCCCTTCTTCTAAAAGTGGGGCTATATTTTCCAAAATAGTAATTTAGAAATGTCAGAATGAAGTTTAAAAAAAAACTAGTATTTTTAACTTTCTTTCTAGAAATCAGTTAAAATAAAGAAAAGGCAAAACAGATCAAGTCTATATATACAACATACTAATCATCTGTGCTCATGACGAAGGGGGCATGACTTACTTACAGTCTCATCCAACCTTAGACTACTTCTGAATGCTACTGTACTATATAATGTACACTGTAGTTAAGAGAAAGTGTGTGATTTGATACATTTTATAAGGCCTACCAAAAAATTCTACTCTACAAGCTTTCAGGCTGAAACACTGTAGTATTAAAGAAGAATGATGCAGTGAAACAAAGAAACATGGATGATGTCAGAAAAAGGCCACTGGTCCATCCAGTCTGCTCATAAACTGTAATGAACTAGGACCTAGTGACCATACAGCGTTCTAAGCCACACTATCCACCCCATGCTCCCCGCCCTACCTTTATCACCCTGAGCAACCACAAAGTCTTCACTCTGTCCCTGCAGTGTTTGAAACCATTGATAGTTTTGGCACCACCACATCAGCTGGCAAATTCTTCCAGGCTCCACCACCCTTTCTGTAAAAAAATACTTTCTCACATCCCTCTTGAAACTCCCTCTCATCAGTTTCCACTCATGTCCCCATGTTCTTAAAACACTAGTTATCCTAAATAGTTCCTTGCAGTTTACCTTTTTCATTCTTTCAGGAACTTGAAGGCTTGGCTACTTCTGTTTGAGGCTGAGAAAGACTTGCTATACTGCAGAGAACAAACTATAACTCATTTTAGGAAGTGGGAACCTGGTAAGACATAATATTGTTTGGGACTTGTTAGGAAGGTGAGCTACGCTTTTGACTGAAAGTTTTATTTTTGCTTATTGACATTAAGAAGAGAATTGCAGAATCCCATTAAAGTGTAGTAATTTTATAACCAGAGGGAGTGAAATACATATGAATTTGCTTGATTCCTGTGGTTTGAGACCTAGGATTTGGAAGGATATTTTTGCAACATTTTAGAAGTGTTCTGCTGGCTGAGGAGTGAGTTCATTTTTATCCCTGGACTCAGTAAAGTGGTTCTGGTAGGAGCAGTTGTCTAGTAAATTGTGGTGTTAGTTGAATTACTGTAAAGAAGGGCAGTACACACCAGGGTGGTGGAGCAGTGATGTGTTTGATTGTTTCTAACAGCCACTGGTGGTTGTGGAGTACCCACCCATTCCAGGCATAGCATTTCCTTTACAGCCAAAGTTCTTACATCACTTCCTGAACAGGTCTTGGGACAGAACTGTCATATTCTTGATAACCCAGCAAGTGTATAAAGGGTAAGTACACACACACACACACACACACACACACACACACAAATTATATGTTACATATTGTAAGGGAGAGAGACATGTGGGGAGTGGTGCAATGCACTGGCTGTGGGGCAGCAGTTTTCCGGAGACATTCTGGAATCTGCATTCCTACCCTATTTGCAGGCAACTATCAGCTCTGAGGGAAGAAGTTGCCTATCCCCAGGCTCAACTGGCAAGGACTATGGAGGCCTCCCCCACCCAAAGAGCACAAGTGCCACAACCACTGCCTCAGAGATTGCCAAGTATGAGGAACAGTTGGACCACAGTGGGTTGTGGGAGGGTGAGGGTGGTGGAGCAGAGGCAAATCCCTCTAGTTGTATCTCTACACAAATCATATTCCAGAGCAAAGTTCCTCTGTGATGACACACTCAGTGGAGACCAAGAAGAATGCTAGGGACATCCACAAGGGAGACCCACAAAAGTAGGGCAAGGGACACCACAGGAGAAGGAAACAGTTTCTGGTAGGGGACTCATTTGTTAGGGTGGTAGAACTGGGGAAGGGAGGGGAGAGGGAAGTAAGGTGCCTGCCAGGTGCCATAGCTTAGAGGGACAGGAAGCGAATCCTCAGGATTGCAGAAGCAGCATCACAAGAGAGGGAACTAGATATCATTGTCCACCTTGGGACAAATGACCTAGCTAGGCATGAGAGCAGTGCAGTGCAGTATGAGTTTGTGGAGTTGGGGAGGGGCCTCAGACAGGTAGCAAGCATGGTAACCTTCTCAGATTTTCTGCCAGTCTATTGCAGGGGTGAGGCTAGGGTACTGCACACCATGCAGTTTAATGAATGGTTGCAAAACTGGTGCAGAGCACAGGGCTTTGGCTTCATTGGGGACTGGGGGTCCACCTAGAGAGATAAAGGTCTATACTGGCATGATGGTCTGCATCTGTCCAGGAAGGGAACCAAGCTCTTGGGTGACAGGTTTAAATGCTTCCTTGGCAAACTTTTAAACTAGCCAAGAGGGGAGGTGCTGATAAGAGGCAGGAAATTTCAAGCCTCCCCCCACAAAACATGGCAGATAGTAAGGTAAACACTGAGGTACAGAGCTCAACACAGGGCAGGACAGGGGTAAATGGAAAAATAGACAAGGGCAATAAGAACAGGGATGGGGGAAAAAGGATAAAGCCAACATTGAATGGAGGGCAATGAGTACCAATGCCCATAGTCTGGGACACAAGCTTCCTGAGCTACTAGCCCTGATGGAAGAGGAACACTTGGATATTCTGGCAGTCATGAAAACATGGTACATGGAGAACCATGACTGGGATGTCAACATACCGGGGTACACAATCTACAGAAGGGACAGGGAGGGTAAAAGAGGAGGTGGAGTAGCTCTCTACATAAGGTAAGAGATCAAAACTACAGAACTAAAAAGTAAAGTGGGAGGTCAAGAGGCACTGTGGGTCACCTTGGAAACAGGGAATGGCATCACAATCTGCACAGGAGTTGTATACAGACCCCTGCATCAAGGGGAGGAAATGGACAATAAAATGATAGAGGACATTCTTAAAATGGCTGAAAAAGGGGAGATACTTTTGCTGGGGGACCTGACTATGCCAGTTGTTAACTGGACAACATGTACTGCAGCCACATTCAAGACCAGGGTCATTCTCGAAGCCCTACAGGGTGCATGCCTTAGACAGCTAGTGCTGGAACCCACTCGGGAGGGAGCAATATTAGACCTGATACTCTCAAATGAAGAGAGGATCACAGATTTAGAAGACAGTAGACATCTGGGAACTAGCGACCACTGCACAGTGTGCTTCACAGTAAGCACAACCATGGAGACAAGCCATACAAAAACAAGGATATTGGACTTTAGAAGAGCTGACTTTGGCACAATGGGTGAATACCTGAGGAATGCACTAGCAAATGGCCAGAAAGGACGGGTGGAAGAACAATGGAGAAAAATCAAAACTGCCATCATTGAGGCAACAAACCTATGTATGAAACAAATAAAGAAAACAAAGCAGAGTAAAAAAACACTATGGTTCTCAAAAGAGGTGGCAAGAAAGGTTAAGGAGAAAAAGGTTGCATTCAAAAAGTATATGGAATCACAGAAGGAGCACGACAGGGAACTGTATCAATTAAAGCAGAAAGAAGTGGGAAAGGCAGTCAGAATAGCAAAGGCCCAAACCGAGGAAAGGATAGCCAACTCAGTTAAGAAGGGGGAGGTCAAACTAACAGGTCTGTAGTTTCTTGCTTCTGCCTTGCTTCCACTTTTGTGAAGGGGAATCAGATCTGCCCTTCTCCAGTCCTCGGGTGCCACTCCATCCTCCTATGATTTGTTAAAAAGTGTACAAAATATGTACTTTGTAGAAGTTAATTGAAACTGTGCTAGTTAGTTTCAGCACGGTTTGTAGTTGGTTCCAAATAGAGGGAAGGGCATGCCCAATAGCATGTTTACCAAAGGAGGTCCACGTCCTAGGTATGTCCAGCAGAATGAAATGAGATTTCCTTAGAGAGTATGCACTATGCGAAATACTAATGAGAGATGATAGATAACTCAGTAATTTGTGCAGGAGCAGGTTAAGGGTCCAAATACCAGCATGGAGCAAGCGTCTAGTGGTGAATACACATACACATACACATGTTCTCAGGCTTTTATAGGTACATTAAGGAGCATATAAAGGTTAAGGGAGGGATAGTGAAGATTAATAAAGGAGAGGGAGGTGGGCAGAGGGAGGCAGTGAAAAGGCAGAGATACTGAATGACTACTTTTGCTCAGTATTCACAAAAGAAGAGGAGGAATTACCTAAACCAAACAATAGAAGCACTCTGGGTGTGTGTGTGTGTGTGGGGGGGTTAACACCAGTCCATTTACAGAACAAAGAGTCCTGAAAGAACTCCTAAAATTGAAGGTGGACTAAGCAATGGGGCCTGGCAGGATTCACACCAGAATCATAAAAGAACTAAGGGGGACCTAGTGACACCACTGACCACACTTTCTAACAAATCATAGGAGGATGGGGTGGTACCTGAGGACTGGAGGAGGGCAGATGTGATTCCCCTTCACAAAAGTGGAAGCCAGGCAGAAGCAAGAAACTACAGACCTGTTAGTTTGACCTCAGTGGTAGGGAAAATGATGGAATCACTGCTGAATAAAGAATTGTTGAGTACCTAGAGGCCAGCAGGGCACAGGACCCAAAGCAGCATGGATTCACAGAAGGAAGGTCATGTCAGACAAATCTAATTGATTTCTTTGACTGGGTGACCAAAGTAATAGACCAGAGAGGGGCTGTGGATATGGCAAACCTTGACTTTAGCAAGGCATTTGACACAGTCCTGCACAAAAGATTAATAGTCGAGTTAGCCAGCCTGGGGTGGGTCCCAGGGTGGTAGCCTGGGTAGTAAATGGCTGCACAACAGGTCACAGAAGGTAATAGTGAATGGAACTCATTCCGAAGAAAGGGGGGTGGTTACTATGGAGTATCTCAGGGATCAATACTGGGTCTAGTCCTCTTTAATGTCTTTATAGGTGAGATTGCAGAGGGTATGGAAAGAAACGTATGCCTGTTTGCAGATGACACAAAGATCTGTAACAGAGTTGATACACAAGAAGAGGGGTAGAAAGGATGAGAAGGGAATTGGCAAAGTTGGAGGAATGCTCAGATGTATGGCAACTTAGATTCAATGCAAAGAAGTGCAAAATAATGCACCTGGAAAAGAAAAATCCAGAAGAAGAGTACACAATGGCAGGGGAGGTACTAACAACAACAATAACGGAAAGGGACCTGGGGGTAGTCATATCAGATGACCTAAAGGTGGGTAAGCAATGTGAAAAGTCAGTAAGGAGAGCTGGGTGATACTGGGATGCATAGGGAGGGGCATCACAAGTTGAAAAAGGGAAGTGGTTATCCTCTGTATAGACAGTTGGTGAGACCCCCATCTGGAGTACTGCATGCTGTTTGCAGACCCATCTATGCAAGGACATAGACAGGATGGAAGCAGTCTAGGGAGGGCAACTAAAATGGTGCAGGGTCTGCATCAGAAACCATATGAAGAGAGAGAGACTGAGAGAGCTTAATATGTATACCCTTGATGAGAGGAGGGACAGGGGGAACATGATAGAAACTTTCAAGTACCTCAAGGAAATCAACAAAGTCCAGGAGTGTAGCATCATTCAAAAAAAGAGATGTAAAAGAACAAGGGGGCACAATTTAAAGATAGAGGGGGGATGACTCAAAGGTAATGTGAGGAAATTATTTTTCATAGAGAGAGTGGTGGATGCATGGAATTGCCTTCCTGGATAGGTTGTGGAGTCTAAAACAGTGGTGGAATTCAAACATGCATGGGACAGACAAAAGGCAATTATAATGGGGGGTTGCAGGAAGTAGGCTGTTGGTTAACTAAAATCTGCAGCTTATCCAATAGGTAGGGAAATGGGCAGACTGGGTGGGCCAAGTGTTCCTTACCTGCCGTCAAAGTCTATATTTCTATGTGCTATGTCTCTATTATATCTCCCCTCTATCATCAGGTGTCCAGTGAGTACATGTTCAGTGCCTAGAGCTGATTGTAACAAGGTCTGCCCTGCTGGCATTGAATTATTTTGATCACCCTATACTGCACTGTCTCCAGCCTGTCCTTATCTTTCCTTAGGTGAGGACTTCAGAACTGGGCACAGTACTCCAGGTGGGGCCTCACCAGTGATCTATAGTAATTACTAACTAGAGTTAGTAATACTACCTTCTGCTATTAATACCCATTCCTATATATATCCCAGGATCCTAATCACCTTTTTTCTATACACCTCAGCATCCTATTCACCTTACTGCAGGCCTTGTTACACTAGTTTGATTATTTTAAGAAGTCACTGATGATGACGTCTATGTCTCTTTCCTCAGAGGTCATGCGCTCCTTTACACCTCCATCCAGTACTCTGTCCGTGAGTAGTTGTTCCCTGTGTTCATCACTTGGCACTTTTTGGCACTGAATTTCAACTGCCAACCTTTGACCACCTCTCTAGCTTTTCCAAGCCTCTCTCTGCATTTCCCTAACCACTTCCTTGCTGTATACCCTGGCATAGAACTCAGTGTCATCTGAAAATAGACACATCTTGCCCTGTATTCCTTCTTCCATTTTGCTAATGAACATATTGAAAGGAACTGGACCCAGGACCAATTCTTGTGGCACCCCACTGGTGATGTCCTCTTCTGACTTGACTCCATTAACCAGAACTCTCTGCTCTCTCCCGTCCAACCAGTTTGTCACCCATCTAACTGTGTATTTTGCTGTACTTAGATCCTCCAGCTTCTTTAGCAACTTTCTGTGAGGAGCTGAGTCAAAAGCCTTGCTGAAATCAAAGTAAAGTAAATCTACAGCATGGCTCTTATCCACTACCCTCATTACCCAGTCAAAAAGTGATATCAGGTTGGTCTAATAAGACCTTCCTGCCAAAAACCTATGCTGTTTATTTTCTTGGAGTTCTTTGCTTTCCAGGTAGTTTACTAGGTCCTCTTTGACTAATGCCTCCATTGGTTTGCCTACAATAGAGGTAAGACTGACAGGTCTGTAGTTACCCAGTTGCTACTCCCTGCCCCCCCCTTCAGGAGTGGGACTATGTCGGCTACCCTTCAGCCTTTCGGAACTAACCCTGTCTGAATTGAGGTATTTAGAGAATTCATTATTTGTTTATTCAGTGAAACATTAAAGCATGTTCTGTATAGTACTAACAAATAATGTTGCAGCAAATTATTAAAGCATGTTACATATATAGCCCTAAATAATAATAATAATACTAAAACAAATTGTAGTCCCAAAGGACAATTCTATAGCAAATTCTTAAAGTGTGATACATATGGTACTAAAGAATGTCACAGCAAATTGCTAAAGCATTCATAGTACTAAAGAATAATGCTATAGCAAACTGTTAAAGCACATTTTATTTAGTACTAAAGAATAGTGTTAGAGAAAATGGTTAAAGTATGTTTGTAGCAAACTGCAAAAACATTTTATATGTAGTACTATAGAATATTGTTATCAAACTGTTACAACATTTTGCATACAATGCTCAATAATAATGTTATGCCTAACTGTTAACACATGGTGCACATTGTCTTTGAGAATAATGTTATAGCAAACTGTTAAAGCATCTTACATATACTGCACTGCTACAGGGTACTATTATAGCAAATTGTAAAAGCATGTCGCATATAGTACCAAAGAATAATGTTATAGCAAACGTTAAAACATGTTTTATATATTCCTAAAGAATCATGCTATAGCAAATCGTTAAAGCGTGCTTCATACAGTTTATTTCTAAATAATATTGTTGTAGCAAATTAATAAAGTATGTTACATATAGTACCAAATAATAAATTGTTAAAACATTTTACATAAAGTTCTAAAGAATAAAGGTATAGCAAAAATTGTTATTATAGTAATAAATAGGTCCAAGAAGCAATAGAGAAAAAGATAAAATCCAGATTATAGCCTTGCTCCTCCCAGTAGGAATAGTTATTTCTATTAACACCAGTCTCCTTTATGAGTCAGCCACTCCAGGCAGTTCAGATTTAGAAGAATAGGCTTCAAAGGGATTTGGTATGCCTTACTCACCTTTTCTAATTCAAGCACTGGAGCCAGGATTGAAAACAGAGGTATTTCAGGTGTCTACATTTAAAAGCCTTTGTTTATGTTGAGGTTTAGGTCATCTCAACAGGTATGTTTAAATAAAAACATTACCTCTTAATGACCTTGTGGATTGGAAGGTGAAAATGCAGTCACTGGAAAACAGGAATTCTAATTGTCAAGGATGAAATCCTTCTTTAAAGAACACTGTCTCACCTTTGTGGATTTTGTGCTATTAATCCCACTGACATAAAATGCACAGCAGTTTCAGTAATACAAAGGTTAACTATTTCTCCATGCATGATGCATTGTGTTTCATTGCTTCACATTTGTAGGCTGTGTTTGAGCCTGTTAGTTTGAAATAAAGCAAAACCATAAAGTGCTTAGATTTGTTTTTTTTTTTTTTTTATAAAGGATATTCAAGTGCCTTATCACATAAATGACCCCCCCCCCCCATTATTATCAGGTCAGGCTTGTGAATGAAAACCTACATTAATTTTATGAATACTATGTCAATAAATGTTCCCATGATATTTTTAGCACTTTCTACCCACATGTTCTGTAAATTTTACTTTTGTTGTCTAATTCAGTGTTGAAATTACACTTTATGAGCTTTGGGAGCTAGGTGGGCCCATAAGGGCTCTGTGGGCTGCACTTCCCATTATAACTCAATGGCAGTGATGCTTGAGCTACTGGGGTTCACTTCAGAGCTATGGGGGTTGAGCCCAGGCAAGCCACCCAAGTATTTCCAACACTGGTTGTATTTTAGATTTACACTAGACACGTGTGTGTGTGTGCTGCAGTACTTCTTTGAAACCATGACTTGCACAATTCTCAGTTTGTACACCTGCCCTGTTTTCTGTGTGCTGTTATGCCTATTATTGGAACGTTTTTGCACTGAACTGTTTAATTACATTTTCCTTTTTACCCTTTTCCTCAAGATACCTACAGTATGGAAATAAGCTGTTCCCAGCTCAGTAAGCCTTTCCTGGTAAAACATATAAAGACGTAAACTGATTCTTATTTCAAGCTGTAAATAAACAAATAAGTGTTGCTAATTGTGTGTACTATTTTTTCCCATAATCACCACTGAATTTAGTTTCTATCTTGCTAGCCATATATAGGCAGAAGAAGGCCTTTACATTTATTGGCGCTACTAGTAAGACAGATATGTAGTTTGGAACGCAAATGCAAGCAAGCATTTTATTTTCCTTTTTTACCAGTTCACTGGACATCTCGTACAGTTCAGATATTATTTTTTAAGAGGAAGAACTTCCAAGGGTCTACTAAAACAATATATACTAAAGCATTTAGTTATTTATTAATATTTGTATGAGAACAGCTTGGCATAGTTTCAATATTTTCCAACTCTCCATTTTCTTCTTTCGAGGACTATAAGATGGAGATCTTCCATTATAAATCCCAGGGTCTGCTAAAGTAATATTTATTAATGCATTTAATTATTCATATTTGTATGAGAACAGCTTAGCATATTTTTTTACATTTTTCCAACTCTCCCTTTCCTTCTGTGAAAGACACTCTGTATTTATTTATTCATTATTTATTATTTTACTGCTTGTTTCGGGTGCATCCCGGGAACACAGGGAGGTTAAGTGATTTGCTCACAGTCACACAGTATACAAGTGGTGGTTGTGGGTTTGCAGCTCAGTGCTCTTAACCGCTATGCTTTACTGCCTCATTATTAATTAGTTTATTCATTTTTTATCTTGCAAAGCTTTGCAGAACAAGGAGTTACTAGAGGGTAGAGTACAAAGCTTTTGCAATGTGATTAAGGGCATAAGATGAATGAAACTGAAGTTGCAAACTACAGAGGTGTCTAATTCTTAATGTGTAATGTTACCAAATTCAGAAAAAGTAAAAACAATTTTACATATTATAACACAATGAAAAAATGCTTTCAATACATCATGTCACTACAGAAAAACAGTATCAAGACAGTGCATTTGCTGTTTTTTGTAAGTCACAACAGCAAAATATTTATTAATAGTACACTCAAAAAACAGTTCCAAACTAGTTTCACTACATATAGAATAGTATCAACACATGAAAACTGTGTCAATATGAATGATGCTTAATGACCTGACTCCAAGCTTTTCTTTATAAAAAAAAGATTTTTCAAGAAGACCCATTGATGCAGCAGTAGTGCTACATCTCCTGAAGTCAATAACCCATGTGTGAGAATGCACCCAGATCAGAAGGCCAGACAGGGTAGAAGGGTTGAGCATTATCACACAGGAGACTCCTTTCCTGTAGGGAGAGAGGGTGCTAAGTCTCATTGCAATACCTCCTGTTGGGTGACCACAGAGGGAGACACAGCTGAGACTCTGAGATGTGGATGGAGGATACTGCTTACATTAACATGATTCCATGCACATCATGCAGACATGTGTCTGACAATGTCCTGTGGCTGTTATCAAACAAAAAGTGGTAAATCCCCACTGTTTCCAAATGAAGGACTCTATCTAACCTGCAAGCTATGCAGCCATCAACATAGGCACAGTCTCCTACATCAGCTAGATGACGTAGTTTCTGTATGGGCTTGTGGAGCACCAGTGATGGCCCTGCCATGGGGAAACAAGCCAGAGTAGTTTGACAGAGAGCAGACAGGTAAGCTTTGGAAGAAGTTGGGGTGACTGGTCTGAAGCATGAGTTAAAGAGGTACATATTAGAGATGTTACAAACTTTTACTTCGCCAGCAAAATTTGGGCAAAATTGCAAAATTCACCTTCGCGGATAGCTTTGAAAATTGTCCACTTTGTTACTTTTCCACTCCTCACTTCCTTGGGGAAGTGACACTTTTTCAAGTGAGTCAGATGATGTTAAGGTGAACTTGCAACTTCACCAACAAATTTGCATAACTTCTTCTGAAAAAGTGCCACTTCGCTTGCCAAAAACCTCATGAAGTTTGCACTTCACACCTCACAAATTTGGCAAACTTTAATTATTTCACAAGGGAAGTTCGCTAGCTTCGCACATCTCTAGATCAGATGAGGATTTCTATTGGGAAGCTGAGTGGAATCAGGAGTAAAAGCAGAATAAAAAAACATATTTCTAGCCCTAACATCTCTAATGTTAAACCTTTCAAAAGATAATTTATTTATAATGAAATTACTTTCATACCATAAGGGCAAGAATTTTTTTTTAAATTAAAGCTTGGAATCTTCTTAGTTAATACAGCATATCAACATGAGAAGTTTTTTTATTGTCCATATATCGAGATATGAAAACATAAAATGCCTCAACATTTTTTTAAATGCTGTTATTTTTAACATAGAAACTTAGCATTTGCTGGCCAGGTGGTGTGGAGGGCTGAGTCATTGAATGCTTACTTCCTGCCATGCTGGCGACCTGTGCTTGGAAATGAGCATAGGTTGCTGGGGGTTGGTGGGATGGGGAGGATTGAGCATCCCAGTGACTACTCTTCTCTGCAGAAGAGGGATGGCTTGCCACCTTTGACTTTGGCTGCAACAGGATGGAGGCCTGGTGGTAGTGCAGGCAATGAGTGACATGAAGAGAGGAACTGTGGTTCTGCAGGATGTGTGTGCCTCCATACACATGTTCTGATGTGCTGCTGCTGCAGCAGGGAAGCTTGTGAGAAAATGGAAAAGGGACCTGAAGGTAGACCACTATTCTATACACCTCCCTGGATCCAAATCACCACCTGAGCACCTGAAGCAACTCTTGATTGTGGACCTTTCAGGGAGGATGTTTCTCACCATCAAACGCAGCCACAGAGGGAAAGCTTTGAGGGATTTGCTTCAGGTAGGTCCAGGGGAGGTGAGTGGCAGTCAGGGGGAGGTGGGAATGTATGCAGGGTCTCCTGTGATGCAAAAGGCTATATAAAAAATGAAATATAGAATTTTTCGGCACTAAAGGACTGCTTGGCCCCCTAGTCTGCCCAGATGGTCACTGCCAAGTCTGCCTCAGCAGACCCTCACTGGTCTCCAGTGACTGCCCCATCCCAGCCAATTTATTAATAGTTTCCTATTTGTATCCCATGCATGTAGCCATCTACTGTTTTAGCCTCTAGCACTTCCAATGGCAGTCTGTTTCAGGTGTTTGCAAGTCTTTCAGTGAAGTAGTACTTCTTCACATTACCCATTATATTCCCCCCTCCAATTTCCCTGCATGCATCTGGTCCTAGTGCTTTAGATTTATAGAAAAACTAGATTTATAGAAGTAGAAGGCAGATAAGGACTATGTGGTCTACCTAATCTGCCCATTGGAAGCCCCCAGTGCTCCATCTGCTGGGGGGTCACCAACCCTGTCCCTCCCCACTCAAGCATACCTATGTGCTTGTCCCATGCATGCTTGAACTGCATGACTGTAGTCACATCCACCACTTTTTCCAGCAAACTATTCCAGTCATTCACCACCCTCTCAGTGAAGTAGAATTTCCTCACATTGTCTCTGACCCTGCCACTTTTCTAATTTGAAAGAAACTCAGTTCCTGCACCTGTTTACCCATGTGAGGTACTTGTAGGTCTCTATCATGTCCCCTCTTGCTCTCCTCTCTCTCAGGTTGTACATGTTAAGATCTTTCAGTCACTCATCATAGAGCTTTTGGTGCAACTAATATACCATTTTAGTTGCCCTTCTCTGTACTGCCTCCACCCTGGCTATTTCCTTTCTAAGATACATCCTCTGGAAGTGAACACAATACTTTAGGTGGGGTCTAACCAATGAGTTCAAGTTCAAGTTTATTGCAGGAAAATTCCATTGAGCAAGCTCATTCACAAGGAGGTCATGTGACATGTACACTGATAACGAACATACATAAATAAAAATACTTGATAGACAATACTATAACAAGTATGCATGTGAACACTTAATACAAGCAAGATATTACATACTAGGATACAACATCAGATGACAATCGGTGGTGAGCAACAAATGGTACAAAGTCATAACATTTCCAGGTAGTATACTAACAATACAAGGCATGGTAACTGGTGTTTGCAATACATACATTACAGTAAATTGAGCAGCAAAAGAAAATATAGGGTAAGGGAGGTATTCAAGGCTTGATAGGATGAGAGGAGTAATATATACATAGACAGAGCCAAGAGTAGGACGGGGAAGGGGAGCAGGAGTGGGATTGCTGCAGTAATGATAGCAGTTATAAAGTCAGAAACCAGAGAATGTACTAGTGTCTTGGATTAAATGATAGTGTGAACAATAAGTAATTAGCATGCATAAGAGCAATTAAAGTCTGACACAGAATGTGTATGGCACACATAGGGACGAGAAGGGGCTTAATGACAGTTGCAGATATCTTTTATCTTAGCTGCACTTAGCACTTTGTAGAAGTTAATTGAAGCTGTGCTAGTTAGTTTCAGCACGGTTTATAGTTGGTTCCAACTAGAGGGAAAGGCATGCGCAATAGCACGTTTACCAAAGGAGGTCCGTGTCCTAGGTATGTCCAGCAGAATGAAATCAGATTTCCTTAGAGAGTATGCACTATGCGAAATACTAATGAGAGATGATAGATAACTCGATAATTTGTGCAGGGGCAGCTTAAGGGTCCAAAGACCAGCATGGAGCAAGCGTCTAGTGGTGAATACACATACATATGTGCTCAGTTTTCACAGTAATGAGTGATATAGTGGCAACACCACCTCCTTACTACTGTTGGAGATATCTCTCCTTATACATCTCAGCATCCCACTGACCCTACCAATTACATTGTCACACTGCCCTGCCACATTACGTTGATCAGATATAGTAACCCAAAGGTTCCTTTACTGCTTAGTGACTGCCAGTATCTTTCCTACCATGTTATACATACTCAGCTCCTGGGTTCGTATGCCCTAGGTGCATGATTTGCTTTTGTCAGCATTGAACACCAACTACCAAGAGCTTGACCACTCTTTTAATTTCCCAAGGTCCCTGCGTATTTGCTTCTCTCCACCTTGATTTACAATACTATTACATATTTTGGTGTGATCTGCTAAAAGTCATAACTTCCCTTCTAGTTCTTCTGCAGATTTATGAAGACATTGAAGAGGACCGGTCCCAGAAATGAGTCATGCAGTACCTTGCCGGTCATTCTACGATATTAGAGTGAGTGCCATTAATCGCCATCCTCTGCATCCTATTCATTAACCAGTCACCAACCCAATTCACCACTTTGAATCTGATCAATAGGCTCCTCACTTTTTTTGTTAGTCTCCTGAGCAGCAGTGTGAAAGACCTTGGTAAAGTTCAGATAGGACACATCCATTGCCCTCCCTGATCTATTTCTGTGGACACCCAGTCAAAGAAATCAGTTGTCTAGCATGACCCCCCCCATGAATGCATGCTGTTTGTGGTCTTGCAACCCATTGGATTCAAGATACCCTTCCAACCTTTCCTTTAACATGCTTTCCATTTATTTCCCCACCATTGCGGTGAGACTGACCAGCCTATAATTGCTAGCCTCTTCCCTGCTGCTGCTGATCTTGTGTGGAGAAACCACATCTGCTCTCCTCCAGTCCTCCAGAACCATGCTTTTTTTCAGACAGCTGTTGAATAAGGCCATCAGTTGGGCAGCTAGCCCCTCCCTGAGTTCCTTTAGTACCCATGGGTGTATCCCATCCAGTCCAATATCCTTGTCCACTTTCAGAGCTGCAAGTTCTTTCAGGACTTTTTCCTCTGAAAATGGACTTGTGTCCACTCTCCCTTCCCCACTTTGTTCCTGCTACTCTCAGGTGGTCCTACACCTCCCAACTACTGTGAAAACTGAGCACAAGTACCTGCTCAGGATATTTGTTTTTCTTGGTCTTCATCTGTGCAGTACCCCCTTGCAACTCTTTTTATCTGTACTATCCCTTCCCCTTGTCTTTCTCTTCTCACTTATATACTTTAGGAATATTTTATGCTCTTTAGCTACCTCCCTGGACTATCCTTCCCATTGTCTCTGCCTTTTCTACCCTTTCTGCCTTTGCTGTTCTCCTCTGTTTTGCTTGGTATGCCTCTTTGTCTTCCTCCTTCTGTGTTTCCTTATACCTCTGGATACCACCCTATTTTCTGCCACCACCTTGGCCACTTCCTTAGAGAACCACAGCGGTCTGTTTTACTTCCTGCTATTACTCACTTCCTTTACACAGATGCTGGTTGCCTTAATTATGCACTCCCTTATTTTTCCTAACTGTACCTCTACTCCTCCCTGGCAATTGCCCCTTGAGGCATCTGCTGAGGCAGTCTCCCATTTCTTTAAAATCTGCATTCCTAAAGCCCAGGACCCTCATTCTCTTGTGTTTTGTCTCTATTCCTGATGTAATGTTAAATCACACTGTACAGTGGGGTACCGCAGGGTTCAGAATTAGGACCGGTCCTCTTCAATGTCTTTATAAGTGACATTGCAGAAGGACTGGAAGGAAAAGTATGTCTCTTTGCAGATGCCACTAAGATCTGCAACAGAGTTGATGCACAGGGTGGGGTGGAAAGGATGAGAAGGGACTTGGCAAGGTTAGAGGAATGGTCAAATGTATGGCAGCTTAGATTCAATGCTAAGAAGTGCAAGGTAATGCACCTGGAAACAAAACCCAGGGAAGAGTACACAATGGGGGGTGAGATACTAACAACAACAAAATGGAGAGGACCTGGGGTAGTCATATCAGATGACCTAAAGATGGGCAAGCAATGTGAGAGGGCAGCAAGGAGGGCTGGGGGATACTGGGATGCATAGGGAGAGGCATCACCAGTAGAAAACAGGAAGTTATTATCCCTCTGTACAGACAGCTGGTGAGACCCCATCTGGAGTACTGTGTGCAGTTCTGGAGACCCAATTCTGCAAAGACATAGACAGGATGGAAGCTGTCCAGAGGAGGGCAACTAAATGGTGCAGGGTCTGCACTGGAAGACATATGAAGAGAGACTTAAGGAGCTTAATATGTATAGCCTCGAGGAAAGGAGGGAGAGGGGACAAGATAGAAACTTTCAAGTACCTCAAGGGAATCAACAAAGTCCAAGAGGGTAGCATTTTTCAAAAAGAGGTGTGCAAGAACAAGAGGCACAATTTGAAGATGGGGGCAGCTCAGAGGTAATTTAAGGAAGTATTTTTTCACAGAGAGGGTTGTGGATGCATGGAATGGCCTTCCGGAGGAGGTTGTGGAGTCAAAATCAGTGGTGGAATTCAAGCATGCATGGGATAGTCATAAGGCAGTTCTGGGGGGTGGGGGTAGGAAGAAGTAGGCTGCTGGTTAACTAGGATCTGCAGCTTATCCAGTAGGTAGGGAAATCGGCAGACTGGGTGGGCCAAGCGGTCCTTATCTGCCATCAAATTCTATGTTTCTATGTTTCTATAGTGATCACTAGCACCTAGGGGGCTATCCACTGCAATATCTGCAATGAATTCAGTGTTTGGAAGCACCAGGTCCAGGAGTGTTCCATCCCTAGTGGGTTCATTGACTAGCTGCCTGAGAACATCCATTTTGTGAAGTCACACAAATTCACTGGTGAAGCTGCAACTTTACCATGACTTCACCAGACTTCACCTGAAGAAGGGCCATTTCCTCTGGAAAACTCAATGCAAAGTACAGAGGTAGGCATTTTGGGAAGTTATTTGCAAAGGTGAATTTCACAACTTTGCCGGTGAAGTAAAACTTCCCAACATCTTTAACCATGATGTGATTATGGCCACCAATCCAGGCTAGGCTACACCATGATGGCCTTTAGGTCTGGAATTTTAGTTTCCAGACTCTTTGCATTGGAGCACAATACTCTCAATATCTTACTCTGTCTCTCTCTGCCTGCTTCCCTGCTCCCTCTTCTGCCAGTGCTGTTTCCTGATGCTCCTCTGTACCACCTCTCCCATTTTTACCTTCTCCTTTACCTTTTTTCTTTACTGTTTCCTTCAAGCTTCCTTGACTTATACCCCCTTGTTCTCTACCTTTTCCATACTATTGTCTTCTTGTGCCCCAGCCCCAGGGGAGTTTACTACCCTCAGCCATCCCTCCCTGCTACTTCATCATCTGGGGCAATTGTTGCATCCCTTAGTTCTACAGGTCCCCCAGCTAATTTAAATGCTTATCCAAATGGCATTTAAACCCTCCACTAAGTACTGTGGTTGCCTTCCTGGAAGGATGCAGGCCATCTCCCCTATAGAGGCCCATATCTTGCCATGTTCACCTAAAGCCCCCAATGCAGCTGAAGCCCTTCTCCATCCACCATGCCTTTAACCAATTGTTAAAACCCCTGATATGGAATGTCCTTTCCTCTTCCTGGCTGTATATAGATACAGTGCAACCTGCTTAAGTGAATACCCCCTCCCCATCCCACCCGAAAATATGCACCTAACTGGGCTATACACAAAAACGAAATTCCAATTTTCTGTCTTGGTGTTGGTTTTCAAATGACAGAAACAGGAGTCGGAAATAGTGTTAATGAATAATTCTTTTTACTTAGCCATAACCATCAAGTACAAATACAATAAATACACTAAATTTAATTCATATGACTGGAGTTGGAAAAATGATAAAAAAAGATTAAAACAGCATTTTAAAATCATGTATGAAGCATTACTGTACAGTACTGTATTGCACTTTAAAAAGCAGGTTGCAAAGCCAGTGGATAACATGTGGACAGCATCTCTGTTATTATGAGCTGTCTCCTTTTTAAAGTGCACATCTTCACAGAGATGTCTTCAAGCTCGTAATAGGGCTTGAATTCTTCCTCAGCAGCAGCATTTACCTCAAGGAATCTCAGAAGCTATCTTTAACAGTTCAGAGCTTCTGCATTAGTGGATACAGGTTCTGCCTCCTCCCACTCATCAACGTCCTTGTCTTCCTCAGCTGTTTGTGATGGCAGCACTTGGGCTGCAATGTACATTTCTGCAACTTTGCCATAGAATGGGGTGTTATCATCCGCAATGACAAACCTCTCAAAGGTCTCCGGGTCCATATCTGGGGGTGGGAGGGCAGCCTCCGTATCTTCAATTTCTTTTAAGGCTTGCATTTCATTAGAACCTGGAACAACAAAATGTGCTTTCTCTGCATTACGCGCCACTGTTGTTTGCTTGTGGTGATTGCTGTAAACGGAATCTGAATGAGGCTTTAGTAGCACCATTAACATCTAGTGAGGTTATGAGGCACAGCTGTAAATGGCCTTTTAATAGCAGCACTGTCAGCTGGAGCAATTAAAAAGTGGGCAATTAACAAAGCTAAGTCAGACAGCCCAAAACAAGACACTGTGAAACTGTTAAAGGCCTAAGGGCAAGCACATTTCTAATCCACTTAAACGGGGTTTCCTATTCACTAAACAGGAGTATTTAAGCAGGTCAGAATAGCACAGGAATCGGGACCACATAATTATATTCATTTAAACGGTATGCGCTCTTAAGTGATATTCACTTTAGTGGGTTCGACTGTAACACCTCGGCAAAAGCTACTGTGCATGCCACTTTCTTGAGGCCCATCCCCAGCTCCCTGAAATTTTCCTTCATTACCCCTACACTGCCCTTTGCCAGGTCATTTGTCCCCAGATGGACAATAACATCTATCTCCCTCCTATTTCCTGCTGCCTTACCAATCCTCTGGATCCACTCTCTGTCCTTCCAAGCCAAAGCACCTCTCAGGCACTTCACCTTCCTTTGCCTTCCTCCCCCCAACTGCCAAGTTTATCCCACTAACAATAAAGCCCCTCACAAGCAGCTGCTTCCTTTTAATCTGGAGGCCTCTTCCTCCCTTCTTGTGGCCTACCCCACCGAGGACCCCCCCACTTCCTCCCTTACCACTGCTATGTGTGCATCCTTGTGGTAGCCATGTCCTTCCAGTATGGTGAAGAAACTGTGCACTGGTACAGGCTGAGGAGTGTGTACCCTTCCCACCACCTCCACCCTCCCAAAGCCCACTAAGGTGCAACTGCCTTGCTTCTGCCTAGGCATCATTTGAGAGAGCAGTGGCAGACTTGGTGGTCTGGGTGGGGCAGAATGTTCTCTGTACCCTTGACAGTTAGGCCCGGAGTCCAGCTATTCCTCCCCTCAACCCAGAGAGGCAAGTATAAATGGAGCAGCACATCAGTCTCTAGAGACTGTCCCAAAAGGCTATGGGCAGGATTATTGAAGCATGGTGCAGGGCTTGTGTCCAGCCCTGCACCACTGCATTTAGGTTTTGCCTGTGAGTCAAACCCTTTCACTGCAACTGTTCCTGATTTTACAATCTCAGGCACAGTTGTAAAAGTTCCACAATATACGGCAGCTTGTACCAAGCATCTAGTGCAATCTCTGTACAATTGGCTCCCAGGATTGCCACAAGTTAGACCAGGAAAAACTTGGTCTAACTTGCGGCAATTGATGCTTGGGATGGAAATTCCCATTAGATCACCACAAGCCCCATGTGCTGTATTGTTGGTGCACTGGGGCTTGCAGCGATCTAATAGTTTTGAAAATCCTGCCCAGTGGCTTCAAACAGATTCACATCCCCACTCCCATGCTCATTCCTTCTTTTACCTTAGTACCTGTTGAAAAGACAAAACACAGAATTTAGTGCACACCCTCCTCCCATGGTAAATCTTACAAATATAATATTGTTTCTGTCTGAATTGGACACTTCCTTATTTTATCTCCAATAGGAGTGGGGGTCTCTTAATGTTCACATCAGGGCCCTGCTGTGAAGTTGCCCAGATACAAAATGTTAGGGTAGACAACCATCAAGTAGGTCCCTATTCTAAAATGTAGCTGCCTGAATTGGCTTATTATGGCTGTGGGCAGAGCCTACAGCCGTCTTGCTATCTGTAGCTTGAAAATAGGGTATCATGTAACACATTTTTTGGACTTTCCAATGTATCCTTCCACATATACAAATCACTATGGCAACTAAAATAAAATAAAATAATCCTTTCTTTCTGTTTAGAATGTTGGAGACATAACTCCAAGATGCTTATCAGATGGCCATTAGGAAACTGAAACAGCTTGTTAAATATTGGTTGCCTACTAAACTGGAAATTTGTTTACCCCCTTCGAAATGCAACAGCTTGCACATATAAATGCCTAGCATTTAAACATTTGTTGCTACTAACTTCAGCAGGGAATTTATATATTTCAAGAAAGATTCATACCTCGTAAATGTTACCCTTTCCCAGCAAATTTTGTAAAGATTTACACAGCTTTTTAACCTCTCAAGATCTATTTGATAAAATGCCAGATCTTCAGTGAACTACCCAGACTAAATATATAAATTTCTTTTTGACAGCAAGGGCTGCGGCCTACTTTCTAAATATAAAAGATAAGAGCTATTGAGATCTCATACAGTAAGTGTGTGTGTGTGTGTGTGTGTGTGTGTGTGTTTGGGGAAGGGGTGGAGAAACAGTCAAACTCCTGTCAAGGGAGACCTCAGCTAATGAATTAACTGCTGACAAACCATGAGTAATGCAGAAGCAAATGATTTGATACCGTTTATTGCACCAACATAGATGTAACAAAAATAACTTATACCATTTATAAAATTCCTGATCAAACAACTGGAAACTGAAGACTGTTTTTGTCATTTTATAATATGATATACTGAGTGTGTATTTACTGAGTTGCTGAGTCAGGGCCTTGAAGAAAATAATAACATTTACTTAACTTATTCAAGATTCCATCAGGTGGACAGAAAAAGTTTATGAGAATTTGTTTGAAAGCCAACAACTATAAGATGCAAAATAGCATTTGTTTGGGGAAATATATATATATATATATATATATATATATATATATATATTAAGAGACAAAAAACTCCATTTAATGCATTAGTTAGGGTTGTTCCACAGTGACAAAAGTGAGGAAATTCGGTGTTAGGGTTGAAAGCCCCCCTTGCAGCCCCCCACCCACATCCCCAACTGGCATCAGGGTGCACATTGGGGTTGCCAGACCAACTCTCACCCCATCAGATGTGTGAAGAAGCAGAGGTATGGGAAAATGGGGTGAGAGTTAGGATCAAAAACCACAATGAGCACCTCAATGCCGGTTGAGGGTGTGAGCGGGGGGTCCAAGAGGGGCTTTCAACCCTAACACCGAATTTCCTCACTTTTGTCGCTGTGGAACAACCCTAACTAATGCATTAAACAGAGTTTTTTTGCCTCTAATTTCCCTTCTTTTTGAGAAAGATAATGAGAAATAGTGAATGTAATGTGGCGGCGGGATCAAGGGCCCTGCACTCCCACCACGTGATGTCTTGTCACATAGTAACACGGTGCCCACAAACGCAAATGGTAATGTGCATGGTGACACAAAGTGAATCAGAAAGATAAACAGTACTGTAGACACAAATGGTTAAAATAATGCAAACGCAACTGCAAATGAAAACGCGAAGGGTAACGCACATGGTGTCGTAGACGGGAACAGTAAGTGAAACGGTTACGGAACTGCAAGCAGAAGTGGTAAGGGTAACAGTAATGTAAGCACACAGACTGGTTTTCCCCAAAAGCTGCATAGAGAAAGACACTGAGTACAAAGAATGTATGCATAATAATGGGTCTTGGAGCAGAAAATGAGGAGTTGGAATACTAAATTGCTTATATGGCAGGAACCGTATGACGTAGAATAAAAAGTTAAAAGTCATATGATTTATGACTTTCCTAGCTAGTTTTATACTTAGCCTGCTTTAGGGTGCTAAGCATTTTTCTGACAAAAAGCCTGTATCTTGCACCATTTCCGAGATACGGGCCCCGAAAAGAGCGGCAAACACCGTAATGTTATCCTATGGGAAAAAAAGAGAAGTTTGGAGTGCCATAACTTTGGCTACCTGTAATATTTTTTCATCAAACCACTAAAAGCCACATCTGATGGATGTTGGCTTTCTTCCCTCCAAATTTCAGCCCAAAAGACCAAACCGTTGTTTTGCAGCAGGGCGGCAAAGGATTCTTATAATGTGGCTAATGCCGTAATGTTATCCTATGGGAAAAAGTGGCAACCTTGGAGTGCCATAACTTTGCTGCCCTGTAACATTTTTTCACCAAAACACTTGCAAGGCACATCTGAGAGATGTTGGCTGTGTTCCTTCCAAATTTCAGCCCAAAAGACCAAACCGTTCTTTTGCAGCAGGGTGGCAAATAATTGCTGTCATTTTCCCACAGCCTGGAAAAGTACTGTTGAACTTTGTGAAAGTTTTCGCAAATTCATGTTACAGTGTCACAAATGCAAAAGTACTTTGTGAAAGTACTTTTTCCTGAAACTTGAAAAACATATTTCTGGGGTGTTTTACCCAAAAATAAAGACATGCCTAGCATCCTCATGGTCCTACTACGTGAATACAAAAAGAATTAGGTTGCTAGAGGGTCCCAAATTTAAATGGCAAACATTTTTCTGATGACCAACTGAAAACAAAATGGCAGATTTGCAACAGTAAAAGGGCCATTTGCAAAAGTAAAAACTGCATTTGCGACACTGCCAAACTTTTTAACTTTCCCCTTGACTTATAATGGGAAATTGTTTTTTGAATAACTTTTGAACCATTAATATTTTTTTTACGAAATCTTCAAAAGGCACATCGGGGAACCTGGCTGCACATTTCCTGAAGATGTTGGACCAGTTGCACAAACAATGTGACCTGTAGAGATGAGCAAAGAATTCCAAAAAAGCGTAAATGCGTGCATAGATCAATCTTAATAACTCCGCAGCCATGTATCTGAACAGTACGAAAGTTGGTAGATCCCAAGATGTATGATTCTTAATCGTGTATTCCAAATTTCTGGCAAATCTGTTGAACAGTTGCAAATTTATTAAGGTGTAAAATTTCAGGTTTAACATGTTAATTGCACCTCCACCCTAACTGTGTGTGTGTGTGTGTGTGTGTGTGTGTGTGTGTGTATATATATATATATATAAAATGTATCTATGGAAATGTCTCTAATTTACTTGCAATGAATTTGTTTACAGGCATTACTACTATCTTTGGAAAGATTGTCTGACTTGTGATTACTAATTTTGAGTATAGTTCATGAAATAATGAGAGTGATATTTATTTCATATAGTCCCCTATTATGCCTTATGCATAACATGTAAATCTAAATCATCTCAAGGCCATCTTGACATATAATATTAATACTTAGCAGCAAATCAGAGTTCTTTTCCTAATAAAAGGCTGCTGATATCATTAATAAAGCAAAGTCATAAATAAGGAACCAGTGGCTTATGGAAAAATCTACAGGGATTATAGAGGGATATTGATTCTGCCACTGTAGGGAAAACACAGGGAAAATGAGGGCTTCTTACAGGGTAATGGTTATTTGGATCTGAGAGCACAGAATATTTCTTATCCTATATTTTGTTTCCTGGATAGGGCAGGGGAGATGCTACATCTCATTGTCACGGGGATGTTCATTTACACATTTTTGCACTGTATTTACTCAGGCTGTTTCAGATTAGATGCAATATCTTGTTTTCAGTGGGATAATGATTTCACCATTTTTATAATGTATTTATTCAGAGTACCTAGTCCAGGGCCCCCATATTCAAAGGAGATATGCAGCACATCCCAGTGGAAAAGGGAGATGTGCCACACAACCCTAACAATGCACAGCAGCACAATATTCAAATATGCGGGATGCGCTAGCTCCAAGGGAATAGGCCAGGGCACGCACAAATGGTATGCCATTCAAGTTGGGGGGGCAATCCCATGCATATGCTGTGCTGCAGCATATTCAGTGGGAATGTGCCCCTAGCAGTCCAGAGCACAGTGTCCCACATTAAGGCCATGAACAGCTGGCCTGACCTAGCCAGCAACCCACAGGCAGGCTACAGATGTGCAACCAGGTGCACAGCAACCTGGCAGCCCTGGTGGACTAGAAATATCCCCTTTCCATCCCCAATCTAGCCAACTCCATCTCTGCAGAGCTCCAGAGTGTAGGGCCCCCTCACCTGATTGCACCAGAGGAAACCAGTTCCCCAATTGTACAAATGAATAGGAGGTCAGCTGTAACATGCCTGTTTTGGGACCTGTGTGAGTGGGTACAGCATTGTGTGTCACCCACACTGAGCAGTGCAATGGCACCTGGATGATGGATCTGCATGCGAGTGCCTGAGGTGTTATCACCCACACACAGCTCGTGCCTATGTATAACACATTCCAGCATCCTACTGTGAGTGCTCCACCACCCACCAATTGAGTGGTACAATCCCATTACAGAGCCAGTTGTCACAATGGGATGGGCTGGGGGGGGCAGTGAGGGGGGTGTCTTTGCGCCTTTGAGGGGAAGCGGGAGCCACTACCTTTGGACATGGACCGTATTCAGGTGCAGTTAGGGCTGGTATTGGGGTCCCTACAATATGGAACCAATAGAGCTTGGACTGCAGTATGATAAGGGCTGGTGGAATGGGTGGGGGATGCCACTATACCACCAGAGACTTCAGGACCTGTCCCACATGGGCGCGATTGTGGTTGGGGCTTGGGGACAAGAGCTGTGCCAGTGCATTCATCCCCATGCCAACATGCAAATGGGCTGGTAATGAGCATGCATAAGGCACCTTTGCACCCTGCATGCTTAATTAGTTCATTTGCATTCCTGGGCTGAATATCTCCCATGGGGGCTGTGGCGAAAACCAGTATGTTCCACACATTCCCCCTGGAAAGTATTCAGTCAGGGTCAGCCTGGATGCACCTGACTTGGTGGCAGCTTGCACTGAGACTCCTCTCCAGGGTCACATTTTCAACAGGTATGATGAAGCCTGCAAGGATGAAGTGCAGTGTCACAGGCTTACTGCATGACAAAAGGGATTAACTCCCTTTGAAATTGCATTGTTTGCTGCAGTAACTGTACTGCAGAATGCTGCAGTGCTGTGCTTCATCCTGGTGGGCTTCACTGTATACACACCCTGTACCGGTGGTGCATTCTCTTTGAATATTATGTCAGTGCCGAATGGTGAAACCTTTTTGCGCAACGCATCTTTCTGCTTGTGCATCGATCTGGCACTTAATATATCCCCCCAAATGTAAAATATTGTTTTTAGTGTGTTTTGATTTTACACAATGCAGCATAATATTGTGTAGCTGTAGAGCCCCACTGAAAATAAGATGTCATTTCTTCTGTGAACTATCCAGGCTAAATATGTGCAATCAGCAGGAATATTCTAAGAGAACACATTGTAAAAATGTGTAAAAGGAAGACCAGATTGAAACTGCCTCTCTACAGATCTGCATTGTGCAAATTCATTAGAAATAATGTGTAAAAGCATCCCAAAACCCTCCACAGCGATATCCGCTCTGACCAGAGTTTGTTTTATATAAGTGCACTGCCTAAATTGGCTTCCTTTTTTATTTTATTTTTTATTAGATTTCAAGTATACAGAAGTACATATGAATGGCACAGGTTCCAGGTTTAAAAACTGAATCAAATACATCACATAAATGGTTTTGCTTATCCTTTCCTACCACATGAGGGGTCTTGTTACTTCATTTATTTACCCTGCAATAATAGAAAAGCGTTTAATAGTACACATTTTCTGAAAATAAGCTAATTGTAGTAGTAACTAAGGACTAAGAGTGAAAAGTTCATCTCTTAAAAGTTCATGATGTTCTGTTTAAACACTTGACATTTTATTTATTTATTTGTTTATTTATTTATTTAAGTCTTTGCTAACCTAGTAGGTGCACTGATCTAGGGACCGTTTTCAGGGATGACTCAGGCCAACAGTATGGCACAATAAAATACATTCCAGAAAACAAAATTATACAGTATAACTGTATAAACAGCACAGTTTACAAAGTGCTGGGAGAAATTAACATAATACACTACATACAGTATTACAGAGAACTGGGGGAAGGGTGACAGTACACAGTATACAATTACATTTTGAGCAAAAATCCAGAGACCAAGTCCTTGGAGTCACATTCAAAGGTAACAGGCAATGGTAACCGGACTAGCAAAAAAGTGGTTAGTCTCAGAGTGCTATGTTAGGCAAGGCAACTATAAGAACTGGGTTGGCAGCTAATTTAGGCGGGATAGGTAGTAAGTTGAAGAAGCATAGCCTGGAGAGCACAGGCATTTTGCCTGTCTCAGTAGCTAGGCTTTGAAACAATGTTTGAAAGAGTTGTGAGTGTCTGGAGACCAGAGTGAGGAAGGGAGTCTGTTCCAGAGAGATGGAGTAGCAACTGACATAGCTTTGCCACCCATTGCCATGGAGACTTTAGGGACTTCCATAGGGGGAACCAATGATGCACGCAAACTTCCAGAGCAGCTCTAGCCTTCAGAAAGGATGCATAAAGTGAAACATCACCATCTCTAAGGGTGTTGCCAATGATACAGCCCAGTGCATATTCAAAACAGCCAGAGAGAGGGAGCCAACCTAGCACCTGATAAAGGCTACAGTGGTACATAGAGTAGGGTGCCACAAGTACAAATCAACATATGTTATTGTAGACAGAGTTTAGATGTAAGTGTAGGGTCAAAGATACTGTGGAATATAAGGGAAGCAGTGGTCATTGATAGGTAGCAGATTGCCTTGGGCAATAGCTAAATGAGCCTCACTGGTCAAGAAATGTTTGAGCTGATATGCAGCCCTGAGCCTTTGGTTAATCCAACATACAATGGAGTTAACATGCTCCCTGTAGGAGAGGGAGGGGTTGAGGGTTATTCACAGGTACTTGAAATTGGGAACATTTTCTAGCACTGGGCTATTGGGTGTAAGCACCAAGAGGGAGGCGTCAGACTTGGCTGTAATGGCCAGGTAAGGTTTGGACCCAAAAAAGCATCATCTTAGTTTTTTAGCACTAGCCTATATGACAGGAACCAGTTGTGTGCCCATCCATAGTTATTGGACAGAATAGAGGATATTTTTGCCAGTGACTTGTCGCTGTAAGAGTATGAGATCATCAGCGTACAGAAGGGCTTCACAGGAGAGGCAGTTGGGGGAGTTATAAAGATGGAGAACAGTAGCAGGACAAGGATGAAGCCTGAGGGACACCTGTAAACACAGGAATGGCAGGGGAGATAGCATGGCTAATACATACAGACCGAGATCATTCAGAGAGATAGCTCCTAAACCATAGGGAGGTCTCTGGAGAGCATCCAAGTTGGTGGAGAGTGGAATGTAATCAGGGGTGGTTGATCAGATCAAAGGCTTTGGTCAGGTCCACAAATACAGCACCCATCGCTTTCCCCATGTCCATGTTTCTATGGACATGATCAGTAAACTGGGCCAGTACAGATGCAGTGCTGTTGAATTTGCAGAAACCATGTTGTTGGCTGCATAACAGGTTATATTTCTTGACGTGGTCAGAGAGCACAATCTTCTCCCAGAGTTTGCTCAGGTGGGGAAGCAGGGCGATTGGCCTGTAATTATCCGTGGATAAGGGGTCAGATGCTTTGTGAGTTGGCACCACCCTGGCAAGCATCCAGGAGTCTGGCATGGTAGAGGTGGTCAGAGCCAGACTAAAAATAAAGGTAAGGGGTTTGGAGATGACAGGGAAAATTAGGTTAAGCATTGAAGGGAAGAGACCATCACTGTTTGGGCTGCCTCAGTTGGGGAAACTCTTAAAGAATGTGATGGTGTCTTTGGTGGAGATGGCTGTAAAGTAGATAGGGGAGAGGGTGCTGGTGGAAGAGGGAGAGGACAACTGGTCACAAGGATCAGGCACAGGGCCATTCAGTGGCTGGGTAGGTAGTTTATTTAGGAGTATAGTAAGATCCATAAACTTTTTGTTGAAGGCTCGGGCAACCTCAACAAGGTCATAGTACCTGATGGGGAGTTTAAATGTATGGTAGAGTTGCATGTGTAAGGGTTTAATATGGAACCGATGGCACCCCAAAAATGATGGGGGCCCCCAGGCTGTCCTTTTGCTGGTTAGAGAGGAAGTTGCACTTCTGAACTTTGGCAGTTTGCTTGCACCTGTTTCACAGATGCCTATAATCATTCCAGAGAGCTGGAGAGGAGGCCTTTTTGTAGGCAGCCCACTTTCTGTCCTTTTCCTTCATCGTGGACAGGAGCTCTTTTGAGACCAAATGAGTACAGCCACCCCACACTCTCCTGGTGGAGAGTGGGAAGTGCTGATCTTGTATTTGAAGGAGGGCAACAGTGAGGAAGCCCACTGCTGCTGACACATTCAAGAGAGAGTACATAGCATACCAGTTTATTGCTCTTGCATCATCAAGTAGGGTAGAGGTGTCAGGGCATTTGAAATTATGGAAGGAAATGTGTTTAGGGCAGGGGGCATTTGGTCTTGGTGGACCAGACAATGTACGTGGGGGAGTGATCTTAATGGAGTTGGACAAGGTCCCAGACTGGAGTACCTTGTCCTTCCTGTTGGCCATCACCAGTCTAGAAGAGATGGTTTTATCTACCAGTGTTTTGCCTGGTGGGGACAGAGATGACTTGAACCAAATTGTGCTGTTTTAATAGGTCTGAATAGTCTGACTTTAGGGAACTATACCAACTGAGGTTAAACTCTCCAAGGAGGACATTGTCCCTGGGGGGGAGGTTGCACAAGCCTACAAGGTAGTTTTTGAGACCTGAAATGTCCCCTGCTGGGATGTTGTAACAGCAACCCATATAAATCTTTTTCACTGAGCCCAGAGTCAGCTCAAATATGAGCCATTCACTGGGGGAAATAGAATCTGAGTTGAGTACAGGGAAGGCGGGGAGGGGTTCCCCGATATAGAGAGCCATGCCACCACTCTTCTTTTTGCCAGGTATATTCTGTCATAACAGGGAGTACCCTTGAAGGTGATAGGTTTCATCAGGAATATGTGGCTTTAGCCACATTTTGGAGAGACTGAGGATGTGGTGTTTGTGGAGGGCTACCCAAGCTTCAAGGTCAGGAAATTTAGATGGAAGGCTGCACAAATTGATATGGGCAACTTTCAGCCCTGGGGAGCTGACCCATATTTGAGAAGTAGGAATATTTGTGGGGCCTGTGTTGCTTTCAACATCCCCTGGTAGCAGCAGACTGTAGGGGCAGGGCAATAATATCACAATATCATACAATAAAAGTCAACACAGATACTAAAAGGTGCACTCCCCAACCAGTGGGTAGATAACTGGTGAGGAGCTAATGAGGACCATACATCTTCCAAGCATTAAACAACACAAAATTAGCAGCTCAATCTTTGCTCATTCAGAAGCTTTAAATTACTTTTTCATTGGGGTGCTACTACTCATGGCATACATCAATTAAAACAGAGAATTTAGTGCACATCCTCTCTCCATGGCAAATCTTGTAATGTTCTTTCTGCCTAAATTGGCGCTTTTCTTTTTTTCTCCAGTAGGAGTGGGGGTCTTTTGTGGTACACATCATGGCTCTGCATACCTCTCAGCTATCACACATTATGAGGGGTGTCACTCCTTTTACTTCTCAGAAATCCTTTGTTCCATATGGAGGAGGTTGTAGCCCACATTTGTGAGCAGCAAATAACCACAGTCCTCGGCTGGACATACAAAAAAGGCTTTATTCAAAAAGTTTTAAAACATGCCGCCATTACACACAGGAATCAGGCAAGCCACTGGCAAGCACCCAAACCAGTTTTGTATGTAAGTACTTCATCAGGAGGGAATGATTCCAAGTACAAGATACAGGTTTTAAAAGGCAATACTTAAAATGATAGCACACCAGTTGTGCTCCACGGCCTAGATATTCAAAGGGCCTGCACCTGGTGCAACTGAGTTGTGCCTAGCAACCCCAGAAATATGCTCTGGGGCACTATTCAGAAGAGGGAATTGCACAGTGCAGTTTCCAGTATGCTGGGGTGCAGAGATAATGTATGTGGTGCATCTCCATGGGGCATGCCCATGCATATGTGGCACATTCTAATATTCATTCTGGGATGTGAGGCGCATATGCCTGCACAACCCTGGGATGCACCACATATCAATGCACAAAGTTGAGCCTGAAAAATAAGGCTCAAATGATGGCCACCAACAGGCAAGCTGCTGTAATGCAAGTCGCAGTACAGCAGCCACCGGCCATTTGTGGCCACCCCTCAGTACACTGTGCACAAGCACCCAAAATGGCTCTGTTAGTCTAGTGGTACCCCTCTCCTTCCCTGTAGCCCTGATCACTGAGAAATAAATGTATTATAATTCCCTGGTAGTCTAGTGGTAGCCCTTCCCTCCCCTCCTGTAGCTGTGATCACCCATGGCATCAGCAATACATTCCTGGTGGTCCAGTGGCACTCCCCACCCACACAGAACCTCCTTCTCCCAGCTCCCCCCCATCATCGTCTGGCAGTAGCTATAGCCCACCGCATACCTCTGCAGCTGCACCAAATGACAGCTTACAGTAACACCTGCAAGCCAATTGGTCCACACTGTGATCAATGGGCTTGCAGTGCATACATTAGTCATTCACAAATATGTGGAATGAATGTTCACATATTTGTGAATGACTATTATAGTATGCACTGCAAGCTGTCATTCGGTGGGCAGCTGCGCAGTATGAGGGCTGGTTTGCTGCTGCCCGCCAATGACGGGGTGCTGGGTGGGCAGGGGTTCTGTGGGTGGAGGTGCCACTGGCCCACCAGAGATGTATTGGCCATGGTTTTATGGGTGATTGCAGCTACAGGAGGGGTGGGGGGGTTCCACTAGACTAACAGGGAATTATAATACATTTATTTCTCTGCAATCAGGTTATGGGGAAGAAGGGAGGGTGATACCACTAGCCTACCAGGGAATTATAATACATTTACTTTCTTGGCAATCAGGGCTATGGGAAGGGAGGGGGTGACACTAGACTACCAGGGAATTAGTTCACATTTCTTTTTTGATACTCGGAGTTACAGGAGTGGTGGGGGTGCCACCACTAGACCCCCTCTGGCAGCACCACATGCTGTGCAGGGCGCCATGAGCATTTTGCTGGCCAGCCCTGCACAACTCATGCAAATGAGGCCACAGTGACATGCAAATGGCCCCATTTACACTTTGTATACATTATGGCCCAATTTGCATACTGCTGGCTGAATATCAGGAATTTGTGCACCACGTAGCTCTGTTGTGCTGATGCAGTTACCATTTCTGGTATTCAGCCATGTCTGGGGGGGGGTGCACCAGTGCATCGTATTTGTGCAGTGTACATTACCCAATATATTCAGAGGAGATGTGCCATTGCTCTTCTCTTTTGAATATATCTCTGAGTTGCATAAGCGCAACTCATTTGCACTACACCACCACAAGTGCCATTGCCAGGCGCAGTTCTGAATATTGGGGCACATATGTGCAATGAATACAAAATTACTCAGTGCTACCAAACAGTAAATATGTAATATATACATATATCAAAATGCTTTATATTAAACATCATATGAGCAACCTAAAAAACAGTACCATTAGTCAAAAGGCAGCAGGCTTTCAGTTATGCAGATAAATTATTTAGTTTATACCAATTCCTGGGTACACATTAATGGCTGTCATACCAGAGAACGTCCAAAAATTAATTTGAATCCTGTAAGAGAACAACATGGATTATTACAAACACTCAGTTACTTATTTATCTTAATAGTATATAAACTAATGCAACCCATAATGTCAGAGACTTGAGAAGTATCCCACATTGCCCACTGAGACTTTAAAGCAGAAATTCATAATAATCTGTTATGTTCAGTTATCAGCAAACATTGCAGATATTAGTGCACAGATAGCCATAGTGTTCTGAGTTTGCAGTGCCATGCCTATGCCTGAAAGTATGTCACACATTTCATTAATTTATCACACATCTTGACACACATTTCGGTGAAGAAGGGTTGAAAGGTATGGGGCTCTGCTGTGAAGTTGCTCAGCTACCAAAGATCAAGGTAGACCATCCACCAGTTGGGCCCCTATTCTAAAATGTAACTGCCTGAATTTTCTTCTTTTAAATAAGGTGTACTGCCTAAATTGACTTCCTTTAATTAAGGTGCAATGCCCAACCAATGGGCAGGTAACTGGTGAGGAGTTAGGTAATGAGAGAGCCATACATCTCCCAAGCATTAAACAAACACAAAATTAGCAGCACAACCCTTGATCATTCACAGACTTTAAAGGGCTTTTTCATTAGGCTTGTTAACTCTGTTGTAACTGATGCATGTCATAAAGCATTAGCACCACTAATGAAAAACCTATTTAATGTTTGTGAATGAGTAATCATTGATCTGCTAATTGTGTGTTTACCCGTTGAAACATCCCTGTACAGTACTCTTCTTTTTCATACCCATTGAATTTCTATCTCTCACTTTGCTTCTTTAAAATTTATTTGGTAACCTACTCTAGATAAGGTGTCCCTTCTTTTCTCTTTTTAACCCACTCACCTGTACCTAACTTATTCTGGGTGTCTGCTACTTCTTATCCCCTTTCCTCAACCTTTTTCATTACATTACTTGTGATGGACGGTCACCTAATTTCCCTTTTCAACCCTCCTAACCATACCTACCTTATCTCGGTGCCTACTACTCCTTACCCACTCGATGTTAACACACTACCTATATCTACCTACCCTGAAGCTGACTGATTCAGCATATCAGAAAAGAGTACAGTAGTTTGCTATCTCCTTTCTTGGCTTGGTGTTCCTCCTACAAAATCTCTTCTGGACTGCAGATTTTCTGTGGATGCCTGCAGATGCCTAAGGCAGATGTCACAGTCCTGTGCTGTTCTACTCACGCACTGGGACATGAGCAGGATGGGACACAGTGGACAAGGGAGTCTTTTATAGTACTCTTGTTAGAAGGCACTACACCTCTGGCAGCTCCATCCCCAATCTTACACCTTATTCACAGGTCTTTCTTAATCTACTCACCCCCATGATTAATTACAATGAAGCCCGCCAGGGAGAAGCACAGTGTTACAGGCTTACTGCATGACAAAAAGGATTATCTCCCATTGAAATTGCATTGTTTGCTGCAGTAACTGTACTGCAGAATTCTGCAGTACTGTGCTTCATCCTGGTGGGCTTCACTGTATGTGAGCTAGATTACCCACGTTACTTCTTAAACTTTTAAGGCAAGTCCCGAAGTGCACAAAACACTAACTAAAACTCTCCTTCATCCAGCTACCCAGTTATACTGCTACATTAATGATGAAGAGAATACATGAATACCTGTATCTATATGATATGATATGATATATATATATATATATATATATATATATATATATATATATATACAATGCAAAAATGTCTTTAATGCATCAGTTACGGTTGCTGTCACAGTGACTAAAGTTTGGAATTCGATGTTAGGGGTTACCCCCATCATCCCACCCCCATGCTCCACACCAACAGACATCAGGGTGTGCCATGGAGTCGTCAGGCCCAACTCTCACCCCATTCCATGTGTAAGCAAGCAGACATGCTGCAATGTAGGAGAATGGGGTGAGAGTTAGGTCTGATGACCCCATGGCACACCCCGATGTCTCTTGTTGAGTGGAGTATGGGGGATGGGGTTGGGGTGGGTGGTAGATGGGTAACCCTAACATCAAATTTCTAAACTTTTGTCTCTGTGACATCAACCCTAACTGATGCATTAATTAAGTTTTTTGTAATGAATTTCTTTACCTTTTAAAAAAGTGTAATGTAACTAGTAAATGGTATGAGTTGGTAGGAGTGTGGAGCCCAAAAAGCTGCCCATTTGTGCATAAGGATATGCGCCTGTGGGAGTACTGGCCCTCTGGGTCCTGCATTCCCACTTACACATAACAATGGAGCCATATAGTAGCCCTATAGACCTGAAAAGGAACTCTTATAACACTAATTTGCCATATCCCACCACCCCAACAATACAGGCAATAACAGGCATTGGAGTGTGCAATGGGGTTGTCAGGCCCAACTCTCACCCCATTCCATGTGTAAACAAGCTGATGCTCTTCAGTATAGGAAAATGGGGTAAGACTTAGGTCTGATGACCCCATGGCATGCCCCAATGTCTGTTGGTGCCTGGAGGGTGGGGTGGGTGGGTGGTAGGTGGTAACCCTAACATCAAAGTTCCAAACCTTTGTCACTGTGACATCAACCTTAACTGATGCATTAATGGAGTTTTTTGCAATGAATTCCCCTTCTTTTTAAAAAAATTTAATGTAAGTGGTTAGTGCTATGTGTTTGTGGGAGTGTGGTCCCTTCGGGCCCTGTACTCCCTTCATGTTGCCCATTTTGTACATAATGGTATGCACATGTGGGAGCCCTCCGGGACATGCATTCCCACTTACACTTAAATATGGAGCCATACAGAAGCCCCATAGTACTGTAAAGTAACCTTGTAACACTTATATGGCAATATTTTAGAAACTGTAGCAGCAGCGAGTAGCGAAAAATCTGTATCTCAAATAGTTTTCGAGATATGGATGCGAAAGGCACCACAGATGCCACAGTGTTATCCTATGGGAAATTTCTCCACTTCTAAATGCTGTAACTATGGGCCCATTGATTGTTTTTGGACCAAACCACCAAAAGGCACATCATGGGACCAGGGCTTGCCACCCCACAAATTTCATCCCAAAAGCACAATCTACCTTGGCACAATGAAGTAACAAAGAAAACAACACATGGGACAATGTTGTGAAGCATTGTTTTCATGACAACAAAAATGCTTTTGCGACAACAAAAAGGTTTTCATGATTCCCTATACCTTATAATGGAATGTTTTTGTGCGAAAAAATGTTGTCGTGCACAAAAAATTTTTTTCGCAAAAGGTTTCGTAATGCACATATAAATTTTCCCATAGGCTACAATAAGACATGAAAAACTTGCATAATTTTTGAACAAATTAATATTTTTTCATCAACTCTTCAAAAAGCACCAGTTCAATCCAGGCCACATATAGACATGTAAATTTGAATCCACTCAGATGCATTTTTCAGTCTATTATGCCCGACCGAAAAGTGCATAAAAGTTGCTGAATTTTCATGTTTTGAATGCTTTTCAGTTCTGCAACCATATATCTGACTGGAAAAAAAATTTCCAGATCCAGAGATCTTTGGTTGGACAACGTGCATGCAAATTTCGCCAAATCGGACAAATGGTTGCAAAGTTATTAAAGTAAAACTTTGGGGTTTAAATATTAAAGTGACCCTCCAATTCCTAATCTATACTGGCCTTACCGGCCAGTATATTATAATATATACTGTATATATATATATATATATATATATATATATATATATATATATATATACAGTGCACCCCTATAGTTAAGGTTGTGTAGGCAGCTCTATGTTAAAACCCCAGTTTTGCACCTTAATAACCTTGCAGCTGTTCAATGGATTTGGATGACATTTTGAATGCCTGGTTTTGGGTAGATTGCTGGATGTGCCAAGCTTTGTTTTGGTCAGATGGTCAGATTCTGAGTTCTGGATAGTGCAAAAAGTGATTTTTTTTCACTTGCTTTCATTGATTTGAATGTTTTTTCATCTAATTTTGCTACTGGCTAGATAGTTTGAATCTTGGTCTTACATTTTCAGGGTAAACATAGAAAAACAGAATTTGACGGCAGATAAGGACCGCTTGGTCCACCTAGTCTGCACATTTTTCTACCTAACAGATAAGCTGCAGAACCTAGTTAACCAACAGCTTACTTCTTCCTACCCCCCCACTAGGGCTGCCTTATGTCTGTCCCATGCATTCTTGAATTACTCCACTGTTCTTGAATCCACGACTTCCTTAGGGAGGCTGTTCCATGCATCCACAACCCTCTCCATGAAAAAATACTTCCTCACATTACCTCTGAGCTGTCCGCCCTCTATTTTCAAATTGTGCCCCCTTGTTCTTGCACATCTCTTTTTCTGAAAGATGCTACTCTCTTGGACTTTGTTGATTCCCTTGAGGTACTTGAAAGTTTCTATCATGTCCCCTCTCTCCCTTCTTTCCTCAAGAGTATACATATTAAGCTCCTTTAGTCTTTCTTCGTATGTCTTCTGGTGCAGACTCTGCACCATTTTGGTTGCCCTCCTATGGACAGCCTCCACTCTATCTGTGTCTCTGCAGAGATGGGGTCTCCAGAACTGTACACAGTACTCCAGATGGGGTCTCACCAACTGTCTGTACAGAGGGATATCAGCTTCCTGTTTTCTACTATTAATGCTTCTCTCTATGCATCCCAGTATCCCCCCAGCCTTCCTTACTGCCTTCTCACATTGTTTGTCCACCTTTAGGTCATCTGATATAATTACCCCCAGGTCCCATTTCATTTTTACTGTTGTCGGTATCTCACCCCCCATTGTGTACTCTTCCCCTGAGTTTTTGTTTCCCAAGTGCATTACCTTGCACTTCTTTGCATTGAATCTAAGCTGTCATACATTTGAACATCCTCCCTATCTTGCCAAGTCCCTTCTCATCCTTTCCAATCCATCTTGTGTATCAACCCTGTTGCAGATCCTTGTGTCATCTGCAAAGAGACATACTTTTCCTTCTAGTTCCTCTGCAATGTCACTTATAAAGACATTAAAAAGGACCGGTCCCAGTACTGAACCCTGTGGTACCCCACTAGTAACCCTCCTTTCTTCACCGTGGACTCCTTTTACTACTACCCTTTGCGTCCTGTTGTCTAGCCAATTTTTTATCCAGACTAACACCTTGGGACCCACTCCAAGGCTGGCTAACTTGTGTATTAATCTTTTGTGTGGGACTGTATCAAATGCCTTGCTAAAATCTAGGTAGGCCATGTCCACAGCCCCTCCCTGGTCTACTACTTTGGTCACCCAGTCAAAAAAATCTATTAGAATCATCTGACATGACATTCTCATCATGAATCCATGCTGCCTTGGGTCATGTGCCCCACTGGCCTCTAGGTACTCAACAATTCTTTCCTTCAGAAGTGATTCCATCATTTTCCCTACCACTGAGGTCAAACTAACTGGTAGAAAGGGGCTGGCCCTCATATGTGCCTTTTGCTTGTTTGGTCAAAAAATATTAATCTGTTCCAACATTATTTAATTCTGAAATCTTTAAAAATTGCTTCTGAGCATACTCAGTAAGCACTTCACGATAGCTGTATGAAACGAAAAAATTAATTATTTTTTTCTGAGGGGCCAGTTCTTTTTCATGAGGGGGAAATCACTGTTTTGTTTGCCCTCATCTTGTCCGTTTTCCCATAAAAATTCAAATTTGGAAATCCACAAAAATGACATTTCTGAGATCGATCAGCAGATATAGCTTGTTTATTGGGACCCCTTTAATTGGATTATGCACTTAACAGCTGCAGAAAGGCCCTTGAAATGTTGCTTTTTTTTAAATTATAAATCTTTTTTTGTGACTCATGATATGAAAAAAATATTCTTGTTTCATATCACGAGTCATGAAAAGAGATCCTTTTTTGTGAGGAGATTTTATGTATTTTAATGGGGTTTTCAGCTTTGGTGCATAACTTTGCCATTTGTTCAAATTTTTACACCAAATTTTCAACATGGCCTTTTTGAGACACCACCTCATAAACAGTATTGGTGGAGTTATGCAAAGCGATCTAGAAAGCCAATTTTGCAGTCACATGGTAAAATCATATTTTTTGTAAGATGTGAAAATGTTCACCACCCTAGTACATCGGGGGGGGGGGTCATGACAAGGCTATGCTGAAAGATTTGGGTCAAAATATGCAAAAATGCCAAAATGATGTGCATATGTTGAAATTTTGCTACACTCCTTTGCAACTTTGGCAATTTTAAATATTTTGACTCAAAATGTTCAACATAAACATCTTTTTACACCACCTCATGAACATGATAGCTGTAATTTTTCAAACCCTCACCAAACTGTGTTTTTTGCACCTGTGGCACACAAAGGCATTGCTATGGTGCAAAATCAGGTTTTGGCAGGGACTTCAAAATTTTCATTACTGGGTTCATGAGGAGGGGTAAAATGAAGGCTATGCTGATAATTTCATCCATGTTTTACTATAAACTCAAACCCAATACTCTCCAGGCCCTGTGCTTCCACAGCAACATAAGTACCCACCTAAGGAGGGATGGGAGCGCTGGGTCCTCCAAGCCCTGCGCTCCCACTGACAAATTAGGATACAATTATACTATCTCAAAAAGTAAAGAAATTCTTTGCAAAAAGCTTCATTAATGCACTACTTAGGGTTGAAGCTCCAAAAGTAGGGAAATGTGGCATTAGAGTTTCCAACCCTAACACTCCAGCCCCACCCACCAGACAGCCACAGGAAAAAACATTACAGTTTTGCCTCTCCTGCATCTTCACTAATCAGGCATGGGGTGTGACTTCTCAGGTTGTCAGCCTTAACGTTCACCCCATTCTTATATACTCTACACATCTCAACTTCTTTCATGGTAGAATGGAATGATCATTAGGACTGATGATCCCAAGGCACACTCCATGCCTGTTTAGTGAAGATGCAGAAGAGGTGAAACAGTAAGGGCTTTTCCTGTTGCTGTGCGGAGGGTGGGGTGGGTTGTTAGGGTTGGAAACCCTAATGTCACATTTCCCTACTTTTGTTGCTTCAACCCTAACTAGTGAATTAACAACATTTTTGCAAAGAACACATATATTTATACACACAGAAACACACAAACACACAGATATACCTCTAGGTTTATACTGGGTACTTACTCTCCTCTCTGTCACCAATTACAGCACTACCAGCCTTAACAACATAATATATCAACATGCATATAAATGTACTGACAAATGAAAACTGTATCTTTATGATCTATTCATGTTGATGGGATTCAAAGCTTTCATAAAAAAACTTACATTTCTAAGTTTAACTGTTCAAAAGGTATAGGTTTTGAAATATAATTTTGATAATTATAAACTATCATAAACATATTTTTGAAAATGCTGGGAAGATATTAGTGGTTATTTGGTTTCAGAATAAACACATTCCTTCCTAGTTTATTTATTTTTTATTCAAATTTAGACATACCAGGAAATCCACACTTAGGCATAAAGCTTATTTTTCAAGTGGTTCCAAGGGGGACTTTTGCAGCAGCTGAGTATTATGTAATCAATAAGGCACAACAAGGTATACATTATGCTTACCAAACCACATGCCCAGGGGTATGGTGTGACACAATGCTACAAGTAGACTGCATTTAGCCCCTGGAAGCACAGTGAGATCAATATAATGCATACCCTAATGTGCCTTATTGAACTTATAAAATGGGTACGCTGAAAACATTTTGAAAACAAAACAAAAATTCCACTTTTTGTTTTATGTACAAGTCCCAGATTTTTCCAGGATACTGTATTTTACTTGATTAACTGTGTGGTATATGAAAAACCTCTACAATAAACATCAATTAAAAAATATATATTTTCTTTTGCTAAAAGTGACTAGTAAAAGGTAATCCCTCTCCAGCTGTCAAGCATCTGACTATACACACATACAATAGATGTTTATTTATCATGTAATGCTGGACATAAAACTTCTGCTGAATTCTACTAGCTTAATATTCATCTCTCCACACACAAACACCCACACAACAGCAAGGGTCTGTTAAGCAATGGATTCAATTGTATTTGTGCACAGCAAGCAACATGATTTCCTTGTAGACAGTCATGATGGAGTAGGCTCCGTGGTCCAAAAAGAAGCTGTAAAAAAACTTGAACTGTGAGTAATGCTTCATTGTCTTTTATATGTGTAAAAAAGGGAATATAAATGAAAATACAATATCACACATAACACCGTACTGCAAAACATCATGGGATATATATTCAAATCACTATGACAATTTAGGCTTGTTCTGCTTTAAGCAGGAACGTATGGTACCAAAGGGCCTCTCACATAATCTGCAAAGGGTGAGAACTGAAGACACAGACACATGTTTTGTCTTACACAGACTCATCAGCATGCCTCATTTGTATCTCACCCCTGGTGAAAACAAGCCAGCTCTAATGTGGCTTTATTGGTTTGGACCATGGTGGACCCAAAATAAGAAAACCAGTTAGACATAGAACCTCAGTACATAATCACTGAGGCAATGGTTATCCAAAGAGGATATTAGCAAAAAAGCCAGGTTAAATACAAAATCACACATGAACCCATAATGCAAAGCATCATGGGATATACATATACATATATACATATATTAGACCACACCCATATATATTTAGGGTTATAAAGCCACTTCTAAGTTAAACTCAAAATTTTGCACGTTAATAACTTTGGACCCATTCAACAGATTTGCATGAAATTTGTTATGCATCATGGGCATGGTAGATCTCTTGATTTGCCAAATTTCATTTCAGTCAAACTTACGTTTTTTGCGCACCAAAATGCTGAAAATGCACTTTTTGCCTGTTATGTGGGCAGTGTTTCTGATTTTGTTCATGGTGCTGTGCGGCCGTTGTGTGGTGTGCCACTCTACAACTTGGCATGTTGAAAGAGCATGGGGCAAGGAATATGCCACTTTTTGTTTGGTGAAAGAATATTAATCCATTCAAAAGTTATTAAAGTTCTAAATTCCCATTATAAGTCTATGAGAAAATTTATATGGTTATTTTGCAAAAAAAGAATGGGATTTTGGCCAGCTGGTCCCTCTTCATGATCAAAGAATGTGCATGCTCATGATCAAAAATTATTTGATTGCAAGGAAGGGACTAGATGGTCAGATTTGGAGGGACCAGATAGCCCATTTTTAACAACTTTTAAAATTAAATATTTCAGAAATGGTTTGGTCTTTTAACTTGAAATTTGGAGGGTGTTGATGGGATGTCCTGCAGATGTGACTTATCATTTTTAGGTGTCAGCAAATACATTTGTTATGGAGATATTGGTTGGCACAGTTTACGTTTTGCAGACAGCATTTTGCATTGTGGTAGTGGCTTGAAATTTATAGGGTAGCTAGCCTTACTGCCATGGACATACTTTTCAGTTGCTAGGTGTGTAAAATGTAAACAGGTGCGGAATTCTGCCACTCCAATGAATGAAAATCTCAAGCTTTAAAATCTTATACATCTTGGATACGGTTTGGTCTTTTAAATTGAAATCTGGAGGGTGTTGAGGGGATGTCATGTACATGCGAATTGTGGTATTTAGGTGTTGGAAAATGTATTTGCTGCGGAGATATTGTCTGACGCACTTTACATTTTGCATATAGCATTTTGCAATGTGGTATTGGCTTCACATTTATAGGGTACCTACTGTAGCCTTACTGCCATGGAGGTTATTTTCAGTGGTTAGGTGTTTGACATGTAAACAGGTGTGGAATTATGCCACTCTGATGAATGAAACTTTGTTTTGTTTCAAGGTGGTGGGAGCGGGGGGCCCCACCAACTTGCACAACTTTCTACTTTTCTATTCTTTCTCAAAAAGTAAGGAAATTCTATGCAAAAAAAATTTGTTAGTGCATCATTTAGGGTTAAAACACAAAAAGTAAGGAAATGAGACCTTTAGGGTTGCCCCTTCCCCCCTCATGTACCCCCCATCCTCCCGAGATTGACAGATGATGGGGTGTGTCACTGGGGTTGTGAGGCCTAAATGTCACCCCATTCTTCTTTACTGTGGCTTGAGACTTATAGGGGCATGGTCGCACCCCTATATTTAAGGTTGAGTAGGCACTGTAATGTTAAACCTCAAATTTTGTGCGTTAATAACTTTGCAACCATTCAAACGGATTTGCACAAAATTTGGAATGCACAGTCTGGTATGGTAGATCTCTTGATTTACTAAATTGTGTTTCAGTCGGACATACAGTTTTTGCACAGCAAAGTGCCCAAAAATGCACTTTTTGCCACTTTTGTGCATTTTTTGTCTATGGCACTGCACGGACAGCATGTGGGCTATTGGTCCGAAACTTGGTAAGTAGAAAAGACTTGGGCCACGGAACATGCCACCATTTGTTTGGTGAAAACATATTAATGTGTTCAAAAGTTATTACAATTTGAAATTCTCATTCTATCCTATGGGGAAATTTATATGTATTTTTTGAATGTTAATGAGAAAGACCAGATGGCCCTAGGAAAGACCAGATGGCCCAAATTGGGATGACCATATCTCAATCACAGTTTGGTCTTTTTACTTGAAATTTTCAGGGTGTTGAGGGGATGTCATAGAGGTGTGAACTATGCTGTTTAGGTGTTGGGAAATAATCTGTTGCAGAGATATTTAATGACATACTTGACATTTTTCCCATAGGATTGCATTGCAGTCTGTGCCATGACTTTCGGTGCTGTTATCTCGGAAACGAAGCGAGATAACAGATTTTTCTCTACAGATGGCTTAGATCACCTAAAAGTGATATAGCCTCTGGAAAAAGCTTTGAAAATGTAGAATAAACCTGCAGTGGAATTTTGTTTGTATGTTGCATGGTTCATGAGATATTGTGAAATTACTGTCACAAGGGTTGAAAAAGAGCTTGTCCAGTGCTTTTAGGTGCCCATGTCTCAGAAATGATGTGAGATATGGGTACAGTCTTTTGATGATGCACGAAGTACTTGCTGTCATGATTACAATGATGTTAGAATTGTATTTCTAACTCTTACAGTTCCCAAGATGTGAGCAAATTACTGTTAGAAGGGTTTGGTGCCCTATAGTGCTGCTGCATGGCTCTGTAGCTTTGCATAAGTGGGAGCATGGACCCAGATGCATATTGTTATGCAAAAATTGGCAACTTGGTTGGAGCTGGGCTCCATACTCCCACCAATATGTGTTTTGTACTACTTATATTACACTTTTTCAAAAAGTAAGGAAATTGTATGCAAAAAACTGTGTTAATGCTTCATTTAGGGTTAAAGCCAAAAAAAGTCAGGAAAGAGACATTAGGGTTGAACCCCCAACCCTTCTCACACATGCCACCCCGATCCTCCGCAGTCTGACACATGCTGGGGTGTGTCATTGAGGCCTAAATCTCACCCCATTCTCCTTTACTGTAGCATGTCAACATGATCAGACATGGAATATATTATAGAAGTGTGGTTGCACCTCTATATTTACAGTTATGAAGCCACTTCTATGTTAAACTCAAACTTTTTTGTGTTAATAACTTTGTACCCATTCAACAGATCTGCATGAAATTTGGTATGCGCAGTGGGGAATGGAAGATCTCTTGACTTGCCAGATTTCATTTTGGTCAGACTTATGTTTTTTGTGCATCAAAATGCTGAAAAATACACTTTACGCCAGTTATGGAGGCAGTTTTTTGGATTTTGTCCATGGCGCTGCATGGCCATCATGTGGCATGCTGCTCTGTGACTTGGCTCATTTAAAAGATCTTGGGTCAAGGAACATTACACTTTTCATTTGGTGAAAAAATATTAATCCATTAAAAAATGATTAAACTTTTAAGTTCCCATTATAAGTCAATGGGAAAATGTATGTGGTTATTTTGCAAAAAAATTGGATTTTGGTCATCTAGTTCTGCCTCATGATCAAAGAATTTGCAGGCTCTTGATCCAAGAATCTTTGATCGTGAGAAATTCTTTGATTGTGATGGCTGCCATCTTGTTTTCAGTTTGTGGTTGGAAAAATTCAAATATCTCAGCTCAGAGCAGACTTCTGAGGTGAAACTATGGTGGGTTTTGTTCAGAGGTCTTCCCTCTATCAAGCCATGCCTGTGGTTTCTTTCAAAATGGTCAAAAAATAGAGTTTTTAACTTTTTTATTCTTTGATCATGGCTCGCTAACGATCTTTGATCATGAGCCAACAAATTCTTTGATCGTGAGATTCTTTGACTGCGAGGGCGTGACTAGATGGCCACTTGAGAAAATACATTTTTTCTGCTCAGGGGTGGCTTATTAAGCTAAATGAGGGTGGGTTTTGCTCAGGGTGCTTTATTCTATTGAGGCATGGCTGTGGTTTCATGCATTTCTGATTAAAAACGTACTTTTAAAATTTTTTATTATTTGATAATGACCCTGCAAATTCTTTGATCGCAAACCTGCAAATCTTTGATCGTGAGATTCTTTTACCGCACTCTTTGATCGCGAGGGTGTGACTAGATGGCCACAAGAAAAATTCAATTTTCTCAGCAGAGGGGTCACTTCTAAAGGCAAACTAGGATGGAATCTGCTCAGAGGCCTTCGTTCTGTCAAGTCATGGCTGTGGTTTCATGTATTTTTCTCTAAAAAATGAGTTTTAACACTTTTTATTTTTTGATCACGAGCCTTCAAATTATTTGATCGTGAGATTCTTTGATCATGATCTTTGATCGCGAGGGACGGACTATATGGCCAGATTTGGAGGGCACAGATAGCACAATTTTAACAGTTATTCAAATTAAATATCTTGGAAACAGTTTGGTCTTTAACTTGAAATTTGGAGGGTGTTGATGGAATGTCCTGTAGATGTGAATTAGAGTATTTAGGTGTCAAACAATATATTTTTTGCAGAGCTATTGAGTGGCACAGTTTCCATTTTGTGGACAGCGTTTTCCATAGTGATAGTGGCTTGAAATTACTAGGGTAGTTAGCCTTACTGCCATGGATGTACTTTTCAGTCGTTAGGTGTGTAAAATGTTAATAGGTGTGGAATTCTGCCAGTGCAATGAACACAAATCTGAAACTTTCACATTTTATATCTCAGAAACAGTTTGGTCTTTTAAATTGAAATGTGGAGCATGTTGAGGGGATGTGCTGTCCATGTGAACTATGGTGTTCAGGTGTTGGAAAATTCATTTGCTGCACCCATTTTGTGTGACACACTTTATGTTTTGTATATGGCATTTTGCATTGCGGTACTGGCTTCACATTTATAGGGTGCCTAGCTTTACTGCCATGGAGGTCATTTGTAGTGGTTAGGTGTCTGACATGTAAACAGGTGTTGAATTATGCCACTTTGATGACTGACACTTTGCTTTCTTTCAAGGTGGTGGGCCCCATGCTCCCACCCATATGCACTGCCAGGAATACATATGATATTCAGTACTTGTACTCTTATCTTAGGCAGGAATTTGCAAGTTGGTGGGAGCACAGGGCCCGAAGGGTTCACGATCCCACTGGCTTGTGCAACTTTCTACTTTTCTATTCTTTCTCAAAAAGTAAGGACATTCTATGCAAAAAAACTTCTTTAGTGCATCATTTAGGGTTAAAATACAAAAAGTCAGGGAATGAGATCTGCGGTTTAAATGTCACCCCATTCTTCTTTACTGTGGCTTGTGAATATGATTACAGATGGAATGGGGTGACATTTAAGCTCACAACCCCAATGACACACCCGTCAGCTGTTAATCTTGGGATGATGGGCGGGTCCATGGGGGATGGGCAACCCCTAAAGGCCTCATTTCCTGGCTTTTTTGTGTTTTAACCCTAAATGATGCATTAATGAAGTTTTTTATAGAGAATATATATATATATATATATATATATATATATATATATATATCTATGCAAAAAACTTCATATATATATATATATATAAATCCCCATAATAATTGAGGCTAGTTCTGCTTTCAGCAGGGATGTGTGATGCCAAAGGGCCTCTCATGCAATCTACAAAGGGTGAGAACAGAAGACACAGACATGTGTTTCATCTAAGGTTACCACCTACTCGGTTTTTAACCGAATGATTCGGTTTTCTAGGTCCAGATTCAGTCCTCCTGTTTTCACCATTGCAAATTTGGTTTTTATGGTGGGTCAAGCAGCACCTGTGAGATTCCTCACTAACTGTTTCATTTTCTTCTCATCTGACTGTAAGCAAGTGTCTGACATTTTGGTGTGATTGCTTGCTTGCAGTGCATGCTAATCAGGAAGTGCCTTCAAGAGCTGGGCACTTAAAGAGCCAAATTTGTCCCTGTCTGCTCAGTTGCCGCCTCTAACCTCACACCAGCAAATTGGAAGATTATTCATGGGAAGGATAAACAATACCACCTTAATTAACACCTTCATTTTTCTGAAATCAGACAGACACCACATTAGGGTAGCTTCCTGCCCCAGTATGGACTGTACAATGTGTTTCAGAAACTTTACCTGCTAATCCAGTTTTATTCAGAGGTAGTACTTTTTTAGTCATTTTGAATGCTCACATGCTTGTAAAACAGATTCTGTTAAATCCTTCACCATTTTACTTGCATGGTCAGATTACAAACAAATTCTGATGTCATGCAGACCTTTGTTTGTATACCAGTCAGTCTGAGAGGTGTAAAGTAGGGCTATTAAGACCATTAGCAGAAAATCAAACTAATCATTTCCAGGCTGCATTGTGAATATGGTCTTTGACTGCTGTTATAAGGAATACTTTTATACCTTTAAATGTTCACCATTTTTTCTTTTAGGGTCTGTACTATATTTTAATATTTGTTACCCCTTTTGTTGTTAAATTAATAATCTAATATTTTATTTCATTTCTAGCAATACTATGCCTCTCTCCTCAGTAGTTATTGTTGTCAATTTTCATACTACTTGGATATTCCAGGAAGACCAATCCAGGCCTTTCAGATGAACAGCAGAGAATAATGTGGCTAATGTCATGCTAAGCTACAGAAATGAGAAAAGGAAGAGGGAGAACAGTAGCTGATGAGATGACAGGAACACAATCTAGATTTGATGGCATTGCAAATTGATGCAATTTATCAAAAATGTTTAAAAACATTATTATTTTTTTACCAGAAGAGAGACACTAAGCTAAAGCTTGTTTACAGGTGCAACCTGAGAGCACAAGGGAATTAAGTGATTTGTGTAGGGTCACAAAGTATGTAAGTTTGGGCTGTAGGATTCAAACCCTGGTCTCCACAATTGCAGCTCAGAGCTTTAAACCACTGCGCTATACTGCCTCCACGCTACATATCACATATCATGCTATCTGCTGTGTATGACTGACATGGAAAACAAAATAGGGTATTTAACAGCATAGAATAATTCATACCACTTTTAAAAACTTCTCTGACATTACAAATAACTTTAGAGTAGGAGCAATGGGAGGGACAGTAGCACATCTTAAATTGGCAGATGATATTTGTAATTACATCTCGTCCACCATTACTGGTGTAGTTTATTTATTTATTGAAAGAGTTTTACCAGAAAAGGCCCCCTGATCCAAACTAGCCAGTTGTCAGAGGTGTCCTTGTAGTCACTCGATTTGTCAGCTAAGCTGTGTACACAGGATGGAAAGTCCAGTGGCGGAGCCAGGTTTGGGAGCAGTTGGGAGCCAGGAGGGGCCAGTCAATCAATCACGGGCTCCACAATGGGCTCTAAACAGTGAATAAAAATGATGGCGGGGTGCCACTACCTACACTGGGGCAGCCAGGAGGGGTGACCAACCCCCCAGCCCCACCACTGGGAAAGTCCCCTGAACCCCCCTCTCTAACCCCACCAAATGTTAACACACACTGAAATTGTAAATATTTAAATCTAAATCAAATAAACCAAAAATAATCATGCTGTAATGTAAAGAAGTTGTACACAATGTTATATCAGCAGCAATTCTGAATAAATCAAGTGAATCAGAGTCCAAGCGATGCCCTCGTTAGTCATAAATGGGGCGGGGTTAGGGGTGGAGTTTGGGGTGTGGTTTACTATTCGGTTTTCATCTCATCCAAAGGCGGCAACCCTAGTTTCATCCTACACAGGACTTAACAGTGTGCCTCATCTGTGTGTGTAGGATCATGCAGGATAAAACATGTGTCTGTGTTTTCTGTTCTCACCCTTAGCAGATTGTATGCGAGGCCCTATGGCACCATACATTAATGCCTGAAGCAGAACCAGACTCAGTTTTCATGATGATTTGCATGTATATCTCATGATGCTTTGCATGATGGGGTTATGTCTGATTTTGTATTTCCTGGAAACCTGGCTTTGTTGCCAATTTTCTTTTTGGGTAACCCTTGCCTCAGTGTTCCTGTGCTAAAGTTCTTTGTCTGTTTAGAAATAAAAATGACAGCTAATCATTTTGTTTGTTCTTTTTATATTGAGCTTGATTTATTTTTAGGGTAAAAAAGATGCTTAATGAGTGTTTTAGTGAGAAAAGGTGGCAGCCATTTATGTAACAGCAATTAGAAAGTTTTGAAAAATGCACAAATATTGTTAATGTACTATGTCCTGATTGCCAGTGTATTTTTTGTATGCACTTAAGATAGATCTAAGACATATGTGCCAACCAGTCAGGATGCAGGATTTTTTCTCACCGGTTGTATAACATTACAAGATTATAGTACTTAAGTGATACGTTTAGATAAGGAATTATCTTCACTGGATTACAATTCATGTATTGTACTAGTATCCAGATTCAGGCAGATAGCCCAGATAACAGACCAAATTTCCAGATAATCCTAGATAATTAATGTAATTTTCCAGATATTGACCCATATGTGTAATTATCTGCTCAGGACACAATTCTTAAATTACAAATTGCATTTCTCCATCAAGGGTATCATAACAATTTTATGAATTATATAATGGCAAGAAAGAATTCTGGACTCTGATTGGTCAGTCTGGAGCTCTACCCATGATGTTATCCCAGCATAACATCACAGATCTAGTCCCAGCGCACACTTGACCAAATCACATGGAAAAAAAAAATCAGTACATGTACCTTCTTGAAGTGAAGACAAAACTGTGTTTCCAGTTGAATTTATGACATTGTAAATCCCTCCTTCCCACAACACAGAAACTAGCCAAAATGAGACCCACAACCCTCATACATTCCCCCAAATCCCTAAAGTTTATTTTTCTTACAGCTCAGTGAAACTAAACATTATGATTGGGTTCCCAGACTGAGTGCACACAGTAAATGAATGAGTGCTCACTCACTCACTGTTCACTGTCAACCGCTCAACAGCTGACTTCACTGTGCCCGCTCCATGGTTCATACAGGCATGTCAGTCAAGCCGCAGTGTGCCCCATTTAAAAGTCACAAAATCCTTCTGTAAGAACCTGTCATTGTGATTGACTTCATCGCTCCTTGCTCTGATTGGTTTCTGTTCTCCCCACCCAGCCATGAACAGGATGAGAACTCTGCTTCTGCTTTCCCCGTCTGCCCACAACAGACTGAGTGTGTGTGTTGGAAAATGTACTGCACTTCAGTTACTCACTGTTACTGCTGTTTTTCTTTTTTAGTGATGGCCTCTTTCTTTGCCTTCTCCCAGTGCAAAACACACAGCAAGTATACTGGGAAAACTGCAGCCAGCCAGTCATGACCGCAACTGTGATGGGAACAAGGACATGGGGGGGGGTGGCTGGCCACCAAATGGTTTCCTGCTACACAAATAAAAAAAAAGAGAAAAACACAAAGATACAGGAGAAGAGAGAGACACAGGGGGTGGTGGTAGCAAATGGCAAGAATATACAATGTAAGGAAGCTTTGAAGCTGTGAGGGATCAAGCTACAGAAAGCCACACACCACAGCAGCTCCACCTATTGGCTGAAATAAATAATCAGCACTATTTTTTTTAAAGTATCTCCACCCATTGAAAATATGACAAAAAATCTACTTTAATAAACATTTTATTCTTTTTCTACCTCTTTTTATTTGCTTATAAATGAGCCATTGTATAATAGGAATAATGCACTCCAGGGTGGATGTCGTGCTGGGAGAATGCCACTTCTTGGGTGTGAACACACTCAGCCTGTGGCCTCGTGCCCAACCACCCAAGGAATGACATTATCCCAGCATGACACACACCCTGTTGTGTATTATTCCTTCATTATCAAAGCATTTTTAATTGTTAGACAAAATTGGAGTGGGAGGGAGAGTTCTTTAGGTGGAGGTATGAAGGTAGTTTTAATGGTCTGTACTTCAAAGTAGAATGTTCTTGTACTATTTAGATAAGGACACCAGTGAAAAGAAGCTTCAGCCCAATGGTCTTGCATTACCTTCCTTTCATAATAAAAATTAAATGAATACATTGTTTCTTTTTGAAATGTATTTTGGGATTGCTCTATCCCATGTGCACCTCATTCTCATAAGGGCTCCAGAGATGCTTTGGATTGACAGTACATGAAGGGATGGAAAAGATTATAGACAATCTGATTCAAACTCAGTGTACAGAAAATCACAGATTCACAGCTGGTAGGTCATATTGCCGAACAAAATGCTAACAGAAGCAGTAATTAGCCATTGTAGTGTACCGCTGAGCTTTTCATATTACTTATTGCAACAGATACAGTACATGGGCAATGCACACTGATGTGGGTGGAGTCCAGAAATCACTACTAAGTTTATACACTGTGGCCCAGATATTCAAAAGGGTTGCACATGGCGCAACAGTGTTGTACCATGTGCAACCTCACTAGATCGCGCTCGGTGCCATATCTGTAGTGCAAGCGACAAATCCTGATGCACCGAATGCATCAGTAATATATGCACGCACAGGCAGAGGGGGCTGCCCATGCATAACCTGCACAGCCCGATATTCAGCCCAGGATGTGCAGAGCCATACATGCACAACCCCTATCTGTGCCAGCACAAAGTTAAGCCAAAAAAAGGAACAACTGATGGCTACCCACAGGTGAGCTGCCGCATTGCAGGGTGCAACACGGCAGCTGCCACCTGTGAGTGCTAACTGATTCCTGGCTGCACCTGGCAGTGCCCCCCATGCCCGATCGTGGGCATATGTTTCAAATAAAGTCCCAGTCCTATATCCCTGGTGGTCCAGTGGACGAATGCTGCCCAATGGCGGGCATCCGTTCATATTAAAATTATCTCTTGGGGTTCAGTGACTTGTGCCGATCGCAGCATCCGTTATAACCTCATCCTGGTGGTCCAGTGGATTTGAAGTTTGAATATCTTCCTTCAATATTGTTCCTGTTCCAATGGATGTACAAAGCGTTTGTCGCGGGCATTGTTAAATAGAATGTCTGCGGTTTGGTGTTTCTTTCACTCCTTCATTCACTGCTTTTCCTCTGGTCAGCCGGTGTGCAACACCTCACTTGCCGCCTCCGCCGCTCATCAACTGATATTAGTAGGTTGCATTTGTTGTTCACAGCATGAACCACTGGCATGTAGCGTTCTATTATTATACATTCCAGATATGTGTCATTCCATATCTGAATGTAGTAGTAGGGTTGCACACCCATTGTCTCACGCTGTGAACCAATGAGCATGCAGCCCTACCGAGGTGTCGGTCAGTGGGCAGCGGGTTGGCAGGAAGTGGGGTGCTCCCACCTGCCAGCTGACCGAGGGGAGAGGGCAGTGGGGATCAGTGAGTGGGTGGGGAGGGGTACCCTAGACCACCAGGGTAATAGGACGTTTTCTGTTAAATAGATGCCCGCGATCGGGCAGTATTGAATCCACTGGACCACCAGGGATATTGGCCGGGGGGGGTTATGTACACAGATGCTCGCGATTGGGTTGCATTCAGTCCACTGGACCACCAGGGATATTGGCTGGGGGGGTTATGTACACAGATGCCCGTGATTGGGCAGCATTCGGTCCACTGGACCACCAGGGATATTGGACGGGGTGGGATTTATGTACACAGATGCCCGTGATTGGGCAGCATTCAGTCCACTGGACCACCAGGGTTATTGGATGGGGGGATTTATTGTAACAGATGCCCACGATCGGGCACATAGCAGTCCACTGGACCACCAGGGATATTGGACTTTTTTTTTTATTATAATGGATGCCCGTGAACGGGCAGCATTCGGTCCACTGGACCACCAGGGATATAGGACGGGGACCTTATTTTTAAACAAATGTCCACAGTCAGGCTGCAGGGGGTGTTGGTCCCAGATGGCTGCTGCCTGGCAGGGCACCAGGTGCAAGTCGTCGGGGATCGGTGCACCTGCATGCAAATGGGATGCAAATGGGGCCATAATGACATGCAAATGACCCCAAGTGCACCTTGCATAAATTATGGCCCCATTTGCATGTCACCTTTTGAATATCACTGGTGCTGTGAATGGCGCATATCGGCACTTGCGCTTAGCGCATCTCCATGCTCCACTCTGGCCACTTGCGCTGGCGTGCCGTACTATGCCATGCACAGTGGAGTGATTAGGGTGCGATATTCAAAGCTACTGAGCCATGGCGCAGCTCCTTTGAATATCGCCCAGGCCGCACCCCTGCACAGCCAAGCTGAGCTGCGCCCAATCTTGCACCACAGCCTGGCACAGTTTGAATATCTGGGCCTGTGTGTATGTGTGTGTGTGTGTGTGTATATATATATATATATATATATATATATATATATATACATATACATTATCATTTCTGTTTATCTTTTTTGTCACTGAGACATGCATCCAAGACCTCCATCCATCTGTCACTTATTCATTGATTGTGGGTTACAAAGGAACTAAGACAGTGTTTCCAGTTTTAGGTCTAACCTTGGGCAAGATACAAGGCACAACAATTTGCAGGGTACAGTAAGAATTTATTAAGAATTCCCTATATGCTAAAGCCATTTGAAACAAGAGGATAGGTTTATTCATAGTCTGGAATAGGACAAAAACTTGAGGTGCAGAAAGAATGGGTAGTTGGCATAAGCACATTTTTTGAGACATTCATCACCATGTTAATAGCCACAGGAGACAGGAAAGAATGTGCCTCCCCCACACAAAAATCAAATTAATGAAATTAGTGCCTAGCCTTTAAACAAGACTTTACAAATATTAACTCTGGGTACTGTGACAGCACAGTGTTTCTGAGTAAATGAAAAATAGATTTCTGTCATTTGTAATCAGTGGATTTCATTGTCAGGCCCAGCCTACTGATGGAACTGTCTGATTGGATGATTGCCAATCAAAGTTTTATAATTCACTTGAAATGTCCTCTGCAAAGATTTGATATTGTTCTCTGAAGATTATGTGTAGCTAAAAAGTATGGCAAATTGCATTAGTGTCATGCTAGCAATAGATTGAATCATGAAAAAGAAAAGGGGCTTCTGGCTCAGATCTTAGAACTCTTAAAGTAATTAGCAGCAGTCCATCTTAGCACAACAAAATGGTCATGCTGAACAGAAGCAGTTACTCTGTGTATATAGCACTGGCAACTAGTGCTACACATTTTTCCATCTTAAACCTACTAATACATATGGGATATTACATAAAACAAACACAAAAGCTGCACAGACAGGTAGAATTGATGTTCTTGTATGATTATATTCTACATCCCTATGGCTAATCAATTAATAAAATCCATGAATCATTGAAACCAGGAAGTCGTGGACTGGTTGTCTGGTGCTACCATTAAAAAAAGCCACAGAGGACACATACCTGTAACAATGAAAAACACACAGTACTGCACTTGCAGTTATAAAGAAAATTTGTTGCGCAACAGGAAGCACATAAATGCTCCACTTGTACAGACCCTTGCAAGCTCTACCCTCTTTATTTTTTCTCAGTGAGGACTGGCCCCAACAAAGAATATTAGTGGTGACCGTTGTGCCACCTGACACATTTCTTAACTGTTCCTTAATTTACCATTTGAATCTCTCTGTCCCACGTAGAGACAATACTTTCCCAGGTTACTCAATAAGATTGTAATGGGTGTTTACTCACCTGGTAAAGGTGATTGTGTTGGTTGGCATCCATGGCACTCCAGACATTACCTCATGGGTTACAGCCCACCTGATAGGCTAATGATGCACATGACCCAGATCAGATTTCCAGTATATCCAGGTCCCAGGAACTCCTGCTCTCCAGTTTGAATCTTCCATAGCTGAAATAAGGTTAGTTAGTACAAGAGAGAAGAACCAACAGTATGTACATAGTCACGCACAAAGGAGGCCTACCACGACATGGTGTAAAAGGAGGCCAGAGGCCTGCATTTATTTCCTATTATTTACAGACTAAAACTCAAGCCTAGGGGTTCAACTGATCTTAGTAGAGTAAGCAACTCCCCTGAGGCACAGGGAGTTGGGTAGGGACCCCCTGCTTTGCCCTTGAAGCGGACGCTCCGATCACTCCAGAGGGAGGGCCTTGGAGTGCCATGGATGCCAACCAACACAATCACCTTTACCAGGTGAGTAAACACCCATTGTGATTGGTTGGCATCCATGGCACTCCAGACATTACCTCATGGGAGATAAGAAGCAGTTAGCACTCCGGGTGGGAGATGAGTGAGTCGGAGTGTCCGGGTGTAGAGGCCGCTGAGACAACCTGGGTTGCGAAAGATGACCTGAAGTCCTGGAACTGCTCCAGCCTGTAGTGCCTAGCGAAGGTATGCAAGGAACTCCAGGTGGCCGCTCTGCAAATATCCTCCGAGGAGACCGAGGCTCTCTCCGCCCAAGACGTGGCAACCACCCTGGTGGAGTGGGCCCTGATTCCCTGTGGTGGGGTCATCTGGTTCGTCTTATAGGCATGCTGGATGACCCGTCTGAGCCATCCTGCAATTGTGGTCTTGGAGGCTGCGAGCCCCCATCTCTGCCCTTTTGAGACAATGAACAGACTCTCCATCTTGCGGATGGGGTGGGTCCTGGCTAGGTAGACCGATAGGGCCGACCCGACGTACAGGGGATGGGAGGCCCTGCCATGGCCCTGGAGGGTATCTCGTGACAGGGTGGGCAGATCGATAGGCTGCTCCCTGTGGAATCTTGTCGAGACCTTTGGCTGGAAGGCTGGCACTGTTCTCAGCCTGACCCCCTGAGGGGTGAAAGCGGTATATGGTTCAGCATGCGATAGGGAGCGCCAAGTTCCCGATTCTTCTGGCCGAGCAGATGGCCACGAGGAAGGCGGTCTTTAGGCCGACCCAGAAAAGGTCTGCCCCTAGGAGCGGTTCGTATGGGTCCGATTTGAGGGATCCCAGTACTAGAGGTAGGTCCCATGGCGTAATGGTTGGTCTGGTCCTAGGTCGGAGGAGTTCTACCGCTCTCATGAAGCGTATGGCATCTGGGTGAGCTCCCGGTGGGTGCCCCTCCACGAGTCCCATGGCCGCCCCAATGGCCACCAGTTGTACCCTTAGGGAAGAGGGGGCCAGCCCCTTGTCCACTCCTTGCTGGAGGAATAGGAGAATGGTGGCCAGGTCAGATTGTTCTTTTACCGACCCTCTCCTTTGGCACCACTGCGAGAAGATGGTCCATTGCCTCTCGTATGTGGACGTGGTGGAGGCCCGTCTAGACTGAAGCAGTGTACCGATGACCGATTTGTGATACCCGGTTGCCGTCAATCTCCTCCTTTCAGGAGCCAGGCCGTGAGTTTTAGGGTCCGAGGAGAAGGGTGAAGTACCAGTCCCTGTGACAGCATGTCCGGGCGGTCGGGTATCCGGAAGCTGGCCAGCGACATCTCTCTGATCGTCGTGAACCATGATCTGTGTGGCCAGTAGGGAGCCACCAGAATGATCGTGACGCGTGATTCTCGGATCTTGGTCAGTATCTGCAGTAGTAGAGGGAGTGGCGGGAAGATGTACGTGTACTCCTGCCCCCAGGTCTGTGACAGGGCGTCCGTGCCCTGGGAGTGGGCGTCCCTGAACCGTGAGTAATACATGTCGACTTGGGTGTTGTCCCATGATGCCATGAGGTCCATGGACACGGGTCCCCACGCCACCTGGATTGTCTGGAAGAGGCCTGGGTGCAATCTCCACTCTCCTGGATGAATCTGTTGTCTGCTGAGCCAATCTGCCCTGACATTCAGCTTCCTGCAAGGTGCACTGCCCAGACGTGAGAGGTGTGTTCGCGCCAGTTGATCACCCTTGCAGCTTCCTCGACATGACCCTGCTTCTGGTTCCCCTGTTTCGCGATGTAGGCCACCGTCACCCGATTGTCGGACCGGATCAGGACCGAGCGACCCAGGATGAGTCGTCTGAACGTCCTCAGGGCATGGAACACGGCTCTCATCTCCAGAACATTGATGGATAGTTGTGTCTCCGCTGGGGACCACGTTCCCTGTGCTGAAGCATCCCTTAGACAGGCCCCCCAGCCGGAGAGGCTGGCGTCTGTCTCTATGGGGACCGAGCGAGGAGCCTCTAGGGGAACTCCCCTGGTCAGGTTCCTCACTGTTGTCCACCAGACCAGGGATGATCTTACCTCTACGGGCAGTGGCACCACGCACTGGAGGTTGTGTCTCGCATCGCGAGACAGGGCGTAGTTCTGGAGTGGGTGCATGCACCACCTGGCCCAGGGCACGAGGTTGATGCAGGAGGCCATGCAGCCCAGTAGTCGAGCTACCTTCCCCAACGTGGTGTGGGTGCGTGATTTCAACTCGTGCGCCAGCTCCCATAGGTTGTGAACTCGGCTCGGGGATGGTTTTGCCCAGCCTTCGGCCAAATTGATGAGGGCCCTGAGGTGCTCGATCTGTTGGGTGGGGCGGAGGTGGCTCTTTTCCCGATTCACCACCCAGCCGTGGTCCTCGAGAGCCTGCAAGTCGAGTTCCGTATGCGCTCGCGCCTGGTCCTCGGAGCGGGCGCGGATGAGCCAGTCGTCCAAGTACGGAATAATGTCTAATCCCTGCTCCCTGAGTCTGGCCACCAGAGTTATGGAGACCTTGGTGAAAACTCTGGGGGCCGAGGACAGGCCGAAGGGGAGCGCCTTGTATTGGAAGTGATGGCCCAGGATGTGGAAGCGAAGGAACTGCCTGTGCCTTCTGATGATGGGGATGTGGAGGTAGGCGTCCTTCAGATCGATGGATGTCATGAAGTTGCCCACTCTGATGCACTGGAGGGTGGACCGAATGGTCTCCATTTTGAACCGGTGGGGAACCACATGTTGGTTCAGTTGTTTTAGGTCCAGAATAGGTCTGAGCTCCCCCGACTTTTTGGGGACCAGGAAGAAGATGGAGTACATGCCCATTCCTTGTTCCTGAATCAGGACGGGCTGGATGGCCCTGTTTTGGATTAGCTCTGCTAGAATCCATTGTACCTGATGGGGAGAGGCTCTCCTTCTGGACAAGGGGGATGACACGAACCTGTGTGGGATAAGGGTGTGGGATAGCTCGATGGTGTATCCCTTGGATACTACATCCCATACCCACCTGTCCGATGTGGTGGCCATCCAGCGGTGGGCAAACAGGGCTAGCCTTTGCCCTACTGGAGGGTACAGGTCCTGACCACAAATCTTGGGCCGTTGGTAGTTACTGTTTTCCCCTGAAGCCTCTACTTCGACTTCCGGATCTTTGTCCCTGAGATCCGAAGGGAGCGGACTGGTAGCTCTGAAAAGAGGGACCACGGGACCTGGAGGGGGAGTCTCTACCTCGAAAGGAGTGGCTCTGCTGAAAGGAGTCCCTACGGATTTGGCCCAGCTTGTTTCCGCCCCAAAACCTCCGTCTTGCGGAGGGCAGATAGGAGGGTTTGGACCTATTCCTAAGGAGGTCCCTACCTTCCTCCTTTTATTTTAGATAATTCTGGAGTCCCTCCCCAAAGACATGATTTCCCTTGAGAGGTAAGTTCTGTAATAATGTTTTGGATTCCGCATCAGCGTCCCAGAGTTTTAACCACAGGGCTCTACGGGCCCAGTTGATGATGGCGACGGCCCTTGCCTGGAGGCATAGCGAGTCCACTGCCATATCAGCCAGATATTTGGCTGCATCCAAGGTGCACTCCAGCAGTTCTGCCTCCCTGGATTTGGGGTTAGCCTGCTCCTGGAGCTCCTCGAGCCAGCGAATCTGTGCCCGAGAGGTGTAAATGGCGGTGGTCATTGCCTTGGCAGTGGTTCCCTCGATCTCGAACGTCCTCTTGAGCATATCCTCGATTCTCTTGTCTGTTGGGTCCTTGAGGGCTATGGTGCCACATGGGAGCACAGTCTTTTTGCTCAGGGCCGCCACCTGTGGATCAATAGTGGGTGCCTTGCACCAAATATCCGATTTATCACCCTGTACAGGGTACATTCTGTTCAAATTTCTGCGGTTCGGCATTCTGCCCAGATCGGGAGACTGCCATTCCGTGCTAACAACCTCTTCGATGGCTGGGCATACTGGGAAGGTCTCTGTGGTCATGGTTCTTAGCTGGATCATTGGATCGAGCTTCGACTCGGGCTTGCCCTCTTCCAGCTCCTCAGTGCCCAGGCCCATGGTGGCCTTGATCATCTTCATGAGCCCCAGAATGGTGTCGAATGAGCACAGTTTGGAGGTCAGAGACGGTGTTGCTTGCAGGTCCATGTCCTCTGCGTCCGAATCCACCCCAGCTTCCTCCTCCTCTTCTTCTTCGTCCGCGTCTTTCTCCCCTTCCTCCGGCGTGCCGTCGTGTGGTGCGACCGGGCGGGAGTCCTCAGGCATGGACGGATCCTCTGGTACACCCCTTGTCCTGTTGGGTTCCAGGCTGGGCGGTCTCGCCCTGTTCTGGGTGAGGGCCTCCAGCTTTTCCATGATCTTGAGCATGAAGTTCTGTTGGCTCTCCATCATGGCCACTGCTGCTTGTTGGTTCTGGATCAATAGGGAGCCCGGGTCCACCCACGTCAAATTGCTGGATCCGGGGTTGGAGGGGGCCAGAGGTGGTGTCCTCTCCATCGAGGAAAGGTCATCGTCCAGGAGGCAGGCCGCACAGGGGCCCAGGGGTTTGGGGGAGGAGGTTGGTGCTGCATGTGGAACACTTCTTGGCCTTTACCATCTGGAATTAGAGAGAAAGGTAGACTTGTAAGGAGACCAATAACCCCATTATCCCCTCTCTCTCCCCCTTATATATATCCTTTTTTTTTTTTTTTGTCCCCATCGGTAGCGAGGGGGGGGCAGGGGGAACAGAGGGAGCGCCTGAGTATAGGAGTGCTATGGGAGGACCCCTACCAAAGGGTGGGGTTTTGGTGGTGCCGAGGCTGTCTGTGGGAGGGGGCTGGGGCCACCATGCGGAGAGAGGGACTCCGTTAAAACTCCACTGGGGTCGCTATGGGAGGGACCCGAGTAGGGTAAAATAGTATGCTCCTTTTTTACTCTTCCAACAGAACACTGGGCTCCTGCTTGCCCAAACTCCCCTGAACCACGCGTGCGCCTACAGGGTAGGCTTCCCGGGGCTGGAGGCCAAGCTGGAATGCCTACTAGGCGAGCCTGAGAGTGGAGGTCCTGAGGTCCGGGTGGTGGTGTGGGGGGTGAGCCACGGCTCGCAGAAGATTGGGAGCGCTCACCAGCTGGCCCCTGACTCCTGGTCCTGAGGCCATGGACTCTGCAGCATCCTGAAGTTGCTTTCGACCCCCCCTGCAATTGAGGGTGAAGGACTGGTCCTCGAGCCCTGAAAAAGAACGCCTACCGTTTTTTTTTTTTGGCTGACGCCTAGTGCTGCTCCACCTCCCTGATGATCCAGAGTGAGGAGAGAGGAGGAGAAGGTGCCGGAGGAAGCAGCTGGAGGAATGAGCCGCACGCACATGAGGATCTCGCCCCCAGCCCCTCGTGCTAGAAGGTCCCCACGAGGCCTACTGGGGTCCGTGCGAGAGCTCACTTTCCACCTCCCGAATCACGGTCTGAGCCATCGCATACATGAAGGAGGCTGGAGGTGAGTGGAGCGGTGAGAGAAGAGCTCTGGCCTCCTTCCTCTTCTCGCGGGGTGGGGGGGAGTAGGCCTGCGGCCTACCGCGACTCACCGAGCCGAGCGCCAGGAGATAGAAGCAGTGCTCAGCCAGGAGCTCAATGCCAACAACGCCAGAGGTGAGGGAGTGGAGGGGGCAACGGCTCACTGTGACACTCTCACCGCACGAAGGCAAGGAGAACGCTCGCCTGAGCGAACGCGGTGGCGTGGAGGAAGCGCTCCCAGACCATAACTTGGGCCACACACGTGGCAGGACTGCCCAATGGGACTGGGGAGAGGCCGAAAGGCCAACTAATAACACCGGCAGCCACCCCCATATTAGCGGAGCCCCATAGAGGGAAAAAAAGGACGTGGGGCTCAATCAACTGGTTACACCTAGTGTAATCAGCTTAACCATAGCAAAAAAACATTTCTAGGCAGCAAACAAACAGAGTTTAAACAATGCTTAACCAGAGAAAACATTTCTGGGCAGGCAACAAACAATGGAATTTAAGCAAGAACTGGCTCCTACTCTTGAGAGCCCTGTTAAATCTTTGTAGTTAGAGTGGGTAGGGTAAATAACTGAACAAAAAAGCAGAAAAGCTGGTTCCTACCTTGTTTAGAGCAGGCAGGGATTCCTGGTATGCTTCTTGCCTATTCAGATGCACGATTCAAAACTGGAGAGCAGGGGTTCCTGGGACCTGGATATACTGGAAATCTGATCTGGGTCATGTGCATCATTAGCCTATCAGGTGGGCTGTAACCCATGAGGTAATGTCTGGAGTGCCATGGATGCCAACCAATCACAATGGAAAATTTTCAAAAACATCAGTGTTGAGCTTCCATCTGTAGAACTGTATGATGTGTCCAACATCATGGCAATACATTGCAAGGCCCTGATCAGGTCTCACCATGAGTATTATGTGCAGTTATGTGCCCCTCAATACAAAACATTCAACATGGCAGTTAAATAGATGCAAGGCAGGGTCACCAAAATGATTAGGGGTGTAAGGGACAAAAGCTAGAGGGAGATACTGCTGGCCCTTCATGTATATGCCTTATGGAAAAGGAGTCTAAGAGGGGACAAGGTCTCAGTTTTCTGCATACTCAAAATTACTGACAAGATCGAACAGCACAATGAAGCTCCTAAAAGATATTAAACTCAGGGCCATCTATTTTAAAAAGGGGCTTATATCAAGGCAAGTTGTGTCAAGCAGGCAACTTGTGTCAGCTCCATTTGAGGCCTAGAGCATGCACCTATTTGCAGAAGATTTCCAACTTGCATCGATCTTTCAAGAAATTACGCAAGTCACAAGTGGCACCATAAAAGGTGGCCCATTGGGCAGGAATGATTCAAGCTGCGTCATAAAAACATTGGTGCAGGTGATGGTAGAGCAGAGCTGGGAAAGCATGTTGTAGGACAAGGCAGAAAGACAGAAGAAGAAAAACTTCACAGTGGAGGAGACTGATATCCTGATAGATGAGGTAGATGCCCATGTGGACATGCTGCTGTCGGGGGGGGCAAGGACCTGCGGGAGTGAAGAAAACAAGGCAGGGATGAGTTAGCCACCAGTGTGAATACCAGGGGGCCCTGTGAAGGACTCCATCAGAGAATTTCAGAAGAGGTATCATGACATAAGGCAGAGCTCAAAGGAAATGTTGGCCCACAATGGGCACTGTGCCATGGTAACTGGTGGTGGTCCAGGCAAGGAGGAACTCCTTAGTACTCTGGAAAAGTGTGTGGAGGCACACCTTAGCAGCCACACAATTGAAGACAAAGAAACTTTGATGTCTTCTAGCTGCAGAGCTCAGTAGGTATGTAAGAGGGCACATTAGCAGCAGCGGTGGGGGAGCTGCATCAGAAGCAGTGAGCACAGGTGTATTCATGGGTACAGTGGTATATGCATGCAGAGCACAGAATGAGCAGTGCAGAGGCATTTGTCAGCAATGAAAAATACCAGTTGTTGCAACACAGTGGGGCAACGCATGTAGCAAGGACCACACACAGGGTACAGTGGAGCATGTGAAGCAGCTATATGACTGCATTCCAGCAAAATAACCCCCAACCCTGGCATGTGCAGAAGGGGTGTCAAACACACCCACAGTGCCTGACAGTGGATGTTGCAGAGGAAAAGGCTGGCACCATCATGGTAGCTGTGTGATAATGTGCATTAGGGGCTGGGGACAGGCCAAGACTGTCAACAGAACTGCATGTTGTTGTGGTGATAGTAGCATGCAGTAGTGCAGTGTAATGTGGAGCAGAGGCTGTCCCTGTGGATGTGACAGATGGGTGGAAGCACGGTGTAGGCATGTAGACAGATGGTGACACATAAGAACCTGGAAACAGTGCTGTGAGGGCCCCTTTACCACACATGGCCTTTGGCCATGGACCAGGGGATACCTGGGTGACCCCAGCAATGTGTTCAGCAGGGTAACAATGTTTTGCTGTAAGGAATGTTATGAGCATTATGGATGGTGGGTATGTGGGACATGGGGAAGTGTTATAGGTAGACCTGAACAAGGTGGAGGCACTGGCTGGGTTGCAGGGGTGACCATGCATGGCACAGCAAAGGCTGTTGTGGGGTTGGGAGGTACTGTCCAATGTAAAGATGGTGTTCTCAGTAGGTCAGCTGCTGCATTTAACCAGTGGATGTGCTTTGTGGGGGGTAGCCAAACTGTACAGGCATGGCAATCAGAGGGTCCCATGATGACAGTGGGCATGTGCACCTCCGCAGCCACGTCATTGCAGAATACCTACATCAGCAGCAGCCTGGCCCACACACATATGTAGGTGAGAAGCCAGGTGCGGTAATCCAGAAATGCCAAGGTGTGTGTGTCAGTGACCTTATGGAATATACCTGGTGGAGACTATATACTAGAGTAATAGTTCCCCAAACTACTCTTTATTGGACTGGGTGCTCGCTACTCACCCGCAACACATCATTGATGCTGGTACCCTCCCTGACGCACTCAGTGACCATCATATGGTTTATTGTGTGCAAACACTTCACCACCCTAGAGTCCACCCCCCAAAAAATTAACAAAAGCAGGTCCTTCCATTCAATTGATTATCCTTTCTGCATGCTGATCTACTTTCCACTGACTGGTCCCCTATCTCTGTGGCCAGTAATATCAATCAAGCCATACAGAATTTCCAGTCTAAATTTTTATTAGTCGGGGATCAGCATGCCCCCCTCAGTAAAACTAGTGTTAGTGGTTTTCACTTTCCCTGGATCTCGGCTAAACTACTGGGCTGCTTCCATGCACGTGACCTGGCATGGAAGTCTTACAAGTTGTCTGACATTCCAGCTAACTTGAACAAGTACCGTGCTTTGAGAAACTCTTATACTAGAGCCACTAGGTTAGCTAAGGCTGAGTTCTTTTCCTTCGCATTTCAGAATAATCTTCACAACCACTCTAAGCTCTGGAAATTAATACACGCCACCCCCCACTCAGTCCTCCTCTCCTGTCCTCAAGATGGGTGACTCCACCGGTTTGCACCCTCTTTCTGTCGCCTCAGGTTTCAAATCCTATTTCACTACCTGTGCTTCCTCTCTCCTCTCTGCTCTTCCTGTCACTCCACCTTCCCTCCTTCTCCTTTTTCTTCTACCTTATCCCCCTTCTCCTTCTCAGCAGTTACCCCAGCCACCTATCTAGAAGCCCTCCTGGCTTTCAACCCCCAGCAAGGTGGGAACCCTGGTGGGCTTGATCCCAAGCTCCTGCACCTTTTAGCACCTACTATTGCCTTGTCCATTTCCTTCTTGCTCAACTTATCATTCTCTCATACCTCAGTCCTGGATGCCTGGAAGCATGCAACTGTCATCCCCTTCATAAAGGAGATGACTCCTCCTCTCCTGGCAATTTGCACCCCTTCTCTCTCCTCCCAACCTTATCTAAACTCCAAGAACACACAACTCTCCTCTTCCTTGACTCCTCCTCCTTTTTCACCCCCTTACAGTCTGTCTTTTGCAAACATCACTCCACCATTTCCTCTCTTCTCAGACTCACAGACTCTCTCTACTGGCATAGAGTAAGGACCACCAACAACAATTTTTGTTGATCTAGCAAAAGCTTTCAACACCATTTCCCACTCTCTTCTCCTGGACAAACCTGGAACAATCTTACTCAGCAACCAAATGGTTCAACTCCTGCCATGTAGGTAGATCTCAATCAATAAGAAATGGAAAATTCCTCTCTCCCCCACCAATACACACTGGCATCACCCAAGGTTCTGTCCTTAGCCCTTTACTTTCATCCATATTCCTAAATGACCTCCCCTCAGTCTGCTCCTCTGCATCCATACTCATGTTTGCAGATGACATGGTCTTGTTTTCCTCTGGCTCCTCTCCATCAGAGTTAACATCCAGACTTCAACTTGATTTCAGCTCTGTCCAGAAATTATTCAGGGCCAAACAATTGCCCCTTAATCCTAAGAAAATGGTCTCCATGTGTTTTGGCACTCAGCAAAGGCTTTCTAAGCTCCTTCAGTCCCCTCCTTTCTCATCCTTGATGGGGGAAAAATTGACAACATATCCTCATTTAAGTACCTTGGTGTCTGGCTTGACTGCCACCTTGGTTTTTCTCAGCACAAAGATGCCATTTACAAAAATCTCCGCCCTTAGCTTGGTGCCCTCTATAGGAAAAAAGCAGTATCCCTATATTTGTCCAATGAGACATCATCACTAAGATGATTCTACCCATATTTGATTATGGAGACATAGTCTATAGTACTGCATCAAAATTCACCTTGGCCAGACTGGATCCCCTCTTCTACTCATTCTGCCATTTTGCCTTGGCCTGTCCCCACTGCACTCTCCACTGTTCTCTGTACACTGATCTCTTCCCTCCTTTCCATGAATGACTGCTGTCACACCCACTGTGCTTCCTTTATTTCAAAATTTTGGTTGGCTTCACTTCCTCATTACCTCAGCTCTCTAGTCTCCCCTATGCCCCACTCCACATACTCCCTCCATAACTCAGGAGTGGACTGTTGATGACATACAGGAAAATAGCACAATACTACTCAATCCTGATTGAGAATCCCTCTCCCCTCATACAGAGTGGACATGTGGCAGGCTCGAGTCTCCCTGCCAGCCCCATTTAGTCTACCTATTTCAGTCTTTTCAGCCAGTAGGAAAAAATGTCTTGTACTTTTCATGTTCTCCAGCTGCTCAGCCTGTGAGTTTTGTGCCAGGTAAGGGTTGCTGTATTCCAAGTCCCTTTTCTTCTAATCCTGAGGAACTAGCTTCCAACAGGCTTGGCAAGACTGCTGTTTTGGCCCAGGACATCTCCAAGTGACTGCATGGTTGCACATAGGTAGAGGCCAGAAAGAGTGGCAGAAAGGCTAACAGTCTCAGAGGATGAAGATTAATGCAGGGCAGCAAGTCTGTTGTGTCCCAGAATTGAGTTCAAATCATCCAAAGAACCCCTTGAGTACCTGTGACCTCTGGTGGTGGTGATGGGGGGCCCAGCTCTTGTCCCAGCTGCTCTTCTTAGCCAATACCCATGTTTTTCTTCTGCATTTTTTATTCCTTATGCAGTCACAGTCATTTATAATGGTTTTCCAAGGAGTCTGATTATTGAGAAGTGGAGTGATGCCAATAAATAAATACAGAATAAAAAAATATTGTAAAAACATGCTTTCGATAAAAATCACAACATTGATTGGCACTCCCTTACCTCATAGGTGATTCTTTGATCTCCAAAGTTACTGAAGGAAATTCCTAGATCAGCGCAAGATTGACAATTGATGTAACAAACTCTAGTAAGGCAAAAGCTTAAGATATTATCTTGGAATATAGAAGGGATCTCATTAAAGCTTGCAGATAGTGATACACATTCCTTTCTAGAGACCTTTAATATTTTATGTTTCCAAGAAACATGGAGTCTTGTACCTGAAAACAATATTACACCCGGCTTTGCTTCAGTTGGAATTCCAGCCCAAAAATGTAAAAAGATAGGTAGACCAAGAACAGGTCTTACAACCTTTGTAAAACCTCCTTAGATTTTGTAATAATAGAATGTAAATCTGAGGGAAATTCAATTTTGACATTGAAACTTTGTAAACATACTTTTACAATAATAATTTGCAATATTTATATTCATCCAAAGACAAAAAAACAAGGAGGACCTATGATACCAATTTAAAGGAAATATGGACATTATACTGGAGCAAAATGACCTTTATCCAGTATACTGTATATTCTGGGTGATTTTAATGCTTGGACTGGGGAAAGGAAGAAGGTGAAGCTTCTTATGTTGACTTTATAAGGAATATAGTGGAACTTAACCAGGGACTTTTGTATCAAAGAAATCTAGAAGACAAAAAGTCAAATACTAGAGGCAGACAAGTAGACACTTATTTCAGAGAACAGAATTTTGTCCTTGTTGATGGTAGAACCAAGACAGACACATTAGGAAGTTATACACTCATAGGTCCAAATGGTTATTCAACAAAAGACTAATTTTGGATTAACATAGAGGCGGCTAAGATTTTACTGGACATGGAGGTCTTGGACCATCCAGAATCAGCACATCTTCCTGTTTATACAGCTTTAGATATGGAATCCCTAGTTGGAATTCTTGTTGAAATTTCACATCTATGGAAATCATAAATCTTAAGAGAATTAAGTAGCATAATTATTCCATGTATATTTTTCAGAAACTGTTTTCCTGTGGCTTCCCAGCTAAACAACAACAAGTATTACTATCAAATATTAATTCTGACAGTATACTAGAAATGTGGGGCAAATAAATTATTTTAAACCTCTTTGTAAGACAGCTGTTACTAAGGTAATGAATTCACGATCATGGTTTAATAATAACTGTAAAAAAGCTAAATCTACCCTTAACCAAAAAATAAGGGACGTAAGGGAAAACAAAATGGAACAAAAGACTGAATGACCTAACCAGACCAGGAAAGATTATAACAAACTCTTGGAACAAGAAAGAAAGAAATACTATAAGTTGCAGTGGGAAACATTATGCAGTACAATAATGAAGAAGACACAAAGCCTTTTAGAGACCGGTGAGTAGTGGTTATGGTCAGTATTCCAACAGAATTGAGGTGCATATTAACCCAACTGCATGGGAGAATTATTTTGAAACTTTATACTTCTAGCAAAAAGAAGCATTAGAGACTAATAATCTGATTATAGAACCATCTGAATTGTATCCTGTATCACTTTTTTTCCATGATAGTGAGATCTGCTCAGCGATAATGTCACTTAAATCAAATAAGGCTCCAGGACCAGACAGTGTAATTGGGAAAATATACAAATTATTTGTACACTGGTGGGTTTCACTCTTAAGAATATTCTACAGTGCAATAATACAAGGCCAAGATGTTCCTCATAGTTGGTTGGGCAGTATCGTCTACCCAATCTTGAAGAAGGGAGACCCTTCTAATCCAAAGATGTACAGATGAATCAGTCTGATAGATGTTTTGCAGAAAGTATTTTGCTAAATTTTGCCCCATAAGCTTCAAGGTTGGATAGACAAAAATGGAATTCTCGGTGAATATTAAAAAGACTTTCGAGCATCAAGGTCTATGGTACAGCATTGCTACATTTTGAGCATCTAATATGGAAATATGTAATGGTAAAGCATTGTAAACTGTATTGTTGTTTCGTAGACCTGGCTTCTGCCTTTGATAAAATTAATAGACATTTGTTATGGGAAAAACTAAAACAATTGGACTTGGATAGTTCTCTGCTAAATGTCATTATTAGACTTCACACAAACACCTGTATGCAGGTTCAATATAATCTATGGGGAGCACTGACATCCACTATCAAAACAAATGTGGGTGTTAGACAGGGGTGCATCTTGGCCCTAACCCTGTTTAATTTGTATGTAAATTCAGTCCTGCAAGATCTGGAAGACATAGATTTCCATTCTTCCAAAACTGGCAAAAATAGGGTACTGTTTCTGGCTTATGCTGACAACATTAGTTTTAATTTCTACTTTTCTGCTGGGACTTCAGAGAACACTTGACAAATTTGCTGTCTTATGAAATATAAATGGTCTATTAATTAACAAGGACAAAACTAACACAGTAATTTTTGGGAATCAGTCCAAAAAGCTACCTAAGGTATTTATAGGAAAAGCCAGAATAAACATGGTTAAAACCTATGACTATGTAGGGGTAAGCTTTTCTCAAAGTACAACTTGGAAGGAACATTGTGTGTGCCCTTATTACATCCAAAATTAAAACTGCATCCAATGCTTTTAGGTTATTCAACTCAAAAATGGGGAGGGCTTCTATATCGGGCATCCTAAGAGTAATAAATGCTAAAATCAAAGCAAGTATAATTTATACATTTGAAGTTCAGGGAAATTCTAAGTTGGAGGAAATTGAATGTGTAATTAACAAACTCTATTGCTGTATCCTAATGGTTCCTCAATCTGTAGCAAAAGAAGTTTTACATTTTGAATTATGACAGTTTTCTTTGGAGTCATTAGTCCTGAAGAAACATCTCCTATGTCTACTAAAGATATTTCTATTACCTAAACAGGGAATCTCGAGATGGTGTTTGGAGGAAGAAATTTATTATGCCTCTCTGGATTTTATAGCACCCAGTATACAACTAAACAAGAAAGAACTTTATCCCAGTGGACTAGGACATGTTCTAACAGATATTCATTGTAAATCATTTGGAGGAAATTATATCTCTGGTTAGAGTCATATACAGTTAGAGTAAGAGATATGGAAAGACTAGCTACATTAAAAAAATTATACATGGTATAAAGCAATGAAGCAGACCATGGCTTGGATCTGTATCTCATCAGATTAACTAAACCCCTATCTAGGCATTTGTTTCCTAGATATAGAATGGAGTTGTACAAGGTGAATTACATTTACTTTGGTCAAGGTAGAGGGAACATAGATTTTCCTCTTTGTCCATGTGGGAATCAAATGAAAGATGGTTTGAAACATGTATTATTATTATTATGTCCTTTCTAAAACTTAAATAGGACAAAGTGGTTGGGTGAAATCTTGGATGACACTGACCTTCCTCCTGACTAGTTGTTATCTTTTTTTCTTCAATATCTCTAATATGTTCATCTTGGAGAAATTGGTAAGTTTTTTACTCACTCGCCATCTGTGATAATTTGCACATATAAGAAGAATATGTATGTCTAAATATCTATTAATGTATTGTAATACAGATTGCACATGTGGATGATATTTATAAGTATTTTAGATTTTAGTAAAAGCTTATGCTAATCAATAAAACTTTTGGACCTGATCTCCAAAGCATAATTATGGATTTCCTATTGAAGGGGAAAAAATCTAGGACAGTCTACTCAAGATTAGTTCTACCTAAATATCATGGTGGTCTTCAGTTACCTCAGTTCTATTGGTACTACTTAGTGTCTCAAGCTAGCAAATTTCTGTCCTGGAGTCTCCCCAGTTTTGGAGTTCTGGATCCTTCAGTATGTTTACCATGGAAGGAGATAGAGCTCTACTATTATTTGGAGCACCATATTGCACCCAAGGCTCTTACCTTTATTTCATGGAAACAGTTACCTCAAACCCTTCGGAATACTCCTATTGACTGGTTGATTCAAATTAATGCTCAAGTTTGTCATTTGCTGAAATATGTTCCAAGCCAGGATATCCATCAGTCAATTAGACTTAACACAAATGTGAACATTACCCTCAAATCTATCTCTCGGGCTTTTATGAGTAGTGCAACTTTTCAAAAAATTTCAGATTTTTTGGATGAAGTGCAGTTTATTTCTTTTGACACTACTTGTCTCAAATTTGCCATCCCTTGATCAGCTGCTTTTGTCTTTTTCCAGCTCAAACATGATATCATGTGTTTTTGTGGTTTGCACCCTTGGGTTTTTGTGAATAGGTCTTTATATCATTAACTAGCAGATTTGGTAACACAACCCCATACAGCGTCTGTTCTTTATAAACTCTCAGGGATATACTGTGGAAAATATCTGTTAAGTGTGGTTCCTGGGCCAGGGAATTTCAGTATTTATCAACCCTCTTAGATTCTTCTTCACCATGGGAATTTGTGCATAACTATATTAACACAAACTGGTTGGGAGTTGATGCTGGCGACACCAGGGACATGGTCACATCAGCAAACCTCACACAGATATCGGACTCCACAACTAGAATGAACTACAAAACCAGCACCAGTACTTTACTTGACTGGATCCTGACTACTCACCCCTCCTGTATCACTAGCTTTGCTGTACTGCCTGACACTCTCTCAGCAACCATTCCCCTGTCAGCTGCACCTGGTCAAACAAATTCTGGAAATCTCCACCAAAGGTCATCCTGAGCAGAGTCCTACCCCGTGGGAAGCTAACCCACCTAAAATCACACCTACTAAATCAAGACTGGTCCCCCATCAACCTGGCGCCCTATGCAAATACAGCCCTTGATCAATTCATACGCATTTTCAATGAAGCTTGTAACATCTTTTCCCCGCCAAAAAAGCGAAAAATTTAACCCCTTTGCAATCCTTGGCTCACGGGTTCTTTCTTAAAGAAGCTGGACCACCTTTGGAAACTAGCCAGAGAAACAGAAAAACAGGCGGACATCCAAAACTTCAAAAGAGCTAGAAATGATTGCACAAAATCCATACACCAACAGTAATCTGAGTACTATAAGACTGCACTCACTGACACCTGGGGAAATGCAAGAGCCTTCTGGAATAACATTAAAGATGTTACCGGGAAGGAGTCCGAATCACCCCCTACTGCAATCACAATATACGGGAATACTATCCTGGACCTAAAAGTCATAGCCAACACCTTTAATGATACCTTCACCGACCTCAGCAGCATCCTCCCTCCTGACTTTTTCAACAACAGCAACCTCCCTCTTCCTACCCATCAGTCATCAACAAAAAATTGTCCCCCTTTCTACTTCAGAGCAGTAAGCAAAAATACCATCAGGAAATACATTTCCAAAGCCATCAAAAACACTAGAGCAAGTGTTGACACACTGGACCTCAAACTTCTGTCCCTCACTCTAGATGAGGTCCTGGGGCCTCTCACCAGGATCTTTAATCTCTCCCTCTCTCTCAGCCAATTTCCTGACAAATGGAAGGCAGCAACTGTCACACCTATCCATAAAGGTGGTGACCGGACCTCCCTTGTGAACTACCATCCTATCTCTATCCTGCCACCCCTCTCTAAGACCCTGGAACGGATAGTAGCAGACCAGCTCACTGATCATCTAGACAAGTACAACATCCTTTGCCAGCAGCAACATGGATTTAGAAAAGGGCACAGCACTGCCACAGCACTTCTTGAGTTTACAGGAGCCATACACAACTCCCTTGATCAGGGTCGCCTAATTGGAGCTACATTCATCGACCTGTCAAAGGCTTTTGACACTGTCCACCACCGCCTCCTGCTTCATCAGCTACTGAACATTGGCCTCTCTGCAGAATCAGTTAAATGATTCAATAGCTATCTTGACAACAGGTCCCAATGTGTAAAAATATCAGGCGTGGTCTCTGACACTAAACAGGTTCACTCCGGTGTCCCCCAAGACTCCATACTGGGCCCATTGCTGTTCAGTCTGTTCCTCAACTCCCTTCCCAACTCCACCTCTCAGCAAGTCATACTCTATGCAGATGACACTGTGATTCTTGCCTCTCATCATGACTCAAGCCACCTGCAACAAACCCTTCAACACGGCTTCACCTCTGTTGAAAGCTAGTTCAAAGAACATAAGTTAATCCTTAACCAGAAAAAAACGAAGACCATGATTTTCACCAGCCACCAAAACAAGCACAAACACCACCAACTCTCCTTAAACACCTGCCTCAGGGACTCCCCAGAGCAGGTTGACTCCTTCAGATACCTAGGAATCACCCTAGACTCACACCTGTCCTTTGGAACCCATATAACCAATATCGCTAAAACCGTGAATACTAGACTGGGCTTACTCTACCGGCTTCATCAGCACCTGACTAAAGAGGCCCTCTTTGCTGCAGTTCAAAGCTCCATCATCTCCCAGATTGACTATGGTCTTGTCATCTATGGCACTGCCACTACCACTGCACTCAGAAGGATTACTACCACCCTAAACAAGGCCTATTGACTCATCACTGGGGCCGAATGGCTCACACACACCTGTGACCTCTACTCACAAGCTAACTGGCTTCAACTTGATCAATCAATCAATCGTCAATCATTCTTTATTTATATAATGCGCCTTTCTTGAACCAAGGCACCTGTACAGGTTACATAAAACAATAAATACTTAGAACAACATTAAAATAATCAACGATCATTAAAAGCTTTACTAAAAAGGTAGGTTTTCAATTTGATAATAGAATTCAGTACCAAACCTGCGTGGTTGCTAAGAAAATACAGTTGGGAACTGCCCCTCCCGGGGTCTGTTCACTCCTTCAAATGAAAACCAGCTCCAGAATTACCAGGGGATCAGAGCCACAACTTTTCCATATCCCTCTCTGCCGCATAGCCATTGGCCAGCGTTCATTTGCCTACAGGGCACCCACTTGGTTTAACAGTCATGCCAATGATACTATCAATACCACTGGGCTAGGGGCCTTCAAATCCAAGCTCTGTAACACCCCAGTTGCTTCCAGCATCTGCGACTGTCATGGATAATGTCTATGCAACTCCGCTCCACTACCGCTCTTTCCTATATCTAGCTCCTTACATAATGCACTTGCCCTAGTTTGACCTCTGCCCCACACCCTCTACAGCACCTGACAATGCCACCTCCCTGGCAGTTCCTCCCAACCCCCCTCCTTATCCTTACCTACCCCCCACCTCTCCTCTCTTCTCATTTTCCTACCTCCCTTGCCCTCCCATTTCTTTCTACCACCCCCATTGTCCTCTTCCTTTCCACTTTACCCTCTCCCTGTCTGTTCAAAATTAATTTTGATATCCTTTGCCCATATTTGTGTAACAATTTTGTCTATTGTCATGTGATACCTATGTCTTGACGTGGAACCTTTGTAAAAGAGCTCTGGGTTCAAAGGTAATTGTAATCCTAGAATTGAAATAAATAAATAAATAAATAAAATTGATAAACTTAGATTAATGCAATATAAGATTCTGCAAAATGTGTATTATACTCCCTATTGTTTATTCACCTTTGGTAACTTAGGGACAACTATATATGGATATTGTAAATTGTAATGTAAAACATATGTTATGGGGCTGTCCATTAATACAGAGTTTTTGGAACCGCATTATGTCTATTCTGGATCCTTTATTAGGTATCCAGGATAGTCTTACCCCAGAGTCATGTTTGTTGGGGTTGAATATTAAAAAATTGTTAGGACCCCAGAGGTTTCATTTTGCTCTTATTACTGCTGTAGCAAAATTAGTCATATTATGGCATTGGGTGGACAATCAAATTCCCACCAATACCGAGTGGAATGCAAAGATGTTGACAGTCTTGAGGATGGAAGAGACATTAGCTAGTCTTCGACACAACATCTCCTCATATAAAAACAGGTGGGAAAACTAGACACACTTCTTCAGTTACAGTGACTTCAATGATTTCACCCCAATCTTCTTTTTTGCAAGATAAAAGGCAGCATGCTTTTTGGGTTCTCTCTTTAGGTAATTTTTTGACTCTGTCTCTATAATCAGACCTATAGTACTGAATAGAAAGACATGTTTACCCAGCTCCTTGCACTGAATTATATTGTATGTACATTGTTATTACTTAGTTGACTGTTCTGAATGATGTAATCTCCCACTGTTCTTGTTTATTGAAAACTGTTTAATAAAGTTTGTTCAGTTTAAAAAAAAAAGAAAATCACAAAATGAAAAACCACCATCAGGACATTCCTGTCCCCTTTATTCCACAATTCAATCATTCATATTGTATTTTAGTGAGCCACAGAACTGCATAATGAATGAATGAATTGATTGTGGATTAATGTATTAAACTGCAGACAGAAATTCCTGAGAACTGATCACTGACAGTGATAAGTTCCGCGTAATTTTTTCCCCACAGTTTAATAAATTAATCCACAGGCTGTACTTTTATTCCACCATTCTAAAGCAGAATTTCCAAGAAAGTTGCCAAAATGATTTCTGAACGTTTGCAGAAGTGAAATTCAGACTTTCACAGACATTTCACCAGCAGAATTTTATTTTCACACACTTCTAAATATGTAATATCTGTGTATAAAGCTCCTTTAAATTAGAGATGCATTAAGTTGCCAAAATTTGTTCCACAAAAAAAAGCTATAAATTTTCACAGCTTTGCAGAGCTGTTGACTGTAATTCACATTATTCACCAGGCTGACTTGACAAATTTATGTGGTGAATGGCCAATTTGCCTCATGAATAAAATAATGACTTATGTGGAAATATTGATACTACCCTTTGACAGAAACACCCAGTCCCAAACCCAACCATCCTCTTGTCTCCACCACCCTCCTCCTCCCCCCACCAGCACTCACACAATCTTCCTACAAATAAAGAAAATGGACCCCCAGAAGAAAGAGTCTGCTCTGTTCAATGCCGACTTCCATTTTGTAATGGCTTTAATGAATGAACAGTGATGTCTTTGCTCCTAGTAAAATCTGATTGCTTGAAAATTTAACCAATCAGACTTTACTAGGAGTAAACACATCACGCATCATTCATTTGTACCACTACCAAACGGGGAGTACTCAGCACTGAACAGAGAAGAAGCTCTGCACTGGAGGACCATTTTCTTTATTTGAAGTCAGCTATACTGTATTTTGAGGGGGACAGGGATTGGGAGGGTTGGGCGTTTCTGATATGGATAGTGGCACTCGTGTTGGGGGGGAGATGGGTGAAGTGTATTTGGCAGGATGGACATGCAGGTCGGTGGAAGAAATTAACTTTTATAATGCCAGGTGCCAGCTGCAGCAGCATAATATTGGAGGGGAGGCGAGTTGAAGGCATAACATTATGGGATCATAGGCTTTATGTTCTTGGATGGGTGAAGGGCTGGTTTCACAGCACAGTTGGTGAGGGTAGTTTTGGAGACTGGCGTGTGGGTGGGGGGAAGGGATTAACTTTTGTAACACCAGTTACCAACTGCTGCAATGTGATTTGGTGGGGGAGAGGAAGGTTTTCAACTGGGGGTGTAAAATTATGGGATCTATGTTCTTGCATAGGGGAAGGGCTGGTTTCACAGCACACTGGATGAGGAGAGGTGTTTTTCAAATGAAAAAATAAGTCTGCCAGTGAAGTTGTCAGTTTTGCCTCCAAATTTGTGATGTTTTTTATGAATGCAAATATCGCTGACTTGTGCCAGCTTCACCAGCCAATTAAGAATTTGTAACAACTCTATTTATAGTACAGTATCACTGCTTTTAATAATTGCATTATCTAACATTAGAACTGGCTCACAGCACATCTGCTTTAAATAATTTGGATGATCTACTTATAGAGCTGCCTCGTAGCTTCACTGCTGTTTAATTTGTATTATCTGTCTTTAAAGTTGTGTTATAGTACCACTGTTTGTTAAATGTTTCATGACCTCATCATAGTGCTGGTTCATAGCTCTGCTGTTATTTACCTTGCCTTATCTCTCAGACTGCATTGATTTGCTTATCTATATAAAATTAAACAGTTTTAGTCAGCTAACTGGTAGTTGCAGTATCCCCTCATCTTTACTAGCTCAATCAGGGTAACTGTTTGTCTAGCTCTCCATTAGGCTGCTTGTATCACCTTCTCTTCTCCTCCTCCTCCTCATAGCTAGTCCCTCTTCATACCCTTTCCTGCTCCCTTACTGCTTCTCCTCCACCACTCTCTTCTTCTTGTCTCCACTACCTCTCCCATTCTCCTTGGCTTCCAGGGTGCAACCTCCTCTCATCCCCTTGGATTCATCTTGAAGCACTCAGGGGCTTCTGCTACCCTCCCTCACTCACTCACCCCTCTCCTACCTTCTCCTCCCCTACTTACAAGCATCTCATAGGTTCTCTCAAGATCCATGTCTCTTTGTTACTTGCTGGATGACACTGAGCTGAATCCTGGTCCAGCCCTGTTATTTCCCCTCCCCTCCCAAAAGGGTTTAGTGTGGCTCTTTTCAACCTCTGCAGTCTCATTCCCAAAATTTACCTATTATAACAAATCATAGTTAACCTAAACCTTGATGTGCTGGTGATCTCAGAGTCTTGGCTATTGAACAAGATCCCATATACTACTGTCATTATCCCCAGTTTCTCCATCACCTGACAAGATAATGCAGTAAAGAGTTGTGGTGTTGCCATCTACCTTTCCTCCTTCATCTAGTCAGAACAGGTGCTTTCTACTTCCTCCCCTTCTGCCTATGAGATGCTCCTCCTCAAGCTTTCCCTCCTCATTTTAGTACCCATATTCCTAGCCAGAGTTGTTTGCTATCCTGGCATATCTCCCTTAACAGTCACTGGACACTTCACCATCATACCCTCACATGCCTCCTCTGGTGAGTTGCTCATCCTATGTGATTTTAATCTCAATTGGCTGTTCCCCTTCTCCCTTCACAAATTATGCTAAAACAGAAAGTCCCTCCAGCTCTCACAACTAATCTCTGATCCAACTTGACTCAGTCACAAATCCCTCAACCACTGCCTCATGGACTTGGTCCTCTTCTCTCACCCAATTGTATATCTGATACTGGTACCCTCCCCGATGCCCTCAGTTACCACCATATGGTCTGCTGCATATGAAAGATATAGCATTCTAAAGCTCCCCCCAAATTCATACAGCTCTGATTCTTCTGATCTCTGGACATGTCTTCCCTTCATGTTGACCTGATGACAACTGATTGGTCCCCTATTTCAACTGACAGTACCATCAACATGGCCCTTGAAATATTTAACTCCAAGTTCTTATCTGTCTGGGATCACCATAGTCCCGTGAGAAAAACTAGGGTCAGAGGTTCTCACCTATCTTGGATCTCAACTGAGTTGCTGTCCTGTCATCAAGCATGTGACCTCACCTGTTGGACTTAGAAGTCCACTGCTTCCCCATATGGTCTTTCTAGTTACAGGGCACTTCACAACACCTGTACCAGAGTTATTGGGCTAGCAAATGCTGATTACTTTGCATCCACACTCCAGAACAACCTTGAAGCAGCAGTACATGACAGCAGTTAAAATTTTTATCCATACCATTTTATTCCATTTTTGATTGGTCCTTACCTGCTATCTTCTGTGATACCCTTCTTTTCCCATGTTAAGTCTGCTTTACCACATTTTGTTTTACATTTGAAATAATAAAAGGAGCACTCCTTTTAATATGGCTTGGTCCAGGTTTTTACCAGTATTCTTTGTCATTTTTTGAACATTCATTGTTTAACATCACTTTTCTTGTGCTTATAGTAAACTACTATGCAGCAAACACTGCTCCCTAACATAGAAACGTACACTAGACAGTGAAGGCAGAAAAATACTTAAGATACATCAAGTCTGCCCTTTGGGCCCTATATAACCCCACAACCTAGTGTTGATATGGAAGTATTTTGAAAGACTGACTGTTGGAATCCCAAGTTTCAGGAGCTCGAGATGGATTGCCTGAAACTTGACATCCCGACAGTTGGTAGTTGTCCACAGGGGGGTTTGTTATCTATAGTAAGGGAGGTGTGGGGGTGAAGTCCCCACACTGGGGGTGCAGTGGGTGAAGTCCCCCAAAAACATGTAAAAACACTCTGCTGCTGGCAATTACTGACTGTCAGGATATTGAGTTACTGGCAATCAGTTTTGAGCTCCTGAAACATGGGATTCTGACAGTCTTTCATCATATATCCATTGATACAGGGTTCTAACCCTCCCCATCAGCCTTCCTATTCCTTGCCCTGATTTCATCTCTACAGGTAAGCACTATTCCTTTTGCTCATTCCCAAGCCTGTTTGAAGCCGTCCATGGATTAATTCCGACCACCTTTTTCAAGCAAGCTGTTCCATGGTTCCATCACCCTGTCAGTAAAATAATATTATACAATGGTGTGTGAAAATGCTGTAACCTCATTGGTCAAAACATGTCACATGACCGTGGGTAAATCCTGCATAACTCACGACTGAGGAATGGCATTTATAAAAAACATAATTAAACCCATTTTAAATTTATTTTACACATGGGTCCATTGTATAGTTGCAATAAGGCACTCCAGATTGTGAGTTATTGGGTGATTTACCCACTTCTTTTGTGGTTAAGTCACTCAGCTGTGCCTCGTGACACACCATACAAGGCGTGGATAAATCTCCAATAACCCACACCCTGTTGTGCCTTATTGCTTATCTTTCTCACATCCCTTCTAAGCCTTCCTCCTGTCAGCTTCCAGTTGTTCCCTTGTGTTGTCAAACTGGTGTTCCTGCTAAATAATTCCTTGTGGTTCACTTTTTTAATTCCTTTCATGTATGTGAAGGTTTCTATCATATCCACCCCTCCTTCTGGTCTCCAGCGAGTACACATTTGATGCCCTAAGGCTTTCCTTGTCTGACTTCCCCCAGTAGCCCCTTATCATCTTTGTCACCTTACACTGTGTCACCTCTAGCCTATCCTTGTCCTTTATAAGGTGAGGGCTCCAGAACTGGACACAGTACTCCAGGTATGGCCTCACCAAGGGTCTGTAGAGAGAGAGAGAGAGTATTGCTTTTCTCTTTCTATTATCAATACCCCAACTGATACACCCCAGCATCTTGTTTGTCTTACTACAAGCCTTGCTGCATTGGTTAGCCTGCTTAAGGATGTCACTTATGATGACTCCGACATCCTGTTCTTCACCTGTGGTGCTAAGTTTAACCCCTCCCATCTAGTATTCTGTCCTTGGGTTCTTGTTCCCTAAGTGCATCGCCTTGCACTTTTTGACATTGAATTTCAGCTACCACAGATTTGACCTCCTCTCTAGCCTTTGCAGGTCACCCTGTAATTCTCCAATTCCCTTGGCAGTGTCCACCCTCCACAGAGTTTATTGTCATCTTCAAAGAGGCTTATCCTACCCTGGATCACATCTCTGATGTCACTGATGAACATATTAAAAAGGACTGGTCCCGGAACAGACCCTTGCGGTACCCCACTTGTGACCTCTCTCTCTCTCTCCTTTGATTTAACTTTGTTTACCACAACCCGCTTCTGCCGACCTTTTAGCAAGTTTTCTACCCATCTAATTATATTTCTAGCCTCCCCATGTCCACCAACTTCCTCAGCAGGCAGCAGTGAGGCACAGATTTGAAAGCCTTGCTGAAGTTGAAATAAAGTAGATCCACTGCATGGCCTTTATCCAGGTCCTTTGTCTTCCAGTCAAAGAAGACTATTAGATTAGTCTTACAGGACCTTCCTGACACAAAGCCATGTTACTATCCTGGATACCATTACCCTTCAGATAGTCTACAAAGTCTATTTTAAGTAGTGACTTCATCAGCTTCTCCATGATAGAGGTAAGGCTGACAGGTCTGCAGTTTCCTGCTTGTTTCTTGCCCCCCCCATGGAATGGAACCACATCTGCCACACTTCATTCCCTTGGGACAACCCCTGTCTGAGGTGATCTATTGAATAGGCATGTCTGAGGCTCAGCTAATTCATCTGCCAATTCCATGAGCACTCTTGAATGCATTCCATCTGGTACAGGGGTGTTGTCTATCTTAAGGGCTGCTAGCCCTCTCCTGACCCTCTCTGTAGTAAATACTGGTTTCTCCATCTCCTGTATCCCTCTTGCAACTGCTTTGCTACCACTTTCGTGGGGAGGACTGCTATCCTCCCTAGGAAAGTTAGAGCAACGGTAGTCATTCAGGACTGCAGACTTTTGCTCATCATTCGCTAGCAGCCTGCCCCCATCTAATAACCAAACTAATGTCAGCATGGCTCAGTTGGTAGCACATCGTTCTTTGGACCGGAAGGATGTGGGTGCTCATCTCACACTGGGATTGAACTTGCACCTAAAATGCTGGCATCTGAGTGCAGTATTGGGGGGGTGCTGTACTGCTGGGGTGTGCCGTCCTTTGGATGAGACATTAAACCGAGGTCCCTTCTACCCATCCTGGTCCTGACCTGGTGGGTGTCCGGGTGGAAGTAAAAGAACCCAGGACTCTCTTCACAAAGAGTAGGGGACATTCCCGGTGTCCTGGTCAACATTCCCCTTCCCATAAACTGGTTCAAGTAATTGTCCAGGCTGTGTGTGGGTGTTGATGTGCAATATGGCACCACTACATATTCAGTCACTTCACTACCAGTCTAGTATTGCTTGTAAAGTGCTTTGGGATACACTGTGTATGAAAAGTGCTTTATAAATGCTGATTTTTCTTCTTCTAATCCCCCACCTCACTTCCTTTTTTCATTGATATGGTGCAGTAAAAATGTTTTCCATTCTTGACCCCCTCAGCTATTTGCAGCTCTGTGTTTGCTTTTGCATCTCTAATAACCTTCTTTGTGTCCCTATTTCCCTGAATGTACTCCTCCCATTCTGCATCCCCCTGCTTCTCTTTAAACCAATGGAAAGCTTTCCTTTTGGCCCTTACTGCTTCCCTGACTCTCACAGAGAACCATGGTGGTCTCCTGAGTTTATTTCTTTTGTCTACTTCATGTAAGCATACCCGCAATGCTTCAATGATGATCCTTTTTATTACCCCACATCTCTCTTCCATACCTTCTATATTGCCTACGCCATCTAATTTGCACTGAGTTTGCTGAAATCTGGCCTGCTGAAGTCCATAACCTCCACTCTTGTATGCATTTTTTCAGTGACTCCCCCAACTCTTACTGTATTTACTACTTCAGAGTTGGTGAACATTACATCCAGAATGAATCCCTGTCTGGTGGGCTCCCTTACCAGTTGCACCAGTAGACAGTCCTGAAAGTTATTCAGCATAGCCGGGCTTCTAGTGTTCCTAGCCACTGGAACATCTCAGTCTATGTTGGTAAGTTGAAAATCCCTATGACCACATCTCCCTTACCACTCCTCTTCTAATTTCCTTCCTGAGTTCTCTGCTTTCCCTTTTCCTGTCATTCTGTAGAACACACCTACAGTAAGTGTGTTTTTTTTACCTGCCACCCCTGTAAGCTGAGCCCACAGAGACTCGGTCCCTTCCATACCATCCTTATTACTCTCATTTTCTGTCACCTCAATGCCCCCCTCCAACATAGAAGGCTACTCTGCTCCCTCTACCAGTTCCTCTGTCCTTCCTCAGCAATATGTAATAAGACACCATCAGGTCCCAATCATTTTTATCCATGGCCCATGTTTCAGTGATAGCCACGAGGTCCATCTTAGTATCTGCCATCATTGCCTGTAGTTCACTGATTTTATTGCCCAGACTACCAGTGATGAGGCAGACTCCTTTCCAACTACCTGATGAATGCTTATTTGTCCAAATTTTACTCATTTTCTTCCCTCAGGGAACAACAGATGTACAGAAAAAAGCTGAGAATACTGAAAAAAACTGGCCCAAACTATAATAAAAATGAACACTTCTTCTATCATTTCAAATGTAAAAAAAAGTGTTTAGGCAGACAAAATGAGAAAAGAATGATATCATACAAGGCAGGAGGGAAGGAGCAATCTAAAATAGAATAAGAAAGTATACTGTACATCCAGATTTTTACAACTATCATGAACCACTGTTTTAACCTCCACTCTAAGTTCTGGAAAGTCACTTATGCCCTTTTCTCCCATGCAACACAGACCACACCTCCTATTCTCAAGGTCAGTGACATTCCTGTCCCTGTCCCTGATCCTGTTGCCTCATCGTTCTACTACTTTTTTACCTCCTGTGCCCTTTCTCTCCTTCTCCCCTCCTCCTTCACCCCTTTCACTTTCCCCTCTCCACTGTAGTGCATCAGGACATTAGGACACTGAGTTACTAGGGCAATAAACCCCAAATTTGCCACCCCCTCCCTGAGGACTGCCCCTGACCAGAGTTTGTATATATAGTTGGGGGTTGGGGGCACAGTCTCCCACAATGGGGTGTGGGGTGGCACAACCCCCCACCAAAAGAGTGATCGGTGACATTGACGACTGTCACCATAGTGACTCAGTGCTCTAATGCAGGTGCATTCTGAGGATGAAACCTCCCCTCCTACCACAACCAGCCCCTCCATTCCCCACCCTCCCCTTCTCTGTCTTCCTCACCACTCCTCCTGCTTCCATCAAAGCCCTCTTGGCTCTTAACCCTCGCAAAGGTGGGAATCCTAATGGTCTTGACTCCAAACTCTCTTTGGTCCTGCCATTGCTCTCCTTGTCACCAACCTTCTAAATCTCTTCTTCTCTCATGCCTTAATTACTAACAGGTGAAAGCAGGCCACTGTCATTTCCTTTCCCAAAGGGGTGACCTCTCCTCCCCAGTACCTCTCATCCTCTCTCCCTCCTCCCTAGTCTGGCTAAACTACAGGAACACCTTGTTCTCTCTCAACTCCCATGTTTCCTAGATTTCTACTCTTTCTTCAACCCTTACCAGTCTGGCTTTAAGAAGTCCCACTCCACATCCACTTGCCCCCTGCATCTCAGGGTATCTGTCTTATTTGATTTGGATCAGGGCTTGGCCACCTCAGACACTTGTCTCAACTTGGCCAAAGCCTTCAATACATTTGCTCATACTATCCTTCTGCACAAGCTAAAGGCAGTGGGACTGCCTGCTTACTCATTTGTGTGGTCCTGCTTCTATCTTGAGGACAGGTCTCAAGCTGTCTGCATTGGTAATACCTTATCCCTTCCTCTTTCTGTCTGTTCTGGCATATCCCAAGGATCCTTCCTTGGTCATATTCTATTCTCTATATTCCTGAATGACCTCCCCTATGCTAGTTCTTCTGCTTCCATTCTCATGTATGCAGATTACATGGTCTTCTATGCCTCTGGATCCTCTGCCTCTGACCTCATGGTCCAGCTCCATATGGACTTTATCAACATCCAGCACTGGTTCAGGGCTAATCAGCTATCTCCCAATGCCAAGAAAATGATCTCCATTACTTTTGGCACATGGCAGAGACCAGCTAGGCTACCTCCCCTCCTCTCCCCTCCCTTCCCCTTCTTCCATACCCTTTATGGTGTTGAAATTGATGATGTCTCTTCCTTTCAATACCATTGGGTCTGACTGAATTGCCACCTCAGTTTCTCTTTTCATGTGGATGCCATGCAGAAGCTACAACCCAAACTGAGTGTGCTTTCCAGTAATAAAGCATGTATCCCACTTCCTGACTGCAGACTGATTATGTTGAAGATGATTCTCCCTATCTTTGACTAAGGTGACATTGTTTACGGTACTGCTCCCAAATCCACCATAGTCAAACTGGACCCACTATTTCAGTCCTTCTGTCACTTTGCCCTTCACCCCCCCCCCCCAGAACTCACCACTGCTCACTTTACTCCTCCCACTCCTTTCCCTCCTTTAATGCCAGGCACCTCACTCATTGCGTGACTTTCAACTCCCAGTTCTGGCTTGGGTCCCCTTCTTAACTTTTCTCCATCCACAACTCACCCCCTTATATCTCCTACTCCCACCCTAGCTCTGGCCTTCACTCTCTAGTGCTCCCATCCATAAAATCCTCTGCTGGCAAGCTGCCTTCTTCTTTTTTTGCTTCCCTAAACTGGTAAGATGGCCAGAGGTTCCCCCTATGGGAGAGTAGCAGAGTTTCCTGCATGTCATGGCCAACATTCCCCCTTCAATAAATCAGGTCCATGCAATCCACCCCCCAGATGCACCAGGAAACAAGCCATCATAGCTAGTGTCCTTTTTCAGGTCACAACAGACAAAATGAAAAAAAAAAAAGAACTGGTTTTAAGGATTCTTATAAATATTGCTAAAGACTTTTGACCGTGCATGGAACCCATATTCAGATGTGACCACTTGTGTTTCACAAAAATAGGAGTGTGCAAATCTTAGGGCAAGCTGACCAGGAACCATATTCATAATCACAGACAAATTACAGCAGCAGGAGTGTACTGCACCCTAAGGAGTTTCATTCAGAGATCAATTTTCCATTCAGTTCATACTGAGGAAAAAATCCTTCCACAACTATAGACTGCCACTTCATGATTTCAGTCTGGAGGGTTTGTCTGAGCAGGTATCTCCCGGCTCTTGATTGCAACTGGGTGTCCTTGGTTTAAAATTATTCCTCTGAAACTTTGTTTTAAAATGTTAATATCTGGATATTAAAAACTTGCACCATTTTAAAATGATGGTGTGGTGAGTATATAATTTAGAAATATGTTTTCCTAAATATGAATTGAATGACAAATTAATCTCTGAGTGCAACTCCTTTAGAGTCACATTTGTAAACACACCCTGTGCGGAATAGAAGGTCATTATTATATAGTATTACTTGGAGATTTGCACCTTTAACCAAAGAGAAGGTCTGGGTTTGAACCAAGTGATCAATGTGATTCAAAAGAGGTGTTCTCTAGATCACAATTGTTGAAAAACAGTGTAAGAGCCCTTTAAACAACTGTATGTGCCCTGTGGATTCTTATTATGGAAACAGGCTTGCTAATAGTGCATGCATTATGGATACAGGATCAAGCTCATTAAAATGATATACACATGTCATTTTCTTGTCATATTCATGAAAGAAGAAATAAAAAAAAATAATAAGCTGCATGTTATTCCTTAAGTACTAGATTTACAAGTTAATAACAGTTCCTAAGCAAAGGACACAATCTTGATAAATTTAGCATATGTTACAATAGCCTTTAAATACCATCAAAGCCTTAGCTAGCTGGACTTTGTGACTTTCAAAACAGTAGGCACATTATTTCAATTAAAAGATACTGGCCACATTTTTGCCACCATGTCTCTCATCACTAGTGCTCACGTCTGATGTCTCATAGCAGACAGTGCTGTCACTATATCAGTTACCACTGTCCATTTAGGCTCCACCTGTGGCCCAATGGACCCCTTGTTCTCTTTCTGTTGACAGTTACAGAAGGCTGCAGCCAAGTAGCCGCTAGCTGTTGACCCCTCTTCAGACACCCTTATTATGGTAATTGCAGGACTGGAAGCAGCAGAGACTGGGGACATATTATGGCCAATTAGATCTCTCCATGTCCAATTCACTGAGGGTTTAAATTACCTGGATGGGACTGGGATGGTGGTGTGCTCAGGTGAATAACAACTTTTTCTCTATTCATGCATAGTCCCCAGATAGATACCCATAATTGTGCCTGTCAGTATGAGATAATAAGCATGCTTTGTTTAAATGCTATCCCCCTTCATCATTGAAGCTGATGCATCTTTTATTAAAATTATTTAATCACTCAGTTTCAGTGAAGTCAGTTCTTTTAAGTTAAATAGCCTATATGGAAAGGACATAGATGTGAAGAATGAATTAGGAAGATCAAGTGTGCTGTAAGAATAGATGACACATCCTCTCTCCCTAAAGGCTCTGAATAAGTAGTGAAGTATGCCAAGTAAAATTCTAATCTCCTTGTAACTACAATGAATATAGCATCACTTTTTACATAAAAAAATAATCGAACAAATTCATACCTGGAATTACTGTATAGTAAATGTGTATGTGTTTTCTCCAGCAAAGAGTACCCAATCTTTCTGTCCAAACTGAGGTGCATACTATAACAAATACCATTAAGTGAATTAAATTTCTCTTGCATACAAAATTTTATTTCAGCCGATTCATTGGCTGTCAGACATGCTGAAGCAAATTAACAAAGAGAACTGCAAGCTCAATAAATGATTTTATATTGTTGCATATTGTGCAATTTATAAAAAAAAAAGAATATGTTGTTCTGTACTATGACATAGGGGAGTTCTCTTAAAAGGAATATTTTCTTTTTGAAGTTAAACATGAGAATCATTTAGATTACAGCTTTCTATATTCATTTGTTATATTCTTGCATGATAATGATTCAGTTTTGATGAATTTCTGTTTTCAAGAGACTGTCATTGGTTTTCTTAACAACACTATACATGCACCTTTAGAAAGCACATTTGACACACTTTTGCACTGCCTAATCGAAGAATGTTTATTGCCAATTACTTTGTATCAAGCTAAGCACTGTCATGTTTTATATAATCTGATGGCTAACACAATGACAGAGACTTGCAAAATACTAATAATAAGCATTCTGATCAACATGGAAACAGTTCACTGGTATGATGAGCAGTCATGTAGAGACTTGTGTTTATTTTTTTTTCTGCACTTCAGTTATACACACTTTTATTAGGATGTTTCACAGACAGATAACGAATACGTTGCAATAGCTGTAAGTTTATGCATAATTGTGCTGTGACTCATCTTGCTGATTTGATGTTTTATGGTTGAAGGTGCCCTAAGTGACATGGTCAGAAAAGCACCAAATGCAGTAGATATAAAAATTTACATTAATATTGCTGAAGAAAAACAGCTGTATAGTAGGGGATTGGTTCAATGACTGCACAGATGTTTTACCTGCAACAAATAAAACAATGCACCTCCTGCTAACATAGCTCCCATTGAAAAATTAAACAGAACAGGAGTCTGAAATCACAATCCTCACTAAAAAGATGTTCTTTACAAATATATTTGCATGGCTGCTCTTGTGGCAAATTCCAATTTATGTCATATTACAAGATGAATAAATTATTTATGAAGCCAGAATGCTTTGTATTTGGCTATGGTACAGGGCTTTTAGAAATGTCTGGTACAACTCAAAGTGGACAGGTAGCTGTTGAGCCAGAAACCACCTCTAGTCCCCTTCAGGCAGTGCTTTGCAGTGTGACATTAATCAGGAACAAGATTGCAATTATAGAGGACTTTATTTCCTCAGTTGATCTTGCTTGCCTCAGTTGATCTTGCTTGTATCATGGAGACCTCACAGGGAGATGACACTGGTCCAGTTGTGGAGGTGTCTATCCCAGCTGGACTCTCTGTAGTGTACTGCCTGAGGAGGGACTGCAGGGGTGGGGGGTTGCCATCTGTTTTAGATCTGGCCTAAAGTTTTCTGTGCACCCAGTGGGTTCTACTTTATCATTTGAATATGTGGCTGTAATGGGGGGGGTGGTGATTGCAGGTGCCTGTTACAAAATCCTTCTGGTGTACTGACCTCCAGAGCTTGAGGGGGAATATCTACAAAAATTCATGGACTTCATCACTGAAAGGGTGTTGAAGTCACCAAGATGGTTGATCCTGGGTGACTTCAATGCCTGGATTAATGACAAATCATTGCAGTTTGGGCAAGACTTCATCCAGATGATCAATTCGCTGGGCCTTGCACAAGCATTTGCTATCGCAACTCATAGCCATGGACATACCTTGAAGCTAGTATTCTCAGTGGGGCTTAAGATCAATGATCTCAAGATTGGTCCGGCTAATTGATGAGATCATTTCATAGTAGGGTTCTAGTATGGGAACCCCCCCTTGGTCATCCTTCCTCTGTGGAGATGATCTTTCCTCTCCCTTTACAGGGATTTTCCCCATAGAGACGTTCGGAAATAATGAACCTCTCAGATGTGAGTGTTGATTGTGAGGCAGGTGTGAGTGAGGTATCCTATAATAGGGCTGTAACCTCAGCAATCAACTTTGTTACACCACTCCATATATGACACAGGTCTTATTGCCTGAGGTCCCCATGGTTTGATGGGGCTCTCAAGGAGATAAATACCAAGGGTCAGAGGTTGGAACATTGTTGGCAAAAGTCCAGATCAGGTGAGGATAGACTGGCTTTGAAAACTCACTATGGTGACAATCAAACAGCAGTCTCCCATAAGAAGGCAGCATTCCTATCCAGGGAGATTGCTGCAGGGGTGAACAGAGTGACTCCAATCTCTGGACTGCAGACAGGTTGCTTCATCTGGTCTGCCTACAGCCAAAAGGTGTAACTTCAGCAGTTAAGTGCAAAGAGTTTACACCATTCTTCTCTGACAGAGTGTCCTCTACCAGGTCTGGGATCTGTCCAATGGGGCAGTTACACTCCTCCAGTGATCAGTTGGCTGTCAGAAATTGCACTCTAATTGCCTGTAGTGAGTTCACATCAGTGTAGGTGGAGTAAGTCTGTGAGGTAATCTTGATGCTGCAGCCCATGCATTATGAACTGAACCATGTCCCAACACATCTCCTCATGAGATGTTTGGAGTCGGTTGGTCCAGTGTTCACCAAGAATATCCATTGCTCACTTTCTGAAGGATTGCTCCCCAGTGCATTGAAACAGACCCTGGAGAAGCCCCTGCTGAGGAAAGCATGCCTTGACTCTGATGTTTTACCAAATTATAGACCTATCTCTAATCTTCCCTTTTTGGTAAGGTTATTGAGAAAATAGTGGTTATACAGCTTGAAGCCCACCTCGCTGCTTTCAACATCTTTTACCCCTTCCAATTAGGATTTAGGTCTAGGCACAGTACTGAGACTGCACTAGTCAGGGTGTATAATGATCTCCTTGGAGCTAGAGATAGAGAAGAATGGTCAATTTTTGTCCTTACTGATCTCTCTTCTGCCTTTGACAATGTGGACCATGGTGTGCTGCTGGATCACCTAAAGGAGCTCTGTGGACTCACTGGTACTGTCATCAAATGGTTTGAGTTCTTTCTCACTGGTAGACCACAGAGGGTGGTGATGGGAAGTTTCTCCTTCTGCCATAGACCCCTATCATGTGGAGTTCCCCAGGCCTCAATCCTCTCACCCTTGCTGTTCGCACTGTACATGCTGCCCATGGGTGAGATCATTAGATATTACAGCATGGTTTACATAGCTACCCATAGCACTGTAGAGGTACTAAATACATGTCTGGCCAATATCAAATACTGGATGTCCTCTAACTCCCTGAGCTTAAACTGGACAAAATGGAGGTACTAATGATAGAGCCTCGTAGGTGGCAGTAGGCAGAGGCTGCTAAGATGGGCACTGATTTGATCCTGAGTCCTTTCCCATTAGGACCCACTCCGAAGGTGAAAACCCTATGCATTATCTTCAATGACAGACTGACAAACTTGAGGCCCAAGTGTCATCTGTTGTCCAGAGTTGTTTCAACCACCTGAGAAATAGTGCCTGAATCAAAGCCTTAATCCTGTCAGATGGCCTGCTCTCACTTGTGCATGCATTTGTGACATATAGATTTGACTGCTGCAATGCTCTTTATCTCAGGGTTAGTGGAGGGGTCCTATGTTGCCTGCAGCTAGTGCAGAACACAGCTGCCAGGTTGCTGATGGGCCTTTCAAGGTTCTGTGGTATGACCCCAGTCCTGCGTGATCTGCACTGACTGACAGTGAGCTGGAGAATCACCTTCAAGGTCGGTCTTCTCACCTACAAAGCCCTATACAGTCTGGGTTATGGTTATATGTGTGATTTTCTGACTCCCCACTACTCCCAGAGATCACTCAGCTCCTCTGAGGAGGGCCTTCGACAATTCCCAGGGCCCAGCTAAAAACATCTGGTGATCGTGCATTTGCAGTGGCTGTGCCAGCCCTGTGGAATTCACTGCCAAGGTTGCCAAGGGAGCCCCTCCTTGCTATAGGCCTTCAAGCAGGACCAGTAGGGACAACTTTTTAGGGAAGCCTGTGGGACCTAGTATTAGTAATGGCCTATTTTTAGATCACTCAGCTCTTGTTGTTTTTTTTTTGCTTTTAACTTGTTTCTTATGTCTTATTGGATGTGTATTTATTTTTAATTTATTGCCTCTGTCTGTACATTGTACTGCACTCTGAGCCTCAGGGATAGAGCATTTTATAAATAAAATCTCATTAACTCATAGCAGTGCAATGTGCAACAGTGTAGGCCATGTTTTTCTTTTGATAATACTGTTTATTCTCACAATCAAGTAACTAGACATATGATCACAATAGCATCTTCACAAGAAGACATTTGTATGGTATTATCTCCTGGTCTGGAGTTCATTTATTTGTTTAAAATATGTTGACCAGGTAATGCACATTTAGCTGGGCTTGTTTTCGGGTGGAATCCAGGAAGGGGGTTCATCCCTTGGATATGTCTGGTGTTATGGCATTAATATGGCTTCATGGATTTACAGTACAGAGATTTAAGTGGCTTCCTATACTAGTAAAACTGTGGTAGTATTATTATTGCAAATCTAGAGGAGAAGCATTGTTTTTTTTTTGTGTTTATGTAGTACATTTAAATTGATGGCTGGCAAACAAAAACTGGTTTAAGTTCAAGACTTGGCCCAGCAAAGAAGGCAAACATGGGAGAACTGCAAACAAATACAAAGTGTTGAAAGTAAAAAGACCTTTAAGAGTAATACAAAGCAGCAGTTAAGTACATGAAAGTGGTAAATGCAGTGTACAAGCACATAACAAAAAGAATATGTAAGCTTTAAGATATGATAGGATATGCATTATGGTGAAACAATTGCACACCTCAGGTGTATTTTTAGGCATGAGGTGCAGTAGTTTACTGTAAATGTGTTTGAAACTTAAAAACCAGCCAGGCTGTGTTTTTTCTTTTTTTGGGGGTTCTCATGAAACACCCGTATATGAATCAAATGTATGTGTTTTATGCACTTCAAGAATGTATTTAAGCAGTTTGGGTCTGCCTCTGTCTGTGTAACTTTGTTTTCCCATCATTTCTCTCATTAGTTATATCGTTTTCTTTTCTCATTCTGTTTCTTTTTTTTTCTCTCTCTCTCCCCCCACATTCAACATATGGAATGTTTACCGTGGAACACAGGGATTCAGAATTCAGTGCAATTCCACTGGCAGAATTTTCCTCTCCCAACATACAACACACACACACACACACACACTCCAAAGGTGTCATGCGTAGCCAGAGTCTCAAGTTCATCTTTGTCAGGGTAAGTTGCAGAGATTTCCCTGACAAGCAAGTAAAAACAAGAGGAGGATTTTTCATTGTCAGCAAAGAAACACTAGCAATAAAAATTATGCACAGTACTTAATGTTTCTAAATTGTTTTTGTGTGTAAGGCAAGTGTGATGTCCAGGGAAACAACACTGAATTAATTTGTTTTTTGTTTAAGGTAGGTTTATTTTTAGGGCCCAAATGATATATTTATTAAGTAAAGGTAGCAGGCATGTTTGAAATGGAAGGTCAGTTCTGGTTACAGGAGAACTGATTTGCTCATTGTATGATGTGGCAGCTCACAAATTGGTCAGGTTTAGGACCTGCTGTAATAATGCACAGTCACCTAACTGGTTTTACCCAATTAAATTTAATTGATTTTCATATATGCATATAGGGAGAGAGAGAGAGAGAGAGAGAGAGAGCAAAATCTCCATTAATGCATCAATTAGGGTTAATAGTATACTGACAAAAATCTGGAAATTCAGTGCTAAGGTTGCCAGCCTACCACCCACCCCACCCTCCTACACACACCAACCAGCGTTGGTGTGTGTTTTGAGGTCGATGCCCTAACTCTTACCCCATTCCACTTGTAAACAAACTGAGGTGATGCCATGTAGGAGAATGGGGTGAGAGTTAGGCCCAATGACCCCAATGCACAGGATGATGCCTGTTGGTGTGTGGAGGGTGGAGGGGTGAGGTTGGGGGCTGGCAACCCTAACATATAATTTCCAAAGTGTTGTCACTATATTATCAACCCTAACTAATACATTAACAGAGTTTTTTGCAATAAATTTCCCTTCCTTTTGGGACAGTTTAATGTGAATAGTAGGTGGTATGTCATTGTGGGGGGGGGGTTTGTGCTCTGGTAACACTGAATTTCAAGCATGCTCTAAAAACTGACAGCTGTACTGTTCATGAGGAGGTGTGACAAAATGTCAGTGTTGAAAATCTGGAGTGAAAATATTAAAAACTTGCATATTTACGAGCATGTGTTGAAACTGTACAATGCAGGCTCATAAAGTGGTCATTTTTATGTTTGCTTGCATGCATGTGCAAGAAACCTAGTGCCATCATCCGAGTTTTCGGAGGTGTGTCACCCCCTGTTCCAATTCAGTCAGTATGTTGGCAGGCGTGGCCCCAGTCTGCCAATGCATGCTGGAGCTGTCTATGACAAGCTCCAAAATGCAGTGGCATACAGTTGAAAAGGGGAGCTACGCTTCAGTGAGCAGCAATAGATATTGCCTGCTCATGCAAAACTCTCTACACACACACACACACACAGAAATGCACCGCGCATACTGTGTGCTGCCCCCAGGCTTTTGCATTATAGCCGACAAAGTGCCCAATCCCCATCGGCTCCCACTGTCCTCACCCCCGAGACTGGGTGCCACACTGGGAGCCCACCCCAGTGTGGCAATAGATGTTATGGCTGACGGGGTGCCAATCCCCATCGGCTCCACAGCCCCCCAGTCGTCTTTGTGCCACGCTGGGAGCCCCACCCCAGCATGTCAAATGTCCCGGCCATCATTAAAAAGAAAAACAACCTGTAAAAAAAATGGTCCCACGCAGTCTCCTGGCCCTCCCACAACCCGCACCCACCCACTATCACCCTGCCTCCCCACCCCCACACCCCATACTTACCTCCGAGTCCAGCGACGATCTTCCAGTAGACAGGGAACATGTCTGCACTCTTCAAAGCCGACTCGTAACTGAGGAAATGCCGTAAGCTGTATAATGGGATAGATAGGGGTTTTCAACTTTTTGCATATCTCAGGCATTTTTGGAATTTTGCACTAAATTTTCAACATGGGGTTTTGGGACCCCTTCTCATGAATGCTGTCACTGTTATGGCATTATTCGGGCCCGAAGGGTGATTTTGCAGTCACTGCATGAAATCACCTTTCGGGACCGATTAATGAAACAACACTGCCAGTGTTCATAAGGTGGGCTCTCAAGAAGCCTATTTTGAAAATTTGGTGGAAAAATTCCAAAAAAATGACTGTTTTATGAGCGTGCATTACACAGTTCCTACGCACACGCGTAAGTTTGCGAATTTTCAATATTTTCACTCCAGATTTTCAACATTTGCCATTTTACCACACCTTCTTATGAGTAGTACAGCAGTTATTTTTCACATCTCACTCAAAATGTGGTTCCACCCATGTAGCGCACAATGGCACAGTCGGTGTGTGAAATCAATGTATGGGACAAATTAAGAAAACCACAGTGACACTGTTCATGAGCAGAGGTCTTAAAATGGCTATGTTGAAAATTTGGTGAAAAAATTCCAAAACTGACTGTTTTACGAGCGTGCGTTGTACAGTTCCTACTCACGCTCTTAAGTTCATGAATTTTCAATATTTTCACTCCAGATTTTCAACATTGCCATTTTACCACACCTTCTTATGAGCAGTACAGCTGTCATTTTTCACATCTCACCCAAAACATGTTTCCGCTCATGTAGCACACAATGGCGCAGTCGGTGTGCGAAATCAATGTATGAGACAAATTAAGAAAATCACAGTGACACTGTTCATAAGCAGAGGTCTTAAAATGGCTATGTTGAAAATTTGGTGAAAAAATTCCTAAAAATGACTGTTTTATGAGCGTGCATTGCGCAGTTCCTATGCATGCTCGTAAGTTTGCAAATTTAATATTTTCACTCCAGATTTTCAACATTGCCATTTTATTACACTTCCTTATGAACAGTACAGCTGCCATTTTTCATATGCCACCCAAAATGTGGTTCCACACATGTAGCGCACAATGGCGCAGTCGGTGTGCGAAATCAATGTATGGGACAAATTAAGAAAACCACAGTGACACTGTTCATGAGCAGAGGTCTTAAAATGGCTATGTTGAAAATTTGGTGACAAAAGTCCATAAAATAACTATGTTATGAGTTAGCATTGCGCAGTTTCCACGCACCCTCGTAAGTTCATGACTTTGTAATTTTTTAAGTCCAGATTTTCACCAGTGGCATTTTTCCACACTTCCTTATTTACAGTACAGTTGTCATTTTTCACAACATGGCCGAAGTGTGTTTTAACACTTCCAGCACAGAGATGCGTGGTCACTGTGGGAAATCATTGTTTGGGACAGATAAAGAAAATCACAGTGACACTGTTCATGATCGGAGGCACCAAAATGCCTGAGTTGACAATCTGTTGTAAAAAAATCCCCAACCTAATTATATTACGGGTGTGCGTTGCACAATTTCTATGTACACTCGTGACTTCACCATTTTTTTAAATATTTTTACTGCAGATTTGCAACATTGCCATTTTTTACACCTCCCCATGAACAGTACAGCTGTCATTTTTTACATCCTGTTCGGAATGTTTTTGCACCTGTGGTGCTAAATGCCGTAGTCGCTGTGCATAAGCAGCTTTCGGCTAACAAACTGATATTCCCCTGTTCATGAGGTGGGGTCACAAAAAACCATGTTGAACATTTGGAGTGAAAATACCAATGAATGCCTGAGGTATTAGGGTTTCCAACCATAATGCCCACCCTGTAGAGAATGACAGGCATCAGGGGTGTGACTTGGGATTCTTGCCTGTAATGCTCATACCATTCCACACACTGCAGCCAGTGACAGGCATCGAGGTATGCCTTGGACTCTTTGGCCCCAAAGTCCACCCCATTCTCCTATATCACACCCATCTCACCATTTTTCCTAATGGAATGGGGTACGCATAAGGGCCAAAGACCCCAAGGAACACTGTGACTCTGGTCAGTGTCTGCAGGGTGGGGTGTGGTGAAATGGCGTGGCCATTATGCCTGATGACCCAAAGGCACACCACAATGTCTGTCACTCTCTGCAGGGTGGTGGTGGGCTTGGCTTCAGTTCAGTACTTCACTGCCATTCCTATTACGCAGCTCTGTAACTTCTACACTACCACTGCCAATGCCAGCAAGCAAACATTCGGCATTGACAAATGCTTGTTGGGATTATTTTTCCCAAAATTTCAACATGTTTTTTTGGGGGGGACCTCCCCTCATGAACACTGACACTGTGATTTTGTTAATCCATCCCAAAAATTGTTTTGCACAGTGACCATGCCATTCTGCGTCACAAGTGAGAAAACATGTTCCAGGAAGGATGTGTAAAATGACAGCTGTACTGTTCATGAGGAGGTGTGACAAAATGTCAATGGTAAAAATGTGGAGTGAAAATATAAACAATCTGCAAATTTACAAGCATGCATTTAAACTGTGCAATGCACACTCATAACATGGTCATTTTTTGGATTTTTTTCACAAAATTTTCAAAATTTTTTTTGGGGACCTTCCCTCATGAACACTGGTACTGTGATTTTGTTAATCTATCCCGAATGTTGATTTTGCAGAGCGACCATGCCATTTGCAGTGTCAGTGGCTCAGTACTTAGCACACTCACCTCTGAGGCCAGGAGATCAGAGAGCTGTGGGTTCAGTTCCTACATCTGGCACTTGGGTAATATCCCAGTACTGACACTGTAGTGCAGCATGAAGGGGGAGCTGAACTTTTGAGGTGCCGTCTTTTGGATGAGACGTTAAACTGAGGTCCCATCTGCATGGATTGGTGGTAGTTCAGGTGGACGCTAAAGATTCCATTTCACTTATCGAAAAAGAGTAGGGAGATTTTTTATTGGACAAAACTACATTATAACTCACATAAGTACATCACAAAAACACGTAAACAGACAGTGCAGATGACAGCCAGAACCATCACATACAATAACCTTATCCAAACTATCCCCCATCCCCTATTGAAATAACACCCACCACCAATCAGGGTGTCAGCGTGGCTCAGTTGGTAGCACATCCGCCTCTGGATCAGAAGGTTGTGGATTCTTGTCCCACACCGGGATTGGACTTGCACCTAAAAATCGCTGGCATCCGTGTGCAGTATTGGGGGGTGCTATAATGCTGGGGTGTGCTGTCCTTTGGATGAGATGTTAAACCGAGGTCCCTTCTGCCCATCCTGGTGTTGTCCTGGTGAGTGTCCAGGCAGAAGTAAAAGAACCCAGGGCACTCTTCGCAAAGAGCAGGGAACATTCCCGGTGTCCTGGCCAACATCCCCCTTCCCATAAACTGGTTCATGCAATTATCTAGGCTGTGTGTGGGTGATGATGTGTGATATGGCCGCCACCACACATTCATTCACTTCACTACCAGTCTATCATTGCTTGTAAAGCACTTTGGGATACTGTGTATGAAAAACGCTATATAAATGCTGATTCTTCTTCTTCTTCAATCCTATCTAATATCATATTGCCAGACTTTTATCTATTAATACACACAATAATAACATGCCAATCCACACCGTTACCCTAATTCATGTTACCGTAACTCACATACCTTTCCTATGCAAGTACCCAGCAAGCTAATGCATACAAACATTTGTTACTCTACTTTGAACGTGACCACCCTGCATACTTTGGGTCTCCACACCCCCTCTCATACCCTTATCCTCACACAGTCCTTCCACATTTCTAACACTTATCCTTTCTCATGAAAAAAGGAGCATCCAGCCAACTCCTCCACCACTTTTGACACATTTGTCTAGGTAAAGCAACACAGTCTTTCTTATACACTTTTCCAATTTCTTGCTCGATTTTAATTTTCAGCCCTAATAACGATAACTGTTTCTGCAGTAACATGTATTGATACCTTGTCTGCCATTCCACCCACTTTATAATGGCCATTACAACTCTTACAGTTCCCAAATGAAAACCTTTCCACTCATCCCTCCCAAACTGACCAAACACTAGTGTATTGTATGTCATATCTTTCAAGTTTGGAATGCCCCATGCAGTAGTCAGTAAATCCCACAAATCTGTGATGTATGCACAGGTAAAAAAAGGTGCTCCATAGTTTCTACATCTGCTCCACAACCTTCCCTTAAACAAGTTCTCCCCAAAATGCTTTTATGAAAATGATTGCCCTGAATGTTCAGTCTAGAATGGCAACTTAGCCGGAAAGAGTCCCACACCTTAGGTAGGACTCTTGGTACCATTGTGCAACTGCTTCTGATACAACCACCATGACTGGGACTACAAGACAAGGTGCTGTAAAACACATAGACTGTAATAATCTTTGATACACAACCTTCCTACCATTATGCAAAAGCTCTGTAGAGGAAATTTGCTGTTCTTTAAGTTTCTTACATATCTCCCGTAAATAGTCAGACTTACCCTTTGGGACTGCTTGGAACTTTCTCCATTGTTGGGTCTCCCATCTCTGCCAGAAATATATGCATCTATCTAGTAATGATGGAACCCAAACCAACTCCTTTTTAATCAATAATGGAACCCAATTGGCGTAAATAAACATTGAGAAAAAAAATAAAACTGTGTTCAACATATTAAGCCCCCCCTTTGTGACCAGCCAATATGTACTGTTCCACTTTAAGGGATTCAACCAACTACCCCAAATTAACTATAATGCAATGCTATATATTTTGACTTCCAACTTAACCAGTAAAGGATAAAGTTGACTAATATTTAAAAAGATAGGTATAATAAAGGTCTTATACATATAGACCCACTTCTTTTTGGTAATAGGATAACTCTTCCATCTTACCACTTTCTCCTCCGCTTGGGCTAGGGCTATCTCCCAATTTACACATGCCACTTCCCTAGACCTCAACTAAATTCGTAGAACCTTGATCGGTGGCTCCACCGCCGGTATACCCCCCAGTTCTTGCAGTTCTCCTCGAATATGTATTCCTACAACCTTGGTCTTCTGTTTATTGATATTGGAACCGGAAATTCCAGAAAAGGACTCTACCACCCCCATAGCCCTCCCTCCAGAAACTCCACCCACAACTAAAATGTTGGTGTCATCTGCGTAGGCCAAGACCACCGGAAATACCACCTCTTGTGGACCCTTGATAGGCAAGATCCCAATATCCCCATTCAACTTCCTTAAAAGAGGGTCCAGAGAGAAAGCATACAAAAGGGGGTTTAAAGGACAACCCTGATGTACACCCCACCAAATCCTCATGAGCCTCCCAATACCACCATTAACCAGGGTCTGCAAAGAAGCATCTTTATAGAGAATCTTGATCCAATTCACAAATACCTCTGGTATATAGTAACAGACCAGAACCTGAAACAAATACTCATGTGGGACCCCATCAAAGACCCTGGCATGGTGCAATGAAATCAGGTAACCCACAGTCTCTGGGCCATCAAAGACTTCTCATAAGGTTCTAACCAAGTTCCCCATATTATGATGGGGAATAACACAGGCTTACCCAGAGGAGATCACCTCCTGAGCTACTTTGGCCAGTCTTTTACATAAACTTTTACACAGTATCTTCCAATCCACATTTATCAGGCTTATAAGCCTCCAGTTACATAAATCCACTGCATCCCCTTTTTTTGTGAAGGAAAATCAAGAGGCTGTCTGCCAATGCCACAGAGAATAGACTTCTACCTGCCAGGACATGTTTAAAGATGACCACCATGAACTCACTTAACATGTCTAAAGTCTTTTTATAAAATTCCCCTGGTAACCCATCTGGACCAGTTGAGGACCCTTTCTGTAAGCTGGCTACCACATCTTCCACCTCTTTTTTTGATATGGGAATATCAGAATGTCTTTACCCATTTCTAATATCCCCAGTATCTCCAACTGGTGGAGAAATTCAGCAATCCTGTCAGGTCAGATAGCTGGCCACTAAAGGAGGCCTCCACAAAATCCTGAACAGTGGTCATTATTTCATCCCCATGTACACAAATACCCCTGAATCTGTCTTGAGTTCTGTCATAAATTTGGAGTCCACCCTTTGCACACAACTATCACACAGGTCTACATCCTGCTCCCTGCCCTGTGTACCAAATTTCTGTTCGATTAATAATGATTGTGCTCTATCATACTGGAATTTACACATCTCAGCTTTAATCAGTTGAATCTCCTTGGTGAGAATTTCACCAGTCTCAACTGAACGGGATAATAACATCTGGAATCTATCCCTTAGCTTAAGATAATTTAAGTATTTATTGTTTGCTGCTTTTTTTGTCAAAGAGCTACATAGGGCTTTCATATCATTTTTGGTGTCTTGCCACCAAAAGAAGGAGTTCTCATATAACTCAAACACTGAAAACCTAGCTTCTAGTTCAGTCTGAATCACTGTCCATATCTCGGCATCCTCCAAGGCAACCACATTCAGCCTTCTAACCTGGCTGGATCCATAGAAACATAGACTTTGACTGCAGATAAGGACCACTTGGCCCACCTAGTCTACCCATTTCCCTACCTAAAGGATAAGCTGCAGATCCTATTTAACCAACAGCCTAGATCTTCCTACCCCCCACAAATTTGCCTTATGTCTGTCCCATGCATTCTTAAATTCTTCCACAGTTTTAGACCCCACAACCTCCTCAGGTAGGCTGTTTCATGTATCCACCACCTCCAGGTTTGTTCATTGGCTTCCCCACCTTAACCCTAATTAATCTATGATCTGAAGTTTCTACAGGGTAGACTGAAAAATCTAGAACTGAGACCCACTGGAGGCAAACAAAAAGTCAATCCACATAGACAAACGGCCTTTAAAAATAGTATGATCTGGTATCTGGCCTCTAGTGACCGCACAGTCTTTAAGCCAAGCCTGTTTATACATCCTGTTCAAAAATTAGAGTATGTATACATTTTTTGAGTTCTACCAGTTTTATCTGACAATGATAAGATACAGTAAAAGTCCCCCCCCCCAAAAAAAAAACACAGACCTAGCAATGTAAAGATAAGGTTGTACTTCCTACATTAAATCCACCCTTTGGTATTTGGTTTGGTAATTATAAATATTAGCTAATCTAAACTCCTGGATCCCTATTCTTGCATCCAAAATACACACCCTTCCAGGCACCAGATCAATTAGATGTGTGACTCTGAGGTCTGGATTTAAAATAAGAAACCCAACCCCAGAGCACACCACTTGTCCCAAAGATCAAAATGAAGACCCTCAAAACTACTCTTTAGATGCCCAATGGGTTTCTCGCAATGTGTGTAACCTAGTGTCTTGAAGTAAGCAAACATCCATCTGATGATCTGCAAGTATAGAAAAGGTGGTTTGTCTCTGTTTTTGGTTCTTGATGCTATTTACATTAATGGAACAAAGAGTAAGATGAATCTCCATGTTCATGTGATTAAGCCAACACCATCCTTGGGACCTTCTGCTCTTAGGGTTTTAGTAATAGTTTTTTTTTTTCACTTCTTTTTTTTCTCAAACTCCCCTTTTGGTTCTTGTGTCGAGACATCAGAATCCATCATATTCTCTGCTTGAGAGGAAATTATGGAGGATGTATCAGAGTCCTCCCCATCCTCCTCCCACTTTTTCCTCTTTGCCAATGGAGTAAATCCATTTTTTGTAGGAAGACCATCAGCAGTCTGTGTAGTGGATCGTTGACCAAGTTTTTGTGAAGCACTATGCATCATCCTCCTGGTTTTTTGTTGTTCCCACTCCTCCTTTTTTGGTGGCAGCATAGCAGGTGTCTGATCTTTGGATGACCCTTACATTCTTTAACATAGTTTCAGGTTGGGTCTCTTGTTGTTGAAGGATCCATTTACATCTGGCTTGCCTTATAAAGTATTTAAGTAGTGCAAAAATAGCTTGTAACATTCCTCTATGAAACCCAGTCCATTCAGTGGAAAAAACTGTATGCACAATTTCCATATATGAGAGGTTCTAAAACTTAGTGGTCTGCCATGTTTTATTTAGCATGTCCCAAAATAATTTCATGAAAGGATACTCCAAAAAAAGATGTTCCTGTGTTTCAAGAAGTTGTATGCAAGAATTCCTTGGGCAATATCTTTCTGTCAATTGTTTATGTTTAAGGTTATTTTTCACATTCATCTGTCCATGTATACTCTGCCACAACATGTCCCATGCAAAAGTGGGAATTCTTTTATTTGTTATTTGTGATAACGTGGTTCGGGTCTCACTGACTGAACAGTTAGGCAATACCAACTCTTGCTTTGTATAGTCCATCATTACTTCATGTAACTCATGTCATGTTTTGGGTCTTATGTTTTATCCAGAAACTTTCAGTTTAATAAGGTCTTGAATCATAGGTTTCACATATCCCGGGACTACCATTGTTCTATTCAATAATCTCCTATTTCCCTGTTCCCAGGCCATTTTGCTAATATCTATCCATTCAGAGATCATTTCTTCCCAACATTTTACTCACCAACTAATGTAGGAAACATATTATAATATATAAAAATACTATAAAAAATCCCTGGATCTATCATATCTAGACCTCCCTCTTTTATCTGTCTATATGTAATCCCTCTCTTAATAGGGTTCAAGCAACTCCCTCACAGACTTTGAAAGAATACACTATATAATTTTGTTTTTAGTTGAGGGGGAGGGGGAAATATATAACTTATGAAAAGAAAAATTGCTGCTAATATATTTTTTATTAATACTCTCTTCTGTTTCGAAATCTGTAATCCTTTCCACCCGTGGGAGATTCCTTCCGCCTTCCTTAATTTGGCTTCCCAATTCAGGACAGCTAGGTCTCCATCTCCAAAGATTATCCCTAGAATCATGATAGGTTCTTGAGTTAATGTAATACCTGCATATTTACGTGCAGTGGTATCTGACTTACTTCCTATCCAAATAGCAATATTTTTCTCAAAATTAATCTTTGAGCCAGATGTCCTAGAATACTCTAAAATAATGTTAGTAATATCCTGTTCTTCTGTTCCCTTACCAGATATAATTACTACATCATCAGCATAGGCCAAACATTTCACTGGGGGGCCCATCTGTGTCAGGGATATACCTTTGATTGAATTAGACAACTGGACAGATCTTAAAAAAGGATCAATACAAAAAATGTACAATAAGGGACTAAGGGGACAACCCTGTCTCACCCCCATCTGTAAGCTAACAGGACTACCCATCCACCCATTTATTCCTTGGGTCAGTGTTACTGCCTGGTACAGATGCGCTATCCATTGCACAAATTTATCCTGTATGCCATAATGACGTAAAAAAGAAAATAAAAAGGAGTAAGATACAGAATCAAAGGCTCTGTGTTGGTGAAGGCTAAGAACATACCCTTCCACTAATCCCATTCTACCTCTTTGAAATAATTCTCTCTGATTGAACATGTAATCCTGAATTCCTCTTTTTGGAATTGAGCATGTTTGTGTTTTACTAATTACTTTCTCAGCAATCTGAGTTAATCTCCTCGATAAAATTTGGGCCAGAATCTTAAAATCTACATTCAACAAACTGATCGGTCTCCAGTTAATCAAATCTTCCCTTTTCCCTTTTTTGTATAAAAGAATTAAGTCTGCCTCTTTCATAGATGGTGGTAACACTCCTAAAGCCAATATCTCGTTATACAAAATAGTAAGATCTGAAACCAGATAAGTACTATACTTCTTATAGAATTCCCCAATGATCCCATCTGTCCCTGGGGAAGTTCCATTTTTTAAGGAATTTATGACTTGTTTCACTTCGTCTTCCTCAATCAGTCATATACTAGCAGCCCCCGAGGAGACAACATTTCTGGAACAGCCAGTTTCTTTAAGTAATCAATAGGCCTTTGTACCACTGGGGGTTCCCCAAACCAATGTGTTACCTGTTGTTAGACTATGCGTAAAATGTGCTGTTTATTGGAGACACACCGTCCCTTTTCATCCATCACCTGTGACATTATTTTCCTTTCTGTTCTTTTGTGACAATCTTTAAAGGCATTAAAGGTATGTTTCTTACACTCTGTCCCAAACCTCTTTTCTTCTTGTAGTGATTTATCCCTATTATACTGTTTTGAAAACATTTATTTTTTGATTACTCCAAATTGTGCACTAAAATCCATTTTTAGCGTTTCTGTATTTGAAATCAGATCTTGAAGTTGTTTCCATAATCCCAAATAATCCAAATATGTTTTAAAGGCATGTTCACCAGTCAGTTTTTGAAACAACTCCTTTGACCAATATTTTTGTCTCCACCTACCGTTCTGCTTGAGAATTGTACAGACATTGTACTGATTTTTCTCCCTTTCCATAATACCTCCCATTCTTTATTAATTGTCTCAGAATCTAATAACAAACTATTCAACCGCCATGGACTTTTCCCACAGATAGGGTTATTTCCCCAGTTAAGGTGCAGCCAAAGACCTCTATGGTCTGAAAAATCAAAACACTGTGTCTAAATATCATTGATTATACAATGGCAAGAAAGAAACTTGGACTGTGATTGGTCAGTTTGGGGCTGGACCCATGGCGTTATCCCAGCATGATGCCACAGGTCTAGTCTCAGCCTCACTTGAACCAATGCAGATGCGCATTTTATGGAGCTTTTGATTGATTGTTTTATGGAGCTTTTGATTGATTGTTTCATCTTCTCTTAAAACCAAAAAATAGTTTTCAACACAAAAACATCTTTAAAATAATTTTTTTTATTCTGTATAACAATGAGCCATTGTATAATAGGAATAATGCCCTCCAGGGTGTGTGTCATTTGGGATAACACCACACCTGGGGCATTGGACGCACTCAACCTGTGGCCTCATGCCCAACCCCCCAGACATGGTGTTATCCCAGCACGACACACACCCTGGAGGGCATTATTCCTTTATTATTACACAAGTGAACACACAAAAAAGAGTCAGTCCTTGTTGATAGGGGATCTCTGAAATATGTATCCCCCCATTTTGTGCTTTACTTGATATGTGTCTTGTAAATGGGTAGTGCTCACCACATCCTGCAATACATTAGTATCACAAAACAATTTATTCATTGCGAGAACCCTGTCTATTCACTGCATTGCACAATTAAACTCTCCCTCCCATATTACTAACTGAGATGTGTGTAAATATGGTTGTATTGCCCTAAAGAGTGTAATCCTATTGGCTTTCCCTTGGGGGACATAACTATTTACCACTCTAAGTCTAGCATCCCCAAACTGAATATCTAATATTAGTGTTCTCCCAGGCTCAAGATCAATTAACCTGGTGACCATCAAATGATGATTACTAAAGAGAATCCCTACCCCGTCGCAAGTGTCTACACCTTGGGAACAAAATGATGCCCCTTTACCCCACCATCTCAATGCTTGTGCTATCTCAAAAAAGGATTGAATTCTCATTTCTTGAATGAAAATGATATCTGCTTTGGAAGACTGTAATTCGGAAATAATAGTCAGTCTCCTCTTTCCATTCTTAATACTGTTGACATTTATAGATAGCAATTTTAATGATGTCATGTCACTTTAAAGGAGATAGACATACAGTGCTCTATTTTGACCTAGTCTTCCACTGTTTAGTCCATTTCTGTTTTTTTGTTGTCCCTTCTTCTACCTCTGAAGAATGGTCCATCGTAGAGGATGATAAGAAAGAGAAATCTGATGTTTCATCCTCCTCAGAATCACCTCAGTCTTTTAAGGTTGACAAAACATTATATGGGTTATCTGAAGTTGCTGTCTCTTTCCTTTTTGCAACCTTTCATTCTTTTCCCTTAGGTTCTGTTTTAGCACTGAGCCTGGTCCTAGGCCTTTTTCTGTAGTCCACAATCTTAAAAGGAGGGTTTTGCACCGGGGGCATTGAAGATAAATCCATGTCAGGCATCATCTGTTTATCTCCCCATCTGTCCTCCTGGAGTGTTACTTCATCATAGATCTGGACCTGTGTGCTCTCTAGCTCCTTTTCTGGTGGATTTTGAGAGGGGGCGGCATTTGTACTGGTTGGGTGTTACTAACTTGTGCGGCTTCTTGCTATAAGTCTACTGACTGTGCTTTACTTATAATAGGTACATGACTCACCACCCCTTCATGTTTTATCCCCATATTAATTCCTTCCTTACTGTGGCCTTGTTCCGCTGACTGTGGCGCAGACTCCTTTACTTCCTCTGTTTGTTTGTTTTTCTCATTTCATTCCTTTTGGCTGCTTCTTTCTCCTGCCAGATAGTTTGCATTCTTTTCTCTGAAGCTGCAGCACAGCCTTTTTTCTGTGCCTGAATGATTAATGCCTCATGCAAAACCCCTTCTTCAGTACTGTAGGAGGCCCAAGGGCATTTTATGTAGGAATGCCCCTTTTCCTCACATACGTTGCATCGAAATGTATAGATGCATGATGAAGCCATATGTCCAATTTCCAAACAATATGTGCATTTCGGAGTGTCACAAGCATTGCTTAAATGAATTCAAGAGCCACATTTGTGTCATGACTTAGGTTGGCCTGGATAAAATAAAAAACCTTGATCTCTGCCTAAGTTGAAACAACTAGGGAGATGTACAATCCCATGATTTCCCAAGAATAACTTGCATTTCACTCTCCATCCTCCAGTCCAAAATTGTTCTGTATCCATGACAAGGTTAGGGTGTTCCAATACCTTGCAACATTTTCTTAGCCAAAATAATATATCTGTAATATTCACCCCCTCATTTTTGAAGATGATGGTGAGTGTTCTGACAGCAGGTGTAATGATAGAAATGGCACAAAACGGTGAATACAAAGGGCTGTTTTTCATCACATTATATTTTGCCCAGAATCTGTCCAAACATTCTACAGTTTTAAAACTGATGTCATAATTGTACTCATCCATGTGGATGAGTGCAAAAACTTCAGAGGCATAAAATTTCAGAGTCTTTAACAAAGTCCTTCCCACATAGACTCTGTTTGGTGGGTCTGCTAAACCACCTTTATAGATCAACCTGATGGCATTACAGAGTGGGGCTGGTTCGCCTTTGTTTCTAAATAAATCTGCCATACATAACACTGGTTTAAACCTTAATTCCTGTGATGGATCTTGCAGTCTTGGGACCCCCATGCCTACTGGTAGCTTTTCATTTGCATTTTGTTTTTTTATCAAGATTGTTTATATTGTCAGGTACAAGATTATGTTTAGTTGTATCGTGAGTCTGTATAGCAGGCCCTTGAGGTGCAGCAGAAGTAGATTCTACCTCTATTCTTTTAGTACCCATATCTCCCCCACATACATTTACTGTCGCCTCAATAGTCTTCTCCCCATCTGTTGTTTTATTCTGTATAAGAATATTCCCTACAGAATCCCCAGTATAGGTACATACACCCTCTGTTTGATCACTAGTATCATCAAGAACTTGTGTCCCAAAATCAGTTTTCACTTCAGCCACATTAAAAATACCTCGTTGTGTGTGTTTAGGGGAAAAAACAACTTTACCTGTAGGTGAAACCTCCATCATGGAGTACTGTGCTACAGCTGAGTCTTGTGGGTCAGGCGACCATCCACCTCGCAGTTCAACAACCCAGCATGCATCTTGCAATGCTTTTGGTAGGCTTCCATGCTCCTGTATCCATTTCTATGTCTCCCGACCATTCTGCAGATTTCTCCACAGCCTTGTTCGTAGCTGCAAATAGGGCCGAAACACCCAATGTTTTTTTCCCACTTTTACCTTAAACTAGATCACGCTCCAGTAGGGGTTTCTGGGCTCCACAGCTCTCCTGTACAACTTTGTTTTGGTCATGCTTCTCACTGTGTAGCTGTTGAAGTCTGGCTCCCTCTGTCTTATGATCTTCAGCTAGCAATAACATTTCAGACACAATTCTGAGTTTCTCTTTTTCATCTGCAATTTTTTGAAGCAAAATCTTATGTGTCTGTTCTATTTATTGCTGTAATTGCTCTGTTTCCAAATCAGGATCCTTTTCCGTGTCCTTCGAAAATCTGAAGTCCTCCTTCGGTTCCATATTTACCACTCCATCCTTCTGTGGTTCCTCAGCAGCTTTCTCAGAAGATTCTAGTGGTACTATCACCACTAGGCTGACTGCCTGGTCCAAATCCTAAACCATTTGTTCTCCAGAAATTGTATTCAGCTCATTCCCTCCTTCCATACCAGTGAGCAGTGAATAGCTCACATTGCATTCAGTTTTTGTCTCCGGATTTGTACAGGAAACTGGGTTGGAGACCAGCTCGCAGTCTCCTGAAACTCCATCTCCTCCTCTGCAGCACCTTGGTCAGCCATCTTGCTGCCAGCCAGCAATTCCCCAGAGGTGAGTAGGGGAATTTCCCCAGTGTCCTGGCCAAATTTCTCCAATTCACTAAAAATACCAACAGCTTAATCTGGTTCAATTTCAGTTGATTACCATCTGTATCCCCCTCCCCCCAGTCACCTCTGAAAAAGGGACTTCTAGTCCCAGTGGGATAACCGGGTCAACAAAATTCAATAAATAAATAAATAAATTCTGTGTCACAGGTGTGAAAACACATTCCAGGCAGGGTGTGCAAAATGACAACTGTACTGTTCATTAGGAGTTGTGAAAAAATGGCAATGTTGAAAATGTGAAGCAAAAATATAAACAAACTGGTGTAGTTATGAGCATGCAGTCATTTTTTGGTATTTTTTTCACCAAATTTACAACATGAACTTTTTGGGACCCCACCTTATGAACTGTGGCACTGCCATTTCATGAATCAGTCCCGAAAGGTAATTCTGTGCAGCAACCACAAAATCACCTTTCAGGACAAAGAAATTAAATGACAGTGTGAGTGTTAATAAGGAGGGGTCCCAAGATCCCCATGTTGAAAATTAGGGGCAAAAATTCAAAAAAAATGGCTGAGATATCAGCCTAAGTTGAAAACCCCTAGTCCCACTGATTCCCATTATACAGCTTACCTTCAGTTCTTTGTTTTGTGGTTCAGCTTTGCAGAGTGCTGATGCACCTCTGGCCTAGAGAAGATCACTGTTTCCGACTTTCAAAAGGTATTTATGGGTGGGGGGGTGTGGTGAGGTGGGTGCTCAATGAGAGGGAGCCTGGGGAGATGATGATGGATCATTTTCTTTTTTATAGGAAATAAGATGTCAATGGGCAGTTTTCTTACATTACAGGTATAGAAAAAAGTTTTGGGCACACTGGGGTGGGCTTCCAGTGTGCCAAATGAGTTTTGGGGCAGCATGAGGCTGACAGGGGGATTGGGCACCCCTGTTGTCAAGTTCTTAAATAAAATAGCTGGCACACTAGAGTGGGCTCCCAGTGTGCCACATGATTTGAGATGAGGAAATGTTGCCAACAGGGGGATTGGGAAACCCCGTCAGCAACTGTAAAAGAAAGTCATTACATATTGGCACACTGCGGTGGGCTCTCAGTGTGCCACATGAGTTTGGGTGGGGACATGCTGCTGACAGGGGACTGGGCATGCTGGGATGGGCTCCCAGTGTGCAACGAGTAATGGGGTGAGGGGATACATGATTTTGATACAGGGATTGGGCACCCCATTGTCAGAGCAGTTAGTGTACTGTGCACAGAACAGGAATTTGATGCAGGATCCTGCATCAAAAATGTCGATGCAGGATTCTGCATCAAATACGACAGACATCAGGGCCCCAGCTGGTTTTCCTCATTTTGCTAGGTAACCACTTGTGTTTACCTAATGGGGGACAGAGGAACATGGTGGGACCATTACTTTGGCCCAAAAGAGGCCACACAAGGATTTTTTTTTATGGGGTAGAATACTGCTGGCAGCTTGACACTTTTGCAAATGCGAAGTGCCACATCCATTTCTTTCAAAAATTGCAACAGTGGTGGGTGGTGATTCTGAAAAAAAGCATTTCAGGGGCTCAGATAAAAAATCTGATGCTCTCAGTGTGTTCCTCAGCCCCCAATTAGGCAAATACAACAATCTGTGTTTACCTATGGCCATTATTTTTTAAATGGCAGCTGTTTTTAGCTGCTGCTAAGTTAAACAAGATGGTGGCTGTTGCTTTCACAAACAGAGCATTTTCGAAAGCTGGTGGCAGCTTTCGAGAGACACACATACTTTTTCCCTTTGACTATAATGGGAAAATTGTTTTTTTCTTTTTTAAATTCAAGTTTATTAACATTAATCAGGTACATAACATCAGTAGGTACAGGTACAGGTCTCCTCCATCATCTCATAGTAATACATTTAAATAAACAGTTCATAAGCTTATTTATACAAATAGGAAGCATTTTGATCAGTTAGTTATTATTATTTGTAATACATATAATCAATTTTAACTAGTTCTTAAAACTTTCTCCTCTTCCTTACATGTAACGGACCTCCAACCTCGACTCCCCTCTCTCCCCACAAATTTTACAGGAGTGAGCCCCAGGTTGAAAGTTAGGGAGGTGCCTGGCTGCTCAGAGATGGATCAGAGTTCAGCCAGATCTCCCATCTTGTCCATCTCCAGGTGTAGAGGTGAGACCTCTGATTTATTTTGAAGGTAAGCTCCTCTAGTCCAGAAATGTCCTGTATCGCCTGTATCCAATTGTGTTTGGTCAGCGGCTGAGGTTTCAGCCAGGACCTAATAATAGCTTTGTGGGAAGCTGTTAGAAGGACAGGAAACTTGTTTTTTGAATAACTTTTGAACGGTTTAATATTTTTTTACCAAATCTTCGAAAGGCACATCAATGACCCAGACTGCATCTTCCCTGAAGATTTCAGACCAAACAAACAAATCATGCAGGCTGTGACCACAAGCAAAAAACATGCAACCGACCCCTTTTTTGTGTGTTTTTGGGTGCTCTGCAGTTCTGTAACTGCTCATCCGACCATAACACAACTTGCCAGATCCAGAGATCTATGATACCAGACTGCACATGCAAAATGTCAGGCAAATCAAATGTACAGTGCCAAAGTTATTAAAGTGCAAAATTTGGGGTTTAACATAGAAGTGTCCGGGCAACCCTAACTATAGTGGCACTACCGTGCCAGTATTATATTATATATATATATATAATATATATATATATATATATGAAACTACCAAGGGAAACAAATGAAATAAATTATTTATCTACAGTTTAGCTGCCAGTATAGTCTAGAGGTTAGAGTAACAAGCTGTGAATGAGCTTGGTACAGTACATTCAGCAGACAGAGCTGGGTTTGATTTCCACAACCTCCACTTTTTTATTTATTCAGATTTTGAGATGACCCGGGGTTAAATTACATACACAATATTACATACATCAGACAGTAGTACAGGAAGTAGAAGTGAGACAGTATCAACTGGAGAGACAGTAATTACAGGGAGGCAAGTCCGGTGGAACAATTGTAACAATACAGAGTTAGTAGAGGTCATAGTTGCATACTGTGTGACTCTGAGAAGTCATTTAACCCCCCAATGCTTCTGGGTCACCCTTAAAAACAGGCACCTGTGCCTAGTGGGCCTTATCTGGTAAACAAAGAATAAAATAAAGAGAAACAAAAAAAACAAGAGCAGTTTGACCTCAGGTAACCTCATGAGCGGAGTAAGCCACGAGTGTGGCGATGGAGGTCACACTGCTTGAGTGCAGATAAATCATTTATTCCATGAGCTTTCCATTGCATATTCCATTTATGCACTAGGAAATGAATTTTGGGGAATTTTTTTAATTAGTTTTAGTATATTTTGAGTTTTAGTTATTAATAAATTATAGTAGTGGGATTATTTTGTGTAATCATGTTAGAGATTGAAGCTGGTTGCTATGGTTGCTAGTGCATTTGCTGTGCAGCAGATATCCTGATGTTAAGAGCACAAGTTTTCATTGGTTATTTCAGTATGTGGGAGGGCCAGATATTTTTGAAAACATGGCAGCTCTGTTTGTCGGTTAAAGAGAGTTAGAGAGAGCCACTGTGGTCATGTTATTTTTTTGGTGTTTTTTTCTTACTTTTTTTTTTTTAAGTAAATAATTTATCTGGTTGTTCCTGCCTTTACTGTCTGTTTTTGGATATGTGCTGTGGAGTGGAGAAGTGAGCCGATGCAGTGGGTGGCTGACAAATAGGATAGCAGCAGAACAGAGATGCGAGGTTGTGTGGAGAAAAGACAGGCAGTTATGGAGCAGACTGCGTTATTTTGTTTGTCATGTCAGTGGCTGGTTGTGGGTTCATTTTGTTGCTGAAGTGGGAAAAGATTTATTTTTACAAAGATCTGTTTTGGCCACTGGAGACATGAGTGGGAAGCACACTAGTAAATAAGCAAGCAAGTGATCAGACAGACAGGAGTCTACAGTGTGAGGTGTTTGAAGATGTTGCAAAAAAACAACTTTTTAAACAGAACAGAACAAAAGGAAAAGTGTGATGCCTAGTAGGGGAGAGAGAGAAGAGTTTGTGCTTTAAAGAACTATGTGGTGGATGGAGTGGCTGATTGGATGGCGGGGAGTAACTTGAGCAGTGGTTAAAAGTGAAAGTAAAGGCAGAATACGTAGTGCTGGATGGCGGGGGGTATTTACTGATGACGTACCTACTATGGCACGGATATTCAAAGGGGTTGCACCTGACACAACCCCACATTGTGCACTGGTGGGATATTGAAAGGGCTGCCCAGCACAGTGCAAATCCCAATGCGCCGGGGTGTAATGTAATCATATGCATCGCAGATGCAGGGGGTGAGCCCATGCGTATGTGGCACATCCTGTTATTCAGCCCAGGATGTTCAGTACATATGCTGGTGCAACCCTGCATTGTGCTGCATAGGGGGACTCAAAGTTGAGCCCTGGAGAACTAGGAACAAATCCTTGCCACCCACAGGTGGGCTGCTGTATTACAAGGTGCAACACAGCAGCTGCCCACCCAGAAAACCGTCCCCAAGCACACACAACCCTGGTGGTCTAGTGGAACCCCCCCCTGACTCGTAGCCATGATCATGCGGTATATGTTAAGAATGCAATCACGGCTACGGGTGAGGATGCCCCAGGATTCCCTCTGCCCATGTCAAGCTGTGCAGGGCACCAAGTGCAAGTCATCAGGCTGCCTTGTACAAGGGATACAAATGGGGCCATAATGATATGCAAATGGGCCCATTAGCGCCTTTCATGTATAATGGCCTCATTTGCATGCCCCCAGATGAATATCATGGGTGATGCACCTAACACAACTGCACTTGCACTGGCACATCCCCATGTTCCCTATCTGTGGCTTGTGCCTTCGCAGTGCCACTGCACCATGTGCAGTATCTGCACTGATCTTGCCATATTCAATGGTGCTGCACCATGGTGCTTCACCATTGAATATCACCTGATCCTGGCTCTGGCACATCCCAGGTTGCACTGCACTCAGGCTTGTGCCACTGCCAGGTGTAGTCTGAATATTTGAACCATATGTGTCTAAATCGTGGTGACACAGCTAGTAAGTGTATAAATTTCATTTATACATATATTTGCTCAGATGTCAAGATTTATCATATGGCTTCTGTGTCCATACCTCATGCATAAATATATTTATAGTGGTGCAGTAGTGCCACTATATTTTGGGTTGAGTAGGGGTTTCTATATTGAACCTCAAATTTTGCACTTTAATATTTTCACACCCGTTCAACAGATTTGCTTTAAATTTTGCATGCCTGGTCTCATGGGGTAGATCTCTTGACTAAGCAAGTTTCATTCTGGTCAGCTGTGCAGATTCTGAGATACAGACAGTGAATAAACACAAACAAATTGCAGTTGTTTACTGTTTTTTTGTCAGCACCTTGCAAACAGAGGTATTAGAATTTTGGTGTGCAATTTTCAGGGTAGAAAGTGATTGGCCCACTATAGTGCTTTGCAGTGGTTTGTGAAAAATATTAATCCATTCCAAAGTTATTCAAGTTTACAATTTTGCTTTCTGAGCATGATTAGTGCAGTCTTTTGGATACAGCTCTGGAATGAAAAAAGAATTTGGTCCAAACGAAAAAGGATCCCTTTTCATTTGGGACCAATCCTTTTTTGTGAGGAAAATTTCTTTTCATTTGCCACCATCACCTTTTCCATTTTTTTACAAAATGAACCCCTCCTCCGAAAGACCAAAACATGTATCTTGCTCTTCGGGACTTCATTACCTAGATTCTGCACTTTATTGTGGGACAAATGATCCCAAAAATGTCATTATTTTAACATATTAAATAAATTTCATCATTCACTTCTGCTTTTTTCATTCAAACAATGAAAAGGGATTTCAGAGTATTTCACTGGAGTCCAATGGTACCCTTCACCCTCTGATTGCAGTTCCCATTATAATTATTTTCCTGGTGTCTAGTGGCAGCCCCCACCATATCCTCAATCTGCTTAATTTAATTATCTTTTTCCCTGATGGTCTATCAGATTCCCCCCCATCCCCAATCTGTCAGTAAATATTTATCACTTTCCCTGGTGGTCTAGCAGACCACCTCCCTATCCGTGATCTGCCCATGATTAATTTATTATCACTTTCCCTGGTGGTCTAGTGGACCTCGCCCTCAATCCCCGATCAGCCCTTATAAATCACTTTCCCTGGTGGTATATAAGACCCTCCACCCCCACCCTGGCAGGCAGTGCCCCATCAACCTGCTTTCCCATCCCATCTCTGAGCTAACACCATCACAGCTCTCCATTCTACATCATGGCCAGCCTCGATTGTTCATGTCAATGAAAGATCGTGTACTTGACTTGTACAAGTACATGATCATTCATTGATCTGAGGTGACAGCTCAGTCAGGGGACATCTGTGGTGGAGAACAGGGGGCTTTGGACAGTTCCACACTCCCCACCATGGTTGGCCACTGTCTGAGCTGTTAAGTAAATGAATGAGCATGTACTTGTACAACTACATGCTCATTCATGGAAAGGAACCAGTTGGGGCTGGCCATGGTGGACAGTTGAGGGCTGTGCTGTTCCCAGCTTGAGGATGGGATGGGGAACAGAGTGGTAGGGCACTGCCTGCTGGGGTGGGGGGTCCACTAGACCATAAGGAAAACTAATTTATAAGGGCAAATTGAGGATATGGAGCAGGATTCACTAGACAACCTGAGAAAGTGATAATAAATTAATTAATTACAAGCAGACTAGGGAGAGAGAGGGTGAGTTGCTAGACCACCAGGGAAAGTGATTTAATACAGGTGATTGGGCACAGGGAGGAGGTCTGCTACACCTACATGAAAAAACATTTGTTTCTATTTTTTACTGGATTTGCTACCAGTTTGGATTACACAGCAGCATTTTAAATTAGTGTCATTTTGTTTTTACAAGGGAAGCATAATACACATTAAATATACAATGATTTGTTTCACACCACATGATTACAAATAAAAAATGCGATTTCACCACTAGTGCTAATGGGCTTGATATGTAATTACATAAGTGGAAACTACAACTCTACAGTAACTAAGGGTTACAGGGACAATTTGTTGCTGGCAATGAAACTCTGCAAAGCTGTGGTTTGAAATAGCAATAAAAATGAATTACTGCTGAACGCCTACTAACTTAATATTTTGGGATAGGGATTTCCAGTCCTGACATAAATTAGAGGATTTTTATTTGTACATGAGCTCCTGTAATTGAGCTGTTTCATGACATTCTCTTTCATAAAAAGAGTATGATTTATGGGTTTCGGAGAAAACTACATTCAGTGCTCACAACCATTGTCTCTATATTGCAATTTAACAAAAGTGCTAGACTAGCACAGCTACAAACTCATGAAAAGTAGTGGGGACGAGCTCAGATTAATAATGTTCTAACACTTACTAAAATTTGGAATGCAAAGGGGAAATTAAAGTAATTATTTTAAAGAAAGTAAAAAACTTAACACTGGACTTTTAACTATGTTTGAGTTACATTCCTCTATCACTTATTTGAACAGTGCAACATCTGATTACATTTTAAATGGACTATATGAGCATTTTTGTAAGATATGAGCACTTTGCATATTTTAAATACTAATATTTACAGTTAGTGTGACCAACAACATTTGCTGTGCCTCCAGCTCTTTCTAATACAATGCCATTTTCCAAACCTGATGATTTGTATTTTGTCAAAGGAATCTCCTTAGTTTTTTGGACTTTTTTGTCTTATTTCCTTACATCCCCTCTAGTCTTTTACCAACCCACACAAAGAAGATGTGGGCCTTGTATGATGTTTATGCAATAATGCACTACAGGGTGTATGTTGTGCTGGGATAACGTCACCCAAGAAGTGACATTAACCCAGCACAACACACACCCTGGAGTGTATTATTGCTATTATACAATGGCTCATTTGTGAAAATAAAAAAAATAAAGAAAAAAGTTTGTTTAAGTTTTTACTAGATTTTCTTGTTTGTGGAGGTATACCTCTTTACAAAAAAATCCACAGTTTCTATTATGAGCAGCAGGTAGCACTTCTTAGCTACTTTTCTGTTGCTGTGTGCTTGGTCTGCCTGCTCATTTCTCACAGAGAAACAATTTTTCTTTGTGTGTGTACTCACATCCCCCTCATGGAATGGCACCACCACACCTCCGGTTTAATTAAGCAGAAACCATGATGAGAAGGTAGCATGAGATGTGGGAAGTTTCAGATCAGTAAGTCATTTCAGCTCATCTGGAGGGAGCAACTGTTTAGTTGGGTTAGGTTGGCAGTTTTTATCGCGTGTTGAGAGAGGGTGCTACAAAGATTTATAAAATCTACTAAAGGAGTTGTTGGAGAAAGCCATTGTCTGTTGGTTTCTGACAGAATGGCTTAGCTCATGGTCTGGTGTGAGTGATGCTGTGGGACCGGAAGTAAAGCGGGGCTATGACGGCATCATGAAAAAAATATGTAAAACACAAAGTAAGGTTTTCTTTGGGAGAATGACCCCTGCAGGGGGAGTAGAGTGTTGGGAGTGAGTTTTTTTAATTTTAATAAAGAAAAAGCTGGGAAGAAGTAATGCAGGTGGTGAGTGGGTGAAGTGGGAAGCAGAGCTGGGATCACTAATGCAGGCTGTGTGGAGTAATCCCTATAATGGTTGATGCGGTTATCTGTGTGCTGGGACTAGAGCCATGATGTTGTACTGTGATAACATCACGGCTGCAGTTCCAGATGGACCAATCAGAGTCCAAGCTTCTTTTATGCCATTGTATAATTAATTCTATTCTGACCAGCTAACTGCACAGTTCTAACAAAGACAATAGACTCAGCAAACCTCTTTAAAGTTGCACCTCCCGTCACAAATGCAAACTTTCAGATCAGAATAAAATTAACATGGTTACTGACATGAACATATTATGATTACTACATACCTTACTATGGGGTTCAGTAGTGCACCTATATTTAGTGTTGAGCAGGAGTTTCTATGTTAACCCTCAAATGTTATACTTTATTATATGACAGGTATCTGTTCTCAGCCAATCACAAACAAGAACACCTGTCAGTTATTGTCTCACAAACTACAAAATGGCCCTCCAGAGTCATTTATTCACTCAAACCCCATCCACAGTAGTTTAATGAAACATTAACCCCACCCACAGTAGTTTAATGAAACATTAACTCCACCCACAGTTGGTTAATGTAAACTATGCCGAGCCCACACTCTCAACACTGTTAAGATTCACAACAAACAAGTTAAGATGTGTGAACTACCAAGTGACAGTGTAAAATACAAATGTGCTTTTAAATGTATCCTGACATGCTTTTTATTTTGGATATTACCAACCATCGCAAAGTGCACTGACCTGCACTTACTGCAACAGCACTGGGCCGAGGGAAAACTCGTTCCTAAACGAGTTACATATTTTTTGATGAAATACAAACAAACCATCATTCTTTATAGACATGGCTTCACAGAATACCATGAATGTACTCACAGCCTGAAATGAGCGCTGTAAAATTATGTATTTTTCTGTCTACAAACTGAAGCACGATTCCAGGCATGCACAGTAACATCTCTGCTAATGCGCATGCTTAGAATCCAGCTTCAGTTTTTGAACAGAAAAATACATAACTTTACAGAACTTGCTTCAGGCAGTTAGTACATTTATGCTATCCTCTACTGCCATGTCTATGAAAAAATGATGGTTTACTTATATTTTTTCACAACATGTGCAGATCGTTTATGAATGAGTTTTCTCTCAGCTCTGCTGCACTACGTTAACGTGCGCCACTAAACTCTTAGACAGTCCACCCAAAATCTGTTCATACTTTTATTTTACCAAACATCTACATGATTCCAAGTTGTGTAATAGTAATAACATTCAGTTGCTTGTAGAATACTCACAATAACCGGCTTCTGTGAATGCTTAAATGCCTCAGCTTTGCATCGGCGTTTAATCATCCACAGAAGCTGGTTATTGCTCTGTATACTCCAATCAACTGAATGTTATAACTTAAATATCTTTGCAACCATTCCCATAATAATTTAGTATTTCCCTGGTGTTTAGTGGCACCTCAACCCTTCAACTGCCACCACAGTTATAATTATTTCCCTTGTGTCTAGAAGCACCTCCCACCCTGAGATCACTGTCCCCCTTCTAATTTTTGGTTTGCTGGTGTCTAGTGGTACCCACCACCCTCCCATGTCCCTCGCTGACTGAAATAAAGAAAAATGTCCTTCAATATCTTTTATTTTACCTGTAAAAAAAAGGTCCCTCACTGAACGCGCCCCCCCACCCTGACCACCTGCTTGGCACCTATCACCTTGCACATACATATAGGCATCTATGGTGGTATGAAAGGGCAGGGCCCAGAGTGTCCTGTGAGTCCTCAGTCAAATAAGGATATGATACACTATCTGAAAATGTATGGCTAGATGGGGGTGCAGGGCCCAGAGGGCCCTGTGTTATGACAAGTAAACAAGGATGCAATTATACTATCTCATAAAGTAAGGAAATTGTTTTCAAAAAAACTCCATGAACACAACATTTAGGGTTTAGGCTTATGTGACAAAAGTAGAAAAATGTGGCTTTAGGGTTTCCAACTCTAAAACCCCACCCCCACCCATAAAACAAATCAGGGGTGCAGTCTTCATTGGCATCATTGATGCTAAAGCTCATCCCATTAGGTGTGTATGTTTCTGGAGTGTATAAAATGGGGTGTGCTTTAGGGATGAAAATGCCAAGGAAGACTGAACCCCTGATTTGTTTAATAGGGGTGGGTGGGGTTTTAGGGTTGGAAACCCTAAAGCCACAGTTTCCTACTTTTGTCACTTGATCCTGAACCCTAAATGTTGCACTAATGGAGTTTCCTGCAAATAATTTACTATATCTATCTCTATCTCTATCTCTATCTCTATCTCTATCTCTATCTATATATACTGTATCAACTGCAAAAAAACAAAGTTAATGCAGACATTAGGATTGAAGAACGCAAAGGGCACACAGTAGGGTAATGAAAAACCATTAGGGGTTTGGGTCTCTGGACTATTACTGAATCAGTGGTGGGGTCTTCCATGGGGTTGTCAGCCCTAATGCAAACCCCCTCCCCCAGCCCATAGCCTTCTGTTCCAAGCACAGGGTACAAATCCAATCTAGTGCATCATAGTGATACAGTATGGCCAACATTATCTGTTGTAGCTTTCCCAAAGTAGAGCCCAGTGTGAAAACATCACATCTGAGCTTGTTTGCTCAGGGGAAGGGGTGGGCATTAGGATAACCCCAAGGAAGACCACACCATTGATTTGGTAATACTCTGGAGATCCAAACCCCTAATGGCTTTTCACTTCCCTTTGTACGCTTTGTGTTCTTCAACCCTAATGTCTGCATTAATGCAGTTTTTTGCAATTAATTTCCCTTCTTTTTCTGATTGCAGAACCGTATCCTCATGTGTGCAGGTCCCTTCATGACCTGTGTAAAATGAGACAAATACAATATTGGAGATGGTCCTGACCCAGTGCATGGGCCAAGCAGGCCTGAGCATGCATGTCAATACCTTGGTAGGAAGGCTTACTGACCCACCACAGAGTGTTGTGTTTGCACCAAAACACTGATCTAGCCCTACCCAGACTGGGGCTGGTGCTGCACAGTGCAGTACCTTCCCCATCAGCCTTCTCCAATTAAACTGGCTCACTGAGCTCACACCTGAGCTCAGGTCACTGTCATGGTAAGGCAACATGGTCCCCCATGGGATAATGGACATCACAGCAAACAACATTACTTCACAAGTTCTTTGTTTTGTCAATATTTTGACCCCAAACATGCAACATAGTTTTCTTTTGACACCACCTCATGAATCCAGTAAGTGAAAATGTTCAAATCCCTGCTGAAGCACCATTATTCACTACAGGTGTGAAAACACATTTTGGCAAGGATGTGAAATATGACAGCTGTGATGTTCAATAGGTTGTGTGAAAAATGGCTATGTTGAAAATTTGGGGTCAAAATATTTAAAATTACTGAAGTTATGTGGTGAGTAGGAAAATTTCAATGTATGCAATAACTTGGTCATTATTAGGAATTTTTTCACCAGATTTTCAACATGGCCTTTTTAGGACCTCACCTCATGAACACTGATGGTGAAATTACCTTAATTGGGCCCAAAATATGATTTTAAGAGAAGTTGGTGAAATTACCTTAATTGGGCCCAATAGTGATTTTTAGAGAAGTTTAAGATACCAATGAAATACATTATATGGCACTCACCCATATTTCTCAGTTCATGGTTCAGTATTGAAGAGTGAAGATTTGTCTAAAAGAGTATTATGGCATTGGATCTCAGCTGGTAAGTATAGCGTAAGGATGTGTGAAGTGGTGGGTTCTCAGAGGGGTAGGTCGGGATGAGGAGGGGGATGGTGGTGATGACAAGGCACACATATGGAGGAGGTTTATACACCCTGAAACAGCAGATTGGGCCCCCCTCAATCTTGGCAACTATACATAACAACAGGTTTGTGGAGGGGGGGTCATGCTGATAACAGGAGGAAGGACCAATTGACACCAGGGGTGGGCATCCCAGTGTCAGGTTATACAAAATAATAAATAAGCTGGCACTAGGGATTGGGGACCCATTGTGCAGATACAGTCCTGATGGTCACAGAGCACAAACAGTAGTGGGACTACAGTGACAGTAGCCCCTTCCCTGACATATAACACAGCTGGAATTGATATATGACAGACACTCATGTTTGGTACCAAATTACAAATGACAGCTGTGTTGTAGCATACAACTGGCCATTGTCACAAATATTCAGCCATCTTCAGTACATTATGTTTTAAAACCATGCATGCTCACAAATGGAATGTTTTTTCTTAAATAATTTAAAATCTACTTATGTTTAGGACATAAAAAAACACACAAGCACATACCTTGGACTAAACTGTATCAAACCTGAAAGTTTCAGGTTTCAAATCCTCATATCTTTTCAAGTTTTCATGAGCAAAAAACAAAGTCTTAATTTTACAGATTTTTGTGTTTTATGCACCTCTGTATCTGTGCTCCCACTGAACCAATCACCATGAAATTTTCAGAATCTGGAGATCATGCCACCAATGCTAGGCATTTCAAATTTCATCTAAATCAGTTTAACACAGGCAAAGTTATTAAGGTGCAAAAATTTGAGTTTAATGTTAAAGTGCTTAATCAACCTTAATATATAGGCACTACCATGTATATATATATATATATATATATATATATATATATATATATACACATAGCAAAAAACTCTATTTAATGCATCCATTAGGATTGTTTCACAGTGACAAAGTGGGAAATTCTGTTAGGGTTGAAAGCCTCCTTGCACCCCAGCCCACCTCCAACCAGCATTAGGGTGTGCATTAGTCAGCCCTAACCTCACCCCAACACATGTGTAAGCAAGCTGAAGTATGGGAGAATGGGGTGAGAGTTAGGACCGACAACCCCAACACACACCCCAATGCTGGTTGGGGGGTGGGCTGGGGGGTGCAAGGGAGGCTTTCAACCCTAACACTGAATTTCCTCACTTTTGTCACTGTAGAACAACCTTAACTGATGCATTAAATGGAGTTTTTTTGCCATTAATTTTTCTTCTTTTTGAGAATAAGGATTATAAATAGTGAATAGAATGCGGTGGTGGGAGCACGGGCCCTTCGAGCCCCACACTCCCACCACATGATGTGTTGTGACACAGTAACGGTAACTCCAATGCAAGCACTAACAGTTATGCACATGGTGACAAAAACAGAAATGGTATCGCAAGCGTTAATAGAAACAGAAGCCCAAAGTGATGGCAAAGCAAACAGTAACAGAGACGCAAGCGCGCACAGAAACACAAGTGGTAATGCGCATGGTCACAGTACTACTATTGTAAATGCAAATGTTAACTGTTACAGCAACAATAACGCCAAAAGGAACAGAAACAGAAAGGCAAACATAAGCATATATGGAAATTCAAAGCATAACACGCATGGTTATGGTATCGCAATTGCAAATGCAAATGGTAATGGTAACAGCAAAAATAATGCCAAAGGAAACAGAAACGGAAAGGCAAACGCAAGTTCATATGGAAACACAAACCATAATGTGCTCAGACATGGTACTGCAATTGAAAACACAAATGGTAACAGTGACAGGTAAAACAATGCCAAAGGAAACAGAAATGGAAACTTGAATGCAAGCGCATACAGAAATGCAAACTGTTATGGGCACAGTCATGGGTACCGCAATTGTAAACACAAATGGTAATGGTAACAGCAACAGTAACACCAAAGGAACAGGAAACACAAAAGCAAGCACGTATGGAAATGCAAACCGTAATGCACACAGTCATGGTGTTGCAATTGTAAATGCTATTGGTAACAATAACAGCAACAATAAAGCCAAAGGAAACAGAGACGCAAATGCAAATGCAAACTCACATGGAAATGCAAACCATAATGCCAAGGGCATGGGAATGAAATTGGAAAGCCAAATGGTAATGGCAACAACAACGATGATACAAAACGAAAGACAAACAGAAATGCAAATGCAAATGGAAGGGCGGCCACAAACACAAATGGTAATGGACATGGTGACACAAAGCAAAACACAAACAGAAACAGTACTGTAGACACAAATGGTAACAGTAACGCAAATGCAAGCGCAAATGAAAATACAAAGGATAACGCACACAGTGGCATACACAAGAATGGTAACACAAGTGTGTACAGAACTGCAAGTGGAAATGGTAAGGGTAACAGTAACGTAAGTGCACACTCTGGTTTTCCCCAACAGCTGTATAGAGAAACACAGTGAGTACAAAGAATGTATGCATAATAATGGGGCTTGGAGAAAACAATCAGGAGTTGGAATACTAAATTGCTTATATTTCAGGAACCGTACGACAATAGAAAAAAAATAAAAAATTCATATAAATTATGACTCATCTGGCTAGTTTTGTACTTAGACGCTATTTTGGGGGGGTTAAGCATTTTTCCGATGAAAAGTCTGTATCTCGCATCGTTTTGGAGATACTGGCCCTGAAAGGTGCAGTGGATGCCGTAATGTTATCCTATGGGGAAAAAGTGAAGCTCAGAGTTCCATAACTTTGCCACCCTGTAATATTTTTTCACCAAATTACCAAAAGTCACATCTGTGGGATGTTGGCTTTCTTCATTCCAAATTTCAGCCCAAAAGACGAAATCATTATTTTGCAGCAGGGTGTCAAAGAGTCCCTGTCATGCGGCAGACACTGCAGTGTTAGTCTATGGGAAAAAGTATCAAATTCAGAGTGCCATAACTTTGTATCCCTGCAATATTTTTTCATTAAACCACCAAAACTCACATCTGTGAGATGTTGACTGCCTTTCCTCCAAATTCCAGCACAAAAGACCAAATTGTTCTTTTGCAGCATGGTGGCAAAGAATTCCTGTCATTTTGGCCATAGTCTAGAAAAATAGTGTCGTGATTTGCTATACCTTTCACAAAAATTTGCTAAAATTTGCAAGTGCAACACTACTTTGTGACATTACTTTTCCCAAAAATGTGGAAAACATATTTCTGGGGTGTTTAATTCAAAAATAAAGACATGGCTAGCATCCTCAGGGTTTGACTAGGTGAACACAAAACAAATTGTATTCCTAGATGGTCCCAATTTTAAACGGCAAACATTTTTCTGATCAGTAACTGAAAACAAAATGTCAGATTTGCAACATCACTAGGGTAATTTGCGACACTAAAAAGTGCATTTGCAAAAGTGTCACAATTTTTGTTAACTTTTCCCATTGACTTATAATGGGAACTTGTTTTTTGAATAACTTTAGAACCGTTCAATATTTTTTCACAAAATCTTCAAAAGGCACATTGGGGACCCTGGCTACACGTTCACTGAAGTTTTTGGACTGGTTGTGCAAACCGTGCAACCTGTAGGCACCAGCAAAGAATGCACAAAAAAAGGTAAATGTGCCCTGGATTGTCACTTAATAACTCTGCAGCTGTATATCCAACTGGTAAAAAAGTTGGCAGATCCCAAGATCTGTGGGTGTGTCCCGTGCCTGCCAAATTTCAGGCATATCCATTGAACAGTTGAAAATTTATTAAGGTGCAAAGTTTCACCATTACCTTAAATGGGGTACTCAACCCAAACTATGGTAGCACTACCGTCATCAGTTAGGATTGTTCCATAGTGACAAAAGTGAGGAAATTCATTTTTATGGTTACCGCCCCTTGCACCCCATGCCCACCCTCCCCCACCAACAGGCATCGGGGTGTGCATTGGGGTTGTTGGCCCTAACTCTCACCCCATAGAATCATAGAATTTGGTGGCAGATAAGAACCGCTTGGCCCACCCAGTCTGCCCATTTCCCTACCTAATGGATAAGCTGAAGAGCCTAGTTAACCAACAGCCTACTTCTTCCTACCTCACCCCCTAGAATTGCCTTATGACATTCCATATGTAAATAAGCTGAGGTGGTTCAGTATAGGAGAATGGGGTGAGAGTTAGGTCTGATAACCCCAACATACACCTCGATGCCTGTTGGTGGGGGCAGGGTGGTCATGGGGTGCAAGGGGTGGTAACCCTAACACCAAATTTCCTTGCTTTTGTCACTGTGGAACAACCCTAACTAATGCATTACACAGAGTTTTTTTGCCATGAATTTCCCTTCTTTTTGAGAATGTGTAATATAGATAGTGAGTGAAATGTGGTGGTAGGAGGCCCTGTGCTCCCACCATGCTGCCTATGTCTGCATAAGAATCATAACAGTAATGCTAATGATAACAGTAACAGAAACAGTAATGGTGAGTGAAACTTAAATGCTAATGGTGACTAATGGTAACTGTAACACCTACATAAATGTGAATGCACATGCAAGCAGTAACTGTTATTGTAATACAAACAGAAATGCAAATGCAAGTGGTAATGCAAATGGTATCATAAATGCAAACAGTAATGGTAACAGTGACGCAAATGAAAACATGAAACGCAATGGTAATGGTAGTGATCATATACCTGCAAACACAAACAGTAATAGTAATAGTGATGCAAACATAAATAGAAACACAAATGGTAATGGAAACATAAGTGCAAATCATAATACAAACGGTGAGGGAAACGCAAATGTAAACGCAAACAGTAATGCAAACGGAAACGGTAAGAGTAAGCTGACATAAGGCAACAGTAACAAAAAGTCTGTATCTCGCTTCATTTCCAAGATAACAGCACAAAGGTGATCTAAGCCAACAGTTGTGAAAAGTCTGTATCTCACTTCATTTCCAAGATAATGGCACAAAGGCAATGTGAATCAACAGTACAGAGAAGCCTGTAACTCGCTTTGTTTCCGAGATAATGGCACAAAGGTGATCTGAGCCAACAGTAGCGAAAAGTCTGTATCTCGCTTTATTTCTGAAATAATGGTACAAAGGCAATGTGATCCAACAGTAGCAAAAAGTCAGTATCTCGCTTTGTTTCTGAAGTAACGGCACAAAGGCTAATGTGAACCAAACCACTGAAAGGCACCTCTGTACTACTAGGGCTACCTACACTGTAAATTACAAGCCACTAGCACCATGCATAACGTTATGCACAAAAAGTTAACTGCATCATGCAGTATCTCTATAGCAAAATTTCCCAACATTTAAACAGCATAATTCACACCTCCATGACATCCACTCAACACCTTCCAAATTTCATGTTAAAAGATCAAACCATTCCAGAGATATTCAATTTTAAAGTTTGTGCACCTTTAAGAAATCTTCCTCCACAAAATGGTGGACCTGGTGGCCGAAAAATCTTTAACCAAAGGGGGGGCAACTTTAAATGGAAATAACACTGGAAAGGAACATGATCGTTTCACCAAACAAAAAGTGGCATGTTCCTTCACGAAAGGATTCTATCTGTCCCAAATTTCAGATCAATCAACCATACAATGGCTGGGCAGCGCCATGGGCAACACATTGTGCAAAATGAACAAGAATTAAATTTTTGTCACTTTGCTGCGCAAAAACTGTATGTCTGACTGAAATGAAAATTGGTAAATGAAGACATGTGCCATACCAGAACATGTGTAACAAATGTTATCTGAATCTGTTCAACAATTGCACAGCGTCACGCCGGGAAAACTGCACAGGAGTGCCAAAAAGAGCATTTTTACCACTTCACTACACAAGAACCATATATCCAATGGAACCAAATATTGGTAAAAGAATACATGTACCATAGCATACCATGTGTCCAGAATTGTGTGAACATCCGTTCAATGGTTGCACAGTGCCTTGAGCAAACAACTGTGCAGCCACAGTTGAACAACTGTCATTGCCAGTGACCCAAAAATTGCCACAGTCAAAGATCTATTAAAAAACTTTATTTTAAATGCCAGGCAAATTGGATACACAGTTCAAAAGTTATTGAAGCAGAACAAATCAAATTTTCAGTCATCGGAGTGGCATAATTCTGCACCTGTTGAAGTTTTACACACCAAACCACTGCAAAGCACCTCTGTACCAGCAGGGCTATCTACGCTATAAATTTCAAGTCACTAGCACCATGCATAATGATATACGCAAAACGTTAACTGTGTCATGCAGTATCTCCACAGCAAATTATTTTTCCAACATGTAAACAACATAATTCACATCTCCAGGACATCTTCCTGCTGTTTCTGACAGAAGAAACTTTAGTTTCAGAGCAAGACAGCAGTCCAGAACTACAGCTTTTTTACTAATTGCCCTTCTTCCCACCTCTCCGCCCTCCCACCCAAAGCCAGTACTAGTTTTATAGCCACTGAATTTGACTGACAACAGGAACTTCCTGTTTGGCAGTTGGAAGGGATCACTGAGACACATTAGTTTCAGCAACCTTGAAGGAACCTAAAAAAAAAATAACTCTTTATCCCCCCCCGGCTGCTGGAGGTCTGAAACCAAGCATGGAAGAAGGAGACTACAGAAGACTACAGGAAGTTCCTGTCCCAGAACAGGAAGGGCGAGAGTTGTAAGGGCACATTGGCAGTAGGAATGTAAGTGTAAAAATAAATAGAGGGAGGAGACAGTAAGCATACAAAGCAACAGGAGAGGGGACACAAAATAAGTCAAGATGGAAATGGTGCAGTGCAATGGCTGCAAGGCAGCAGTGTTCTGGGAGACATTCTGGAGGCTGCAATGCTGCCCTGTTTGCAGGCACCTCTCTGGTCTGAGGGAGGAGGTTGCCCATCTCCAGGTTAACCTGGCTAGGATTCATGAAATCTCTTCACCCACCCAGGGACCACCAGGGCCACCACCGTTACCTCAGAGGTTGCCAAGAAAGAGGAGCGGTTGGACCAAGGAGGGCTCAGGGAGGGAAAGGGTGGGGGACTCAATCATTAGGAGGGCAGAAGTGGGGGAGGAAGGGGATAGGGAGGTAAGGTGCCTGCCTGGTGCTACGGCTTGGAGGGACAGGAAGTGAATCCTCAGGATCGTGGGAGCAGCTGCATGAGGGAGGGAGCTGGATGTCATTGTCCACCTAGGGACCAGTGACCTGGCTGTGAATGGGATCAGAGGGGTGCAAGAGGAGTTTGTGGAATTGGGGATTGGCTTAGACAAGTAGCATTTATTTATTTATTTATTTGTTTGTTTGTTTGTGAAATCAGTTTGCAACCTTTGAGCCAGAGGCTCGTTTCCAAAGGTACCTCGTCACATTAAAGACATACATAGAGTTTTAGGTTACATAGCATAGGTTTGCAAAACAATAGGCGTTCAACAGAGGCGCCACGTCTCACTGAGGTCAGACAAAATACATTTAGGTTACAGGGTACATGTAATTGAGAACAGGTGTTACACAAGTTGGTATCAACTCATCAACTTCCTGTTTACTCTTTAGTTCTGTTGCTTTAATCTCTTCCCTTATATAGAGAGCTACTACTCTTCCTCTTTTACCCACCCTGTCCCTCCCGTAGACTGTGTATCCTGGTATGTTGACATCCCACTCATGGTTCTCTGTGTACCATGTTTCAGTGACTGCCTGTCATGTACGGTAACCTTCTTGGAGATGCTGCCTGTTTATGGCAAGATGATGCTAGGGTATTCCATACCATGGGATTCAATGAATGGTTGAAAAACTGGTGTGGAGTTTTTGGGTTTTGGCTTCATTGGGGACTGGGGAGCCATTTGGAGGGATGCAGGTTTATACTGGTGCGATGGTCTGCATCTGTCAAGGGGGGATCCAGGATCCTAGGTGACAGGTTTAATGCTTCATCGGCAAGCATTTAAACTAACCAAGGTGGGAGGCACTGAAAAGGAGCAGGGAAATCCCAGACCCCCCAAAGAAAGTACAGTAGTTAGAGAGGTAAACACCAAGGTAGAGAAGTCAGTAGGAAGCAGGACAGGGATAAATGCAGAAAAAGGTGTTAAGGACAGGGATGGGGCTAAAAGGGGTAAGGACATAAAAAATAAATGGAAGGTGATGAGTACCAATGCCTGCAGTCCGTGCAACAAGCTCCCTGAACTAGTGGCCTTGATGGAAGAGGGATGTCTGGATATTGTGGCAGTCACTGAAACATGGTACACAGAGAACCATGAGTGGGATGTCAACATACCAGGATACACAGTCTACAGGAGGGACAGGGTGAGTAAAAGAGGAAGAGTAGTAGCTCTCTTTATAAGGGAAGAGATTAAAGCAACAGAACTAAAGAGTAAACAGGAAGTTGATGAGTCACTATGGGTCACCCTGGAGACAGGAAATGGCACCACAATCCGGATGAGGGCTGTGTACAGACCTACATCTCAGGGGGAGGAAATGGACAAGGAAATGATAGAAGGCATCCTTAAAATGGCAGAAAAAGGGGAGATATTGTTGACGGGGGACCTGAATATGCCAGATGTTAACTGGAGTACCTTTGCTGCAGTCACATCCAAGAGCAGGGTCATTCTTGATGCCCTACAGGGGGCATACCTCAGACAGCTAGTGCTGGAACCCACTCGGGAGGCAGCAGTCTTAGACCTGGTACTCTCAAATGGGGAAGGAGAAAGGATCTCAGACTTAGAAGTGGGTAGGCATCTGAGAACAAGAGACCACCAAACAGTGTGGTTCACAATAAACACAGTCATAGAGTTAAGCCATACAAAATCAAGAGTATTGGACTTTAGGAAGGCTGACTTTGGGAAAATGAGAGAGTGCCTCAGAAAAGCACTAGCAAATGGGCAAGAAGGAGGGGTGGAGGAACAATCAGGAATAATCAAAACAGCCATCACAGAGGTAACAAGCCTTTGAGTGAAGCAAATTAATAAAACAAAACGAAGGAAAAAACCACTATGGTTCTCAAAAGAGGTGACAGGGACAGTTAAACAGAAAAGGTTAGCATTCAGGAACTATAAGGAAACACATAAGGAACAGGACAGAGAACTTTATCAGTTAAAGCAGAAGGAGGCAGGGAAGGCAGTCAGAATAGCAAAGGCACAAACTGAGGAAAAGATAGCCAACTCTGTTAAGAAGGGGGATAAAACCTTTTATAGGTATGTTAGGGAGCGAAGAAAGACCAAGAGAGGGATACAGAGACTTAATAAAGGGAGGAAATGTGGGCAGAGGGTGACAGTGAAAAAGCAGGGATACTGAATGAATATTTCTGCTCAGTATTCACAATGGATGAGAAGAGGGAGGTACCTAAACCAAACAAGGGAGAAACTCTGAATAGGGGGGTTGATACCAGTCCATTCACAGAAGAAAGGGTTTTGAAAGAACGCTTGAAACTGAGGGTGGACAAAGCAATGGGGCCTGATGGGATTCACCCAATAATACTAAAAGAACTAAGGGTAGAACTAGTAACACCACTGACTACTCTTTAACAAATCATGGGAGGATGGAGTAGTACCTTAGGACTGGAGGAGGGCAAATGTGATTCCACTTTACAAAAGTGGGAGCAGGGCAGAGGCAGGAAACTACAGACCAGTAAGTTTGACTTCAGTAGTAGGGAAAATGATGGAATCACTTCTGAAGGAAAGAACTGTTGAGTACCTAGAGGCCAGTGGGGCACAGGATCCAAGGCAGCATGGTTTCACAGCAGGAAGGTCATATCAGATGAACCTAATAGATTTCTTTGACTGGGTGACCAAAGTAGTAGACCAGGGAGGGGCTGTGGATATGGCCTACCTAGGTTTTAGCAAGGCATTTGACACAGTCTCACACAAAAGATTAATATACAAGTTAGCCAGCCTTGGAGTGGGTCCCAAGGTGGTAGCCTGGATAAAAAACTGGCTGGACAACAGGACTCAAAGGGTAATAGTAAACAGAGTCCACAGTAAAGAAAGGAGAGTAACTAGCACGGTACCGCAGGGCTCGGTACTGGGACCTGTCCCCTTTAATGTCTTTATAAGTGACATGGGAGAGCACCTGGAAGGAAAGGTATGTCTCTTTGCAGATGACACAAAGATCTGCAACAGGGTTGATACACAAGGTGGGGTCAAAAGAATGAAAAGGGACTTGGCAAGGTTGGAGGAATGGTCAAATATGTGGCAGCTCAGATTCAATGCAAAGAAGTGCAAGGTAATGCATCTGGGAGACAAAAACCCAGGGGAAGAGTACACAATGGGGGGTGAGTTAATAACAACAGCAAAAATCGAAAGAGACCTAGGAGTAATTATATCAGATGACCTAAAGGTGGACAAGCAATGTGAGAAGGCAGTAAGGAGGGTTGGGGGGATACTGGGATGCATAGGGAGAGGCATCAGCAGTAGAAAACAGGAAGTTGTTATCCCTCTCTACAGACAGTTATTGAGATCCCATTTGGAGTACTGCATGCAATTCTGGAGACCCCATCTCTGCAAAGACATAGATAGAGTGGAGGCTGTTCAGAGGAGGGCAACCATAATGGTGCAAGGTCTGCACCAGAAGACATATGAGGAGAGACTAAAGCAGCTTAATATGTATACCCTTGAGGAAAGGAGGGAGAGGGGGGACATGATAGAAACTTTCAAGTATCTCAAGGGAATTAACAAGGTACAAGAGGGTAGTATCTTTCAGAAGAAGAGATTTGCAAGAACAAGGGGGCACAATTTGAAGATAGAGGGGGGCGGCTCAGTGGTAATGTTAGAAAGTATTTTTTCACAGAGAGAGTTGTGGATGTGTGGAACAGCCTTCCTGAGGAGGTTGTGGAGTCAGGAACAGTGAAAGAATTCAAGAATGCATGGGACAGGCATAAGGAAATTCTGGTGGGGGGTAGGAGGAAGTAAGCTGTTGATTAACTAGAATCTGCAGCTTATCCATCAGGTAGGGAAATGGGCAGACTGGGTGGGCCAAGCGGTCCTTATCTGCCGTCAAATTCTATGTTTCTATGAAGCACCCTCCAAATTTCATGTTAAAAGTCCAAACCATTTCAGAGATATTCAATTTTAAATTTTGTGCACCTTAAAGAAGTATTCCACCACAAAATGGCGGAACTTGCAGCCAAAAATGCAGTAAAATGGTGGAACTTGTTGCTGAAAAATCTCTGACTATGAAGTGGGGCAATTTCAAATGCCTATAACTCTGGAACGGAACAACATGATTTCACCAAACAAAAACTGTCATCTTCCGTGATTAAAGGGTTTTCTACATGCCAAGTTTCAGACCAATATATTACACAGTGGCTGTGCTATGTGTCGCACAAAACAGTACAAAAAAATAACAAAAACTTATTTTTTTGCATTTCACTGCATAAAAACTATGGCCCAGATATTCAAAAGGGTTGCGCCCCGGCACGATATTCAAATGGGAATTGAACCTGGCACAAATCCCGATGTGCCGGAGTGCATCAGTAATGTATGCATGCACAGGTAGGGGGGACATGCCCATGCATACTCTGCACAGCCCGATATTCATCCCAGGATGTGCAGAGCCATGCATGCGCAACCCCTACCTGCACCAGCACAAAGTTGATCCAAAAAAAAAGGGAACAAAGGATGGCCACCCACAGGTGAGCTGCCACATTTCAGGGTGCAACATGGCAACTGCCACCTGTGGGTGGCCACCCGAGCTCCAGCTGCACCTCCGTGCATACCTCTCAGTTGTCCCTGATTTTCAGGGATGTCCCTAATTTTGCTTCAAAATTTTCCTCTGACCCTCGTAAAATTTGTGTTTGTGTTACAGAACAGTGGGGATTAAAATCACAAAATAATGTCAAACATTAAAGTTATAGACTTGTTCTTCTTCAGAAAATGCATCTTAACATACATCCCTTTATTCTATCAGCTTTCTGTGTGAGTAGTACCAATTTTTAAGATGCATCCCTGATTTGGGGTCTTTGTCCCTGATTTTTTAAAGCCTTGTCTCTGATTCATGAGGCAAGAGGTTGAGATGTATGCCTCCGTGGTGGTGCCCCCCCCATGCCCGATTGCGGGCATCAGTAAAAAAAAAAGATTAATCCTGAATCCCTGGAGGTCCAGTGGACTGAAGTCTGCCAGATCGCGGGCTTAAGTGTGAAAAAAAGGTAACTCCTATATCCCTGGTGGTCCAGGGGACCACTGCCTGCCGATCGCAGGCTTAAGTGTGAAAAAATATTACTCCTACATCCCTGGTGGTCCAGTGGACTGAAGTCTGCCCGATCAGGGGCTTAGGTGAATTGGTACCGACCCCCATATCCCTGGTGGTCCAGCGGACCCTCCCTACCCACCCACTGATCCCCACTGCCCCACTCCCCTCAGGTCAGTGGCGTGTGACAGCACCCCACCTGTCTGCTGCCCCGCTGCCCGCCGACACAGCCCATACCATCCATATCTGGAATGTGTAGCAAGGTATGGGCTGCATGGCCATTGGCTCACACTGTGGACCAATGGGTGTACAGCCCTACCGACGGTGTCAGTCTGTGGGTGGCGGGGTGGTAGGCGAGTGGAGTGCTTCTGCCTGCTGCTGACCTGGGGGGGAGCAGGACAGTGGGGATCAGTGGGCGGTGGGAGGGGGTCGGCTGGACCACCAGGGATATGGGGGTCAGTACTAGTTCACTTAAGTCTGCAATCGGGCAGACTTCGGTCCACTAGACCACCAGGGATATAGGAGTTATCTTTTTTACTGAAGCCCACGATTGCACGGGAAGCTGTCCACTGGACCACCAGGGATATAGGAGTTATCTTTTTTTTCACACTTAAGCCTGCGATCAGGCAGACTTTGGTCCACTGGACCACCAGGGATATAGGAGTTATCTTATTTTCACACTTAAGCCCACGATCGGCCAAACTTCAGTCCACTGGAGCACCAGGGATATAGGAGTTATCTTTTTTACTGAAGCCCGTGATTGGGCGGGCAGTGGTCCACTGGACCATCTGGGATGTGGGATTCTATTTCTTTTTTTACTGCAGCCCGCGATTGGGCTGTGGGGCACATTGCTGCGCTGCATGTAAATGGAGCCATAACGACATGTAAATGGCCCCATTTCTGCCTTGCATACATTATGGCCTCATTTGCATGTCAACTTTTGAATATCATGGTTGTTGTGCCTAGCGCAATGGAACTTGCACTAGCACATCCCAATGCTCCACTCTGGCCACTGGCACTGGTGCAGTGCCACTGAGCCATGCACACTGCAGGTGGTCAGGGTGCAATAATCAATGATGCTGAGCCATGGCGCAGCTCTGTTGAATATTACCCAGTCCACACCCCTGCGCAGCCAAGTTGAGCTGTGCCCAGGCTTGCACCACAGCCTGGCGCAGTATGAATATTTGGGCCCGTATGTACCAGTGAAATAGAAATTGGTAAATAAATAGATGTACCATTCCATGTATACCAAATGTTATCCAAATCTCTTCAACGGTTGCAGAGCAACACAAGCGTGAAACTGCACACGAGTGGCAAAAAATACATTTTTGGTGCTTCTTTGTGCAAAAAACCTAAGCAGATGTCAAATGAAAATTGGTAAATGCACAGAAGTACCATAGTAGGCCAAGTATTACAAATGTCACACAACTCCGTTCAACAGTTGTAAAGTTATAATTACACAAAGAATGTGACATTTAAGTGCAAACACAGACAGTAAAGCCAACAGTGACACAAACGGAAACAACGCAAATGGTAACAGACATGCAAGTGCACACGTAAATGCAAATGGTAACGAAAAAGCAAACATTAATGATAATGCAAACAGAAGCGCAAATGCAAATGGCAACATAAGCAGAAATGCAAACAGTAACAGTAATGGTGACACAAGTGGAAACAGTAAGACAAATGTTAACAGAAACGCAAGAGCAAGCATTAACACAAACGGTAATGGTAACGGTAATAGTAACACAAATGGTAACGGAAAGGCAAATGGTAACGGAAACAGAAAGGTAAATGGTAATTCCAACAGTGAAGCAAGATGACATGCTAACGGAAACAGTAATGTAAACGCAAGTGCAAACACAAACAAAAATGGTTATGCAACCAGTTATGTAAACACAAGTGCAAATGTAAACCCAAATGCAAATGGTTATGTAAACAGTAATGAAAATGAAAATGGTTACGGTAATGCAAATGGAAACACAAATGGTAATGGAAACGTAAATGTAAATGGTAATACCAACGGTGAAGCAAAACGAAATGCTAATGGAAACGGTAATGTAAACTCAAGTGCAAATGCAAATGAAAATGGTTACGCAACCGGTTATGTATACACAAGTGTAAGCATAAACGCAAACACAAATGGTTACACAAAGAGTAATGAAAATACAAATGGTTACGGTAACGCAAACAGAAATGCAAATGATAACAGTAATGGCAACAGTGATGCAAAAGGAAAAAATAATGCAAATGGTAACATGAACGCAAGTGCAAACACAAACAGAAACAGTAATGCAAATGGTAACATAAACACAAGTGCTAATGTAAATGAAAACACAAATGGTAACACAAACAGTAACAAAAATGCAAATGGTAACACAAACACAAATGCAAATGGTAACGGTAATGCCAGTGATGACACAGAGGGAAACAGTAAGGCAAACGATAACAGAAATGCAAATGCAAATGCAAACACTAATGGTAACAGAAACACAAATGCAAATGATAACACAAATGGTAACGTAAACGCTAACGGTAAAAGAAATGGTAATGATAATGGAAACACAAATGCAAATGCAAATGGTAATGGTAACACCAACGGTGACACAAAAGAAAACAGTAATGCAAACAAAAACGCAACTGTAAACGCAATCACAAATGGTAATGTACATGTTGACGCAAACGGAAATGGTAATGCAAACAGTAACAGTGAAGCAAGCGGAAACAAAAATGGAAACACTAACAGTAACAGCAACACAAACTCACACGCTTTGTGTCCCAAAAAGGTGCATTCAGAAACACAGTGAATACAAAGAATGTGGGCATAATAATGGCCCTCATACCAGAAAATGTACACTTGGAATACTAAATTGCTTATATCTCAGGAACTGTATGACGTGGAAAAAAATAATTAAATCTCATATTATTTATGACTTTCCAGGCTAGTTTTACACTTAGCCCCCCAGTTAGGGACTAAGAATTTTTGTGACGAAAAGTCCAGATCTCGAACCGTTTTTGAGATACAAGAGCCGAAAGGCTCGGTGAACGCCATAATGTTATCCTATGGGAAAAACTGTCAACTTTGGAGTGCTGTAACTTTGCAGCCCAGTAATATTTTGGCACAAACCCACCAAAAGGCACATGTGTGGGATGTTGGCTTTCCTCCCTTCAAATTTCAGCCCAAAAGACTAAACTGTTGTTTTGCAACAGGGTTGCAAAGATTTCCTATTGTTTTGGGCATAGTGTCGCAAATTACTTTCGCAAATCACGACACTTTCTCAAAGAAAAATCACTAAAATGTTGCATTTGCAAAAGTACTTTGTTATACTAATTTTTACAAACATTTTAAAAATGTATTTCTAGGGTGTTTTACCCCCAAAAAAAGACATGGCTAGCATCCTCAGGACTCAACTAGGCGAACACAGCAAGAATTGTGTCACTAGAGGGTCCCAAATTTAAATGCCAAGCACTTTTCTGACCACCAACTGAAAAAAATGGCTGAATCACGATAGCAAATGGATCATTTGAGACAGTAAAAACTGCATTTGCGACGCTTTCACATAGTTAAACTTTTCCCATAGAATATAATGGGATTCATTGTTTTTTGAATAACTTTTGAACCTTTTAATATTTGTTCATGAAATGTTTGAAAGTCACATCGGGGACCTCAGCTGCATGTTCCCTGAATATTTTGGACCACTTGCATAACCATGCAGGCTGTAGGAACAAGCAAAGAAATGTGAAAAACCTGTAATTTTTGCTTTTTATGGCACTCTAGCTCTGCAACTGTACATCTGACCATAACGAAACTTGGCAGGTCCAGAGATCTGTGGTACCAGACCAAGCATTCCAAATCTCAGGCAAATCCATTGTACAGCTGCAAAGTTATTAAGGTGCAAAATTTCAGATTTACCCTTAAATGGGGTATTAAACCCTAACTATAGTGGCACTATAATATATGTGTGTGTGTATATGCATATATATATATATATATATATATATATATATATATATATATATATATCACTATATATATATATATATATATGTATTTTAGAGGCAAAAAACTCTGTTTAATGCATTAGTTAGGGTTGTTCCACAGCGACAAAAGTGAGGAAATTCGCTGTTAGGGTTGAAAACCCTAACTCCGAATTCACCCCCCCAGCACCACACACACACACACACACAGACACACACACACACACATTCAAGTATGGGGGAGGACCAAGTCAACACAACCAATGACAGACATCCAGCAGGAGGTGTCAGAAATAACAAACAATTGTCTAAATGTACTACGAGACATCCCCACCCACCTGACCTGGTACTGCATGCTCAGTGGAGATCAACAGCAAAACTGAGGCCATGTACACCAAACGTATACATCCCTGATTGCAGCTGCACACAACGTACCACACTTAGTAGTTGCATGGCCTTACCTACCGATGCCCCACACCACACCACAACTGGTACTGTGCCATTAGTCAATATAAATGCTGAAGGTGCATGATGACAGTTGCAGAAAGGTTTTAACACTAGTGAGTATACATTAATTAAGAGAAGTACATAAATTAACCACAAGACACTAGCATGCTCAAGATAAAAGTAGTGTTACATTTAGTAGGTGATTTACATAGTAGTACATTTACTGCAATGGTTTACTCAAGATAGAGAGGCTGATGTAAGCGTATGGAAAAGCATTGCCTGTTCAATGCTCTGAAATTCGTACTGCCAGTATCAGATGCATTCTTACTGATGAAGGTGTACTGCTCATGTACATACACAGACCTTCAGTGTGTTTCAATACTAAAGATGCAGTAAGTATTCTTTGTAAGAAACCTTGTAATTGCATGGATCAGGCCAAGCAACTTCTAAATATCATAGCACTACTGAGCCAACAATGACGTACCTGTATCGGAGATGTATAATGGATAGATTTTCCTGTAGGCACTTACTGAGTATGTTGTACCTGATAAAGACAATCTCATTGCATTGGTGATGACTAACTTATTCAAATAGTAATACATTTACTATTGTTGCAATGAGTGATCTATGCCACTTATGGACACAGTTTAATTTTTTTTAACAGTTGTTTCATACTCAGGCTGTATGCCTAGTGTTTGGGTTGCCACACTTCTGTCCTGGTGCTATCAAAGTGATAACTATGTTAATTGTGGTACAACAGGAATCAAGTAGGTATGGTGTAGATATAAACAGAATGTCTTTTAGTATTGATATAACTCACAATGGGGTAAGTGTACTAGGACAGCAGGGTTATTCTCTATCACTGACTCTGTCAGTTATAATCACACTAAGGTTTCGATGACTGTAATGACTAGGTTACACTGTTCATCTTCATGAGTTCATATTCACAGCCATTCTCCAGTAACTAGACAGTGTAAGGTGTAACTGGGTGGGACACTGTGTTGCAAAGCTGCTACAGTGCCTAGCAGAGGGAGACTATCTACTCATAAAGACAATTAAGCAATAAGGCATGACCAACAGTTATGTTAAATGGTCTGTTAATCACCCTGTGGGGGTTTAATGTTGAATGAGGCATAGCCGTATGCCACATGTCGTTAGACAGTGATAAACTGACCATTAACATAATACCTGGGAGTGGCTTACTGCTATCATAATAAAACTGTTTTTTAAACAACATTAAACCATGTTCATCATATGGTTAGGCTCTACATGTATGTTAATAAAAAGTAAACATAAGGCTGTTACAATGTTTACAGTCAATTAGAAAGCTGTATTTCTCAAACCCCTGTTATAATCAGAGATATTATACCTGTACAACTCCTTGGTTTTGCTGAACTCTATTGCTCAGGTGGCCCACCACATGTGGTCTGGTCTGGTGTGGAGCATCGGTAGGTAAGGCCATGCAACTACTAAGTGTGAATGCGTTGTGTGCAGCTGCAATCAGGGATGTGTACGTTTGGTGTACATGGCCTCAGTTTTTCTGTTGATCTCCACTGAGCATGCAGTACCTGGTCAGGTGGGTGGGGATGTCTCGTAGTACATTTAGACAATTGTTTGTTATTTCTGTCACCTGCTGCTGGATGTCTGTCATTGGTTGTGTTGACTTGGTCCTCCCCATACTTGAATGTGTGTGTGTGTGTGTGTGTGTGTGTGTGGTGCTGGGGGTGAATTCAGAGTTAGGGTTTTCAACCTAACAGCTAATTCCTCACTTTTGTCAGCTGTGGAACAACCATAACTAATGCATTAAACAGAGTTTTGCCTCTAATTTCCTTCTTTTTGAGAATGGTAGCGAAATAGTAAGATGTAATGCAGCTGTGGAACACGGGGCCCTTTGGGCCGCATCCCTCATGATGTCTTGTGGCATAGTAACAGGAGCAGCAATGCAAACAGAAATGCTAACAGTGGCACACATGGTAACACAAGACGTAATGAGAACAGAAAGGATAACGAACATGGTGGTGTGATATGGAACGGTAAAATCGTGATGTCTTGTCACATAGTAACATGGTGCCTGTAATCAAATGGCAATGAGCATGGTGACACAAAGTGAAACAGAAAGAGAAACAGTACGGTACACACAAATGGCAAAAAGTAACAGAAAGCATAGCGCAAATGAAAGCATAAAGGATAGCCGTGCAGTGGTGGCACAGGCGTCAGGTAAGTGAAAAGAGGCATGGAACCGCAAGCAGAAAGGGCAATGGTAACAGTAATGTAAGTGCACAGGCTGGTTTTCCCAAAAAGCTGAATAGAGAAAGACAGTGAGTACAAAGAATGTATGCATAATAATGGGTATCGGAGCAGAAAACGAGGACTTGGACTACTAAATAAGTTATATCTCAGGAACCGTATGACGTAGAAAAAAAATGTAAAAGTCGTATGATTTATGACTGTCCTGGCTAGTTTTGTACTTAGCCCCAAATAGGGGCTAAGAGTTTTCCGACTGAAAACTCCATGATCCAGACTGCTGAGATACTCGGCCCTGAAAGGCACGCTAACACCGTAATGTTATCCTATGGGAAAAAAGAAGTTCGGAGCGCCATAACTTTTGCCTCCTGTAATATTTTTCACCACACCACTGAAAGGCACATCTGTGTGAGCTGTTGGCTGTCTTCCTCCAAATTTCAGGAAAAAGACCAAACCGTTATTTTGCAGCAGGGATCCAAAGGATTTCTGTAATGCGTCGGGCGCCGTAATGTTATCCTATGGGAAAAACTGTCAACTTTGGAGTGCCGTAACTTTGCGGCCGTGTAATATTTTTTCAATACAACACTGAAAGGCACATCTGTGAGATGTCGGCTCCGTTCCCTCTAAATTTCAGTTCAAAACTCCCAACGGTTTTGCAGCGCAGTGCCAAAGAATTGCTGTCATTTTCCCACAGACTAGAAAACTACTGTCGCAATTTGCGAAAGCTTTCATAAAATTTGCGACACTTTAAGTGAGCACGTATAATTTATTTAAGTACTTTTTCCAGAAATTTGAGAAACATATTTCTGGGGTGTTTTACCACAAAATAAAGACATGGCAAGCATCCTCAGGGCCCGACTAGGTGAATACAAAAAAAATTAGGTTGCTAGAGGTCCCAAATTTAAATGCCAACCATTTTTCTGATCACCAACTGAAAACAAAATGGCTGATTTGCAAAAGTAACAGGCCCGTTTGCGAAAGTAAAAATGCATTTGCGAAAGTGTTGAACTTTTTGTTAACTTTTCCCATTGACTTATAATGGGAAACTGTTTTTTGAATAACTTTTGAACCGTTTAATATTTTTTCATGAAATCTTCAAAAGGCACATCGAGGACCCCAGCTGCACATTCCCTGAAGATTTTGGGCTGGTCGCGCAAACCGTACGACCTGTAGGTGCGACCATAGAATTCCAGAAAAGCGTAAACGCATGCACAGATCACACTTAATAACTCCATAGCTGTATATCTGACCAATACGAAACTTGGCAGATCCCAAGGCCTGTGGTTCTTGATTATAAATTCAAAATTTCAGGCAAATCCATCAAACGGTTGCAAAGTTATTAAGGTGCAAAGTTTTGGGGTTTAACATAGAAATGGCTCCTCAACCCTAACTTATGGTAGCACTACCCTGCTACCATAATATATATATATATATATATATATATATATATATATATAGAGGCAAAAACTCCATTTAATGCATTAGTTAGGGTTGTTCTCCAAAAGTGAGAATTAGCTGTTAGGGTTGAAACCCCCCTTGGACCCCCCCTTGGACCCCAACCGCATTGGGGGCACGATGGACCGTCCAGCCCTAACTCTCACCCCATGACATGTGTAAAGCAGCAGAAGTTTAGAAGAATGGGTGAGAGTTAGACCCATGATCCCAATGCGCACCCCAATGCCGGTTGGGGGTGGGTAGGGGGTTCAAGGGGTTTTCAAACCCCTAACAGCGAATTTCCTCACTTTTGTCACTGTGGAACAACCCTAACTAATGCATTAAACGGAGTTTTTTGCCTCTAATTTCCCTTCTTTTTGAGAATGATAACGAGAAATAGTGAATGTAATGCAGCAGCGGGAGCGCGGGGCCCGAAACTAACAGGGACAGCAACGCAAACAGAAATGCTAACAGTGGCGCACATGGTAACACAAGCACGAATGAGAACAGAAAGGGTAACGCACATGGTGGCGTAGACGGGAATGGTCTGCCACGTGATGTGTTGTCACATAGTAACATGGTGCCTGCAAACAGAAATGTCAATGGGCATGGTGATGTAAAGTGAAACAGTAAGATAAACAGTACTGTAGACAGAAATGGCAAAAAATAACAGAAACGCAAGCGCAAATGAAAACGCAAAGGATAACGCACATGGTGGCGCAGACGTCAATGGTAAGTGAACCGGGTACGGATCCGCAAGCGGAACGGGCAACAGTAACAGTAATGTAAGCGCACAGGCTGGTTTTCCCCAAAACCTGCATTGAGAAAGACAGTGAGTACAAATAATGTATGCAAAATAATGAGTATCGGCGCAGAAAATGAGATCTTGGAATACTAAATACATTATATCTCAGGAACGTCTGACGTAAGAAAAAATTTTAAAAGTCCTATTATTTACAACTGTCCTGGCTAATTTGAGATCTTAGCCCCATTAGGGGCTAAGAAATTACCTCTGACGAAAAGTCCGTATCTCGCACCGTTCGAGATCACGGGCCCTGGCGTGAGAATGCCGTAATGTTATCTATGGGGAAAAAGAAAAGTTTGGAGCACCATAACTTTGCCTCCTGTAATGTTTTTCACCAAACTACTGAAAGGCACATCTGTGGGCTGTTGGCTGTCTTCCTCCAAATTTCAGGAAAAAGACCAAACCGTTATTTTGCAGCAGGGCTCCAAATGATTTCTGTTAAGTGTCGGGCCAGTAATGTTATCCTATGGAAAAACCGTCAATTTTGAGTGCCATAACTTTGCCGCCATGTGATATTTTTCACCAAACTACTGAAAGGCACATCTGTGTACTGTTGGCTGTCTTCCTCCAAATTTCAGGAAAAAGACCAAACCGTTATTTTGCAGCAGGGTGCCAAAGTGATTCCTGTAATGCTTAGGCACGTAATGTTATCCTATGGGAAAAACTGTCAACTTTGAGTGCCATAACTTTGCCTGTAATATTTTTCAATACAACACTGAAAGGCACATCTGTGAGATGTCAGCTGCGTTCCTCTAAATTTCAGCCCAAAACTCCCAACGGTTATTTTGCAGTGCAGTGCCAAAAGAATTGTTGTCATTTTCCACAGACTAGAAAATTACTGTCGCAATTATAAAGCTGCATAGTATTTCGCGACACTTCGTGAGCACGGAAGTAATTTTATGAAGTACTTTTTCCAGAAATTTGAAAAACATATTTCTGGGGTGTTTTACCACAAAATAAAGACATGGCAAGCATCCTCAGGGCCCGACTAGGTGAATACAAAAAAATTAGGTTGCTAGAGGGTCCCAAATTTAAATGCCAACCATTTTTCTGATCACCAGCTGAAAACAAAATGGCCAATTTGGCAAGTAACAGGTCCATTTGCGAGTAAAATGCATCTATAAAGTGTTGAACTTTTGTTAACTTTTCCATTGACTTATAATGGGAAACTGTTTTTAAATAACTTTTGAACTGTTTAATATTTTTTTTCGAAATCTTCAAAAGGCACATGGGAACCCTGGCTGCACATTCCCTGAAGATTTCGGGTCAGTCCCCTAAACTGTATACGACCTGTAGGTAGCCACAGAATTCCAGAAAAGCGTAAACGCGCGCACAGATCACACTTAATAACTCCACAGCCGCCGTATATCCAACCAGTACAAAACTTGGCAGATCCCAAGGCCTATGGTTCTTGATCATAAATTCCAAATTTCAGGTAAATCCATCAAACAGTTGCAAAGTTATTAAGGTGCAAAGTTTTGGGGTTTAACATAGAAATGGCTCCTCAACCCTAGTGCTACCATAATATATATATAGCACTACGTTAATGTAGAGATTAGGATTGTACAAATGCAAAGTGTACGAAGACAGGAAATGAAAAAAATCAGGGATTTGAGTCTCTGGAGTATTGGCAAATCAGTGGTGGTGTCTTACTTAGGGATGCCAAACCTAATGCCCCCCCCCCACCAATAGTCTCCTGTCCAAAGAACAAAATACAGCTCCAACCTAGTGCATCATAGAGATACCATATGGCCAACATAATGGTAGCACAACAATACAGCGAGTCAATTTGCGTGAATCAATTTACGAGAATCAATATGAGCGACTTGAAATTGGGTGACCATGCAAATATAGCAACTAAGCAATATGAATGATTGGTACTATTCCATGCATTCCAGAGATAATGAGCACCTAGGAGTTAGAATATTAGAGATGCGGTGGTATGGGAGGCACAGCCCCCGTGGCGGGTGCAGGGGTGGCAAAACTCCCCTGCATGAATACAGACACAGATGCAGAATCCATCAGCAGGCACAGAATTGGTATAGTGGCCACGAGAGAATTACTAAAACAGTAAGAGAAAAACAGAGGACCAGGATGAATGAGCCCGGAAAAGAGGTAGGGGCAAGGAATGAATAACAGAGAACAGGTAGGAGGTGGAAGTGAGTGGGGGGGCAGCTACAGAGGTGATGACAGTAGTAGCTGTAATGTGCCTCACTGCAGTTCTGTTTTGCCTAAATGATGGTCACCATTATTAACCTCATCCAAATTGCATTTGCTGAAATCGCATCACTGAAATCAAATGGAGCCAACATAATCTGTCAAAGCTTTATTCATGCAGGGCCCTACAGTCCCTACATGAAGACATCACATTTGACCTCATCTAATCCAGGGTAGGGGTGGACATTAGGGTTGACAACCCCAAGTAAGACCCCACCACTGAGTCACCAATACTCCGGAGACTCAAATCCCTAATGTTTTTTCATTTCCTGTCTTTGTACACTGTAAGTTTTTACAACCGTAATCTCTGCATTAACTTAGTTTTTTGCAACTAATTTCCTTTCTTTTTGTGATAGAGGAACTGTATCCTCCTTTGGGCAGGTCCCTTTGAGACCTGCACAAAATTAGATAAATACAATATTGAAGAGAGTCCTGGAATTGTAACCTCATTTGCACAGGTGCCTTTAGGACATGCACAAAATGAGCTAAATACAATATTGGAAATAGGATGCAGTGGATGGATCCAGCACATCCTGGCACACATCTCAATACTCTGTGGGTGAAGTTCCCTGACCCACTACAGGGTGTGGTGTCTGCAACAAAATACTGCTCCGTCCTACCTAGGCTATGACTGGTGCTGCATGTTGCAGCACCTTTACCATCAGCCTTGTACCAGTAAACCAGCTCACTGAATTCACACCAGAACTTAGCTCAGTGGCATGATAAGGCAGTATGTTCCCCAGAGGTGCAATGGACATCCCTGCAATCAATGTTACTTAATAATTTCTTTATTTTTTAATATTTTGACCCCAAACTTTCAACATATTCTTCTTATGACCCCACCTCATAAACCCCATAGATGAACATTTTCAAATGCATACTGAAATGCCATTACACTCCACAGGTGCAGAAGCACATTTTAGATAGGATATGAAAAATGACATCTGTACTGTTCATGAGGTAGTGTAAAAAAATGGGTATGTTGAAAATCTGGACTCCAAATACTGTAAATTAGCAAAGTTACGCACCTTTGTAGAAACTGCACAACACATGCTCATAACACAGCCATTTTTAGTTGTTTTTTTAACAAATTTTCAGCATGGGCTTTTTGGGACCCCACCTCATGAACACTGACACTGTCATTTTGTTAATCAGTCCTGAAAGGTAATTCCACACAGTGACCATGCCATTAAGCGCCACAGGTGTGAAAACATGTTCGGATAGTATGTGAAAAATAACAGCTGTAATGTTCATCAGGTGTTGTGAAAAATGGGTATTTTGAAAATCTGTAGTCAAACTATTATTTATCAAAGTTATGCACCTGTGTAGAAGCTGCCCAACACACACTTGTAACATGGCCATTTTTTGCATTTTTTTCACCAAATTTTCAACATGGGCTTTTTGTTAATAGGTTTCAAAAGGTGATTCCGTGCAGTGACCGTGAAATCACCTTGTGGGACTGATTAACGAAATGGCAGTGACACTGTTCATGAGGAGGGGTCCCTAAAAACCAATGTTGAAAATTTGATGAAAAAATACTTAAGAATGGCTAAGATATCAACATAAGTTGAAGAGGCCATTGAAATACATTATACGGCACATATCTTCAATCATCAGTTTGCAGTTCGGTTTTGAAGAGTGCAGATTTGTCCTGGTCCACAGAAGAAGACAGCATATGACACCAACAGGTAAGTATAGGTTAAGGGGTGTGGGGGTGTGATGTGGTGGGTGCTCAGTGGGAAGGTGAGGATGGGGGGGATGGCAAGGGACCATTTTCTTTCTTTCAGGTTTGAATAAAACAAACATTGGGGATTTTTTTATACAGGTATACATTCAGAATTAGAATAATTAATCTATCTAGGGACACTTTCAGGTTTAAATAAAAACACATCCATATCGGGTCACTGGGGGTGGGCTAGCATATTTGCACAGGCATGCCTGTCACACACATGAACTCTGCTCTCATTACTTGGCTGCCTCTAAAAAACTCAGCTTCATCTCAGCTAAAAATTAACCCAGCATAACCTGTAGAAAGCAGAACCAGCTTTACTTTTGTTGTCATCCCTTTTAACATGTGAAAGCATGGTCAATCACAGGAACATTAAATCTATAAAATTCCCTAACAGTTGGCAAGTCGGCAAGCATTATGATTTGGCTCAACATTTATCAGTGGACAATTAGTATCAGCCGCCCATAACTACTGCTACTTGCTGTCTGTTTGCCACTTATTTCTTTGTACAGAACCCCACCAATGAAGACATAGACCATATTGTGTGTGGTTGTTCAGTTTGGCAATTACTTTACTGAATTATCAAAGATATCGTAGTTTACAATAATCCTGGTCACAACCTGGTACATCTCCACAGTTACCATTTACAATGTCTTCACAGTAATATTTATACACATTATATATATCCACATTCTTATTTAACTCATGCACTCTATTACTTTCTTCTTTTTCTTCTGCCCCCCAGACATTCACCATGGGGGGCCTGGCCTCTTCCTCTTATGTTGTAAAGGGGTACGAGTGTACCCACCATGTCCCTGCCTCTTGCTTATCAATCCTGTGTCCTTTTAGTGTTTTCTGTTTTTCCCCTTTTTTCCCCTTTCTCTCCCATCCTCCTCCCCCTTTTTCCACTAGTCCACCTACAGCTTGCAATGGATGGTGGACTTCCCCCTCTCCTTCCTTTTATCCTTCCTTTCTCCTGTCTTATCTCCGTGTCAGCCGTTCTTCGATGGCATTTGCTATTTCAGTGTTAAACATGGCCAGACCCAGGCCCAAGAGATGTATCCCATCTCCATGGTAATATTTATCTACCCATTCTAGAATTTCATGGCAGATGACTAATCCTTCCATGACTTCGGACAATATGCCCACCCGTGCATTCATGCACTTCCGGGCCCTGTCCATCCCCTTGTGGCTCTCTGCTTGATGCCACACCCTTTGAGGCGTGATCTCATACCAGGCCAGAGTAACCTCCAGCCACCACTCTTATTTTTTTTCACATTGTGCTTTATTTGATAAAATATGTCCAGCCAGGGCCTTGCCCCCAGGTCGTTGCCACCCTGATGCATCACAATCAAGTCTGGCCACCTGTGGTCCTTCCTGATCTCCCTGAGTTCTGGTAGCAGCTGTGCCCACTTCATTCCCTGCCGGCCTTGCCACACTAGATGGACAGTATTGCTATCCAGGTACAGCTGCTTTTCTTCTTGTCTCCTGGCTGCCCATTTCTCTGCCCAGTGTATTAATGAATGCCCACAGATCCGCACCTCAAACTTCCTGGACATCCCTGCATAACCAAAACACACTGTTTAACATATTTGCTCTTTAGCCTCCCAGGTGTTCCCCCAACACCTCATTCTTCCCCTCAATTCTTGCACCTGCTTATGGGAAAAAAACAGAGATATCGTTATTGTTGTATATTGCGTATGTACTTTTTATAACAGTCAGAACTCCACCTGCCTTTGTGCTTGATCTCCCCAGGTCTGTTGCTCTGTGCTGCCATTATTGAGGGCGCCCCAATCCTAAATAAGTGGGAGGAATATCCCTCCTCCAGTTCCCCCAGAAACTGGAGGCCCAGGTGCAGCACTGCTGTCACCTGGTACCCAGAAACTGGTCTGCCATCTTCATGTATGAACATCAATGAAACCTCCTATTTTTGGGTGGTCTGCCGCATACACGTGTAGGGCCCCCACCAGGCAAATGGTTGCATTGGGGTGCTTCTTTAACTACACCCTATTGCCCTGTCCCTGCTGATCAGTCTTTCACGTCCTTAGTGGCACTGCTAGTGCTTCTCCAGCCCACTCTATGTCTTCCCATTGCAACCCCGCTCCCTCTGACTTCTTACAGTGATCCACCACCTCACTCAATCTAAAAGTCCTGCTTCACATGGTAGCGTAAAGGGCTTTAAACAACACTGCTTCACTTCTTGAGCTGCAGACCTGGTGAAGCAACCCTAGCAGCCTCACCATCAATCCTTCTGATTTCATCTTTCTAGTATCTTGCTTCTTATCCACTCCCTGCAACCAGCCCGGCATCATTCCATGGACCAGGTTGCTTTTTGTTGGGTCCTCCCACCCCCTCAACATACAAATCTGCCCTAAGGCCACCAAATGCACCCCCATGGTTACATGTGCTATGATCTGGGTCCAACCTATTACAATAACTCTAGCCACCTGCTCCCTCTGCTCCCTTGTCACTGCCCCACTTACCTGTCCTCTGTACTGTTCTCAGAATTTTTGAAATGCCCTCCAAGAGGTTTCATAAGCTCTAAGAGTCCTGGGGCCTCAGGAGTTATGGAACAGTACTTCAGCTCCCCCAATCCAATCGTCCATATGTTCATCAGGATGGTGGTCTACCAAAACTCTGCTCTGGGTGTGATGGTCCTGAATTTGTCCATCTGCAAGCGGGAGAGGCATCAGCTTTCACATTGTCTACACCATCAATGTGCTTGGCCCTGAATGACATGTTCAAGATCAGGCCTAGACACGCCATCCTTCCCAATAACCTCATTACCCTGTCTGACTTTGTCTTTTTCTTGTTCAGCACTTCTACCACTGCCCAATTATCACTTCAGAATGTGACTTGCCTGTTCCTGAGGTCTCCTCCCCAAACTATCGTTGCCTCCCATATGGGGAACAGCTCCAGGAAAGTGATGTCTCTTGTAACCCTTTCCTGCACCCATTCCTCTGGCCATGGTTCCGCAAACCATTTTCCTTGGAAATAACCCCCCGTGCCAATTCCTCCAGCCACATCCATATACAGCTGCAAATCAGTATTCTATAGGCAGTCATTCTGCCAGAACATTTGCCCATTGTATGCCTGGAGGAAGTGCTCCCAGACTACCATATCCTCTCTGTTCCCCTTATTAATATCTACCAAGCGATGGGGCTGTTTTGCGCCCCTTGTTGCCCAGGTTAGATGCCATGTAAATGTACATCCTGCAGCAATGGCTCTACATGCAAAATTCATGTGCCCCAGTAGCTGTTGTGCCTGTTATAGCTGCACGATCCTGCACCCCCCCCCCGACCACCCCTAACAACTCCCTTAACCTCTTTACCTTTTGTTCTGGTAAATGGTACAATTCCTGGATTGTGTCCAGTTCCAGCCCCAAGAACTCTGTCTTCTGCCTGGGACGTCTGTCTTATCTCCAGCTAGTGGCACCCCCAATTCCTGGCACAGAACCTTGAAATCACAAAGCATTGCTTCAGTCTCCCTTTCCCCTTCCCGATGAACAGTAAATCATCCAGGTGCTGTACCACCGTCTGATACCCGTATCATGTCTGAAACACCCATTGCAGCCAGATACTGGACATCTCGAATGTAGCACATGCTATCACACATCCCATAGGCCTGGCCTTATCGAAATAATACTGCCCATCCACCTGGAATCTAAAAATCCCAATCCTCCGGCCTGACTGGAATTAGTCGGAACGCTGATTCAATGTCCGTCTTAGCCAGCCATGCCCTCTACTTTGCCCTAATGAGTTGAACCACCTCCTACATGGTGGCATATGTGATCCTGCTGTCTTCCTCCCCAATAGAGTCATTGACTGAGTCCTTCTCTGGGTAAGATAGGTGATGTATTACCAAGTACTCCCTTGGCTGTTTTTTGAGCACTAACCCCAATGGGGAAATCCTCAGGTTTGGCAATGGGGGGGAGGCGAATGGGCCTTCCACCCTCCCTGCTACCACCTCCTTCGGATTTTGTGTGCCAGAGTTGCCTCTTTCCCGTGTATGGATTTGAGGTTGTTTGCCTTCATCACTTCCCAAGATCCTTGAAACTGTAAACTAAAACCTGTCCGAAAACCAGTCTGCAATTTTTTGGCTGACTCCTGGCCCTGGTAATCCCCCAACCACTTTTCCATTGCCTCCACTCTGATGGGTGTCCATGCCAGCCTGAAACCTCCTCCTCCCGCTAATCTTTCAATTGTCCTGGTGCCGTGTTTGATAGTTGTGTGTCCCCCCCCCCACTGCTCTGCCTCTATTTCCCCTTCCCCCATGGCTGCCCCTATAGGCACTGGGATTGGTCCGAAAGAGCTGCTGGTACAAGCTATCCTGGTTGCTGGACCCTTTCTCCCAGTTGTATCTACATTTTGAAGCTGGATGGTGCCCACTACACTTAAAGCATACATGTCAGAAATGACAGTGCGGCCATGAGCTGAAAGCCCTGTTGTATCCCCAGCAGGCCTTTGCCACTGCCCTCCCTCTTCTGTCCCCTTCTGTCTCCTTTTCCGTTGGGCCTGCATAAATTTCCAGCCACAGGTCTATCTGCCTGGCATCCCATTTCACATCCCCAAGATGTGCAATTCTTTTCCTAAATTTTTCATCTTATCTTAACCAACTATTGCCCCCTTTTTTGTAAACATTCTTTATAATGAGGGAATAGGTCAACAGGCAAGTAGCGAGCTCCAGCCACTTCTCAATAACAATGGCAGTGAAATAAATAAAACCCATGGGCCAATTGTCCCAGGTTTTCCATTTTCAGGATTTGTCATTCTCTCTCTTTCTCTAACAACACTTCCACCACCGCCATATCTTTCTTCTTGAAACTGTGCTTCTCCTCATACTTATCCATGTTGTCAACATTCGCCAAGGCAAAGATGTTGATGTATTCCCCCTTCCATATCTTCTCTTTCACGGCCATCGGCACGTGGTCTGTCAGCTGGACTCCTGGAGCCCTGCTCTCCCTTCCCAACATGGGCCCACCTGCTGCCGTCCCACTCCCCCTTCTGCTCCTGCCCCTTTAATCTCTCCCAATGCCTTCTCCAGCTGCCCTAAACCATATCCCCCATTCTTTTTAACATCTGCTCTACATATTCTTTGGCACTGCTCTCCAGCATCACCATCTTATTACCTGCTATGCCTGGCTGTGGGGTACTGGACCCCTGCTAGGGCATGCCTGCTGGGCTAAGTATGGGTATCAGGACCTTTGGTGGCAGTACCGGTTCCAGTGGTGTAGGCAGAGACATGGGGGTGGGAGGCTCTGGCACTGGTGCTGGGCTTGTTGGGGACCCCAGGGTCAGTGCAGGGATGGGGTTACCTGGGGTGAGATCAGAGGGGCTGCCTGTTCTGGCACTGGGACCACAGCCCTGGGCTCTGGTACCCCAGGCATTTTGGCACCCTCTTATTCCTCTCCTGCCCCATCCCTTTCTTCCCCTTCCATTTTGTGCCTTCCCCCCAATCTGGCTCCGCCACCTCCAACAACTGGTTTGCCTTGTTAACTGAATCCATCACTGCATGGTAGCAATCCTCCTTGATTGGCTTTGATCTCTTCGGTGCCATCTTTCTGGTCCGAGGGATCTGATGAAAAGAGAAATCACAACAAGTCAGCTTGTACCTCCCATTTTATTCACCTCCCAGAATGCCCCAGTGTGCATCCCAAGATCTTTCAGCCGATTTTATGGACCCCTTCCATGCTCCCTTTGGCCATCCCCTGCCAGCATGGTTCCCAGCCCCTCAGGCATCTGTCCTAAGCCCATCAGGCCTGCAACATCTTGGATTGCCCCCACCCATGCCCCTCACTGTGCTAGAGGGGCCCCCCTGAATAACAGCTTGCTCTGACCCTGAGCACCCACGGGTCTCCCCCTTGTCCTTTGTTCGCCTCATGCTGACTTGGTCTTGGCCCTGTACTGCATGCCGACGTCATCACTTCCCTCGTGGTAGGCCCAGGCTTTTCCATATCTCTGCATCTATGGCACCCTCTTAGTGCCCTTTCTCACACCACCCCTCAGTCCCTGCAAATTCCTCTCCATTTCCCCGATATCCCCCCTTTTGGCTCCAATTAAACCTGGGAGGCCCCCCTACCTCCAGGAAGGCAGCAAACTCCTGTTCCTTCAGCTAGGAGTCCTCAGGTCCCCCTTGTCCTTTATTATCTCCAAGCTAGTGTCTCTTCAAGGCCCCTGCACTGCGTGGAAAGTGGCATCCAGGCCATCTTTCATGGTAGACCTTGGCCTTCCTCCCCTCTCCAGTTCCAGAGCACCCTTTCTGTGCCTTTTTCCCCTAATGCCAGGCCAATCCATGGTCATTCCCCATCTTGCCACAGTGAGCTTCCCTTGCTTTCCCTCTCTCCCTTTGTTCCCCTTGACCACTCCTCATTGTCATCTCCCTAGGCCCATACCACATTGTGATGACATCACATGCCATCCCACGTGGTGGACCTGGACCTTCAACATGCTTATTTCCTTTGTCCATTCGATCCTCCCAAACTCTTTCACTTCCACATTCCCCTAGTTCTTTAAAATTCTCCCGCTTCAATCAGATGCCTGCTTACGATTCACTTGAGGCCACTCCTTTTATTTTACTCAGTGAGCTCCCATGCTTTCCCCTTTCACAGTCTTTTTACCCTTGCCCGCTCCTTGCTGTCATCTCTCTAGGCCTCAGATCGCATGACGATGACATCACACATCATCCCACATGGTGGGCCTGGGCCTCTGTCCCTGCTTCTTTTCTCTGTCCAATTCTCTCCCCCAAACTCCTTTCCTTCCAAATCTCCCCTCTTACTTAAAAAACTCCCGTGTTTTGTTCTGCTGCCTATTTCTTCCACTTTCCCCTCCATGCTCTGGCTGCTCGCAGTGCCAACCTGGCGTCATCTTCCACTTCTAGTCAGCAACCCTTTTCCGTTCCGTGTCTTGCGGTGCTGCCAGTCTCTATCGTTTTCTTGGGCTCACCCCTCGGACTGCTTCCTCCCTCCTGTGCTCTTCTCACACTCTGCTCACCTGGATTCCCCGAGCACTTGACCAGCAGTCCCATATGCTAATGTCACCTCATGGCATTTCCCTCACTCCCCCAGCTCTGCTGCTCCCCCAGGTACACTCACATACAAAATGCAGCCTTTTCCTCCAATTAAACACAGTTATGTCACAACTTCAGCCCTTCGACACGACTTAGACACATAACCTTTCTCAAACATTGCTTGTTCAGTACAGTCCCCTCGCAGGTTGCAGCCTTGCCTACATACCATACTTCACTACTATTGGCATATCTTGCAGTGATGAGCCTGCTGCTTTTCCGAACCAATTTAAAACTACCACATGCACACATGCCTCCACCAGTATCTGACTGCTTTATTTCTTGCTCAGTCCTTCTAAACAAAACCCCCTTCAACATTTTTTTTTTGCTCTAACTGCACTTATATCTGGACACCAAATGCCACCACAGCATTTCTTACCACTTCTCCAATACAGCTTGAAACCCACAAAACAAAACATCACTTCCAGCATTATGCTGCTTTTCTCATTGCAGGTTGCACCTTACCTCCTCACCTGTGGCTTGTAGCTTTACTCACTGTACCAAGCTCGGCTCCTCAGGATTCTCTTCTTCCTCCAAGGTGTACTTACAAAATTTTTAAATAAATGTAACGTCTCTTATATATAACTATTTATTTCTTATCTCCCTTTAAAAAAAAACTCAGAATACCTAGCTAAGCAAAATGCCCACTGGCTCTCAATTAAAATCTTGCTAAACTGATGTGCTTCCAGAAGAAAAATTATTTGGAGCAAATTTGTGAGCTCCCCTTGCTGTGCAGCCCCTTATAACTGCCCCCTTAGTTCCTGCCTCCTGGCTCACCTTGGCCAACCACAGGCTACCACCTCTTTGTTCTCATGCTCACCATTGCCCATCCCTTTTGTGACCTTATCAGGTCCTCCCCTTTTATAACTTCATGCCCTCCTCTTCCCCCTTCCCTGAGCTTACCACACCTCATGGCAGGGCCATGGGACAATGCTGTCTGCCCTTTTAATTGGGCAACCCTCTTTATTTGTATTGTACTGTGCCAGTTATTTATAAAATGTATTATTTTTTTATGATTTTTAATTCATGATAGCTGTTCTTCATAGCTTTCTCTAAAAGAATATGTTTGTACTACTAGTGTTCAAAATTACTTGATGTCTGTTTTTCTTTATTTGTATTGCACAGTGCTCTGCATTTATAAATTGACTGAAACACCGTTTTTACCCATTAGTAAGAGGGTCCCTTTTACCTCTCTCACTACAGGTTAGTTGTTCCCTTGGTTCTCTCTGCTAATTCAAAATTGCATTGCATTTGTGGCAAGATGAAGAAATCAGTTTTGCATTGCACTGTTACCTGCATGGCAATTTGACCAGTAATGATTCCATACATGATCAGTCTCTTATAACACCTTCTGGATTCTGAGATTGGATAGGGCTTCTCCCAGAAGCATAAGTTTTAAGTTGAGACTGCCAACGAATATAAACTATGTTACTAGAGCTGTAGACAGATATTACATGCACATTTCCCTGCTCCCTGCACTGTAATTTGTCTGGCAATGATTAAGACTGACAACTATATGACAGTGACCATTTGCCTTGTTGGCATTTTCCCTGGCTAACTATTGTTCCATAACTTTGCCCACGTCAATTGAGCTGCAATGTTTTGTCTGGTGGCATATAATCTGTATACGGGGCTGGGAACAGGGGTGTCCGGCACCTTAACTTAGTGCCGTATAATGTATTTAGTGGATGAGAGCCGGTTGCACTGTATGACAGAACTGTCATTAAGTAAAGGATAGCTGTGTCATATAGTGCAACTGGCTCCTATCTGACAAATACATTATGTGCCATTAACTTTTATTCCTCCATTTACAGTTTGGCTTTGAAGAGTGCAGAGGTGCCCCAGTCCATAGAAAATGACAGCATACGACTCCGGCAAGCAAGTATAGGGTAATGGGGGGGGGGGGTGAGCACTCAGTGGGAAAGTGGGGATGGGGGAGGGAAAGAACAGCAACCACGAGGGACCATTTTCTTTCTTTCTTTCTTTCAGGGGGGTGAAATTACATGAAGCAATGTACTGCAGGGGCAGAGGGCATCCGACACTTTGGGTGGGCATCCAGGTGTCAGAGTGTACAAAAAAATAAATAAATACTTTGCCACCAGGGATTGGGGCTCCCAGTGTGCAGACAAAGTTGAAGGCACAGTACAGTCCTGATGGTGGGGCTACAATGACAATAGCCCCATTCCTGACCTACGAGTGGCAACAGCAGCAGGGGTTGCACTATAAAACACAACTGTCATTTAATAAAGACAGCTGTGTTGTATAGTGCAAACTGCTGCTTTTGCAAAAATTCAGCAATGAATAGAAAGTTGACTTTTTTTAACTGCACATGCTCAGAAATGGAATATTTTTTTAAATAAATTTTTCCAAAACTACTTAACAGTGGGACCTAAAAACCACAAAAGAACAAAACATAGACCAACCTCTATCAAACCTGAAAGTTTCAGGTCTCAAAGCCCATCTTTTAGTTATCAGGTGACAAAACAAGTCTTAACATTTCTCAAAAACTGACACTTTTGTGTTTTTTTGTGTCTCTTTAACTTTGCCTCCCCTGAACCAATCTACATGACATTTACAGGATCAAGTGATTCTTGCATAGAGGCTGTGCTCACCAAATTTCATCTAAACTGGTTCAAAGGGAGAAAAGTTATTAAGGTGCACAAATGTAAGTTTAACAGACAAGTGCTTACTCAACCCTAATATACAAGTTATATATATATATATATATATATATATATATATATACACATATATATATATTTATACAATGTATGTTGTCAGATAAATAACAGTATAAAACATGATATCTCAGGTGGCCAGTGAAGATACATTGTTATCTTCATGTTCCTATATGTCATATGTTATCTCCACGTTCCTATACGTCATATCGAAACTTATCTGGTGGATCTTGCCACTCTGAGCATTTTCAGTTTCCCTGTAATTGTAGTGTGACCGAGCGTTGTCCACACTGACGATTGGTACATTGCCAAATGTTTTGTAGGAGGTGCCCCGGGTTCAGTAACTCAGAAAATGCTGTGCTTTATGTTTATGTTGCTGTCTCTTGTTGAAAAAAAGCTTCTGACTGCACATAGAGTGCTGCAGTGACTGAGCCGGCGGCTTTTGAACAGTAAAAGGAAGCGCGAGAGTCTGTTGCCAGGCAGCAGACGCACCGTGCTGCTACTGTTCAAAAGCCGCCACGCTGCAACTATCATGCAGAATCAGCTTTACAAACAGAAGACAACAACCTGAAACATAAAGCACGATATTTCTCAGTTACTGAACCCAGAACTCTAAACTGCAATATTTAATCATCAGTCAATGAACTCTTGCTCGATCTGTAATCTGAGAAACTAGTGCTGAAATTAACGAGATCAACCAGATAAATATTAAATCACTTTTCCCCAAAATAATGGCAGGATTAACCAGATATTTTAGTAATTTAAAATGACAGGACCAACCAGTTACTTGAAAACCCTATGTAATCTGTCATGTTGGGGGAGGACATGTGGAGCTCTGTTGGGGGCATGGCAGGATAAACCAGATAAGACTTTTAAAACTAACCATAAATAACAGGATCCACCAGATATTTTTAAACAATAAATGACATCTGCTGTTTTGGCAGCTTTTCTGTAAGTGGGGTTGTATTGCTAGGGCCATCACCTTTGTATCACCCATTGCATTGAGAGGGGCATGTGGTGAGTTGTATTGTGGGGGGCAAAGCATACATTGTATAAACAGAATATGACATGGCCTGACTGAAGATATCATATTTATCTTCACTCGAGGCCAGTGATATCATGATATCTCACGAGTGGAAATATATCTTCAGTCAGGCCATGTCATATCCATATATATATATATATATATATATATATATATATATACACACACACACACACACACTGGGGTGAGTGATAAATGAGTGAAATCAAACAGTATATCATCTACTGCAGTGTGATATTGTTAGCATCTGCTCTACTGTGATGATATCAGCCATTTACACACACAGGTCACACAAAGGTCACTGATATCATCACTCTAAACAGCTTTCCCCTCAGCATGCAAGAAACACCTGTGCTGTTACCATAGACACAAATACAGAACTACATGAAAGGTTTCACTGCTGCCTGCAGCTAACTCAGTTAGCATTACAAAACACACCTATTCCACACTCTAACTTCCAGCTCATTACTGTGATACTCTCAGCTTGACTGTAGCTAGAATTCTAAAGAATGCAGCTTCACAGAACACTATGTTCCTCACTGCTGCATTCAGCCTTCAGCAAACTCAATTACCACTAAAAATAGCCTCAGCTGTTCTGACACTATGACTCTCAGCTCATTACCATTACTATGATACTCTCAGCTTGACTGCAGCCAGACTGCTTAAGAATACAGCTTCACAAAATAGGCTGTTTCTCACTCCTACCGAAAACTAACTCTTTTAGCATTGCAAAACAAACTCCTTTATTTTCCAGAGTTTGTAACACTGCCAGCCCATTCAGAAAAACTCATACACAGAATGAGCAAACACATAAACAGGAACAGAACACAAGACAACATAACAATACTTATGAAACTCCTAGCCCTATTGTATAAATCAGATGCATGATGTGCAGATTGTGTGCTATGGCAAATATTGTCACTCCTGCATTGTGAGATCTGGATATTTCACTCTGCATGAATGACAATATTTGCCATATCACATTCATGCCCATCATGTATCCCCTATTATATATATATATATATATATATATATATATATAGTTAGGGATGAGGAGCCATTTACATGTTAAACCCAAAATGTTGCACCTTAATAACTTTGCAGCCACTTGATGGATTTGCCTGAAATTTGAAATATGTGATCAAGACCCATATGCCTTAGGATCTGCCAAGTTTTGTACTGGTAGCATATACAGCTGCATAGTTATTAAGCGTGATCTGCTGGCGATGCGTTCAGCTTTTCTGGAATTTTACTGTTACTTGCGGTACAGATTACCGTACGGTTTGTGCGACCAGTTCAAATCTTCAGGGAACATGCGATTGGGGTTCCCAATGTGTCTTTGAAGATTTCATGAAACAATATTAAATGATTCAAAGTTATTCAAAAACAAGTTCCATTATAAGTCAATGGGAAAAGTTAACAAAAAGTTTGACAGTGTTGCAAATGCAGTTTTCACTTTTGCAAATGGCCCTTTTACTGCTGCAAATCTGCCATTTTGTTTTCAGTTAGCGATCAGAAAAATGCTTGGGATTTAAAATTTGGACCCTCTAGCAACCTAATTATTTTTGTATTCACCTAGTCAGACCCTGAGGATGCTAGCCATGCCTTTATTTTGGGGGGAAACACCCCAGAAATACGTTTTTCAAATTTCTGGAAAATGTATTTTCTCAAAGTACTGGTGCATGTGTGACACAGTCGAATGAATTTGCGAAAGCTTTCACAAACTGCGACATTACTTTTCTAGGGTGTGGGAAGATGACAGCAATTCTTTGGCACCCTGCTGCAAAAGAACGGTTCTGTGTTTTGGCCTGAAGTCTGGTAGGAATGCAGCTGACATCTCACAGATGTTCCTTTCAGTGTTTCATTGAAAAAATATTACATGGCGGCAAAGATACGGCACTCCTGATTTGATGCTTTTTCCACATAGGATAACATTACGGTGTCCGACGCATTACGGGAATCCTTTGGCACCCTGCTGCAAAATAACGGTTTGGTCTTTTGTGCTGAAATTTCTAGGGAATACAGCCAACATCCCACAGATGTGCCTTTTGTGGTTTGGTGAAAGAATATTACAGGGAGCCAAAGTTATGGAACTCCGAACTTCTCTTTTTTCCCATAGGATAACATTACGGTGTTTGGAGCGCCTTTCAGGACCCGTATCTAGGAAACTGTGTGAGATCACGGACTTTCGTCAGAAAATATTTAGCCCTACCAGGGGCTAAGTAAAAACTAAGCCAGGAAAGTCATAAATCATATGACTTTTTAAATTTTTTCACGCCTTACGGTTCCTGAGATATAAGCAATTTAGTATTCCAAGTCCTCATTTTCTGCTCCGAGAACCATTATTATGCATACATTCTTTGTACTCACTGTCTTTCTTTATGCAGGTTTTGGGAAAACTAGCCTGTGCTTACATTACTGTTAAATTACCATTTTTGCTTGTGGTTCCGTTTCCATTTCATTATCGTTCACATCCTCATACCATGTGATGTACCCTTTATGCTTTCATTTGCGCTTGTTTTTGCATTGTTTTTAACATTTCTGTCTACACTACTGTTTCCCTTTCTGTTTCACTTTGCATCACCATGCGCATTACTATTTGTGTTGCGGGCACAATGTTACTATGTGGCAAGACATCATGTGGTAGGAGTGTGAGGCCCCGCGCCTGCGCCCCGCCGCTGACATTACATTCACTATTTCTCATTATCATTCTCTCAAAGAGGGAAATTAGAGGCAAAAACTCTGTTTCATTCAGTTAGGATTGTTCCACCAACGAAAGTCAGGAAATTCGGTGTGGTTTAAGCCTTGCTCATTGCCCAATTGCATTGGGGGTACTAGGTTGTTTGTTTAACTCCACCCATCTCACACCTCTGCTTCTTGCTACGCTGGCAGTTATTGTCGAATAACCCAATGCGACCCCAATGCCGTTGGTGTGGGTAGAATTGCAACCAACACTTGATCCCTCACTTTTGTCGGGTGTGGAACAACCTAACTAATGTATTAAATGGAGTTTTTGCTTCTAATATATATGTATTATATATATACTGTATATATATACACATATATATTTATATATATATATATATATATATATATATATTTATATCTATTCATTAAAAACTTTGTTAATGCAACATGTAGGGTTCAGGCTACAGCAAAAAGTAGGTAAAGGAAGTTTTAGGGTTTCCAGCCATCAAACCTTACCCCCACCCCTAAATAAAATGAGGGGTGCAGTCTTCTTCGGGGTTGTCAACCACAAATCTTGCATTAACAGAGTTGTTTTTGCAAAGAATTTCCTTTCTTTCTGTGAAAGTATAATCATATTCTTATTTATCTGTGGGAGTGCAGGGGTCCTCCAGGCCTTGTCCTCCCAATGATCCAAACTTATTGAGATCCTTATTTGCGTGTAGGTGTGATAGGTGGTCGTGGAGGGTCAGATCATTGCGGGACCATTTTGTTTTTTACAGGTTTTTAAAAAAAAACACTTTGAGGGACAATTTTCTTTATTTCAGAGAGCACAGTGATTTGAGGGTGGGGAGGGTGACAGCAGAGACCAGGGAAATAAAAAATCTCAATGAGGATAGTGATCAGAGGGAGGGTGGTGCCACTATACACCAGAAAAATATTTAATCATTATGGGAATGGCAATCAGAGGATGGGGATGGACACCAGGGAAATACAAAATAATTACAGGGATGGCTATCTGAGGGTGGGGGTGCCACATGACACCTGGGATAAAGTAAACAGTTATGGGGATGGTGATTAGAAGGTGAGGGTGCCACTAGATGTCAGGGAAATATTACACCATATGGGGACAGCGATCGAAGGGGTGAAGGGGTTCCACTAGACAATGGGCAAAGATGAAAAAAATATATAAAAATTTTGTTCACACGAAAATTTTTGTACTACATCCAAATGAAAAAATCAGAAGCAAGTCATTAAAAAGGAATTAAAATGTTAAAAAACACATTCTGGGGTAATTTTTGCAACAGTTCAGTGCAGAATCCACCGAATGGAGACCCGATGAGCAAGATAGCAGTCTTGGTCTCTCTGAATGGTGTTATTTTGGTGGGTTTTGAATTTGTTTTCAACAAAAACAAGATGGCAGCAAACTAAAAATAATTTTTCCACTTACAAAAAAAGGATTGATCCAATACAACAAAGGATTATTTTTTTGTTTCCTACAGCTATGTTGAAGTGCTTACTGAGCATGTTCAGAATCTGAAATTGTAACATTTAAATAACTTTGTAACAGATTAATATATTTTTCCAGCAGACTAAGAAAAGGCACATCTGTGGGCCAGCCCTTCTACCCTGTAAATTTTGCACCAAAATCCTAAACCATTTGGGCACTAGGGCTCTTAAAAAACCCTGCAAAACCCTCAAAAATTCATTTGTTGCACTGTCCGTATCTCGGAATCCACACATCTGACCAGAACAAAACTGCACATCCAGAGATGTATTCCACAAGACATGTATTAAGCATTTTGTGCAAGTCTGTTGAACTAGTTATGAAGTTATTAAAGAGCAAAATTGAGGTTTAACATTAAACTGTCAACTTAGCCCTAAATGTAGGGGCATGACCATGACCCTATAATGGATCTATTTAGTGATGTAGCAAATATATATTTCATATCCAGGTTGTAGTAATGCAGCAAATATATATTTCAAATCCAGGTGGTAGTGATGCAGCAAAAAGTCTTAAAGGACAGAGCCACGGTGGAGGATAGCTAGTCCAAGAGATAGGTTGAGAGAAGGAAAAGAGCTGGAATGGTCTGTGAGGCTGTAGGACTGGTTAGAGTCTAGTGAGGAGAAGCAGAGTTTTTCAGAGAGCTGGGAGGGGGATAGAAAAAACAGACTGACCAGTAGATGATTTGCTGTAAGGTATGTGAAGAGTAAGCATCAGATAAGTGAAGAGAGTAGGACAATAGGATGGAAGAGGAAAGGAGGAAGGGAGGGAGGTTATCCAGAATTTAGACATGAATTAGGAACAGTGAGAAAATCAGAGGGCATCCAGAGAAGGAAGGTAAAGGTCAGAGTAGATGGAGCAGAGATGGTTAAACTTAGATGCATTTGAATGAGACCTGTTAGTGCAGTGGCAGAGTTGACACCTGTGGTGTCAGAGGCTTAAATTTGGGAGTGAACTTCAATCTTCAGGGGCCAGCAGAGTGGAGAAGGATCAAGCATCCAACAAGATGCTCTCCTTCTCTGTGGAGGGGGGGGTTGTGTGCTACACTGAAATTCTGTCACCTGTGTGGCTACTCCACTGAAGTACTGTCACCTATGTGGCCACAGCAGGCAATGTAGTGGAGTACTCACAGGATAGAAGAGACATCACCAGTGTTGACTGGTCCAGCACAGTATGGGTGCATGCTCCCACCTTAATATCCATGAGAGAATGACCCACTGGGACACAAAGATAAAAGCCAGGAAAAAGCCCTGGCCACAGCAGGATGATTCCTGACTTCCCCAAAGGCCCCACACCTCCAACAGTAGCACCCCTCCCAACTGTCAGTCAGGCTGAATTATGTTGAAGGGTTCTGCCACCAACCATGCTAAGAAAGCCCCACCATGGGAGCAAGTCCTGAGGGCAAGTGCTGGAGGAGGTTAGGTCCCAGAGAAGATGGGTTATGGAGCTGGGGATAGATGTAGGAGGAACATTTCAAGTTGGAGAGATGGGGACATAAACAGAAAGTTAGAAAAAAAGGGTGTGAGCATTTAAAGCAAAGTGGCAGAAAGAATGGTAGAGGGTGTTTAGTTTGGCCTCGGCAGTTTTGGAAGTCACACTGTAAACCACATTTGTATATTCAAACATCAAAAAATAATTTCAAGAATGAGCTTGGGGTGGAGTATAAGTAGAAGGCATGATTTCTTGTGATGCCAGAAGAATGGTGTTGACGTGGGAAGAACATTTCTAATCAAGTCCTCCATGTACTGTGCATGTACATTTCCATCTATCTTAAAACAAGATTTCCCTTGCTTCACATCAAGAATGAAGAAAAGCTACTGAGGCAAAAATGAATCTGTTGCGCACATACCCTTTCTTAAATAATAACATGCAAGTGGATTTAACACCTCACCTGGCATTGAACATGGAAGAAAAAAAAAACATAGAAAGCAGGCTTTTCAGACTCAGAGATAGCTATTCCTTTTCGCTGGTTGAACATACCAGAGGTGGATTTTCCATGCTTCTTTGGCACACTGCTACAGAGCAGCCAACTGGGGCAGAAACATGCCCAATAGTACTACTACATTTCAGAGCTCTTTTCTCCCTTGACAGCAAATGTGAGAAAAATGTCCTCCCAATGCAGCCAATAAGAGCACAGCTTGACAGCATGCATAGAAACATGCTAAGCCACATTCAGGAGCTGAGGCATGGCATGGGGGATGAGCATTACCACAAAGCACATGACTGGTGTGAGTTTTCAATTCAGTAATTTTTATTTCCATGTTGTCAAAATAATAAGCTACAAAATGATAAAATAAAGCAGTTGAGAGACTGAAGGGGGGAGTTGTGTATCTTTGGTTGATTCAGAGTACATAAGCAAGAAACAGCGATGATGGCAAAACAGAAAAATATAAAGCAATCAACTCCAGGGACAGAATGAACAGCTTGTATAGTGGGCACAATTCCCATACACTGACTACTCCATTATAAGTGTAGCCTATAGTGCATGTGTGCTGGTACTAATGTGCTATAATGGTGACACATTGAAGGCAAATTGGAAAGTACCATGAGCCAGATGTGATATCTGGTCTTAGACTGATAGGCAGTTGTTCACCTTATCAAAAATGGCAAATATTTGCTACCAAAAGATACATGCTGTGCCATTTCTCTAAATTAGCTCATAATGAACTGCACTATATATAGGTAGTAGCTGATTTCCATCCATTGATGTGCCTCACACAAAAGACCTGCTCAGATGCAATGGCACAGGCCTGAATTATCAGCCATTACTGCTGTTAAGAGGTAGCAGTACTTGTGGATAACTGAAGCCTTGTTTTGGAAGATGTAGGTCTTTCCTGTGTGGCATGTGAGTTGTGGATGGCCTGCTGTCAACAATGACCTGTTTATATTTGCAGAGCAGGAAAGGAAAAGAAAGGAAAGGAAAGGAAAGGAAAGGAAAGGAAAGGAAAGGAAAGGAATTTGGTTTTATGTAGTGCCTTTCATACAGACTGAATCACAAAATGGTTTAAGTCAAGGAAGGGGAGTATGACGCTGTTAATTTTAAAGCACACATGGATATACAAACAACACAAACATATGAGAAATTATAGAGAAGTTAAGCACAAGGAGGTTAGCTGACTTGCTCCATGTCACACATTTTGTAGTGGTAGTAGGATTCAGACCAGGAATTCCAGGTTCATAGATCTGCTCTCTAACGACTAGGCCAATCTGCCTCAAAGCAGAGCAGAAGAAGCTGCTTTAACTTGTTAAATGGTTTTGTTTAGATAATGGACACTAGTGGTTAATTTTCAGCAGCTCATGGAGTGACTGGGGGCACGTTGATAATGAGACACATTGGGAGGTGTCCAGGGCTGGATGACTGGATGGTAGAGGCAGGTTACTGTACTTTTAAAAGCCAGATGTGTGGCTATATATATATATGTATATATATATATATATACACACACACACATATGTGTGTGTATATATATATATATATATATATATATAGCTATATAGAGAATAATATATGGGGTGGCCTGTGTAACGAGATTTTACACACCCAAACTGTGGAATGCTACATAAATCCCAAGGGCAAAGGCTGAGGGGTTTCTGAAAAGCATCCCACAATGAGGGTGTGTATAAAATCAAGTTTTACACAAGACAACCCATATTTTATTTCTTATAATTGCTGGTGTGTGCTTTTTTGCCTCAACAATTATACAAAATAAAATAAGGAATGCGGAAAGTAAATTCAGGCAGCCATGGAGGAGTCCTGTTTCTGTGCAGTCCCCGCGTTACAGTACCCCATTCATTCGTGGGATAAAGAAATGGGCTTTTCATTTAAAACATTGATTAGATGTATTTTTTTTTTTATTTTGAAATTGACTGCCCAGCGGCAGTTGTGGTGGACTGGCGCATGCTTGCTGAGAGGGCTCTCCAGTGCATGCCATGTTTCTGGTTTTTTTTTTTTGTTTTGTTGCAGGGTCAGAGGGAGAGTTTTTTTGTTTGTTTTTTTGATAAAAAGCAATTTATCGCCAAGATTGAGGGGCGGTGAAGTCTGTAGCCAAGAGGTAAGGTATCCTAGAGAAGGAAAATTGGTGACTGCTACATGCATCCTCCAAGGAAAACCCAGCATGTATTTGCCATTTTAACCAGGCCAGCTGGTTGTAACGGCAACTTATAACTGGGTTTCCCTATAGGAAAAAGTGTGTGTCAGTAATTATATATATATATATATATATATATATATACTGCCACAGAAATTAAATGCAAAAAACTTTTGTTAACGCATCAGTTAGAGTTCCTGTCATGCCCTTGATAGTATGGACATATGAAGGTAGGGTGTACAATCATAATAGCACACCCAGACTCACAACACGGTTACACACACTACTAGCCCACAGAACTTTAACCACAACACTTACAACAGCTTATGTTACACACATTCATGAGGGTCAGCATTTTTAAGTCAATTCATGTCCCTAATGCCCAGTAAAACACATTAGTGAGTTATATGAAATCACAACAGTACTACAGACTACCTATTCTTTTCAATTATACTGAACATTAGAGGAGAATTAAATAAGAAAGTCTGAGGGGGTGGGGTTGCTCGTGGAGCTAAAAGGCAAAGTAGAATGGCTTAAACGGCTGAGGGGGTTGCAGACCAAGATGTTAGGCAAGGTGCCTCCAAGTCAAGTGAACAATAACAGGGCTATCTAAAACACAATACTAGCATTAAAAGGTGAACGGGGGGTTTCAAAGGCCTGAGCTGAGATCGCTACTGGTCATATAATGAACACAATACAGGCATTCACATTAAATCAGAAAACTTCAGCAATAAAATACAATCAAGACAGTTTTAACAGAAAACATAATCTAGCACAATATAATCAAACATTAACAATGCAGAGCTATATGGAACCAATCGGAGTGCTCCTGGGCTGACTGCAGCCAATGGGCCACGGCTGTAAAGTACTCTGGATTTAAACCCAGAGACAACTGTCCTCATGTAAAGATGGCAAAAATTGGCAGCTGGGCTCCCTTACTGGAGGTAATCAGTCCCTGAGGGCAAGTCCATACCTGCATTTCTGGGGGTGCTGGTGGCTTCACAACTGGACTGCGGGTGGCAGTCTGGCAGGTTGTGTTCTTCATAGAACCACAGCTGTGGCTCTCAGACTTCCTGGAAGGAGAAGGCAGAGGAGAATTAAGTAAGAATGTTAGTGCGGGTGGGGCTGCTCTTGGAGCTAAAAGGAAAAGCAGAATGGCTTAAACGAGGGGGTTGCAGACCAAGATGTTAGGCAAGGTGCCTCCAAGTCTGAGTGAGAAATAGCACGGCTATTTAAAACACAATACTAGCGTAAAAAGTGAAGGGGTGGGTTTCAAAGGCCAGAGCAGAGATCGCTACTGGCCTTATGAGGAACACAATACAGGCATTTACATTAAATCAGAAAACTTCAGCTATAAAATACAAACAAGGAAGTTTTAACAGAAAACTTAATCTACCATAATATAATCAAACATTAACAGTGCAGAGCTATATGGAGCCAATCGGAGTGCTTCTGGGGCTGACTGCAGCTAGTAGGCACAGCAGTATAAGACTCTGGATCTAAACCCAGAGACAACTGTCCTCATGTAAAGAAGGCAAAAATTGGCAGCTAGGGCTCCCTTCCTTGAGGTAATCAGTCCCTGAGGGCAAGTCCGTACCTGCATTTTGGTGGGGCTGGTGGCTGCAGACCTGGACTGCGGGTAGTAGTCTGTGAGGTTGGGTTCATCAGAAAACCAAGGCTGTGGCTCTCAGACTACCTGGGTTTCTGTGAAGGACTGGTGGCTTCAGACCTGGACTGTGGGTGACAGTCTGGCAGGTCGGGTTCACCAGAGAACCACGGCTGTGGCTCTCAGACTACCTGCATTTCTGTGAGGGGCTGGTGGCTTCAGACCTGGACTGCGGGTGGCAGTCTGGCAGATTGGGTTATTCAGAGAACCATGGTTGTGGCTCTCAGACTACCTGCGTCTCTGTGAGGGGCTGGTGGCTTCAGACTTGGACTGCAGGTGGCAGTCTGGCAGGTCGTGTTCGTCAGAGAACCACGGCTGTCGCTATCAGACTACATGCGTTTCTTTGAGGGGCTGTTGGCTTCAGACCTGGACTGCGGGTGGCAGTCTGGCAGGTCGTGTTCATCAGAGAACCATGGCTGTGGCTCTCAGACTACCTGCATTTTTTTGAGGGACTGGTGGCTTCAGACCTGGACTGCAGGTGGCAGTTTGGTAGGTCTGGTTTGTCAGAGAACCACAGCTGTGGCTGTCAGACTACCTGCGTTTCTGTGAGGGGCTTGTGGTTTCAGACCTGGACTGCATGTGGCAGTCTTGCAGGTCGGGTTCGTCAGAGATCTACAGCTGTGATTGTCAAACTACCTACATTTCTGTGAGTGGCTGGTGGCTTCAGACCTGGTCTGCAGGTGGCAGTCTGGCAGGACGGGTTCATCAGAGAACCACGGCTGTCGCTCTCGTACTACCTGCTTTTCTGTGAGGGGCTGGTGGCTTCATACCCGGACTGCGGGTGGCAGTCTGGCAGGTTGGGTTCATCAGAGAACCACAGCTATGGCTCTCTGACTACCTATGTTTCTGTGAGGGTCTGGAGGCTTCAGACCTGGACTTTGGGAGGCAATCTGGCAGGTCAGGTTCATCAGAGAACCACAGCTGTGGCTCTCAGACTACCTGCATTTCTGTGAGGGGCTGGTGGCTTCAGACCTGGACTACGGGTTTCAGTCTGGCAAATTGGGTTCTTCAGAGAACCAAGGCTGTGGCTCTCAGACTACCTGCATTTCTGTGAGGGGCTGGTGGCTTCAGACCTGGACTGCGGGTGGCAGTCTGGCAGATTGGGTTCTTCAGAGAACCATGGCTGTGGCTCTCAGACTACCTGCGTTTCTGTGTAGGGTTGTGGCTTCATACCTGGTCTGCGGGTGGCAGTCTGGCAGGTCAGGTTCATCAGAGAACCACTGCTGTCGCTCTCTGACTACATGCATTTCTGCGAGGGGCTGGTGGCTTCAGACCTGGACTACGGGTGGCAGTCTGGCAGCTTGGGTTCATCAGTGAACCACGGATGTGGCTCTCAGACTACCTGTGTTTCTGTGAGGTGCTGGTGACTTCAGACCTGGACTGCGGGTGGCAGTCTGGCTGATTGGGTTCTTCAGAGAACCACCGCTGTGGCTCTCAGACTACCTGCATTTCTGTGAGGGGCTGGTGGCTTCAGACCTGGACTGCGGGTGGCAGTCTGGCAGATTGGGTGCTTCAGAGAACCATGGTTGTGGCTCTCAGACTACCTCATTTCTGTGAGGGGCTGGTGGCTTCAGACCTGGACTGCAGGTGGCAGTCTGGCAGATTGGGTTCTTCAGAGAACCATGGCTGTGGCTCTCAGACTACCTCCATTTCTGTGAGGTCTGGTGGCTTCAGACCTGGACTGCGGGTGGCAGTCTGGCAGATTGGGTTCTTCAGAGAACCATGGTTGTGGCTCTCAGACTACCTGTGTTTCTGTGAGGGGCTGTTGGCTTCAGACCTGGACTGCAGGTTTCAGTCTGGCAGGTCGGGTTCATCAGAGAGCCATAGCTGTGGCTCTCAGACTACCTCCATTTCTGTGAGGGGCTGGTGGCTTCAGACCTGGACTACGGGTGGCAGTCTGGCAGCTTGGGTTCCTCAGTGAACCACGGATGTGGCTCTCAGACTACCTGTGTTTCTGTGAGGTGCTGGTGACTTCAGACCTGGACTGCGGGTGGCAGTCTGGCTGATTGGGTTCTTCAGAGAACCATGGCTGTGGCTCTCAGACTACCTGCATTTCTGTGAGGGTCTGGTCTGGTGGCTTCAGACCTCGACTGTGGGTGGCAGTCTGGCAGTCGAGTTCGTCAGAGAACCACAGCTGTGGCTGTCAGACTACCTGCATTTCTGTGAGGGGCTGTTGGCTTCAGACCTGGACTGCAGGTTTCAGTCTGGCAGGTCGGGTTCATCAGAGAGCCATGGCTGTGGCTCTCAGACTACCTCCATTTCTGTGAGGTCTGGTGGCTTCAGACCTGGACTGAGGATTGCAGTCTGGCAGGTTGGATTTGTCAGAGAACCATGACATTCCATTGGAATATGTCACAAGCCAGAAGTTGTGGCAGCTACTGCTCCATGCAAGGAGTCAGAGTGGAACAGGAAGCAGTACTGGAAATGCATGGCATATGATGAGATGAAATGCCTCACCAGATTCCACATAGCAGAGGAGGCAGTGGTGGTCATGTTAAAAGAACACAACCATGTGGCAGATGCAGGGGAAGTCACTGCATGGTCTGTCATGGAAGAGATGAAGGAGGAAGTTATCTTGTCCACAGAGTCCTCCACCAAATAGTGGTGTCTGCAGTGTACATGTCTGCCACTGTTGCCAGGAAGCTGCCAACAGTACCTTCCCTGAAATGAATGGTACAGTGTGTATGGAGGGCATTTAGTGATACCCCTGCCCTACCAACCTCACTTACCGAGCTTATGATTCCACAGGCCTATACTCTGACCAACACGGAGGAACATTTCCTGCTATACGACAGCAGGGCAACCAGTGACAGGTTGCTGATCTTCAGCATGCAGCGGAATCAAGCTTTTATGGAACAGTGTCCACATTGGTTCATGGATGGGACATTTAAAGTGACCCCACCCCTGTTCAGCCAGGTTTACACTGTACGCACTGTGCAATATAATGTGGTGATACCCAGCGTGTACATCCTGATGCCTGATCAGACCATGACTACCTATACATGTGTTCCGACAGAGCTGTGGATCCTGCACCTGAACCTGTGCCCCTTGTCCATCATGACAGACAATGAGCAGGCTGCCATAAAGGGGTTTGAGAGCCTTCCCCAGTGACAGAGTGTAGAGAATGCTTCCTCCATCTGTGCCCAGCCATCTGGTACAAAGTTCAGGAGGTGCCAGCCCTGCATCACAGTTATGTCACAAAGGAGAAGTTTGCCTTACACCGGCACATGCTGCCTGCATTGGCATTTGTCAGTCCCACAGATGTTGTTGCTGTGTATAAGACTCTGTGGTCCTGGGAATGAGGATCTCCTAGAGCCTCTAATGGACTATTTCAAGGCCAAATGGGTTGGCCATCCATTGGGGCATGGAAAGCATTGTAGGTCACTGTTTTCAATGCACGTTTGGAATTGCTACACCACTTTTGCTTCTGGGTTGCCACGTACCATCAACTCCATGGATGGATGGCACCGTGACTTCAAGAACTTCATGGGTGTGTGCAATCCCTCCATTTGGAAGCTGACTGATGGGCTGCAGGCAGAGCAGGGGTTGAACGAGGCACAGATTGAGCAATATGTGTTGTGACAGAAGCCACCACCACCTCCATGGAAGAAATACCTGGGCATGGCAAGGTTGGAGAAATGGTCAAATGTATGGCAGCTTAGAATCAATGCAAAGAAGTGCAAAGTAATGCACCTAGGAAACAAAAACCTAGGGGAAGAGTACACAATGGGGTGGAAGGTACTAACAACCACAAAAATGGACAGGGACATGGGGGTACTCATAGAGGTAGGCAGGCAATATGAAAAGGCAGTAAGGAGGGCTGAGGGAATACTGGGATGCATAGGGAGAGGCATCACCAGTAGAAAACAGGAACTTGTCATCCCTCTGTACAGACAGTTGGTGAGACTTCATCTGGAGTACTGCGTGCAGTTCTGGAGACCCCATCTCTGCAAGAACATAGACAGGATGGAGGCAGTCCAGAGGAGGGCTGCTAAAATGGTGCAGAGTCTGCACCAGAAACCATGTGAAGAGAGACTAAAGAAGCTTAATATGTATACCCTCGAGGAAAGGAGGGAGAGGGGGAACATGATAACAACTTTCAAGTACCTCAAGGGAATCAAGTAAAGTCCAAGAGGTTAGCATCTTTCAGAAAAAGACATGCAAGAACAACGGGGCACAATTTTATGATAGAGGGGGGACGGCTCAGGAGTAATGTGAGGAAGTATTTTTTCACAGAGAGGATGGTGGACGCATGGAACAGCCCCCCCGAGGAGGTAGTGGGGTCAAAAACAGTGGGGGAATTCAAGAATGCATTGGACAGACATAAGGCAATTATAATGGAGGTTGGAGGAACTAGGCTGTTGGTTAACTAGGATCTGCAGCTTATTCAATAGGTATGGAAAGGAGCAGACTGAGTGGGCCAAGCGGTCTTTATCTGCCATCAAAGTCTATGTTTCTATGGCCAAGCATATCACCGCTGTGGTGGAGGGGTGGTTAAGTGCTCTGAATTTGATTACAATACGTGGACTTGCCCATATCTTCCAGCTGCAGGTCTGATTTGTTCATGGCTCGTGCCTTGGTTCTATTAATTAATGTGTGTGCTGTATTCAGTTTTGTCATAGTTGTGCTGTTCTTTCCCCTTTGCTATTGGTATGTTATGTCCCCTGGGTGTGCACTACTGGTCATGCCTGATGACTGTTGTGTGCAACATGCTAGGGTCTTGCATGCATGCTGCCCAAAGGTCAGGGTGATAGTGGGTGACTAATGTTGGTACGTCCGGCCAGCCTAGGTTCAGTCCTTGATCCAAAGTTTACATTCTTTTCCATTGTTTGTTTTGGCCACTGTGCTCTTGATTCCCCCAAGTTTGGGCCCCCTGGGGACTGGTAGGTCTGGTACCGTCCACATGTCCCCCCATATTGTGCCTCCCCCAGTTAGTTTCTGCACTTTCCCACCCACCTGAACCCCCAGTTGCATCATGTGGGGCAGTGTTTTCTATAGTCGTCCCCACCCAGTATCACCCCCAGCTTGTGTCCCCCACTGATCCTGTATTATATCTGCCCCCACCATTCACCCTCTTGTCCTCTTGATAGTGTGCACTGCTTTTCTGTGTGGCTGTTTTCTTTCGCGCTGCTTTTGGACTGCACAATCTTACTGTGAGCTGTATTTCCTACACTGTGTGTACCCGCACTGTTTTCATTGTCATTGACATGTCGTGGAAATAAGGTTATAGCATAAATAAAGGGAAATCAGAATTAATATCAGTTAAGCTAGGTTGTGCAGAGGCTATTCATAAAATGTTTCCAGTACAATTTAAAATCCAAAAGCTAGAATATTTAAGTATAAATTTGATATTTTCAATTAAAGATAACAAAATAAAAGACAAATTATTAAACTGGAGAAAACTGAGATTATCTTTATGGGGTAAGGTACAGTACAACTAATTAAGATGGCAATACTGCTATTAATATCATATACAGTACATTTCACACAGTAATCACAGAAGTATCCCCAAGCTGGTTTAAATACGTCAAAACAAATTTCAAAGTGTTCATTTGGGACTTTGGTAAACCAAGAATTGTATTTGTTTATTTATTTGTTGACCGGGTAAGTACACTGGTCCAGTGGATCTTTTCCGGGCACATCCCAGGCCATCAAGATGGCAGATGCACAGTACAAAAACAAGAGATATAAGCATTTGTAACACCACACAATAGTACATATGATACTACATACTAATATATAATATATAATACATAATACCTAATACATAATAGTACGTATGATTTAACACTGTAACAGACATAAAGAGCACAGATAAGTAACAACCATCAACCTTCAAACATTTTACCCCTGCAGAAAAATAAGAGAGAAATTAAAGCACCCCAACCCCATTTGACCAGTTCCATGCAATGCAATACATTTTTACCATAGAGCGTTGGTCTACAGTCTTACTGCATTGGCAGTAACATTAACCAGAGAGATCTGACTTAAAAGCCCTTTTCATAGGAGCTGTCAAAAGACATTCTAGTGCTTAGATTAGTGTTAAGTGTATTTGGGCGGGCTATCACTTGCAGTCAGCATTTGCCATTAGGATCTTCTGGAAGTGCAGTTAGAAGGTGGGAGGGGATTTTAGGGATTGGAGCTCAGATGGCAAAGAGTTCCAGAACCTAGGTGCATCACTAGAAACCTCTTTCTGGCCCATTGCTGTAGTTATTTTTGGGCATTCAAGAGCAAGGCGAGAGGAGAATCTGAGCTGTCTGGAGACCTGTTTCCTGGTAAGCATGCCTGAGAGTGGAGACCCTATCCCATTGCAGAGTGCCTCACAGATGAATTTCCTGTACAGGAGGTCCCTGCAAGTCTGAGGGGGCAGCCATCCTAAGGATTTGTATAGAGTGCAGTGGTGTGTGTTATAGGGAGCCAGGGAGACAAACCTGCGTATGTTGTTGTAGGCAGTGTTCAATCTAGTCAAAAGTCTGGCTGAGATGGGGTGTAGAATGGGTGTGCAGTACTCTAGGATAAGTATAAGGGTGTACTGACCTATTGCCAGTGTTGCTTCAGGCAATAGTAGGTGCTTCACATGGTAGCATTCACCCAGCCTCTGATTCACCCTTTTCATGACCTGTCCCACATGAGAGGCAAGAGTGAGTGAGGGGTCCAGGATGACCCTTAGGTATTTTATATTTTCCACTTGTTCCAGAGTTCTGTCCTGAGTTAAAATGTTTGAAGTGAGCATGGAGGCATCTGAGCATCTTATGAGCCTTTGGCTTGAGCCAAATAGCATGTCTTTAGTCTTTTTTTGCTTTAACTACCAGTTTGTGCAGCATAAACCATTTTTCAGTCTCTGTAAACTCCCTAGATAGCTGCTGAGACAGCTTGTCAGTGGATTCGTCACTACAGAAAAGCACAAGATCATCAGCATAAATAACTCTATTGTTAGAAGATGTTTTGAGTAGCAGTGGATATACAAAGATTGAGTATATTAATGGTTCTAGAATGGATCCCTGCGGAACACCCCTCAGAACCCAAAGAGGGCTGAACAGCACTCCACCAGTCCTTACAGACTGGGTCCTATCAGATAAGTAGTTCCTGATTCAAGATTCCATGCCTGATGAGAAACCCAACACCAAGAGCTCCTTGAGTAGCATGCTGTGATCCATCATATTAAATGCCTTTGAGAGGTCAATGAATATGGTACCAGTGAGGGTTCCCTTTGTTTGCCTCTCTGAGTACATGATCAGTAAATTGCATTAAGGCTGTTGTGGTGCTGAAACTCTTCCTGAAGCCATGTTGGAGCTGGGATAACTTGTTATTTGCTGTTAGGTGGTCTGTTATTTGCCTGAAGACTACCTTCTCCAGTATTTTACTCATTTGTGAGAGTATAGAGACTGGTCTACTGCATTAGCCTTTGTTAGTTCAAACCAAAACACTTCTACTTTTGGTATTACCCAGGTTTGACTCCAACTGCTACTTGCAATAAGACCACCTGCAAGACATTTAACTTCACTGATGTTAACCTCAACTGTCTCATGCACTTCTATACTTATTTAAATATTATTCGCAATAACATATTGATCTCTCATGGAACTTAATAATGTGACAACCACTGCAAAATGTCTGCAGTTGATAACACCTATTTCATTTTTAGAGTTTATAACTCTTCAACTTGTATAAGTATTGCCATGTACCTCCAGTATTGTAGGTACCCAGACCTGAACCTGGAATATATAAAATATGGTTCCATATTTCATATTCAAAGTTTCATATTCCATAATTAGGGTTGGCTGTGTTTCTTCACAGATGACACTAGACTCCATGGGAGGGTAGATAGTGACAAGGGAGTTTGGGAAATGCAGAGTGATGTATGAAAGCCAGAAGGTGGTCTAAGGTTTGGCAGTTGAAATTCAGTGCCAAAAAGTGTAAGGCAATGCACCTAGGGAACAAGTACCCCAAGAAAGATTACTGGAGGGGTAGGGTGAGACTTAGCACTATGGCTGAGGAATGGGAACTTGGAGTTATCATCCATGACTTCCTCAAACAAGCAAGTCAGTGCAACAAGGCATATAGCAAAATGAGTAGGATGCTGGGATGTATCTGGAGGAGTATTACTAGCAGAAAGGAAGAGGTAATACTTCCCCTATATAGATCCTTGGAGTACTGTGCCCAGTTCTGGAGTCCTTTCCTCAGTGAGGATAAAGATAGACTGGAGATTTTGCAGTGCATGATAATAAAAAATAATTCAGTGCCAATAGGGCAGGTCCTATGAAGAATGCCTCAAGGGACTAAACATGTATTTAATGGAGACCAGAAGAGAGAGGAGAGATACGATAGAGTTCTTCAAGTCCCTAAAAGGTGAACTGTGGGAAATATTTAGCTTAAGTACTAGCTCACGGTCACATGGACATGAGTGGAAACTAGGACTCTGCAGAATGTGAAATTCTGCCATCGGAATTGCAGCAGAATGGCAATTCCACTTTTGAAATACCTTATGGAATTAATTTTTAAATTCCACAAACTTTTAAAAAGCATTTCTATGCAAACTGCAGAATGATTTTCTGTGGATCACATAAATCACAGAATAATGTTCCCTAGATTACGGAAAAAGAACCCACAGTTTATGTGGACTGTGGTTTATTATTCTGCAAAAAACATTTCACATGTGGAATGCTAAAATTCCTCAAATGCATGAAATCAGTGGAATTTTCTGTTCCACACAGCCTTAGTGGAAATTGATGGAAGGGAGACTCAGATGGGACATGAGGAAATATTATTTTATAGAAAAAGTGTTGGAGCTAAAGGAATGGTCTGCCAGCCGAAGTGGTGAATGCTAAAACTATCGGTGGGGTCAGGCATGGTTGGGATGGAATGAAGGTTGTAGTGGTTGCTTGGGGCAGCAGAAGCTGGGAGGAGAATGAAGGAATGATGTGGAGGGCTAAGACCCTGGAGGGACAGCAGGTCCCAGAACTAAATAGGGAACTCAGACAGATTGGATAGACTGTTGGTCTTTTTTCTGCTGTCACTGTCTATGTTTCTATGTTTTTGTATTAAAATACATTGGTTAATGAACTAGAGATTCTTAACAACAATTGTATTTGTAGTCTGTTATGTTGTGCGCATAACCACCTTATGGGTTTCTCATTTAAATGGTATACTTTTCCTTTACATTGTTGATGACTCAGGCTTTCACTATTGTATTTAAATATTGTAACAGTTTTTATTTATATTGTGAACATTTTAAGAAGCTGATCAGTAAAGTAACATGAATCTGAACCACTCTTTATGTTCTTTATACAGTAAATGCTTTATACAGTAAGTGACATGATGTAGAATATTCAAATATATTGCAATATATCACTGTGAATCTCCATTCATTTCAGTTGGGTTTCCTGTACTATTTCTCAGTATACAGTATGTAGCACATCTCGCTACTGGCTACCACTGTACTCTAGACCTTTTTCAACCTTCCTGATTCATTCTAACCATTGTGTTTGACTAATTGCATCTACCAAAAGTTCTCATCTTGTAAAGCACATTGGAAAAATAAAGTCCATCTGCCCCCCACACACACACACACTTTGCTAAACAAAAGTTACATGGCTTTTGGTTCAGACATAAGTCTGTAGATAAATATAGGAAGCTGAGATAGTATGACTGCATGTGAGCATGATACAGGCTTGTATTTATGACTGTCATTAAAGGATCTTGGTAAACAGATTTGAAAGGTTGTTGTTCAAATGAGCACTAGATCCTTACATGTTTTACACAACGTTTTAATTACATTATTTTAAATAATGGATTACTACTTTCTCATAATGTTATTTATTTTTTTTTTATCCAAAGGACAACAGCCAGTGAGGAACAAACAAAGTATCAAGGTTGAAATCATTATAACATGCATGTTATAGCTTAAGATACATGAGGACATGATAAATAGCTAGATACCTGTGGGGTGCATCTTTATTTGTTTTTAAATAAACACTGTCTTCACCTTCATGAATCACATAAGATGCACAAATATTCTCTAGTACCATAGGATACAGTCAAATACAATAAGAAAACTACTGTATAAAGTATTGCATACTATAATACCAGGAAACAATGCAGGAAAATATTTTACTGGCTGCACAAATTTTATCTGCAAGACAAGCATATATTTTGTCAGTTAGGAATGATTTGTTTGTTTGCTGTTGAAACTAGAACAAACCACATTTCAACAGTGCCTAAAGTGATTCTGGCAGACTGTTCCTTGAGTAAGCTAAAGGATTTTTTGGTCTACTACCCTTGTTTTTGTTAGACATTTCTAGTTACAATAAGTGAACTATTGCCCCTTAGTCTATATTATTAACGTTATTTAAAATAATTTCTTTTTAATTATGTAAAGACAAGAGAGGAATTTAGCTTTATCTCAAGTAGTATCATTTGAAAGTGTCACTTACTTTAAAGGACAATGAAACAATCTTTTTACACATTTAGTTTTTTTGAAGAATTACTCAATTGGCTTGAAAAGAGGATGTTGTTGTTTACATTTACACTGAAACTGCATTAATTAAAGTAGAATAAATGCAGTGTCATAGCATTTGAAAATTTTAAACACAGCCTCTCCTGAGTCAAAAAATCCTGCTCTGAGAATCCAAAAATGGCTGCCTTGATGATGTTAATGAAGAGAGGGGGAGAGAGAGAGAGAGAGAGAGAGAGAGAGAGAGAGAGAGAGAGAGCCAGTTATGCAAATGTATTCTCACTCCATTAACTGTATTCAAATACAAATAACTTTAAAAAGAAAAAAATGATGGCATGGTACTTTGAGCACGAAAGCTGTTCAGCACAAAAATATCTACAAAATGAGTGGTGTTTCATTTATTTATACCGTTTAGGGTTTTTTTTTTAATTAGTGAAAAAGCAGCAGAAAATTCATTTTTTTGCCACTTTTTCAACAAACAAATGCAAATAACTTTAAAACAAAAATGACAGCATGGTACAGTGAGCATGACATTTGTACAGCACAAAAATATCTACAAACTTGGTGGTGTTTCATTTATATATACCTTTTACATTTTTTAAATTTAGCAAAAAAATTCTATTTTCTTTTTCAGGAGATACTTTTTAGTTGTTTTTTAAATTAGCAAAAAAAAGCAGCAGAAAATTACTTTTTTGTCACTTTTCAGCAAACAAATGTAAATAAGTTTAAACAAAAAATGATGGCACTGTACTGTGAGTATGATTCAGCATAAAAATATCTACAAAATGAGTGGTGTTTCATTTATAGATACCTTTTAGATTTTTTAATAGCAAAAAACAGCAGAAAATTCAGTTTTATTTTACACATTTTCAGCCAACAAATGCAAATAATGTTAAAACAAAAAAATGATCGCATGATACCGTAAGCATGACATTTGTTCAGCACAAAAATATCTGCCAAATGAGTGTACAGATCCAGAAGCAAATAGTTTCATACCATATATTGAACCAACATAGATGTTACAAAAATCAAACATCTATTTGCTTCTTGATCTGTTCTTGCAAGGACCAATATGGCAACTAATCTATTTCTGTATGCCAAATGAGTAGTGTTTTATTTATAGATACATTTTAGATTTTTTATATTCAACAAAAAATGGCAGGAAATTAATTTTGTTCACTTTTTTGGAGGTATGGCATAAATGGAATATGCTACCTCCTTACTGGAAATACTGTTGATATTTTTTGTTCTTGTGCTCTTCTCAATTAACCAAACAGCAATTTGCTTTTCAAATAGCTCCCACCTCCTGCCTTCCCTTCTAAATGGGGGGGGGGGTTTGCAAAACTGTTGTATCTTAATATTTCCATTTCTGTTTTCCCCTGCTGTCAATGCTGCCTTGCCATGACAGTGTGAGCCACACATTCTCATATTCCCACTTTATATTTTCAGGCAAAGTGATCTAGGACACATTGCATTCTACATGCAGCCACCCACTGACATTTCATTGTCTTCCTTGCATTTAGTCAGTGCACATGAAAACTGCCTTTGCCATACTACCCAGAGCTATATCTTGCACTGCTGCTGTTTCCCCTTTTTTAGTTTCATTTTGTGTCATTCAGCTGTGTGCATTTAAGTTGGAATGTTAACTCTGTTTCCAGGCAAAAAAGTCAGGGGCTTGGCGCTCCTCAGAGCAGCCATCTGTTGACTCTCCCACATCCCTTGGCATGACTTTGGCACCAGAGAGAAGACATCAGCACTTCCCAGGTGGTTGATGGTACTCAGCTACACCTCATAACTCACAACCCACCTGGGGTGTGCTGTAATTTAGCATTACAGCACATCTTGTCATGTGTTGCTGTTCACTTAAAATTTATAATGTGATCCTATGGGAATTTTATATCACACTTCCCAGATGCTTGAAGGCACTCAACTGCACCTCGTGTCTCACAACCCACCGGGGCATGTAGCAACATAGCCTTGCACACACCCTGTGGTGTGGTATTCATCACTTAAAATTTATAATATAATCTTATTCAAATTATATATTGCACTTCCCAGGTGGTCTGCAAGTGTACAGGTAGTGTGCAAGTGTTCTGTGGTGACAGAAGAGCTGGATCATGATGATGGATGTCTCTTATGTTGTTTGGGAAGAGTTGTATATATTGTATGTCTTACATGATGATGGATGTCTGTTGTTGCTTGTGTTGCCTTGCCCCCTTTGGCTGCTTGGGGGGGATGCAAAATTAGTGTTGCAAACCCTAACATTGCATTTCCATACTTTTGCTGCTTTAACAGCAGCACAAACTGATGCATTAATGGATTTTTTTGCAAAGAGTATATAAGGGATATGCTACCCCTCCACTGGAATTTTTTTTCATTTTATTTTGTTTACTGAGTTAGGGCATTGGAGCAAGTCGATTTTCAGGCCCGGCCTGTCATAAAGATACAGATAAAAAAAAAGACAGAATAAAATATGACAAAATTACAAATAACAATAACAATTATCAGTAGACATTGGATGGGATATTTATTTATTTATTAAAGTTTCAGAATTACAACCTTTGAGTCAGAGACTCCTTTGCAAAGGCTCCACATCAAAACAAACATACAGATTTTTTTGCGAATGAACAAACATGCTTCATAACTAAGGATTATACGTTGGTGCTTACATAATTACATCAAACATTTACAGAATTTGGTTAGTCTCTTAAGGGCTGATTATAACCTTGGTGCAACAGGGTTACACAATGCGCAACCCACCGATGTGCCCCACAGCGATATTGAAAGGGGCTAGTTGTGCAGTGCAACCCACAATGTGCCGGGGTGCATCAGTAATGTATGCAGCGCATGTGCGGGGGGCATGCCCATGCATATGCGGCACATCCCAATATTCAGCCTGGGATGTGTGGTGCATATGCAGGCTCAAACCATTCTTGCACCACACAGGAGGGCACAATGTTGAGCCCCTCAAAACCTGGAACAAGTCAGAGACACCCACAGGTGGGCTGCCATACTGCTGGGCACAACATGGCAGCCACCTGCTGTGGGTGGCCACCCGACCACCCAGGACACATTCTGCAAGCCCCCTGTCCAGGGGGAATTGTGCACCCTTGCCCATTCATGGGCATGTGCAAACGAAGCCCTGGTGGTCCAGTGGACACTACCCCTTTGCCCAATCATGGGCTTGTATGATACTAATCCCTGGTGGTCCAGTGGACCACTATCCTCTGCCAGATCATGGGCATGTAGTAAAATTAACCCTGGTGGTCCAGTGGACTGATCTCCTCTGCCAGCTTGTGGGCATTAGTCAAACTCCCTGGTGGCCCACTGGTACTCCTCTCCCCACCCACCCACGTAGTCCCCCATCACCCTGCACCCCTTGGTCAGTGGTGGGTGGCAGCTCCCTGCCCAAAAGCCACCCGACCTCCCACCGACTGACAGCATACAGTAAGGCTGCATGCCTATTGGTCTACTGCCCTACACATGCCCATGATTGGGAGAATGGGTGCCCACCAAGGGGTAGCAGGGCAAAGGTCCCTGACGGCTGCAGCCTGGCAGGGCACCAGGTGCAAGCCAGCAGGGATCGGTGCACCACATGCAAATGAGCCATAATGACATGCAAATGGCCCCATTTGCACCTTGCGTGCATTTTATGACCTGATGTGCATGCCCACAGCTCAATATCACTCTTGCTGCACCTTGCGCACTGGCACTTGTGCTGGTGCAGCCCCCTGCTCCCCTCCTGCCACATGCACTGGTGCAGTGCCACTGCACCATGCACAGTGCATGTGCCCTCAGTGCCATATTCAACAGTGCTGAGCCATGGCGTAGCACTGTTGAATATCACCTGGACTATGCCCTGGCTCAGCCCAGTTGCACTGCACCCAGGCATGCGCCCCTGACTTGCGCAGTCTGAATATCTAGACTGTCAAGTATTGCTTAAAATTAGATTAAAATGTGTAATGAGGAAGTAGTACGAAGGTAGTTAGGTAAATTGTTCCGAAACATAGGAGCTGGAATAGAAAATTATCAACAAACATTGTTGATATTTTTCAGTCGAGTGCCAGTTGACCCCATGACATCATGAGTGATAAAGTCATGAGTGATGTCATCAGGTCAGTCAGCATAAGAACAAAACATATCAACAATATTTCCAGTAGGGAGGTAGCATATTCCATTTATGCCATACCTCCAAAAAAGTGGAAAAAAATTGAATTTCCTGCCATTTTTTGCTGAATATAGAAATCTAAAAAGTAACTATAAATGAAACACCAGTCATGTGGCAGATATTTTTGTGCTGAACAACTTTTGTGATCAAAGTACTATGCTATCATATTTAGTTTTAAGGCTATTTGCATTCGTTTGTTACAAAAAATGAAAAAGAAAATTTAATTTTCTGCTGTTTTTTGCTAATTATAAAAAACCTAAACTGTATATATAAATGACACACCTCTCATTTTGTAGATATTTTTGTACTGAACAAATTACATGCTCACAGTACCATGCTATCATTTTTCCTTTTAAATGATTTTCCTACTTAGCCGAGAGCAGCTACCACTCACATATTGTGGTAGCTGCCCTCAGTGATAGTCGTTCCAACCTGGTTCCAAAAATTAATTGTACACCATACCTTCATTATTTCCCTTGTAGTTTACATTTTAGAGCTGCAAGCCTGATCCTTTCTGATAGTCCAGGTGATAATGACACACCCCGCGATCAAGCACATAATGACTTGTGACCAGGGAGAGCGAGGGGTTGTGCCTCACTGAAATGAATGGGGCTAGTTTTCTTTTAGATTTGTAAGCTTAAGAATGACCAACTAGAGATTAATGAAGGTCACCACTTGAGTAGCAAGGCTCTTGCTACTCGAGCAGTGACCTTCATTAATCTCTAGCTGGTCACTCTTAAGCTTACAAATCTAAGAGAAAACTAGCCCCATTCATTTCAATGGGGTGTGCCTCTGTGCTCTCCTTGGTCATTTGTCATTACGTGCTTGAGCACGGGGACATGTCATTATCACTGGGGCTATTAGAAAGGATCAGGCTGGCTGCTCTAAAATGTAAATTATGAGGGAAATAACTAATGTATGGCAAACAATTAATTTTTCACACCAGGCTGGAATAACTGCTGATGTGGGTAGCTACCACAATATGTGATTTAGCTGCCTTACATCAGAAACTTCCTTTAAAGTTATTTGTATTTGTTGAAAATGAGACAAACATTGAATTTTCTGCTGCTTTTTTTGCTAATTAAAAAAAGGTATCTATAAATGAAACACCACTCATTTTGTAGATATTTTTATGTTGAACAACTTTTGTGCTCACAGTGCCGTGCTACCATTTTTTGTTTTAAAGTTATTTGCATTTCTTTGTTGAATATGAGACAAAAAACTGAATTTTCTGCTACTATTTTTTGCTAATTAAAATAAAACTAAAAGATATGTACAAATGAAACACCACTAATTTTGTAGATATTTATGTGTTGAACAAATGTCATGCTTACAGTACTATGCTTTCTTTTTTGTTTTAAAGTTTTCACTTGTTTGTTGAAAACCTAAAAGAGAAAATTGAAATTTCTGCTTGTTTTTGCTAAGTGTAAAAACAAAACTGAAAGGTATATATAAATGAAACACCATTCATTTTGTAGATATTTTTGTGCTGAACAAATGTCATGCTCATAGCACCATGCTATCATTTTTTGTTTTAAAGTTATTGCATTTGTTTGTTGAAAAAGTGACAAAACAATTGAATTTACTGCTGCTTTTTCACTAATTTAAAAAAAAAAACTAAAAGGTATTTAAAAATGAAACACCACTCATTTTGTAGATATTTTTGTGCTGAACGACTTTCGTGCTCAACGTACCATACTGTCATTTTTCATTTTAAAGTTATTCATATTTGAATAAGGTTAGTGGAGCTATAATACATCTGCACGGCTGGTCTCTCACTCTCTCTCTCTTCATTGACATCATCATGGCAGCCATTTTAAGATTCTCAGAGTAGAAGTTTTGAGTAAGGTGAGGTTGTATTTAAAATGTTCAAATGCTATGAAACTGCATTTATACTACTTTAATTAATGCTGTTTATGTACAAATTTAAACAGCAGCCTCTTCTGTATAAGCCTGTGGAGTAATGTGAAAAAAAAATGTGTAAAAAGATTGTTTAGTTGTTCTTTAAGATAGAATAAATACAGTATGTAACTGAAGGAAATGGAAATACAGAAGGGACAGCCAGATTAAATGCAATACTTTGCAATAAAAAGCATGTCACAGTACGTGTTTGACAAAAGGATTGACCAAACTAAACTACAGACAAGCACCAGAAAGACTATGTGGTGCTCAGAAAAGTATTATGCAGTGTTATGCATCTCAAAAGCAAAAAAAAAAAAAAAAAATGTTCTAGCATCCAGACAGAAAAAAAAAATGACCAAAGGCATACTATTAAGCAAAACTTATTAGATATATTAAAATGAATATTGCCAAACAGCGTGATGGCTTACATGAAGACAAACCCAATGTTAAGGTAATTTTACCACGCCGTTAGCTGACTGATGATGTCACGGGTCTGAAATGCCTAACATTTTGCCTAGTAGCTACTAGGCTTCATCAGAGTAACTTCTAAATAAAATGTTAGGCATTTCTGACCCATGATGTCATCAGTTCCCCACCAGCTTGTTAAACTCACCTTGCCCTTCGGGTTGTCTTCATATGAGTCGGCACATTGTTTGGCAATATTTGCTTCAATAAATCCAGTAATCTTTGCTTAATAATATTGCCGCTAATCAGTTTTTCTGTTTGTGCGCTAGAATGTTTTGCTTTTGCAATAACAAAGGGTTTAATTGCCATTGAATTGCACAATTCCATCCAACATGCAGCAGCATTTTGCAATAATACTGGAAAATATTGCATTGCATTGTGGCTGGCATTGCTGTAAATGGGCTAGTTTACAGTAGAATGAGATACACTCTATTTTTTTACTGCCCTTCTCAAAATCAGAATGCTGAACAACATAGTAGCAGACAGCAATAAAAAAAGTAAAATACATTACTAAAATCCATAAAATAATTCTGTTATAATGGAGCAGCAATAATAAAACAATTCAATTCAATTTCAATTCAATGTTATTTTACCAGGATAACTCTATTGAGACAACTTATTTGCAAGGAGGCCCTGGAGGACACAAGTGCATAACAGATCATACATGAAAAACAAAATACAATGCCTACAGATACTTATACCTATAAGACTGAAAAACACTCAGACGCAATAATTATACAGTGAAAGACTAAAGGCATACTGTACACAGATGCTAAATTAACCAAATACAAGGGGGAAAATAAAAGGAAAAGAAATAGAAAAGGATCAGTACAAAGGAGCCAAACAGTACAAACTTAGTTTTATGAACTAGGATCATGGTAGGCAGTACTAAAGATCCATTTCCAGACTTCCATATTGAAGTGGCCCATGCTCTGAAATATACAAGTAGACTGCAACAAGGAATTCCATAGGACTGGCCCGCAACCTTAAATGCTGCTTATACCCATTAAATTGCTGGGGGAAGAACTCAATGGCACTCTTTTTTTTGTATCATTCATTTGTAAGACTGGTAGTGAATAGAAAATAATCAAATCTTCAAAACTTTGAAAAGTCCAGTACCAGTACAGGTTAAAGCATCACCAATAAAATCCAAATCCAAGAGGAAATAATATATTCTGATGTTTTCCTACATTTTCCATTAACACAACAATATGATTATATAATGCTCAGAACTCTGCTCTGCATTGAAGGTAATAGTTTGGGATGCATCTTAAATGAATGATGTGGAGCTCTGCCTCTTGGCTTTTGAAAAGGGAAACAATGGCAGACTAATGGAAGCTTATACTGGCAATTGAAGTAGTCAGCCTTGATCTGAGCACCATTAGAAAAGACACACAGAAAATGTTGGCAGAAAAAGAATATTGGTCTATCCAACTTGCCCTATTTTACTCAATCCTACACCTGGACCTACTGTCTATGGCAGCGATTCACGAAAGGGTGCAATCTACATAAGAAATATGCATAACCTGGCAGCACACCTATGTGGTCCTAGACAGTTGCAGGATGCATGGATTCATGACCACGAGCACCCTCAGGATGCCTGTCTATGGCCCCACCAGCACACAGCTGGATCAGGACTACTTGTGGGATACAGCTGGTATCCAATTGGATCCCTGTACTGGATTCCTGAGTGGATCCTTGCACCATGGATGCAGAGAAGTGGCATAAGGCACAGGTCCAGGACCCTGAAAACCATGGCACTCACCCAAATGACTGCCCCCAGCCTACCATGGCAGCCAAGTGGGCTGGTGCAGCAGTGTGCAGAGGTACACCATTGGCACCGTGCCCCACCAGTGACTGTTGGGGGGTGCATAAACCCTTACAGTGGGGTCCCCAAGGTATACCATGTGCAGCACCACCCTGCACTCCACACTGTTGTGTGTTATGTGGAGTGTGGGCACACCCCCTGGCATGCCCCCACTCAACCATGACACATATCTGCTTGGGTGGCAGGGAGATCAGGTGCACATCTGTCTAGTGCACCAGTAGTGAATGCCACTGGGGTCTACTGGAAAACCACTGCACAGCATTCACACATAGGGATGCCTACTCACCCAAGATATGTGGTGAATAAGCATAGGGAATTGTGACCAATGTGAGGACATTGCTCTCTCCTCCCCCCTTGTCCCCTGCTTTAGTGCTTTCCCTCTGTATAACTATTATGTATTTTACTCAGTCCAACCCATGACTGAAGCCATTAATGGTTCATGTACCTACCACTTCTGCTGATAGACTGTTCTACAGCTCAACCACCGTCTCTGTAAAATAAAATGTTCTCATATTCCTCCTGAATCTTCCCTTGCCAGCTTCTACTCATGCCTCTATATTCTTGATTCACCAGCCCTGTTAAATATTTCCCCACAATCTACCTTGTTCATTCCTTAAAATAATCTGAAGGTCAGTATCACATCCCTGTTCTCCCTACTAGTCTCCAGTGAGTACATGTTCAGGACCTTGAGTCAATCCTCACTGGATCAACCCTGCTGGCCCTGAATAATTTTGGTTACTCTACAGTGCAATGTACTTTCTCTAGCCTGTCTTCGTGTTTTCTTAGATTGGGGCTGCAGAACTGGGCACAGTATTTCAGATGCAGCCTCACTAGTAATCTATAGAGAGGCAGCATCACCTACTTCCTCCTGTTGTCAAACCCCCTCCCGAAACACACCAGCAACTTGGTGGCCTCCAGTAGGTCTCAGTACATTGGCTAGATTGTTTTAGTGAGTTACTTATGATGACTCCCAACTCTCTGTCCTCAGTGGTAGTATCCAGTTTAACCTATACCATCTAATATTCCTTCCTGTGTTCTTGGTCACAATGTGTATCACCTTGCACTTCTTGGCATTAAATTTCAATGGGCAAACTTTAGACATCCTCTTTAATGTTTGTAGTTCCTTCTGCAGCTCCTAACCCCTTTCACACTGTTTACCTTTCCACAGAGTTAAGTGATCTTTGAAAATACACAAATATTGACTTGTATTCCTTCTCTTGTGTCACCAACAGACATATTGAAAAGGATCATCTGCAGGCCTGAACCCTGAGGCATCCCACTCATGACTTCCCTCTACCATGATTTGACAACATTTACCACCACCCTTTGTTGTTTCTCTCCTACTGTAGCATGCTTCCAACCCATCTAACTAGATCATTCACTGTTCCCAGATCCTCTAACTTTTTCATCAACCTTCTATATGGCACAGAGTCAAATGCCTTGGTGAAAATAAAATAGACAAAATCCTAGATTTTAATCCAACAGCCCCCACTTGCATACTGAGTGACCCTGAGCAAGTCACATAACTTCCTTGTGCTCCCAAGTCACACCTGGAAACAAGCTTCAACTTATTGTGTCTTTCCTGTTTAAATAACCCCCTGTTTGTATCCTCCCCCGTGGAGTGGGACTACATCCACTACCTTCCAATCTTCAGAACCACCACATATTCTATGGCGCTACTGAATAGCCCTGCAAGAGGTTCAGCCAATGCCAATGCAAGTTCCCTGATCATCACCATTGTGTTTGGAAGAAAGATGTGCTGAGGTGTCTTCTTAGAAAGAGGCCCAAATTCATTAATGTATCAAGCTGAGGCAACCACAACTATAAGCCGACTGTGAGCAAAAAAACACAAAATGAAGTGCAGTTCTATGAAGAGCCAGAGTGCTGTATGTCAAGACTTTCAAAGTTCATGTCAAAGTTCCAAGGAGGAGCTCTGTTCATAGTTGTACTCAGTCTAAAAATGTAGCTCAAATGAAATGCACCAAATGAATATGATCATTAAGAAGATGTTCATTGCTTGGAAAAAGTTGATATTCCATGGTGGTTTATGAAGCACCAGGGTGGCTTGACACAGACCATTGTTAATTTTTGGGTGTAAGAGGCTCTAGAACCCTGATTGGTCAATATTTCCAGGAAGTAGAACCTTCTTTTAGAACTGAAAATTTATGTGGACAGTCAAGTACTGTATTTTTCAGGATGTGATAAGCTTCTCAAACTACCTGTGATAAATAATTGCATGTGCTAAGACTTCTCATTTTGGATTCCAAACCATCAGTGTTAGATGACTTTTGGCAATGGAAGGAGATCTGAATGGAATGGTCACAAAGAGGTAAATACATTTTGGAAACATTGGCCTTCTCAAATAATAAAGTGTGATGAGAAAAATTGGAGCTCTATACTGCCAATTACTAAAAATGCCTTTTGGAGGAAGATGAGGAAGATACGGTGGAGTCAGTGGATCCACAGTCCAGTAAAAGACACTTCACAAATTCTTGCATGACAGAAGTGCTTAATTGTCATTGAACTGCACTGTTCATTGCAGCATACCACAGCAGTCTGTAAAAATACAGTAAGGTACAATGTTGCATCTGAGCTGACTCCAATCTGCACAGGCACTGAACCTCTATTGAAGGAATAACTCCTGTTCCTAAAAATGATATAACATCTTGGAAACAAAATAATATCTTTAATAATGTTTAACTCTAAACTAAATAAATGAATCCTACTTCTCCATGTAACCAAACTTTTAATATTGTGTAAAAAACCATCATGACAAATATTTGAGAAATGATTCACCTATTGACTGTCAGATATGTGGGGAGGATAATCTGATTTATGTTTTACAACCCAAATGTTCTCCACATTTAAACTGGTAAGCAACTATGTTGGAGAGGTAACATAATTTTATGCCAGCCCAATCAGCACCTCTTTTTCCCGGTTAGGAAATGTTACATTTCTCTCACATGTGTAAATGTTTGGAATGAGAACAACATAAAAGAACCTTTGCAATGCTATACTTTAGGGAAAAAGTTAATTGCTGTAGTTTAATTTGCATTTGTTAGTGGTTCAGATAGAATATATGTTGATATATAGTCCAGTCTCACCTCACATCCAAAAGACAATTATTCAATTATCTCAGCTCCTCTGAAGAATGTACCTGCTCCTGACGTCTCTTAATCTCTCTGTTTCACCTGTGTTCCTGCCTATATCCTTTAATGGTGCGTACTTTCTTTTCATTTTCCTCTGTTCTTCTAGCTCTTCACCTATATTGGTTATGTTTACTTTGGATGGTGTTGCTAGTACATACCTGATGTGGGACCCTCGCTGATTGCTTTTAGATGTTCTGTTAGTGTGTCCTGAATCCACTTATTTATTTTTAGGACCACTAATTTGTTTGGTTATTTTGCGTTGGTCTGTTCATTGCTAGTTGCCTTATTGTCTGTATCAGTTATTTGTACTTTATGACTGTTTATTTATTTTGGCAGTAATTTGAAACTCTTTGTACCTTCTGTACATTCTGCTGATTTGCCTATCTCATTATGTTTGTTGCTACCTTGCTATTGTAATTTTCCCAGGCCATGCCTGAAAATATTTTTTTTACCTAGTGCACTTACCTGGTGAACAAAACCTAAACAAAATAAATCATGTGGAATTAGCACATAATTAAGCAAAAGTACTATTTTACAAACATTCTGGTACAGATGAACACAGAGTAGTGAACAGTTATGCTGTTGGTAGTCATTTTCCACTCCCCTTTTTATGTTTGCTTGCACGCATGTGCAAGAAACATAGTGCCATCATCGGAGATTTCGGAGGTGTGTCACCTCCCCCTCCAATTCAGTCAGTGTGTTGGCAGGCGTGGTTCTGTAACACGCGTTGAGCCGTCTATGACAAGCTCCAAAATGCAGTGGCATACAGTTCAAAGGAAGTTACGCTGGAGGAGCAGCGATAAGATATCGCCTGCTCATGCGCAGCTCCCTCCCCACATTCTGGCGTGCTCATTTTATGCATCGCACATGAAACATGGGTGCCCAATCCCATCGGCTGTGCTGCGTTCCCCCACCCTCCCCAAAGCCTTCCAAATGCCATGCTGGGTGCCCACCCCAGTGTGGCAACTAATGACATAGCTGACGGGGGTGCCCAATCCCCCATCGGCTCCACTATCCTCACCCCCAGTATTATGCCACGCTGGGAGCCCACCCCAGCATGGCAATCGATGTTAGGCCGACGGGGTACCTAATCCCGTCAGCTGAACGCCCCCAAACTAGTCTTCTGCAAAGGCGTTGGGAGCCCACCCCAGCATGGCAAATGTTCCACGTCGTTCTTTTTGTTTTTAAACTGTAAAGAAAAACGGTCCCATGTAGTCTCCCTGCTTCCCTCCCCACAACCCGCACCCACCCACTGGGCACCTAGCCTCCCCACACCCCCTCAATTCTATACTTACCTCCAGACCCGGCACGACGATCTTCGGTGGACCGGGAACACATCTGCACTCTTCAAAGCTGACTGCGAACTGAGGAAATGCCGGTAAGCTGTATAATGTGCTAGATAGGGGGTTTTCAACTTTGTTGCATATCTCAGGCATTTTTTGGAATTCTTGCACCAAATTTTCAACATGGGGTTTTTGGGACCCCTTCTCATGAATGATGTCATTGTCATGGCGTTATTGAGGCCCGAAGGGTGATTTCGCACTCACTGCACAGTCACTGCGTGAAATCACCCTTTGGGCCTGAATAACACCATGACAGTGACACCATTCATGAGAAGGGGTCCCAAACACCCGATGTTGAAAATTTGGTGCCAAACTTACAAAAAAATGACTGTTTTACGAGCGTGCGTTGTGCAGTTCCTACGTAGGCTCATAAGTTCGCGAATTTTCAATATTTTCACTCCAGATTTTCAACATTGCCATTTTACCACACCTTCATATGAGTAGTATAGCTGTCATTTTTCACATCTCACCCAAAATGTGTTTCCGTCCATGTAGCGCACAATGGCGCAGTCGGTGTGTGAAATCAATGTACGGGACACATTAAGAAAATCACAGTGACACTGTTCATGAGCAGAGGTCTTAAAATGGCTATGTTGAAAATTTGGTGAAAAAATTCCTAAAAATGACTGTGTTCCGAGTGTGCATTGCGCAGTTCCTACACACGCTCATAAGGTTGCAAATTTTCAATATTTTCACTCCAGATTTTCAACATTGCCATTTTACCACACCTTCTTATGAGTAGTATAGCTGCCATTTTTCACATCTCACCCAAAACGTGTTTCCGCCCATGTAGTGCACAATGGCGCAGTCGGTGTGTGAGATCAATGTATGGGACAAATTAAGAAAATCACAGTGACACTGTTCATGAGGTGAGGTGTTAAAATGACTATGTTGAAAATTTGGTGAAAAAATTCCAAAAAATGACTGTTTTACCAGCGTGCGTTGTACAGTTCCTATGCACGCTCATAAGTTCGCGAATTTTCAATATTTTCACTCCAGATTTCCAACATTACCATTTTGCCACACCTTCTTATGAGCAGTACAGCTGTCATTTTTCACATCTCACCCAAAACGTGTTTCCGCCCATGTAGCGCACAATGGCGCAGTCGGTGTGCGAAATCAATGTATGAGATAAATTAAGAAAATCACAGTGACACTATTCATGAGCAAAGGTCTTAAAATGGCTATGTTGAAAATTTGGTGAAAAAATTCCAAAAAATGACTGTTTTACGAGCATGCGTTGTACAGTTCCTACGCATGCTTGTAAGTTTGCGAATTTTCAATATTTTCACTCCAGATTTTCAACATTGCCATTTTACCACACCTTCTTATGAGTAGTACAGCTGTCATTTTTCACATCTCACCCAAAATGTGTTTCTGCCCATGTAGCGCACAATGGCGCAGTCGGTGTGCGAAATCAATGTACGGGACAAATTAAGAAAATCACAGTGACACTGTTCATGAGCAGAGGTCTTAAAATGGCTATGTTGAAAATTTGGTGAAAAAATTCCTAAAAATGACTGTTTTTCGAGCGTGCATTGCACAGTTGCTATGCATGCTTGTAAGTTTGCAAATTTAATAATTTCACTCCAGATTTTCAACATTGCCATTTTATTACACTTCCTTATGAACAGTACAGCTGCAATTTTTCATATGTCACCCAAAATGTGTTTTCGCACATTTAGTGCACAATGGTGCTGTTGGTGTGCGAAAGCAATGTTTAGGACAGATTAAGAAAATCACAGTTACACTGTTCATGAGCAGAGGTCTTAAAATGGCTATGTTGAAAATTTGGTGAAAAAAGTCCATAAAATGAATGTGTTACGAGTGAGCATTGCGCAGTTTCCACGCACCCTCGTTAGTTCATGACTTTGTAATATTTTCATTCAGATTTTCACCAGTGGCATTTTCCACACTTCCTTATGAACAGTACAGCTGTCATTTTTCACAACATGGCTGAAGTGTGTTTTCAAACTTTCAGCGCAGAGATGCCGTGGTTGCTGGGAAATCATTGTTCGGCACAGATAAAGAAAATCACAGTGACACTGTTCATGATCGGAGGCACCAAAATGCCTGAGTTGACAATCTGCTGTAAAAAATCCCAACCCAATTATATTAGGTATACACAGTTTCTATGTACGCTTGACTTCACCATTTTTTAATATTTTACTACAGATTTGCAACATTGCCATTTTTTACACCTCCCCATGAACAGTACAGCTGTCATTTTTTACATCCTGTTCGGAATGTTTTTGCACCTGTGGTGCTAAATGCCGTAGTCACTGTGCATAAGCAGCTTTCGGCTAACAAACTGATATTCCACCTGTTCATGAGGTGGGTTCACAAAAAAAAATGTTGAAAATTTGGAGTGAAAATACCAACGAATGCCTGAGGTATTAGGGTTTCCAACCAAAACGCCCAACCCTGTAGAGAATGACAGGCATCAGGGGTGTGACTTGGGATTCTTGCCTGTGATGCTCATACCATTCCACACCTGCAGTCAGTGAGAGGCATCGAGGTATGCCTTGGACTCTTGACCCCAAACTTCACCCCATTCTCCTATATTGCACCCATCTCACCATATTTCCTAATGAAATGGGGTGCGCATAAGGGCCAAAGACCCCAAGGAACGCCGTGACACTTGTCAGTGTCTGCAGGGTGGGGTGTGGTGAAATGGCGTGGCCGTTATGCCTGATGACCCAAACACACACCCCAATGCCTGTCACTCTCTGCAGGGTGGTGGTGGGATTGGCTTCAGTTCAATACTTCACTGCCATTCCTATTACGCAGCTCTGTAACTTCTACACTACCACTGCGAATGCCAGCAAGCAAACATTCGGCATTGACAAATGCTTGTTTGGGGAGCAAGTCTGGTGAAACTTGTAGTCTTTTTATTGTCTCTTTGTAGCTGATTAAGAGTAATAGAAGTCTTGATATAAATGATGGAAACTAGCTCTGTAAGATTACCTTAGTAGCTGGTGGATGGTGTAAAAGTGCGTGAAAGACATTCACACACACACACACACACACACACACACACACAGTAACCTCTGACTTTAAGCAGTTGTCTACACTTAGGTGATGACTATAAGATGTTCTCAGGAATACATTTATGAACACACCTTTAACCACTTTTTAATCCTCAGATCCTATGTAAAAGCTACAGGCGGGGAAAAAAAACTTCTGCCAGCGGAAATCATTTTGGTATCTTTCACAGAATTCTGACTTAGAACTGCAGGATTTTTGTATGTACTGTGAATTTATATATTAAAGTGCATTAAAAAAAGTTTTGCAGAGCAGATTGCCCAGTTTACTTAGAAAGGTGGAATAATTTGTGAATTAATGTGTACTTATCTGCCACAGCCACACTCACTATGGTGGAATTCTGACTGCGCACTTCACAGATTATTCTGCACATCATTGTAAGTAGCAGAATGATTCCCAAAAACCTGAGGTCACAGTGACGTTTTCTGCACTGTATGAATTTTACGTATTACACATCTCCACAGTAAAATAATTCTGCACTTTGTAAACTGTATCACAGTGTGAACTGCAGACCTTTCTGTAAACTCTGTTAGAAAAAAATCCACATATCGGCAGACAGAAATCACATATATAGTATCTGTTGTTCTGCAGCTTTAAGAGACAGAGGGTATGAGAGAGAGACAGAGAGAGAGAGAGAGACAGAGACAGAGAGACAGAGAGATAGACAAAACAAAGAAAGTACTTTTGAAAGTTTTCTGAAATGAGAGAGACCACCAGTGTCAGTCAGGAGGCAATCTAGATGCTATTGGGAGGATCAACTTTTGAATTTCAGTTTTTTTTTTTCCTGTTCATTGATTTCAACTTTTCTTTGATAAAAAAAAAAAAAAAATGACTGACTCTGCAGAAGCAGCATCAACAACACTGCATCCTCAGGGCAGGAGAAGGAGGCAGACCAGCAGCATGGTGGGGCCAGTCGGGGCAGCAGGAGTAGGGCCAGCAGCAGGTGGTTTGTCATCAGCCAGAGGTACATAGGATGGCAATAATGCAGTAGAAACAAGAGCAGCAGGCCACCACCTCCTCTGCCAACATACAGATAAAGCTGGCACACCCCTTCTACCATAATGAGGTGGTATTTTATGGCAAGGAGGTCACCATCCATGCAGAGGGACTGTTTGGGACAGACAGACTCCCTCTAAAGCACAGTGAGCAATTGTGGGCCACTATAAAGGCCACTCTTGATACAGAGAGAGAGGGGCAGTCATATCCAGGACCTTCCCTCAAATTAAACACAAGTGGGATGACCTTCACAAAGGGACCACCAAGTTCTGAACATGCTGAATGGAACAGTCACCATGCGGGATTGGAGCCAGAGGAAGAGGCAGCAGGAGGAGGACAGCTTCACCAGTGATTACACTAACTTGATCCATCAGTGATTTTCATCAGACTCAGGGTTGGAATTACACTTTATGAGCTTTATTGTGACTGTAAACTAGGATGGACCAAAAAGGCAGAACTGTTAAATACAGAACCACTTCTCATTATAACTCAAGACTGAATGGCAGTGCATGGGCATGCTGCAGCACCGCCATATTCTATACATGGATCCACAGAGACAGATGCATGAACTGAGAGGATATGGCATCTGTTTTGCATTGCTTTCCAATTGGTTGTTGTCGTCCAGCCTCAACATTGTTAATGTTTGTGTCTTCAATCATGTGCATGGCAACTGTGTCCATTGTGACTAGTCACTCTGACTTGCCATGTGTGTCATGCCTACCAACTATGTCCTCATCCAGATTGTCCAGTGGGAGTGGGTAGTGCACAGGAATGCCCCCGCTCCAATAATCCCGTCTCATGAGAGCCCCTGTAGCAGAGAAGGAGCAATGCTGTCATCCACTGCATATGTGTGCTGTACTGTGTGTATCCTGATTCCCATTCCTCACCCTGAACAGTCATGTCACTCCATGGTTGTTTCCAATAGCACTCCATATCTGAATAGTAGATATGTACCTTTCTTTGCTGGACCCCTTAGTGTGTATTCTCCTGACCTCCCTTCATGGTATTGTCTGTCGTGATCCATGGTAAAGTATTTTGCCACTTGGCCTTCCCCAGGATGGAATGTGTTTGATTACTGCTGCTTTAATCATATATGTTCCAACTTCCAACACTGATTTGAACTATTCCTGTCCATTTACAACAGGTGGCTTAGGAACCACAAGTGCTCCAGCCATCAGTGATTCCACCATCAGTGCAGGACCAAGAGTGAGCACAAGCAGTGGGGAGTCTGTGTCTCGTAATCTAATTAAATTATAAGCAGACGAATGTAGTGATGAAAAACTGAATGGAAAGACTATCATTTTTGGTGTTGCTCTGCAGCAAACCACTGGAAGCTTGCATGCACCATAGTCAAAAGGCACCAAAGTTTTGATCTTCTGTGTTGTGAAGTTGAAGTGCTCCTAAGGAACACCTGGCCACATGACCCCTTTCCTCATCCTGGTGCTGAATAACTCTTGATATTCCTCAAGGGGCTTGGTGCACATGATGACACAAGGCATTGTAAAACACACCTCCATTGCAATCCATGCATCAGGGTGGCTGTGGCATGTGGGTGAATCATGCCAGCAGTACAGGTGCATGGAGCTCAAAATCATCAGGATCAGACAGGGATGGCATAGGGTGGTTAGCTCATCTATACAATCTTTATAACTCATCATAAAATACCAGTTGACAACTGTTAAAATCGGTGCCTTTGCAGTACAGAACAGGTTATCCACTTGTGTTTCCATGGTTGCTGATAGAGGGAGCCACTAATTTCATGGCCAAGGCCATACCACTTTGAAAAGTGGCCTAACCTTGCCTGCTCCAAATCAGTTTTGGGGAATGTTGGTGACTCATTATTGTGATAACTGTGACTGTGTCACTAAAATGCAGCATTGCAGTAGGCACTGGTGGTGTTATTTGTCATTACTCCCTTACTGGAGTGCATGGTGTCATCTGCAGAATTTGGAGCAGTGAATGGCTAGTGAGTTAGGGGGGGGGCTGATCATGGCCTGCAGAGTTATGGCACAGTGGTTGAACTGTGACAATGAAAAGGACCATCACAGGCCGTCAGCTGGATATTGGGAACTCATCAGCAAAAACTGCTGTCAGAGTGGTGGATCTAGCATTGCCACCTCTGGGTGAGGTCAGACAAGAAATTAGGAGTGATAGGAAATCATGTTTGTACCATTATATAATTATGAGTTTCTATGTTAGGTAACCAGGTTAGTAAGAGGGCCATTGTGCACTAGGCTAATTTACAAGTGTGACCTGGGAGCACAGGGAGGCTGAGTATCTTGTTCAAGGCAGGGCACACAGTTTGCAAGTGGAGGCTGTGAGAATCAAACCCAGGTCTGCTGGATGTACCATGTACATTCACAGCTGAATCGCTGTAACAACTTTTGAACCCCCTATTATTTCCTTGTTGTTCAATGTCAGTGATGTATTCTGATAAAATGTTTGACCTGACCACTTGTTGACAAATTCATCATCATCATCATCATCAATATTTGTCGTGCTAAATCAATAGTGTATTGTTTACCTTGAAGCTGCCCATGCCTAGTGCCTAATGCTGTTTCTTTTCTTATGTCAAACACATGCCACAGCCTCTGAAAGACACCACCACATGTCATCCTGAGTACAATAAAGTGTCCAAGGTTCAGTTGGGGTCCTTTAGACAAGAGATATATATACACTCTACATGTTGCAGTGTACTCTGTTTAGTATCCTAAATGAGTAGTGGGTCCACTCTAACATGCAAATCATATGAGGTTCTGGTTCATCCACTAAACATGTGGTCACCCCAGGCTAGAAAGGAGGTGTCATGCTCTGTGCAGACAACATGCACTTGACAGACAAATTTCCATTCCAGAAAGGGATAAACATGGTGGTAAAATGTTTGGAACTATGTAGATGGAGTTGTTGACAAAACACAAGATACATGAATATAAGTCAGGGACAGGCTGCAGGATAACCCCGCGTGGTTTGGCTCTGCTGTCAAACGGCCACTCTCATCCTTGCCTGGACCATCACCAGCATCTCTAAGGTACGCTGTCTGCCTCTATCCCCCAGCTTGAAAGCCATGTACTCGATTGGCTCCTTGGAACTGTAGTGAGTCTCCTATTTGGCCGCTACAGCTCCTGGCTCCCATCTGATTGGCTGTTGCCTCCATTTGCTCCGGGGGTCGCTTTCATGCAACATGCATTTGGCGATCCCAGCATCAGATTTTGAAATCCCTTAAACCTGACTCTAAAAATCCGATTCTACAATATATTTTGTCTGGCCTGTTTGGAAACATTCTGTAATTTACTTTTGTAACCTGTAGCTAAAATGTATTCATAATATAATTGTCTGCCTGCCTACCTAGCTTGCATTTTCTGTTTTTTCTGTTATCCAGTTGTATATGTTGACTGCTTTAATTAAGTACTAGCTACTGCCTTTGCCCCTCTCACTGCCTCCCGCTATTGTCCTTGGCCCCACACTGGCTACGTCTGTCTCCCCACCCTTGTTTTTCTCAAGCTCCACACTCAGTACTTCTATGTCCCCACCCTCATTTTCAAGTTCTCTCACCCTCAAACATCAGTAGGAATGCCTTACGGCTTCTGAAATCTTCCTAAGCCATTCCCTCCTGCTATTTTCAGCTCCTCCCCCTCGCCAGTCTCTCTATCCTGCTCCCTCCGTCTGATACCCTTCGCTAGCCACCAGCCATTTTGTCTCTTTTAATCCTTTTCTCTCACCCTTCCTCCACATCACTTGGCTGTGCAATGACTTGGTGCCATTAAGCCTGACTCCAACCCCTCAGGATTTCTTCACTATCCTAGCTATGCCCCCTCCCACCTAGCACCTACTCCCCTGTATTGTCTCCTCCCTCGACCCATCCTTGTAACGGTTGCTCCCCAAACTGACGCCAAATAATCTCTGTCTTCTGTTTCTCTTCTTCCAGGTGTAGCCCTCCTGGGCTACAGGAAGACCCCACCTGGCTCGGCTCTGCCGCTGACCATCCACTGTCATCCTCATCTGGACCACCACCAGCATCTCTAAGGAACTCTATCTGCCTCTATGCCCCAGCTTGAAAGCCATGTACTCGACTGGCTCTTTGGAAGTGTAGCAAGTGTTCTATTTGGCCACTACAGCTCCAGGCTACCCTCTGATTGGCTGTTGTCTCCATCTGCTCCAGGGATCGCTCTGCTGCTATGGGCGTTTGGCACTCCCAGCATTGAATTTTGAAATCCATTAAACCTGACTCCAAAAATCTGATTTTACTGTATATTTTGTCCTGCCCACCCTCCCCCCCCAGCCTCTATTAAATGGTCATGTCAAAAGCCCTTTCTCCTTTGCTTTTTCCCATGTGAATTCACAACTGTTCTCTTAATGTTGCTGCTCACTAACTTCTGTCGGTGTATTCTTCTTTGCATCTGTGCTAGGACTTCTCCTCCTGGGCTCTTAATCAATAAAAAATAAGTAAATATAAAATAAAGTTTACATCCCTCAAAGATTGTGCCTCTACCAATGATCTAAGGGCCAACATTTCTGCCACTCCCTTTAACATTCGTCATCCAACGGTTGTAGAGTGTCCTCCACAGCCTTTGCCCCTTAGTGCAGTACTTGTAAATCTCTTCTGGGGGTCTTAAGGTATCTCACCACAGTTCCTCACCTCCTAATCTCACCAGTCAGGTCTCACCTGTGCATGTTTCATTCCCTGTGCCCATCCACCCCAAATTTGATACCATCCCCTCTAACTCCCCTCTCTCAACTGCCACCCCCCCCCAGTTCTTGACAAGGCTCGGTAGCACCCCAATCCTCCATGCAACCCTGGTGTCCACTCTGCCATGATGCTGCCTATAGCCCTTGCTATCATCTCACTGTCAGCGCTATCCTACACTGATCACATTGGGAATATTCTGGCACCCCCTAATATCTCAGGTGTTAACCGCCTATATATGCATGGATCCTTCACCTTCCCACCAGCCCTAAATAGCATCAAAAAGCATTGGGGCATGTCCTCCCCACTCTATGAATGGCTGAATGTAGACACCCCCTTACAAATTCCTACACTCCTGTTCCTCCCCAGGATCTTTTTAGTACATGGAAAATGCAAACCACAAAACCCCCAGTGTAGACGGTGCCACCTCAACAATAAACAACTTTGGGAGTGTCTGCAAAGGCTTGCACTCCTGTTATTACTGCTCTTAGGTAATATCCACCCAAACTCAGGGCCTCCATAGAAGACCCAAAACCCGTTGAAGAAGTTTGGGTCGATCAAAATTGCATCATTAAATATTTGCAGCCTACTACTGAAACCTGACACTCTTAAGTCTTGGATCACACAACATGACCCTGACATCCTCTCTATTGTGGAAACTTGACTCTCTCCAAAAATACCTGACTCATCCATCTCCATCCTAGGATACACAGTCTTCAGACAGGATCACCTCATGAAAAGAGGAAGAGGTTGTGCAGTCTATCTCAGGATTAGTCTCCAGGGGCACACCTTACCTCTACCTTCTGCCAATGGCAATGTCTAAACACATGCCATTAAAGTTCTCCTGGGTGCCCACAATAAAACTGTCACTGTGTTGTCAGTCTATATCCACCCCCCCCCCCATGACACACAGCTACTGGCTTTGACACACTTCTTCACTGCCTGAGTAGTCTAAATCTTAGCTCAGAAGTAATAGTGCTTGGTGAGTTCAACGTCAATTGGCTTGCCCATGATGCCAGCACTTTTAGAGATGCAATCTCTGCCACTCACCTTGCACAGCTTGTTGAAGTGCCCACAAGGATGAACTACAAAACTGGATTGGGCACACTACTGTACTGGGTCCTCTCCAACTTCCCCAACCACATCTCTTGCATCAAAGTCCATCCAGATGGTCTAAGCGACCACTCCCCTGTCATATTCAATTGGACCATTAAATTCTTCAAGCCTCCCACCTGTGTAATCACCACCAGGGTCCTCACACGGGGTCATCTTCAACGTGTGCGACAATCACGCCCCCTACCGAACACGGAAAATAAAAGGCCTTGGCAACCCCTGAATCTACCCAGATTTCATTGAACAATTAAAAGCCAGGGACCACCTGTGGCATAGGGCCTGGTCCTCAGGGAACCAGGCAGACTTACAGAACTATAAACAGGCAAGAAACAAATGTACCAGATCTATCCGTACTGCAAAAAGTAATTATTGCAAGGAAGCCCTGTCTAGCTCATGGAATGATGGCAGAAAGTTCTGGAGCAACCTCAATGAAGCTACTGGAAAAACCTCCAACCCCCTTCCTCCATGCTGCTCATTGATGACGTACCTTCCACTGATCCTAGAGTCATTGCCAATGCATTCAATGATGCATTTACTGATTTGAGCAGCATCCTCCCACCTGACTACTGTCCAACCACATTTCCAGATTCCACTCACTATGCTGGTCCAAAACCCACACATCCTCCTTTTTTACTTCAGAGCCATCTCAGCCAGGGAAGTCAGGAAATACCTCCTCAGGGTCCTGGGGAAATCACGCTTTAGCGGTGATTCACTGGACCCCAACTTTGTGTCACTCACTTTAGAGGAGATCCTTATGCCTCTAACTCACATTATTAACCTGTCTCTTAGGCACTCACAATTTCCCAAATTGTGGAAAGCAGCAACTGTAACTCCTGTTCTCAAGAGTGGTGACCGTGCCCTACATGGGAACTACCACTCGATTTCCATCCTTCCCCCACTCTCAAAAGCATTGGAAAGAAAATTTGCCAATCATCTGATCAAATACCTGGAAAGTATTAACTGCAATCCACTGAACAGCATGGGTTTAGGAGCAGGCATAGTACAACAACAACCTTATTAGAATTCATAGGCTTCAGCCATTGCTCTCTGGACCAAGGCCACCTGTCAGTGCAGCCTATATCGATTTAACCAAGGCCTTCGACATGGTAAACCATGCCCTCCTGGTTAAACTCCTCTCTGTCCTTGATCTCTCTGTCAGTGCTACAGCATGGTTCGATAGTTACCTGAGTGACTGCTTGCAGCAGGTTAAGATTGGGAACACACTATCTGACAGCAGACCTGTATGCTCTGGAGTCCCACAAGTCTCTATCTTGAGTACACTTTTGTTGAGTATCTTCCTAAACAAACTTCCCGCTTGTCTACCAGGACTGTATACTGTTGTATGCTGATGATGCTGTTATCTTCACTAGTTGCTCTGACCCTAAAGGGCTGGAGAAGTGGCTCCAGGAAAATTTTGCTGAGGTCGAAAGATGGTTCAACAACCATAAACTCATAATGAACAACAAGAAAACAAAAATAATGTTGTTATCAAGCCCTCAAAACAAACATAGCTCCTACCCTCTATCAATCAACAAAGAAGATGGCTTTCCTTTAGAGTTAGTTCAGCACCTTAAATATCTTGGAGTTACTATTGATAGTGCCTTCTCTTATGCCATCCATATTGATAACACCACCAAGGCAGTCAACTTGCGAATTGGTCTCCTTTACAGGCACAAATTTTGCTTGTCCCCTGAAGCCATCAAATTAGCCATTCATAGCACTGTGGTTTCATTCATAGACTATGGGCTTGTCATTTATGGATCAGTCTCTGAATAGGCACTGTGCCGCATCTCTGTTGCACTCAACAAAGCCTGCTGGCTCCTAACTGGCTCCACTCGTCTAACCCATACCTATGATATGCATGAAAAGGCTGGCTGTCTTTCTTTCAAGAGCAGGCTAAGGTACCATACATGTCTGCTTGCAAAAAAAGTGGACCTTGGATTGATGCCCCCGGTGTGCAGGAGCTCCTCACCTTGTTCTCCAATCTTCAGCACACTAGAAGTACTGTCAACCAAGTCTTCAAAATTCCCCACTGCCGCACCTCCCAAGGGCAAAGATCATTTGGTTATTGTATTCCACTTTGGTTTAACTTACTGCATGACAACATCTCCTTGGCCCCAATGTTATACTCCTTCAAGTAACTACTCAGGCAGAATCTTCTAGCTTCAGCCCATTGTGGCTGCTTCCACTAGGAGTATTCAGTCTTGTGTCCACTACCCTGGCCTTTGTTTCTTCCCCACTGTCACCCCCATCCCTCTCTCTGCCAGTCTCCCCTCCCACCCACTCCCCCTTATTGCCCCTTCCACCCTTCTCATTCTCTATTCCTCCTGAAATACTACCACCACCCCACCCCCTCTGCTACCCTTACTTCTGACCATCCCCTCATTTTCCCCTTCCCTCCCTCATATCCTGTTCATCCTGATTTATCACTACCACTTCTCTCCTGCCACGCCCACTCCATCCACCCCTCTTCTTACCCCTCCCCCTCTTCTTCCTCCTCCTCTCCCTCTTAGTTGTAATGACCTGTCCATACCCTGGATGTTACACCGACTCCTCCCATCCTGCCTATGTCCTGCTTCTTTTGTCTCTTAACTTCTGCTTGATTCACTGGGTGAGGTGAGGTACACATTGTACAGTGCCTCAGAAAGTAGTTACTTCCTTTGAACCTCTCAGCAGTAGGATATGACTTTGTTAGCATGAATAGAAATGAATAATACATGTATATGCTATACCTCTCAGTACACTATCTTGCTATGCCTCAACAGTACAGTTTCTGTAGTACTGTTAACATTTCTGCCATATATTGAGCTTTGTTTGGTACCTCTTTATGCTCCTACTTGCTATGTTTGTATTTTAATCTACATTGTATTTAACTAGCACAGTTTCTGTATTGTATTTTGTTTATTTTTTATTGTAGTCTGTTTTATTTGTCTAGATCCCAGTTCCTTATGTTTTGGTTTACCTCATGTCTACCCATTCCTTTTGACATGGAACCTATGTACTGAGCTTCCAGCTCACAGGTGTTAATCCTAGATATTAATAAATAATTAAAAAAGTCAGGGTGAGGGCCCTTTCAATGGATGGTACACATTAGAGAGACAGTGGTTGATGTGCTGATGAGGTAATAGCCTAGCGAAACATTGGTTAAGCCTTAGCTTTCACATATTAGAACCATAGAAACATAGAATTTGATGGCAGATAAAGACCGCTTGGCCCATCTAGTCTGCCCATTTCCCTATCTAATGCATAGGCTGCAGATCCTAGTTAACCAACAACCTTCTTCCTCCTACCGCCCACTAGAATTGCCTTATGTTTGTCCCAAGCATTCTTGAATTCCTCCACTGTTTTTGAGTCCACTACATCCTCAGGAAGGCTGTTCCATGTATCCGCAACCCTCTCCATGAAAAAATACTTCCTCACATTACCTTTGAGCCATCCCCCCTCTATCTTCAAATTGTGCCCCCTTGTTCTTGCACAGCTCTTTTTCTGAAAGATGCTACCATCTTGGACTCTGTTGATTCCCTTGAAGTACTTGAACATTTCTATCATGTCCCTCATCTCCCTCCTCTTCTCAAGTGTATACATATTAAGCTTCTTTAATCTCTCTCTTCTTATGGCTTCTAGTGCAGACCCTGCACCATTTTAGTTGCCCTCCTCTGGACGGCCTCCATCCTGTCTATGTCCTTGCAGAGATGGAGTCTTCAGAATTGGATGCAGAACTCAAAATGGGGTCTCACCAACTGTCTGTACTAAGGTATAACAACTTCCTGTTTTCTACTGGTGATACCTCTCCCTATGCATCCCAGTATCCCACCAGCTCTTCTTACTGCCTTCTCACATTGCTTGCCCACCTTAAGGTCATCTGATATGATGATCCCCAGGTCCCTTTCCATTTCTGTAGTTGTTATTATCTCACCCCCCTTGTGTACTCTTCCCCTGGATTTTTGTTTCCCAGGTGCATTACTTTGCAGTCCTTTGTGTTGAATCTAAGCTGCCATACATTTGACCTTTCCTCCAACCTTGCCAAGTCCCTTTGAATCCTCTCCACCCCACCTTCTGCATCAACCCTGTTGCAGATCTTTGTGTCATCTACAAAGATACATATTTTTCCTTCCAGTCCCTTATCAATGTGGCTTATAAAGACATTAAAGAGGAACGGTCCCAGTACTGAACCCTGTGGTACCCCACTAGTAACCCCCCCTTTCTTCACTGTAAACTCTGTTTACTATTACCCTCTGTATCCTGTTGTCCAGCCAATTTTTAACCCAGGCTACCACCTTGGGACCCACTCCAAGGATGGCTAACTTGTATATTAATCTTTTGTGTGGGACTGTGTCAAATGCCTTGATAAAGTCTAGGTAGGCCATGTCCACTGACCCTCCCTGGTCTACCACATTGGTCATCCAGTCAAAGAAATCTATTAGATTCGTCTGACATGACCTTCCCACTGTGAATCCATACTGCCTTGGGTCCTGTGTCCCACTGGTCTCTAGGGACTCAACAATTCTTTCCTTTAGAAGTGATTCCATATTTTTCCCTACCACTGAGGTCAAACTAAGAGGTCTGTAGTTTCCTGCCTCTGTCTTGCTCCCACTTTTATGAAGGAGAATCACAGTTGCCCTCCTCCAGTCCTCTGGTACTACACCATCCTCCCATGAGTTGTTAAAAAGAGGGGTCAGTGGTGTCACTAATTCTACCCTTAGTTCTTTTAGAATTCTTGGGTGAATCCAGTCAGGCCTCATTGCTTTGTCTACCTTCAGTTTTAAGAGCTCTTTCAGGACCATTTCTTCTGTGAATGGACTGGTATCGACCTCCCTATCCAGAGTGCTTCTATTCTTTGATTTAGGTACCTCCCCCTCCTCTTCTTTTGTGAATACTGAGCAGAAGTATTCATTCAGTATCCCTGCTTTTTCACTGTCATCCTCTGCCCACCTTCTCTTCCCTTTAGTAAGCCTCACTATCCCTTCCTTCATCTTTCTTCACTCTGTAATGTACCTATAAAAGGTTTTATCCCCCATCTTAACTGAGTTGGCTATCTTTTCCTCAGTTTGGGCTTTTGCTATTCTGACTGCCTTCCCAACTTCCTTCTGCTTTAACTGGTACAGTTCTCTGCCCTGCTCCTTCTGTGTTTCCTTATACTTCCTAAATGCTACCTTTTTCTCCTTAACCTTCCCTGCCACCTCTTTTGAGAACCATAGTGTTTTTTTCCTTTGTTTTGCTTTGTTGATTTGCTTCACACAATGACTTGTTGCTTCTATGATGGATGTTTTGATTTTTTCCCCATTGTTCTTCCACCCCTCCTTCTTGCCAGTTTGCTAGCACATTTCTGAGGCACTCTCCCATTTTCCCAAAGTCAGCCCTCCTAAACTCCAACACTTTTGTTTTTCTATGGCTCAACTCTATGGCTGTATTTATTGTGAACCACACTGTTTTGTGGTCACTTGTTTCCAGATGGCTACCCACTTCTAGATCTGAGATCCTTTCTCCATCACCATTTGACAGTACCAGGTCTAAGATTGCTCCCTCCCTAGTGGGTTCCACCACTAGCTGTCTGAGGCATGCCCCCTGCAGGGCATAAAGAATAAACCTGCTTTTTGATGTTGCTGCATCCAGAGTGCTCCAGCTAACGTCTGGCATGTTCAGGTCCCCCATCAACAATAACTCCCCTTTTTCTGCCATTCTAAGGATGTCTTCTATCATTTCCTTGTCCACTGCCTCCCCCTGAGATGGGGATCTGTATTCAACCCCTGTGCAAATTGTGGTGCCATATCCTGTTTCCAGGGTAGCCACAGTGTCTCCTCTACTCCCTGTTTATCCTATAGCTCTGTTGCTTTGATCCCTTCCCTTATATAGAGAGCTACTCCTCCTCCTCCTCCTCTTTTACACTCCCTGTCCCTCCTGTACATTGTGTATCTTGGTATGTTGACATCCCAGTCATGGTTCTCAGTGTACCATGTTTCTGTGATTGCCACGATATCCAGATGTCCCTCTTCTGTCAAGGCTACTAGTTCAGGGAACTTGTTACACAGACTATGGGCATTAGTACTCATCACCCTCCATTTGTTGATGGCCTTAACCCTTTTAGCCCCATCCCTGTTTTTATTGCCTTTCTCTGCATTTATCCCAGTCCTGCTCCCCATTAGCTTCTCTACCTTGGTGTTTACCTCTCTAACTACTGTGTTTTGTGGGGGAAGGCTGGGTTTTCCCTGTTCCTTTTCAGTGCCTCCCCTCTTGGCTAGTTTAAATGCTTGCCAATTCATGGACTTTATACTTCTCATCCTCTGTGGGATGTGGTGGGGGATGATATATGTACAGCAGGGACCAAGGAAACTAGGTGAGGGCTGAGGCTTTAAACCATCAGCAGAAGGTCAGGGTACAGTAAGGTTACACTGGACAGAGTACTGTACTGCAATTACTGATGTTGTCATTAATTTGACACTTTCACAGTTCATTCTGTTCAAACTGCATATTTCTTTCTGTACTACAGAAAACTCTGTCAACATTGCCACTACTAGTATCACAAGACAACAAGAAGAAGACCAGCATTTGGTCAAAGAACCATGTTAAAAAGATCCAGAGGGATCTGGAGATGTAGGCAGCAAATGAGAAACACCAGCAGCCCACTGACCAAGACATGGTGCCAAGGCCAGTGCCACCTGCAGCACCAGGTGCCTAGGATGACACCCCACCACCAGCCACTCAACAGGAGGAAATCCATGCCATTTGCATGGAGATTACTAAACTGGAAAAAAGTGATGGCACTGCAGGCTGGCCTTGCTAGAAGTGAGGCTCACCAGCTCTTCATTTTGTAGCTTCTAAAAAATTAAAAAGGTTCAGGCAAGGGGAGGGCACAGCACAGGCCAGTTTCTGGCCACCAGTGAGTGCTGATCTGGAGCACTTACAGTGCCCTAACAATTGTATATAGTGTGTTATGTGAATAGTTTTCTTTTCTGTTTATTTTATATATAGTTCTGTTTTGCTTTTATAACTTGTTTTCTTAACATAAACATTTCCCTGTTTACACAAGACTTTATTCTCATGAGTCCCTTTACTGGGTGTGAAGGTTGACAAAACTTCAATAAACAGATTGTTTGACTGTTGATGTTTGATTTAGCTTACATTTTTCTGTTTGCAATCACTCTTTCAAATTTTACAATAGTGGTGGTTCAGGAACAATCCAGAATGTGACCTGCCAGAAGGGACACAGATTTTGACAGCAGGGCTGATGTGATGTATGACTAGAGTGATTGAGTCAGTGGCACCCTTGGTTAGGGGTAAAGGTGTTGCAAAGTTAAACACTGCCTGTGAATTTCACGTGAAGTGCCAAACATTTGAGCTTCACAAACTTCATGGAGTTCTGGCTGCCCGAAATTCACTTTACACAGTTTGTGTAGAAATTGCACCATATTTCAGAGTTATTTTGTTCAAAATGTACAATCTGCATGAGGAGCGCAAAATTCAAGGGTGAAATTGCACAATCTGCATGCGAATTTGCACAATTTGTGGGCCGCAAATTCCATGAAGTGAATGAAAATTTCTCTATCTGTTCTGCAAAATTTCTCGAATTCATTCATGGAGTGAACTTTGCAGACTTCACACAACTCTAGTTGGGGGGAACATGGAGGCACCTCAGTAGTGCAGTATAGATCGACATGACTGGACTGCTGGGGAACCACAGGATGGGTTTTGAAAGGAAATTGAAAGTGTATTGTATGGAGAGTTGCACAACAACTTTCATGATACAGAAGTGTAGACCTGCATGCCCTATAGACAGACCCTCATGTAGGCACACACACACACAGTGCTGCAGCATAAGGTACATTTGTATTTAACCATACTTGTTATGATATGCTCAGGAACCGTTATCCAGCATGATTAGTGGTGCTTATTCTCCACCTACAGCTTTTTGTCATGATGCAATGATCAGCATATTCTATGAAGCATTGTATTGTTATCCAAAAGCAGCCTTAGTCAGCATAATGCATATCAGTGTGTATGTGCAAAACCTAATTGTCTTAGGTATGAGCTGCCAACCAATATCCACCAATGGAATTGGTGTGTTTTGTACTTCTGCCTTTTCAGGAGAATCTGTTACCTAGTAACATACTTTCTTATCTCTGAGTATAAGAAATCATGTAAGACTATCATTCACTGAGTTTACACGATTGCATCGCAGTGCTTGGAGGTTTCTGAACTCCCAGCAGATATGTTGTATTCTACATGTTTTGTGAATAAACTTTCTTCTGTGATCTCTGTGCTTCTGTGTGATGTTTTGCCAACAGGTCTAGAAACCTGCCATCTAACCAGCTGGTGACCATGGCAGGACCTGCTTGGAGAACTGAACTAGTATGCTAATAGGTACACAGGTGAACAGTATTAGGAATCACAAAAGCATTCGAACCTATGACCCTTGTTCAACTTGCAACACAGCCCAGTTGTAATTCCAACCCAGCCCAAGTGGTTGTCTAGGTGTTGAGGTCAAGGTGAACCATAATGCCTCAGACTCTCAGTTAGTGCAGAGAAAGGGGAACCTCCAAAAATGGCCATTAGTATAGAGCTCAAATTAGATGTTTTAAATTTCCTGACCTCCTATGGTGATTGGAGTGATTTTGCACTGGATGTGAAATCTCAGGCTAATCCGGTGCAGTACGTTTGTAAACTGTACTCAGAGGCAAAGCCTATGACTAAGAAACATGATCAAAAGGGTGTAATGGTTTCCACCCTGTATGCTGCATTACAAGCAGAAGAAACTAAGGTCCTAGCCCTGAAAAAGGAGTTGGGCTCCAGGACCAGGGAAGCGGGATAGCAACGGAGGGGCTTGGAATGAGAAATTGAAAAGCTTAGAAAAGAGACTCAGACTGAACTTGACAGTGTGGCACAGGAAAAAGATAGGGAGATTGTTAGGTTGAGAGAGAACTGTGAAAGGTTACAGCAGGATAAGAGGCATTTGTTAGAGTTGAATGCTTTGCTTACTACTTAGAATGATACATTGTGTAATAAGTATGAGTAGCTGGAGGAAGAGTTTGAGAGATGTCAGAATGCACTGGACAGGGAGCTTAGAAAGAACAGCAAAGTAAGTGCTGCGTACAGTGTCTTGCAGGATCACGTTACTAAGGGACAGTACAGAGGCAGAGTAGATCATTTGAAGTGTAGAATTAAGATGATGTAATTGCATCAGCAGTTAACAATCCTGAAGAGTCATGTAAAAGCTGTGCAGTATATCCCTCCTAACAACTTGTCATGATCAGATGGTGACAACAGTGATTACAGAGACGTCCAAGATGGTGGACCTTCTGATGCCAGAGGGCTGAGGCCTCACCCACTGGTAGTTGCCTTGAACAAAAAGGATAAGGATGAGGTGGAAGCCTTAATTCAGTGAAAGATCTCAAAAGCTGGGATCTCTGACTCTCAGGCTAAAGCGCTGAAACAAGCAATCAGTGATACATTGAAAAAAGAGGTGGAAAAGCAGAACCTCCTTTACAGTGTGGCCAGTGCCAAGGCTGAGACAGTCACCAAGACCATCACTGGGCAAGGAACAAGCCCAAATACCCTGCAATTCACACAAGCTATCCAGAACACTGCGAACAAAATTGGCCATATGGCACCTGACAACAATCTTAGTTGCCATTTGGAGAAAGTGCAGAATCAATGTGAAATGCTCAGTCTTGTGGCCAAGTACCAGGTACAGGTTTTGAAACAGACAGTGGACCCTATGTTGTGGACCAAGCTGCTGGAAGGCATATGTAGTGACATCATTGCCTCATTTGATAGAGTTGCAGCTCATCTCCTGATGGTGCATGACTCCAACAAGGTCAGTGTAATGCTAGTGAACCAGGTGAAGCAGCATGTCAAAGAAACCCCTGCCCAATACGAGAGTCATTTGTGTCTCATGTACAGTGCTGGCAAATATTTGGACGGTGAACATCCGGACAGAAAATCAACTGAGTGCAAACACCTGTTCTTGAAAAACCTCCAACAAGCCCTCCATGAAAACAGACGTGGCCATATTCTCTAGATGGGAATACCTCCGCAAGATCATGGAGAAGGTGGAGCGTGTGTACCAGGTTAATGCAGGAGACCTTGGTTCAGGCTGTAAGCCCAAGGTAGCTGCAATGCAAAGCAGCACAGATTCATCCACCCAGTACATGGTGGAAGGGAAATCCAAAGACCCCCAACAAGACAAATCTTCATATCAGAACTGAGGAGGATACAACAACAAACCAAAGTACTGACAAAAGTTAAACCAGCAGAATGCAAAGGGCAATAATGGATGGAAACAATAGCTCAGGTCCTTGCATAAAGATTTGGCCTAAAAAAATGAACAGCTTCAGGAGTTTCAAGCCAAGGTTCAATTCCTTATAGCCCAGTCCCCCACAAAAGTCCTAGCTGCCATTCCTTCTGCTCCCCCTTTAGAGGAGGTATCTGACTGGGGGCAAGCAGTCAAAATTTCCATATGCTGAAGCAGTACAGATGCTCCAAGTGGTGGACCCCACCCTCTATGACACCTCGCAGGAGCAAAATGGATCAGACTGACGGTGTCAGGCCCCAGTTCAAATCCTCACTTCTCTAGTTACAGATGATTCCTGACACCCATGTGTAGAAACTCTAGTTGGGGGCCACCTGCTTGAATTACAGTGAAACCCACCAGGATGAAGTGCAGTGTCACAGGTTTTCTGCATGACAAAATGGATTAACTCCAATTGAAATTGCATTGTTTGCTGCACAAAACTCTACTGCAGAATTCTGCAGTGCTGCGATTCATCCTGGTGGGCTTCACTCTACTTCTGGACATGGGTGCCACTGTCTCTGTGCTGCATCAGGATGATCCTCAGTACTCTTGTTGGTCGACGGAGAAGGCAATTTCCATCCAGACCTTCTAGGAAACCATCATCACAATTTATTGGTGCAGGTTAATACCTCTCACCATCAGCACCTTAGAAGAGAAACACCATTTTGATCCCATGGACTTATGTCATCACCAGAGCATCCTCTGTATAGATTTTATCCCCTCAGTACAGGTGCGAGGTGGACCAGGCCAACAGGCTACTACTCCAGGTACCCAGCCTTCACCATTTGCTCCTCATCTGTGACTCACATACCGTGGCAGCAGTGAAGGCCAACAATGTGAAATATGACATCATCCTTATGTTCCAGCAACATGCTCTCTTCCCTCAAGTTCTTGGTGCAGACCCACCATGCCAAAGACAGTACCCATTCTCAGCAGAGGCAGTCTAATTTCTGAGAGCCACAAAATAATCCCTTTCAAAACAAGTCATCATCAGGACCTGACTCTCCACAGTGAACTCCCCCATTTGACCAGTGAAGAGGTAGAGTAATAACTGGGGTGTAAATGGTAACTCAAGATGCCGGCATTCACCTCACCTCCTGTTTAATAGCTCAATCTGTAGCATATATTAAAAAGCAGAGGAGAGCATACATGATTCAGTAAGGTGTTTAATTTTATTTCAAAGTGCACATACAAAACAAGGAATTTCTTAAAGTGTTTTAAAGTGCTTGCTTACTCACATCCTCGGTTCCCTCCCTCTTGGTCAGGTGGACCAAATTCCCTTAATTGGAGACTGACAATATATTACAGAAAGCTGAACCTGGTTACCCCAAGTTGCACACCCATCTGATGTGCTGAAGCTTCTCAAACCACACCACAAGTGGTTCAGCACACTGGACATCTCCAGTGATTTTTGATTATTACCATTGGTCCCAGAAAACCAATACAAGTTTGCCTTCACTTTTGAAGGATGTCAGTACACATGGAAACTACCTCCCACAAGGGTTTCACAACAGCACCTCCCTTTTTCAAATCCACAAGAGGGATGCCATATGAGGATTCTCCTCCCCTAACTACCTCTTGCAGTACATGGATGATCTTCTCTTGGCTACTGCAGACCTAAAGAAACACCTACAGCTCCTAGAGGAGTTTCTGACACTTCTATAGAAAGCAAGCCCCAAGTGCAACCCTGCAAAAGTACAACTTTTCCTCCCTGAAGTCTCCTTTCTGTGCCTGCACATCACTGCAGAGGGCAGAAGCCCCACTCTGGATAAAGCTCATGGCATCTAGAACCTAACCCTTCCTACCAGTGTCTCCATACTGAGGCACTTCCTGTGTATAATCAATAACTCAAGAGATTTCATCTGTGACTTTGCATGAAAGGCTGTGCCCCTATATGAACTATTGAAAAAGGATGTCCCTTGGCAATGGGGACCAGAACATACAGCTGCTGTTATATCCCTGAAATGGGCTTTGGCCTCAGCTCCAGCTTTGGTCAGTCCTAACCCACAGCTGCCATTCCATCTGGAGACAGATACCTCTGGTACTTCTATGCCCACAGTACTTGCACAAAAAAGGTGGATGGCACCCTCAGGCCTAGTGCCTGTGCCTCCTTCTGGGCTGTCAAACACTTTACCTACACTGTAGGTTTTTCTCCCATTGTACTGCACACCAGCCACACTCCAACCACCTTCCTGATCGAATCAACGATGTTAATGTATCCAACACCAGGCTTACCCATTGGTACCTCCTCCTACAAGACAGAGAGATAACAGTGCTTCCAGAAAAAATGCTCTCATTTCTGATACACAGGCTCCTTTACTGAGGAGATCCTCATAAGTGTGGCCTAGAGCCACCCAACTTGCCAGAACCATGCCCCTTTTAACTAGCCACAGAACTCACCCTAGCAGATCCTGCCATTTGATGCATTTTCACAGATGGCTCTTCCTCTTATCAGGGAGAAGAGCAGGTGGCAGGATTCATGGTCCTGGTCCTTTGTATAGCAGAGGACATCTTGGAGGCACCCAGACAATATACTATTAAATCCTCACAGTATGCAGAACTGGGAGCAGTTGCCTGTGCATTGGGAATCATACAAGGTAAGGTGGAGGAGGATACCATCATTTTCTCTGATTCATCCTGGGTGTGCAGCTCCATCATGGAATTCCTTCCGTTCTGGAAGACCCATGACTATGCTTCCTCAGAGGGGACTACTGTTAAATACAGGGATCTATTCAAGCACATTTTCAGCTTAGCTGAACACTTTGTTTTCAGACTTCACATACACAATGTCAAGGCACAATCAAAGATTGAACTATATCATGAGTACATTGATCGAGCAGACACCGTAGCCAAGGATGGTGCTCGGGGGAAGATATATGTCATGCAACTCCAAACAGAGACCCACACAGTGACAACTCACAAAAGGACCAAGGTGGTCCTTCTGGATCTGGCCATAGCACAAAAGACAGATCCTAAGATACAAGAGGTACATGAATACCTCTCTAAGGAATCACAGAAGGAAATGTCTCAGACCAATCCCTTCAAGAAATATGTGATAATCTCCAGCTCTCTCCAGACCAGAAGCTGGTCCTTTACCAATCTGGTGAGGAAAAATTGTGGGTAACACCCAAGGAGCTCCAGGCAGAGTTCATTCATCAGGCCCATGATATACCCAAAGTTGGACACCATGGTTTAGATAAGACTCTACTGAGATTAAAAACCGTGGGTTGTTGGCCTTGCCAAACAACTGATGTCCAGCACTATGTGAACAATTGCATCACCTGTGCTCATAATAATCCTATCCCAGGTAATATAAATGCCAAACTACTTCCACAGGAGCAATCTGGCCCATGGAATGCAACACAAATTGATTTCATTGAACCTTTACCTAATACCAGTAGAAATAACAAGTACACACTGGTAATAATAGACCTCATCTCGAAATGGGTGGAAGCCTTCCCACGTAGAACAAATGTGGCAAAAGCCACTGCCAAGATTCTGGCACAACAAGTATTTACCAGATGGGGCCTACCCCTCAAGGTAGATTCTGATAAAAGGACAAGCTTAACAGGGGAACTAATGCAAGAATGCTTAGAGTTATTGGGAGTCAGGCAAAGGTCACACATAGTTTACCATCCTCAGTCCTCTGGTCAGGTAGAGAGGACCAACAGGCAGATCAGGCTGATGCTGTGTAAGCTTGCAAATGAAAATGCTAAAAATTGGGACACTCTGTTGCCCCTACTCCTCAGGGCAATCAGCACTACCCCTGCTGCAGCAACCCTCTGCACACACTTTGAGGTGATGACAAGTTGGCAGATGAGACTGCCGGAACATTTGTGGATAGATGTCAACACTCCAACGATGGACAGAATGTCAGTGGACACTTACATTGCAAAGCTGAAGGACAATTTAGTCCAAACTCATCTCTTCACTGCTCGAAACCTGGGCAGGGTCCAGGAGCAGTCCCAAATGTACTTTGACATGAATGTCAAAGAAGTCGATTGACAGGTAGATGACCAGGTCATGATTCTCAAATTTGCCATGCCAGCCCACCCTCTGACAAGCTAGTGGGCTGGCCTCTACGACATCATCAATAAACTGAGCCCTGCTGTCTACCAAGTGCAGTTGACAGACTGCAAGAGACCTGTAGACAAGTGGTACCATGCTAATCAGCTGAAGCTGTATAAAGGTGATTAATTCTCCTTCCCCAGATTTTGGGAGGGGGGGGCCTGTGTTTTAATCTGTCTTGTCTTTGTTTTGCAAACATGTTAAAATTGACCCTCTTTCTTGTGCTGGGCACCCTGGTAAGTGTCATGGAACCAATCCCAAGAAACCATCAGATACTTCTCCAACATCTCAGCCCTGTGCATCCTGATGCCAACCTCTCTAAGTCACCTAATGGGGGTGTGGTCATTCGGCTCCCATCTACCTATGTGACTGTGCATGAAGGAAAAGATGCTTATCTTACCACTGTGGTGGTTTCTCCAGACAACTGTACTGTGCAAATTGAATGGAGAACCGTAATTCTACTGAACAGGGCCACCCCAGTGGCCCACCATGCTAAAGAAACTTTCCAAAACTGTCTGAACATCTGCATCTTCCCTAATGGAACTTTGTACAAACACCAAGTCAAACAATGACATACAGGCCCATAGTACCTCACTGCACTCCTAGGGGCCAGACTTTTGTAATCAATATTCCAACACCACCATGTGCTATAATTGCTTAACTCAATCAATTGCCACTGCTGCTCTTTTCCTTACAGTCATACCCGCTTCAGCAGATTAACTTTTACAATGCCCACTGATGGAGTCAAGTCCATCTAGTGGTCTGGTAGCATCTTCCATCCCCGGGACACTTATTAATAATGTACAATTAATGCATGTTGCTGTTGTTCTGAATCGTACACACTGGAATATGGCTGAATGTGGCCATTGTGCTAATACCAATGTGTCAAATTTTCATACCACTATATTATTAGACTTTATTGCAGCATACCAGACGTACACACAACCCTGTACCTGGGCAACACACTACTGAACACCAAAGAGTGTACAGGCCTAAACGTCCTAAGAGGAGTTTGAGATTTACAGATGTAATCAGTGTAGGCGGCACCGTTATAGGCATGTTTGGATCAGGCATGTCAGTTTGGCAAAAATTTTATGCTGTGTCAAATATTTTAATAGTAAATTAGGTCAAGCTGTAATACATCCCATGCTACATGGTATTGCTAGTTTATCCCAAAGGAAAGATTCATGGTGTATAACATGCATGATATTGCATGTTTATTTAATGAAACCCCCAACAAAATCAATGAATTATTTTTATTTATTTTATTTATTTATTTAATATATCAGAAGTGACCTTTGAGTGTGAGCTCTTTTACAAAGGTTCCACGTCAGGTGGACAAAAAAGACAAAGTCACATATACAGTGATTACAGATGCCAGCTCAATTGGCTTACAAAAGCATTTACAATAGAGTTACACAAATTGGAGAGACAAGAAGCATTTGTAGCAGAGCAGAAAAATACTGTTGGTAGCATCAGTTAACCAGTAGGCCAGTAAACTAGAAAAAACACTCAGCAGGCGACCACCAGAATCCATAGTTAGACTAAGGACTGCATAGGGGTTATTCTAACTTAGATTGGATCTGGCCAGGTGACATAAAAAACAGGAGGGCCAGAGGTTTGAAATTACTCACAGAGGGCAAGAGGTGGGGGTAGTGGGCCAGGTAGCTGGGGGGTAGGGGTGATCAGCTCCAAAAAGGCCTTGTCAAATTTAGGGGGGTGGGTGGGGGGAATGGGAGAGACATTATCCACATCAGAGTTAGAGTAGATCAAGTAGCATTACTTATGCTCTATTTGCTGGGATGGCGAGAGGAGGCAGGGATTCTCTAGGTAGCCCCGCATTGGGTGGTACCTAGGTTTAAGGTCTAAAACTTTCAGCAGGAGCCTGAGCAGCAGGTGCATTTTGCGCATGACTTGAGATGCTGTCTGAGGCCTGTTTTGAATTGTAATATGTTGTGTGCGTGTAGGGAGTTCATTGATCCAGAGGGAGGCCTCAGTAAGTGAAAGCACGCCCCCTGAGTGAGGTTCGGCAGAATGGGATGGACAGTGTTCCATTCTTCCCCTCCCTGGTGATGTGAGGTGTGGGAGAGGCCTCAAGCAGTTTATCTACACAGGGTGGTGTTTTCCCTAGGAGTGCCCTCTTTGCCAGGAGGCAAGTTTGGAATTTGATCCTGTTTTTTTAGGTTGAGCCAGTTTGTACACTAATATAGGGTACAGGTGTGAGTGTATTGATCCTCGCACAGGGTGAGGTGGCATGCATTATTCAGTGTGATTTGGACCCTTTTGAGTGCTGTATCTGTGGCGGCACCATAAACCTCTAGCCCGTAGTCAATCGTGGTGAGTATGGAGCTGGAAATAGAGGTTCGGAGTGCTTCCGGTGGGAGGGATTTTTTTATGCCTGTATAGGACCCCAATCTTTGTGTTCACCGCTCTTACAAGGGAGTCTATGTGGTGTGTATAAGTGAGTGAATCATCAATGATGACCCCAAGGTACTTGAACAAGTGTACCTGCTCAGTCTGTTCACCAGCCTTGTTAGTGATTTTGAGGGAGGTGTGCCTCCACTTATGGTGAGGGCTAGATAGAAGCACGGCCTTAGTTTTCTTGTAATTTAGTAGCAGTTTTTGCCTTCTGAACCAATCCTTGAGTTTATTGAAGGAGTTCACTAGCTCTAATTATATGGCTTCATGGGAGGAGCTGCTGCTTAGCAGCACGGCATCGTCTGCATGTAAGATAATTTTAGTGTCGCATGCCAAGGGGAGTTAATTGACAAATAGCCTGAAAAGTAGAGGCCCTAGAATTGATCCTTGAGGGACTGCTAGGAGTACATCTTTGGAGCTGGATATTGTCTGCCCAATTTTGACTCACTGGCTTCTGTGTGTTAGGTAGTCATTAAACCAATTCAGGGTGTTTGGTGCTACACCCAGTCTTTGGAGCTGGAGTAGTAGTAGTAGTGGATGGTTTACGGTGTTGAAAGCTTTGGTGAGGTCGATGAAGATGGACCCCACCAATTTTCCTTCATCCAGTGCCTTATGTGTAAAGTCAGAGTATTCAAGCAGTGCTGTGGTGGGGCTGTGTTTTTGCCTAAAGTCATGTTGGTTTGGGCAGAGGAGATTGCACTTGTTGAAGTATTCAGTGAGTTGGCTAGCTACAATTTTCTCCAGTGCTTTGGATAAGGGGGAGAGGATAGATATAGGCCTGTAGTTACCCGCCATTGCCTTATCACCAGTCTTATGCACTGGCGACACCAGAGTTTGTTTCCATATCTCAGGGAATTGAGCAAGAGCCAGGGATTTATTAAATAGCATTGTTATGGGCGTGATCATAACATCAAGTGTGAGGGATAGTAACTTCATGTCTAGCCCATCGCTCCCCATTCTGGTTTTGCCTAGGACATCCCTGACCACCTTTAGGACCTCCAGTGCTGTCACCTTCTTAAAGTAGAAGGCAGGGTGGTTAGTTGTAGGTAGGCTGGCAGAAGGTAGTCTGCCGGTAGTACTGGGGACAGGTCTGTAAAGGCCTGGTTAAAGGCATCAGCTATAGCTAGCGATCCGAGGAGGGAGTGTTATTTATATTGAGCATCTTGGGGTGCTGCTTCTGATCTCTACCAAGGATGTATTTAACGTTGTCCCAAAACCACTTTCCATCACCCCAAGAGTTATTAAGCTGGGTCTTATGGAAGTTAGCCATTGCGAGCCTGATGAGCTTAGTGCATCGATTTCTGGCAATTTTGTAGCACTGTATGTCATGTTTGCTACGCGAATTTATGGCTTTTTCCCAGAGGCAGTCCCTCTCCTTTAGGAGGGAGAGGAGCTTGCCATCAATCCAGCCACTGACCTCTCCCTGAATTTTCTGTTTTGTGCGTGGTGCAAAGATATCACAAATGGAATAGAAACCCTTAGTGAGGAAGCTAAGAGCTTGGTCCAGCATAGGTGCCTTACTTATAGGGAACCAGCTGTAGGCACACAGGGCCAATTTGAGGGGTCCAAGTTTTCCTTTTCGCAGAACCCTGCTCTCTATGAGGCGGGGTGGGCATTTGGCAGATTTAGTGGTCCATATAAAGGAGATCGGGAAGTGGTCACTAAGCATGTCCAGGAGAACCCTGACTTTGGAGAAATGAGATGGTGAGCTAGCTAAGATGCAGTCAATGAGGGTGCTAGTACCAGCCTTGTAGTTCTGCCTGGTGGGGTGTGAGACTAGTTGCGTGAGATTGTGTGTGGAGATTAGGTCTCTGGAGGGTGCCGCCTCCTTAGATAACCAGTTGATGCTAAAGTCACCGGTCAAGATGAGTTCAGAGCCCTTTTTGAGAGTGCTAATTTCTTCCATAATGAGAGGAAGGCCTTCCTTGGCTTTTTTGGGGGGCAGGTAGGTTGTGGCAATAGTGAGAGTCTTGCCATTTTGGCTGGTTTGCATTTTTTCCACTAGTAGCTCATAATCCTGCGTAACGTTGGAGCTAGGGAGGATGAAGCAGCTTAGTGAGTTTCTGGCATAAAGGAGGCAGCTGCCGGCTTTCCTCCTAATTTGATCAAGATGAGGCATTTGGTAACCTTCAATGATGACCTCATCATCTTTGATCCTACTTGACATCCAGGTTTCAGTTAGGCAGATTATGTCAGGGGTATGTATGGCCATCCAAGCCTGGAGCTGATCCAATTTTGCAGGTAGGCTGCAAATGTTTAGTGCTGCTATCTTTATGCCGTTCACAGTATAGGCCCCCCTGCTCCTCAGGATTGTTGGTCCAGGGTTAAGGTGAACATTGCCAGAGAGTCGCAGTAGCATAAAGATAACCTTTTTGGGGGATATGGTGATGTATAACTTCCCTTGCGTCTTCTGTCACCTGCGCTTCATGTGAGGAAGGTATTCAGATGCCTGTTTTAATTTATGGGGAAAGTTAGCCATTAGGATTAAGGTGTAGGAGGTTGACTTGGTGATCACAGTGTATGGGAAGTGAAGTGGGAGGAAGAGTCTATCTTGTCCTGGAGTGGTAGTGGTCATGTGTATGTCTTTCCTCATGCAGGCATCCTTTGGATATTCAGAGTGGGGAGATAGAGGTCCAAAATTAAATATGGTACCAGCTAGGCCAAAGGAGGTAGTGAGGAGGAGGAGGAGTAGATTGTAGTTGTAACTCATTGTTGTTTGTCTAGGAGTTTCTGTCTAGCATTAAGTGGTGTAGGTTGAAGGCATTTCCTTTGTGGCTTTTAGGATGAAGTCAGAGTGCTAAAAAGGGTGTGGGAGTGGTGAGCAATCATGGATGTGGCTAGTGCCTATTTAATAGGGGCCGGGGTCGGGGAGGGAGTGGTGGGACGAAAATACAGACTGGGACTGAGAGGCACAGTTAGCTGGCGATGGAGAGTTTGCTAGTATTCGCCCTGTCTGGCGCCGCACCAATCAGCTGAACTCTCGCTCCGAGCTGCAGCCAATCAGCCATGTTTACAGCTGATTTGAACTTTGGCTCTTTGGGTGAGGAGCCGCACCTGGTCTCAGGAGTCCTGGGCTACTGGCTCCATGTGGGGATGGCCACCGCGGCTATGGGAAGTACAGTCCTCCGCTACTCAGCCCTGACAAGAGCACGGTGCTCCTGTCTGCCTAGGGGAGACAAAGAGCAAGACAGAATGCCATTACTTAACAGGTGTGGATTGGTGGACATGGACAATTAATTCATCAGATTTTGCAAGAGGGTTGCAGGAGCCAAATTGTCTGGGCCAAATTTATGCTAACTACTATTAGCTTGGGGGGGCAAGCGACTATGCCAGTGTGGGAAACTAAAGGATTTTTCTTCTTTTTAAGTTTGCACTAATTAAGGAATAGCACTCTCTTACCCTGTCTTGCAGCAGCACAGATTTTCAATATTACAAGTGGGCCACAGAAAAGAAATCTCATTTGTCCAAACTAGCAGGTAAACTCTGAGGTAACAGTGACAATAAAACTGAACCATGTACTACACCCCGAGTTCTGCTTTCTATTGGCTTTGCAGCAAAATACATTCAGAGAACAGCTGTAAAAATGCAATCAGATTCAAGCCCCTGGTTAAATGTACCCAGCTCAAGCTTAATAGAACATTTACATTCAAAGCAGCAATCAGATTCAAGCCCCCGGTTAAATGTACCCAGCTCAAGCTTAATAAAACATTTACATTCAAAGCAGTAATAGGGGTCCCTGGGTTCAGCTGCAGAAACAGAAATACAGACTGGGACTGAAAGGTGCAGTTAGCTGGCGGTGGAGAGCTTGCTAGTATTCACCTTGTCTGGTGCCACACCAATCAGCTGAACTCTCGCTCCTAGCTGCAGCCAATCGGCTGTGATTACAGCTGGTTTGAACTTTGGCGCTTTGGGTGAGGAGCCGTACCTGGTCTCAGGAGGTCTGGGCTGCCGGCTCCATGTGGGGATGGCCACCACGACTATGGGGCGCTCAGTCCTCTGCTACTCAGCCCAGACAAGAGCACAGTGCTCCTGCCTGATGTATTTAAGACCAGATGTATCTTTTTTATGGTAAGCATTGATGGTTTAGTGGGCCCAGGAAGGGTGTTTTTTTTCCTTTCCAGGCTACTGTCCTCTATTTCTGCTGCTCCCCAGCATCTGCGAGCTAGAACATTTGGTCAGACAATGAGCACCACTGCACTCTGTATCCCCATAGTGCCACAGACTCCAGCCCCTACAGAGATCAGGCAGAGGCTTGACTCCACTATCGGAGGAGGGCAGACAGTAGCAATGCAGCCTGGAGGTGAAACTGTGATCATAGCAGTTTGTGGCACAAATTAAGCCCAGATGGACTATCTGTGTCGCATCTCACGGCCCGCCCGCCAGCTCCGGCTAAGTCCAAGTTAATCTTCAAGTTAAAGAATTAATCTTCTATAACAATAAAGAAGCTAGAGAGCAACACAAATGCAGGGAAATCATTTGTTCAGCTTATGGTAGCTATGTTATCAACACTATCACCAATCTCTTCTGAGATCTGGAGTCAGGGCAGATCCTGGATTTGATCCATGATAAATGCATGGCTAAATGTGACTGCCAATATTATAAGACCCTGACATGTACTACCAAGTGAATGGCCAGGACTGTGTCCTTTTCATTTGCCACAGCCTTGGAACCTGGGTTAAGTCAAGCCACACCCAATTCAAGAACCCTGCTACACGATCGTCCAATGCACCACAAGGGACACCCTGTACGTCACCTTCACTGTGTCCCTCCTGGCCTTCAACAAGGATTCTTCAGTCTTCAACAAGCTGACTAAAGTCCACTCTGTGGGCTGTCTTGAGGGCAGCATCTACCGAGAACAAACCAACTTACCTCCTCTGCTCATGTTTCATCCTCAGCTGGAAGCCTGGGTAGCCCCATATACTAACTTTTGTGCAATATGGGGTTACCACTTTTTGTGTCAATGTGACATCTTTGATGTAACAATGCCAGTGTGTGATAACTCACCTAACCCTATGGACTGGTCATATACCTTTGATGATGACCTCTTTGACAATGTTTCTTTTCCTGACAAAGTCATATTGCCTCTTTTGATGCCAAATGCTACACGTACACAGCCACAGCTTCTGGTACCAACTCACGAAGTAGCACCTTCCTCACATTCAAGTTACCTACAACAGTGATGGACAATACTGAGTTGTGACCAGCTATGAGACCTTCTCTTATGAACCTCTCACCGGTGGTGTTGACATGCCCAACTTCTGTTTTGTACCACATGAGTGCACTATCATTGGTCATACTGTTATCACCCCATTCCTACTCCAGAAATGTATTACATTGATTGCAACCCTGACTATTTCAATGCTATAGAACAGTATTTACCAGTGTTTAATGTGCATATCGACTCACTCACCCTGAATCTTAAATCCTTATTAGAACAAAAGGACACAAACCTCATTCATACTAGTAATAATGGGCCCTATGCACGATGCCAACACACCGTGGAAACTAGGTGCGTAGGCATAGATATGCATGAATTATGTGGAGCTGGGGCCCAAGGTACCCCCAGCAGCATTCACAAATGGTGCACAAGTCAGTTACGCACTGGATCCCCTGACTGCGCAGTCAGCAATGAGCCAGAGTGGGCGAGGGGCATGCCTGCACTATGCGCTATTCACTAAGGCACATAGTGCTGTGCACTAGGAGGCATAAGAGGGTGCCAGTTATGTCAGGTGGGACTCTGCCATAACCACTGTACACACCCAGTCCATCACACACAGGATCCCACCCGGCGCCTGCAGCAGTATGGGCATCCCCCCACACATACCAGAACACCCATTCTGGTCCTGGCAGTACAGTGCAGACCCCACCACAAGACAAAATCTCTGCTCCAATCCCATATGGCAGCCCACCCCCTACACACATGGCTGCTCTATCCCTGTCTGTGTACTGTAACCCCCCACATCACAACCCCGTCCCCATCTGTATGCAGTAGCCCCCCACATCACAGCCCCATCCCCATCTGTATGCAGGAACTCCCTGCCACACAACTGTGCCTTATCTTCATATGTATGTTACCCCATTATCACAGCCCTGTCATGAAGCACCCTGACCAGGACAGCTCTTCCCAACCACCCACTGATCCCGGCCTCTCAGTGTTCAGTGGTTCCCCAACCCCCTGCAGGACTAACAACACCACCCACCATCCCCTGAACAGGCCAGTCCATGCTGCAGCTCTTTACAGCCAGCAGCACAGCCCTCCTCAAACCTCCATGGCCACTGGCTGTCCAATTGATAATGGGTGTGCACTGCCTATATACAGTGCACTCCCAGCATCAGTTGGACAGCCTGTGGCCACAGAGGTGTGTGGAGGGATGTGTCACTGGCTGTCCATGGATGTGGCAATGGTGGGTAGGTACAGGAAGAGGGGGTGGTGTTGTCTGTGCCATGGGTGATGGAGGGGTCACTGGCCACCACTGTTGGGGCAGGGTTTCTGGGATTGGGATGGATGGGTGGCACCCCTATGTGGCATGGGAATGGGGACACCCTTTGTGCTTGGTGGAAGGGAGCACCACTGCCATCACCAGGATGGAGCACAGATGCGTGTTGTGGAGGGATGCCTCTTGCCTTCATGGGGTTGGGGCAACCAGGTGTGGTGGGGGGATGTCTCTTGCTACCATGGGGTTGGGACACAGATGTGTGACAGGGGGCCGGCATATGGGATGGGGGCTGGGGTCCTGCTGGTGGAAGTCCACTTGTGCACTGGGAGGGTGCTTTGCTACATGGACTTGACCAAGAGGCATCACTGGATGACAGGGATTGCTTGTGGGTCCAGGTGCCAGTGGTAGCTGTTCATGCACCTGTACCCATGCCCCACTGTGCATTTTATCACTATGGGACCAAGGACAGACATCCCATTGGATGCCCACCTGGGTCTGCTGCTCCACCTCTGGCCACCCTGTGCAGTACTGTCTGCCGGAGACTAGGGCCATGGAAGGACAGGTGGCCGACATTCATGCATACCAGTGGATTTGCACCTGTCTGTGGGCACATAGCTATGTGGGTGGGGTATGTGCCTTTGATGCATACTTTCCGCCCAATAGTGCATAGGCACCAACATTACCAAAGCAGGCAATTCTCTAAATGATTTATTCCATAATGGTGATTTAAGTACTGCATTATCCAATACTTGGTTGGAATTTACATTTAAAGGTTTTGTTGTTCTTCAAGTTTTGTTGATTATTTTTTCTTACAATCACTTTATGCTGCTTATGGTAATAATAATAATAATAAAATGTATTTAATTAAGCACCTTTCAAAATTCCAAAGCGCTGTACATCAAGAGCAAGCATAAAACAGATACAATACATTCAATAAAACAAATATAAGCATATCTTCCAAAACTGCGAAATAAATTAGAATAAAGAAGGAAATGCCTTCTCCCATAAAAAAGTCTTTAAAGCCTGCTTAAAGCTCCCCACTCTCCAACAACATTATGAGAAATGATGCTTTCTTTATGCCACCCAGTCAGCTAAGTTTTAGCCCAACAATGCTATCTTTGTTGGTGTTGCCTCTTTATCAAGCAATAACAAGAGGAGGGATATGTAGACCTGCATGCCATATAGACCCTCACGGTGGCTCACACACACACACACAGTGCTGCAGCATAAGGTATATTGTATTTACTCATACTTGCCATGATATGCTCAGGCATCACTATCCAGCATGATTAGTGGTGCTTATTCTCCACCTACAGCTTTTTGTCAATGATCAGCATATTATATGAATTATTGTACTGTTACTCAAAAGCAGCCTTAATGAGCATAATGCTTATTGGTGTGTATATGCAGAACCTAATTGTCTTAGGTGCGAGCTGCCCACCATTATCTGACAATAGATTTGCTGTGTTTTATTCTTCTGCCTTTTTGGGAGAGTCCATTACCTAGTAACATACTTTCTTATCTCTAAGTATAAGAACTCGTATAAGACTGCTATTCACTGAGTTTGTTTGCAAGTAGCGCAGCAAATAGAGGAGAACTGTTCTTCAAATAATTATGCAAACATTTTACTGTGTACACAATGCTATGCAAAGTCATTCTCTGCTTTGGTTCCTGGTCGTAGCAACAGCACATGGTCAGAGGAGCAGGAATAGGGGCATGGAACATCAGTGGCAGCAGGAAGAGAACATTTATTTTATTTGTATATAAGCACGTCAGAATTACAACCCTTTGAGTCATAGACTAGTTTCCAAAGGCCCCACGTCATGATACAAAGAGAAAAATACAGATAGTAATGAAAATTGAAGGAACAGGTAATACATACAATGGAGAACATTGAATACAATTAGCAGGGTGATAGTGTCATTCAGCAGATGAACTTCAGTCCTATACAAATAGTTGCTAGGCAGTTGTTAACATGTCCATTAGCAGAATGAGCTGTAGTCCTATACAATCAGTAGCTAGGCAGTTGCTAACTTACAAGCACAGTAACATCGAACTCCCATGGTCTGGTTCTTTGGTTGTTTAGAAGTGACACCCCATTGATCTGGACTGAAAGCAACAGGACACTGGATGGCCTTCAGCAAAATCAGCATCTGGTTTGAAAATAGTAGACTTGCCCAGCACAGATAGGAAATAGCAGGAATTGTTTTAGCAACATTACATGACAGCACAATGCATACACACTCACCCTTCCATTGTCACTATTGCCGTGATGATACATACTACTTGTGATAAAGTGGTAGATAGATGTAATTTATGTAATTTATACTCATGGTTGTTGTAATCTTGGATTTATGTTTTATGTACATCTAACTGTTACCTGATTCTATGTATACTGCTTGGATAATGGATGTACTCCCACTTCCCTTCCCCAAGGACCTACCATGAGACGAGCATTTTATTGCTCAGTGTAATTTTCCTGGTAAAACTGTTAAATAAATAAATAAATAAAAATGTCAGGAGAAGAATGGACAAAGCTCTGTTCCCTTTTTAGAACTGCTGAAAGGGTCAAACACAGACAGCTTTGGAAGCATCCAGGTAGGGAGCTAATCAAACACAGAAAGTTCTGGAAACATCCAGGTAGGGAGCTAATCAAACACAGCTGCAGTCAATGTTACAAAATTGCCAGCAGATAAAGGTCTTGTGGTCTATCAAGTGTGCTCAACTGTGAGCTAGCAGCCCCAATACTGCAGCTGCCCCTCCCTCCTGCCCTTCCCCCCCTCTAGTGACCTTCCGCCATACCCTGTCCCATCCCCTTTTGAAGCAGCTCACTGTTCTACAGGCTACCAATTCCTCTGGCAATGACTTCCACCCAGACACCACCCTGTCCGTAAAAAAGCGTCTCCTCATTTCCCTCCTGATCTTTCCCTCTTCCAATCTCAGATCATGCCCTTGAGTGTACCTCCCACTCTTTAATTTGAAAATCTCCTCCATACCTGTCTTATTTATTCCCTTCATGTACTTGAAAGTTTCAGTCATATCTCCCCTAACCCTCTTATCCTCCAGGGAGTACATATTCAGATCCCTCAGCCTGCTCTCACAGGGCAGGTCCCCTAGCCCCTGGATCATTTTTGTTGCCCTGCGCTGCACCCCCTCTAGTTACCTAATGTCCTTCCTCTGGTACGGTCACCAGAACTGCATGTAGTACTCCAGATGTGGTCTAACCAGTGACCTGTATAGCGGCAGGATCACCTCCCCCCTCCTGGAGGATATGCCTCTGGCAATACAATCAAGCATCCTGCTGGCCTTTGCAGCTGCCTTTCTACACTGTGCTGAGTTGCTCATTGCTCCTGTTATGATCACCCCCAAATCCTTCTTGTCTTCTGTCTTGGCTAGTTGAATCCCCCCTAACTGGTAGCTTCTCCTTGGTTTTTTTGCACCAAAATGTGGCACCTTGTATTTCTAGGCATTGAACCCCAGCTGCTAAGTGCCTGACCAGGCTTCCACTTTTGCCAAATCATCTTGCAACCCCTGCCACCCTTCTAAGTAATTCACTACTGTTCCCATCTTGGTATCATCTGCAAACAGACTGATCTTATTCTTGATGCCTATTGAGATGTCTGCTGTGAAGATCCCAAACAACACTGGCCCCAGTACAGAGCCCTGTGGCACCCTGCTTGTCACAGCCCTGAGAGATGAGATCTCCCCTCACACCACCACCACCTCTTCTGTCTCCCTTGCAACCAGTTCACTACCCATCCCACCATCTTCACCCCTGCCCCTGTGCTTCCAACTTACTTCCTAGCCTCCCATGCAGCACTGAATCAAATGCCTTACTGAAGTCCAGGTACAGGACATCCACTGCATGGCCCCTGTCTAATTGCCTGGTTAACCAGTCATAGTACTCAACCAGGTTGGTCTAACAGGATCTGCCTGAAACAAACCCATGCTGTATGCTGTCCTGCAACCCATTAGCTTCTGGGAGGGAAACCAGCCTCTCCTTCAGGATTGTCTTCATCAGCTTTCCCACAATGGATTGAGGCTTACCAGTCTGTAGTTACTTGGATCATCCTTGAGGCCACTCTTGTGGAAGGATGCCATACGTGCCATCCTCCAGTCCTGAGGTGCACTCTATGAGTCCAGGGAGGCATTGAATAGGTCTTCCAAGGGTTCTGCCAGGACTTCTACCAGCTCCTTCAGCACCCTGGGGTGTATGCCATCTGGCCCTGGCACATTGTCCACCCTCAGTGCCCTCAAGCCCTTCAGTACTCTGTCCACTGAGATTTCCCCATCTGTCACCTCCTCCCTCCCATGCCCCCCTCCCACCCCGACTTAGGTACAGATCCCCCTTTCTCTTTAGTAAATATTGAGCAGAAGTACTCATGTAATGCTTCTGCCAGTTCTGCCTCTGTTTCCACCCACCTCCCATCCTTCCTTATCCTTATTATTTGGTCCTTACAACTCTTTTTCTCCCTGATGCACCTGAAGAAGTCCTTCTCCTCCTCTTTGATTCCCTGTGCTAGCCTGAGTTCCCTGGACACTTTGGCTGACCTGACTGCCCTCGTCACCTCCCTTGAGTCCTTCAGGTATTCCACTCTGTCCTCCCCTCTCCCTGTTTTTGTACCTTCTAAAGGCAGCTCTTTTCTTCCTTACTTTTTCCATTACTCCCCTGCTCACCCAACTAGACTTCCTGGCCCTAGCCCTCTCACTCTAGACCCTTGTACATGTTACTGTTGCCTCCTCAATTCCCAGTTTAATGACCTTCCACTTCTTTTTAGTGTCCATGTTTGGATGGATCCTGGCCAGATACCACTGCACTATTTTCTTCATCCTCCTGAAGTTTAACACCCTTGTGCCTGTTCCTACTCCCCCCCCCACACCGAGTGGTGATAACTCCCCGCCAGTGGTTTCTCCACTCCTAGCTCCCTCACAAACTCACCATTCACCAGCATGAGGTCTAGGGTGTTCCCTAACCTGGTTGGCTCATTGATCATCTGCAATAGGAAGCTGTCATGGAAGGCATCCACAAGTACCTCCTACCTCACATTTGTTTTGACTGGGGTAGACCAATCCACTCCCGGCAGGTTGGAGTCCCCCACAATCACCATGCTGCCCACCCCACAGGTCCTTCTGATATGTCCCACTAGTTCCCTGTCTTACTCTTCAGTCCAAGAGGGTGGCCTGTACACCACTCCCATCTCGAGGGTCCTATTTTTGGAGTCCTGGAGCTGCACCCATATTGAGTCCATGCTGCCTTCCACCCCTTTCTTCCTGATGCACGTCAGTCCTTCCCTCATGTACAGCACCCCCCCTTTTCCTTTTACCCTGTCCCTCTGAAATATCCTATACCCTGGTACTGCCATGTCCCAGTCATGGCATTGGGTGGCCCATGTGTCAGTGATGGCCATCATGTCCACCTCCCCATCTACCATGACAGCCTGTAACTCTGCTGTTTTGTACCTTAGACTCCTAGCATTCAAGATTATGGGCAGTGTATAAAACCCACCTGGGAAACACAGGACAGAGAGAGATAGAGAGACAGAGAGAGAGGCCTGGCAAAAGCCAAAAACTGTGCTGCAAATGGTGAGTTCAAGCTGCAGAGACTTTTGGAAAGAACTGTGGAGTTTGTAAATGAACATCATGATATTAACTGGAGGCTGGGAACCAGTTTAGCTGGTAACCAGAGGTAGCGAGGGTTTATTTTGCTTAGTTAGAACTCCGGAAATGAGTCAGGGGCTGCAACCACAATCAGTTGAAGACAAAGCTGCCTCAAAAAAACTGCACTATTATTTTACTTCAGACTATGTATATTCTCTTTGGATACACCTACACCAGCTTACCCCAGAGCAGAAGTCACTGTACCACATACTGTAGTGAAAGACACATAACTGAGCTAATGAAACCAGTGCTTGAAGAAGGTTAATACTAAACTGTGATTAAACATATTACTTACCTTGGTACTTGTGATAGACACACCATGAAGCCACAGGGTTGGCAGACTACATCAGGATCTCAGCAACAGCATCATCCATTGATCCTTACACAGACAGACCTGAAAAGAAAATCATACAGAGTTCCAAAAACACAAGGGAGATATGGCATTTGTTAGCAGTGGGGGGACCGCCTGGCAGACTGGCTCACCAAGGCGGAATATCCTCTCACTGCTTAGTCTGCCACCACAACTAGTCTGTGCCTGAGGCAGAGTCTCCCTCCCCTCCACCTGCCTTGATGTGAGTCTGAATATACACCTATCCCATTCCCATCAAATGACCTTTCAAAAAATATATATATTAAAGTGTAACAAACATTATCACTTGTCTTGGCACTTACGATGGACGCACCATGAAGCTACAGGGATGGTGGAATACATCAGGATCTCAGCAGCAGCAGCATCCATAGAGCCTTACACAGACAGACCTGAAAAGAAAATCATAGCGTTCCACAAACACAAGTGAAACATGACATCGGTTGGCAAAGGGGGACTGTCTGGCAAACTTGGAGCAATAGTGTTTCATATATACAGTTATACAATGGCTTGGAAAATGAAGCATTCTGATTGGCTGGCTGGCACCTTCTAGGTGTTGTAAATCCTAGTATCACTCCAGGGAAAAAAGTGCCAGCCGCCAGTCAACCACATCAGGAACTCCCCAGAAATCACTCCGAGGAATAGAAATCCAGGACTCGCAACAGTAGCAATGGACAGCGACCCCAGTAAAATGCTATCTCCCAACCCTCATCACCAGTAAATGGACAGCTCCAGCTCCAACAATCATAGTAAACAAAAAGTAATAGAAAAGTGGCAAAACACAAAGGAGCATCAAATTAAAGTTTCTAAAATAGTTACCCCATAACCGCTTCCACCCAGCTCACCTGACAACCATTTAAACAGTCAGCTCTGCTCCACTGCCACAATCCTGATGCCATCAGAGCCACTGAAACCCTTTACTCCTCATCGTTTCCTCTTGAAGTCCTCTAACCGCCAACCTGCTCACAGACCCTATCATAGGCAAAATGGAGCCTCATGCATATGGAGGCATTGCAGACAGCAGTTGACTCTGATCTTTGACCCCTGCACAGCGAGGGCCAAAACGACTTGCTGCTGCATATTATATGCAGTCTGAGCTCCTCATTGTAGCACTGTACTACCATTAAACCATCTCTTTTACTAGAAAATTTCTGTTAAAACTTAAAATCTTAACTTTCAGTCATCAGGGACTGAAACTGAAACTGTGGTGATCTCATTTCCAATCCAGTCAACATAACGGTGCTAGCCTCAGTGAGTGGGATTAGAAACAACACATGTATCTTAAGGTAGACCCTGAAAGTGAGTGATGAGCATGAATAGTCCACAAGTCAGATACCGCCTCTTTAACATAAAAAATAAATAAATCCTACCATGTCACCATCTATCTGGGGCTCCATTAGTATGTATACATATCGTCACTACAGCCATATCAACAGCCCTACCAACCCAGGACTATTTTTCTGGTGGACTAACAAATGGAATGAAAATCAGTCAAAACACCCCAAAACTGTTTTATTTATTGTTTTTTCCTTCTAAGAAAAGAGACATTGTATAACCTCAATATCCCACTTAAGAGTGTGGGAAATGGCAGGATTTACCCATGGCTGGTGTGTTTTGCTCACTCGGCCTGCGACCTCATGACCAAACAACACACCAGCTGTGGGTAAATCCTGATTCCTGGCATCACCCTCAACCTCTTGTGGTATATTGCTTAATTAATTTGATAATGTTAGTATCTCTCCTCCCTATATTAGCAAACTGAAAGATGATTAGGCAGAAGTGTCCCTTTTCTCATATAAATGGAATTTGACAGAAAATGTAGAGTTTGAGTCCAACTTTGGATGAAAAGTTTAGTACATCTTTTGTTCTGACATTTACCTACAGTAACTGGGTTTTTATTATAATACCACCATACTTCCTGATTCACAAGTTGCTAGTAAAGTTGTTAGTACAGGAGCCCACCTTTTAACAGGTATTGGATAATACATAACACAAAATCAATGGTCATAGAAATTACTTAGTGTTTCTGAGCACTTTCACAGGTTTTCGCATTAGAATACTATATAGCATGTATATCAAAGGTTTTATATATTGGTGCATTGTTTACTACATGGTTTATCAAATTTTTAGATGAAGATCTATTTTTCAGTCTGGTTCTCATAATACCTGATAAGGTAATGGCATAAATACCAAAACAAACTTTTTTAGAAAACAACCCATGACCCAAATCATTTCTTAGAATTAGGTACTTTTTGACTTTTCTAAAATATAATAGAAAATAGCAGAAATTTACTATGCTAGACATAGAAATATAGAATGTGTCGGCAGATTAGGACCTATTGGCCCATCCAGTCATCCATTTTGTTCTTGCCTATACTGTTAACAAAGATACTATCTGATCTCCATATACCTCCCCCCAACTTTACTACCAAGAATCGTTTGTGCCTATCCCATGCATGCTTGAAGTCCACCACTGTTTTGGCCCCCGCCACTTCTGCTGAAAGATTGTTCCAGGCATCTGTCACACTTTCAGTGAAAAAGTACTTTCTCAAATTCCTCCTAAATCCCCTCTTCCAGCTTCATGGCATGTGCCCTTGTTCTTTTGCCCTTCTTTAGCTTATTCACCACTGTGAGGTACTTACAGGTCTCTATTTTGTCCCCACCCGAGGGTGTACATACTGAGATCCCTCAGTCTCTCCTTGTAGGGCTTATGATGCAGCCTTGCACCATTTTAATTGCCCTCCTCTGGACAGCCTCCAGTCTGTAGATATAAATTGAAGCCATAGGGCGAGATTATAGAAGGGTGGTGCAGGTTGTCACCAAACACAACAAGCGCCACCCGCAACTGTGACATTGACTCTGCGCCTATTCTAGAAGGGTCAGCATCTCCACAGCAAAGTCCTGTGAATTGTGACATGCGGCAAGGTACGCCCCACAGAGGGCGTACCTGGTCAGCATGTCGCATCCCACTGCTGCAGGTCGCAAGTGTACCCCCCACCTGTGCCCTGACCCCCAGGTTGCCCACCGCCAAGACGGCATGGCACCAGCCCTGGTAGTCCAGTGTCCCCTCCCCAAACTACACACGTCCATAAAATCAATACATTCCCAATTCCCTTCTAGTCTAGTGCCCCTCCTTCCCGAATTGTATATGTCCATAAAATCAATACAGTCCCGATTCTCTGGTGGTCTAGTGCCCCCACCCGAACTGTGCCTGTCCATAAAATCAATACATTCCAGATTCTCTGGTAGTACAGTGCCCCCGCCGAACTGTACATGTCCATAAAATCACTACATTCCTGATTCTCTGGCAGTCTAGTGCCCCACCGAACTGTACATGTCCATAAAATCAATAAATTCCCAATTCCTGGTAGTCTAGTGGCTCCCCACCCCTCCTACCCAGCCATGCCAGCCACAGCACCCCACCCATGTCCCAGCGGCGGCTGGCACAGCCACTTCTCACCTCCATGGCCAGCCGCTGACTGAGTACTGCGTAGTGCTACAGCACAGATGAACTCAGAAGTTAATTCCGTGGTGCATCAGTGCGGTAATGCTGATATTGCACTCGGTCGGCAGCTGGCACGGAGTTGAAAGGGAAGGCTAGGATGTGCCAACGTTGACAGAATGAGAAGGGGGTGCTGGACAGGCTGGCATGGCTGGAGAGGGGCCACTAGACTACCGGGGAGTAAGGGCATTCAGTTGATGAAGGCGCACTGAGATCCGGTGAGCACTAGACTGCCAGGCTAGATATTACTGCACTATCATGCCGGGTGACCTCTACGGTTCAGGGCACAGGTGGGAAGATGGTTGTGCCATATCTGCGGGGCTTCTGCCAATGGCTGTTTTGGGGCACTGGGGGTATGGGTAGCCCTGAGGGAGCCCACTGGCATGTGCTGGGCATGGGGAAGGGTATCTGTGTACTATCCACCAGACAGTCGACGGGTCTATAGGACCCTGGGCACATCCATAAGTTATACCAGCTAAATGCTGGTATAACTTACATTGCCGGATCTCCTCTGGGGGTTCTTGTAGAATCCCGATGTGGGCACTTTGTGGATGCCCTTCTAGAATGGGGTGCAACTGCTGCCATAAACCCCCTAGTGCCATGTCACAAAGGGTTTATGCGGCGTAACAGCTGTTTGGCACAACTGGCCTGTGACATATCGCAGGTCACTTTGTAGAATCGCACATGTCACAACTGCTGGTGTAAAGTTGCTACATGTGCCACTCTGCTTAGCGCAACTGCTGTTACGGCTGGCGTAACCCTTCTAGAATCGGGTCCATGGCCTTTAATCAATGAAATACAGTGTTTTAAGTAACTTTAAGAGCTGTATGTTTTGTGTCTATAACATAAGTCATTTCATTGAGTTGTGCCAGAATGGCTCATTTCATTGAGTTGTACCAGAATGGCTCTGAGGGTGTAAGAGACAGTCAGTACTGTGCTGGGATTGTGCACCAAAGCCCCAATAGTCATTTAAATGTTTCTCATTGCCAACAAGACTTTTTAATTACCCTAGGGCATTGCTTTTTTTTTGTGGGAGAGTGTTTTTGACTTGCTTGGAAATAAGAGCTTAAACTTTGGGGCCAAAGCAAGATTCTCTGTCCTCTAGCCACACACAGTGGTATCCATTGTTATGATGACTTGTGGCATGCCATAGTGAAACCCAAAACAGGAAAGGCCATATTCAGATAAATGTTGCTTTTCTGACTGATTTTGGGTTGTGGTACACCAGAAGTCATGTTGTAACTATGTGCAGCTATGGGTACTACTGTACCCCAAATACTGTAAGTGTATGTTTATTCAAGCTGCAGCATGTCTGGGGTACATTGTCTACATTTATTGACTAGTAGTTTATTAAAATGACAGTAAAGTAGGGAGAACCCTTCTATGAGTAACCGAAGAACATTGTGTCCATTGGTAGGCTGTCTCAGGTAGCATTTAATTGTGCATTCAGAAATGTGTAACCACCTATAATGAATTGCAGAAAATATAAAATTACAGTATGCATTCAATATATCAGCATATCACGCATTCTAGTTTAACATCTATTTACAGCATCTAAAATATCTCCCCTATTCAGTCAATACCTTCTGTTTTGGCAAAGTTGTTAAATAATGCAGTAATGATCTGTTGTCATATACTTGATGTGGGTTTGAGTAATAGTATTAAATAAGATGGAACGCAAGATTTAGTAGCAACAAAGTTTTTAACAATAGCAGACTCCCAGACCTATCTTGGGAGACAACAAAGCACAAATGTCATTGGATGGGATGAAGTAGGTACAACATAGTGTATGATATGTTGAATACAGAGCATTCCTGAATTTCATGTTCATAGTTAAAATAATTCACACACAGATCTTTGAGGAAAGCTACATGCCCTGACTTCCATTGCAGTTCTAAAGTGCTATGATTTAATTTCAGAACAGGGATACAATGTGTTTGTCTTCCCATTACTGCACATAATTTTGGAGAATACATGCACCACAGCTGAGGATTTTTTTCATGAAAACTCAGGACCTAAACTGATTAATTCATAAACTGCTACTTTTGTAGCAACTTGTCATTTACACAATACAAAAGCCGAACAGATGTTAAAGTATCAGTGCTCTAAAATCAGAATAAAAAAGTCAGAGGTTCCCTCCTTTACAAATGTGAAAAGTTATATCTTCCAGGTTCCTTTCTTTCTAAAATATTCCAGTTCTAGCGATATTTAAGAAATGCTAAATGCTTCGAATTAGTTATTTCCTTGAGAAGCAAAGGTGATCATTTTTGGCTTAGAACCAGCATTGTGGACCAGACAAAGGTTAGGTTTAGGTTAGAAGCAAGAAAAAATACATATAGTGTATGATGGAATGCTGTTAGCGTTAAAAATCCATCACTTTTGCAATGTTGTTATGCTGTAGTAGCTACGTCATCGCATCTGTTATGCTGCACTAGCTGAGTAGCTACTACAGCATAACAACATCGAACGCACTGGTGCATGTGCATTATATGACCAGAAAGTGGCCCGAGCTGGCAAAAACAACAGTGAAGTGAGTGGCAAAGTGGAGAAAAAAAAAAAGTAAATCACCCAAATAGTCATGTTTCTTGCAGTTGGCATTTTACACTATAAAAATAATGGATACCCAGTTAACGGTAACTAGCTGAGTTAGTTCATCTCAAGGTTGCCCATGGTGACCAAACCTCTAGAGATACGCTCTCAAGGTTCAAATGGTCACCATAGTAACCTCTCAATGAACTAACCAGCTTGTTAACGATACCTGGGTATCCATTATTCTCTATATAGTCAACAGCGTACAATGTATCTTGAACTAAATGCTAAAGTTTTTAATACCTGTAGCTGAAAAACTGATTTTGAGTTAAAAAAGGTTTTTTACTGTACTGCTACTTTAACAGGTGCAGAATTGTCAATACATAAACATGAGCAGTGATAAAAAGGTGATGATGGGGTGGAGGAGACTCATCTCCAGGGGTGAAATTAAATGTCTGACTCAGTTCAAGGAGTACAAAGGGGAAGGAGAACTGTTCCTATGCAAAAGTGATCCCCTCAAAGCATAAAACTGACTAAATAAAGTGTAAAAACGTAACATAATGAAATGAAACTTGTTCCCAGACCCCTATCTAGTACTGTATGTTTGAACCTACAGTACATTACAAGTGGTGGGTACTTTACTGCAGTTCTTAATAATTTGTTATACAATTCCATATCTGCAAAATATATGTATGCCCTGCTGGCAGTGAAATGTATTTGTGTAAACTTGAATGAAAACATTAACTACAAAGGTAGTGGATTTTCCCAGCAATTTTTGTTTTTCATTTCCAACATTGAATATGAGTACTGTACCAGCACTGGCTAGTATTTTGTTTTGCAGACAAAAGTACCATCATTAACAGACCCGTTACACCTTAATGACCCAGCTACCCAAGCTGTACAATGAGTAGTCATACTTTACATAAGTATGTAAATGCTAAATATTATTCTTTGCAGTTCATTGTAAAACAGAACTTAACAGTAACTTACTCAGAAACACCTGTGTGGAACAATCCAATTCATCATTGTCTGTCATTTGCCTCCAAGCACTTCTCTTCCCTGAACTGGTGGCAATGTGTCAGGCAGGAATCATATGCATATCCTCACACCAGAAAGCAATTTTGCCTTAGGGAACAAATGATTTGCGTACACTTTGTTAACTCTGAGACTATTTATTTACGGAACAGACGACTTTCTAAATGTGAAGAGAAAATTCAGTTGCAAGAAGAACAACACAGAACTGATACTAGTTTTATCCAGTGTTTATACTACATACTATACATATGCCAAAAATATGCTTCATCAAGTGATAATAAAACAAAATCTGCAGCATCTGCCTCTACTAGAATTTTGATATTGCACATATTACACCATTAGGTATTGCATGTGTCATTACCAGACATGCACCAACACTTACCAGATTGCAGATGGTGGCCTTAGGTGAAATGTTGCAATATTAACCTCGTAGTGCTTCACTGCTTCTTCAGGTGTGAAGATATTCAAACAACTGGTACTATAATGCTTTACTTAAAAGAACAATTGGAAAATTGTGCAATCGCATTAAACTACTACATCTTTTACCACAAATGAGACAGAATGAAGAGGGACCTGCAGAAGCTTGAAGAATGGTCCAGAGATTGGCAGTTGAAATTTAACACAAAAAAGTGCAAAATAATGCATATGGGGCACAAAACTCCTAGAACAACATATCAGTTGGGGGGTGAGGATATAGCATGCGCCAAGCAGGAAAGGGATCTTGGGGTTATCATCTTTGATGACCTAAAGGTAGGGAAACAGTGCGACAAGGTGGCAGGTAAAGCAAATAGGATGCCGGGATGCATAGGCAGGGGCATCACCAGCAGGAAAAGGGAGGTCATAATTCCACTATACAAGACACTAGTGAGGCCCCACCTGGAGTACAGTGTCCAGTTCTGGAGACCTTACCTATGTAAGGACAAAGAGAGTGTGGAGAAGGTTTAGAGGAGGGCAACAAAGATGGTACAGGGATTGCAGCACAGTCGTATGAGGACAGGCTGAAGAACTTGAATTTGTACCCCCTAGAGGAGAGAAGGTAGAGAGGCGATATGATAGAGACATACAAGTACCTGACTGGGAGGAACAGGGTGCAGGAACATTATTTTCCAGTGAAAAAGATGTTCCAGGACTAGAGGACATGGGATGAAGTTGGAGGGAGGGTGATTCAGAGGAAATGTGAAGAAGAATTTCTTCACAGAAAGGATGGTGGTCAAATAGAACTCCCTGCCTGAGGAATTGGTGGGGGCTGAAACAATCATGGGATTTAAGAATGCATGGGATAGCCATAAGGGAATCCTGGAGGCCAGGGGTAAGGGGCAGCAGACTTCTAGGAAAACGTAAGGTGATCTTGCAAGCTCAAATGGGCAGACTGGGTGGGCCACAGTCCCTTTTCTGCCAACAGTATCTATATATCTATGTAAATGTGATATGTTCTTTCTTTCAAATAGTTTATGAGCTATATTTTTTATGGAAAGAAGTAGCCTACGATACATGAAATTTGTTTAGATTTACAAGGGTAGTGAAATAGTTTTCCACTTGGGAAAAAATACTGAAAAAGTAACAAGCCCCCAACTCTGAAAAAATTAAACATCTACTCCATTTTGTGACTTTGGAATGGCCTTGTCAAGGCACTGGTAATCAACAAAATCCCATGCAAATTCCAGGCTCACTTCCAAATGCATTAGTGGTGTTGAAGATACAGTACTGTGTGTGATTGTATGAATGCTTTAAAGAGCTGTAGAGATCCTTTGGGTACAAGCTCTTAATCGCCACATCCCAAGATCCGAACACAAATGATCTGTTTACTTTAAAGATATAGAGGCAACACATAAAATCCAAAAAGGTGCTTTCCCCCAATCAACAATAGGTGTGTTATTTGCATATACGTTTCTATTTGTTTTTTATATTTCCTCATTAGATGAATGTGTTCAAGAAAAATCTATTTGTGTATGTGGAGTGCTGGCACCAGTTTTATCAGTTGCAAATTTAACTTGCTGCCAGTGCTGTAACTGAACTGAATTTCTGAAGGTTTTACTCAGACATTGCCATCTAATAGGGAAAAACAGAAAGGAGCCAACAACTAGTTGTGGATGAAACTGTCAAATCCTACTGCCATGGAATTATGTAGAACTCTAGAGAAATCTGCAAAGTAGAATTCCCACAACATTCATGGAGTTTGAAAGTTCCACCATTTCCAATGTCAGAATTCTGAATTCTGTGGGATTTATATTTGGCCTTTCACGTAGCAGAAAGTCAGCGGATTCCTTAGGATTGTGACCAGGCAAAATACTGTAGAAATTCTGCGAGGATTCTCTAGGAAGAAAATTATCATTTTGTACACTTTTGCTAGCACACATGTAAACTGCATTTTTGAACTAGATCTGTATATTTGATACCGAATTTCATGATCTCTCACTTTCAAATAGTGTGGATGAAATTCTCATGGATAATGACAGATTGTCCCTAAATCAAATGTTTTCCTTTTTGTGAGGGAACTCCATGAATGTACATAACAGAAAAATGCACAGTAACAGTAATGTGGTAATATAAGGTAAGAAGAGAAGGGGGCGGGTGCTTGGGCCAGAGATCAAGCAGGATCTATGGTGATACTATAGGCAGGAAAAAATGGGCAGACTAGGTGGACCAAGAGGTCCTTATCTGCTGGCAAATTCTCTGTTTCTATTTTTCTCTTGAGTTCATCAGGTTCACCATCAACTTGGGTGCAGTCAGGAAAACATTGCCCCACTACAGATAGCACAAAGTTCAAGAGGTGTGTCAGTGTTGTGGCAAATGCAGGGGACGCTTTAGTAGATGCATCCCTTAGCTGCCAACCAGTGAGCATGCTGCCAATGACAGCAGTTTCAGAGAACATCACAGAGTTGAAATGAATCTGCCGCTGCAATCAGAGACAGGGTCGTCATTGCAGTGGCAGATGACATGCCTCCATTACATGTCTTTTCTGGCAAAACTTTTCAATAAATATGGTGGCTCCTCCTGTCCACCACACAATCCCCAGATAGTCAATATTGGGGTGCCTAATTCCCGTGTCAGCATGCCCCCTCCCACATTAAGTGGCGCACAGTAACATGGCGGCTCCTGCCACCCTCCACACACTCCTGAAAAGCAGATATCGGGGTGCCCAATGCAAGTGTTGGCATCCCCTTCTAGTGTGTCTTTCCTGTTAGTGTGTCTTTCCTGGTTAAACAGTTTCCCCTTTCCTTTCCGACACCATGATGCCCACTCCTGGTGTGGGATGCACATCCCCCCACCCGTCCTTATGCCTTGCTGACTTTGAGGTGCCCAATCCCCATGTCAGCATCCCCTCCCAGAATTTTATAACCTGTAAATGAAGAAAACCTTCCCATGTGGTCTTTTTTCCCTGCTGTAAACAAGAAAATGGTCCACTGTTGTCTCCTTCAACCCCATCCCCACTCTCCCTCTGCACACTCACCTCTCCGCACCCCCCTCACCCATTCTTACCCTCCAGAGGTCGGGAGTCACGATCTTCTCTGAACCAGGACATGTCTGCACTTTCAAAGCTGAACTGCAAACTGTAGAAATGATGGTAAGTTTTTATAATGGGAGGCAGTGAGGGGTTTCAACTTAAGTTGATATCGCAGTCATTTTTTTTATTTTGGCCCCAAATTTTCAACATGGGGTACTTGGGGCCCCACCTCATGAACATGTCACTATCATTTAGTTTTTCAGACCCCAAAGGTGATTTCATGGTCGTTGCATGGAATCACCTTTTGGGACTGATTAATGAAATGACATTGCCACTGTTCATGAGGGAAGGTCCCAAAAAGCCCATGTTGCAAATTTTGTAAAATAATTCCAACAAATGACTGTGTTACGAGCGTACATTGCACACTTTCTATGCACGCTTGTAACTTCACCAATTTTTAATATTTTCTCTCCAGATTTTTGACATTGCCATTTTTTCACACCTCCTTGTGAACAGTATAGCTGTCATTTTTCACATCCTTCCAGAAACATATTTTCACACCTGTGGCGCAGAGTGACACGGTCGCTGTGGGAAATCAACTTTCAGGACAAATTAAAAAAATCACAGTGCCACTGTTCATGAGGAGAGGTTCAAAAATGCCCATGTTGAAAATTTGGTGAAAATATTACAAAATTTTTTTTCATTACAGGCGTGTGTTGTGCAGTTTTACACACTTTCGTAACTTCGCCAATTTTTCATATTTTCACTCCAGATTTTCAACATTGCTATTTTTTCACACCACCTCATGAAGAGTACAGCTGTCATCTTCCTCTTCCTGCCAGAAATGTGTTTACATACAGTACCTGTAACACCACATGGTGCAGTCGCTGTGCAAAACCACTTTTCGGGATTGAGTAACAAAATGATAGTGTCACTGTTCATGAGGTGGGGTCACAGAAATCCCATTTTGAAAATTTGGAGTGAAAATACCAACAAACATCCAGAGCATTAGGTTTCCAACCATAACGCCCTGCTCTGTAGAGACTGACAGGCATCAGGGGTGTGACTTGGGATCATCAGCCGTAATGCTCACTTCATTCCACCCCCACCCTGCAGCCAATGACAGGCATCAGGATGTGCCTTGGGGTCTTCAGCACCAGTTTTTACCCCATTCTCTGATACTGCACCCATCTCAACATAATTCCTTATGGAATGGGGTGAGTATAAGGCCCAAAGACTCCAAGGCACACAGCTACACCTGTCAGTGTCTGCAGGGTAAGGTGAGGTGATATGGCATGTGCGTTATGACTGACGACTCAAAGGCACACCCCCAATGCTTGCCAGTCTCTGCAGGGTGAGGGTGGGGTTGGCATCAGTTCATTACTTCACTGCCATTCTTATTATGCATTTCTCTAACTCCTGCGCTACCAATGCCAATGCCAGCAAGCCAACATTTGGCATTGACAAATGCTTGTTTATTATTGTGATTGTCCTGTGCTGTATCATCTCAACTGTTTCAATGACATTTTCCCATCAAGGAGCCCAAACCTGCACAAAGTACTTCAGGTAAAAAATAAATAAGGCCTTGTAACTGGCAGGACCACTTCCCAACATCTTGGATAGACACAAAATTGTACTGGCCTACTTGACTGTAGCTGCACATAGTTTGGCCTGCTTCAGCCCCTTGTCTATTATGAACCAAAGGTTCTTTTCCACCTCCACAGCAGAAAATATAGTCCCACACAGTGTATAGGTCCAATAACTGTTTTTCTTCCCAAAAGACTGAACTGAATTGGAGGCTACAGTACTCTGACCAACCCCCATTTTGTTCACATCCTCCTGTAGTTTGTCCCCCCCCTCCAGTAAAAGCCCACCACTAGAGATACAGCATAGTATTATATCGCTAGTGAAGTAGAGGTGAAGTGGCCCACTCCACCTTGACATATGGCTATGCGAAGTGCCCACTGAAATGCGGTACTTCACCACTTCGCATCATAATGACTTTGCATTATGATGACTCCATGTTACTTCACTTTATTTTCTTTTAAAGGCAGAGTGAGTGAGCATTGTAACAGCTCACAGATCACATGGCTCACAGTCTGTAGGTCACATGCTTCAGGCAAGAAGTTAATCATGCAAGAGAGTGAAAGACTTTCAATTTCACCTTACCTGGTGTGGGAGAAAGAGCTGTGTTTCAGAGGCGATAGAGAGATAGCAAAAAATATAAACCTCATTTTGAGAGGAGACAGAGAGATAGCAAAAAATATAAACAAAGCCTCTGAACCGTAGCACCTTCTGGGCTAGTGGTCCTCTGCCTGAAGCAGGAGTTAGTGGTGCCATGGAAGCACCATCTCCAGTGGCACCCTACCAGTGCCCCCCCACCAATGCTACCATCTGCCATGGCTCCTGCACCAGCGGCTCATCTGGAAGTGAGAGAGGAGCCACAGCAGTTGTAGCCACAGAGCAGCAGCAGGTTTCCCCACCCCTGGCCCCAGCTGAGCACCAGCAGCAGCCGGAATCAACATATGGGCCTCCCCTGCCTGTGTCCAGTCCTTCCTGCAGCTCATCAGTGTGGGAGTTCTTCACTACACTGCCTGCGGACACCAGTGTAGTGAAGTGCAATCTGTGTTGTGAGGTGCTGTGCTGTGGCCCTAAGGGAAGTCATCTGGGCACAGGTGGTCTGTGTACACACTTATACAACCACCACCATGCAGATTGGCAGGCCAAGCTTGCTGAACAGGGCAGGAACGTGCCTGCTGGCCCTGCTGGGCAACAGGTGGCATTACGGCCTCCACCTGCATGCAGTGTCAAGCAGGGGTGGGCCATAGAGCAAGCAACTGCTCCACAACTTGCAGGTGATGGTGGCAACCCTCATGAATACCTGCCACACATGCCTATTTGGGACCGATGTGGAGTGAGCTGGACCTTGTGAATCACTGGATTGACAACATGGAGCAGCAGTTGGAGTGCATGGAAGTACACCAGCTCCAAATAATGGACATGCTTCAACTGCTGCTCTCACACCATAACATTGATCATTAATTTTCTGTTTGTCCTTGCACCCACCACCCTCTCCATGAAAAAATAGTTCCTGACATTTTCCCGATCCATGCCTCCTCTTATCTTCAAATTTTGCCCCCTTGTTCATGTACATCTCTTTTTCTGAAAGATGCTACCCTCTTGTACATTGTTTATTCCCTTTCGGTACTTGATAGTTTTTATCATGCCCCCCCCCACCACCACCACCACTTTCCTTGTGGTTATATATTAAGCTTTAGACTCCACAATATTTGAGAAACCAGTTAACTTGTTGTCATGGGTTGAAATTTGGACAATACTCATGCCATCAGCAACTTCACTACCACCAGCGGGGACTACAGCATCTCCAGCCTCGACTGAAGCTACTGATTGCACTGTGAAAAACATAATCAGAGAAATCCCTTTACTGGCATCAACTATGCAGTCTGCTGCATACTCCATGCCCACAGACACTCATGCCACTGGCAGAAGTGCCATGGCCAGAAGTATGTTTGCATGCACATCTCTTTGCAGGAGTTTTTTGGGATTACACAGAAAATTCACAACAAATTGAGATTTTTTAAATTGGAGCAGATGGTAAGCCAAAAAACAACAATTGTGGCTTATAGATGCAGATTGGGCACTAAACTGATGCAAACACACAGACTCAGATTACACACTATAAAGAGATGCAGGCACACAGGCACAAAAACATCTTAACCAGTGGTCACACAAATCCAAAACTGGAAAAATAAATTACAACTTTTGCGGGTTGGGGGGCAGTGCACTGTGGTAACAGTCCACTACCAAGATACCACAAAGCAGTACAAAATAACACAGATGGATAACAGGTTCACAGTACTGCAGTTACTGTGTGGCACAATAAAATGTGTCTCACTTGATGGCATGCATTGCACACACACTCACACACACTACAGGTAATGCGCAAGAGACTGAAACTTCAATAACATAACCAAATCTTTTAAACAAACTGAAATTATGCACTGCACCACAACAATCAGCAAACATATATCAAAAATTACTGAAAATATTATTATGTGTACATGAACACAGTTATACAACAAAAATATAACCAAAACAGTTAGAAAGAATGCCTTTCTCCCAATTAATCTACCTCCACCACAGATACGCCCCTCCCCAGCACACTTCATCAGTGTTTGTCAGTACACAGACTTAATGTTCTAAATTAACATTCAAAATCAACACAAAAACAATAAACACTCAATGATATGAGCACAAGAGGGTTTCCTACAACCGCTGTACTAACATTTGAGCAATAAAATGGCTTAAAAAGGCTTTTTGAATGGTTTTTAGAGGGTTTGAATTTCAGCGCTCTGAGAACAAACTGTCTCCAGCTACCACTACACACACACTAAACAGAGCTGAGGCTGTGCAGAACAATCTAGAGCCCATGTGACCTGCAATCACATGATTCACTGCAAAATTTGCCTTAGAGCTCACAGACAAGGTGATGTAATGTGACGTACATTGAAATCAATGTACTTCACATTAAAATTGGTGTAGAAGTGGTTGAGGAAAGGCAGAGTAATGCAAAGTAAGTTCTTCCAATGGACTTTGCGATAATAATTGGAAGTCGGAGTACTCCGTTTCAAGTTGCATATTACTCTGCAGATTCCACTTTAATACGTTAATTGCTCTATGTAGCAGATTTTGGCCACACTGCCTGCCTCTACCCACTACCCTCTCCAGCTTAGTGACCTAAGTGAATTTACAGGGAAGGTTCCCTCAATATATTGCCTGTATACCTGTGTAGTTTGTAGGAATGAAGAATGATATCCTGTCTTGCATCCCCCAAAATGTCATCCTAATTTAAATATAAATGAGGCTGCTTCACTCTGTTTTGCCCTGGTGTGAAACATTGTTTGTCTCAGTTGTAAAGGTCAAGACCTGACTCATGCAAGGCATCATGGGAGTTGATGATGTGTAACTACACAAGCCAGCAGAAGTTATGCTCTCATTCAGTTCTGTAACATGTCTTGTGAAGTCCCTGTATTCTATAAACACATTTTTTCTTAACTCAGATACACATTAAACTACAGAAAACAGCAGGGCACTTACTATGCCTTGTAAAGTTACATGGCCAGCATAAGACAAGAATATAGGGACTACAGAGAACAGCAAAAACACTAACTAATGCAGTATAACTACTGCAGTCTTTAGCACTAAAACATCATAAAATTCCAGGACACCTTACATGAGCTGGGTGAGGACCTTTGCAAGGGAATCAAGCAGGTTTTCACAGCAGGCCAGAACAGAGTGAAGTAACCTCATGAAATTAGGGGGGATGCTGGAGAGGGAATCATTGTTCATGTCTACAAACTACACAGGTAAACATAAAATAGATTGAGGGGACTATCCCTTTATGTGGCCCCCTGGAGATCCCAGCTTCCAGATCATTAATCAAAATATTGAACAGCAATGCACTATTCCCTTCTCTGGTCACACACTTGAAGGTGATCATTTTGGATGGCATTATTTGCTACTCATAAAACTCTGTTCAGGGTTGGCAAGAATCTGTGCCTCAAGCAACTAATCCATTAATGTATTCTTGAACATGGTTTCCAAGATCTTGCCCAGCACTGAAGTCATGCTGACTTACCATCAATTATTTGAGTCTCACCTTCCACCCTTCCTAAAGATGGGAACCATACTGGTCACTTTCCAGTCTTCTATCCCCACACCAGACTGGACATTAACACTGTAGTTACCACCTCTGAGTTTCAGGGTGTGGTCCCATGTTCTGTTGGAGCACACCAGACCAAACATCTACATATATTTGAACATATCTGTATCCTTCAAATGTGGATGACTGAGATCAGGTTCACTGTCAGACACATTTTCTCTAGGGTGAACATGTCTCAGATATGGTAACTACAAGGGTTCCATGCCGACTGGCTGTTTGGGTTGGGATTAGGGTGGTCAGGAGGAGGAAGGCCATTGTGGGAATCTGAGGGGCAGGAGTCAGTGGCCACAAACAGCACATTTGCTGTATGGAGTTGCACCACATGACTGGCTAATGCCAATCAGGTGCTAGCAGTCTAGTAGTAAAAAAGTGGTACTCAGACTAGTTTTATCAGTTGGAGCTCCAGTAAACTCCAGAAGCAGCTGTTATGGGACTGAGTTTCCATGCGTATTGTTTTTTTGGACAATGTGTGAGGCTGAAGGATGGGAATCAGAAGTTGAAAGTGGTGCAATTGCTGCAGCATGTGACTGGCTAGCACCAATCAGGTGCTAGTAATCTGGCAGTACAAAACCATAGCCCAAACCAATGTTGTCAGTTAGGCTGCAGTGAATCCAAGAAGCAGTAGTGAGAGGGCTTCTTATATTTAAAAAAAAACTGTGCTTACTTGTTGTTTGGGCTAAGGTAAGGCTGGTCAGGAGAAAGGAAGGCAATGTAAGAGGAACAGGGTGTTGGTCAGTAGCTGAAAGCAGCATCATTGCTGTAAGGGGCTGCACCACATGACTGGCTAATGCCAATCTGGTGCTTGCAGCCAAGTAGAACAAAACTAGCACTCATGCCACTTTTATTTTCACTCGAGGCTCCAATAAGGCTGGTCAGGAGAAAGGAAGGCAATGTAAGAGGAACAGGGTGTTGGTCAGTAGCTGAAAGCAGCATCATTGCTGTAAGGGGCTGCACCACATGACTGGCTAATGCCAATCTGGTGCTTGCAGCCAAGTAGAACAAAACTAGCACTCATGCCACTTTTTTTTTCACTCGAGGCTCCAATAAACTTCAGGAGTAGCAGTAAAAGTCTCTTTTTCAAAGGTTTGTTTTGTTTTTAGAAACTTCACTGTCTTCTTTTTGGTCTGAAGTAGGGAAGGTATTGTGGGTGGCTATGGGGCAGGAATCAGTGGCCACAAGTGGCACCATTGCAGTAGAGGGCTACACCGCATGACTGGCTAGTGCCAACCAAATGCTAGCAGTCTGGTAGTACAAAACCAGCTCTCAGAACAGCTTCATATTGTAAGGCAGGGCTCCAGTGAACTCTGGAAGCAGTTGTGAGAGAGCTGAGTTCTTAGCTTTTTTATATTAAACAAGCATTGTCAATGCCGAATGTTGGCTTGCTGGCATTGGCATTGGTAGTGCAGGAGTTAGAGAGATGCATAATAAGAAAGGCAGTGAAGTATTGAACTGATGCCAACCCACCCCATTCTGCAGAGACTGACAGGCATTGGGGTGTCCCTTTGGGTGTTGGCCATAGTGCTCATACCATTTCACCTCTCCTTAACCTGCAGACAATGACAAGTGTGGCGGTGTGCATTGGGGTCTTCTGAAGTTACAAGGGTACATGGGAAATATGCAACGCAAGCTTGGAACACTGCCATTTTATGGGCGTTGGGCACCAAATTTTCAACATAGGCATTTTAGCACCTCTGCTCATGTACAGTGTTACTGTTATTTCCTCAAAGTGTCCCAAGAAGTGATTTCACATAGCGACCAAGCTATTCTGCGCCAGAAGTGAGAAAACACATTTTGGGCAGCATACGTGAAATGACAGCTGTACTGTTCATCAAGAGGTGTGGAAAAATGGCAATGGTGAAAATCCAGAGTGAAAATATCACAAATGCACAAAGGTACTAGTGCGTGTGCAATCTGCAACTGCACGCTCATAACACAGTCATTTTATTGAGTATCATCACCAAATATTCAACATAGGCATTTTAGGACCTTTGCTCATGAACTGTGTCACTGTCATTTTCATAATCTGGCCCAAACACTGATGTCCTACAGCTACTGCGCTATTGTGTGCCCGAAGTGCAGAAACACATTTCGGGCAGGATGTGGAAAATGACAGAAGTACTGTTCACAAGGAGGTGTACAAAAATGGCAATGCTGAAAATCCGGCATTAAAATATTGCGAGTGCACAAAGTTACGATCCTACATAGGAACTGTGCAATGCACGCTCATAAAACAGGAATTTGTTGGATTTTTTTCACCAAATTTGGAACATAGTCTTTTTGAGAGGCCACCTCATGAACACTGGCACTGTCATTTCATTAATGGTTCCCAAAAGGTGATTTCATGCAGTGACTGTGAAATCACCTTTCAAGGCTGATTAACGCCATGACAGTGATAGAATTCATGAGGATGGGCCCCCAAAACCCCATGTTGAAAATTTGGTGCCAAAATTCCAACAAATGATGGAGATATGCAGCAAAGTTGAAAAAACTCTATTCCTTCCATTATACAGCTTACCGGCATTTCCTCAGTTCGCGGTCAGCTTTGAAGAGTGCAGACATGTTCCCGGTCCACTGAAGATTGTTGCACCGGACTCCGGAGGCAAGTATGGGGTGAGCGGGGGTGTGAGAAGGCAGGGTGCACAGTGGGTGGCTGTGGTTTGGGGCAGGAGACAACAAGAGACTGTGTTTTTGTTATGGGGAAGAGAAAAAAAAAACATTGTGGGACAGTTTTTTCTTTTCAGGGAACTTGGCATGCTGGGGTGGGCTCCCAGCATGCCACCTAACTGTTTTGGGGGGTTTCTGCAGCCGATGGGGGATTGGGCACCCTCATTGGCAGACAATGGGGGTAAAGTTATGCCGACAGGAATTGGGCTCCCGTCGGCACACAATGAAAGTGGGGGGAGGCAACAACCGAGAGGGATTGGGCACCCCCTCGGCATATCGGAAATGGAGGGGGCTGCTGTACCCGATGGGAGTTAGGCTCCCCGTTGGCAAATTTCTGTGGCCATAGAAAGCCGCCTGGAGGATTGGGCACCCCTGAAGTTGGCCATTGGGCGGCCGCCCACCATGCTGCTAATGTGGCAACACACAGAAAGTGTCCGCTGCATCTGATGAGCTTTGCTTGGATTGCAGTGGACCTTTCTTTAGATGTGCTTACCACATTAGCATGCATGGTGTGGTGCCGGCATGCAGGCTGATTGGGGAATGAGGGACGCACCTACTGATGCATGCCCTGCATTCGCCCAACAGTGGCCGCATCCCCAAATCTGCACTCTCCCAAGATGTTGACTTGTGTGTAAGCGCGGCAAGCCTACATAAAAAAACTGTGCTGCTGACTCATGTTTGGACTGATGTAAGGCTAATCTCAGGAGATGACATTATGGAAGGTTAAGTTGTGGGAACTGGTGGCTGAAAGTGATGCTATAACTGGAGGTGATTGCACTACACTACCTTCAGGTTCCAGCAGTCTGGTATTTATTTCCCATGGGTCCAAGTGACTCCTTGAATTAGAAACCACATGGTGCAAGGTCCATGAGACAAAAGGATGGCATTGTAAGGTGCATTTGCAGAATAAGCCCACAGGTCTGCAGAAATTCTACTAGGTTTACCATTCACTCAATGTAACACACAGTTTCCTCCCACCACTGGAGTCCATACAAAGTACATTTCCGAAAAGCTGATGTGTGTGAGTCAGACCAAGACGCAGCACACTGTAGGGGACTGCTGAGCTGAACTGGATGTATGGATGGTGGTTTGAATGGTAAGGCTCCCACTGTATACCTACAGGAAATATCCTATAATTTTAGTCATTCTAGGCAGAACTTTATCTTGCGTACACTGTTATAGTGGTCATAGGTATGGGGCACAGGGAAACCACCCACTGTATAAGGGACTGAGTGTACTGCTTACTAAATCCTGAGTACAGCATCCAACCAAATGCTGGTGGATGCTGATTCTTCTGTATTGCAAGCAAAGTTTCCAAGGATATATAGAAAGGAGAATGAGGAATATAGGTGGGGGGCAGATGGGTGGGGCAGGGCCTAGTGTGCTGTAATGGACATGGAGAAGTAACATTTATAGGTGCGCTCTGGAGGAGGAGCTTCTAACCAGTGTGCACTGTGCAGTAGGTTTGCAGGACTTACAATTAAGCTGGCAGTTTTGAAGGCTGAATTAGATGTTCTCCATGGCAGAACCGGGTGTTGCCTGGAGAAGGCAGCTGCTGCTCCACTTCCCCAACAGACATAAAAGGTTGAAAGGAGGGGTTAGAAAGTAGTTGGCAATGGGGCTGAGAGAAGAAGGGCTACTAAGGTTGGTGGTGGAGGCCTAGTGATAGTAACAGGGAATTGATTTGTTCCTCTGAACAACTTGATTCACTCATGATCTTCCACAGGGAGCTGGTCATTCATGTCTGCCCCACAGTGGCACCAAAATTGGTAGTAGAGTCTAAGAGAAGGAAAGCAGCTAGAAAGATACTGATAGAAACATAGAAACATAGAATTTGATGCCAGATAAGGACCGCTTGGCCCACCCAGTCTGCCCATTTCCCTACCTACTGGATAAGTTGCAGACCCTAGTTAACCAGCAGCCTACTTCTTCCTACCCCCACCCCCTAGAATGGCCTTATGACTGTGCCATGCATGCTAGAATTCCACCACTGTTTTTGACTCCACAACCTGCTCCGGAAGGCCGTTCCATGCATTTACAACCCTCTCTGTGAAAAAATTCTTCCTTAAATTACTTCTGATCCACCCCCCCATCTTCAAATTGTGCTCCCTTGTTCTTGCACACCTCTTTTTTTGAAAGATGCTACCCTCTTGGACTTTGTTGATTCCCTTGAGGTACTTGAAAGTTTCTATCATGTTCCCCCTCTCCCTCCTTTCCTCGAGGCTATACATATTAAGCTCCTTTAGTCTCTCGTCATATGTCTTCTGGTGCAGACCCTGCACCATTTTAGTTGCCCTCCTCCGGACAGCTTGCATCCTGTCTATGTCTTTGCGGAGATTGGGTCTCCAGAACTGCACGCAGTACTCCAGATGGGGTCTGACCAGCTGTCTGTACAGAGGAATAATAACTTCCTGTTTTCTACTGGTGATGCCTCTCCCTATGCATCCCAGTATCCCCCCAGCCCTCCTTGCTGCCCTCTCACATTGCTTGCCCACCTTTAGGTCATCTGATATGACTACCCCCAGGTCCCTTTCCATTTTTGTTGTTGTTAGCATCTTACCCCCCATTGTGTACTCTTCCCCTGGGTTTTTGTTTCCCAGGTGCATTACCTTGCACTTCTTAGCATTGAATCTAAGCTGCCATACATTTGACCATTCCTCTAACCTTGCCAAGTACCTTCTCATCCTTTCCACCCCACCTTGTGCATCAACTCTGTTGCAGATCTTTGTGTCATCTGCAAAGAGACATACTTTTCCTTCCTGTCCCTCTGCAATGTCGCTTATAAAGACATTGAAGAGGACTGGTCCTAATACTGAACCCTGCGGTACCCCACTAGTAACCCCTCTTTCTTCAGAGTGGACTCCATTTACTGTTACTCTCTGTCCTATTCTCCAGCCAATTCTTTACCCAGGCTGTCATCTTGGGACCCACTCCCAGGCTGGCTAACTTGTATATTAATCTTTTGTGTGGGACTGTGTCAAATGCCTTGCTGAAGTCTAGGTAGGCCATGTCCACAGCCCTCCCATATCTACTACTTTGGTCACCCAGTCAAAGAAATCTATCAGATTCGTCTGGCATGACCTTCCCGCTGTGAATCCATGCTGCCTTGGGTCCTGTGCCCCTCTGGCCTCTAGATACTGACAATTCCTTCCTTCAGAAGTGATTCCATCATTTTCCCTATCACTGAGGTTAAACTAACAGGTCTGTAGTTTCCTGCTTCTGCCTTGCTCCCACTTTTGTGAAGGGGAATCACATCTGCCCTCCTCCAGTCCTCGGGTACCACCCCATCCTCCCATGATTTGTTAAAGAGGGTAGTCAGTGGTGTCACTAGTTCTACCCTTAGTTCTTTTAGAATTCTGGGATGAATCCCATCAGGCCCCATTGCTTTGTCCACCTTCAGTTTTAAGAGTTCTTTCAGAACCCTTTCTTCTGTAAATGGGCTGGTATCAACTTCTGTATCCAGAGTGTTTCTACTGTTTGTATTAGGTACCTCCCTCTTCATTTGTAAATACTGAGCAAAATATTTGTTTAGTATCTCTGCCTTTTCACAGTCTCCTTCTGCCCACCCTCCTCCCCTTTATTAAGCCTCACTATCCCTCCCTTGGTCTTCCTTCGCTCCCTGATGTACCTATAAAAGGTTTTATCCCCCTTCTTAACTGAGTTGGCTATCTTTTCCTCGGTTTGGTCCTTTGCTGTTCTGACTGCCTTCCAAGTTTCCTTTTGCTTTAACTGATACAGTTCTCTGTCCTGCTCCTTCTGTGATTCCTTGTACTTCCTGAATGCCTTCTTTTTCTCTTGAACCTTCACTGCCACTTCCTTTGAGAACCATAGTGGTTTCTTACATCATTTTGTTTTGTTTATTTGCTTCACACAAAGGCTTGTTACCTCTGTGATGGCAGTTTTTATTATTCCCCATTGTTCTTCCACCCCTCCTTCCTGCCCATTTGCTAGTGCATTCCTTATTTCCATTTTGGCAAAGTCAGCCCTCCTAAAGTCCAGTACTTTTGCCTTTGTATGGCTTGACTCTATTGCTGTGTTTATTGTTTATTGTTCCCAGATGACTACCCACTTCTACATCTGTGATCCTCTCTCCATCTCCATTTGAGAGAACCAGGTCTAAGATTGCTCCCTCTCGAGTGGGCTCCAATACTAGTTGTCTAAGGCATGCCCCCTGTAGGGCATCTAGAATAACTCCACTCTTCGAAGTGGCTGCTGCAACTGCACTCCGGTTTACATCTGGCATATTCAGATCACCCATCAGCAATATCTCCCCTTTTTCTTCCATTCTAAGTATACTTTCTATCATTTCCTTGTCCATTTCCTCCCCCTGAGAAGGGGGTCTGTATACAGCCCCTGTGCAGATTGTGGTGCCATTGCCTGTCTCCAAATTTGCCCACAGTGCTTCTTCTCCTCCTCCCTGTTTACCCTTTTGTTCTGTTGCTTTGATTCCTTCCCATCTGTAAAGAGCTACTCCTCCTCCTCCTCTTTTACCCTACCTGTCCCTCCTGTAGATAGTGTATCCTGGTATGTTTATGTCCCAGTCATGGTTTTGTGTGTACCATGTTTCTGTGACTGCCACGATATCCAGATGTTCCTCCTCCATCAAGGCCACTAATTCAGGAAGCTTGTTACCCAGACTACCGGCATTGGTACTCATTGCTCTCCATTTTTTGATGGCTTTACCTTCTGTTGCAGCATCACCCACTGACCTTTCTACCTCGGTCTTTTTCTCATTTAGTACCCTGTTTTGTAGGGAAAGGCTGGGATTTTCCTGCTGCTTATCAGTGCCTCTCCCTTTGACTAGTTTAAAAGCTTGCCAATGAAGCATTAAAACTGATTGCTCAAAAGACTTGTTCCCTTCCTGGACAGATGCAGACCATCCTGCCAGTATAGGCTGGTGTCCCTCCAGGTGGAACCCCAGTCCCCAATGAAGCCAAACCCCTGTGCTCCACACCATTTTTTCAACCATTCATTAAACTGCATGGTGCAAAGTACCCTTGCCTCCCCATGCCATTGACAGGCAGCACCTCTGAGAAGGATACTGTGTGTGCTACTTGTCTTAGGCCCCTCCCCTACTCTACAAAGTCCTTCTGCACTGCTCTAATCTCATGATGAGCCAAGTCATTTGTCTCTAGGTGGACAATGATGTCCAGCTCAGACTCCTGTGTAGCTGTTCTCGTGATCCTGAGGATGTGCTATTAAAGCTATGATAGTAGGGGACTCCATCAACAGGGGAACAAAGGGGTGTTATGTCTGTGATGGAACAAGGGGCAGGATGGTCAGATGCTTCCACAGACATCTACAGGGAAAGACACCAGCAGGATAGAAAGAATCCTTGGTAATGCAGGCAGGTGAAATGGGCTAGAAGTAACTGTCAACCTGGGGAAAATGATCTGGGAGGCAGTACTCTACGGAAAGTAAAGGACAGATTTAGAGAGCTGGGAAGCAGACTTAAGCTGGCACACTAACTCAAGGCCCTACTGGTGTGCTTCAAGGGCAAGTCTAGTATTCTCCTGATCATTAGCTTTAATTCATGATTAAAGGAGTGGCGCAGAGAAGAGTGATTTGGCCTAGTGAGAGACAATAGTCAATTCTGGGTGGACAGGGGCTATACAAGGAAGATAACCTCCTCCCTATGGCAGAATAAATCAAGGCATTGTCCCATAGGTTGGATGCCTACATCACTGGCAATATAAACTGACTTTGAGAGACTGTAGCTGGGGATAACCAGAGCATAATGTCAATCAAGGGAGGCAAAGCAAGTAATCCCTCGTCCAGAAGAAACCATGGGAGGGGGGAAGTGAGGCAAAAGCAGGAAAAGGGTAGATACAGAACATGGGAGACTGAAAGGGAAGAAACATTGTCACACTTTACTGGAAGGTGGTTAGTTTGCACCACAGGAATCTAGAAAATAAGAAGGGTGAAATACAGGCAATGGGAAAGGAGGGTCAGCTTGATATTATAGTGGACAGAGAAATGTGGACAGCACCCAACCATGAGTTGGACCACTTGATTCCAGGTTATGCCATCTTCATGAAAGACATTGTAATTGTGAGAGGGGGGTGGATCTATATATCAAATATGGTACCACGTCTGTAAAGTGACAACATAGTGATCAAGGAGGATGCATGGTTTGTCAGTTTGAGTGCAGCTCATAGTGAAAAAATGGCAGAAATATCAAATGTAGGGTTGGTTTACAGACTTCCAGGTCCATCAGATGAGGGGGATGTGAAATTTTTGGAGGAAAATTAAGAAAGCAGTAGCACTGGAGAATGTGACCCTGGCATGGGATCTGAATCTACCTAATGTGGATTGGAGTATTTTGGGGCTGAGAAATGGCAAAAGTTAGGCTCTGATGGACACCCTTCATGATTGCTTCCTCCACCAGCATGTGAATAAACTGAACAGGAAGGGGCCATCATGGATCAGGTACTCATGAACTGGGACCTCATAGAATGTGTGACAGTGGAAGCCCCCCAGGACAAGTAACATAGAGTAACATTTACTTATTTATTTAGTTGTTGTTGGCTGGGTAAGTGCACTAGATAAATTCTGCCTATTTTCAGGAACGACCCGGGGAGGGGGATACAGATGAATGCCAACTGACCTTAAACCAGATTAAGCTGTTGGTGGCATTCTTAGTGAATGCCACCAACAGCAGATAAGGACTGCTTGGCCCATCTAGTCTGCCCATTTTCCATACCTACTGTAATACAGCAGACCCTACTTGGTCTTTGATTTAACCTTAAGTTTCCTAACCAATAAGGATCCCTTATGCCTGTCTCATGCATTCATGAACGTTACAGCTTTCGCCCTAACCTAACTGATTACAACTCTGTGTGGTTTAATATCTCCCTTAGGATCACATGCCTGACTTCCAGAGCAAGGGTTCTGGACATTAGAAAGGCTGATTTTGACAAAATGGTGGAAATCTTTGTGGCCAAGCTGGGGGAAGGGGGGCTAGAGCAGGAGGAGGAGGAGGAGGAGGGTGGAAGAAAAATAGGAGGCTATTGAAAAAGAGATCCCAGAGGTCACTAAGGGCTGTCTAAGGGCAGTTGAGAATAGCAAGAAAAATGCCAATGTGGTTCTCAAGGGAGGTGAGGTAGGTGGTAATGGTGAAAAGAGTTGCCTTTATAAGGTACAAGGGGAGGGTCAGATGGCAGACAGCAGGACAAACTTACAGTAAAACCTCAAATCTGCCAGCACAGGGTGAAAAGGCTCAGGGGAGATCAAACTTAGTACAGCAAAGTGATTGATGGTCATTAATAAGGCCTTCTTCAGATACATCAGTGAGAAAAGAAGAAAAATAGGAGAGCAGTGAAAGGCTGTCAATGGGTTGAACTGGGCAGTGCATGACCAGGGGAAAGCAAATGTACTGCATAATTTCTTCAGTTTTCACAAAAGAGAATGACAGACCTCTACTGGATTGTGTTATGGAATGCAAACAACTTAGGGTCTTAGCCACAAATTAGAAATGGGTAGGGCTGGGCAACATTAGTGAATTGCACATTTGTGGACTCTGTGAGAAATTCCATAAATTCTGCGAAATTTTGCAAAATTGTTTTCAGTTCATTAATTGGTCATAACTCAATCATTTATACAGCCAGTGTCTTAGAATTTGGTATGTTTATTTGTTATACATGGACCTAAAGTGATGACAAATAAGGGGTCTGAAACTTATAGGGACTCACATTCTGGCAATTTGTATTTTTGTGAAAATTTCCCAAAATGTTTCTCTGCCTACAACTTAGCCACCTTCAGAGGTAGATAACTGAAAATTTATACACAACCTTTCTTGGAATGGTCATAGAAACTGCTAAATAGAGCGGTAATTGGTTAAGTAAATTCTAACATACAGTAGTTCATAATTTCACAATTTAATTATTAAATTGTGCAAAACTTGCATGAACATTGTCATGAGGAGGGCTGAGGTGCTGGATGGCTTACCTTCTGCCATGCCAGTGACTCAGGTTTGGGAACAGATCAGGGTCTCTTGAGAGCCTTCTCTGGACAAGAAGATTGAGTATCCATTGTCGGCTCTTCTCCTTTGGAAAAGGGGACAGCACATACCACTACTTGGTTGCCACCTAATTGAGGATAGGTATTACAGCATCAGTTACATACCTATTTTACTGGGTGCAGGTGCAGAGGTGTGCTGGTTTTAATGCAGTATGTGCACACCATAACACGCAATGCTGCCTTTGTCAGGCAGAAAAAGAGAAAAAAAAAACACTGCTGCTGACAGGATGACTTTGGCAACTCTGCAGGCCTTGCACCACCTTCTGAGGCACCCATTCATCTATGGTGGTAGGAAGCAGCAGATAGGGTAAGTCCAGGGTTGGGTAGGGGACAAAACTGGGGGCCAACAGGCAGAAGAGGGTCTGTAGAGGAGAGGGAGATAAAAAGGTATGAACATTTTCAAAATATTTGGACTTTGTAGCCCCACTGCAATTGCAGATATGTACCCAACATTTGGCATGCATGCCCATGTAAATAGGCCCTGGAATCTAATAAAGCTGCATAAATGTTGTCTAGTATGTTAAAGTTTACTGTGGAAATTTCAGAAATTAGTATGTAACCCGCCTGTTACCCAGGGTTACTAGAACCCTAGTTAGATCTTGTGGCAGGCAGGGGCAGGCAGCTAGTGAAAATCCAATTAGATGGATTTCACTATGTCTTGCTCTGTTTTCAGTCTCTGCTGAACTGGGGCTATGACATCATTTAGAATTCTGCAGCACCATAAGCCACAATGGAATGTTGCAGTTGGGAGTTAAATAGAATGTTGGAGAATTTCAAAGTCAGTCTGAATTGGGCTCAAGAAAGAGAAGTATGTAGAGCCTGTAGTATAGTGGAGGGAGGGGGTGCCTTGCAGGGGCAGGCCCCCCTGCTCTCAGCTCTGACTTAAAGCTACCTTAGGGTGTGTGCTTCCACCATAACAGAGGAACAAGGAACCAACTCCCAGGGGCAACCCTCTGGCCTGGGAAAAAGGAAGAAGCTGCCTGATGACAGTTTTTGTGGAATGAGATTCATTCAGAGTTTTGGACGCCTACAACGTGGAGGGTGATGAAGCTTTCATAAAAGGCCAGTGTCATTCACCAAAACTGTGGGTCTGTGGCTGTGGGTCAGTCAGAATACCAAGTCCAGGGCTTATGGAACAGTGAGATGTAATGACTGTTATATGTGGGGTGGGGGTCTTCAAGGAAAAGACAGTTTTTGCATTACAAAGCCATGTACAGTCTGCATTATAGTAGCCAAGGAAGAGGCTTATGGAACAGAGAGATGTAAAGCCTGTTGTATGTGGGGGTTCTTCAGAGAAAGACAGTTACTGCATTATAAAGCCATGTACAGTCTGCACTACAGTAGCCAAGGATATGTGTGTGTAAACAAAGGAATGGCCGATTATGGGTCTATGGAACAAAAGATGAGAGACCCCCCCCATCTGGCGTAACAGGGCTCACCTCTACGGATTCACTTTGAGACACCAGTCACCTTTCTGTCAGGTATTGGCCAGTGCCTGAAGAGGGTGCCAAGATGTTGAGATGGATAGAGGTGGTAGTATGCCACTAGTTAAAGAGTCCATGAGATATGGAAGTTTAGGATCCAAGAATGGATATGTGTCTGTGTCATCACCTTATATGCATTACAAGGAGTGTAGCCCCTTGGGGGTCCATCTATGCTTTTCATTCAGTGTTGCTGAATAAAACCACACTTTAGAATCCCATCTCCTGGCATTGGACATTATGTTATTGCTTCTAGTCTCTAGATTACTTTGGGTGCACCTGTGCAGAGTAGTCAGACCTAGTCACCATGCCGAGTGACACCTTTCTCCCCAAATTTTCAACTTATAAAAATGGAGGCACTGCGTCATAGGACCTAGGCCCCTCAACCTGTTCACTAGCCATACAGGCAGGGATAGTAGCCCACTCAGTTTAGCACCGACTGGAGGTTACAAGTAATTGGCAAAATGTGCTCAGCAAGTCATGGACACATAATGGGTAATGTCATTCCACTTGTGGAATTTAATTTTCTCAAAGCACTTACCATCACTGAATCCATTAAGCTGTGCTGGGCTATTTGCATTCCTGTAGTTCCTTCCCTAGTGTCTTTTCTGACCTCACTGTTTTTTTTTTCTTTGAGCTTGATCAGATTGACTTTGTGGATCTGCTTGTCACACTGACTTCCTCTGTTTTTCACAGACAAGCTCTTTTCAAAGAGTGCCACCTAATCCTTTTCCTGTAGGATCTATCCCTCTGGAATAGCTAGAATTTCTTCTTCTTGGTTCCCCAGTCATGTACTTCTTCCACCAGGTATCTGAGTTCCTGTATGTTCTGGACAGCCAAGTGTATATGGAGCTCAGAACAGTCAATTTTGTGGGGTATGATTCTCATGCAGTATGTCCTGCTTTCAAGTGAGAATTGCCCCTGTCAGCCTTCTTGCACCAACTGGTGGTCTTTTATTCTTTTGCTACTTAGCCCAGCTGTCCTATCCTGTAGTTCAGATCCCCTTGACCTTATTATCCATTGACATAACCACAGCCCCTCTCTCTTTGCAGAACATCAGTCCATCTTTGGTTCACTATTGATCATTTTAATTTGATTGTAATGCAGGCAGGCAGCCATGCACTACTGATGCTGGAACTTAGAGGTAGGAGATAAGCCCCTTCTTCTTCTGCTGGTGTACCTGAGGGATGGGTGAGGTCAGGAGTTCAGGCTCTGTGTACCCTCATAGTCTGATCAAGGGTGTGCCTTAGTGAGATGCAAGGGAGCTTCCTGTTCAAGGCCTGCCTTTGACCTTGACTTGCTGTAACACTGCTGTGACTGCTGAGCCTAGGGAACTGCCAGAGAGTGACTACATGCTTAGCCAAAGGATCTGCCTGCTTTGACCATAAGTGTTAACCTGCACCTGAAACTATCCATCAGAGAGTCACTCCTGTATTCTTGTGCCAGAATGAGAAACTCTGGTCATTAAACATGTGAGTACTGGCCCAGACAGCCATACATTTAGGACTCTTCAAGTTAAAGGAACAATGCCAACCCCCAAAAGCTTCAATGAGTTTTTAATTTAAAAAACACATTCCATGATTGCTCACATTCTGTAAAGATTTGTGATGTAGCTGTTAGTTGGAATCTGATTAATCATTTTTTATTTAAAATAAAAAAAAAGACTGCCCCACAAAATCATGTTTGTTTCCAGTCCATGAGCAACTCCCACTGCATCTTTCTTGGACATGGGAACACCACCAACCCAGTCTAGCCACTCATGATGCAGTTAGCCAAAAAGAAACTGTTGCACCATGAGTGGCTGTACTGTTTGGGGTGTTTTTTTTTTTGTTTTTTTTTTTTTATGTTCAGGAAGTATGCAATAAAAGCAGATCAAGGAGCTGAAATAAAATAAGCTCAGCTACTATTATACCATCAGCATGAATTTCAGGTCTACTAAGAAAGGACACACAGATAAAACAAACAGCAACATCAATGCATTATAGAAAAGGTAAACAATCATAAAATGTGAGGTTTCAGCTCGAAATAATATGATGCAAAAGGGGTTGACAGTGTCCCTTTAAAGTTTTCCTTTTCAGACTGCAATTGTTGGTATTAACTTAAAATTTCCCAAGTGGATTACAAATACTTTGTTTTATAAATTGCTAGCAAAAAGTAATTTGGGTGGGGTTAATTGTTACAAGCTTGCAGTACATATTAATGTGCACCAATACAAGATCCTGGGTATGGCAACATTAAGCCCACAACTGCTAGTTAGTCTGCCAGTAACTGTTTTAGAAGTACAGTAAAGTATTCTTGAAAGTAAACTTTTTTGTCAGGATAAAAAAAAACAATAAATCATGCCCTCTGCAAACAGAAACAGAACAACATACAAGCTGAATGGAGTGCTGCAAAATGTGTTTGATATAGTCCCAGCAGAGAGGTGCACAACAGTCAATGTTTCACAAAAAGTGCTTAATCATTTTTTTGAAAAATGCTGAGTGTTTTTATTATCTGTTGAGTGCACCATTTATTATTTTACCTTAGTTTGTGCCTTATTGTTAACACAGGGGTTTCCAGCTGTGTTTTTTTTTTCCTGTCCTTTGTTGGGATCATTAATACTGCCGGGCTGCTGCTACTGTGGGTAGTGGGGGCTAACAGTACAGTTGGCCAAGGATCCCATGTATGGTGCAGGGGAAAGCTTTTCTCATCTGTGGGGCCTGTATTGTGAAACATCATTATTAGTGCTATTTGCTTAACCACCCCTTTTCCTTTTACAGGGCTTGTTGCAGATAATAAAGTCCTATTGTTATTTTTCAGTTTTGTTTGTGGGCATATTATTAGTGATCATACTACCAGTGGTGTACCAAATTGTGTTTTTGCCAAATTTAAGTACTGATATTGGTTGTTCTCAGGCTGGAGTCCATAACCTGTGTGGAGGTGGTTGGTACTGAATCCAAAGGTGCAATATTGCACACTTGACCTAACCCACTTATCTTCTCTGGGTGGAGGCATCACACTACTTTACTGTTCTTTTCTGAAACCAACACCCCCAAACTGAGGAGTCTAAAAAGCTCAGTCCACTGAACATTGTTTGTAGCCCCCACGTGCTCAAGGCAGGGGTAGCAACTATGAGTAACCTCTAACATCTGCAGTGACACCTGGTTACATGTGGACTCCAGTATCTTGCACACTAACTCCAGAAGTGGTCTTACTAGTTACCTGTTTAGGGGGAGGAGTAACTCCCTATTTCTATTGTGTATCCCACTCCCTATGCATCCCAGCATCTTGCTTGCCTTTCTCACAACTCTGTTGTAAAGTGTTGGGAGTTGTAGGCTCTCTGATCTAATTACCCCAAGGTCTTTCTCCACCTTGGTGCTTTCAGGCACCACCTCCTCAATTTTGTACTGCACACATTGGTTCTTTGTTCCCAGTGTGCATCACTTTACATTTTTAGTGAGAGATTTAGGATCCAGGTTAGAGGAGAGTAACACATCCAGGGTGATAGCCACAATCTTTAGGTCAAGTGAGTCCCCACTGGATCTTGTGTTCCAAGTATTTTTTTGCCTCAGTTGTAGAGATTACCTTCAGGTAGAAGGGAGGTGTTGTGTATGTTGGAGGGATGTCAGTACAATTAATGGCAGAGCTAGGCACAGGTCAGAGATAGTCTGGAGGAAGGACCCCACTAAGGTCTGTGAAGGCCTTGTTGAAGCCATCTGCAACAGTTTTGGAATCCTGGGTAATTGCACCCTCAAGGTTTATTTGCGATGGTGGTGATTTACTTGCTCTGCCAGATAGGGTTTTTATATTGTCCCAGAATCTGCGGCTGACGTGCCAAGAGTTGTCCAGTTCACTTTTAAAGTGAGATCTTTTTGCAAGACAGATGGCACTTATTATGTACTGCTTTGTATTTCTGTATGTCAGAGGGGGACCCAGTGCTCTTAGCCCTATGCCACAGGTTATCCCTGACCCCCATGAGCTCAAGGAGCTGTGGTGTGATCCATGATTTGCATGTTCCTTTGATTTTCCTAATTTTTAGAGGGCCAAAAATGATGCAGGCTGAGTTAAACTTGTCAATAAAGCACTCAAGAGCAGTATTCACGTCGGCGGCAGCGTAGACCCCTCCCATTCTAGCTGGCGGAGGTAGGATTTTAGTGAGGCAAGATGTCCAGCTTTTATAATTCTGGAGATTATTGTTTTTTTTTGGGGTTCAGGGTCTTGTTTGTCCAGGAGCATACAACTGGTGAGTGGCGAGTGGTCACTTATAGAGTCAGCTAGCACAGTGGTTCTAGTTATTCTTTGTGGCCAATTGGTTAGTACCCAGTCTATGAGAGTACTTGAACTGATGTGATAGTTTACATGAGTGGGGGATTGAATGAGTTGGACCATGTCTATGGCCACTATTGCATCCTGGTAAGGTGCAGCATCTGGGGATAACCAATTTATATTAAAGTCCTCTAACATTATGATTTCAGACTGATGGCGGTTACTAGATGAATAATCAAGTGCTAGTTTGAAACCAGTCTCTTGATCTTTAGGGGATATGCACACTGAGATTATAGTTAAACACTTTCCCTGGGATCCAAGTTGAACCTGGATGGAGAGAATTTGTGATCTTCTACCCTGGGGTGGGATAGGGAGTGCCCTGCATTGAACTGAGTCATTAACATAAATGACACATCCTCCCCCTCATTTCCTTTTGCCTGTCCACCCTGAAAGTTGTGTAGCCCTCAAGCTGGATAGCAGAGTCAGGGGTTCTAGGAGTGAGTCAGGTCTCCATGACTGAGATGACATCTGGTTTATGTTGGGCCATCCATACCTGGAGAGCATCAAACTTTGCTAGCAGGCTGCAGTAGTTATTGCACCAGCCTTGCAGTCTGTTGTTGGTATTGAGGCCCTAGTACTAGGTCCAGGGTTTGGGTGAACATTTTCCCGAGAGTAGAAGGAGAATCCAGGCAATTCTAAGAGCTTGTAGCTTTAAATGTTTCATAAGATAGGACTTGCTGTGGGAGTTGGCTATATTCTTTTTCACTTTTGTGGTGACTATCAGCATATTCAGCTGAGCCAGCAGAATAGCGGAAGTATGTTTAACTGTGTCCCCTGCTCTTGTGGGATGGCAGAGAGGTGGCATAGTGGGATTTCAAGAGGTGGTCTCAGAGCACCTTGTAGTTGGGGCCAGAAGTTGGATTGCATTCCACATTATTTTGGAGAAGTGTAAGTCAAGTGTTTGATCCTGCCCATTGCTTTGGAAGGCTTTGTTTGGTTGTTTGCCTTGGACACTATCAAGGGCAGCAGTGTGGGAGTTTGGTGGGCAGTGGAAGTTGATCAGAGCAGATAATACTACCCTAGCATAGAGGGTAAGGGGGGGTCTGCTTAGAGAACGTTGGGCAGTAGGAGGTGTGATGGGTTGGAAAAGTGTAAGTATTACTGCCTTTTGAGGAAGTTAACTGGGTGACAGACACCGTTGAGCTTATTTCCAGTCCTATAGGAGTATTCGGGCAGGATGAGTCCAAAATTGGCTCCACTGTCAGAAGGAAGATGTAGCCAATGGGGGGGCTGTGGAAGCCATCTCTTGGATTTATTACAACAGCTAATGAAACAGTACTATCTAGAGTTGTAAAACTACAGCCAGGGAAACAGAGAACAGTGCTTTAAGGAGAAAGTGTCTTATAGTGAAGATGCCTTTAAGAAGAGGGCAGGATCAACAAAGATCAACAGAGTGGGTGGGGAGACAGAAAGCTTTAAGCTCAGAGAACTAGTACTGGGAGCCATTGGGACAGGATGGGGTAGGAGAGGGAGGAGCCTAAGTGTATTTAAGGGTGGCCTGGGAGGGGGATGTGGGTGGGTGAAAAATTTGGCAGCCGGAGCAGCAGCCAGTGAGGCTGGAACTGTGTATAGGCTGTACCTGATGCTTGATTCCAGGGGGCTGGTGGCAGCAGGCTCCTTGGCACTGAGAGAGGCACAAAGTGGTGTCCAGGCATGCAGGAGATGAAATGCAAGTGCAGTAGGTAGCTGAGTAGGCTACAAGGACGCCTGATGGACATACACTAAACCCATTTTGGCCCATTGGCCCATTGGCAGAGAAATAAATCTTGAAGGTTAAGGGGAATTTGACAATTCCAAGACAAGGCACTCAAACGAAGGGCATCAGAATCTGAGATACGGGTGCACATTTTATGCCAAGTAGTTAAAACAGCATGAGTAATACAAATTAGAAAAAGGGAGATATTGAGGGGGGCTAGAATACAAAAGGCGACCAACATCATGTAAATTGTTTAAAACAAATTCAGTTTTCTTCCAATGCGCTTGAAAAAATGGAGGTCCAAGGACAGAAAATATGAAGCTGACATGCTGTGGAATACCAATTCAAGTTAGGAAGGTTTATCCCACCACAGTCCACTGGGAGATGTAAAAGGGAGGTCCAAATCCTAGGCTTCTAACATTTCCAGATAAAATTCAAAATCATCTGACACCATTAACAGTAATAAAAAGATGGGAGAGGAAGAGGGAGAGTGTACAAAAAGAATAAAATGTGAGGAAGAACATTGGTACGAATGGTGTCCACCCTCTGAAAAAAAGATGAAGAGATATTAGACCATTTCTTAAGGTCCTGACATAACTGTTGTCACAAGTTCATAATTGAATAAGTTTAAGTGATCCAAATTCCAAGGAATCGAAGCCCCCAAATATCACAAATCATTTGTTTTCTGCTAGACTGGAAACAACTTTGTAATAGAGTCTGAAGAAGCACAGATAAATGTCAGGAGCTCTGTTTTATCGGTATTTAATCAAAACCAGTCAGCTTTTCGAAATGAGAAAGTAAATAAAGAAGCATCTTTAAGCAGGAAGTGGGGTTAGTAAGTGTAAAGAATATGTTGTCGGCAAATAAAGCTATTTTATATTCCCAATCCCCCCAAAGGTATACCATGGAGAGCTGAGGCAGTATGAATGGAAACGGCAAGGGGTTTGATATATAAAGCATATAATAATGGAGAAAGAGGGCATCCTTGTCGGGTGCCCCGACCAAGAGAGTACAGAGTAGAACACATGCCATTAATTCTAACTAAGGCAAGCAAGGGAGAGTAAAGATGCTTATGCATTGATACAAATTCCTTAGGTAACCAGTAAGTATGTAATAGGGACCAAAGGAATGACCAGGAGATGTGGTAGAAGACCTTCTCTGAATCCGGGCTGGCCAAGATCAGGGGGATCGAGCATCATTGTACATGTTCAAGCAGCAAAATGGTACACCGTACATTATCCTGCACTTGAAGCTTATGGACGAATCCCACTTGGTCACAGTCCAGCAGGAAAGTGAGAAGGCCCTCAAGCCTAGAAGCCCAGTTAGACCGGAAGAACTTGTAATCTGAATTGAGAACAGATATAGGGTGAAATAAAGCAGGTAACGAATGATCTTTGCCTGGTTTTGGCAATGCTGTGAATACTCCAAACTGCCAAGGCTAGTTTCTGCCTCCTGACCCTTCATGCCCTTGTTGTGTGTTTCAAGCTCATTTCCCACCTCCTCCTCTGTGAAGACAGAAAGGAAGTATTTGTTCAATATGTCAGTCTTTTGGCTGTTATTCTCCATGGGGGTCCCTTCTTCCCCCAGTAGCCTGAATACTTCCCCTGGCCTTCCTCCTTTTCCTAATAAATCTGAAAAATGTTTTATCCCCCCTCTTGACCAATTTGGCTATTGTTTCCTTTTTGGCCGCTTTTGCCCTCTTTACTTCCCTGCCTGCCTCCCTCTCTTTGTCTTTCCTGGTAAGTTCTTCTGTCTTCTTCCTTCTGTGTTTTTTTGTACTGCTTAAAGGCTTTTTTCTTTGCCCTTACTCTTTCCAACACCTCCTGCGTGAACCACAGTGGCATCCTTCTTCTCCTGCCTTTGCTAATCTGTTTGACACAAAGACTTGTAGCTGTTTCAATTCCTCCCTTTATTGCTGCCCACTGTTCATCTGCACCTGCTAGTTTCTGAACCACTGCTAGGGCATCCCTGAGGCATATCATCATTCTTTTGAAATCCACCATATTGAAGTTCAAAACCCTCATCCTTGTGTGGTTCAACTCTACTCCAGTTTTTATACTAAAAACCTCACTCCCCTTTGGGCACTGGTCACCAGGTGGTGCTCAGGCCTTTGAAGTATTGTCCCCTTTTATGACTAAGTAATTGTTATGTGGCCTGAACCCTGTTCTTTAGTCATGGTTACAATGTCAGAATAGATGATGAGTGTCATTCTTCTCTCATACTGCCATTTGAGTGGTGATGAAAGTCAGCTCTCACTATGGTGGGCATTCATCCCCAAAAGGGCCTTTCATTAAATGTTTGGATTTCTTGTCTGCTATCTTGTTTGACCCACTTGGGCACTGAAATGCTTTGTGAGTTTGTGACAGGGTTAAATACAAACCTGTCCCAGTTGTTATCGAGAAAGAATTTAAATGCAAGAATCTGTTCTATTCTCTCATTTATTTTATGTCTCTTCTCTGTCTAGTTGTGCAACCAAATTTTCTCGTGAGACCTAGGACTTGATCACCCTGACGATCTTGCAATTCTCTGCCTCCCACTATCTCTCAACGCTCACTCGCTGTTCTGTCTTTTCTCTCCCCTTGCATATCTGCAGGTATAAAAATATATGTGAATCTTTTTGTGGAAATGTAATTGATACTGGGATCCCTTTGTTTAAAACTGTATATAGTTATACTGTTGAAAGGTTTGCAAATCTAAAATTGTATATAGTTATACTTTTGAAATTATTGCAAAGCTATTTGGAACTCAAGGGGTTAAAACAAGATGCAATTTTTAAGCCTTTTGCAGAAGATGTAAATGAGAGGTCAGTTCTGGGACACAATATTCTTTTTGCTGCACCTACTGAAACTGACAAAAACATTGGAAACTTACAAGAACACTGTGTGAGAAGCATGTTGTTTTCTTAATGAACTCCTGTACAGATTTATAAAATGGAGCTGCAATGTTTTGCAGAAGAGAGAGACAGAAACTGAGAGACTGAGATTGGAAATTTAGAAGAAAAACTCGGAGGGACTCTGTGTGCTTTCTATGTTTCTACTGCCATTGTAAATATTTATTCTGAACAATTTAATTTTTGTTTATTTTACTGTTAATAATAATAAAACTCTTTTTCTGAATTTTACAACTGCTCTTGTATTTTCTATGCTTTCTGACGTGTGCCTTGATGACAGAGTTGATAAAACCATCTGAACTAGGGTGCTAGTCAGCACCTGCCCACTGTAGATCTTCCTTGAGAAAAATACACACACAGGTTCTGGTTACCTGCCATTCCTTAGCTTTGGTTGAAGCCCTGTTATCTCAAGCTCTGGCCTTCCTTTGTCCCTTTTCAGTTGGCTAGAATAATTCCCGAAGGAGAAAAAAGTCCTAAAGACCACCTGCCCATCTCCATCTTTTGCCCTCTTTTCTCTGATGATGTTTTGGGCTGCAGCAGCATCCTCCAGGTGAATCAACATGAGTAGTTCACACCCAGGGACTTCTAGTTCCCACGTATAAATGGATGCCGGTCTCACTCTGCAGATTCTCAGTTAAACTCTCACAGCAGCACTCTTAGACTGAATGCACTGAACAATAGAGATCCTAGATTCTAGGGTACATTGTTTCCCATAGATTTGTCCTGCCAAGTCCTGATTGGCTTGAGATTCACTGGGAAACTATGCATTCTTGAAGCCAGGATGCATGCATGCCTTTACAAACCTTAGCCAATTACTGGCTGAGACTTCAGGACAAACACAGTCTGTAGCCTATGACACTTTTAACAGAGTTCCTGGAGTCAGAAGGCTTTGAGTAGCATGGGGGCTGCCATTTTGTTAACACTGAGCCCCCTGGTTCTTTGCACCTCCTGCAACATTTTTTTTGGTGTTCTGAGGGGCTATAGTTTATGATTCCTAGCCACGCTGGGGCCAGAAATAGGTACAGTATAATGGGAATTCTACACATGGCAGTGCTAAAGTTCTGCAAATAGTTCAGTAGAAGAGTCACTCACCCTGCCACTTGACACACCACCAAGCATGCTTTAAGCATACACTACCATCTCCTGGAGCATTCTGGCACCTGCATTTCAAATTCTTGACTGTGCTGCCTGTCCTGGGGCCTAGGAGTATCCACAATGTGTCTAATAGTATGGGTTCTTCTCCCAGGTGGCTTACATGCTACAGAAAACAGGGACCCTCCTTGACTGAAACACTGATGTCTGCAAACTGGTCTTGTCCACATATTTGCAAATCCTGGAGGTGAGGACAGCCTTCTGGCCATGGTGGGGGAACTGAGGAGCTCTTATGGTAACCCCTCTTGTTAAAGGATACATACACCTCCTTCAAATTGCATTTCCAGTGAGACTGTGTCCATGTGCAATGGAACTTACTTTTTGGCTCAGACTGTGTTTCTGAGCTGTATTACAGCTGCCTAGCGTGTCCTGCAATGTCCAGTTGCAGAGATCAGGTTTAAGATCTCCTTGGAGACTGTAAGGGGTTGTTCTTGAATTTGTTATTGCTTATGAGGCCAGAAACTCTTTCACTAAGCAACTTTCAAGTACCTTACTTGGTCTAAATGAAATCACTGGACACACCAAAGTGGTTGATATATTGCTACAAGACCTTACTCAAGACCTTAATCATAGTGATAGTCTTTAATTTGTTTGATAGGATACACTCAGACATAGTGGTCCTGATTCACTAAGCCCGTAGAATGATGCAAGGTGCCTGTGTCAAACATTAAATATGTAAATGGCACCTTGCACCAAAAGATGCCCCAGGAGCAATTCAGAAAGGTAGCCTGTATCAAACACAGTCTGCATGCACCACAGGTGGCTTGTGCCAGTCCCCCAATCATCCCTGATCCCTGATATATAAAGTAAAAAATAAACCTTGTGGTCTAGTGGTCCCCCGATCATCCCCAATCCCCGATATATAAAGTAAAAAAATAGACATGGTGGTTTAGTGGTTCTCTGATCATCCCCTGTCCCTGATATATGAAGTAAAAAATAAACTTGGGTGTCTAGTGGTCCCCTGATCATCCCTGATCCTCAGTACATAAAGTACAAAATAAACCTGGGAGGCTAGTGGTCCCCTGATCACCCCCAATATACAGAGAACAAAATAAACTGATGATCTAGTGGCCCCCCACCCCGGCAGGAAGTGTCCCACAACCCTGCTCCCCCCAACCTGAAAAAGAGCCAGTGACTAGCACAGCCCTCCTCTTACCACCGTATCCAGCCACTGACTGAGCTATCAATAAGGAGTGTATACTGTCACACTTCTGGTTGACAGCTCAGTCAGTGGCGCGACGCAGTGGTGTGAGGAGCACTGTGTCTGTCACCAGACCTGTTTCGGGTTGGGGGGAGCAGGGTGGTGGGACACTGCCTACTGGGTTAAGGGAGTAGGAGGGCCACTAGAGCACCAGGCTTATTTTGTACTTTATAACTTGGGGATTATTGGGGGACCACTAGACCACCAGTTTTTTTGTTACTTTAAGTATCGGGGATTGGTGATGATCGATGGACTATTAGACCACCAGGTTTATTTATTACTTAATATATCAAGGATCAGGGATGATCATGGGTCCACTAGACCACCAAGAATTTTTGTTTTAATATGCTCACTGAGATCAAGGCTGGGGTGGTACAATGGCCACCAGGTACTGCTGTCCATGGTGTTATTGCCACATGGCTTCCCCGCAGCTTGTGGCATGCCTTTGGTATGTGCCATCTGTTGGGTTGGTGCAATCCACAGGACTTTGCTGCTGGGATCCTACCTGATAGTGAATCGGGCCAGGGTCCCTAGCGCACTGGCAGTTGGTGCAAGCTACCATCAGTGCAGCTTGCGCTGACCTTTGTGAATCAAGTCCAGTGAGTGCGACGGTCCAAAATCATTAAGATGTTGGCCATGTTCTTACTATCTGGCGATATGATGCTACTGGAAGGAATGGGTTTTAATTGCTTCCAATCTTGAGATATCTAGATAGCTACTGTACTATATATATAATTTAGGGCATGGAACATAATTATATTTGCAAAAATAACTGTATTTCATTATTTGTTCACTCTCCTCTCATCCAAGAGGGTAATTGTATTAAAATGTATTTGCATAAGTCCAATGTGTGTACAAACTGATTATTTTGTTTTCTGCTTTTTACGACTGTATCAGATTCAATCTTCTTTTATTAATTGCAATAAATGAATTTGCCTCTATTATAATTAATACCATTATTATTTTATAATAGCAATACAGTAAGACAAACAGGATGCTGTGGTGCATTGGGAGAGGTACTGACAGCAAATGAAAGGAGGTATTAGTACCTATCTAAATATCACTGATGAGGTTGCACCTGGAGTACTGTGCCCAGTTCTGGAGTCCTCACCTAAGGAAATATAAGGACAGGCTGGAGATGGTGCAATGCATGGTAACCAAAATGATTCAAGATCAACAGGGCAGATTTTGTGAGGATTATCTAAAGGCACTAAACATGTACTCACTGTAGGCCAGATAGGAGAGAGGAGATGTGACAGAGGCCTTCAAATTCTTGAAGGAATGAGCAAGGTGAGTTGCAAGGAGCAATTCAGCAGGAATTGAAGATCAAGAACAAGGTGGCGTGAGTAGTAAATGGTGTGGAAAGGTTCAGGAGGGACATAAGAAAATTTGATTTAACAGAGAGGGTGGCTGAGCCATGGAACAATCTGCAAGCTAATGTGGTGGGTGCCAAAACCATTAATAGTTTGAGGTATGGCTGGGATGGAGTGAAGGACCTAGTAGTTACTCAGGGTGATAGCAATACAATGGGGAGCATGGGTATAAATAATGTCAGCTAAAACCCTGTATAAACAAAAGGTCTTAGGGTATGACAGGTTATATGGGCAGACTGGATTTTCCAATGGTCTTTTTCTGTTGTGATTGTCTAGGTTTATCTGAGCCAAGATCCTCCCCTTTTACATGGTTATCTACTTCAGTCTCATTCTTCACATGCACAGTTACTTGGTTGGCACTAATTGTTGTGGGGGCTGGTAACATCCCTCACTGCACCATCATTTTTTCAGGTTGATTGCTGTTGGCTGGCTAGTCAGTATTCAAGGATAAACTCTTGCCCATCTGGCTGAGCTTAACAATTCTAGTCACAGTGTGTTCAGCATGTTGCACCCAACTCCTTGTCATCTAATTATTGACTCAACCTACAGGCTCTTCTTCAACATCAAGCTTAGCTATTCCTTTCTGCTGGCAAAATTCTCTGACCATGGTATGAATATGTAGCTCTATAAATATTGTGCTCTCTCTAGTTTATGAGATAACTAGGCTAGCCATCTGAATATACTTGCAATAATTCTAAATAAAACTGGTAATTTACTATACATCCTGGTGTACAGGCACATTAAAGACAACATCATCACTGGCTTCTGTACTCCAGTTACCTTCCTCAGAAACTCTACTTAACCCTTGCTGAGCCGTGGACTGGTATATCAGCCCAACATTTCTATACATTCTAATTCTGTCGGCAGCCTAAGGGTTAAATTAAGAGGTATCCCAAGTACTAGTAGTTCTGTTAACTTGGTCCCCATACTGATAGTCTATCCAGGGGGATGTAATGGAAAATGTTTCAGCTGTTTCTTGTGCCAGTCATGAACAAATGTTTAATTTAGTTTAGTTTATTGTTTGACAAATTGTCATTACATAGCCAGTATTAAATATAATTATTACAAACATTACACATTAAAGACAGATAATTTACATAAGAGTAAATAAAATACAGTTAGTTCATAAATACATCAGTAAGTCTAGTTTTTAAACATCCAAGAATATGCCTAGCTTCTAAAATTAGTATCAGCCGAAAAAAAGAACCTACAATACATTTATTCACTTAAAATGTTCTGTACATGTTTCTTCTTAATTTTAGTAATTTAAATCAGGAATATTGCAAGGTTATTCAACAATTCATCATTTTCAGATTTAAATAATTAATCTAGAATATATCTAGAGGGGAAATGCATACCTTTCCGATACTGACCTAAATATCTATATCTGAGATCAGAATACCAAGTGCAGCGAAGTGTAACATGGACAAGAATGTCTTCATTGTTCAGTGGACAGTAACATGTGGTCCTACTCATATTTCTTTTACTATATCTGCTTTCCAGAATATTACTGGGGAATTTCTCAAATCTAAATTTAGTCAATATAGATCTAGATTCTGGAAGATGATTAGTGTTCAGATAGTATTTGAGATTGTGTTCCTTAGAGTTTTTTACTTACCAGGAGGCAACTTTCAAGTTTTTAATTTCTGCCAGATCTTTTTCCTTTGATGTATTCTGTATATGTCTCAATATCTTTTTACAGTACATTACACTTAATTGTATATTATTTTCAACCCAGGAATTTAAGTAATTTAGATCAAATTTTTCTAGAAAAGTATGAATAGCAGATATCCACCCTTTCTTATTCAGAGAAAGCAATTTTTCCTGTTCCCTTAAGGCTTTCCCAAGAATCGATTTTTTATTTTCTGAGGACATTTTAACCCAGAGGTTTATCATTCTTATATGAACCAAATACTCTTATTTTACTTGACCTATTTCTGATCTCACAAGGAAATTAGGAGTACCTAAAGGTAGTCTTAGAATTTGTTTGTACATTTTATTTAGAAGTGATACAATTTTATTAACATTTTCTATTCCACAAATTTCTGCAAGGTATAGCGCTTGACTGATTATTTTACTATTTATTGCCTTGTTCATGGGTGTTAAGGCCAAGCCACCATATATATTGTTAAATCTTTTTAAGGCTTTTGCACCGTAGTATAGCTTCTTTTTTGTCCAGGTTACATGTCTCATCCATCTAGTATTACTAGTAAAAAGAACTCCCAAATATGGGAATTCATTAACCAAATCCATTTTTTTGAGCACATGTTAATTTCCTATATTTCTTAATAGAGCCAAAGATCATAATTTTGGTTTTACTTGTATTTGGTTTGAGGTTAGGTTTTATGCACAATATATCTAACTTTTCCAGGGCTCATTGAAGACTGAGCCTTGTAGTTGATAATATTGCCAAATCATCGGCATAAGTGAGGACTGGAATTCTTTTCTGCAAAATTGTTGGACAATGATGTAAATGATTGTCCAACTGAACAAGGATCTCATTAACATATAAGTTAAACAGTGTTGGAGCAAGAATGCAGCCTTGTCTCATGCCCATTTTTATGTTAATCTTTGTGGTAAGAGCTTCAGATTTTGAATATTTTACTTTAGACCATGTTTTTATATATAACCATTTTATTACTACAATAAGGTTATGATCAATACCCATGTCTTCCATTTTCTCCCTCAAAAATGATATCAGGATATTATCAAATGCTGAGGAAAAATCTGCAAAGCACACAAACAACAAAATGGTCATCTGTGAACCACTGTCCAAACCAGCTGTGCAGTCAATGCCTTCAAGCCTCATGGGTATGTTAACTAACTGGGCAATCAGTCACCTGAGCATTTCTTTGTGAGGTTTAACAGATTGGGTGCTAAGTTTTATAATTGTGAAATTTTAAGGATCCCAGTTTGCTCTCTTACTGAGTCCCTTGGAAATTTCTCTGTTGCTTTATCAACTTTAATAGTCTTGCATTGTTTCTTTTAAGAACTTTAGTGGCAGCTTATTCATAATTGTGACATCCCTTTTCTCTGTGAAAGTGGCAAAATCATAGGTCAGGGTGTTATCCTGTGAAACTCAGGGGTCTAGTTAGTGTTGACTGGGTAGCTCTCCAGGCAGACTCAGTGGAAGTTGTTTGTAACGCTGCTATCTGATCAGTCAGGCTGTCCAGGCATTTCAGAACCTACTGCATTCCAAGTAAGCTCTCTCTTCTAACCTATGGTTGTGCAGTGGATATGGACATCTTGGAAGCCCTTCTTATTGCTTTACTTCCATCCTGAGTCTGTACCTCCTAAAATAATTCCTCATATGTGTCTTGTACATAATTTAATCTTCTAATCACAAATGGGACAGAATCATATGAGAGTGAATTAGCCTCCTGCAGAACCTGTTCTAGCCACATGGGGTCTATGTCTTCTGTAGATATGCCTTCCTTCCTATAGGTTCTCACCATCAACATTTGCAGTCTAAAAGGGTAAACCGATAGCTTCTTTCCATCTTGCTGGGTTGCAGACTGATCTTTATTAAAGCGTGGGCACTACTCTCCAGGCTTCCAAACATCCTTTCCAGTGTGGCTACAGGAGATACATTTAAGCAGAGTATTCAGGCCTGCTTACTATCAATATATTGATGGCATCCAATACTGGGACCCATAGAGCTTCTCAAAAATGTTGCCTTTTTTGTAAGTTAGGCTTATTTGAGAGCAATTCTACAGGTACATTTTACATACATTAACATATGACAATGTACAGCATAACAATGTCAATAATGTTCAAGTCATTTTTCAACAGCTGTAATCATGTTAAAAAATCCCTGTAAATCAAAGAGCCACCAAAAGGGGGACTGTGCTCTCTCAGTTGAATATTGACAGTGTCCAGCTGCTGTGTTCTTCCCATATATTTTTGTTTCCTCTAAAAAGTAATTTAATTAAGAAGTATGTCTTTAACCTCACCTGGTATTAACATTCTCAGTTTAATAACAGAAGAATAACAATACAGCAATCAAAGTGTATCTGTGAGTAATTCAGTTAATCAGTAAATTAATTTACCTGAAATATTCTGGCTCGCTGTAAAACAGTTCAAGTATTATTCCCACTTCACCTATCAATAAACCTTCCTTGGACCAGCCTGAGTGTGGCAGTGATTCTTTCCATATAGCGCAGGGTATTATGTCTGTATTACCATTCTGTCACTGGGAAGGGTCCCTGAGAGCCAATGGGATGCAATGACATTCAGGGTAAAAAAACACATTATGTGGAAAATCTCCTTATAACTTCATGGGTGCAGGTTATTTGGGGTAAGGCCTAAAACTTATTTTTGAAAATTCAGTAGGATCTCTGATACTCTGGTCTTGCCCAGCTTCTTTTTACTCCAGGACCAGCAGGTCGGGATATGTGGGCACCCCAAAAAAAATGTGAATGTGGTCTCCTTTCTCTGTGCACATCCTCCAGCACCTATTTGTGTGCCCAGCTCCAAACTATGTTGTGACTGTGGGGTGTGAAAGTATCAGATGAGTACCTTCCACTTAAATTCCCTCCATGTAGGGGATGCGGCCACTTTCCAACTTTATTTTAGAACTTTGTCCCAGCCCCAGATCTTGTATGGGTTCTCCTCATTCCTGCTCCCATTTTTCCCTAACATCCACCAGTTCTGGGTTAACAGATGCCTGCAGGACCTGGTATGACAGTGGTAGGTATGCACTCCTTGTGTTAAGTCTGACCAAAAAAGAAAATCCTTCCACCTTGTTAATGGTCGGGATACTTTCACTATGCGATTCTCTGTGTGTAGGTAATGTCTGATCTGTAGAAACCTGAATAGGTTCCTGTTGAGGATTCCAAAAGGTGTTTTCTTTTTCTCGAAGGATATACATGTATCCTCTTTTACTAATTGTGCATATTTAGTCAGGGAGACTCTTTTCCACTGTGTGAACCTTGGGTTCCTTTTCACTGCTTAAAACGGGGTCCCATCTTATTGCGGTGAGTGGTCCAGTTTGGTATGGCATATTGGCCAGAGCTCTGATTTTCTACACTACGGTTAGGGAGTTTCTAATCCAATGATTTGCAACAGCTCTTAGGAGAAGTTGGATAAGTTTGAATGTTGGGAGGGTGAAAAGGGGAGTGAGTAGGGATGCCCTATTTTCCAAAGTATACCATCCAGGTGTTGGGGAGCATGGAGATGACTTGAGAGAACCGAGCTGCTAGATGATACCATTCAAGGTCAGGAAGGCTCCAACCACCTTTATTCTCCAGGAGGTTGAGGGTCTTAAGGTCTATTTTGCTCCTGTGCCTCTGCCATAGGAACTTCAAGGTGAGTTTCCTGAGCTTTCAAAAGAACACCCTGGGAATCTTAATGGGCAGGCCTGGATAAAGCTGGGTAGGACATTCATTTTTAGTGTCTCTATCCTCCCTCCCAGAGACAGTAGGAATCCAGACTAGCTCTGTAAATCTATTTCCATCTCCTATAGTATATACAGATGGTTTAACTAGTACAGTTTAGCCAGGCAAGGAGTTACTTTAATGCCAAGGAAACAAAAAGTGTTACACACGGACCACTTAAAAAGGACTGTGCCTTTGAAGTGGGGGGGGGGGCATTATCCAGAAACCAGCATTTATTCTGGTTTTGTGTAATTCAGCTTGTAACCTGACAAACATCCAAACTCCTGTAACTTAGTTACCAGTGCAAGTAGAGATGTAAATGGATTTCTTATAGAAAATAGGAGTCGTCTTCATACAAGGCTGTTTGCTGCACAGCTTCTCCACCATGATGCCCTTAATGCCTGTCTGTGTTTGCCCTTACTGCCACCCCAAGGGGCTCTATACACAGAGCAAAAAGCAAGGGGAGAGCAGGCAACCCTGTTCAGTTCCACTGTTTAGTGGGAATCATGTGACAACACCCACTGACCTTTATCATAGTCTCTGGGACAGAGTAGAGGGACTCAGTGCCTTTGTAGAAACTTCTGACCAAACTCCATGGCCTCCAGGGTGTGGGTGGAGGAAATTAATGCAACAAGATGCCCACTCCACAACAAATGACTGTGCTCAGTAAACTTAGAGGAAACCAGGAACAAAAAACTGGCACCAGTCTTGGTTAGAATTTAACTACTTTATTCCAATTCAAACATCACCAAGGAAATATTAAGCACTGAGAAACTGCCAGAAAAAAACTCAGATATTAGGAGACATTGTGAGATGGTATGGGCTGAGTTTTCACTGCTATGCAGATGATGCTCAGCTGTACCTGTCTTTTGTGCCCAATCAGGATAGTGCACTCTCAGTATTTTCCAGCTGTCTCATAGACATCCAAGACTGGATGAATTCCAGATGGATAAAGCTAAACTCTGTCAAGACAGAGGTGTTAGTAGTGGAGCTGGGTTGCCGGATATAAGGGTCAGCTGCTGGATGGCCTGCTGGATTGTGGCTTGGGGGCTCCCAGCTGCTGACCTCTGAATGGGTGCAGAATCTGGGGGTGGTTTTTAATGATGGGCTGACACTTCGTTCTCAGGTATAGGCCATTGTCATATCCTCATTTTACCAACTGAGAACATCACCCAGATTAAGTACCTTGTTCCATCTAGCGATCTGCCAACCCTGGTCCACGCTTTCATGACCTCATGCCTTGACTACTGTAACTCCCTTTACCTAGGGCTTTCTGGGGTAGATATCCTCCACCAGCAGCTAGTGCGCAATGCTGTGGTCAGGTTATTGTCTGGATCATCTGGATCCAGCCATATCTCTCCTGTGCTGTACACTCTGTACTGGCTACCTGTTCAGTGACGGATCAACTTTAAAGTAGGTTTACTGACTTATAAAGCCCTACATGGTTTGGGTCTGAGTTACTTGCAAGATCTTCTGCATCCCTACTGTCCCCTTCGACTATTCCGCTCAACCGATGAGGGACTGCTAGAGATTCCCTGGGTGTGCTTGAAAACATCAGTCTTTGCTGTATTATTATTATTATTGTAGTGGCAGCAGCCAGGTCAGGAGAGCTTACTCTAAACAGGACTCTTGACCAAATTAACTCAAGGCTTTCTCAAAAGGGGGATCTGTAAGTTGCCACTTACTGCCTTTTATTTCAGTGTAGTTAATGACTTTAGTTCAGTAAACCATGAAAAAAAGAATAGTTAAAAATATAAGTTGCAAACAGGCACTGATAATTACAACTGTATACATAAATATGCTAGAAAAAATATATACCACTACATAGGATGCTATGATTTGGAGGACTTTTCTCCATGGTTCAATGAGCAGGAATAACTCCAGCAAGGCTCTATTTAAACCCTTCCATTTCACAAATCCATTGCTTAGCTCAGTGATATGACTGAGCTGCTGTGTGTCTGTGGGCTCCTGCCCTGCTCTTGCCTTTCTCTGCCTCATCTCTCCATCCTTACTGCCTTCCTTTCTGCTGTCTACCCGTCTGACATTTTGCTTCATCCTTTCAGTTTCTCCTGTCTGCTGCCTCAGTTTTTCCCCTTCTCCCTCCTTGTTGTCCATTTTGTGTCTCTGCTCCTGTGGCCTCTGTTTTCTTTGCTGTTTCATTCCCTGCTGCCTCCCCCCGCCCCTGTTGTCTGTTTTCTGTTGCCACGCCTGGCTTGTGTTGCTCCCCCTTTCTCTCTCACTGTTTGCAGCATCTGTGCTGCTCCTCTTGCCTCTTCCTGTCTCCCTCCCATTTCCCCCTCTCACTGCAAACTCTCTAATACCCCCCACATACCTGTCCTGCTTTTTGGGGCATTTGTTTGCTGCTTCTCCTTTGTCTTTGGTCTGCATACTCCTTCTCCTCATTTCTGTTCCTCTCCATCTCTACATCTCTCTTTCGGGCTGCATCCTGACGTCGATCCCCTGATGCTCTGCTGCCTTCTTTGCCCACTCCAGCTCTTCTCCTTCTCTTTCCTTCTCCCCATTTCTCAACTCCTGCTACTCTGCCTCCTCCTACAGTGCTGTCTAGCACTACGAGTTACTCACCTACTTAGCTATGCTAAACCTATCAAGACCTCAGGCGCAAAACCAAGGCTCAGTAATTTAATTTTCTTGTCTGTTCTATTTGTCTCTCTCCCTACTTTTGTTTGCATCCCTGTGTTTTTGGTTTTGTTCTGCCATTCCACAGCTTGTGTTTCCCTATTTGTTCATTTCTCTGTCTCGTCCGCTTTGCTCCGCTTGCCTTATTTTTGTCTACTCCTATTGGGGTTTTCCTCCTCTTTGCTGGCCACTGCTTTTCCTCCTCTGCTCCTCCATCCTCCAATTTTATGCCCCATCTATTCTCTGTTTGCTGTCCCTCCATAGCTGTTTCTTTCTTCTGGGTTGTATGCCTTTGACATCATTAATTCTTAAAGTTATACTGCTTCTCTATCCCTGCTGTTTCCTTCCCATTCTCTCTGTGTTTTCCTCCCTCAGTCTTCTCCTCCTGGGTCAATCAACTGTCCTTTCTCAGTCTATCTGCATCTGTCTGTTGGAGTAGTGGTCTGTGTTTCTTAAGGCTTGTCCTGCGCCTATGTTGAGGTCTGAGCATAATATGTCAATCTGCTTTCATCACCATTACATTTATCCATGCCTACATGGTGGCTATGGAATATGAATTCAATACCTCATTCTCTGTGAAGATTTCTCAAACCCACATGAGGGTCTTTAGATTACCTCTGTCCTGCACCTACATGGAGGCTCCAAGAATAATAACAACTTCCTCCATCTTCCTTTGACTTTCTCAGACATGTGGAGGTCTTGTGTTGACTAATTCTGCCCCATGCCTATGAGGAGGTTACAGGAAGACTACCTACTCCTATATCTTTTATTTAGACTCTAACCTTGGAGGCTCAGGAATAACATTTGCTGAGACATCTTTTCATTGGCTTCTCAGACTCACATGGGGGTTTTGAGAGTAATTGGTGGCACCACTTAATCTGTCCCATACTTATGTGGAGGTTACAGTAATTGTAACACTTACACCTCTCCCTTCTGTTGGAGTTTCAGACCCATGTGGGGGTCTTGAAATAATTAAGTGACTAACCTACGTGGGGGTTTAGTCTTTCATTTATTGTTATGCTAGTCCTACATGGAGGCCTAGTGTGCTTTATAGCTCTCAATTCATTTTATAAAGGTCTCTTCTCTAGCTAACCTATGAGGAGGTTGCTCTGTATTCCAACTGGCAGGTTTCATTATCTGCTCAGGCTTACAAGGAAGTCTTTTCAACTGTTGATGTCAGTAGAGATTTCTTCCACCATTTCACTACCTGGAGGTCATATACTTGAACTAGCTTTCATTTACTGACTTTGTGGGGATCTCTTTCTTTTTCTCTACCTGTTATCACCATGGCTGCCAATCCTTTGGATTCCTCCTCTCCAGTCCAGTAAGAAGGCATTACATAAGCTCCTCACACCTCCCCATCTCCATATCCAGAAGAACCCTCCTCACAAGCTCCTTGCACTCCTTCCTACAATTCTTCTCATAGAAAATGTTTTCCGAAATTGAAGTACTCAGTAAAGGACTTGACTATTCCTTGTTTGATAATGGAGCTTCAAAAACTTGGTATCTCATATCCTGCTTCAGCTAGAAAGCAAGAACTGTTGAAGTTATTCATAGCTGTGAAGTCTCAGGAGAACAAAAATCCTGCTCTGATACCAGTCCCACGACCAGCTCCTTTTTCCTTATCCAAAATTTGTGACCTCATCTCTCAGCTTACTACCTCCATATCGGATGTTCAATCCCAACTTTCATCCCTGGAATCTCACCCTCTTGTTCTGTCTACATCTACTGCTTCTTCTAATACACCTCTTGTGACACTGCAGTCCTCCACCTCTTCTGTGGAAGAAACAACTTTACATCAAGTTATTTCTCCATCTACCATCACATCAACTGCTGCTTCAAATTCCCAGCAAGAGCCTAGTAACTCATCTCTGCAACCTCCTCTACTACCTATTTCTCCAATGCACCTTCCACAAAGTCACCTATGTAAGGAAATCATTAAGGGAACAGATGTTAATTTAATATCCCTCATAGTTTACTCACATGACTCCATAGAAAATAGAGTCATCTCTTGTGGGGATGTCTTCATAGTCCTGAAATCTAAAGACCCCAGACTTAGAAAGAAGTTAACCATTCCAGAATTTGTTCTGGCTTTTAGCCTATATGGAGATATTGTATGCTAAGCATTCCCTTTCAAACATGAAGAACTGGATTCATATCTCTATCGTTTAGCCGATCTGGGAGTCTGCTACTGAGGCATGCATTTTCATGACTACCATAGATCTTTTTCTACAAAAGCTGCAGCAGCCTTAGCCCATTTTAACATTAAATTAAATTAAATTGGGCCATATTAGACAATGAATTATTCTGCAGTCATGTTGCTGGTCAGCAAGCTCTCTCCTGCCAATTATGTGGCTCATATTCCCATTTTGCCTCCCTTTGCCTATTAGCAGTCTCTGATGTACCTATGTTTCAATGAAGATGTTCATCATTTGATGCAGCTTCTACTTCCTCCACAACCTTGTCCTGTACATTTCTTAACCTGTTGCTCTTCCTTGCTTCAGTCATGACAGGCTCAGTCATCAAGTGACCTTCGTAGGAAAGAATCCTTTATGCAACTCTTTCAACTTACATGGATATTCAACTCCGAACTGTAAATACCTTAATCTCTGCAACATTTATGGCACCATTCATTCCAGAATCATTTGTTTAAAAGTATCTCTTCCTCCTAACTATTCATAATTACAACTTCTACCCCAGCGGATGTTCAAGTCCTTGCTCAATTAATTGCTTCTCATCCTCCTCATCTTACAGTGGATTTACTTTCCTGGATGTACTGATGGCTTACATACAAGACTTTCCATCCTTCATTACGAATATGAACTCTTCACTAATTGCCTAACCCCCTCAGTTTCAATCACCTGGAATGTTTCAGTTACAGCAACAACATCTTCATTATTCTCAGTGTTGCACAAGAAGACATCATACTCCACTTTTCAACATCAAATCTAATAGGCTTCCAAATAATCCATGTCACTCAGTACCCTTGTCCACCGACTGATACTCTGCATAGAAACTGGACTGAGTTGTCATCTTCCACAGTCAACTCCTAGTATCAGAGCAGCTCACTTGTAGTACTGTCCCAGTCATGTCATCTAAGATACCTCAGCAACTGGTTATCTTCCAAACATTTTAGATCATCTCCTTGTGGTATGCCCAGATGAAGGGCAGTTCAGTGGCTATTGTTCCTCAGGGTTTTTTTCCACATGGGGGTTTTCTTTTCCTGCATGCTGCTGACCATACTCTGCATGAGTTGGAGGAGATCATCATAATCACCATTCTACATTGCTTTTGGGCCTTCATTCCTACTATGGTTCCCATCTTCTCTACTGAGGGTGTGAATGAGTAAGGCCAAACCAAGTTAGATAAGTTTGCACCAAGCATAACCAAGTTATATAAGCAAGTTATTCCCACATATTGAATTGGAGAACTTTTTCCCATGGTTCAATGGGTGGGAATAACTCCATTTCTGCTCTATTTAAACCCTTCACTTTCTCGAATCCAGTGCTTAGCTAATTGTTTGATACCCACCATCCATACCACCTCCTTCTTCTCTGGCTCTCTTCTCACCATTAGTGTGGGGTCATCATTCCTACTACATTACCTGGCTTCTCTACTGAGGCTGGGAATGAGTAAGGTCAAACCAAGTAAAATAAGTTTGCACCAAGCATAACCAAGTTACATAAGCATGTCATTCCCACACATTGAATCAAAGCTAACAGTTCAAATATTAATACATTATGTCCCATCAAAGAGAAATGGACATCTGTGGCTTTTAACATTTCCGGAGACATGTCATGACTCCAGGAAAGGTTTTATCAAATGTGCTTTCAAAAAAGAAAAAACATCATGAATTTCGTTAAACAATGCAATCTTCAAATGTGAAATACATTATCTGGTTTTTAGAAACTGGACATATTCAGTTTTTGTATCCGACCATGCAGCATGTAAAGTGCCCAACTGTACAATCCACATACTTTCTCTCCATAACATGAGAGACTCCAAATCATTTTTTCCACAACCTAACTTTGTTTGTTGCACAAAATATAAACTATGCTCAGTTTCCTGTGACTAAGACAATATATGTGCAGAAAGGGCATTGTTCCAGTTTTTTTTTTTTTGTAATGGCCCTTAAATGCTCACTCATGTGAACCTTAAAGGCTCACAATGTCTTGCCCACATAGAATGCTCCACAACTGCAAATACCAAGATAAATAACATGCACAGCATCACAATTAATAAAAGAAAGCATTTCAAAAGGTTTCTTGGAATTTATTGCTGTGAAGCTACTACACTTTAGCACATTGGGGTAGAACTTACAACGGCCACAGGATTGTGTTCTCTGTGGCAGACTTGGTAGTTATGTGCATTGGGGGGGGTTATAGGTGAGTTTTAGACTGTGGATAAAGATATCACCCAGGCTAACTCACTTCATCTAGACAAAACATGGTGGTTGCCCTGTGTAGCTATGCAAAAATTACTTCCGGCTACAACACTGAGCAATTTTTTAATACTACTTCCTTCACCTTTCCAGATTCCCTGCAATAAGTGGTGATGAAATTATTATTTGGTTGCTGTCTTGTACTTGACCTATCTCCATCCCTCAATAAGTCATCTTTACTTTTTCACTGGCCCTTCCCTAGCATTCATGATTATATTTTGACTGTAACCCCTAGACAGGAAACATTGTTCTAATTCATCACAACATACTTCAAAATTAAATGTTTTGCTGCAATTGCATCATATTGTTTAGAACTGGTATCTTGGAATGTTTTCTACCATGTGTCTAGTGTGGCATCTGTAGGAGTGGGCAAAGTGTTCCTATTCATTTGTTTTCTTACAAAACAGATCAGTACTTATTGTTTCATAATCTCTTTCCTTGATATTCAAATACAGAAAACTAATACACCTCTGATCTGCCTGGAGAGTAAATCAAAGACTGGGATTAATGTCTTGAAGGTAGTAACCAAACACAAGAGACACTTTTCTTAAATGAATATTGCCTTTGAGGCAGCGCTGCCTCAGAGGCAGATGACTTAATCCCACCCTCAGCTGTGTCTCATTGGTTAATACATTCTGAAGGACAGTAACTGAGGTTGCCCACCTCTTGCTGCTGATTGGTTACACATGCCACTGCCTTGGAGGCAGACTACTTAATCCAGCCCTATGCTGTGTCTCATTGGTTAATACCTTATGAAGGACAATAACACTGTTTGTTGCCTGTTGCTACTGATTTGTTACACAAGCCGCTGCCTTGGAGCCAGACCACTTAATCCTGCCCTCCACTGTGTCTCATTGGTTAATACCTTCTGAAGGCAGTAACTGAGGTTGCTGCCTGTTGCAGTTGATTGGTTATTCATGTGGTTTATAAATGGCCCTCCTACATGTTTTTTCTTGCTCTGACTAGGTGATTCTAGCCTGATCTTGATTGGTTGACATACAGAAAACACCTTTTCTTACAATACTTTTTTGTTTTTCATTAAAGTTGTCACTGAGGAGATCTGCCTCCAAAGCAGCCCTGCCTTTGAGGTAGGAATGGATAGGACTGCCTCCCAAGAAGGGCTTTACCCTCTATAGCTAAAAACTGCAGCCTCACTGCTTTGCCAGCTTGGTGGTGTAGTGGAATGGTGTACAGCCTGATAAACAATAGGTTGAGAGCTTGAATGCACACATGGTCCCCTCAGTACTTTTATTTTTTGCACAAGTGTTAAAGGGGCCCAGACACATAGGCCACAGTTGCTAAAGGGGCCCTGCCATTTAGGCCCATCACTGCTGTTAAAAGCAGTGACTAGGCCCAGAACATAAAGGGGTAATACAAGGTCCAGGACCTGTAGCTAGCCATTTAGGTCTACAGGTGTTGTAGGGGCCCAGCAGCAGCACAATAGACCCCAGGTATTATAGGAACCTAGCTAGCCATTCAGGTCCACAAGTGTTAAAGGGGCCTGGTCAGACATTCAAGTATATAGCCTTTCCAGAAAGCCTATTCCCAACTGCAATATATTCACAGTAACAGGACAGAACCTGATTTAGCTAGATGGATCCCTTGTTAATTAGGTCCACTGAAAGCTAGGGTTCACCCAGAATAGTAGAGTGCCTGTTTATTTACTGTGGTCTGGACACTGAGACTGTGCAGTTGACCACTACAGTAGGAACCGTGACATTTATTGCCTTGCTAGTCATCCTACCAACAGTATAAGTGCCAGAACTGTCATTGAATTACTTTGTGCCAGCTTTTAGGTGCTGGGGAAAGTACCTAAATCAGTCTTCTGCAATCTACAGAGTCACTTCACCAGTGTGCATCCCTGTCAGTCCTTATCAATTCTTCAGGAATCAACTTCCAGTGTATCCCAGAAGCAGCCAACAGCAACTCCGTGAAGAACTGTGCCACAGTTGTTTCAAGTTACAATGTCCTGTTTATTGTTTTCCTCTGACAGTACGGCTTGGCCCAGTGTAGAATCTGCCATCCTTTTTCTTATTTTGACATCCACATCTGAGTACTGTCCGTATCATCAGTTCCAGTTCTCTGAGTGATGCTCTGTTCATTGTTTTAGGAGTAACCTAGCCTCATCCAGCCTTGGAGCCCCAAACTTTGTTGCATTTTGATGCATGGTTTGCTGTTTTAGGTGTGCCCCTGGCTCGTCCAGCCTTGGAGCCCAGAAGACCATCATTCCCCAACTTCCAGAGACTTCCTTATCTGGACTTCTTTATCCAGTGGAGTCTGCTTCATCCTCCTTATCCAGCAGTCCAAATGCAGGCTATGGCAGGGTGACCTTATTCGTCCTTCTCATCTAGCAGTCCAGAAGTGGACTGTGACAGGATGATCTTCTTTATCTTCCTCATCTGGCAGTTCAGAAGTGGGCTGTGGCAGGGATATCTTCATCTTCCTCATCTGGTAGTCCAGAAGTGGGCTGTGGCATGGTGATTTGCATCGAATCCTTCACCTGGCAGTCCAGAAGTGGACTGTGGCTGTGTGGTTTGCATTGTTTACCCTTTCTGGGCAGTCCAGAAGTGGACTGTGGCTGGATTTTGTGTGATTCTATTCTGATGGCCCTCAGTGAGTCCTTAGACAAAGAAATCTTGGTCCTGTGCTTGTATTCCAGAGATCCTAGAGAGGTGGGGTGTGGCCAAGAACTCATGGTCTGTTAAAAATCCTCCCTGCATTACCCTAGTTTCCAAAAAGGTTCTCAGAATTGCACTGGACAGCTGGTTGAGTTGCTTTACATTTTCTTCTCGATGACAGAGAAAATCAGAATGTGTACAAACTGCCATCCACCATATGTATATACTCTTCCTATAGTATGTAGAGTTACTGATAGTGTGCAGTACTCCAGGTAACAGTTAGAGGTGCACCTAGGGGTTGATTTAGAAAGTTCTGAACAGGGATTAGAAATAGGATGCTCTCACAGTGTAGCTGTTACAGACAGTTGATCCTTTTTGGTAACTGTGCTATACAGTCACCCTCTTACAGAGAGTATAAATAAGACACTCTTATAGTGTAGCTGTTACAGCCAATTCCATTTACAGTTCTCCTTGTGCAGGAGATTAGATTCTTAGTATAAGGCCCCAGGGCACTAGTAAGATAGCAGAAATAGTATTTAATGCTCTTGTACCCCTTTCCCCCTGTTCCCTACCCTGTGGTCGGTTGCTTAATAAACTGGTTTCTGTCTCAAATCATGCCTCCTGCCTCTCCATTTTGGTGAAAGTAGCAACAGGTAGCCAAACAGGAACAGAACTACCTTAGCACCTAGTGGATGTACTTTGAAAGTCTGATTTCTAATATTTAGACAATTGAAACATTCATTCTCACATCATCTTATCTCTCTCATCTATTTTCAGCTCACTTCAGGGGTTCTTGATTTGAATTCAGCCAGTGATTGGCTGGGGATGGCACTAGACACCAGGGACTCATAGCGGTACATGGAGATGCGGGCAAAATTGTGGGTGAAATTTTGCATCATATTTCAAGCAGAGAAATTGCCGGTTTTGTGACAATGTCACCAGCAAAGTAAAATTTCGCAACATCTCTATCCACAAGTTAAAGTTGTAAAAACATTTTCAAATGCTTGAACCTACTGGGCTCTCATGAAGGTGAGCGTGTCTGGTCTTTCTCCATCAGCAAGACCAATGTCTTCAAAAATTATTCTGCTGAGCACACTGCTGCCCCAGGGGGTCATAAAAGCATGAAGATCTTGTATGGTTTTTACCTTAATGGTTAACCAGGTACTCACAAATGTATTCCAGCTGGTTCGCTTTGGCAGAGCCGTGTGTGACACAAGAGCTGAAGAACTTTCCTGCCAAACAGTGCCATACCCCTCCTGTGTTCTTTGGGGTGATTAATGTGCATCGATTACAAAATCAGTTTCTGCTGAGGCACTCATACATATATTAGAGTGGTCATATCTGAATCTTCATACTTTTGTTTTACATAGGCCCACCCTGGTATCCAACTGTTCCAAAATTCTGAAGATTTCTGTCTCCTTGGGTATTCATGTGACCTATATAACCTTTTTCAGGCCCATGAGCTCCCCTTTGCACCAATTTTCTAACTCCTAATATGCCATAGCAACTATACAGATTTTAGTGGGTTGGGGTACTAGTTGTTGAAAATGTCTAGGCTCAGTGACTACCTGTGTAAGACACATGATATCCCAGTGGTGTCTGCAATGTAGCAGCCAATCTTAGTTCTTGGTATCCATCTCTCCCAACTCTGTAGTGGGTCTGGCAGGGGGCTCATATTATAGTGCTGCATTGTGTACATTTATACATATTTCTGGGTAAGTACTTTGTTAGAGTTTGAATTCTGAAGTCAAAATAGCACAAGACTTGCATATAAAGCATTTAATACAGCTATGCCAAATTACAGGGAAAAGCATAGAACATTACGGGTACAGTCCCCAATCATAACATGGGCTCTGAGACAATGAGAACCCAAAATGGATCCTGTATTAACACAGTTTTTCTCTCATAGCTAGTGCTTTTGTTCCTTGTCTTACTCAGGAAACAGGAATATGGCCATACATGGCAGTGTCCCACCAGCACTTTCTGTAATATGTGCAGCTGGTTCTTATCATTTTCCTAACCTCACGGAAAAGTACATGTTTTCCCTGTCTCTTCTCTCTGCACATTTTCATATGGTAAAAACATATTATTCCACATAATCAGTAGTCTGCATATTTCCCCAGCACACCAGTTCTACATTGCAAGTACAGCTAAAAAGCAATGATCAGTAAATTTTCACTAGTAACTAGTAAATCCTTATTAATTCATAGCAGAACATCAATTCCTAAGCTATGGTATAACATCATATGCACTTATATTGGCAACACAGTTAAATGAAATTAAGAATGACAGATCCCAAAGCCATAGGCTAACAATTGAGTACTCAAAATTGCCTCTGATAACATGCCTCCACCCAGAATAGAATTTGAGAATACCAATTGGCTGACACTTAGGGCTATTACTCTTCATGAAATACTATCATGCCATGGTCAACACATTCCATTCTCATCAATCAATGACAAGTTCAAACAGTAATATCCGTCATGCAGGATTATAATGCAAATACATAAAGCAGATTTGTTTAAAAAGAGGGCTAAGGGAAGAGATATACTGCTACTGTAATAGGGAAGACAGCAGTAAAGGGGGTAGTAGTAAAACAATGCTTACAACAATCCTTCCAACAGCAACCCTTTCCAATACCTGGTAGTCCTTCAGTCCCCATATGGGTGCATCCAACTTTATCCCTCAAAAGGTGTTGAAAGTTCTTAATCTGTTGTTGCAGTTGGTACCTAACTGGGGTAGTGGTCATGCACCAGTGACATGGGTGAATGAATGCTGTTGCTCATAACCAAATTGATCACAAGACATTAGAAATCAAATGGATCCCTATTTGTAATCGATAAGGGTGCACTGGCTGTGTGGCTGTCCACAGGTCAACTGCCCTGACTGATTCAAATTCAAAGGCTCAGTCCTATCCAGGACTTCCAAAGTCCCCTATCCATGACTATATAACTAATTATTATTGCAGGGCCTGAACCCTGTTCTTTAGTCACAGTTCTTGTGTCAAAATATGTACACAGTCTTTTTCTTCTCTCACACCTCTGCTTTAGTGGAGATGATAGTCAGCTCTTACTCTCCTTGAGGTTCATTCCATAGGGATTTTTTTGTTGTGCTTCTGGATTTCTTCTCTGCTACACCACAGGGACACTGGCCTACCTGACCTAGCAACAAATGGTAAGACAACACCCTCATGGAAGTGGAAATCACTACAATAGCTATGAAAGCTTTCTGGCACCAGCCCCCTGTAGTTCTTTCTTATAGAGGTGAGTACAATCCCTGGATACTTGGCGCTTCTCCTTACCTGCTGTCTCAGGTGCTTAACCTCCTCTCTCTTTCTCTTGCTGGGTGGAATAATTCCTTCTGGGGACAAGGTCCTCAGGGCCATTGGCCCTTTTCCAGCCTTCTGTCTCCATACTCAGTCTATGCTGTGGGCTGGAGAACCATACTCCTAGTAAATTCAGTTGAGTTTTGCACACCTGCAAATCACTGGCAATTAGGAGAGTTGTGAAGTTTACTGTGCAAATGAATTGTTGGTAAAGTGTCAAACTTCACGTTACTTGCATCTCTGGCAAAGCTGGCATTTCACCAGCAATTTGCAGTATGACATTAAAAAAGTGAATCTTTCATTTAATTTCACTTCATTTCATTTATTGTTTATACTGGAGACCAAGATGGGCTACATAGCCCCTTTTCACAAGTGAACAGTTGTACAGAATAAATACAGAGTACAAAACAGACATAGAATCATTAGAACATGACAAGTTAAGACAATTAGAAACAATCACAATGCATATTATCAGTTAAAAGGGATGCTTGAGCCGAAGGTTTGAATATGACTTCCCATTGTGATTAGACAGGTTAATACATTGTAGAAGCCAATTGCCCAAAAAGACAATGCTCTCTAACTAGCAACAGTGTTCCTAAAGGGAAGTTTAAATATAAATTTAGACTGGGAACATACCCCTATAAGTTGGAAGAGCATCAAAAAGCTTAGTTATACAAGAGAGTTCTTTCAGGATAACCACCTTGTGGAGGAACACCACCAATCTATGGGTGAGATGATCCTCCCAGGTTGGACTTGAAGTAGTTTTATATGAAAGGCAGTGGTGGATAAATAGGGCAAACCAGTTGGAAAATGACATATATTCTGTGCACACCTTGGCAATGACCCTGGCAGAAGTAGCAGCATACACAAGGAAACCATAATCAATTATGTGGAGCAGGATGTTATTGACAAGCAATCTCTTTGTTTCTGGAACAAGGAGCCTTCAGACTCAGTACAGAGAACCAAGTCTGTAATGTACTGTTTTGACCATATAGTTGACCTGGGTATGAAAAGATAGAGAGCTGCCCAAAAACAAAGCTAAATATTTAAACAGTGAAACATGCTCCACCACAGTACCATACAAATCATGTACTTTAGGAAGAGGAACTGGCTGGTTTTATATGAACCACTGTAAAAATAATAGTTTTCAGATTTTTTTGCTTTAATGACCAAATGAGCCCTGGGATAGATCAAAATCATATTGAACAGTCGGGTTCATGATGCCAAGTCCTTGTTCATTTCTCATAAGCATCTTTTGCAAACAGGGTAGTTTTGGTTGATGAGCAGGCGTTAGGCAGAGAATAAAAAAATGGGAAAAAGCAGGGGAGCAAGAATGGACCTCTGGGGGGACTCCACAACACATTTGTGTAAAAGTCAGAATACGTGTTGTGAATAGCAGCCCTGTGCACCCCATCAATCAAATAGTTTTTGTAGCAATTGGTAACATCAGGGGAAAAATGAGCAAGGTTAATTCCCAAATAAATAGTTCATGGTCAGTGTGGCTGAATGCTTTGGTGAGCTCCATGAAGACTAAAGCAACATCATTACCTGAGTATAATGATTATGAACAAAGTCTGTGAACCTCACCAAGGCAGTCTCCATTTTCTTTTCGGAGCAGAAACTATGTTGGGCTCTGGTCAACAAACCATTTTGCATGATAAATTCAGATGTTTGCTTGAAAACTACTCTTTCAAGAATTTTAGAAAGAGGAGCAAGAAGAAAGATTAGACGGTAGGTGGAGGTGAGATGTTGTGGACTCTTTTTTTATTTTAAAATTTAATAATTGGGTGAGAAAGCACTGGGCCAAATGGCACTTTAATAAGCTTGACCTGGATACACATAACCAACAGCAACACATTTCAGTTAACAAACAATCTTATATACACTCATTCTAATATAAAAATTAAATAACCAACTTTCAGCTTAACAATTAATCATGTTTAAAAAAAACTGTTCTATAAATAACAGCAGTAAGATTCTAATAATCAAGTACTTTTGTATTGTGCTTTAAATTGTTGCACATTTGAGACATTTCTTGTCTCTGGATCTATGCTTTTCCACAGTTTTGCAGCAGTATACTTAAAAGCCTTTTGAGTTTTAAAATTTTACACAAAGGCTCCAAGAGTGTCACTGCATCATCTGATCTTATAGATTTTGTATTTTTTTTTAACTACTTCTGTGATATTTCTAGAGAAATCTCCTGCTTTCTGCATTTCCACAGTAGGGATAGCAAAGAGAAACTCTTTAGAAATTTCGAGAAACATCTGGAAATAACTGGCAATGTCTATGGCTACTACTATACCATTCCAGTAAGGGGCCTATAATTGTCCATAGGTATGCTATATATATATATCTATATATAATATTTTTCAGTGATTTGCATATACAGCCCATGATGCTTTGCATTATGGGGGTATGTGTGATTTTGTATTTCTTTGAAACTTGGCTTCCTGGCCAATGCCCCTTGGGTTAATTCTTGCCTTGGTGTTTGTGCACTAAGGTTCTTTGTCTTTTAGCTTATTATTTGTTTTTATTGGGCTCATCACAACTCAGCCCTGATAGACCAACTTAGGGTAGCTGGTTCATTCCACTGGGATGTCAAACAGATGAGGCACACTGATGAGTCCTGGAAAGATGAAACATGTGCCTGTGTCTTCTGTTGGCACCCTTTGCAAACTGCGTGAGAGGCCTTTCAGCACCATGCATTTTTGCTTTAAGTTGAGCCAGCATAATATTTTGTGGTGATTTGCATATACAACCCATGATGCTTTGCATTATAGGGGTATGTGTGATTTTGTATTGCTTTGAAACTTGGCTTCCCAGCCAATGCCTCTTGGGTAACTCTGTGCCTCAGTGCTTGTGCACAAGGTTCTATATATATATATATATATATATATATATATATATATATATTTTAAATCATTTGTCCTTTTAGATAATTGTAGCTAATTTAACTTTCATATGAGGTACAGTGATGTTCCCATTATCTAGCTCTCAAAGTGAGCCTGCACTTGTGAATGGAAATAACTGTGGCCATCTTCCACAATTAAACTGTAGTTAATCCTATCAGGACCACATACAGGTTTTGGATTGGTATGGTGTAGGTATTTAGTAACCTGCTCTATAGTTAGCTAATTAAAGTAAAATTTAGATGAAGTGGGACCAGGCACATTTTCAAATTAGTCCATAGGATGAGAGAACAGGACAAAATCTCTCTACTTATCAAGGTCACCAAACAACTCACTGAACAGTGAAGCAATAGCCTTAGGTTCACAGGTTTTCAATCTTTACGTTCAGTGGTCCAAGACTGACCACCCTTATTGTAGATCTATTAGTTATGTTGCTGATATTGTTCCACCATGTTTAAGATCCCTTGATTTGAAATCAAGCTAAGTTTTATATAATTAATTTTAGCTTTTTGAACTGCTGTTTCACCGTTACTGAGTAGGGTTTTGTATTTCTACTGATGGACAGGGTCCCTAGTTTTTTTTTTTATGTTCTTATATTTCTTGTCAGTTCTTCAGAAATCCTAAAAAAAGCTCCCAGAAGGCCCAATCTGGTTTGTTTCCACATATTCTGTATCATTTTAAAGGGCCTAGAAGATCACAGAGACTAATAAAATTTTGACTAGCAGCATCAACATCTACAATATTTTCTAGGAAAGGCCAGTTACTAGAACACAAAGAAATGATAAAGGCCTCCAGATTTAAATCTCCAAGCCATCTAGAATCGATGAAAAGAAAGTAGGTTTGTAGTACTCTAGTGGACAGTTCACAAATAAAGCTGGACTATGGTCAGTAATTCACTCTGGGAGTACCCCATATTTGCAAACATTCAAGGGGTTGGACACTGAGATCCAGTCTAAAATGGATTTGTAACTTGATTTATAGTTACTCTTGGTATGGTCACTAATAATCTGGGTTAGGAAAAGGATCACAAAGAGGTCTTTAGCATCAATGGCTTGGTTAATGTAACAATTCATACTGAAGTATCCAAGTAGTAGCCATTCTCTGCTTTTGGGCAATGTTAGTCCGAAGTCAGAGTTTACAGCCAATCCCTTCATGGCATGTATGTGGGTTAGATATAGCCAGTGCTAACTGTAAGGATTTTGTCCTGATCAAATAAGATATCAAGTGAGTGAAAACCACAAGGGGTCTGTTAGGAGTTGACTTGGTAACCCTCAGATGCTTACATATGTAGACTAAGCAAATCCATGCCCCTTCCTTTTGGCTTGTTTTGTTAGAAAGCCAGGTCTCATGCAAGACAATGATATCAAACCTAAACTCTTGACCCAAGCTTAAAACAAATCATTCTTTGCTGATTTTTGGAGTGGCTCCCTTTAGTGAACTGAGGCCCAGGGTGAGGGTGGAATTTTCCAGACACAAGAAGCAGGAGAAACTTGGCCCGGTGGTGCTGTGGGTTGAGGTGCTGGATGCCACACTTTGCACCATGCCAGCGACCTGGGTTCGGAAATGAACCCCAGATGCTGGCGGTCAGCAGGGAAGGGGAGGGATTGAGCATCTGGAGGACAGCTCTCCCTCCCTGGTTGGGGGGAATCTCACGCTCTCGCAGTCTAGTGTCCTCTGGTGGTTCCGGGGGCTCACAGCAGTCGAGAGCTAGGAAGAATGGGGATTGGCTGGGGAGAATTCCTGTGGGTAGGATCGGGAGCGAGCACACATTGCGCTGGAGTGCATTGCACTCTCAGCCAATACGAGGAAAATACAAGAAAAAATCCCATACCGCCGGGTGAGGTGACAAGACCATTAGTTGCCCTGGCCACACGTCCGTCGGCTGCATCTCCCAACTCTCCCCTTAGGGACTCACGGGCCTCTTCTTGGGGCCAGGAGGGCCCGGGGTCCTGAACCCGATGTAGCGATGGGAGTGTGGTTCAGAAGGGCAGTGGAGCCGTGGAGCAGAGCATGGATCTTCAAGAGATGCCCCAGTTAGGTAGGTGCATAAAAAACTGTACAAAAAAAAGAAACAGGAGAAACACCAAACACTTAATGTCTGGAGTGACTCAGGATCCTCTAACTATAAGACCTTGGTAAAGCATTGGCCCTGATATAAGTTGTTTTATCAATGATCTAATTATAACAGACATCCCAGAACTCAAAAAACTCTTTCAACAAAATCAGATAGGGATCTGGAGTGAGTAATGGAGAGATGGCCTTCCTCATTGAGTGATGAACTAGAAGTGCCGCAGTAGCAGCTGCTCTGCACTGGGAGGACATACTCAGAATCAAGCTTAGATTACCTAGGGGAACCTGAGGCGCAGTATGTTTATAGATATTAATCAGGGTATTGCAAAACAAATATGAAGAATTAAAAAGGAAACAAGTTTTGCTAAAAGGACAGAGATAGACAGAGACCAGTTTCTCTATCTAGAATGCCAGGCACACCAGTAACTGGGCGATGATAAGGGAAGCTGTAATATGTCTAACATACTCACTACGCTACTAACTACAGAAGGATGAATGGGTCAAGCAAAGAAGTGTATACATTTATTTTTCTCATCTGTGACTGTTAAACTAATATTTTAAAAAATATGGTTCAATTCCCCCTCAACCTCTTGAATCACTCTATAACACCCTCCTCCCCCTGCCCAGCTCTACTTAGTTGTTTGAATATTCCCCAGTCATGGTTCAGAATATTACAGACACACCATTCCACACATCCACACAACAGCAAATTACTATGAGTGCATACTCCCATTCATTCACATGGTGGCCTGCTAATGTGGTGAGAGGAGGGTCTGTGACAGTCACTGTTTCACTTCCTCACCAATGGATGGAGTCTCCTTTTCATGGGGTAGCATGGTGAAGGAGGGTGAATGGGTGTATGTAATTAGTTTGGCTTTGGCTGGCTGTGGCAAGGCTAGGATTCAGTACAAGCAGGTGGGGGAAGTTTTTTTTTAATCATTTTCATGGGGCTGGGGGGAGAAGAGTTTGGGGTGCTACGTAGTGGGAGTGGGGAGGAGATCTTTAGTCACACAACCAGATAGGGATGGAATGTGGGAAGAGGGGTATAGGGTGATTCGAGAGGGCTGAGGGAAGGGAACCTTCTTATTTAAACAAAAACAAGTGAAAACACTCCACAAAGTGGTACTTTGCAGATGAATGTGCAATGTTTACTCTATGTGTATGGTGCTACAGGTAAAATGCTACATACATGAAACTTCACTGTCACGTCCCTTTAGTCTTCTCCTGGTGAAGTTTCTCTTTGTAACACTTCACACTACATGAAGGGCCCCACATACAGTAGAGGCAGCACTTTGTCTAGCACTACAGTACAAGTCACATTAAACTGTTCCATCAACTCACTGGTGCAGCAATTTTTTTTGTGATGCTACTGCAGTGGCAATTTGAACTGTTGAAGCTTTCAACTATTTTCCAACCATCCTTCACTGCCTATCCAACTCACTTGTAACTGTTTAGTGAAATGACAGTAGCTGCATTTTTGTGGCATTGTTTATAAATATCACAGCATTCCATAAGAGCATTGTTTATAAATTTCACAGCATTCCTTAAGAGTTGTTTAGTCTGACTTCTGAAATGAAACTCATAAGCACTCAGCTGAAAATAAAGCTTATAGTACAAACCAGCTGGATGCAAACCAATACTAACCTTTTACTTAGTTCATTGAATTAAACACTGCACAGATTAGGAAACTCATTGAACAATGCTACACCAGTGAGTTGAGGGAACAGTTTAATGTGACTTGTACTGTATGTGTTCCAAAGTTTATTTCATTCACATGCACCTACTGGCAGACTGTCACACTGCACATTCTAACTCATACTCTAATGGCAGCACTTCTAGACTGAGTGTACTAAGCAACTGAGAACTCATATATTAGGTTCTACTGCCTCTCTTACTGTTGATTTCTCTTTCTGAGCCCATAATAGCTGGAAATTAATGGGAAAACAATGCATAGCAATTACTGCAGCCACATTGTATACATGTACTCATCACATACACCACTCTCCTAGCATCCTCTGGCATATGCATTTCCAGTTCCCAACTCTACTGCCTGCCCTAGAGCTGGGGAGCATCTACAATGCACCTGATGGCATGTAGCCTCCTCTTGGTCAGTTCACTAGCAACTACATACTTGAGGTCTTCTTTATTAACACATTGCTGCTTTCTGCCTGCATGTCTGGATTCCAGCATGCAAATCCTGGATTCAGAGCACTGGAAGTTCATGAGGTGAAGGCAGTCAGTACTTGTGGAGGCCCTGAGGAGCCCATAAGGTAGACCCACATTTAGGGGTCTACACCTGCCTTGATCTATGCCAGGTAGTCAGCTAACAGTGTAGGCATGATGTCCAATGGCTGAACTGTGGCTGCCCCTGATGTTATGGGCCTCCCCAATGATACCAACTTATCCCACCAGGGGCCACTTGATGAATGCTGAAGTGAAGTATTCATTAAGCATCTCAGCCATCACCTCTGCCTCTGTCACAGGCTCCTCCCCATCTGCCTGTTTTTAAGGGCAAAATCCCATTCTTCTCTTGAGCAGACTGGGTAGACAAAGAGGTCATTTTCTGTGGAAAAATTCTCTGATTCGCTGATTCTGTGTTTCTTCCTTCTATTTACACTATGTACTAGAAGAGGATTTTGTTGCTGTCTGCTGCTCCAACTGATACCCTGGCTTCTAACCCTTCCTTTACTGCATTAATTCTAGTTTTGCAGTTCCTCACTGCTACTCTTTACTACTGTATGTTCTGGAAGCAACATGTCTCTTTCCAGCAGTCACAGAACTTTGTATTGTTAAGAATCCTTTGTTTTAGGCCTCTGTCAAACCAGACTTCTTTACCTTACTGCTTACATTAATGCAGACCTCTGCAGCTGCTTCCTGCACCTTATTCAAAGAGAAACACATGTGCCATGCATTACCATCCTAATGCAGTCAGTCCAGATCCTTGGACACTAGGTCCTTTATCATAACCTTTGCAGGACCTTTGGCAGACCTATTAATGCCTCACTACATTCAGGGTGTGTACTTCAGGACTGGAGGATGGCTCATGTGATGCCCCTCCACAAGAGTGGCCCCAAGGATGAACCGGGAAACTACAGACCAGTGATCCTCACATCCATTGTGGGGAAGCTAATGGAGACTATCTTGAAGGAGAGGCTGGTGGCCCTTCTAGAGGCCAAAGGACTACAGGACAGCAGAAAGCATGGCTTCATATGGGACATATCCTGCCAAACCAACCTGGTGGAGTTCTATGACTGGGTAACTAGGCAACTGGACAGGGGCCATGCAGTGGATGTCCTGTATCTGGACTTCAGTAAGGCATTTGACTCAGTGATGCATGGAAGGCTGGGAAGTAAGTTAGTAGGCACAGGGGCAGGTGCAAAGCTGGTGAGATGGGTAGGGAACTGGCTTCAGGGAAGGCAACAGAGGGTGGTGGTGGGTGGGGAGCTCTAACACCCAAGGGTAGTGATGAGCGATGTTCCACAGGGCTCGATGTTGGGACCAGTGTTGTTTGGGATATTCATTGCAGACATATCATTGGCCATCAAGAGCAATATCAGTCTGTTTGCTGATGATATCAAGGTAGGAGCAGTGGTGGATGACCTGGGGGATGGCAGGGGTTGCAGGATGATCTGGCAAAGCTTGAAACCTGGTCAGACACCTGGCAACTGGGGTTTAATGCCAAAAAGTGCAAGGTGCTGCATTTTGGGATGAAGAACCCAAGGATGACTTACCAGCTGGGGGGAGTGCAGCTAGCCAAGACAGAGTAGGAGAAGGATCTGGGGGTGCTCATTACAGGGTCAATGAACAATTTGGCACAATGTAGGAAGGCAGCTGCAAAGGTCAGCAAAATGCTGGGTTGTATTGCAAGGGGTATATCCTCAAGGAGGGAGAAGCTGATTCTGCCACTGTATAGGTCATTAGTTAGACCGCACCTGGAGTAGTTTAGTACTGGTGCCCGTATCTGAAGAGGGACATTAAGATATTGGAGGGGATGCAGCACAGGGTGACAAAGATGATCAAAGGGCTGAGGGACTTATCATACGAGAGGAGGCTGAGGGAGTTGAACTTGTACTCACTGGAGGAGAGGAGGGATGGGGGGACTTGATTGAAACCTTTAAGCACATGAAAGGAATAAATAAGACAGGTACAGAGGGGCTGTTAAAAGTAAGGGAGGGGAGGGACACCAGGTGCCATGATATGAGACTGGAGGGAGGAAGGTTCAGGAGGGAGATGAGGAGACACTTTTTTACAGAGAGGGTGGTGGCTGGGTGGAATGCATTACCTGCAGAAGTGGTATCCAGTAGAACAGTGGACTGCTTCAAAAGGGGATGGGACAGGACAAGGGGGAGGGTCAATGAAGGGGAAGTGTGGAAGGGAGGGGCAGCTGCAGAATAAGGGGTGCTAGCTGCATATTTGAGCAGACTTAATAGACCTCTAGGCCTTTATCTGCTGGCAAATTTTGTATGTTTGTATGTTCATATGACAGAGTCTGTTTCCTGAAGTTTCTGGTCCTGGTGGCTGAGGTTCAGCTAGTTCTCCCTGTCACAATGTATTTATTTGTTTATTGGAATCTTGGATAACACCTTTGCACTAAAAGCTAGTTTACAAAGATTCTACGTTAAAAGGCAATAGACAAGGTACGTAAATATTACAAAACAGATAGGGGTATATACAGCAGGCAAGTACAGTACATTATGGTACATACAGATACATATTCAAGTACAGTTAAAATACAGCAGGTAGGAGAGGTCAACATTATTGCAACAGTACTAAGAGCATACCTAAAGTGGACAAGCAATTTATAGTGGAAGCTGAGCTTTAGAGCATGCAGGTCGAGTTATGGTGTGTCAGAAGTGGTGGTGGCCAATGGAGGAGGACAGAATAGATGAGAGCAGGGGAGGTGGGGCAGAGACAAAGGGTGACAGAATAAGTGGTTGAATATTTAGAGGGGTGGATTGGATAGAAATCTGCCCAGGTTACTGTATGAGGTTATAGGCAGAGCTGGGTGATGGGGGAGAGAGGATAAGAAAAGGGTTTTAAAGTGTGTGGGTAAGGTGAGGGAAACCGGGGAGGGGTCAAAATTGGGGGATTAGTATTTGTGAAGAGAAAGCAGGAATGTGGGGAGATAAAGAGAGGACATGGGGTAAGTGCTCAGTGGGGTCACACCAGGCAGGGGAGGAAGTGGTGGTGGGGGGAAATGGGTGCTATGCAGGACAGATAAGCTACCAATAATGGTAGGATTATGCACCGGTGACACAGTCGCAATTACTAAGAGTGGCCAGGTATTGCAGCAGCTTGGCCTTAAATGGGCGTAGTTTTGTTTCCTCAATCAGCTCAGAGTTAAGTGAATTTAGCCAGCAGGGGGCACTGTATTCGAAGGACCATTGCCCTAGTGAGGTCCGGCAGAATGGGATAATGAAGGCAGCTCTATTCGACCCCCTAGTTAGTCTGGAGGAAGTGAAGTTTCTTAGCAGTTGCCTCACTCGAGGAGGAGCAAGACCTAGGGTGGATTTTTTTGCTAATTGACTTGGTACTGAATTCTACTATTCAGGTTTAACCAATAAGTGTTTGAGTATAGTTCACAGGTGTGAGTTAAATGGTCCAGACCCAGGACTAGTCTGCAGGCTTTGTTTAAGACAATCTTGATTTGCCCAAGTGTTATATCGGTACCGGCTCCGTAGACTACCAGTCCATAATCTATGATAGAGAGCACAGAGCTGTTAACTGCAAGCTTGATGGCACTTTCGGTGAGGCACTGCCTATGCTGGTAGAGCTGACTTAGTTTGGCACTAGCTGCCTTGGCAACATGGTCTATGTGCTGGCAGTAGGAGAGAGATCTGTCAAGGTAGACACCAAGGTACTTAAAGGTGATGACCATTTCGATTGTGTCAAACTTGTTATTGTAGATATTGAGGTGATGGGACTTATGACGGTTTTGATGGGAGGCAAACAGCATTGTTTTACTCTTAGTGTAGTTAAGCAAGAGCTTAGACTGAAGGAACCATTTTTCCACAGCAGTAAAGTCATCTTGTGTGCCTTTTTCCAGCTCTTCTGGAGTAGAGTGACACGTGTAGAGAACAGCATCATCTGCATATAGAAGGATCTTATTCTGGCAGACTTTGAGGAGTTCATTTAGAAACAGGCTGAACAGCAGGGGACCCAAAATGGAACCTTGGGGCACCCCTGTTTTGACATGCCGATGGTCGGATAGAACATCAAGAATCTTGACCTACTGGGTCTTGTTAGAGAGGTAACTCTGGAATCAGCCTAGAGAGAGAGAGGATATACCAATGTTAGAGAGTTGTGTGAGAAGCAAGTCGTGGTTGACTGTGTCAAAGGCCTTGGTGAGGTTGATGAAGGTGGCCCCCACCAAGAGCCCTCGGTCAAGTGCTTCATGGATATGACCGTTAAACTCAACCAATGCCGTTGAAGTACTATGTGTCTTCTGAAAGCCATGCTGTTCCTGGCATTGAAGGTTGTACTTATCAAGGTACGAACCTAACTGATCATATACTATCCTCCCTAGTGCCTTGGAGAGAGGGCGGCAAAATTGAGATTGGACTGTAGCTGGCCAGGTGGGTTCTGTTCCCACTTTTAAAGACTGGGGTGACCACCACAGCTTTCCAGCATTGTGGGAAAATGCCAGTGGTTAGTGAGAGATTTAGGATCCAGGTTAGAGGGGAGAGTAACACATCCAGGGAGAGAGCCACAATCTTTAGGTCAAGCGAGTCCTCACTGGATCTAGTGTTCCCGAGAACATGGAGAATGTAATTCAGTTGTGATCACAGTCTTGAACCATTTTCATGATGTTTACACTGGAGGTGACCCCACCTCCACTGCTGAGTACAAGGTCAAGAGTGCCTAAAACTTAATACCTTGTTAGACATGGTGCTCTTGGAAGCAGTTCTTGATGGCAGTTGGGAATACCAGTGTAACCCCCTCTGTTAGCTCCTTCAAGACACCAATCTATTCGTGGTATACTGAAGTCCACAACAGTGCATCTGATTGTGGCTGCTCTCATTAACCTGTTTAAAAACATTATACATTTTTTTTTGAAGTCAAGCCCCCACCACAATACCATGTACGGTAAATCAGAATCTACAAACATGCTATCATGAAACAATTCAAATCGTAAAGCCTTCCTTCACAACTGGTGAGAAAACTGTCAATCTTCATGACAGGAAGTATTTGGGCAGCAAAACTGACATGGGAAATTTGCCCCAACAGGGAATTTTAGTCATGGAAATACCCATCAGGCAACCGTTTCTGCAGTTGTTGTGAGGCAAATGAGTTTTCCTAAAAGGTCATCTATGTAAGGTGAGACTCCCATACTGTGAAACAGAGTTGAAGGACAAAGATAAAAGCTAGTGTAAATGACAGTTAAAATGAATGTTTTCATTAAATGGTTTCTTTATTCCCCCCCCCCCCATAAAAAAAAAATTTGCACTTGAATTACTTTTGAATACAACGGCATTTGGAGGCCTGGAGTCCTATGTTATGAACTGGGTTGACTTTCTCACACCAGTTTTAACTACTAGATTAAAGGACATGGGGACACAAATGTCATTACAAAAAGGAAGATTTAAATGAAACATTTAAAAGAGTTACTTCACAGAACAAGTGATGGACACTTGAACAGTAGTCTTTTTCTGCCAACAGATTTTATTTTTCTATGTCTTACTTGTAAAAGACCTCCACAGCAGGTGGTATCAGTTGATATTGTATAGACTTTCAATCCCAGACTTGACAAGTACTTTCAAGTAAAAGGGATGACCAGGTATTTTCACTGAGGAGGTGGGAGAGAGAAACTCAATGGATTAATAGTCTGCATTCTTCACTAAAGCTGTATGTATGCTTAGTGCTCACATATGATGTTGGCTTTACTGTTGCATCGCAGCGACCAGCAAAATCCATCAAGTTGTGCTGTTGCACCATTATCAAAATATTATCCAAATTCTAATGCTAATTACTTAAACACTGTTTTGGATATAGGATGTCACAGCAGCAGTTACAGACCTCACCATGCTATAGATCTTCAGTAGTCAATACCAGCACTGTATGTTTCTTTTTATGTAAGTGCCCAAGCCACAGAGAATGAAACAGTGGGTTCCCCTCCAGCACCATCAACAATAAAGCATTCATCAATTCATCTCAAGCAAGTATTATTTCTGCAATTCTTCCAGTTCTACACTGAGAGCTGAGTAGAGTTAATTGTATTTGGTCAGCCAGGAGAGACTGTGGACTCAATATAGGTAATACAACATGTGAAAGAGAGAAAGAACCATACTCTCAATTGTCCCTCATTATGAGGGGTGGCCCTCATTTTACTCCTCAGAATTACTTTGCCCTACATTCATCCTATATGTAAAAGATGTTACCCACATAATAAAGGTGCTGTAAAATTGAGATTTTGTGGCAGATATTGATAATACTCTTTGATGCCAGAGCAACTTCAGAGTGGAGCCCTCTCTCCTCCTCTCCTGATCCATGCTAGTGTTCCCCAAGGCTCCATTTTGGGCCCCATACTATTCTCTGTTTTCTTAAATGATCTCTCATCTGCTTGCTCTGTGGCTAAAATACAAATGTATGCTGATGACCCTGTCTTTTTCACTTCAGGACCCTCTACCTCAGCTGTTCATTCCCAGCTCCAAGTTAATTTACACTTGGTCCTTCACTGGTTTCGAAATAACCTCCTCAAGGTAAGTGTCAACAAAACAGTGTCTATGACATTTGGAACCACTCAAAAGCTTACCACCTTCCCCTCCCCTCTCACATTCATCACCCTTGATGGCTCTGTACTCAATGTAGTCCCCTTCTTCAAATACCTGGGGGGGTATGGTTTGACTCCTGACTTAACTACTCTAAGCATATTGAGCACATTCATGCAAAACTATGTCCTAAACTGGGCACTTTGTATAGAAACAAGAATGTCCTCTCCCTAACCACTCGATATCAGCTTATTACCAAAATGATTATCCTCTCCTTTGAGTCTGTCAATGTAGTGTATGACACTGCCTCAGCCTCCTCCCTAGACAGGCCTGACTCCCTCTATAGCGTGTTCTGCTGCTTTGCTCTAAACTTCCCTCCTCACACTCATCACTGCTTCCTCTACTTGCCCCTTTCCCTGACCTCTCTTCACCATTGATGGCTACTCCACTCTTCTCTCTTCATCTCTAAATTCTGGCTTGGGTTCTTGCCCTCCTACCTCTCCTCACTTTTGTCTCCTACACCTGTGGCCTCCTACCCTCTCCGGTCTAGGGGCACCCGCACTTTCTCCCTCCCACAACCCTCCTCCTGTTCTGGCTCAGCTGCATTCTCTTACAGACTGCTCTCACTTTGGAAAACCCTTCCCTTCTATATCAGACACTCCACTTCCATCTCTCTTTCCTAAAGCATGCCTTATCCCAGTAATCTGTGTTCCTAGACTTCTGCCCCTGCCAAGACTGGCCTCTCCCCTTTTCTCACCCCAAATCACTCTCCTCTTGCTCAGGTAAACAGGCATCTCCCTTTCACTTTATCTTAGCTTGTCCCACTCTCTACATTACCTCTTAGCACTTTTTCTCCTCCTTCCTCCTTTTCCCATCCCCCTGGCAACTTCATTTGGTCAATGCTGTTATTACTCCTTTGTTAGCCTTCACTGCCTTTATCTCTGTATTACCACATTTTTATTGTTACCAGTTATCCTTGTACACCCTACATAATTTGCTTCTATAATTGTACTCTATATACAAATTCAACATATGTATTGTAAACCTCTCAACTTCCCTTTCCCTGGGGTCACACCTGGAAATGAGCCTCGGCTCAGTGTGCCTCTCCCAGTTAACAACTTGAATAAATAAATAGATAAATTCAAACTTTACATAAATAGAGGCATTAGCTTCCAGAGTTCAGAGCTTAAATATCTAGTGTACTGCCTAAAAGTAAAGTAATGTTGTTTTTTTAAAAGCTGTCAGCTATTACCTTTTACATCTAAACTACTTTTTTCTTTTCCATTTGGTTAAACAGCAGACTTTTTATCTGATGGTAGTATGTGTGATGAGTGGAACAACACTCTGCCTGGCAGCTAATGTACCTAGATATTTTTCTTCCACTTTATCAGCAGTATTGTGATCTCTCTAACTGTGATATCATAGCTTTTCAGTAAGAGTCACTCAGTAGCTGCCAGGTCAGTCACCTGTAATGTCACTGTCAGTGAAATTACAGTGCTGATGGTGTAGTGGGAGGAATAGAACTAAAGACATTAGCTACCAGGCAGAGTGCTGTTTCACATATCAAGCATAACACTATCACATACAGAAGTTTTTTGTGGGCAAAAGAAAAAAGAAAAACACTTAAGAAATGAAAAGTTACAACTGACCACTTCTTAAAATTTATATAATTTTCCTGTCTGCTTTCTTTTGTTTCCATTAGCTCTTTAAATCTCCATGTTTGATGATATATGCCACAGTATGATGGCTAATCTCCCACATTTCTTCCACATTTTGAGTGTTATTGACCCACATCTCAGTGACAAAGACTGTGAGGTACGGAGCACATTTACACAACAAAAAATAAAATTGTATTTTATTTTTGTTTTTTTGCATTAAATGTATCTTATTAAGCATAATGTAAGAACAAAAACAAGGGGTGTGTCAGTACATGAGTTGCTATCAAAACAAAAGGGCTAGACTAAATCCAGACTGAATGCACAACAGGAAATTAAATTTTGAATTGATATTTTGACTGTAGGGCTTATTCAGGAATAGCAATTGTGAAATGAAAAAAAAAATCTATTTCACACACTGAGGCAAATTGCACATAGCTGTTGTGCAATGTTATGTATTTCATGAATATTGTAGCCCTTTTTGATGTGCATAAATTTGCATTCTTAAATTGCACAATTTAATCCTTTATATGCAGAAAATTTACTCTGTCCAAGATTGTCCACTATGTATGCAGCCTATGCACCGCATATACACTGGGGCCCAGATACTCAAAAGGGTTGCGCATGGCGCAACAGTGTTGCACCATGCGCAACCCACTGATGTGCCCTGGCATGATATTATTCAAATGGGGATTGTGCCTGGTACAAATCCCGATCGCGGAGTGCATCAGTAATGTATCGCGCGCAGGTGGGGGGGCGGCTCCATGCATAATTCGCACATCCCCGACATTCAGCCTGGGCTGTGCTGAGTCCATGCATGTGCAACTCCCTACTTGCGCTGTAACACAGGTGAGTCAAAAAAAAAGGAACAGCAGCTGGCCACCCACAGGTGAGATGCCGTATTGCAGGGCGCAACACGGCAGCGTCATCACCCGAGCTCTGGCTGCACCTCAGTGGTGGCGCCCCCCCCATGCCTGATCATGGGCTTCTGTTTAAATTAACAATGTCCTATCTTCCTGGTGGTCCAGTGGACCGCTGTCAGCCTGATCGCGGGCTTAAGTATAAAAAATAGCACGTCCTATATCCCTGGTGGTCCAGTGGACCGCTCGCAGCCTGATTACAGGCATTTGTAATAATAAAATGAAGTCCAATATCCCTGGTGGTCCAGTGGACCACTTGCAGCCCAATCGCAGGCATTTGTAATAAGAAAATAAAGTCCAATATCCCTGGTGGCCCAGAGGTACCTCCCACCAGCCCTAGTGAGCCCCACTGCCCTGCTCCCCGGTCAGTGGCGGTGGCAGCACCCACCACCTGCTGCCCCGCCCGCCCGACTGACACCATAGGTAGAGCTGTAAGCCCATTGGTCCACAGCATGAGCCAGTTGGCATGCAGCCCTTACCATACTATACATTCAGATATGTGATGGATCACATATCTGGAATGTAGTATGGTGCCTTCTATGCCATGACTAATTGCATGCAAATGGGGCCATAAAGACGACATGCAAATGGCCCCATTTGGCGCCTCTTTGCCTACATTATGGTCCCATTTGCATGTGCACTTTTGAATATCACGGTTGTTGCACATAGCACAAGGGAACTTGTGCTAGCACATCCCCCTGCTCCACTCTGGCCACTTGCGCTGATGCAGTGCCATTGTGCCATGTGCACTGCGGGTGGCTGGAGTGTGATATTCAATGATGCTGTGCCATGGTGCAGTTCCATTGAATATCGCCCAGTCAATGCCCCTGAGCAGCCAAGTTGCGCTGCACCCAGGCTTGCGCCACAGCCTGGCACAGTATGACCTGGGAGTAGACTTCACTTTGACAAGCAGTCATGCATCCAGGGTCCCTCAGACCCCCATGGCATTCACTAAAGGAGGGTTCCCCTTGCACACCTGATCTCCTGTCCATCCATGGTTCTGTATGTATGGATGGACCAAGGGAGTTGCTGGGGCGGTAATGCTACACAGCACTATACTCCACACTATACACAAATGAGTAGAGGTGGGGGAGGCACTGCCTTCATGGGCAGGGACCTTGTCATAGCTGCTATTCACCCTCTCAGTTCCACCATGGCTAGCCATGGTGGGGCAAGTGGCCTCCCTCTGCCAAGTCACTCCAGCCTTCCCAATCTGCAGCCAGGGCTGGGGTCAACCATCAGGGCACTTACCCAAAATCATGTTTTTTTAAGTGACTTTCAGATGCACCATGTCCCACAATTCCCTGCTGTACATGGAGCAAGGGATACACTCTAGCAGCAGGGCCAGATGAATGCACACCAGTGTCTTCCACCCTACTCAAGCCCCACCCCTTGTTTCTGCCACATTCCTACATTCCAGCAGGACAGGGCCACAGACAGGTGGCTAGCAATTATGAATGTTGAGCCATGTACCCCTGTCCAGTGGTGTGAGTGGGTATAGGTCAGTATGTGCCTGTCACACATAACTAACCTACTATAGTGCATAATTCCCATTGTGTATATAAAAGTCCCACTCTGAATAATTTAAAATAAATTGTTTTGTTTTTTTAATGTTCAATTTGGACAAAAAATGTTGTACTTCTATGTATTTTCCAAATAAAGGTTTCAAATAAGCATTTTGGGCAAAATTGGGTGCTTTTGAGCTATTACATATAAACATTACAAATGCTGTATTTTTTTGGAAAAGGGTTTAAAATTTGACCAGTCATATGCAGCTTTTGCATATTTTTCTCATAAACATTCCAGATTGCACATATTTTACAAACTGGGTTTTATAAAATGCATAATTTGGGCAAGTTCCACAAATTACAAATTTACTGAATTTTTGCACAATTTTATAACAATTGTGCAAAGGTGAAATCAGTGAGTTTATTCACAAACAGTCAGACAGAGGGAGGTAGGGCAGTGTTTCTAAAAAGCAAACAGGAAGCGTACAAGGTTGTTAGGATGGTAAAGCCTAATGGTGAATTGAGGATAGCTGAGGGAATGAAGAAGGGGATAAAATGTTATTTTGTTACATATAGCAGACATGCATAACAAAACAGAGGCAGTATAGAGCAGTGGCTTAAGTCTCTGAGCTGCAAATCTGGAGACCTGGGTTTGAATCCTACAGCCCCCTTGCATATACTGTGTGACCTTGAGCAAGTCACTTAACTTCCCTGTGCTCCCAGGTTGCACCTATAAACAAGCTTTCAGCTTAGTGTGTCTCACCTGGTTAAACAATTGGAAAAAAAAAAAAAAGGCATATTCAGTCTAAAGAAGGGGGAAGGGTAGAATAATGGGGAAAAAGGAAATGAAGTCATACTGAATCAGTTTGTCTGTTCAGAATTCATATTGGAAAACAAGCTGTACTGTCTGACTGTCAAGGCTGAACTCAAAGGGCATGGCTGGAGGCTGTACCAAATGGTTCAAATCTTACCTTAAGGGAAGGAAACAGTTAGTCTTCATTGGTGATTATTCATCTGATCTTGTATCCATTATCACTGGAGTTTCACAGGGCTCAATACTGGGCCCATTCCTATTTAATATATACAGTATATGAAAGATTTTACATTTCACAGACCCATTGGTTTCATATCACTTATACACAGATGACACAATTATATATACATCTGAAATTTATATAGACAAAATTCAAAATAAACTTTAATGTGCCTTTAATAATGTGCAAACTTTTTTCAAAAATCATAAATTAGTCCTTAATTGCAGAAAAACTCAAACTGTCTAATTTAACCAAAGTAAGAAACATACCAAAGAACTGGTTTTGAGTACTAAAACAGAAGATGGCACTGAGATACAAGTTCAATCATACAGATATTTGGGAACACGGCTTGACTCTGGTTTGAGATGGGATGTTCTGATAGATAAGCTGCTGAACCATGCTGGTTAGTGATTAGGGGCCCTATTCTGGGCAAAACTGTGCCTGTCTCAGACCAAGAGATGGGTAGTGAATACAGTGGTCTTTCCAGTTCTTGCTTAAGGGGACATCAAGTATACTGGATGTGAGGGAGTTAGCGAGGCTCAATGTTTGCTATAACAGGCTTACTCACTTTACACTCAGCGCTCCTCACATGCCTCACAGTTGCCAACTGTATGCTAACTTAGGATGGCAGAGGTTGAATGACTGCAGAAATGGTCACATCCTTTCATTTATGTACAAAGGTATTCTAGGGCAACTCCGAGGGTATATATCAGCCAACATTATTTATAGACAGAAAACTACATTTTTAAAATCAGCAATGGGACTGGAACTAGTGGTCCCTGAATGCTACTTTGAAATAGGTGGAATGTCATTTTTTTCTATCTTGAGTCAGTGGCTTGGAATAGCATTCCACATATATTGAGACCGGTCTCTGGCAAGATTAGGTGGGGTGAGATAAAAATATGGCTTGGTGACAAAGCTAAAGAACCTCTCACCTGTTGTCAGACATCTTAATGCTTATTTTTCAATTATTTGCAGTCATTTTTTTTCTTTTTCTACAAGTGTTTATTTATTTGTTGAGCCAATGTTTATTGCTTATGGTTCTTTGCAAATTATTTATTGAATTTCAGCTCTGCGCTATTTTGTGACAAAATAGTGAGAGACCTTGTTGTAAATGAACCTTGGCTCAATCAAGTTCATCCTTGTTCATGTTCTGATATGAATAACAATTTTACAATACATTTTTACTAAAAATTGGTAACCAGGAAGTGCACACTGAGCCAAGGCTCATTTCAATGTGTGACCCAAGGGAGAGGAGAAGGGGAGTACAGAAGGAATAAAATTGCAAAACATCAATATGCCGTTACATAGGCAACATTACAGATATAAGAGCAATGTGGTGACCATGTATATTAACAGCATGGATTAGTGCAATGATATGTAAAAGAACATAAGATGGGAAGAAAATTAGCTAAGTGACAGAACATTAAGAGATGTTCTTAATAGGAACACTCAGAGGTCATGGAGGTCACCAGTGGTGTGCTGCAGAGACCAGTCATGGGTCTCGTCCTCTTCAACATCCTTAGCTTTGATATTACAGTGGGATCAAATGATGAATCTGCCTTTTTGTGGAATGTACTAAGATGTGTGGAAGAATGGATAGTGAGGAAAGGATAAGAAGTATGAAGAGGATCAGGAAATCCTAGAGAAGCTGCCAAATGTCTTGCAGTTGAAATTCAGTGCAAAGAAGTACAAGGTAATGCACATTGAGGCCAACCTGCCTACCCAAAAAATGCAGAATGGGAGGATAGCAGTGGAAGGCATGACTGAGAAAAGAGAACTGGGATAATAATACTAGACAATTTAAAGCATCAATGTACTCTAATGGGACAGTGAGGAGGATGAATCAGATGCTGGAATGCATAGAAAGAGAGATCATTACCTGGAAGTGTGAAGTGATTTGTCAGTCATTGTACACTCCCCTGGAATACTGTGTGCAATTCTATGACCCACACTTAAAAAAATGACAAGGACAGGGTGAAGGGTTGTAATGTAAAGACTTACTTAGGTTGAAAGAGCTAAACATGTACACACTAGAGGCAAGAAGAGTGGGGAGGCATGATGGTAGGGAAGGGGGAGAGGTAGGGATTAGGGTTATTATTGGCAAATGCTGACCATGTTGGCCCTGTATGAGATACCACACCACTGATGGATGACCCCATCTGGAAACAAAGTAATACCATCCCAATATGGGCTTCCTGGTAAAAGGTTTGAAATAAAATAAATAAACAATCTGCATTAATTTAGTTTTTATGGCTGCAGTGGGTGTAGCCCTGCAGATATTTTGCTTTGAGAAGAGGACTCCCTGAATAAATTACAACATAATAGAGTGTTAACAATAATGTCCTCCACTGAAGCCTCATTACTATGCTGCCTGTGTGTGTATGAGAGCTTGAGAGTAGTATTTTTCCTCTGGCTTAAGAAGTTAATTGAGCCCTCCAAATTACTGCCTTTTTTTGCAAGTTGAAACCTCCTCCAACAATTGAGCCCTCCCCAGTACTGCCTTTTTGCAAGTTGAGACCTCCTCCAAAGTGTTTTATGGGCCTTTTCTTTGTTTACATTTTGGTGCTTAATTTACTACCTTTTGCAAACTGAGAAACTCCTGCTTTGCTGGTATCTCCTCCCCCACTTATCCAGAGGTGTGAATTCCTTTGTTAGTCATTGGATGACCACAGCTGCAAAATGATTACATTTGTCTACAAGCACTGTCTTCTACGCAAGACACAATCAACTGAATCAACACACACACACACACACACACACACACACACACACACACACTAAGCAGAACACAGCTGGATAAGGTACCAATATTTAGGAAACTTATTACACTTACCCAAAGAGAAGCAGTGTGACTCCTGGCTGCTGTGTTCTCTCTGATGTGGCTGAGCTATAATAAAGACCCTGTAACAAGACACTGGCCTCCTGCAGGAGCTATTAAACATCAGAGCAAAGGGCACTCTGGGAAGACTCTCTGGGACAAGATACAATAAAAGAAATTTGCATGGAAGCCCAAGGGGCCATGAAACAGCCAGGGAAACTTAGAAAAAACTCCTCTCAAAGCCCAAGCAGAAAAAAAACACTGGGATGAAGTAAGAACACAAAAAAAGGTAATAATACATATATTTTCCTGATTTTAACATGCAGTTTTCCTTTAATAATCCACAGCAAGGTGTGGTTGGGTTGGGATTTACCCACACCTGGCAAGTGCCCAACAATGCCAGGCATGCATAAGTCCCGGTGTACTCCACACTGTGCAGTGGATTACTGTGATTGTACAACTGGTAGGAAGTAAAGAATCAGAAAAAGTTTTTAAATTACTCAATTTCTAAAGTGGAGCATAGGTGCAAAGGGGCTAATGTATTGGACTTACCTTTAGATGTCAGCTATCCAGGCATATCCCTGTCTAAATCAGTCTTATCTTAAATCAAGGCAGTAGCCATTTCATAGAACCATGAGACTGAAACTGATTCTGCAATTGATAAAGCAGTGCTGGGCAGCATATACCTAGTTAAACTCTGGCATCAATTTCTGTCTCAAGCTTTTGTGAAATTTCTTCTGCCTTTCTTTATTGCTTTGTTGCAGAGATGTCAAAATTGATATTGCTGGACAGATGAAAGCTGGGTAGCCCTTCACACCTACATAGAAAAGAATTTACAAGACATTGCCTCCTGACTTATAGGATTGTTATTCCTTTGGTTTCTTCCAAAGACTTTGCTCCTCATCTTATCAAATCTGAATTGAATGGACCAGAACTTGGTCTAATTAAAAGCAACTGCATAACACAGGTTTATTACTTAGAAATCTCAAAGTATCACTAAATATAGAGAATACTGGATGGGCAACTATGCACAACCAGTGTCTTTTGCCATAGAGGGGTTCTGATTCCATCTGACCAGGACAGCAAAGCTTGAGAGCTCCATGGGAATCAGAACCCTAAGGTGACAGAACACACTGGTTATGCATAAAGTTGCTCATCCAATATTTTGTATAGTGTATTGTAGTATTATGAGAAATGTGTCAATTGTGTTTTCTCTTTCATAATGAAACTGACGTGTGAAGTCTCTAAAGGTTCCACCATCCTTTCTGTGAAAAAATACTTCCTTGTGGTATCCCTTAGTCTACCTCCTTCCAACCTCATGTCATGCCCCCTCATTCCTGGATGTCTCCTTTTCTGAAAGGTGCTATCTTCCAGTACCCTATTTATGTGTTTTAGATATTTGAAGGTTTCTAGCATATCACCCATCTCTTCTCTTCTCCAGGGTATATATATTGAGATCTCCCAGTCTCTCCTTATATGACTTTTAATGCAGGCCCTACACCATCTATGTTGTCCTTCTTTACTGCCTCCACTCTGTCTACATCCTTACAGAGATGCAGCTTGATAACTGGACACTGTATTCCAAATGAGGCCTCACCAGTGATCTGCACAGTGGCATCACCACCTCCTTCCTTCTGCTGGTGATACCTCTCCCTATGCACCCCAGCATCCCACTGGCTCTCCCCATAGCTGTGGCACATTGTTTAGTCACCTTTATATCATCCAGTATGATTACCCCCAAATCCCTTTCCTATTTGGTGACCATCAGTTTCTCCCTCCTCCTGTAGTCCTCCTCTGGGTTCCTGCAACCCAAATGCATGATTTTGCACTTTTTTGCATTAAATCTCAGCTGCCACACTTCGGACCCTTCCTCAAGTTTTCCTAAATTCCTCCTCATTTTTTCCACCCTTCCTGGGGTGTTCACCCTGTTGCAAATCTTAGTGTCATTCTCAAAGAGGCACACTTTTCCTTCCAGCCCATCCACAATTTCACTTATGAAGACATTAAACAGGACTGGGTCCAGGACTGATCCCTGTGGCACCCTGCTGGTCACACTCCTTTCCTTACATTGAGCACCATTTACCATGACTCTCTATCATTCAACCAGTTCCTAACCCAGTTTACCACCTTGTGACCCACTCTCAGGCTGTCCAGCTTTTTCACAAGTCATATGTGGAATGGTATCCTAGGTCTTACTAAATGCAATTCATGTTTATGTTTAAGCCCATGAAACATCCTTATCTAGTTAATGCATTTGCAGCCTTAGTGGCTCTGCCAGAACTTATTTACCTTAAACCTTTGTGCTGCCAAGTGTTAGCCTTTAGTCTTAGGTCTGCATTTTCCCCAGCATACAGTAGACCTTTAACTGAAAGCCAACACTTGGCAGCACAAAGGCTGTACAGTTATTCAATGTGCTTATACAACTTGGTGTGGTGTTGTGCTTATGCAACTTGCTGAATTAACTTTGCTGTGGCTGTTCACCTCTCTGTGCTTTAGGAATACCACCCCTATAGGGGTGCCAAGGGCAGGAACCCTGGAGAAGGGTTCCACCCCTAGATGTGCCATGGGACCGATTCCCTTAGGGAAAAGGTAGCTTAGGAAAGCCCCAAGGAGAGATGCTAACTGTTGGAGGAGGAGGGGTGGGAAGGATGGTGGGGCAAATAAAAATGCTTCTGAATGAAGCAGGAAGGGAGAGATTAAATAGGTTGGGGGGTGTGGCTGTTGCATCAGCCACTGAACCACAGACTAGAGCCTTTCAATTAAATGTGCTTATGCAACTTGGTGTGGTGTGGTGTTGTGCTTATGCAACATGCTGAATAAATGTTGTTGTGGTCATTCACTTCTCTGTGCCTCAAGAAAACCACCCCGTAGAGATGCCAAAGGCAGGAACCCTGGAGGAGGGTTCCACTGCTAGATGTGCCACAGGAATGATTCCCTTAGGCTAAAGGTAGCTTAGGAAAAGCCCAAAAAGAGAGTAGATCAGAAAGCATTGCAGAGGTAATGAGTTGGTATCAAGATTTGAACATACACATTGATTAGCAGTGATAAGGGTAATAGTCAGAGATAACTAAATAAGTAACAATTTTAACATAGGTCAAATGAATTATAACAAGTGGGTATGACTTTTAAAGGAGAGAAGGAATGGCAAAGGAGAGCCACCATCCATCTCCATCCAACAGCGGAAACCTACCTGAATAACTGTGGAAACCTACATAAGTATCTTAGGGAATTTACAACTAAAGTAAGTAAAAATTATGACCTTTGGTGCTAAGGAGAGGAAAAACCCCCTTTGAGGAGGAAACCTCTGGGGATCCAAGGCAGGGTCACCTTCCTTCCAAGCTAGGAATGTTTTATTTAGTGACAGCTCTGCTGCTGCAATTTAGAAACCCAATCCAATGGAAGGAAAATATTCCAATTTGGTGGAAAAATGTTCATGATCCCCCTAATGGGAGTGTATTGAAGGGTTATGAGAGCCCTCTGCAACAACAGATACTCTGAAGCTAGAACAGGATCCCCAAGATGGGAGGAGAAGGGCAACTACCACTGAGGAACTCAGCTGGCCTACTGATTAGAAACAGACTAGGCAAACCAGAGTCAGTCATGGGGAGAATGGCATAGAGGGCACCACCAAACCCAATTCAGGTAGCTAAAGGAGAGCTCTTAGGCGTGAGGGCCCTTATCTCTTGAAGCTGAAATCTTAAATTCTACATTGAGAGTTGCCATTGATCAGCATGCATGGCTAAAGCTCCACCTGGAGCAAGGACATTCCCACTGTGGGCCAGATGAGAAGGACCCTGCCCTGAGTTTCGCACGCTCAAGATGCGGACTTCAGTAAAGAGCAAGACCATTGGCTGCAGTGCCAGCTCTGAACCTTAGAAAGTAACAGACATGGCTGGCATGATTCCAATTTATAAATTAGAGCATACAGTAAACTATGAAGTGTTAAATATGAGGAGGCTGGGCAAAGCCAGTGGCAATCTGTTAGGTATTGGTAAGCTGGGCAATATGATTAACTGAGATGATTGACTGATACAATTGACTGACGAGATTGACTGATGAGACTGACTGATAGGAATGCTTAATATGATTGAATGATATGAGCAATAGCCAGTGAAAGTAAGCCAACCAATTCCATTACGGAAGTCAAATTAATGGTGTAATTGAAGACAGGTGATTAAGTAATGAGAGGCTGTGATGCCAGAAATTGAATCAATAAGGTTCAATGTAATTACATACTAACATTCTAGACACCAGCAGAGTAGGCCAGTTGGTCTATCAAGTCTGCTTATGCTTCAGCACCCTGATTAGGCACCATAGCCCTCTATCTGTCTCCTTCCACTGTTACTCCATCCCCCAGTCCTTCCCCACCGGGCAAACCAGCCTCTGCAGCACCCCTTGCCTATACCTGTCCCACCCTCTCTTGAATCCCTCCACCATAGCTGCCTGTACCAGCTCCCCAGGCAGTGCATTCCATGGTTACACCACTATCTCTGTGAAGTACCTCCTCCTTTTCCTCCTAATCCTACCACCCTCAATCTTCCAACTGTGTCCTCTGGTGATTCTCCCTCTTCAGTCGAACAATACTATCTTGGCTTACCTTATTTACTCCCCTGTGGTACTTGAAGACTTCAATCATGTCCCCCTGGTCTCTCCTCTCCTCTCCTCCAGTGAGAACAGGTTGAGCTCCCCTAGTCATTCCTCCTATTTCATATCCCCCAGGCCCCAGATCATTCTAGTTGCTCTCCTCTGAACCCTCTCCAGGAGTTGGATGTCCCTCCTTAGGTGCATTTGAATAAATAAGGTTCAGCAGTGATAGTTATAGTTGCAGCATAAAGAGAGAATTGATATAATTAGCATGAATAATTTAAGTGCCATTAAGGCAGAGTAAGGTTATTTGAGTAAGGAGTATTTGCAATGCAGTAATGGAATGCAATGAATATCTTGACAGACATGTAGGCTGTGAGGTTAATATATTTATGCATGGATAATTGAGAAGCCATGGAGGCAAAGGAGCAGGGTAAAATCATATAGCTTACACAAAAGGTGCTTTTGCTAGCCGGAACCACAATGCCCCACTTTATCATCATAGTCTCCCACCGTGGGAATAACAGGGAAGTCACAAGCTGAGCACCAGGAGACCAAACAGCAACTGTAATGTTGGTAGGATAACCCCCCCCGAGAAAAATAAAAGGACCAATTTAAATGTTGAAGTTTCAGTATTGCAGAAGTCGGCAACGGATGGCTGAGGCTTTCGTAAAAGTATGGTTTAGTAATATTATGAAATAGCAACAAATAAGCCCCAAAAACACAAACACTGGAGGGATGAGTAATATAGTAGGGCAGGACACCACAAGAGCAGCCAGAGGAATGCAAGAAAGAGTTATAGCTGCTAATGGGATCCAGTACTGAGTGAGGCAGGTGTAAACAATTAAGCTGATGGGCACAGGGATTGCATGGAGACAGCAATTGGAACTGAGCACACATGTGACAAGCATGGATAAGAGAGAGATTGCTGAAGTATGATAAAATGAAATGATAGCCAGATTAGCATTGCATCTGAATATAACAAAGCAAACAAGGGGTGCTAGAATTACAAAAGCCCCAAAAAGCAAACAAAGCAAACATAAGCACCAGAACAGAAGGGAGAAACAAACAACTGAGATAGAAGCACAAAACTGCAGCTGGAGGCAAAATACTGACCCAGAAGCAGAAGTACAAACCAGGCAGAGAGTCTGGCACAGCCAGCAGCTTCCAAACATAAGGAAGGGTAGGAGACAAACAAAATAGTGGAGGGGGGGGGCCCAAGGAAAGGCCAGGCCCAGAGAGAGGTTGGACAGAGCCTCCGGCTGTGAAGAAAAATGCTTCTGAATGAAGCAGGAAGGAAGAATTTAAATAGGTCGGGGAGGGAGGCATGGCTGTTGCTTCAGTCATTGAACCACAAGTTAAAGCCTTTCAACAATAAAAGAGTTTTTGCAGTGTGCAGTCAGAATTCATGCATATAAAGAGAACTAATGAAAACATCATAAAGTTCAGTGAAACAGGGCTATTAGCAGACTCCTGAGAAGCCAATACAGTAAAACTCCAGTTATCCAAATATCAATTAACTAAAACTCTGTTATCCAAAACTGCAGTGTGTCTGCTAGCTTAAAAAGACATCATTGTAAAGTGCTCTCATTTATCAGAAACTCCATTTATCCAATCACTTGCATTGTCCCCCAGCACATTCAGATAAATGAGGTTCTACTGTAGATGTTTGCTGAAAAGTTGGGGTAAAAACACTTTATTAAGGTTAAAGAAAAAGAGATTTTCAAGCAAGATTTGGAAGCATATGGTTTTTGTGACCCTCTCCTGCAACTATTCTCACTGTGACAGCATATGGGAGCTAGCTGCACTAGAAGAATTGTTTTAAGAAGATTACCTTTACCTGTAGTACTCCATACTTGAGACTGGAGGCATTATCATATAGTAGACCACAGCTGAAACAGCAATGACAGCAGCCAAAGCTAATTTGGATTCTGGTACTGCATATCATCTAGTCTGGGAAGTGAGGGGACCAGAGGGAGGCCCAGAGTAAATAAAAGGAGAGTTAGACATACATTTTGAAAACCATCAACCAGCATACAGATTTTTAAAACTTGCACAGTGTGTAGATTTTCAAAACCTTCTTAAAAGAGTTTGATGAGAACATTTTGTTAAAAGCGTTGTGCAGCATGTAGATTTTGAAAACATCTTGCAGCATGTAGATTTGAAAGACTGTCATGCAAAACGAAGATTTTGAAAAGTGTCATATGGATGCTGAAAATATTCAGGCAGCATGTAGATATTTAGAAAGTTTGTGTATAATTTCTATGTAAAAAAAATTCTGTTTTTTTTTTTTATTAAAGGATTCTTCTTATAATTGCCACATCAACCCAACACTGAACTAACAAGCATTTGTCAATGCCGAACGTTCGCTTGCAGGTATTTGCAGTGGTGTTTGGCATGTATGGTGCTTTACCCTAATGCCCTGTGCGATTGCTGGTATTTGCACAATAAATTGTCAGCATGACCTTTTTGTTACCCCCATTGTGCGCTACATAGGCGGAAACACGTTTTGGGCAGGATGTGAAAAATGACAGCTGTACTGCTCATAAGGAAGTGTGGTAAAATGGCAGTGTTGAAAATCTGGAGTGGAAATATTGAAAATTCACAAAGCTAGGAGGCGTGTGGGAACTGTGCAATGCACGCAAAACAGTCATTGTTAGAATTTTTCACCAAATTGTCAACATTGGCATTTTAAAACCTCTGCTAATGAACAGAGTCACTGTGATTGTCTTACTGATGTGCCACACATTGATTTTGCACACGACTAATATTGTGCACTACATGGGCGGAAACGCGTTTGGGCAGGATGTGAAAATGACAGCTGTACTGCTCACAAGGAGGTGTGGTAAAATGGCAATGTTGAAAATCTGGAGTGAAAATATTGAAAATTAAAACTTCGGCGTGCATAGGAACTGCGCAATGAACCTCGTAAAACAGTCATTTCTAGGAATTTGTCACCAAATTTTCAACATGGCCATTTTAAGACTCTGCTCATGAACAGTGCCACTGTGATTTTCTATTGTGTGCTATACATTGAGTTCGCACACCCGACTGCGCCCATTGTGCACTACATGGGCGAAACACATTTGGGCAGGATGTGAAAAATTACAGCTGTACTGCTCATGAGGAGGTGGTAAAATGCCAATGTTGAAAATCACAAATGAAATATTGAAAAATTCACAAACCTATGGCGTGCAGTGAACTGTACAACGACGGTTGAAAACAGTCATTTTAGAATTTTTCACCAAATGTTCAAATTGCCATTTTAAAACCTCTGCTAATGAACAGTGTCACTGTGATTTTTCTTACTATGTCCCATACATTGATTTAGCACACCGACTGCGCCATTGTGCGCTACATGGCGGAAACACATTTTGGGTGAGATGTGAAAAATGACAGCTGTACTACTCATAAGAAGGTGTGATAAAATGGCAATGTTGAAAATCTGGAGTAGAAATATTGAAAATTAGCAAACCTACAGCGTGCGCAAGGAACTGTACAATGCACGTTCGATAAAACAGTACTTTGTAATTTTGCCAATTTTCAACATGGGTTTTGGGACCCCTTCTCATGAATGATGTCACTGTCATGGTGCTATTCAGGCCCAAAGGGTGATTTCATGCAGTGACTGCGCAGTGACTGTGAAATCACCCCTCGGGCCTGAATAACGCCAAGCGATGACATCATTCATGAGAAGGGTCCAAAACCCATGTTAAACAATGTGCAAAAATTACAAAATGCCTGATATGCAATAAAGTTGAAACCCCCCTTATCTAGCCCATTATACAGCTTACCGCATTTCCTCAGTTCGCGGTCGCCTTTGAAGAGTGTAGATGTGTTTCGGTCCCACGTGGGGTCATTGTGCCAGAGTCTGGAGGTAAGTATGGGGTGAGGGGTGTGAGAAACTGGAGTGCGCGGTGGGCGTGGTGCGGGTTGTGGGAGGGGCTGGGAGAGGCGCCGTGGGACCGTTTTTATTTTACAGGTTTAAAAAAAAAAGACGACGTGGGGCGCTTTGCCACACTGGGGTGGGCTCCCAGCATGGCAGAAGATGGCTGGGGCCGAGGACAGAGTTGGGCACCCGTTGCAAACTCATGGGAGGTCGAGGCCGATGGGATTGGGCACCCCGTCGGCCAAAAAGGACGTTTGCCACACTGGGGTGGAAGCCCAGCGTGCGCACCAAAGCTTAGGGGCGTGGCGCAGCTGGGGGCCAGTGATCGAGGGGGATGGCGTGATGCGGTGCTCAGTATGGCAGCGGTGCTTTGCTTTGAAGCAGAGGAACACTGCTGTCATACAGAGCTCCTGCACCCATTGGTGCAGGACCACCACGCCTGCTCAATAGAGCACTGGATTGAATGGGAGAGGCACACCTCCAAAGTGTGCTACTCTCCCAAAATGTTCCTTGCGCATGCACGCAAGCGAACATAAAAATAACACTTGAGTGCCAGGGAATGATATTCAGATAGACGATGTTCCCTATCTGCCCTGTGCTACCTGTCTGAATATCGTGATGTGATAGCAAGCAAGCAAATTTTATTCTTTATAGTGACATACATACAGTTTTTTATTACTAAATAAAAACATTTAAAATATAGAATCAAACAACAAGCATAGTAGAATTCCTTCTGTATATAGCATACTTGAATAACATACATGAAATTAGCCCTCACACACAAAAGAAAAAAGATGGGTGATAGGACTTATAAAAATTCAACAGAGATAATTTAATGAAGCTGATTTCTTAAGGCATTCTACATGCATGGCAGTCACAGAAAAGGCATTTTTCCTAATGAGTTCAAATGGCCACAGGCAACAACCAGGAGATTTTTCCCTGCTGTGCGGAGAGGTTGAACCAGAGTATATGTGATCCATAGGTGAGTCATTGTCAGGTCCTCAGATGTTGATTGGCACAGACCCTGCACTCACCACCTAGGCTGGCTGCCATCTGACTGAAGGTGAATGAGCATGTGCATGCTGTGAAAACAGTTGTTTTACAGTAGGTGTGCATCTACTCCCTGTCAGACAGATGGCAGTCAGCTGAGATGGTAAGTGGAGGGTTTGTGCCAGTCACCATCCAAGGAACTGATAGCAGATCACAAATGGATAGTTGGGAGAGTCAGGGGATGACAGGGGGTGGGGGTAATAGGTTCTCAGGTAGCATGGGCAGGAGAGCTTTGATAGCAATCCAGCAGGGGGTAACAAGGGACAAGGAAAGATTTGGTGGCAGAGGGGTCCATTAGACTGCCACTGAGGGGCTTTAGTACAGTTCCACAATACCAAAAGGGATCAGATGAGGGATGGGGAGGGTTCACCAGGCTTCCAGGAAAGGGTTCAAGTACAGTTCCACAGGTACAATTCTACAATACTGACAGGGATCAGAGGGGGGAGGTGTCTGCTAAATTGCCTAGGTCAGTATCTTACACATTGCTCAGTAAAATTATTGCAGTGTACTGACTGCAATCAGGGTGGGGGACAACTAGAATGCCAGGATCAGGATCTGTAATATAGCTCTGTATTGGCAGGGATGTTGCAGATGGCAGTGGGTGTCACTGGAACCAGCGCTACTGGGGATGGTGTTGGTCAGATACCTCAGTGTCGTTGATAACAACAGGGTTTCATAAGTGTTAATTGGCATTGTCTCAGCAGGCTGTTAGCATTTACAAAACCTTCTGAATATACGACTCACCCTGTATGCAAGAGAGCACCCTCACTTCCATGGGGATATGGCGTATTCTGCGAATCAGCACCTTCCACTGTACACAGTGCCAAGTGACCCTTTTTATATTGCCTCTGCCCTGCCCAGATGTGCAAAGTCTGGATGATGCAGTGCTATTCCTGTTAGCTGAAACTAGAGAAACACATAGTGCACATAAAAAACAGAGGCTGCAGCAAATACAAAAGATGGGCACAAGAAAAAAGGATGAGTGTGGTACGTAGAAAAGTTAACAAAATAGCAAAAAGGCCACCATAAATTGTACAGAGCAGTTTGTTAAAGAAACCAGACAAACCACAGGGTCACCCTGATGCTTGATATCTAAACAGTTCTTCCTCAGTGGGGCCCCCTGGGGACATGGGTGGTGCTCCATGTTGAACTCTGGCACCTACGGCCGCTTCCACAGTCGCCGCCCAGACTCCGCCACTAATATCGGCCGCCCTCCTGGATCTCCTCCAATACAGACCCAGCCTAAAGGGTCCCTCGCCACGAACGTCGCTCCATGTTGAATAGCAGCACTTATGGCCACTTCCAGGGCTGTTGCCCGGACTCTGCCACTAATTTTGGCTGCCCTTCTGGATCTCCAACATGGACCCAGCCTAAAGGGTCCATTGCCATGAGCGGCGCTCCATGTTGAACTGCGCTACCTACAGCCGCTTCCATGGCCACCAACCAGACTCTGCCACTGATTTCAGCTGCCCTCCTGGATTTCCAACATGGACCCAGCCTAAAGGTATGACTGCTGTCCTTGGAAAGCACTGGCTCATTTCCAGTTGGTGCGGTGAGTTCCAAATGGCCTGTGATTGGGCCGCCTGGCAACACGACGTACCTGATTGGTGTGCTCTCCAGCCTGCATCTCCAGTCATGATTTTTGCTATTATACCTGCTAACTGTACTGTTTTTTTCCCCTGAGCTTCAAACTGTTATATTACTGTTAAATGCTGCATTTATGATTGAGCGTATATTGCTCTAGTGTGCTTGCTAAGACAAAACTGTTGATGTTACTGTGACTGACCTCTCACTGATTTTTTCTAGTGTTGCTCTACTGTACTTTGACTTAGATTCTCCGAGCCTCTGCCTACTGTCCCTGGCTGTTTCTACCTTTCCTGCTACAAATTGTACTCCACTGCCTGTCTGCTAGTACCTAGCTATCCTAAAACACTTTCCAGAATCCTCAAAGTTCATTGCACTTGGACTCCAACCCCCCCCCAGCTCTCATTCTCTGTAGCCTAAACTAGTACTCCTACCCACCCCCATCCCAGCTGTAATTCTCAGAAGCTGTAACTAGCCTTCTCCTCCTTTGTTTCTCTGCAGCCCCACCCTGCCAACTTCAATCTAAGTCCTATTGTCCCTGCTAATTTGCCCCACCCTCTGCTGATGGTCTGCCATTAGCTTCCCGCCTGTTTCTAGCTTTAGCAAGTTATATTACTCTGCCTCACCTTGTTTCCCCTAGGGTCCCAGGCCACAGTGGCACCACATTGAACTGCAGCACTTATGGTCACTTCCACAGGTGCCACCCGGAATCCAGCCACTAGTTGGCCACCCTCCTGGATCTCCAACATGGACCCAACCTAAAGGTACACCCGCTGTCCTTGGAAAGCACCGGCTAATTTCTGATTGGTGTGGTGGGTTGCAAACGGCCTCTGATTGGGCGCCTGGCAACATGACGTACCTGATTGGTGCGCTCTCCAGCCTGCATCTCCAGTCACAATTTTTGAACTCATTATACCTGCTATCTATACTGCTTTATCCTCCCACCCAAGCTTCCTTTAAATACCCACATGCCACTCCCTACTGTTGGTCTCTCTACCTCGTTGGCTCACCTAATCCCTGCCCAAAGACTCATTGAACAGCCTAGATTAAGCTCCCAGTACAGTGACCTCTATCAGACTCCACATTCTTCCCAGACTGCTCCTCTCTGCCTGTAACTGCCACACTCTTCTTCCAGACAGCCTCTCCTTTCCTCCCTGCCCAAAAACTTGTTGAGCAGCCTAGATTAAGCTCCCAGTACAGTGGCCTCTATCAGACTCCACATTCTTCCCAGACTGCTCCTCTCTGCCTGTGACTGCCACAGTCTTCTTCCAGAAAGCCTCTCCTTTGCTCCCTCAAAAATCTAAGGACTCAAGGAAAGGCTGCTTTCTCTGTTGGATCCCCAACTCTAGTTGTAATTGTCAGGACCAACCCTGCCAACGTAGACCACACTCGCTAGGGGTAATATAGATTGCTCTGACCATGTCTCTATTGCCCAGATTCCTGCTTGCTACCTTACTCATCTGCCTCCCACCCCTCCTCTCCAACATGCCGTCAACCTCCCCTACCCCTCCGATCTCTACCCTGCCTGACCTCGTAAGGAGCCTTTATACCTCCAACTTGGTGACCAGTTCTCCAAACAGACCAAATTGGTCTTATTTCCCTTCCCAACCATGCCCCTTTCTCTTCAACACCTCACAATCTTGGATAATTCTGCATTTAATCACCTTCCGACCAACCACTAATGCTCATACATGATGGCTGCCTAGGCGGCACTCTCTCTCCTCATGGTACCTGCAATCGTTAGCCCACTATTTAACTATTGCCCTCCTGCTCCTTGCAGCAGGGGACATACACCCAAACTCCGGCCCTACACTTAACCCTAACCAATCACACTCAGCAGCCAAGCCCTGTCACGTCCTACACATCAAATCTCACTGGTGGCCCCCTCCCCTGCAGCCTACGACTCCTGCACCTAAATATAAGAAGTCTAGCCCTCAAAATTGATTTGCTCCAAGTGCTGACTGCCCACTATGACCCTGATATTCTCACCATCTCCGAAACATGGCTAAATTCTAATATCACAGACTCTGAGGTTGCTATCCCAGGCTACTTCATGGCCCAACTCAACAGGGCTAGCAGAGGCGGGGGAGTAGCCATTTATATAAACTCAGACTTACACTTCTCAGTAGTATTCACCAAGGTTGAGCCACAAGCCTATGAGCTTCTAATGCTACAGCTGGCACTCCCCTTCTCACTACCCATTTACATTGCCGGAATATACTGCCGGCCAGGCACACCAGCCACTTCTGTGACTGACCTCCTCACACATATCTCTTCACAAACCACATCAGGTGAACTATACATTATGGGAGATTTTAACCTCAACTGGTTAGCCCCAGCACTCAATAAATACAGAACAGAGATATCTGGTCTAAACCTCCCACAACTCATCAGAGACCCCATCCGCCTTAATCTTAAATCTGGCAACCACTCACTAATTGACTGGGCTCTCTCCACCCACCCACACCGGGTCATCAAAGCAGGCCTACTTCCTAACTCCTTGAGTGACCACCACATTATTTATCTAGTCTGCAAAATTCACAGCCCAAAGCCCCCCCTAAATTTCTAGTCCAATGCTCCTACAAATCCCTCAGTCTGTCCCCTTGCTAGAAGATCTAGCCTTAGCAAACTGGTACCCTACCACCACATTACTCTAAACAGATGATGCCCCTCTACACTTCCAAACCATGTTCCTCAATATCTGGGAAACTCATACTCCTCTGTGTCACACCAGGGTACGTGGGAACCACCTGCCATGGATTACCCAAGAACTTATAGCATGTCAAAATGCCCATGATAAGCAAGGAGGTGCACAAATCATCCCACCTCCCTCAAGATTTCCTGAAAGCACCGCATGTTATGCAATAAATGCACCACAGCAACTCGGCTAGCTAAAGCGGAATACTTTAGCTCCACCCTCACATCTAACTTAAATAGTCCATCCAAATTCTGGAAGGTCATTCACTCCCTCTTCTCTCCACCTTTTGCCAATCCTAGTCCACTCTTAAGTGTAAATGACACACTTCTCTCGGATCCTAGGGTAATCGCTACTGAGTTCAACATATACTTCTCCACGTGCGCTTCTACGCTACTCTCTTCCTTGCCCAGCCCCACTCCACACATACCTCCTGTAGTATCTATGAATCCATTCAGGCCTCACACCTTCTGCTTCAATGATATCTTGCCAATCGATGCCTTAAATGCCCTACTAACTCTGAACCCTTCAAAAGGTAAATCCCCAGATGGACTAGACACCAAACTCCTCACCTCTCTGCCCCCGCCATCGCAACCCTGCTTGCCGACCTACTAAATCACTCCTTTGCCACTGCAACCATTCCCCAGACATGGAAACATGCTCTCGTCATCCCCCTCCCGAAGGGGGCACCCCCCACCTCCACCTCAAATTACCGCCCTATCTCTCTCCTCCCTGCACTCGCTAAAATACAAGAACACCTTATGCTCACCCAATTGACATCGTTCCTATCTGACTCCGACTTCTTCACGCCATTCCACTCAGGATTCAGGAAGAGCCATTCCACTGCCTCCTCCCTTATAAGGCTCACCGACACCATCCTTTCTGGTATGGACAGAGGGCAGATCACCTCAGCTATATTTGTTGACCTCGCCAAAGCGTTTGACACTGTTTCCCACCCACTCCTGTTAATGTGCCTCTCAGAAGCTGGCCTTACTTAATCAGCCACCAACTGGTTCAGCACCTACCTCACAGGTAGGACCCAATCCATCAGAATTGCAGATGCTACATCCCCCCCCCATGACCCCTGGGGTCCCCCAGTGTTCAGTACTCAGACCAATTCTGTTTTCCATTTTCCTTAATGACCTGCCACTAAGCTGTTCAACTTCATCAATCCAGATGTATGCAGATGACACTGTCCTATTCACCTCTGGCTCTTCCTTGGAAGAGGTAACTACCAGCCTATCAGACCAACTTCAACAAAGTTCAGAACTGGTTCAGCTCTCATCAGCTCTCCCTAAATGCTAAAAAAACAGTCACCATGGCCTTCGGTACAAGGCAACGCCTGTCCAGGCTCTCCACCCTCCCCTCCTTCCACACCCTGGATGGAACTGTACTGGAAAACACCTCATCCTTCCACTACCTAGGGGTCTGGCTCAACCAACACCTATCTTTCTCCATCCACATCAATGCAATCCTAAAAAAAACTGTGCCCTAAGCTTGGTTCCCTTTTCAGGAACCACATCAGTCTCCCACTAACTGTGAGGCATGAACTAGTACAGAAGATGATTCTGCCATCATTTGACTACTGTAATATAGTCTACAGTGCCACTTCCAGGTCTACTTTATCTAGACTGGACTCCCTCTTTAATGCTTTCTGCCACTTTGCCCTCAATGCACCACCCCACCCATCACTCTGATCTCTACTGTTCTCTTGCATTCCCTTCTCTTGAAAATCACCACCAACTGCACTGGTCTAAGTTTGTCTCAAAATTCTGGCTTGGTCCCTTCTGTCTTACCTCTCCTCCTTGCTATCGCCACCCCCTTCTCTGACCCATGGCCTTAGATCCTACGACTCCCATCAATTACTAATCTCTAGGAGGAGGTCCACCATGGGACAAGCAGCCTTCTCACACCGGCTCCCTAAACTCTGGAATGAACTTCCTCCCCAAATTCATCACTCTTCATCCACCCACTCCCTTCATACCACATGGCTAATTATCTTACGGTAAATTGTACCTGCACATGATTATCCTCCTGTGTCCACCCCTCGTACCCCATACCCCCAACTGCTCGGCCAACGGCACCCATCATACGCTACTAAGCTGGGTTATTAAACCAACTATTGCACTTATTACACTTCTGCTGTCTTACTGTCTTACTGCACTTCCAGTTCATGTAATCTGCACCATGCTTGGATCATCGTGTCTTGTGCCTAACTGCTCCCTGCCTGTAACCCATCACTAAGCTGTAATTCCTATTAAGTGTACACATTAATGTAATGTAATAAATGTAATGTTATATGTATTCTACTGGAAAACCAGTGTGTTTTCCTCTGCAATGCACAAACTGTAATGTTAAATGTTTTATTCAGTGATAACCTGAGCGTTATCCTCTCCTATGTGCCCCTCTCCCCATGTCACTCTGGGAGATGAGCATCGTTTTGCTCAGTGTGCTTTCCTGATGAAACAATTCAATAAATAAATAAATGAATAAAATGGGTGCTGGAAGATTATAAATGGTGGTTATGGGTGAAAGGGGCTTAAGATTAGAAGGGCATGTATTACATTACAAATGGCAATTTTTTTCCAAACCAGTTTTTGATGTACGGAAATATAACTGTGCATTTTCTATGAAGAAAGTAATGTAAAGGATACATTTATTCCTTTATTGGAACATGTATTATAAAATATCAAGAGCCGCAACTGTTAAACATTTGCATACAAGAGAATATATATGATCTAAGGTGTTATATAAGATGGTAGGAGTGTGTTTGGAGTATTTGGTCCTGCTAACATCAAGACAGAAATTAGCAGTTAAACCCAACCACCATCAACAAGATAACTTCTGTAGATGGGAAAATAATTCCATTGGCCCAATACGTTTACACTGAGATTATTTATAAATGAGTTACTCCCCTTTTATGGCCAGGCATCATATCATCCAGGAACATGTGACCTAGTGCAACTTTGCAAAGCTATTTCTGTCCTGATTCTGTAGATTGATGGAAAAGTGGCCCTGGGTGGAGCTGAACCCAACTGGGCAGGATTTTCAGACTGTGGTACAGGGCTTGTGTCAAGTATTGCACCACAACACTTAGGTTCTGGCAGTACTTCAACTCCTTTGCCACAACTGCACCTGATTTTACAATCTTGGGCAAAGTTGCGACAGTTTTTACGATTTTCGGCAGCTTGCACCAAATATCTGGGGCAAGCTCAATAAAAAGGGCCCCCAGGATTGCCACAAGTTAGACCTGAAAAAGTTGGTCTAACCTGCAGCAATTACCGCTTGGGATAGAAACTCCCATTAGATTGCCACAAGCCCCATGCGCTGTATCGTCGGTGCACCAGAGGCTTGCGGCAATGTAAGCCTTTAAAAATCCTGAACAAAAGTACATTTATAGCTGAGTGACATCAAAATAATAGTTGCAGTAGTAAAACAGATGAATATCTCAGCTGACTTAAATTTGATCTGCAGAGATCACTAATGAAATCCTTTTTTCATTTCTTTCAACCTTATTGACTAAATTTTGTCTAAGCTGGGAATGATAATTTTGTTTGCCATGTTTACTGATTTTTTTTTTGTGTGTACCTTTTCTTTGCTGATACAACTATTATTTTGAAGCCATTTGGTCGAAAATGCACTTTTTGACACATTAGGTATAACTCCAGTCATGTCCCATTTGCCATCAGCTTATTGCAACAGGACAGCTCTACCTTGACAGCATGGTGAGGCCAGTTACAGTTCAGAATGTTGGCTATTATGTAATGTCAGGTAACTATGGAAGTATCCCTCATGGTCCTGGGAAATACTAATGAACTTTCAATACAGCATAGGCATAGATCCCTCCATCTATTTTTATGGCAGCTATTACAGAAGCTAAATGATTGGCTTATAGGAAATGGAGGTCAAAAGAACTTCCTACCATAGATGAATGGGAAGACAATATGCACAAAGAGGTGGGCCTAGATTGCCTCTCATTTATTGCTGCAGACAAATGGGTACTTTATGAGAAAGAATGGGACCATACTTGTCCTGGTCTTCATTCCACTTTATGAGCTAAGTGAGGGGGTATTTCCTTGCTTGTTTCTGAATAAGCCTGGCTGAATTAAGAATTGTGAATGAGGGATTCCACTGCCCCTTTTCCCCCATCCAGCATGTTTACCCCCTGTAGACAACCCTTTGTGTTAGAGCTTATCCCAGGTGGAAAAGAACTGTCCTTATCCAGAATTCTACCACACATATATTCCATTTAGTTATTCATATCAGATTCTGTTTTATTGTATTCTATGTTTGTACTGTAATTTAGTTTTATAATTAATATTTGTGTATCTTGTTGGTAGCTGAGGATCTGGAATATTAGAAGGCTACAGCTATGTACTCATGCCAGCCAGAAGGGATTTAGGGGCTGCATTCGGTTGCATCTTTGCGACAGTGGGGACCCTTACTATCTGATGATGTATCTCTGTACTCAGGGTTTAGTCTGTAATCCAAGGAAATGATGTTCTGGCCAGGTTCAGAGAATTATAGTGCAATCGCTGTTGCTGTAAGACCTTATGCATTATAAGATAAAATCCTCAATGAAATATAAATTACAAAATAAAGACAGAGCTACCTGTTACATGTTCCTGGAAGACATGACCAGGACCACCAGAAAATTGCGCCAGCAATTTTTTGGTGGAATCCGCAATTTCATCATTCTCTGCAAAAACTGACATGTTCCACAATTTCTTGCAATTTTTGAGTTGTTATATTGAACTGTGTAAAAACTATTAACATTTTTAATAGAAACATAGAATTTGACGGCAGATAAGGACCGCTTGGCCCACCCAGTCTGCCCATTTCCCTACCTACTGGATAAGCTGCAGATCCTAGTTAACCAGCAGCCTACTTCTTCCTACCCCCACCCCCCAGAATTGCCTTATGACTATCCCATGCATGCTTGAATTCCACCACTGATTTTGACTCCACAACCTCCTCCGGAAGGCCATTCCATGCATCCACAACCCTCTCTGTGAAAAACAGTTCCTCAAATTACCTCTGAGCCGCCCCCCTCTATCTTCAAATTGTGCCCTCTTGTCCTTGCACACCTCTTTTTTTGAAAGATGCTACCCTCTTGGACTTTGTTGATTCCTTGAGGTACTTGAAGTTTCTATCATGTCCCCTCTCCCTCCTTTCCTCGAAAGCTATACATATTAAGCTCCTTAAGTCTCTCTTCACTTATGTCCTCTTGATTGGAGACCCTGCACCATTTAGTGCCCTCCTCTGGACAGCTTCCATCCTGTCTATGTCTTTGCGGAGATTGGGTCTCCAGGAACTGCACACAGTACTCCAAATGGGGTCTCACCAGCTGTCTGTACAGAGGGATAATAACTTCCTGTTTTCTACTGGTGATGCCTCTCCCTATGCATCCCAGTATCCCCCAACCCTCCTTGCTGCCTTCTCCACATTGCTTACCCACCTTTAGGTCATCTGATATGACTACCCCAGGTCCCTTTCCATTTTTGTTGTTGTTAGTATCTCACCCCCATTGTGTACTCTTCCCTGGGTTTGTTTCCCAGGTGCATCTGCACTTCTTAGCATTGAATCTAAGCTGCCATACATTTGACCATTCCTCTAACCTTGCAAAGTCCTTCTCATCCTTTCCACCCCACCCTGTGCATCAACTCTGTTGCAGATCTTAGTGTCATCTGCAAAGGGACATACTTCCTTCCAGTCCTTCTGCAATGTAAACATAAAGACATTGAAGAGGACTGAGTCCTAATCTTGAACCCTGCGGTGCCCGCTAGTAACCCTCCTTTCTTCTGGTGGACTCCATTTACTATTACTCTCTGTGTCCTATTCTCCAGCCAATTCTTTACCCAGGCTGTCGTCTTGGGACCCACTCCCAGGCTGGCTAACTTATATATTAATCTTTTGTGTGGGACTGTGTCAAATGCCTTGCTAAAGTCTAGGTAGGCCATGTCCACAGCCCCTCCTGATCTACTACTTTGGTCACCCAGTCAAAGAAATCTATCAGATTCGTCTGGGATGACCTTCCCTGTGAATCCATGCTGCCTAGGGTCCTGTGCCCTTCTGGCCTCTAGATCGCGACAATTCTTTCCTTTAGAAGTGATTCCATCATTTTCCCTATCACTGAGGTTAAACTAACAGGTCTATAGTTTCCTGCTTCTGCCTTGCTCCCACTTTTGTGAAGGGAATCACATCTGCCCTCCTCCAGTCCTCGGTACCACCCCATCCTCCATATGATGTTGTTAAAGAGGGTAGTCAGTGGTGTCACTAGTTCTACCCTTAGTTCTTTTAAATTCTGGGATGAATCCCATCAGGCCCCATTAGCTTTGTCCACCTTCAGTTTTAAGAGTTCTTTCAGAACCCTTTCTTCTGTAAATGGGCTGCTATCAACTTCTGTATCCAGAGTGTTACTACTGTTTGTTTTATGTACCTCCCCTCTTCCTTTGTAAATACTGAGCAAAAATATTTGTTTAGTATCTCTGCCTTTCACATTCTCCCTCTGCCCACCCTCTCTCCCCTTTATTAAGCCTCACTATCCATCCTTGCTCTTCCTTTGCTCCTGATGTACCTATAAAGGTTTTATTCCCTTCTTAACTGAGTCGGCTATCTTTTCCTCAGTTTGGGCCTTTGCTGTTCTGACTGCCTTCCCAGCTTCCTTTTGCTTTAACTGATACAGTTCTCTGTCCTGCTCTGCTGCGATTCCTTGTACTTCCCTGAATGCTTTCTTTTCTCTTGAACCTTCACTGCCACTTCCTTTGAGAACCATAGTGGTTTCCTACATCAGTCTTGTTTTGTTTATTTGCTTCACACAAAAGGCTCGTTCCCTCTGTGATGGCAGTTTTATTATTCCCATTGTTCTTCCACCCTCCTTCCTGCCCATTTGCTAGTGCATTCCTTAGGCACTCACCCATTTTAGCAAAGTCAGCCCTCCTAAAGTCCAGTACTTTTGTCTTTGTAGAAGCTTGACTCTATTGCTGTGTTTATTGTGAACCATACTGTTCAATGGTGCTAGTTCCCAGATGGCTACCCACTTCTACATCTGTGATCTCTCTCCATCTCCATTTGAGGAGTATCAAGTCTAATATTGCTCCCTCTCAGTGGGCTCCAGTACTAGTTGTCTAAGGCATGCCCCTGTGAGGGCATCTAGAATAACTGCACTCTTGAGTGGCAGCTTCAGCTGCGCTCGAGTTAACATCTGGCATATTCAGATCACCCATCAGCAATATCTCCCTTTTTCTGCCATTCTAAGTATACTTTCTATCATTTCCTTGTCCATTTCCTCCCCTGAGAGGTCTTAATATAACACTATTGCAGGTGTGGTGCCATTGCCTGTCTCCAAATTTACCACAGTGCTTCTTCTCCTCCTGTTTACCCTTTTGTTCTGTTGCTTTTATTCCTTCCCTTATGTAAATAACTACTCCTCCCCCTCTTTTACCCTCCCTGTCCCTCCTGTAGATAGTGTATCCTGGTATGTTTACGTCCCAGTCATGGTTTTGTGTGTACCATGTTTCTGTGACTGCCACGATATCCAGATGTTCCTCCGCCATTAAGGCCACTAATTTGGGAAGCTTGTGACCTAGACTACAGGCATTGGTACTCATTGCTCTCCATTTTTTGATGGCCTTACCTTCTAGTTGCTAGTTATAAAATACTGTCAACTATATTGACAGTTTTGCATGCAGACTTGGGTTTGGCAGAAACTATGCAGTGCAAGGTAGGGCAAGGGTTTTATGTGACACAGATTTCTTTTTAATCATCGTCTTGTTTGGTTTCAAAATCCACTGGCCAAGCATAAGTACACTTAAACACTTAACATTTGTTTTGTGTTGAAGCAGTTTATCAGAAAACTTTTTGTTGCCACACAGACTGAAACAAAAGATGAGAGAAAAGGTGCAAATTATCCCATTCACTTAAATGGGGTGCTAACTATGAAGCCCTTTTTCTAAGTGGCAGGGCAAGTTTTTCCTTGTGAGCATACTTTCTTTCAGACTAGTTTTGATTCAAACAGCTGAGGAGTTTTGAATGGCCCTGCTGATTTTAAACTTGAATAAGCTAGTTGCTATCAGTGATCTCACTCTTAGCAACTACCCCCTAGATGCTCACGTGCAAAGACTGCAATAAAAATCTGACTAAACTCTAAAAACAAGCTTATAAAACACAAAATGTATCTGAACATTTATCTTTAACTAAACAAAATCATTGCAGCCAGAGTAAAACAAAAGTAAATTACAGGGTACCCTGGCTACTCTATAATGCAGTAAAAATATATTGGTATTTGTTTACATTTTTTGGTAACTTCATAAGGCCCACTAAGCACAAGTGCTTATTTTCAGGTACAACCCAGGAGCACTGAGGAGGTTAAGTTACTTGCTCAGAATCACACAGTATTCAAGTAGAGGTTGTGGGAATCAAAACCCAGGTCTGCTAGCTAGATGTAATCAGCTCATTCACAGTTTTGTTACTATAACCTCTAGATTATACTGCCAGCCCCAATAATCCCCAGATTTAATGTTTAAATATGTGATTTCAAAAATAGTGTACAGTACCTACAGTACAAATTATGACCATTAAACACTTTAACAACATTTTACTAAAACTCAATTATGCACCACTCTATCTGCTTATTTTTTCTTGTAACAAAGAAGGTAATAGCTGGCAGAGCACTGTAAACAGCTGTTGATTATGCTTCAGTATTTTACAACCAGAAATAAAACAAAATATTTCTTCTGGCTTTATTTGATACAGATTTGCTGTGGCTCACTTTATAAAATCTTTGAGGCAGATGCTTTTAAATTTTGGAAGATAGGCAACTCTTACATTAGCTTATCAGTTTAGTATTCTCTTTAGGAACATAAACTTTTCTTTATATTTTAAACATATTCAGGCGTCAGTGTATTCATTTAGCAATTTATACTGACTAATATATGCTGCAGAAAACATTACAAGATTTATTGTGAAGCACTCAGGGTCTATAGTATAACCCCCACAATTTCCCCCAATTTTTGAAAAATGCTCCGCAAATTTGAGTAAACTTTTCTGCAATTTTCCAGTGGCCCTGGACATGACCCTTAGCCATAAAAGAAGAGTCTCCACTCCAGGTTCTTGCACCTTGATGAAGCTGTGGCTTTGGCTCCCCAGGGCCACTTTGCTATCAATCTATTGTTAAAAAAACAGAACTACCTTTTCAGAGTTGCATTGGGTCACATGTTCCTGGAAGACATGACAATTGGCAATAAAAAAGGAGTTTCCATTCCAGGTATCTGCCCTGTGTTGAAGCTTTCAATGAGCAAAGGACAAGGGCACCTGGCTCTGTGCTGGAGATTTGATGGTACTGATTTTTAATTTTTTTTTGGGCATTTTTTTTGGCATTGTTTGGTACAATTTTGGCACTATCAGCCCAATAATCTACTGCAATTAGAACAGTGCTCGGATCTTCAAATGTTCCACCCAAAGTCTTGTGTGGTTTGAGTGCACTAATGTTTGCTTCCTGGTTCACTGTTTTTGAGTTGCCATGCCATCGATGCATCAGTTCTCAGCAGCACCACAGTGTTTCCCAGTTTGTTTTTTGTTATTTAAGAATTTACCATCCCAGTAGAAATCATGACTCAATAAGTTAATCAGAGTTATAGTTCTCATCAGGAAGAATCAACAAAATAAGTAATAAACTAAAAGCAATTATCTCTTCTTAGATTCCTGTAGTTGTCCGATAAGTAATGGTTTGATATCTGCCAAGTATCAAATATAATAAAAAAGAAAGAAATGATAAAATCAGTCTAGGTTCTGATTGACAGCTATATGGTACTGAAGTCCATCATACATAAATTGCACCTCATCAACAGGATATGTTTTATTTTACTTTTATATAACACAGTATGTTTATTGTAGGCTAGCAAAACAATATTCAGCAATGCTTAATTACCTGCAGGCTACCTTTCTATTTACATGTGGTTCCACTTGCAAAACCTGATATAAATGTTACTAAAAATGAATCAGATTTGCAGTTCCTTTCACAGGCAAGTCTACTGAATTAAAGGTTGATTTTTTTTATTTGTTGATTTTTCATAACTAGGTATGATATACTAGGTGTGCATATGCTTGTTTTCAGTCAGGACTTGGGAGGCTTGCAATACAAGTCAAGAAATCAAGGAAACTACAAAATACACCATCAAGTTTAAGATGTTATGCCAAAGGAATAGTGACCCATTAATTAATTATAATAATTATTTTTTGTTATTTATTTATGTATTTAGGAAATCTGAATTACAAATGAAAGCTTATTCAGTAAAGGAAACCATATTCTAGATCCACTAAAAAAGTATGTAATAAAAATGAATGCAGTCTATGAAGAAGTCAGTGTGCTAGCAGTCCTGTTCTTGAAATATAGTGCTGTACTATTTCAAAACAGACCGCCAAAACTGTGGTAGGGGGAATTCATAGCCCAAGCACTGTATTTCTGGTCAGAAACAAAGCTGTAAATGTCAGCTACTGCATGGCTTCCATCTCAATGCATGCCAGAGTCTGACATGAGGCACATCCAGATTATCCCAATTGACATTAAGGTATGATACTCCGCACACGCAGAGAGGAGGCCTGCTGCAGTAGCGATCAACTGTAGCATGGCCAGAACAGGATGTTCACCAGAGGCTGGAACTAGCAGAGCATTCTTTGAGTAGTAAAGCAGGGAGATGTCTAGAAACAGCTAAAGGTGTAAGGGTTGGGTACTAGGGAAAACAACCAAACACAGTAAGGAAGATCATTCAAAATATTTTAAAAATCAGCCAGAGCTAAACAGTTGCTCATTTAAGGCTGAGAGATGTGTCAGGGGATATTTCACTTTATAGCTATTGCAGCAGCCATTGGTGACTTCCCAAATTTGCATGGTTCCATTATTAGTACCCCATCTGGCCTCACTTTAGTGCTTAAATGGACAGGTGCTATGCCCAAGAATGCCAATACACAGGGCAACTGCAAAGCATAAAAATGGAGAAAGTTCATTTCCACCACATCATGGTGGAGGGGTCATGTGTGCATAATATACAGTACTGTACACCATACATACAATATAGAATAATGTATGGATAACCACACACATCAAGGCTGTGTTTCCATCAAAGGGTTGAGATGACATCATGGAGACTGGAGACATCAATTATGTCATCTCAACTTCAAGGAAGAAACCACCAAGTTGGGAATAGTTGCCTTGTATTTTTTTTATTTTACTGTTTGTTGTTTACCACATTTGTATTTACTTGTAAATATCACTGTAGCTCCCAGTACTGACTTCTCCATGTAAATGCTTCCATTGCACTGCTCAACATCACACCCACTCACTGTCCTGTGGCCATTACCCTGTGCCCCATGTGCTTCCTTCACTGACATAATGTTTGTGGTACATCAATACTGTATGCCACAGTAGTTATGTTGCTACTAGGGTACAACAGTGTTTGTTAGTGACAGAAAATCTATACACGACAAATGCTTATCATGCAATATACTGTTTTTCCATTTATTTTAATATAATTTTCTTACATCCTTGATCTCGATTTATTATCTCAGAGCTGGTGAGAGCTTAATCTCACCTACTGCAGTCCATCCTCCCAAACAATGAATCATACAATACATAACCAAGACAATATGGAATCAACAAATGTATAATGCACATGGTACAATATTTGAAAACTCCTTAGTGGAAATAGCATATAAGTCTAAGAGCAAACTAGTTGAATATTTGGTTAGACTGTAGTGAGGGTTTTGGTCTAAGACCAAACAAAAAGAATTCACTACATGGGTATGTGATAAAAACTGGACCACCAGACCTGAACCACACCAGTTCTGTAAAAATACAGACTGGACCTACTGGGCACAACTTGTGCAAATATTGCTGGTCCAGCCGCTCTGGCTGGACTGTTCAGTCTGACTTTTACCCATATGGTCTGATCCTGGAAGTCTGATTTTCACCCTTTCCTTGGCAGGGTTGAAAACTGGACAGCTGGGACCAGACCAGGTAGGTAAAAGCCAGACCAGATCATCTGGAATGACTGGATCTGCAATATTTGTGTAAGCTGTGCCCAGTCCAGATTTTACAGCTCTGGTCTAGGTCTGATGGTCTTCTTTTTAACCATGCCCCACAGAATGTGGCTTAGTGACATACTATGTAGACAGAAACAGAGTTTAACTGAGTGAAGGTTGAAGTTTTAGAAAAACTTTATGCTAAAAATCCCAAGACACACTCAATTCCTGTTGTGCCCAAACTCCCAAGTCACATTCAGTACCCCCACCGAAGTCTTGCTCAGAAAATTCCCCCCAAAAAAATGTGGGGAGTAGTGCAATGTAATGGCTGTGTGGCAGCAGTGTTCCGGGAGTCTTTCTGGAGGCTGAGATGCTGCCCTATTTGCAGACAACTCTCTGCCCTGAGAGAGGAAGTTGCCCATCTTCAGGCCACACTGGACAGTAGTAAGGGGACCTTCCCCCAGGCCACACTGGATGGTAGGAAGGGAACCTCCCCCATCCAGGGAGCACCAGAGCCACCACCACTACCTCAGAGGTTGCGAAGAAAGCACAGCAGTTGGACCACAGTGAGCTCAGGGAGGGTGAGGATGGTGGAACAGAGGCACACCCAGTCGGTTGTTCAACACCACAATCTATACACCATTCTGGGGGAGCATAGCTCCCCTATGGATGCACCTGCAGAGGAGATTAAGGAGGCTGAGGACAACTGTCACAAGGGAGGCCCACAGGAAGGAGGCAGAGGACACCACAAGGAAAGGAAGCAGTTCCTGGTGGGGGACTCAATTATTAGGGGGATAGAACTGGGGGGAGCAGGGAAAACTGAAGTAAGGTGCCTGCCTGGTGCCATGGCTTGGAAAGACAGGAAGCGCATCCTCAGGATCATGAGAACGGCTGCACGGGAATCTGAGCTGGATGTCATTGTCCACCTAGGGACAAATGACATGGCTAATCATGAGATTAGAGCAGTGCAGAAGGACTTTGTAGAATTGGGGAGGGGCCTAAGACAAGTAGCACACACAATATCCTTCTCTGAGGTGCTGCCTATCAATGGCATGAGTGAAGCAAGGGTATTTTGCACCATGCAGTTTAATGAATGGTTGAAAAAATGGTGTGGGGCACAGGGGTTTGGCTTCAATGGGGACTGGGGTTCCACCTGGAGGGACACCAGCCTATACTGGCAGGATGGTCTGCATCTGTCCAGGAAGGGAACAAGTCTTTTGAGCAATCGGTTTAAAGGCTTCATTGGCAAGCTTTTAAACTAGCCAAGGGGGAGGCACTGATAAACAGCAGAAAAATCCCAGCCTCTCCCTACAAAACAGGGTACTAAATGAGAAAAAGACCGAAGTAGACAGGTCAGTGGGGGATGCTGCAAAAGAAGGTAAAGACATCAAAAAATGGAGAGCAAACCGGCCCGCTGGCGAAGTGGTTGGATTTCCGCTTGGGACGTCAGCGACCCGGGTTCGGGAATGGACTCGGGTAGCTGGAGGGCCGGCTGGGGGAGGTGGATTGAGCGCCCAATGGCTGCTCTCCTCCTGCAGGGGGGAGGGTGGGGATGCAAGTCCCACTGCAACACCGCCACCTGGGTGAGCACAGGTGGAGGTGCAGCGAGACTGCACGTCGCAGGGAGGGAAGGACGTCTTCCGGGAGCTGGAGCGTCATGCATGTTACGATGTGCTCCACCCCTAGGCTCCCCCAGCGTGCGACGTCCTGTGGGGAGGGAAGAAAACCAGGAAATACCCCACCAGACTCCTGGTAGACGGAGCTCCTGGCCATGATCTCCAATGCCCCTAACGACGCCAGTACCAGCATCCCCCGATGAAAACTAAGTCACGTCGGGGTGTAAGGGCCCCACCCCGTACCCGCCTGGGGGGTATAGCCAAGGCTCCGTGGGGGGGATGGACTGCACTGGTCGTCGGTTAGTAGGAGCGGGGATGAATCAGGCCGATGGAGTCTCCTGAAGGAGCAGGAGTTCGGTGGTGAGAGAGGGGGCATAAAAAGAAAATATAAAAAAAAAAAATGGAGAGCAATGAGTACCAATGCCAGTAATCTGAGTAACAAGCTTCCTGAATTAGTGACCTTGATGGAGGAGGAACATCTGGATATCGTGGCAGTCACAGAAACATGGTACACACAAAACCACGACTGGGACATAAACATACCAGGATACACTATCTACAGGAGGGACAGGGAGGGTAAAAGAGGAGGAGGAGGAGTAGCTCTTTACATAAGGGAAGGAATCAAGGCAACAGAACAAAAGGGAAAACAGGGAGGAGAAGAAGAAGCACTGTGGGTAAATTTGGAGACCGGCAATGGCACCACAATCAGCACAGGGGTTGTATACAGACCCTCTACTCAGGGGGAGGAAATGGACAAGGAAGTGATAGAAAGAATACTTAGAATGGCAGAAAAAGGGGAGATATTGCTGATGGGTGATCTGAATATGCCAGATGTTAACTGGAATGCAGTTGCAGCCACTTCAAAGTGGGGTTATTCTAGATGCCCTACAAGGGGCATGCCTTAGACAACTAGTATTGGAGCCCACTCAAGAGAGACAATCTTAGACCTGGTTCTCTCAAATGGAGATGAAGAGAGATCACAGATGTAGAAGTGGGTAGCCATCTGGGAACTAGCGACCATCGAACAGTATGGTTCACAATAAACACAGCAATAGAGTCAAGCCATACAAAGGCAAAGGTATTGGACTTTAGGAGGGCTGACTTTGCCAAAAATGGGTGAGTGCCTAAGGAATGCACTAGCAAATGGGCAGGAAGGAGGGTGGAAGAACAATGGGGAATAATAAAACTGCCATCACAGAGTAACAAGCCTGTGTGAAGCAAATTAACAAAATGAAATGAATGAAAAACCACTATGGTTCTCAAAGGAAGTGGCAGTGAAGGTTCAAGAAAAGAAAGCATTCAGGAAGTACAAGGGAATCACAGAGGAGCAGGACAGGGAACTGTATCAGTTAAAAGCAAAGGAAGCTGGGAAGGCAGTCAGAACAGCAAGGCCCAAACGAGGAAAAGATAGCCAACTCTGTTAGAAGGGGATAAAACCTTTTATAGGTACATCAGGGAGCGAAGGAAGACCAAGGAGGGCTAGTGAGGCCTAATAAAGGGGAGAGGGTGGGCAGAGGGTGACTGTGAAAAGGCAGAGATACTAAACAAATATTTTGCTCAGTATTTACAAAGGAAGTGGGGAGGTACCTAAAACAAACAGTAGAAACACTCTGGATACAGAAGTTGATACCAGCCCATTTACAGAAGAAAGGGTTCTGAAAGAACTCTTAAAACTGAAGGTGGACAAAGCAATGGGGCCTGATGGGATTCATCCCAGAATTCTAAAAGAACTAAGGGTAGAACTAGTGACACCACTGACTACCCTCTTTAACAAATCATATGGAGGATGAGGTGGTACCCGAGGACTGGAGGAGGGCAGATGTGATTCCCCTTCACAAAAGTGGGAGCAAGGCAGAAGCAGAAAACTACAGACCTGTTAGTTTAACCTCAGTGGTAGGGAAAATGATGGAATCACTTCTGAAGGAAATAATTGTTGAGTATCTAGAGGCCAGAGGAACCCAGGACCCAAGGCAGCATGGATTCACAGCGGGAAGGTCATGCCAGACGAATCTGATAGATTTCTTTGACTGGGTGACCAAAGTAGTAGATCAGGGAGGGGCTGTGGACATGGCCTACCTAGACTTACCAAGGCATTTGACACAGTCCCACACAAAAGATTAATATACAAGTTAGCCAGCCTGGGAGTGGGTCCCAAGATGACAGCCTGGGTAAAGAATTGGCTGGAGAATAGGGCACACAGAGTAATAGTAAATGGAGTCCACTCTGAAGAAAGGGGGGTTACTAGCGGGGTACCGCAGGGTTCAGTATTAGGACCGGTCCTCTTCAATGTCTTTATAAGCGACATTGCAGAGGGACTGGAAGGAAAAGTATGTCTCTTTGCAGATGACACAAAGATCTGCAACAGAGTTGATGCACAAGGTGGGGTGGAAAGGATGAGAAGGGACACTGCAAGGTTAGAGGAATGGTCAAATGTATGGCAGCTTAGATTCAATGCTAAGAAGTGCAAGGTAATGCACCTGGGAAACAAAAACCCAGGGAAAGAGTACACAATGGGGGGTGAGATACTAACAACAACAAAAATGGAAAGGGACCTGGGGATAGTCATATCAGATGACCTAAAGGTGGGCAAGCAATGTGAGAGGGCAGCAAGGAGGGCTGGGGGGATACTGGGATGCATAAGGAGAGGCATCACCAGCAGAAAACAGGAAGTTATCCTCTGTACAGACAGTTGGTGAGACCCCATCTGAGTACTGTGTGCAGTTCTGGAGACCCAATCTCTGCAAGGATATAGACAGGATGGAGGCTGTCCAGAGGAGGGCAACTAAAATGGTGCAGGGCCTGCACCGGAAGACATATGAAGAGAGACTTAAGGAGCTGAATATAGCCTCGAGGAAAGGAGAGAGAGGGGGCACATGATAGAAACTTTCAAGTATCTCAAGGAATTAACAAAGTCCAAGAGGGTAGCATCTTTCAAAAAAAGAGGTGTGCAAGAACAAGGGGCACAATGTGAAGACAGAAGGGGGGCGCTCAGAGGTAATTTTAGAAGTATTTTTTCACAGAGAGGGCTGTGGATGCATGGAATGGCCTTCCGGAGGAGGTTGTGAGTCAAAATAGTGGTGGAATTCAAGCATGCATGGGACAGTCATAAGGCAATTCTAGGGGGTGGGGGTAGGAAGAAGTAGGCTGCTGGCTAACTAGGATCTGCAGCTTATCCAATAGGTAGGGAAATGGGCAGACTGGGTGGGCCAAGCGGTCCTTATCTGCCGTCAAAATCTATGTTTCTATGTTTCTATGACTCACTCAATTCCTGATGTGCCTCCCACTCCCAAATCACACTTAGTCCTCTACAAAAGTTTTGCTTGGATATTGGTGCCTCTGCACCCAATCCATTAAGCTTTTAATGCTGCTATGCCTCTTCTGCTCCCATGGGCTCCCCCTTATTCAAGTCCAGCTCCCCCCCCCCCCCAAACCAGTTCATTTTCCAGGGAACAGCTCTTTATCCCACATCACCTAAATTACTACTCAGCTCCTTATTTTGAAACATTTTGTATAGTAAGGAATTTTTGTTTCAGTAGATACAGGAACAGGAAAAATGAATTTGTAAAATAAAACAAACAAAAGCCCCCCATTTAACAATTCATTTAATTACAATACACCAAGAAGTGAGGTGCAGCAGACAAAGGCACATAAAGAGCTCAAAATAGCTGAAGGAATAAAGAATGGGAAAAAGGCCTGTTTTCGCTACATAAGCAAAAAAGAGGGATAAAAAGGATGGCATTGTTAGGCTGAGGAAGGGAGATGGTTGGGTTGATGAAGATGGTAGCAAAGCAGAGGTATTAAACAAATACCTTTGCTCCATCTTTACAAAGAAAAAGGATGTACCTGTGCCACGGGCAGGGAGAAGGAGGGAGGGAACAGGGGGTGAAGCCATAGGGGTAATCGGTATTGAAAGAGTGAGAGAGGGGCTTATGACCCTGAGGGTGGACAAATCCCCAGGGCCAGATGAAATACATCCCATGGTGCTGAAAGAATTAGCAGAGGATCTGGTGGGCCCGTTGGCTGTTCTTTTCAACAGATCTCTGGAGTCAGGAGTGGTGCTGCTGGAGTGGAGAATGGTACATGTGATGCCACTCCACAAGAGCAGACCCAATGATGACCCAGGTAACTATAGGCCAGTTAGCCTGACCTTGATAGTATGTAAACACATGGAGAGCATACAAAGGGAAAGGCTAGTGAGGTATGTAGAGGAAAATGGTCTACAGAATGAAAGCCTGCATGGGATTGTGGCAGGCAGATCATGTCAATTGAACCTGGTTGAGTTCTTCGATTGGGTAATGAGGGCAGTAGAAAAAGGCCAGGTGGAGGACACCATATACCTGGACTTTAGCAAGGCCTTCAATTCTGTACCACACAAAATGTTGATTATGAAGCTGAGGGATCCAGGTGTGGGGGAGAATATGGTAAGATGGGTTTAAAACTGGTTGAGTGGTAGAACCCAGAAAGTAGTGGTTGGAAGTAAGTTCTCCAGCACCAAGGAGGCCACTAGTGGGGGCCCACAGGGATTGGTTTTGGGGCCTGTGTTGTTCAATGTCTTCATAAGTGACATCAGGGAAGGCATTAAAGGCAAAATGTGCCCATTTGCAGATGACACCAAACTCTGTGGGAGAGTGGACACCAAGGAGAGGATACAGAACCTGAGGGAGGACCTCAGCAGACTAGAGAGATGGTCAGGAATCTGGCAATTTAGTTTCAATGCCAAAAAGTGCAAAGTGAAGTACACTGGGGCCAAGAACCCTAGGACAGAGTATTACATCGGAGAGACTCCGGTAACTGCTTCCAAAGAGGAAAAGGATCTAGGGTTAGTGACTATGAATTATCTGAAATACACCTCTAAGTGTAAAAAGGTGGTGGTGAAGGCCAACAGGATTCTGGGGTGTATTGCAAGAGGATTCAGTAGTAGGCGGAGTGAGGTTATTTTACCATTGTACAGGTCATTGGTGAGACCACATTTAGAATACGTGGTGATGTACTGGCATCCTTACCTTAAGAAGTACATCATCATGGGGACCCAGAGAATAGCTACCAAGATGATTGAGAAGTTACAGGATAGGTTCTGTGAGGAAAGGCTGGAAGCCCTGGGGATATACTTCCTGGAAGAGAGGAGGCAGGGAAGTGATATGATACCTGAAGTACTTGAAGGGAATTAGCAGAGTGAAGAGAGAGGGTCTCTTAAAACTGAGTGACAACAGCACCACTAGAGGTCACAGCCTAAAATTGATGGTGGCAGATTTAGAAGGGATGTAGGAAGCATTTCTATATGAAGAGGGTAGTGTCCACCTGGAATGAGCTGCCAGAGGAGGTCATATCAGCAAGGACAGTGGGAGCATTCAAGAAAACCTGAGACAAGCACAAAGGAAATCCCTTGGGACCAAGGAAGGGGGGGAGGGAGTGACAGTTGGGGGGGGAGCACGGTCATTGGCATAAATTGTAAAGTCAGACCCTGAATCACTTTCCGAGCAGATGCGATAGACCAGGTGGTCTTTTCCTGATGGATCTTTTCGTATGTTCGTGTGTCATCAAATGATTAGATACCATGGGCTTGATTTTTAAAGGGTGATGCAGGGCTTGCATCAAGTCCTGCATCAGTCCTGTTGCTTGGCACAGCTGTGCCAAACTTCTCTGATGCAACTGCACCTGATTTTAATACATCGGGTACAGCTGCAACACTTTCCACACATTACGCCAGTTTATGCCAAAGACAGGGCGCAGGCCCCGTTAAAAATGGTTCCCTAAATGGTGCAAGTTAGACCAGGGAAAAGCTAGTCTAACTTGCAGCATATGTCACTCTGGATTTAAAATCTTGATCACCAGCTGGGAGAATGCCACAAGCCCCATGCGCCAAACAGTTGGCACAACAGAGGCCTGTGGCATTCTTGGGGCTCTGGAAATCGAGCCCCATGTGTCACTTGACAACCTAAGTCAAGCAAAAATGAAACACACAAATGTGCCTTGCTGTAAGTGGAGCAAATGTTTCCCATCATTCAATTGCTAATACCTATAGTCACAAATTGCAGATTAAAAGCATCCAATAGAATATAAACAGTTGCCACCAGTTCATAAATGTATGGTTGTGATAGCTGCTCTTTGACTTTTGTCCTGCTTGAGCACATACCAACACCAGGGCAGAATAGAAAGGTCAAGTAGAGTTTATGAACTAACGATCGGTAACACAGCTCAGCTCCAAGAGGTCCCCTCTTCCACTACACAGAGTTCTGCTCTGTCCAGCCCCAGCTGCTGGTTTCTCCCCTTTGCATTGCCGAATACCTGATCAGTCCTGGAGACATCATGTGCATTTGTTTTCAAGGCAAGGATCAGGGCACCAGCTGAGGACTTTACAAAGTTAAGGCACACCTCACATTGCCTGTATAAAATTACTAAAACACAGTTGACTATTATGGTGCATTTGTTATATTATTAACATTATTCAAACAATAATTGGGAAAATAAACACATACATTGACTAGATTATATGCATATTAAACTTCTTATACAAGAAAGGTATTAGACACCAACATCCCTGGCAATGTACTGTGCTCGAAAGTATACAGCATGTTCAACAGCTTGCTACAGTACTTACTCCATGAACAGGAGGACAGGCGGACAGATAAAGTTAAAATTCTAATAACAGAGCAGACAAGTAATTACTAAGGGTTACATATTAGTGCTTCCTTGGAACTAGCTGCCTGAGAAAGTGAAGCTGGCAATTTAACACTTTAAATGTGTTCATTACTTGGAAACTGTCATCACTGGGACTTCATGCAATGGGAATGTCCTTTACAGGGTAGCAGGATGATTGCTGTTAGAACAGAGGTGTAAAATGGTTTAATGAGGTGTTAATAGGGACTGAAGTGCAGCAGTGTTTATTTGCTATGCAGACAGGTTCAGGAAGTGTTGAACTCAGGAACGATTTCTGTGTTCGCTGACTAGATTATCTGAGACTGTTTTCTTTTTGTCATGGAACAGAGAGGGCACTTCCCTTGAGAGAAGAAAAATAGTGGGAGAGCGGACACCCCCAGTGCCCCATGGTTCAAGTGCCTATGCCTGGGGAAGAATCATTTAGATTTGAAGTGCTGGGATGACTTGTTATTTGTCTGGTCTGTTTAATAAACCTGCACCAGGTAATTCAATCCTCCCCAAGCCAACAAATAATTCTTAATAGGGGTGGAGAAGACTATGCATGTGGCAGAGCCAGTATATGTTTTATTACTAGCTGTTGGGTTTAAGAGATTTCTCCTCTCAATTGACAAGAACTGTCTCTCAGCCTTTATTAAGGTTTGTCTGGCTAACCTCTATCCATGAATTTCAAAGCCATGAGCTGTTTTTCTTTCTCATAGTCCAGTTCCCTGGAGCACTTATGTTGTGTTTATGGAACTGGCCATATGGGATACTCTTAGTTAAACTCCTGGGGTAACTAACAACATTCTTTATGTAGTATGATATTTCTCTCAGTTGGCTTCCTAAAAGCCCTGATCCAAGACAGTTCTGTGCAACAAAACATGTAAAAATCCAAATATGATGTTTTTGACAGTGAAAATTCTAGGGTGAACTTCAAATCTGGATTACAGCTGTTCAAATAAGAATGAAACTCTCTAAGTGATTCTGCTGATTTAGGTGGAAACCATGCTAGTTTACATCTGTTTTATCCTTGTTATGGTATTCTATCTAAAGTATATCTCTAATAGGGCCTTCAACAATTTTACCTACAATTGATGTTAGACTAATGGGCTAAAGTTGCCTGGGTCTGTTCATATTCCTTTTTAGGAATTTAAACCATAGTAGTGAAACACAGTCTAGTGGGACATCACTTGTGTCAAATAGAGTTATTTATGATATCGGTCAGTGGTCCTGACAGTACATCTGCCACTTCTTTTAATAATCAAGAATGTGTGTTATTGGACCCTGCAGATTTATTCACATCCAGTTCTAAATTCTTTCCTTTGATGTCTCAACATCTGTAATATTCTATCGCGAACCGGTTCACCATGTCCTAGACTGCTGCCTGCAAGTTGTCAATTCTTATTATAATTTGTGCAGAAGTTTTTATTTAATATGTTAACCAACTCATCAAAACACTGTTATGGTTTAATGGGACTATTGATCTATCAGTCCCCTTTACAGACTTTACAAAAGCAAAAAATGGCTTTATTACTTTTTTGTGTTTGCTAATTTAAATTCTATATGAACATACAAAACTGCCAGCAGATATAGGTTGCATGGTCTATCAAGTCTGCTCGAGTGTGCAGCTAGCCATCTACTTACACTGCAGCTGCCGCTCCCTCCCCTCCCCACATAATGGTGATCCTCCTCCTCACTTTGTCCCACACTCCCTTTTAAAACTGCCCACTGACATACGGGAAACCACCTGTTTTGGCAGCATGTTCCACATGAACAACACCCTTTCTGTGAAAAAGTGCCTCCTCATTTCTCTCCTGAATCTTCCACCATCCAGCCTTAGCCCATGCCCCCTCATTTCCCTCCCTCCCTTTAACTTAAAATTCCCCTTGGTTCCAGTCTTGTTTATACCTTTCATATATTTAAAGGTCTCTATCATATTCCCCCTTATCCTTTCTCTCTTCCAGGGAATACATGTTCAGTTCCTTCAGCCCCCCCCCCCGTAGTGTTTGTCTTCCATTCCCAGGATCATCCTTGTTGCTCTGTGCTGTACCCCCTCCAGTAACTTAACATCCTTTTTCAAGTATGGGCACTAGTACTGCAGGCAGTACTCCAGGTGCAGCCTCGCTGTCGACCTGTACAGTGGCAGGATCACCTCTGCTCTCCTGCAGATGATACCTCTAGCAATACACCCCAGCATCTGATTGGCTTTAGCTGCTGCTTTCCTGCACTGTGCCAAGTTGTTCATTTGCCATGTTATTTTCATCCCAAGGTCTTTCTCTTCCTCTGTAGTGCTTATCTGTACCCCTCTCAACTGATAACACCTCCTTGGGTTCTTTGCTCTGAAGTGCATGACTTTGCACTTCTTTGCATTGAACCCCAGCTGCCATGTGTCCAACTAATCCTCAAGTTTAGCCAGATCATCCTGCAGCCCCTGCCACCCTACTATGTCATCCATCACTGCCCTGATCTTCGTGTCATCTGCAAAACAACTAATCTTGTTCTTGATGCCATGCGAGATGTTGGCTATAGAAATGTCAAACAACACCAGGCCTAGTACCAAGCCCTGTGGCATTCTGCTTGTCCTAACCCTCCGAGACGAGAGCTCCCCTCCCACCATAACCCTCTGCTGCCTCACCTGCAGCCAGCTCTTGATCCAATTCACTTTGTCCCTGCTCCCTGGTATTCCACCTTGTTAATCAGCCTCCCATGTGGCACCGAATTGAAGGCTTTGCTAAAATCCAGATACAGGACATCCACCACAAGGCCCTTATAGAGTGCCCTAGTTACCCAGTCATAATAGTAAACCAGGTTGGTCTAGCAAGATCTTCTAGAGACAAACCCATGTTGCTTATTGTCCTTGAGACAATTACCTTCCAGAAAGGTTACCAATCTCTCCTTAAGGATTGTCTCCATTAATGTCCCCACAGTGGATGTAGGGTTTACTTGTCTATAGCTGCTTGGCTTATCATTAGGTCCGCTTTTGTGGAGGGGCACTATGTGAGCCATCCTCCAGTCCTGAGGTACACACCCCATTCTCAGAGAAGTAGTGAATAAGTCAGCTAATGGCTCTGCTTTGATCTTTGTCAACTCCTTCAGTACCTGGGGGTGTATGCCATCTGGACCAGGTGTGTTATCCACCTTCACTGCCCTTAGACCTTCCTGTACCCTGCCCGCTGAGATTGTGCTATCTGTCATTCCTGCCCCCCCCCCGTGCCTACCCTTCCTAACCCCTGAGGCAGGTCCCCCCTGTTTTCCTTAATAAATACAGAACAGAGGTACTCGTTGAGTGCTTTTCTTCCTGATTCACCCACATCTCTGCCCACCCCCCCATCCATCCTAATCCTTACAATTTGATCCTTGCAATTCCTTCTTTCCCTTATGTAGCTGAAGAAGTCCTTTTCCTCTTTCTTGATGTTTTGTGCTAGTCTAAGCTCTCTTGACGCCTTTGCTGCCCTGACTGCTCTGGTCACCTCTCTTGCTTTCTTCAGGTACTTCTCTCTGTCTTCCCCCTGACTGGATCTCTTGAATCTTCTGAAGGCTGCCCTTTTCACCCTCACCTTATCCAGCACCTACCTGCTTAACCAACTTGTTTTTTTTTGGACCTAGCTTTTTTACTTTGTAGCCTAGTATAAGAGCTAGTGGCCTCTGCAAGCCCTAGCTTGATAACTTCCCATTTCTGATCAGCATTCATGTGTGGATGGATGCTGGTTAGGTGCCCTGCCACTATTTCCCCCATCCTACCAAAGTCGGCTTGCCTGAAGTCCAACACCCTGTTCTCTGTTTTTGCAGCCTTCTTGCCCATGTTAAGTGTGAACCACAGTGTTTGATGGTCAGTCTCTGCCAGTGGATCCTCCACCCCCTGCTCTCTGACAAATTCCCCATTGGTCAGCACGAGGTCCAGAATGTTGCCCAACCTGGTTGGCTTGTTTACCATCTGTACCAGGAAGCTGTCCTGGAAAGCCTCCAGAAGGACCTGCTCCATTATGCTTGAGGTAGCTGGTGTGCTTCAGTCTACCCCTGCCAGGTTGAAGTCCCCCAAGATGATGGTATTACCCTTCCTGTTGATCCTCTTTATCTGCTCTGCTAATTCTCTGTCAAAGTCCTCCATCTGAGACAGTGGCCTATATATCACCCCCCATCCTGAGAGTCCTGTTCATTGAGTCCTGGAATCTTAACTATAATGATTCAGTTCTACCTTCCTCCTTCTCCTCCCTGGCACACCTTATCCCCTCTTTTACATAAATAGCTACCCCATCTCCCCTCCATTTTTCCCTATCCTTGCAGTATAGCCTGTACCCTGGGATCACCTGGTTTTAGTGATGGCAGCTTTGTCCACCTTCCCCTCCACCATCAGAGCCTGCAACTCAACTGCTTTATTTCCCAAGCTCCTTGCATTCATGGAGACTACCCTTCAATATATGCCATTCCCTTCCTTTTCCTTCTGAACACTATTCTTAGTGGTGGTGTTGGGGGTGTTTTCCTCCGATCCTACCTCTCTGTCTTGTGGGTTGCCTCAGGGCTCAGTGCTGTCTCCCATGTTGTTTGCGGGTACATGCTTGCCCTCGGAGACATTGTAAGATGATATGGGCTGGAGTTTCATTGTTATGCTGATGATACCCAGCTCTATCTGTCTTTTGCACCAGACCAGAATGGAGCACTCTCGGTGTTTAACAACTGCCTTGGCGAGATCCAAGGTTGGATGAGGTCCAGCTGGCTGAAGTTGAATTCTGGGAAGACGAAGGTGATGGTCGTGGATCCTGGTCGCCAGATAGGGGGGTGGGGAGCAAATCATCCAACAGGTTTATTCCTGGGGGATGTTGAGCTCCCTATCTCTGAAGAGGTGCACAACCTAGGGGTGATTCTTGATGATTGGCTGACATTATGTGCTCAGGTGTCGGCTGTCGTTAAGTTATCCTTTTACCATCTGAGGAACATTGCTAGGATCAAGCACCTTGTTCCATCTGGGGACTTGCCTACACTGATCCATGCCTTTGTGACCTCGCGTTTGGATTATTGCAACTCCCTCTACTTTGGGCATCCAGGGGTTGATATCCGCTGCTTGCAGCTGGTGCAGAACTCAGCAGCCTGGTTGTTAATGGGGATTCCTCATTCTTCCCACATTACACCGGCACTGCGGGAACTGCACTGGCTGCCAGTTCAGTGGCGGATCACCTTTAAAGTTGGTTTACTGACTTATAAAGCCCTACACAGTTTGGGCTCTGACTACCTGAAAGAGCTTCTGGTTTCTTACCTTCCGGAGCGACCGCTCCGCTCAGCCAATAAGGGGTTGCTGGAGATTCCGAGGGTAGCTTTAAAATCTTCTGGCACCCGAGCTTTCATGTTCGTGGCGCTGACCCTCTGAAATTCTCTACCCCATTGGATTAGAGAGTGCATGACTGTGGGTGGTTTTAAACAAGCGTTGAAGTCTTTCCTATTGAAGAAGGCTTATGGGGATGGTGCCAACATGGACTGATGTTATTGATTTTAGTGATTTTTATGATGTTTTATTGTGATGTTATTTTAAATATGTACTGCACCTTGATTTTTGAAAAGCGCACTATAAATAAAGATTATTATTATTATTATTAGTGACTTTGTATGAACACTCCCCTGCTCCTTTCCTGCTGGTATGGGGGGGGGGTAAGCCCATTTGACTCCCCAATCTGGAGACCTTGTTTGATTCCCCACTTGCCTCCCCTCACACCTAGTTTAAATCCACCCTGGTTGCTATGTATTCCCCCAGTCTCAGTTTAACGACCTCATAGCCCTCCCTGATCAACTGTAACCTGTCCTGTTCATACAGAGAGCTGCTATCCCATGTTCTATCCCATCACCCCACCAGCCCATACCTCTTGGTCTGACACCAGGCCCACATCCAAGTGTTGAACTCCTCTATTCTCAGCTTTATTGCAGCATTTGCTCTGGGTAATGGGAGAATTTCTGAGAAAGCCACCAAACTTTCTGCCTCCTCACACAGCTTCCCAAGCTCCAAGAATCTCTTCTGTACCTCCCTGACTGTATTACCCTCCAAATCATTCGTACCCAAGTGCACCAGGAGATGAGGTTTCTCCCTCCCCCTTTTTGCATATTCAAGAATAAACTGTGATACCCTTCCTGCTATCATTCCTGGCATGCACTCCACCCAGATGCAACTATGCCTTTCACCCTTACTCTTCCATCTCACCCCTTTTAGTATTGAGTCTCCCAGAACTAAGACCCCACTCCCTCTCTCCTGATTCAGTCCCCAACTCTTCCCATTATCCTGGCACTTGTTCTGAACCTTTACCTCACCTTGCATATCCCTTATACCTCCTGTGCCACCAATCTCCTCCCATGCCCCTACACCATGCTTTGCCTGGCCTATCCCTGTCCTACAGCAGACCCAACCTCCACTCCCCTGATACACTCCCTTTAACAACATCATCACTTCCCCCACCAGTACAATCTTGCTCCCCCTCCTTCTTCTTAGCTTCTGTCCAACTGCCCAGTCCCCTAGCCCCCCCCTGACCCTTACCCTTACCCATCGAAGCCATGTCCCCTCCAACTGCCTTCCTATTGCCCTCTGGGTTGCTAGTAGTCTATTTTCCTCCAGCCCAGTCTTTGAGTTCCTCCCTCTCCATATCCTCTAGTGTAGCCAGCACTGAGATCCTATTACTTGACACCTGTACCCTGCTCTGAGCTCCCCCTGGCACACTGCTGAGAGAGAGACCACCATTTGCCACCTGCTCTTGGGCCATTTCTGCTTCTGTTCCTGATCATTGTCCACACCTCTGTATCTGTACCCATAGGCTCTTGAAGTGGCAATTTTGGTCCATTTACACCTCCCCCTTCTCTCCCTTTGGTCTGGGCTTCCTGCCACATTCTGGGGCACTCCTATGTTCCCTAGGTCATGGGTTGTTCCAACAATCTGCCCCAACCCTCTCCTTATCTCTGTCCTTTACCAACTAATCTCTTCCATAAGCTGCTCAAGTTGTCTGCACACCAGGCACCTCCCCCACTCTCCATGTGACCCCTAAAAAGATAGCTGCCCCTCAGCTGTTACAGCCTACCGCCCTCCCCATGCCCCTTCCTGAATCCCTACCAGACACCCAGCTTGCCCAGTGGACCCCGTTGCAGACTGCCTGCCCCATCAACTGGGACCTTCCCACCTTCTAGGGCTATCCTCTTCTTCTATGATACCACCAATGTATCTATGTTTCCTGTTTTGTTTTCTTTAAATTATATTGTCCTCCCCCTGAGAAGATCAGATACAATCAAGACACTCTTGAGCTTGAGATTGCACTAGGTTGTACTAGCCACCAACCATGACCCAGCTCTGCCGCTATAAAGGTGGATGAGCCCAAGGTGGGATGGATGGTGGAGGGTGGGTTGGGCCTAATCTGACTCTCAGGAGAGTCAACCACACCTGTAGTGAGAACACTGTAGGATCCAGCTCTCACCTGCATTCCTACTGTTTCCTTTTGAGAATAAAAATGTAAAAGTCACACAGTGGAATCCTCTTACACAAAATAAACCCAAATTTCCTACCCAACCCCACCCCACAGTAAAGCCTAAACAAGTACTGCACAATATTTAAACAAATTAAGCAATCACTTCCCTACCCCCAATGAATTCAGTTTCCTACAGGCTCTGTGTTACCTCCCTAGGTATCCCCATTTCCTGTGTATGTCCCCCAGCACAGAACTGCTCTCACAGCAACCTCCCAAGGAAACCCTGTTTCCTGTATAAGTCCCGCACCACAGAATTGCACTCACAGTAACAGCTCACATCCCAAACAGCACTGATTAAATTCCACAGCACATACTACCCTATCAGTGCAGTACAAGCTATTTAAAACATCAAAATCAAAGAACAGAAACAAACACTTCCCTGGAGCTCATCATCCCTTGGTCTCCTGCTCCAAAATGAATCAATTACCAAAAATGTCTCCTGACTAGTTTCATCTCCCCCAGCCTTTCCCTCACAAGGCACAATCTGTTTTGTTGTTCCCTGTATAACCAGCACAGAATTGCCCTTACAGTAACAGCTCAAATCCCAAACAGCATTGATTAAATTTCCCATCACATACTACCCTTTCAGTACAGTACAAAGCTACTTAAAACTTAAAAATCAAACAGTGGAAACAAGGACTGCGCTGGAGCTCATCCTCCCATGGGTCCCTGTTCTTCTCTCTACCTAATCAACTTTTGGGTTGTTTGAGCAGTCTGTTTGTACTTAATGATATTACTATTGTTTTGTTGAAGTTTATATTTTTATATGGTTTCTTTATCCACTTTTCAATTCCTTTGTTAACCTCAGTATGTTTCCCTTACAATTATAAGTATTACTTAATGGCACATATTTGCTTTCCAGGCAAAACCATTGTTTACCACTTTCCAAAAAACTCAGCAGACTTCCACAGATCTCATGTTTTCAATTCCAAGTTATATATTCCTCATTCATTGTGTGTAGTTTGCTTTATTGTAGTTTCTCACCTTAGTTACCCCCATTTAATACATCCAATTTCCTTGTAATACTGAAACTGACTGTAAGATGATTACTGCTACCCAGGGTGGCTGCACAACTTACAGCCTTCGTTTCTTCATCTGTGTTGGTTCAATGGGTGTATGCAACTTATTGTTTCTGTAGCACTGTTGCTATTCTGAAGATAGTTTAATGAATGTGCTGTTTCACTGTTGTGCATGGATACTTTGTCCATTCACTCTCTCTCTCTCTCCCTCTCTCTCTCTTTCTGTCCTATGGGGGACTACCAACCTGTCAGGATACCATGAAGGCAAAATAATCCTCTTGAGGAGGGTTCCACCCCTAGAGGTGCTGGGGAAGAGAATCACTTTAGGCTAAAGGTACCTTAAGAAGTAGCCCCAAGGAGTGAGGTGCACCACTGGAGTAGTAGGGGAAGATGGTGGGGCAATGAAACCATGCTTCCAAATGAGGTTGGAGGAAGGTAGCTTAAACAGCTCAGGAAGGGAGGTGTGGCTGGTAGTTGCTGCCCATTGATCTGCAGGCATAGCCTTTGTGTACCCGTGGTCATATGCAACTTAGTGAGGATTTATGCTTCTGCAAAATTGTTGATAGTCTGAAGGTAGTTGAATGAATGTGTTGATTGACTTTCATATATGGATACTTTGGCTGTTCACACTCTGTGTCCCATGGAGGACTACCACCAGTCGGGTGCCACAGCCCAGTCTGATCCACTTGGGAGATACACCAAGTAAATAAAACACAAACAACACAAAGCAGAACAGGGTGATCTTACTAAAGGCCGGAGCTATCAGGGATGGAAGGCAATATGCATCAATGCGCATAGTCTACAATACAAAATCTCTGAGCTTAAAGCCATGATGACAGAAGCACAACTGGACTGGGTCACAGTTACAGAAAGTTGGTTCACCATTAGCATCATCTGGTTTGTTGCTATCCCAGGTTACACACTTGTGTAGAAAGACTGTGAGGGTAAGAAGCGAGGGAGGGTGGCTTTGTATGTAAGGGAAGGAATCTCTGCAACAGAGATGCAGGAAAAGCACAGTAACAGAGAGGTCCTATGGGTCACCCTTGGAGCTGGGGAGAAAGCCCTCATCCGGGTTGGAGTTATCTACAGACTCCCATCACAGGAATCAAAGATAGAAAAAAAACTCCTTGAAACTGTCTTGATGATTACAGACAACTGCAAATTACTCCTGGTAGGGGACTTCAATCTGCCAGATGTGGCTTGGTCCTCATACATGTCATCCTCAGAGTGGAGCAGAGATTTCCTGTTTGCACTGTGGGGAGCAGGTCTGAGCCAACTGGTGTACTCACTGACCTGAGACAAAGTGATCCTAGACCTGGTACTCACAAACAGCAGCAGGATCTCAGACGTTCACGTTGGGATCAACCTTAGGACCAGAGACCACAGGGCAAACTTGTTCTCAGTAAACAAAGAAGAAGATCCGAGTCACACAAAAAGCAAGATACTTGATTTCCTGTAAGCGAACTTTCCCAAAATGAAAGTCAGGGTGAAAATACTGCTGGAGACCAGTAACACAGTGGAAGTGGAGGACTGCTAGAAGACCTTGAAGAATGCTTTAAATACAGTTATAGAACAATGCACAAGACAGATCAGCAAGCCCAAAAGAAAGGAGAACCCTCTATGATTCTCTAAATTGGTAAAAACCAAAATCAAGGAAAAGAAGAGGGCTTTTAAACAATATAAGACAAAAAAGAAACAGAGAGGGAAGAATACAGGAACATACTCAAGGAGGCAGGAAAGGCAATTTGGATTGCCAAAGTCCAGACAGAGGAGAGAATAGCGCAGGGTGTTAAGAAGGGAGTTAAAACTTTCTATAGATACATATGAGAAAAAAGAAAAACTATGAGGGGAATAGTCCGACTAACAACAAAAGAGGGCCAGCTATTAGAAAAAGATGAAGACAAAGCAGAGTTGCTGAATTAATTCTTCTGCTCAGTCTTCACAATTGAAGATAACAGTAAAGGACCTTCACTAGGCAAGACAGAGCATAATAAAAGAGGGGCAGACACAGGCCCCTTCACTAGGAAGAGGGTCGTAAAAGAGCTTAGTAAACTGAAGGTGGATAAAGCCATGGAGCCGGATGGTATCAACCCTAGAGTACCAAAACAGCTTGGTTCCATGTGATAATAGCTACTGCAAAATAGCGACCATCAAAATAGTGACTGCCACTGCCAATAACAGCTACTACTACTTTTTCCTTCAACTGTTGTTTTTTGCATGATTACTTGATATAAATGTGGGGGGCTGTGCCCCCCACACCTCCATCTTAAAGATTCTAACACCATGCCGCTCATTGATTTTGGAGAGAATTACATATTGGGGAATTATATTATTTTATTTCATGAGTCGCTATTTTGACAGTCGCTATTTTGACAGTCGCTATTTTGCAGTAGCTATTATTACAAGATACCAAACAGCTTCGGGAAGAAATTGCTTCACCATTGGCTGAGCTATTCAATAAATCACTGGAAAGTGGCAGACTTCCACAGGACTAGAAAAGAGCAACAATAATACCCTTGCACAAAAGTGGAAACAAGGAAGATGCAGAAAACTACTACCCAGTCAGCCTGACCTCTGTAGTGGGGAAAGTTATGGAGTCACAGCTAAATGAAAGAATAGTGGAATACCTAAAGGAAAGTGAAAAACTAGATCCAAAGCAGCACAGCTTCACAGCCAGGTGCTCAGGCCAAACAAACATGATTGATTTCCTTGATTGGGTCACCAGAACAGTAGACCAAGGTGGGGCAGTGGATGTGGTGTATCTTGACTTCAGCAAAGCCTTTGTCACCGTTCCCCACAGGAGATTAGCTAATAAACTGGAACACACAAGCGTCAGCCAGAAGATGGTCAACTGGTTTCAAAACTGGCTTCAGACTAGGACCCAAAGAGTTTTGGTCAATGAGTCATTATCAAGGAAGGGTCAGTGATTGGTCCAGTTTAATTCAACATATTTATCATTGACATCACTGATAGGCTGGAGGGGAAGGTTTGCCTGTTCACAGATGATACAAAGCTCTGCAACAGGGTGGACACACAGGAGGGAAGCAGATCTCAAAAAACTGGAAGAATGGTCCAAAAATTGGCAGTTAAAGTTTAACACCAAGAAGTGCATGGTTATGCACCTTGGAAAATGGAACCCAGGAAATAAGTACATACCTGAAGGGCATCAATTAGAGGAGACAAAGATGAAATGGGACCTTGGGGTGATCATCACCAGTGACTTAAAGGTGGGAAAACAATGTGAGAAGGCAGAACAGAAGGCATGTGGCATCCTTGGATGCATAGACGGGTATTACAAGCAGAAAGCAAGAGGTTATCATGCCACTTTAGAGATCCTTGATCAGGCCACACCTGGAATACTGCATCCAGTTCTGGAGGCCTCACCTGAAAAAGGACATTGACCAGTTAGAAACGGTACAGAGAAGGGCCATGAAAATGGTGCTGGGGCTACACCATGAGCCATACGAGACAAGACTCAAGGAATTTAATTTATTCTCCCTGGTTCAGAGAAGAAATAGGGGGACATGATAGAAACATTCAAATATGTCAAGGGATTTAACACAACCCAGAAGGGACACCTATTCCAGGAAAACAGGACTGCACATAAGAGAGGTCTCAACTTGCGTTTGGTGGGGGTAGGTTTAAAAGCAACTCCAGGAAGTACTTTTTCACCATGAGAGTGATAGACCCATGGAAAAGCCTGCTACTAGAGGTGGTAGCATCTAAGACAATAAGAAAATTCAAGCTCTCATGGAATAGGCATTGTGGGCAGCTTAGCAGGAAAAAAACTGGGGGGAGGGGTAGCCACAATTGGCAGACTAGATGGATCATGGAGTCCCCATCTGCTGACTCATATCTTATGTTCTTATGAAGAGGGTTTGCACTCCTAGAGTTGCTGAGGGAACATAATTCCTTTAGGCTAAAGTTACCTTAGGAAGGAGCACAAAAGTACTGCACAGCAGGTAGTGAACACAGAGACTGAATAGAGTACTGACTGACAGCAATTGGTGATGACTGATAACAGAGAGACAGCATTGAGCAATGACTGACAGCAACTGGTAAATGACAGCAGGTAGATGCATGACTTCTGAAAGGAGAGAGTGAATGGCAGGATTAAAGGAAAAGAGAGTCACCATCCAACCCAACTCAACCTATTCTAGAGTAGATGCTATACTTAAATACATTTATTACATTATGACCTTTGGCACTCAAGGGAGAACCCCCTTCCATTGAAGAATCTCTGGATATTCATGGTCTCAGATGCAATCTCTCCTGGCATGGAAAGTTATTATTATGACAGCTCAGAATGCTAACTTTGGAGTTCAAAAAACTCTTTATATCCCTCTAACAATATAATGCTGTGGGTTGCCTGAGTCAATCTCTGCAGCTAATGGAAGTTCCCTGTGAAGGTGGCCCACCCTTCAAAGAGTGGAATGAGGAGAGTAGCGACTGCTAAAAGGCTATCACCCTGCCTCAAGACCATGAAGGGATTATCCTTAAATGGAAACTTAATGAAGAGGATATGGAATGAGCCTAGGTGGACCTTAGACATACGTAGGGAGAGTAGCTTTCAGAGATGCTGTCCACACATTCTGCATAGCTAAAAGAACCCTTGTAGATCTAAGGTCCCACCCTCTTGCAGCTGAAGTTTGAAATGCTACACCTTTAGGTGTCATTGACCAAAGGTCTGCATGACTGAAGCTTTTTCTTGGGTGTTGGACCTTACCACCCAGGGGACTACTGGGAAATACTACAGGAGACAAGTGGCCTAGAGGAAAGGACCATGCCCAAGGCAAAGAACTCATGCTCAAGAGGTGGATTTCAAGTGGATCCAGCTGTCTACCCACAGACAGAACAATGAGGGCAAGATTCTAACTGGATAATAACTGCTGAATGGAATGATTGATATTGATGGAAAATTCAATAACTGAAAGGTACTGAAATTTGAATGCACATCAAGGTCAAAATTAGAGGTAAAACCCAGCCTCAGCAGGAAAGGCTGGAACTTGTAAACACATTAAGACTTGGTTGGTAAATGCTGAAGCAGACTGCCTGAGTAAACTAATTAAAATAACAGAAAAGTAATGGGAGTGTCTGCCTTGCTAGGAGGCCACGTGAAAGCATTTAAGGAATGCAGCTCAACTAAGAGATTTCTAAGTGGCCTGGTGTCAACAGCAAAATGGAATGCCTGAAATAGCAAATGCCAAAAACAGAAGAATTACATAGGCAGGACATACTAAGGAAGCTAGTAAGCACACCAAGAACCAAAAGAAATAAACACGGAAGGTACATGAGGACAGGAGTGCAGCAGGTGTAGGTGACCAAGAAAGAAGGAAGCACATGTTGAGGCCAGGAAAAGTAAAACAAAAAACCATAATGCTTACCAAGAAAGCTGCTGAAGGCACAGACTGAACAGAAAGCCCAAACATGTAGGGTGGGGTAGAAGCCCAGCAGACCATCTGGCTGTAGCAAAGAAACAATGCTTCTGGATTAGGCTGGAGGAAACTAGCTTGAATCACTCAAGAATGGGATGTGGCTGAAAGCTCTGGCTTATTGAACTACAGGCATAGCCTCTGTGTTAATATCAAGAGTACTGTTTCACCGGCCCACCGGCGCAGTGGTTGGATTTCTGCTTGAACACCAGTGACCCAGGTTTGAGAACAGACTCGGGGCACTGTTGGGCTGGCAGGGGAAGGAAGGCTTGAATGTCTGAGGACTGCTCACCTTCTCTCCGGGAAGGGTGGATCGAGGACCCAGCACTTGCCGACTCCTGGCGGAGGCTGGAGGTATGGCAACACCCTGGGGTCTTACTGACTAAGGGGTGTGTGGGGGAATGTTGGCTTATGCCTTGATGTTGTGGCACATCATGCCACACATGAAAAGTGCTCAATGGCAGACCAGATGACAGTCGACAGCTCCTATTGCCACTGAGCCCCTGATGCAGCCCAGATCCACCCCAGCAGCACCCAGGCCAAGCAGCATGTGCTGGATGGCCCCTACCGGCACCTATCTCTCTTGGAGGGGGGGACCACCCGGCAAAGGGTTACCTCCGGGTTACCCTGGGGGGGCTACAGAAATGAGGTGGTGGTGGTTGGCATTGGGGCAGAGGTGCCAGCAGGGACCTAGGTGGCCTGAAGGAGTGGTAGACCTGGAGCAAGGGAAAGTGGGGGAAAAAAAAGTACTATCTCCCCTTGTCACTCTTTTACCAGTTGGATTAGCTCACACTGGCTAAATGCATCCAATAATTCTTTCTCAAGTGGAAGATTTGCTTCTAGGTTTTCCTAATCTATTACCAGTAGATTGAAATCTTTGATTACTACTGCATCACTAAAGCCAATAAATTGTTTTAATGGTGTAGGTATTTTATTACTACACTATTTGGAAGGCTAGGCCTGTAGTTCAATGAATAAGCAGCCAGCCACTCCCACTTCCTGAGCTACATAAGCAGTTCCTCTCAGCCTCATTGTAAAGCACTTTTTCTTTGCCTCACCATCCTCCCCTCCTCCTTCAGTGGCAGCACTTCTCTCCTTAGGGGGATTTCTAAGGCACCTTTAGCCATGGGAATCGTCCCGTGGCACCTCTAGGATGGAACCCTCTCCGAGGAGTCCTGGCCTTTTGTACCCCTACAGGGTGGTAATTCCTCTGGAATAGAGAGTACGAACAGCCAAAACCAAACTATTACAGTTGCACAAGCATAACACTATACTGGCTGCACAGGACATTGAACTATATCTTTGAAAAATAGGATGTGTTTGAGTTCTGTTTTCTTTATTAGTTTGAAACTGCTAGTGTTAGTCAATAATACTTTTAGTTTAGACTTCTTCTGAACCTTTGTCACTCACTATTTAATGTCCCCCTTTCCATTAATTTTGATACTTCACCCAAAGCCCTCCTATGAGTGAGTTTAAAATGTCCAGGACTGTATTAGCAAGTTAGTTTCCTAAAACCGGCCTTGACTTTTTTTTTAGGTGAAAACCATCTTGGCAGAAATAAATCTGGTCTGTTATTAAAGTTGTTCCTAATGCCACACAAATATATAGCCCTCTCCTTCAAACATGTTTTTAACCAGTTGTTCATTCTTTTAATCCCCTTTTCGCAGTGTATAGTTGCCCCTGAAATAAACAAAGTTTAGGAGAAGACAATGACCATTCTTCTCTAATTTCTTCTTCAAATCAATGAACTCTTTCTGGATCTCTTCATCCCTTTCCTTCTGACATTATTTTTATTTTTATTTTATTTTATTGAAATCTAGGATTACAAATACCTTTGAGCAGGAACTGCTCATTTACAAAGGTTCCATGTCGAAGGAATGGGGGTATACATACATACAAAGGTCAACATAATAATACATAGTTACACAATAAAAAGAAGGCTTAGGAAATTCCAGTAATTCAAAATGTGCCAAATGTTAGGTAGCATGACATACCAGCCAAGGACAATCTTAGAACTAAGCACTGCAGGTGACAGGGAAGGGGGCATGCAGGCAGGAAGGCCATCGTCGGAGGGTAGAAGGTGTGGGTAAGAACTCCAAAGGGGAGGGAGGAGGGAAAGGATAAAAGTCAGGAAATGCCTGGGGGGGGAGGAAAGGGAGAGTGGGCAAGGGGGTAGGCCGTAGAAGGGGGCAAGGCGGGGAGAGGTAGCTGTCAAGACTGAAGTGGAGGGCAGTGAGCTGTGGGCCCCTGATTAGGTGAGGCAGTCACAACGACTAGTTGAAATGAGATGAAGTCAGAGTTGTCTCTTAAAAGGGCCAAGAGCAGCAGCAGTAAGAGTTTCTTTGTTGAGAGTATTGTACCACTGTGGTGCTGTGGTGCTCTGTGGGCAAAGGCCCTCTGGCCTATGGCAGTCCGGCATCTGGGGACAAGGAAGGTTAGTTGTTGTGAACTTCTAGTTCATTGGGTGCTGTGGTGGTCAATGAAGAGCTTTCAATGCCTGGGGGCATGACACCGAGGAGGACTTTTCTGGCTAAGAGGCAGGTTTGATACTGTATCCGGCTGATGAGAGGAAGTCATCCTGCCTGAGTGTATAGTTCACAAGTGTGTGTAAGTTGGTCAGCCCCAGTTAGCAGCCTGCATGCTTTGTTGAGTGCAACTGTAATTATGTGGAGGGCAGAGGCAGAGGCAGAGCCATAAATTTCTAGCCCGTAATCGATGATGGAGATGACCGAGCTGTTGATAGCCAACCGGAGAGTGTCAGGAGTCATGCAGTGTTTGTGCCTGCAGAGCAGGCCTATCTACGGATGTTGTGGCTTTGGTGACAGAATCTATGTGCCGATGGTAGGAGAGTGACCTGTCCAATGTGACACCTAGGTATTTATAATCAGGAATGTGTTCAGGTAAGGTCCCTGTTTGGTTTAGGATGGTGAGGTCACAGGATTTGTACTTGCTCCTGGCATTGTAGAAGGTCATAACCTTTGTTTTGCTGTAGTTCATGACCAGTTTGTGTGACTTGAACCATTCTTCAATGTGCATGAATTCAAGCTGTAATTGTTTCTAGAGGAGCTCTGCATTTTGGTGGTTGGTGAACATGACTGCGTCATCGGTGTAGAGCAGTAATTTCTGGTGGCAGACACTGGGAAGGTCATTGAGGAAAAGGCTGAAGAGTAGTGGCCCTAGGATGGAGCCCTGTGGGACCCCTGAAAGGACTGACTTGTCTTCTGAGGTGACACCGGCAATCCTAACCCGCTGGATCCTCTCCCTAAGGTAGCTTGAAAACCAACATATACAATAAAAACAGACACTTCCTGCACCACCTTTAAAATGTCACTTGCCATATTATTTATCCTCAGTGTTTACTCCTGAAAAACTACATACCATGCTGTTCTCCTTGTCTTGGTTGCAGATTCATTTATTGTATTTACTTATTGAGTCCTCATATAATAACCTGTTTTTCAGTCTAACTAAGGAACTTGTCCCTTTATTTTTACTCAAATTTGAATCAATGATTAAGGACATATTTTGATCTCATTCTGCTGGTAGCTGATCCAATAATGATTAACATTTGTTTGTGATTTCAGTTTCATTTCCTAGTGCCTTTTTGGATCTTTTCCCATGGTTAACAGTTTACCATTCTTCATCTGTTTATCACATTAAGTTTCTAATATTTTGACTCTGGGCATGTGCTCAAACACCAGATGAAACCTAAAAATTAGGAAAATTGTAGTAGAAACAAAAAGGACTCTGGTAAGTATGGGCACAATTGTTAAATTCTACTTTTATGGAAGTCTATGGAATTTTTTTATACATTAATGCAATAAACATCAAGTGATTCTGAAATTTCTGTTGATTTAATTTTGAATTCGGAGGGATTTTTTGCCATTTTGCAAGGCAGAAAGTCTGCAATATTTTTCTAGGGGGATTACAGTATGTTGACTTTCATCCTGGTGGAATGGCAATTCTGTAGAAATTCCATAGGCAAATCATTATGAGGTAAGTTGTAGTATATTGGTTTCAGTCAGGGTGTGCCAGTACTGTTCTGCTACTCACCTTTTTTACCTAATATTAGTCACATACACCACTCATTTCAGTGCAGCATTTGACATGGCTCCTTGTCAGACATTGGTTCTGAAGTTAACATTTAAAATGTCAGGAACTACAGCACAAGGGATGAAGGGAAGATGAAGCAATCAGGCTCAGCAGGTAGTGGTGTATGAGAATGGTAAGATATCACACCAAACTGGGGTGGAAGTCAAAAGTAGGATTCCACATGCTAACAAGTGTGGTAGACTCTACTGATGAGGGAGACGATCTGCAAAGGGACTTAAATGTACTTGGGGATTGGCCCAACAAGTGGTAAATGAAATGTAATGTGAATAAGTGCAATATTCTGCCCTTGAACTCAAAGAATTCATATTGGGGGTTCAATTTAAATAGTAAACAACTGGCAGCAACAGATGATGAAGAATGCCTAGGGGTTATCAGTAATGAGAGCAAAAGCTGCCATTGAAATGTGCAGTGGCAGTGAGTAAGACAAGTGAGTGCTGGGCTACATTACAAGGGTTATAACAGAGGGGCGTGGCCAAGCCTTAAACCAGTATGGACATCTAGCTCCTTTGCTCTGTGAACTAGGGGAATTATTCATTGGCATGCGACATTGGGGCGCTTCCTTTCATGGCAAAATCTGAACTGCACCTCAGAGGAACATTCCGTGGCACTATTGGTGACTATTTTACCCATGAGTGTTCTTGCCATCTGGATTCTTTTGCTGCACCCTGTCCAAGGCAGAGACAGGCTGGCAAGATGGCCTACACCATACAGTCATCAGGAGACTTGACTTGTATGGAGCAAATGTTCAGCCAGTTATTAATGTAGATGGTGCAGATGACTACTGCCATTAATGTGACCACTCAGACGCTTTAAAATATTGAAGTTAGAATATTTCACAAAGAGCGTAGACTGGGTTCACATGATGTGGCAATCCATGAGCTCACAGCCACTCACAGGGACCAGGCCAAAGTCATCCACCAGCTTCAAGACAAGGTTGATGACCTAGAAAACTATAGCCACCATAAGAATTTGAGGTTTGTTGGATTTCCAGAGGGAGCAGAACCCAAAGAACCAATTTATTTTTTCCAGTGAACCTTCCCGCACCTTTTGGGTCTTTCTGAGGACTTTTGGCCCCAGATTGAAAGGGTCCACCGCTCATTAGCTCCACTACCTTGGCCTGGGGAAAGGTCCAGGCCCCTGCTTGTCCGCTTCTTAGATTTTCAGCAGAAGGAAGCGGTAGCAGTGGCAGCAAGAAATCTTGGTCAGTTGTCTTTACAGGGGTATAAAATACAAATTTTTCAAGACTACTCCAGAGAACTTTCTGAGAGACATAAGGAGTACTCTGGTGCTAGAAAGTTACTTCATAAACTGAATTACTCCTTCTCTCTCTGGTACTTCACGACCATGTGGGTCATTCACAACGGGTCTCCCTTGCTATTTACCACACCAGGCAGTCTGACTGATTTTCTACGCAAGATGAATTCGGCTGAATTCCATAGGCCAGTGACCTTGGAAGAGCATTCATATCCACCTATTGCTACAGACCCAGTCGACAAATCTACTCCTCCCACAGACCCGGTCTCAGCACCGGAGTTCCAGGTATTTGATGCTTCTCTCCCCTCAAGTTCCAGGAAAAGACGTCCTTCACACCACCATACCAGGTGGCAGGATCCTGCAGATAGAGCCAGCTCCATGAGCCTGAACTTGGAAGTGGACCCAGCATCCCAGAGGGACTCTGGCCTACAACTCTTTTTTTCACTGAACCCTTATTCAGCCTTGCTGCTGATCTCCCCTGAGAAGCAGGAGGTGTCAGATATGGAGCAAACATTAGTAGAAGAGAATAGGCCTCCTTCATCCACCTCAAATACCAGAACATGGGTGGACATAGCGGCGGCCAGCTCAGGGCCATCTACCAAACTTTCTCTGTCGCATTCTCCAGATAAAAGCCAGCCTCCAAATACAGCTCCACTTACTGCTGACCCAGATCTACTGCCAACCTGGACACTTCACCTTTACTGTGTTAAGCGGAGTGCTGTGTGGTAATGTTATGAAACTGGGGGTAAGGGATGGGGTAAAGGGTAGGAGATTTACCATTTTGCTGGGCTCCCCCGCGAGTGGTTTCCCTGGTGGGTGAGCTGTATCACTGAGGTTTTTCCTTCTTCCCCTCCTTTATGCCGATGACTCCCTGTTTCCCCTGATGTGGGTCACTCAAGGCCTATCAAGCCTCTTTCACCTGTCTGTTGCCATTAAACTGGCTGATTCTAGCAGAACTTGAAGAAGGATATGCCTTGTCCTCCTACTGCTTTTCCCTTGGGGGATCCTTTCCTTTGGCCCCGCTAGGGCTTGTCAAGGTTACCACCCATGGTGATAGCATGTTTATTCAGGGACGCCTATAGATATAGATATGTACTCTCTTCATTCTTCTTTATGCTGTGGTTAACATGGCCTGAGGCAATATGCTCTCTTGTTTTTGAGGTGGCTGCCCCATGGTGTCACTTTCCCCGCTAGTTCAGACTTCCATGATAAGCAGATGACCCTGGGAGCTGTGGCCAGGTATTACCCCGTGGAAGCAAGAGGGCATCTTGCAGATGTTTCTGCTGACCTCACACCTCTGTGCTTCCTAGTGGTTTTAACTAGGCAAACTCTTGTATATAGTTACTTGTTGTATTACTGTTACAGAGCTGTTTGCACTGTCCTGCATTTGCTGTTTGAATATTTCCAGATAGCAAGTTTTAAAATGTTCTCAGGTTATGGGGTAGCTGTGATTCTGATCCAGTGTGTAGACACTATCTCTCCAATTAAGGTGCTCAGACCCACCTCAACCTCTTTCTCTTGTCATAACCTTCTTCCTTTGTACCTTCGACCCCATGTAGATGACTATGGGTGACCTGCACATTCACACCTGGAACGTTTGGCGTCTTAATACCCTGGTAAAGCAGAAACAGGTGTTGACACATCTTATGAAGTTGAGGTCGGGTATTGCCCTGTTTGCAAGAGACCAAACTTTGCAAATCTGATCATGATTGGCTAAACAAGCATTTGTCAATGCCAAATGTTGTCGCGCTGGCATTGGCTTTGGTAGTGCAGTGCAGAAACACATTTTTGGCAGGATGTGAAAAATGACAGCTGTACTGTTCATAAGGAGGTGTTAAAAAATGGCAGTGGTGAAAATGTGGCATGTACGTATTGCAAATTTGCGAAGTTACAAGGGTGCGTGAGAAATGCTCAACACACACTTGTAACACAGTCATTTTATGGAGTTCCGGCACCAAATTTTCAACATAGGCATGTTAGCACCTCTGCTCATATACATTGTCACTGACATTTCCTCAAACTGTCCCAAAAAGTGATTTCGCTCAACGACTGTGCTATTCTGCGCCGGACATGTGAAAACACATTTCAGGCAGGATTTGTAAAATGACAGCTGTACTGTTCATCAAGAGGTGTGGAAAAATGCCAATGGTGAAAATCCAGAGTGAAAATATCACAAATGCACAAAGTTATGAGCATGCATGCAAACTGTGCAATGTACGCTCATAACACAGTCATTTTAAGGAGTATCGTCACCAGATTTTCAACATAGGCATTTTAGGACCTCTGCTCATGAACAGTGTCACTGTCATTTTCGTAATCTGCCCTGAACACTGATTTTCCACAGCGACCACGGTATTGTGCGCCGGAAGTGCAGAAACACATTTCGGCCAGGATTGAGAAAAATGACAGCTGTAATGTTCACAAGGAGGTGTAGAAAAATGATAATGTTGAAAATCTGGCATGAAAATATTATGAGCTGCCTAGCAACTAAGCAACGCACGCTCGTAAAACAGCCATTTTCTTGATTTATTCCACCAAATTTGCAACATAGGCTTTTTGAGAGCCCACCTCATGAACACTGCTACTGTCCTTGTGTTAATCAGTCCTGAAAGGTGATTCCACGCAGTGACTGCGAAATCACCTTTCAGGACCAATTAAAGTCATAACAGTGAGAGAATTCATGAGGAGGGATCACAAAACCCCCATGTTGAAAATTTGGTGGAAAAATTCCAAAAAATGCCCGGGATATGCATCAAAGTTGAAAAAAAACTATTTATTCCATTATACAGCTTACCGGCATTTCCTCAGTTCGTGGTCTGTTTTGAAGAGTGAAGATGTGTTCCCAGTCCACCGAAGATCATCGCGCTGAGCTCCGGAGGTAAGTATGGGGTGAGGGGGGTTTGGGGAGGCAGGGTGAGCAGTGAGTGGGTGCAGGCAGTGGGTAGGGAGACTACGAGGGACCATTTTCTGTTTACAAGCAAGCGTGCCAACATCAAAATGACTAGGTGGTTCAGGTTATATCCTCTTCTGCTTCCACACGTAAATGCAGTGTGGCTATACTGCTGCACAAAACCCTAAAGTGGACACAGATCCAGACCAAATGTGACTCAGAAGGAAGGTGGGCAGTAGTCCTCATGAATACTCCTGAGGGCCCCCAGTTATTGGCAATGCATATGGTCCTAATGAGGACAAGTCAACAGTTTTCCATGCATTATCTCAGGTTTTGGGGTCCCTGGCCTCCTCCGATGTCCCAATAATACTATGGGGTGATTTCAATCTTCCTTTGGACCCTTATCTTGACAGGAGTTCCACCAGCCTAGATCAGCATCCCAAATCCCTGCTCTCCCTTATATGCATGATGGCAGATTTTGGACTTCAGGACCCCTGGCATATTCTCCACCACAGGGACAGGGATTATACCTTTTTCTCCCCAGTTCACAATTCTCATTGTAGGCTGGACTACTGGCTGGTGTCCCCCATGATTATGAACTGCACTGTAGATGTGGTGATCCTACCCATAGTGATTTCAGATTATTCTCCTGTACCTCTCCATTTGCAGCGTGGGCCTCCGCTCACCCATTCTTCAAGCTGCAGTCTAGACCCACTGCACTTCAGAGATTCAGAATTCCCTCCATGGCTCTCAATGGAAGTGACCAACTTCCTTCGTGAAAACCCGCTTATGTCTGCATCCCCAGCACACATCTTGGAGGTGCTGAAGGCTACCATTCCTGGAGCCATTATGGGGTATGCAGCCAAGCACAGGTGGCAGAAGCCTCCTTAAAACCCTTGAAACCCATCTTGTGAGCTTGGAACAAAGGGCTAAACAAACTCCCTCCTTTAACACACACTCTCCCTTAGGCCAGGAGATTGTTCAGGTCTGTCTTCAAATCAATGACTTATTAGCCAGAAAGGCAGAGCTAGCCATTCTTTGACTGAGACATAAGTTATGGGAGGGAGGGGGGGAGGAGGGTAAGGTGCTGGCATACAGGCTTCATAAACAAAGGGAAGAGAGTCACATACCTGGACTTAAGAGACCTGGGAGGGGGGTGGGTATGCACTCAACCGGCGCAAATCAGTGAGGTCATGACTGACTTTTCAAAGAAGCTGTACTCCTCTTCTAGAATCATGGACCTTCAGGGAGTGCACACCTTTCTGAATTCATTTCCTCTCATATGACTATCCCCTTGGCAGGCTGATACCCTGAAAGCTCCCATCATACTGCAAGAGGTTGTTACGGCCCTTCAGGCCTTGAATTGTGGGAAAGCACCAGGAGGTGATGGCTCCCCCCCGAAGTTGTGGCGCACAGTTGCTCCCCACATTGCCCCACTTCTCAGCTCCCTCTCTGGCTCCCCCCCCCCACTCTGTGAGAAGCTTTTATTACTGTATTCCCAAAAAAGGGGAAAGACCCCATACTCCCCTTCAGCTATCACCATATCTCACTGATAAACTCAGACAACAAGTTGTTTGCCAAGATATTGGCTGCACGACTAAACCCCTTCCTTCCCTCCCTCATACCCCCCCCTCGCAGGTTGGAGTTTTACCCAGCCATTATAGCAGGGATCACATTTGCTCAATGGTCAATATCCTATATCATGCTAGAGGCAATTCCACTCCAGTGGCGGTGGTGGCTATAGACTTCAAAAAAGCTTTTGATTCCCTGGAGTGGGACTACGTCCAGCAGGTTCTGCTGGCTATGGGATTTGGTGAGAACTTTCGACATTGGATCTCAGCCCTACAGCTCTGGTCCTAACTAACTCTACCCTATTGGAGCCCTTCCCTTGGGGAAGGGCAGCAGATAAGGTGCCCCCTATCCCCCCTGCTTTTTATTCTAGCAGTGGAGCACCTAGCTGTAGCGATTTGCCAATCACCCCTGATCTGTGGTATTAAAACTGGCAATCTCACCATATCTACATTTATGTATACAGATGATCTGCTCGTCCCTCTGGCCGATGCTCCCTCCTCCATCCTATCACTGCTCTCCTTACTCTTGGATTTTGCAGCCTTTTTGGGCCTACAGATTAACCTCTCCAAAACAGAGGTACTCCCACTGAACCCTCTGTGTACTCAAGCGCATGTGACCCCCTATGTCCTGCAGTGGTCCCCTTATACCCTGGTATATTTAGGGATTCATCTAGCTCCCAATCTGACCAAGCTATGGGACTTAAATCTCAGACTGTTACTTGCTGAAATCAAGATGGAATGCGAATGCTGGTGTGGAATTCACCTCACGTTGGCGGGCAAAATCTCTGCTTTGAAAATGATATCAGCCCCAAAGATCTTGTATGTTATTTCTCATCTCCCGCTAGATCTCCCCACCCCTTGGCTCAAAGCTATAGACAAAATCTTTGCAAGCTTCATCTAGGAGGGCTCCAAACCCCTGTACAGAAGAAACTAAGTGAGAGCTCATTGGACCCTTGGGGGTTGGGGCCTCCCTTTGATAGAAGGCTACATGTGGGCATATGCTACTGGTCAAACCCTTACATAGTTTCTTCTGGTGTCTGCAGAAACACCACAATGGTTACATATGGAAACTGCACTGGCTCAGTTCCATTCACTTCCGCTGCTACTTTATAGCCCCTTGCCAGACACCTGCTCCAACACCCTACTATTGCTTACTCAGTGCGTATCTGGCACCTGGTGCATAAAAAGCTTTGAGCTAATCCATGCCCTCTGTTTGCTACCCCAATCTGGGATAACGTGTCTATCCGAGTGGATGGCAAGACCAACTCTTGGCCTTTGTGGAAGGTTAAGGGGATTTATACCCTGGCTGACATCCAGTCAACAAAAGGGGTGACTCTCAAATCTTTCCAGGAGCTTGACCAACAGTATCACTTGGGGAATACTGCCTTTTGGCAGTATCTCCAACTCTGTAGCTCAGTTGCAGCACATGTAAAGCAACTTCCAGATATAGGGAACTCTAGGCCTTCTCTTTTGGGTAAGTGGTCCTCCCTTAAAACAGGCAGAACCAGCTCAATCTATTCTGATCTTCGAGCCCAGCTCCCTTCTCAAACCTTGCAGCCTAAAATCAAATGGGAAAAAGCCCTCCAGCAACCCCTATCAGACGCACAGTGGAGGCTGTGCTGGAGGACAGCCCATACCACCTATCCTGATGTGAGAAGCTGGTTGATACAAAACAAGATCTTATCTCACTTGCATAGGACTTCCTCCACCCTATTCAAGCTCCAACTACTGGACAACAATACTTATTGGAGATGCCACTCTGTGGTGGGAGATTTAATTCATATAATAGGCACTGCCCACTTTTGCTGCCTTTCTGGCACACTGTACACAGCCTTGCAGCTCAGGTGCTAGGCTATTACCTAGATCTGGACCACAAGGTCTGGCTACTGAGCCTCCCCCCACCCTACACCAACTATGACCACAGCAACAGAGATGGCCTGCCCTACTGAGCCTCCAGGCTAAGTGTTTAATCCTGTGCCACTGAAGACCCTCAGAGGTCTCCAGCATGTTCGAGCTCATGAACTCATTCTCCAGCATAGCTGCTCTGGACCATCTTTCCCATGTGGTGGCTAACACCCTCCCACAATACTACCTGTACTGGGCCCCTTATCTAGCGTATCTCTCACCTCAAGCTGGGATTGGCTGAGCCTGTTACTCCATGGTTCCTTGGACTAACTTATTGTAATGATATGGTGCCTAATCGTATGGGCTGTTGGCAACCCCTTCAACATACACTGAGACTGAACTCACTAGGTCTTCCCCCTACTTAATAACTACTGTGAACTGGACTGTTATTTGCTTAATATTTTGTCTTAGTTCACAGGTTGAGAAGATGCACCTCTTTTCTGCACTCATATCTGAACTTGTCAACATGACTAAAGGTCACACTTATACCTCTTTGCTTTGCTTGTTCCCTTTCAGATAAGTGACTTTGGTGCTTCGCCCTTGCATTTGCCCTATGGACTTTCTTTGCCCCAGCTTAAATTGCTGGGACTTGTTCTGCACCACTCTCAAACCTGTGTGTATTGTATATTTTCCTTTTTTTTCTTGATATCTAAATGTTGGTTGTATTCTCCTGTCAGTTTTGTTCCTACTGTAACTGCTGCAAATTTTGAATAGCCAATAATAAAATATTAACAGCAAAAGAGTCATAACATGCTGTCAGGAAGATGTGATTCTGCCCTTTACTGGGCATTGGTAGGCCACATGGAGTATTGTGCACAGTGTTTGTCACCACTAAGGAAAACATGCATGGCATCAATCAGGAGGGTGTAGTAGAGAGCAACTCATAGTATTAGGGTGATAAATGGCTGCTATGTGTAATGCCAGGATAAGCTAGGTGGTATCCTGTGACATGCATGACCCACGAGTGGGCACCTACCTAAACAGCGACCCACTTGCGCTGCATGTCGACAGGGCGAGACACCAGGGAGGGCAACTGGATGGGGGAGTTCATGAATAGTGACAGGATGTCGCTGTATGTACACGCACATGGTGGGGAGCAAGCACACTGAGCGAGGGTGGGAGGAGGAGGGTTTGTGAGCGGTGGTGCCGCGGTGAGCTGCCGAGCTGGCTCCATAGTGTGGTGGGTGGGTGCCAGGCTGGGGGTGGTCAGGATGGTGGATTTGGGTCCAGGTGCAGGTATGTTTTGTTGCACCTGGTCTGAATAGTTTTTTTTTTACAATTTTGCATCTCCCCTGACATACACCCCCCTGGAGTTGAGAATCCTATAGTAGAGGGGTATGGGGATGTGAAGCCCCTTGCGGGGGTGGGTGCAGGAGGCACAGACTCCCACACAACATTAAAAATGATGAGTCCCTGGAACCCTCTTGGTTTGCGGAGGGGGTGTAGATCGCTGAAATTGATTTTCGGCAATGTACACTCGCCATAACAGCAATCATCTTTCCACGATTGCTGTTAAGACATAGAACCAAGCTAGGCATGCTTTCACTGGGAAAAAGGCTAATAAATACAATTTCAGTTTATAAAATTTTAAAGGGAGTGGATAGGGTGATTGGGGGAAACCTTTTCAGCTAGTTTGAAGAAGTAGAAATAGAAGGATAGAATAAGGGGATAACATATGGAAGTCTTTTCCAACCAGTGAGTTGCAAACCTATAGAACAAGCTTTAAAAGAAAGGTGTGCAAGCAGGGAGTATTGAATTATTTTAACTGAAGCTGGATCAATTCCTCATGCTGAATAGCATTGTTTGAAAAAAAATTTTATTTATTGAGGAGGGTAGGATCACAAAGAGCATGCCCATCAGCAGGATTAGTATACCCAAGAGGAAATAATGGATTACTTGCCCTCTGGTTTCAAGGGGCTATTGCCATTGGTGGTTTTCCTCTCCATAGTATCAGTGTCCATTAAATCTATGGGTTGCACTTTCCATTTAACAAATATGATAACTATCTATATCATATGATACTGTATTCTGCAGCTTCTTGGATGACAGGAGACAAGCACAAATGACCTCTAGTTTTTGTGCTTAGCATTTCCTATGTCCGTAAGTTTATACAGTGAAGAAATAAGGAGTAGTATGGGTGCTGTCATGTTTACTATAGATCCACACAGCATTGTGAATTTTGTACTGATCAAGGAAAACAATTTTAAGAGAATGGTGAACAAAAGAAAAGTGAAAACGAAACAGGAATTTTAAATTACCAAATAAGTTCCTTTTTAACATGTACCTGTATTTTTGCTTTAAAGGTTAATAACATGCTCTAGTCCTCACATTCTAATATCAGTGCCTTTGCAGTATCTAGCATCAATGTTTTTATCACTGCTTACCCTTGCTGAAACACAAAACCTTTGGGTACCATTTTGCATGCCTGTTGTAATGTTTCCCAGACCTAGCAACTTGAACATAGTTGTTTCTTTGTGGTTTGGCTATGTACCTCTTTGGGCTAAGCTAAATTCATTGCATAGCAAAACAAATCCGAAAGCACCAAAACTATAGGTTATGCTTTTCCCACCATTAGTTTCACATACTCAAGGATCTAATGAAATACTGTACCAACCAGTTATAAAACCACAGGAAGAAGAGACTGTTTGTCTTTTTGTACTTAAATCTTTATATAGGGCATTAGGCTTACTGTACTTCTCATACTAAAATAGTAGTGTCAATGCAGAGTCCACTCCTGTATTAATACTAATCTTTATGTTCAACACAAGGCAGGCCTCAGAACCAGTGGGTAATTGTTTTTAGGGCTGTGGGTGAGGCCTACAGCCCTATTGGGATCAGACTGTAGCCCTAAAATGGCTGATCATGGAACTCCCTTTTTGAACTTTTGAAAGTATTCCTCCACAGCTTCAAAATGCACTCCCCCTCTGATTTTTGCTATTTGCTGCTCTATGTTAAAGGCATCTAGAGGGAGGGGGGATGCTACTGTATTGTACCTCATAACTTCTCAGGATATTAACAAAAAAAACATTTTAAACTAGTACTTCTATCATCTGTCCAGCTTACTATAATAGATTTATTCCATTTCTTTTTTTTAATTCAATAAACTTTATTAAGTGTTAACATAAACAACCCAAAGATGGGTAACACTTGGATAACCAGAGGGGTCACCCCATATTACAACAAAATATAATCTAATACAATGGTATTGTTATAAGCAGTAATTGTAAAATGAAGAAGACTCCGTAATAGCATTAAGACAATAAGAGTGAATTCCCTCTCATCACTTCCCCTCCACCCTATACCTCCTGTCTACATCCCTTCCAATCCCCCCAGAGCCAAGTGTTGTCTGTAAACCATCCCATTGATACAGCAAAGAAGGAGGAAACATAGTATTAAATGTGCAGGGCTTCCAGATGGAAAGTAGGGCCTCTAGAGTCCCCCATCTATTCTGGTAGGTCAGGGGCCTGTTGCACATTGAGCAGATGTGTTTCTCTAACTGGAGAGCTAGTAATATCTCCCTATGCCATTCCAGAACTGGTGGGGGTGTCATGTCCATCCAATGTCTCATAATTACTAATTTCACCATGGCAGAGATCATAGTCATGTAAACTTTCCTAACCTTTAGGGTACTATGGGAAAAATAATTCAATAAACAGACTTCTATATTAATAAAAGATCAATGCCCAGTATGGGGTCTAGAGATTGTCTGATTGCTTGCCAAAATGCCTGCACTTTTGAGCATAGCCACAGCATGTGGTACAGGGTACCTAAATCATCTCCACAGCGTGGGCAAGTAGGGGTGGACAATCTGCCCAGTTTATGGAGTTTCACTTGTGTAAAATACAGATGATGTATGATGTTAAATTGCATGAGGTGCAATCTATCTTGTTTAATGAATCTATAGGAATTAAGCCAGATTTTCCTACACAGGTCTACTTCAGAACTTAAAAGTAATTCCTGAGTCCAATAATAACAAACACCCTGAGGTAAATTAAAATTTAGGGATTTAATTTTTTTGTAAACTATGGAAATCGCATGGGGTTGCTTGGCCAATTGTAGAATTGTAGATAAAGCTACAGTAGAGGACAGGGGATTCTGAACTTTTCCCATGTGGGAGGAAATGGCTTCCCTAAGTTGTCTGAATTTAAAGATGGTTCGTTCGTGTACATTTAATCATGCTTGAAAAGTGGGAAAAGAGATTAATTCTCCCTCAGAATACAAGTCTAAGGCTTTTCTTCCAACGAGAATGGACCAATAAGAAGATAAAATAGGTTTGTGCCCAATTTTAAAGTGAGGATTGCCCAACAGTGGTTGCTCCAATGAGATATGCCTGTTAAGGGAGATGTCCAGCTGTAACTGGTGTAGAGATCTAATAGACCATCCTAAAGGAGTTATCTTTAGAGGCTTAGGGATTGCATGGCACAGCTAAGTATTTCTCGATTTCTAACCAAATGGGTGCGTATTCTTGTGAGCTAACTGCCTGTGTCTCCTGCACCCAATGGTCCAATTTACTAATGTGTTGAGCACAGTAATATAAGAAAAAAGAAGGGACAGCCAGTCCACCCTGTCCTTTTGGAGTAGTAAGTTTAAGGTACTACCTTCTGACCCCTTGATCTTGCCACATAAATGTATTAAGCATGGAATGAAACTTGGTGAACCATTTTTTGGGTAAAAAGCAACCTAGCATGCTCATTGGGTACAGGAGGTGAGGCAGCACATTCATTTTCACCATGTTGATCCCGCCCCAGAGTGACAGTGTCAAGGTTCCCCCTCTTTCAGGTCAGCCCTGAGTGTAGTCATTAACTCTGAAAGGTTAGATTTAATCATGGAAGTAATAACTCTGGTCACATGGATTCCTAAATATAGCAGAGAGTTTGGTTCCCAGGAAAGAGCAAACTCAGTTACATCTCCTTGAGATACTTTGTTATTCAGAGATAAGACCTTGGTTTTGGAGAGATTAAGCTTATAGTGTGAAACTATAGAGAAAGCTTCAATCTCCGCTAAAAGGGTTGGAATGGATTCCCGGGGATCCTCCAAGTGTAGGAGTAGGTCATCAGCGTAAGCTGAGAGGGTATACGGCTTGTTTCCTACTTGGATTCCCCAAAGTTTTGGGGACATTATTAGTTTCCTAATCAGAGGCTCTAAATAGAGATTAAATAACAGGGGGAATAAGGGGCAACCTTGTCTGGTACCCCAGTAAAGCTGAAAGGGTTCAGAAAGAACACTATTACATCTAATTTGGGCTGATGGAGATGAATACAGTAACCTAACCCATTTAAGAAAGTCATCTGAGAGACCAAAATGGAACAAAGTAATACAAAGAAAATCCCATGAGACTCTGTCAAAAGCTTTCTCGGCATCCAGGGATACCCGAGCCATAGGGCGCTCTGAGTCCCTGGACACTGAGAGGAGATGCAGTAGTTTATGCATGTAATCTCCAGATGATCTTCCTAACATAAAACCAATCTGTTCCCTGCCAATTATTGCAGGCAAGTATAGGTCCCAGCCTATTGGCTAGTATTTTGGCAAGGAGCTTAATATCAGTATTGATCAAGGAGATAGGTCGGTAACTTTCTGGGTATTGCGGGTCTGTGCCTTTTTTAGGGATAAGGGTAATTATTGCCCCAAGAAAAGATGCCTCTGAAAGGCCCTTATTAAACCAGAAATTGTAAACTTCTGTCAGAAGCGGAGCTAAATCCGATATACAAACCTTGTAGAGGTCATTGGGTATACCATCGGGCCCCGGGGATTTATCTAGTGGAAGTTGTTCCATAGCACTCACCACTTCTTTGATATTGATGGGACCACCTAGGAATGAGATTTGAGAGGGGAATAATTTAGGCAAGGGTATTGAATTAAGATAACTAGTTATATCTGCCTCAGAGGGACATTTGGCTAGGTTTTCTGAGTAGGTATTCTGATAATATTGCCTTAGAATCTGTGCTATTCCCCTGGGAGCTGTAACTGAGGGTTTATCTTTGTCTGACCTAATACTCAGAATAAATCGAGATGCTTCAACTTGTCGTAACCTCATAGTTAATAATTTGTTAGCTTTCTCCCCCATGTCTAGATAGTGGAGCTTTGTACGCTTCAGGGAGAGTTCAGTGCTCTGAGACATTAAGTTGAGATATTTGGCTTGCAAGTCATGAAGCTTAACCTGGTCCTCATCCAGGGAAAGCCAGTTAAGTATGCATTCCAAATGAGTAATTGATTGAAGTAAGGAATTCAAATGATGCTTAGACTGCCAATATTTAGTGGCAGCCAATCGAATACACTCCCCTTTCAGAGCACATTTTAGAGCTGCCCAAACCATGTCGACCCTAGTTATGGAACCCCTGTTGATCGCTATAAAATTTGAAACAAAAGCTTGAGTGTGTTGTAAAGATTTAGGTTGGTGAAGTAGCTGAGTGTTTAACCACCACAGGGCATCCCTCTTAACTCCTGGCCCTATAAGCAGTAATAATGATACTGGCAAATGGTCGGAAATAACCCTGGCATGTATAGTAGAACTAATGACACCTGGAAGGGCAAATGAACTCATGAGGAGGATGTCGATTCTAGAGAATGTTTTGTGGGAGGAAGAGAAAAAGGTGTATTGGCAATCTTTGGAATTTAGAACTCGCCACACATCTATGAGATCAAGACCCTTCATGAGTTCATGCAATGCCCTTTGTGCGGGAGACAGTTCTCGTCTCTGAGAATCTGATCTATCCTTGAGTGGGTGGGGGGTGATATTCCAGTCACCCCTATAATAGTCAGTTTGGGGGGGTTTGTGGCCACCAGCCCTATCAGCTGTGTAAAAAAAAAGAGGGGAGTCTATATTTGGTCCATATACCGTTCCCAGTATAACTTGTTGAGATTCCAATAGGCCATATAATATAACATAACATCCATCAGGATCTCATATTTCTTTTTCCAATGTAAAGGGAATCTTTTTATAAATTAATATTGCCACACCACCACAACTAGTGGATTTCCCAGCTCCATATACCTGCCCTACCCAGGCTTTGCAGAACAAACTGGCATCCTCCTGTTGGAGATGAGCCTCTTGTATGTAGGTAATCACTACTTTCAGATGTTTGAGGTGCCTGGTTATAACTTGTCTTTTTCAATGATCAGGGGGTGCCCTTCACATTCCAAGTGATGAAATTATGAGGGCCACTCATGACATATGTTAAATAGGAGAAACAACCTTGATATATTTTTAGTGATATTTACCTCAACAACACTTGGCTCTATCCCCACTTTTAACATGATATCCCCACAAAAAGAAAAGTTATTCCCTCTAACCATATTCCTTAATACCCACTAATCACTATTAACTCTATATACACTATCTAGCTAAACCCCAATTCTAATCAACCATACTTCCTAACAAAACCAGGTGTGTGATATTAATGCAAGCCTGCATCACAGTATATCCCCATCCCGCTTCAACCCTCCCCCACTGTATAAACAGTCACGTATATGATAAAACACAGCAGTAAAAATAATATACGACATAATCAGTAGAAGGTCCCAGAATTTGCCTTACTTCTCAGCATGATAGAAAAGGAAATCAAAGTCCAGGGGTGCCGATTCAGCAGTCTTATCTTGTAGATACCCTCCTCTTGAAAACAGTACAACAGAAAATAAAAAAAGGGAAAACAAAACAGAAAAATCAGAATTTCAGGTGCCCCTAAGGATCATGTTTCTTATACCTTCTTTTTAATACATCACGATCAGATCTGAGCATGTTGAGAGCTACTTTAATCATATCAATTAGGAGATCACAACCACGGCTAGATCAAGTGAAATTGATCAGCTTCTTGATATATCCTGGGCTCATGCAAATGACTATCGCTCTGACCCCGTGTTCGAATGCAGTCTACCTGCGAAGTTATCAGCTGCAGAGATCTGTCTTAGGGGTATAAAGGATTCAGCAACATACTCACAGCAGGCAGACTCTCTGTCTCATCCAGAAGAAATTGGAAACTTATAAGCCCCATAATCAACACTCGCTGTTTAGCCACATTCAGGTCAAAACAATATCTTTCCTCTCTCACATTGTTTAAAATTATTTCTACCCAAATCATCACATAGACCTCTTCATTTAAACAGATTTGGTAATAGCAATTTAAGTTCTTTAAGATCTTGTTCCTGAGATTCAAATGAATGCCATTGCTCTCCAGCTTTAACTTGAAGAATTGCTGGGTACCTCATACGAAAGGTTTTCCCCACAGCTATGAGTTTGGAAACAGTTGGGTGCATTTCTTGCCATTTCTGTCTGACCGACTGTGGGAGATTCTGTGTGACACGGATCTTATATCCTTCCCACAGCACCTCCCGAAGATCTCTAATTTTAGACAATATGTGCTGCTTATCGAGAAAGTCTAGTAGCTTGAAGATGAGGGGCCTGGGTGGAGAACTGGGAGGTGGAGGAGGGCAGAGAGCCCAATGTGTTCGCTCAATAATATAAGTTGTGCCATTCGGGGATGGTCCAGCTATTCTCTCGCACAATTTCTGTAGGAATAATATTGTATTATTGCCACTTCCTTTTCTGGCACTCCAGTTATCAGGAAGTTATTCCTCCTACTCTGACCCTCCAAATTCTCAAGCTTGTCCTCAAGTTTCTTTATCTTCCGGCACATTTGAATGGTATCCTGATCAATTTTCCCCTGTTTTTTCTCCAATGAAATGAGCTTTGCTTCTGTGTCATTCACACAGATGGAGAGCGATTGCACCAAGGTTTTATTTTTTTATTATTATTTATTTATTTATTTTTTTATTTAGTTGTTTAACCAGGTGTAGCACACTAAGCTGAAAGCTTTTTTTACAGGAGCGACCTGGGAGCACAAGGAGGTTAAGTGACTTGCTCAGGGTCACACAGTATGCAAGTGGAAGCTGTGGGATTCAAACCCAGGTCTGGTCTGCTGGATGTCACCAAATTTACAGCTCAGAGCCTTAGACCACTGCGCTATACTGCCTCCGTTTTAATTTGCTGAAGGTCTTCCGAGATATCAGAGATCTTTTCCTGGAGTGAGTGCATTATTTATAAAAACCTCTCTTCTGAGAGGGCCGATGATGAACTGGCAGGCCTAGTCACACCCGCTGCTTGTTGTTTTGGGCATTCCACGGCCTTCTCTTTTTCTGGCATCGGTGGAGGGGAGTGCCGCGGAGGTGCTTTTTTCATGTAAATCTCCATTTTACCACGATACTGTTTCTACCACAATGACAAGCTGTGTTTCCCAAAACTGTATCAGGCTGTTTGAAAATGACTGATTGCTTGGGAACTGTGAAATTCGCTTAAAATTAACAGCAGGGGAGCAGAGCTGCAGGTGAGTACTGTTTCTCTTCAGTCTGCCATCACGTGACCCCAGATTTATTCTATTTCTTTCAGCAACCTAGGGGTTAACTCATTATATGTTGTTCTGGAATTTACTGAAACTCTGAAAGTCAGACTACAGTGTCAGATTACAGACAGTGCAGCTGCATTAGCTATCTCATTCCTATGGGCACGACAGGTTCCATGCGCGCGCACACACACACACACACACACACACACACACGCACACACACACAGACACACTCACACACGTCAGCATATACTCTGACTAAATAAATTCAAGAGGACTGAATTAGCAGCATGCCAGTTTTTGATGATTGTGGCTAAACAGCACTGTATGGCACCAATAAGAAAATAACTTTAGTTATTAGGTAGCTCTTCACAACCCTATCGGCTCTGGATAGATTTTTTTCATACTTGCAACACTGCTTTCAAGGCCACTTAACTTTGGACACAGCCATTTCGATATAGCCCGCTGTATGTTGCAGTTGTCACAGTAGCTCTACAGTAGGTACAGCCTGGATGTAACCCGTGCTGACCAAAATGTTAACATGGCAGGTAAAATTCAGCAATAAAATAGAACATTTCACTGTTAAGTAGGAAACATGTAGCATTGATTTTTTACAGAACATAAATAAGCTGATTTGCATTTAAAAACCAAATGTTGAAAATTGAGTGTCTTTTTTTTTTCTAACTATGGATATTCTCTGCACAGATCGGAACTTGGAGAAAGAAATAGTTAAATACTATACTTACAACTCTTTTTGTCAGTTAAAAAAAATCCTTTAACTGAATGTCCTGGAGATTGTTTACTTGACATGGCAATTGTGTAATTTGTTTCCTCCAAGTGGAGACCTGGGGAAAAATCCACAGTTCATATACTTAGGGCTTTTAAGTTTTTTGCCTCATTCCAGGAATGCGGAGAAAGCAAGTTGCATTATTTTGCAGCAATATCAACAACAAAAGGGGTTCGCTTAGACAGCTCTTTGTGAAGTGTTGGGGGTGGGCAGCAGTGCTACTAAACACAATTAGGTATCTTCTGTATTTAGTTTTAATGACGTTCCTGCAGTCTCCTATTTTCATCCCAGGGTCACTATATATTTATTTGCATGCTTTAATCAGTAAGAATTCCAGAGCTGAAACTAGGTGCCACTTAGGGAAAAGGAAAATGATAGAAATATAAAATAAATACTAAGTACAGTAAAAAGAAATCGATACAACACAGTTTATTCATCAATTAATAAGCAATACAAGTAAAAACACGGGAGGCATACAGCTGGAGAAACCTAGTAAAAACAAGTTACCACTTAAAAATGAGCACAACAGTCATGTTGAGAGATTGCAAAGTATACAGTTGGTTCAAGAGAAAGAAGCAGCAGTTAATTGGGTTACTAAGATGAAGAGAATTCTAAGGGGATGACCACTGATTAAGAATGAGCAGATATCGAATTTACATTTGGTGAATGTGACAAAATCCAATGTTTTGGATAGACGCACAGTAGGTCCAGATGAGCTCAATTTCCCTTTGCCATTTCAGCACTTCAACAACATAACACAGCACATTTTACACAGAGCACACAATGATCATGTCCAAGTTGTTGGCAAGAGAAATGACCAGGTGTGGGTGAAGTTGCTAAAATTCTCTTCACAAAAAAATTAGCAAATTTCAGCAACTTTGATTTGCCAAGGACCGCAATTCACATAGAGGCCTATGCACTAATGGGCAGAAAGTATGTGCCTGTGGCATGTACCCCACCTGTGTAGCTCTGCACCCGCATACATGTGCAGACAGGCTGGTATTCAAAAATGGCTGTCACCTGTCCACAGCCCAGCTGCCCCCTTTGCACAGGTAGATGCAGGGCGGCTGGTGGTGGAATAGTGGACCCAGTCAGGCATCCAATTGGATGCCTGTCCTGGGTCCTGAGTGGATCACTTGTGCAGCAGGGCATGGGTCCAGGTGTATGAATAGTGCCAGTGGACACCCACATATGCGTGACCACGTTCATCACAGGCCCCCTGGCTGATCCTCATGGGCACCGCTGCCCCCACTGTAGATCCACCTCCCAACACACATCAGCCCCATCCCCCCATGTCCCGAGGCACCCCCCACCCCAACACAGTGCTGCCCCATCCCTGATCCTATGAGTCATCTCCTGCTCCACCACATGGCAGCCATGACCCCAATATTGCATTGCAATCTCCCACCCCACTCATGTCAGCACCAGCATGTTGCAGTACAAGAACCCCCCCCAACCAGCATGTCCCCATCCCCGTCTGTGGAGTAAACCCCCCACTGAAGGGTGTCTTCACCAAGGACACTGCCAGTACTGCACACCCTACCCACTCCCTCTCCCATGATCCCAAAAGCCCTGCCCCATCATTGGTGTTTAGTGGTCCCCCCCCCCACTGCACTAACAACACCTCCCCATCCCCTGTACCACCCTGTTGGTGCCATGGTTAGGAATGGCCAGTGGCACAGCCCTCCTCACACCTCCTTAGCTGATGGCCATCTCTATGATGCTGGGAGCATGCTGCCTATGTAAAGAGGCATTCTCCCAGCATAATTCGGATGGCTGGCAGCTGAGGAGGTGTTTGGAGGGCTATGCCGCTGGCCATTCCTAGCTCCAGCACCAATTGGAAGGTATGGGTTTGGAAGGTATGGGTGAGGGATGGGGAGTGGAGTTGTCAGTGCTGTGGGGGTTGGGGGGACCACTGACCACCAATGATGGGGCAGAGCTTTTGGGATTGTGGCCGGGGGTTGGGTAGGGTGTTCAGTACTGGGCAGTGTTGCAGGCATGGATGCCCTGTTGTGGAGGAGGGGGTTACACCTCAGATGGGGATGGGGTAATGATGTTTTTTGAGGTTTATCTACTGAACCGTGGACAGGGCTGGCATGTGGGTGGTGGGATGCCTCCCCCACAATGGGGTGGGGGCCACTGGCCACCAATGCCGATGCAGAGGGTCCAGATTTGGGGCGTGTGCACCAGGGATAACTATACATTCCCCTACAGTGCACAGGGTGCATCAGAATGGCATACTGGGCCACACTGACTTGTGTTCTGCTGCAAACTGGGGACAGCACTTCTGTGTGAGCTGGCAGACTGTGTGTACTTCACCAGGGATGGCATCGATGAGTGTTGGGAAGGGTTATACATATTCACCTATGAGATGAGGCTATCATGTTGGGGGGGTGTTGGGACTGCTGTGCAGTGATGAGGTGGGACTGTGGAGTGGCCAACCTCCAAGCATGGGGCAGGGGTCACAGTGTCTTGGGGGGCTGCCATACAGCCACTGGGGCTGACCAGGGGTTCTGGGTGTGCAGGGATGGGTGCATACTGCAGTTACTGCAGGGTCCACCCTAGCATAACCTGTAGACCACTATGCCCCTCTGTGAGCAGCACTACATGCCTTTGTGAATGGCGTGTAGTGCAGGCATGTTCCTGCACACCCCCCCCACCCACAGCATGTTGCTGTTCGCATGTCCAGAGCATCGGTGTGTATGGGATGCTCACCCCTTTCATGCATCCCACGTGGGGGGTGCAATGGGTGCAGAGTGGCCATGCGTCACAGATATGCGGCACATAGGCACTCTGCACATTCGTGCATATGCCCCATAGTTTTCACATGGTAAATTGTCCAAGTTTATGAAGTGAACCAACATGAATTGCCAATTTGGTGGTGAATTAGGAAATTCATGTAGTTTTTCCTGCTGAAGCAGGCAGTATACCAGTGAAAACCAATGCAAATTGTGGTCACCCTGGCTTCCTCTGCCTTTGCTGTTATAAAAAAAGGATGCAAAATACTCCCCCCACACATACACACTATGAATAAATTCTAACACTCCTCCCACCTCACAGAAACTTTTTGTATAACAAATCCCCCAACCCTAGTGAATTTCTGTGAAAAATATACTTTTACCCTTCCCCCCACATTTGAACCAAAATATACTCCTCTGCTTCTCCCAACCAACTAGACCCCAATTCTTCAGATAAGAATATTCTCCCAGCCCCTCTGTCCCTCACCACCCTCACCCTCTTCCTCTGACAAGCACTCCAGAATATCAGTTTTCTTACTACTGTACTTGTAAATTAAGAAATCCATTCTGCAGTGCAAAGTCTCCACTCTGTTCAATGTCCATATCAGTAATGGCATGGAAACGTTGAGGTCTTTACTCCTAGTAAAACCTAACTGAATGAGTTTCAGCTTATCAGGTTTTACTAGCAGCAAATACATCACCATTCATTTATGCCATATAACACAATAAAGCAGGCTGATTCCAGTTCTGAATACACAACTAAAATTTGGGCTGGGGACAGGCTCTTCAATACAAAAGGAGTTTTTTGACAAACAGGGAAAAAGGCTTTGATGACATTGATAGATTTGGACATGAAGTGTTTTATTTTCTGACACAAGTCTTCCAAAGACAGTCTTCTCTGGGCACTGAGGACCACAGATGATACCCTATTGCTGAAATTAGGGAATCAGTTGCTGAAGACTCATTTTATTGGTCTGAACAAAATGCATTAGACTAGACAGCCAGCTAGATTCTTCTGCCTATATCATTTTTTTGTTTAATTGCTTTTGTTTCATTCATTAGTATAATCTATATCCCTTTTTTTCCTTTGTAATCCTGTACATATGTTTCTATTTATTTCAATAGAGATCTCTATTTTTGTAGAAATTGTGGCAGTGCATTTCTGAATGTAAGCTTACTGTTTGTATTGGCAAAGATATAATATCTCCATATTATCCATTCCCAAAGAGAAGCTGCCGATGTGTGTTACAAGTAACTGTACCTTGTTACAGGGCAGTTGAGTGTTTCCTGGGGTCTGCAGGGGTATGTTCTGTTTCCAAACAGGCCGTGAATTCAGATGGACGTTGCCAAGAAAAGACCAGAATTAGCACCCAATGGTAGAATCAGGTGGTGGGAGCAAAAGGAGGTTATCTGTCTCAGACCAGAGCCAGAGATGGATAGTTTGTGGCAAACTGGTTGTAGTTGTGCAGATTTCTGCAAAAAGTATTTGACAGATAGCAACACAAATTGTCTGAAATTATGCTTTCTTTGACTATACTGTAGACAGAGATGCAGCAACATTTAATTTCACTGGTCAAGTTCTGGAGAAATCAGGAATTCCACCCCATGAAAAATTGCACAAATGTCATGAAATATGAAATTCAGTCCACGAAATGCAGAATTTCTCCTGCAAATGGTGGAATTTCCCCTGCGAGTGGCAAAATTCTGCCATTCGCTGGTGAAGTTCCACATTTTGTGGGTAGAATTTCACATTTCGCACCCGTGAAATATTTTGCGATGTGCACAAATTTCATTAAATATTTCACAGAGTGAAAATTTCAGATTTCATCCATCTATAATTGTAGATAAAGCCAAATTACATTAAAATACAAATCAGGGCAGCTGACTGGTAAAGAAGGCAACAAAACCCCTTCATTAATGTCCTTATCCATCCATCATGAACCATGCTTTCTTCATCATCAGATGAGGGCCCTGGAATTTAGGATTGCTGATTTTAAGAAGATGAAAAAAATGCCTCAGTGACACCCTAGCAGGGATAGGGAAACTGGAGAGAAGTCGAGAAATAATGGGAAAAAATAATGAGGCCATTGAAAAGTCAACAAATCTCTTTGTCAGGCAGGTTATTGATGGCAAGAGAAAAAAGAGGCCACAGTGGTTCTCTAGAGAAGTAGCAGAGACAGTAACAGCAAAAAAACTAGCATTTAGAAGGTACAAGAGGACACAAAGGAGGAGGATAGGAAGAATTATCAGGAGAAACAAAGACAGGCAGGGAGAGCAGTTAGGAATGAAAAAGGCTGAAATGGAGGAGAATATTGCCCAATCAGTAAAACGAACTCTGGCCAGATCCGATATGGCTGCAGTTGAGGAATGTGAGGTAAAAATGTTGAAAATTAGTTTTTTAATATTTTTATACTAAATGTGCAACATACCCTTGGTATGACCCTGCCTCATGAAGAAGGACAGAGAAAATGTTCAACTCCTGGCCTATAGTTGATTTTGAGCAGGGACTGTAAAATCAACATTCAGGACCCAAAAACACATTTTGGGCAGGAGTTGAAAAAAGACAGCTATCACATTCATGAGTTGCTGTAAAGAAATGGCTATGTTGAAAATTTGGGATAAACATATGAGTCTCTTCACTGATGACTCCAAGATGGGAGCAGTAGTTGAGGAGGAAGAGAGGAGGTTGGCCCTGCAAGGGGACCTAGACACCCTGGAAAGCTGGGCTCACACATGGAAATTAAATTTCAATATCACCAAGTGCAAGGTGTTACATCTTGGTTGGGGAAATCCTTAACACAGGTACACCCTGGGAGGGGAGGCGCTGGAGACTTCAACAGGGGAAAAAGACCTAGGGGTTATGGTTGATGCATGTATGAATAACTCTAAGCAGTGCAGGAGAGCATCTAGCAAGGCAAACAGGATGTTGGGATGCATCATAAGGAGGATCACCTCTAAGAGCAAGGAAGTGATTCTGCTGCTGTACAATGGACTGGTTAGACCACACCTTGAGTACTGTGTACAGCACTGGAGATCACACTTGAAGAGGGACATACAGCTCCTGGAGAGGGTACAAAGGATGGCAACTAAGATGATACGAGGACTAGGGGATTTGATGTATGAGGACAGACTTGAAGAGCTCTGCCTGTTTTCAATGGAGGAGAGGAGAGATGGGGGGACATGACTGAGGTCTTCAAGAACCTCAAGGGAATAAATAGGGTAAACATGGAGGGGATCTTTAGACTAAAGCAGGACGGTATCACCAGAGTTCATGGTTTGAAGTTGGAAGGTGGAAGGGTGAGGGGGGAAAAGAGGAGGAGGTTTTTCACTGAGAGGGTGGTGGACCCTTGGAATGTGCTGCCTGGTGAGCTGGTTCAGAGATCCACAGTGGAGGGCTTCAAGAAAGGGTGGGACAAAAACAGAAAGCGGATGTACCAGATGATGGCCTGGCCCAGGGGGGTGGGGATGGATGATAGGGGTTTCTGGAACACAAGGGAGGGAGGGCCTCGGCACCCAACTAGGGATCTGAGGTTAGAGCAGACTCGATAGACCGTAAGGCCTAATCTGCTGGCAATTAGTATGTTAGTATGTTAATATTACCAAAGTTATGAGCCCTAGTTTACAGAATTAAACATAGCCTCATAACTTTGTTTTATTTTTTAAATATTTGTACACCGAATTTAAATGATAGCCTTCTTATGAACCTTCCTCATGAATAAAATCAGAGAAATTTTCAGCTCCTGCCTGAAAGGTGATTTCGCACAGGGACCATTAAATCATCTTTCAAGGCAGATTTGACTAATGTCAGTATAATTGCTTATGACACGGGGTCCCAAAAGAGACATGTTGAAAGTTTGAGCCACAAATATGTAAAAATGCCCAAGTTACAAAAAGAAACACAGTCTGAGGATTCATCATTGGGACACTGGAGGATTAGGCACCCCCAGTGTCACTGTAACATTTTCAGGGAGTGGGAGTGTGGTGGTGACTGCTGAGAGGGAGGGTCGGGTGGCGGGAGGTAAAAAAAAAAAAAGGGACTTGGATCCCTCCACTGGGGATTGGGCATCCCCAGAGAAATGGATGGAGGATTTCTGCACTGTTGGGAGGGTGGGTGGGGTGGTGGGTGCTGAGGGGAGGTCGGGTGGGCAGGAGTTGAAAAAGTAAAAAAAAAAAAGGGACTTGAATTCCTGCAGTGGTGAGTGGGAACCCCAGTGTGACTGCAAAATTTCTGGGAGGGGGTGGGGGTGCTTAGAGGGAGGTTTGGGTGGGCAGAAGGAAAAAAAATTAAAAAAACTAAGCAGTCGAGTCCACGGTCTTGCAATCAGAGGTTGCAGTGGAATATGGCACAGTCCACCATGACCAAGATAGCTACCAAACCTGTTGTGCATGCACAAGTATTTGTGCATGCACAATACAGGTTGTCAGCCATCTTGGACACAGCAGAATGTGACGCGTTCTACTGTGACCTCAGACTACAGAAAATAGTGCTATGTGACTGCTAAAGGACAGTGCAGAGTGCTTCATGGATGTGTAGGGAACTGTGATTCAACTCCACAAGGGAATTAAGGGAAGGGAGGTGGACACTAATCTTTTTACAGAGGACATGGTCCTCAAGGAACTAGCACAAAGTAGACAAGGCAATGGGACTGGACATTGTGCACCCTAGGACACTAAGGGAGCTCAAGGAGGTGCTGGATTCACCTCTGACAGCTCTATTCAGCCTATTGCTAGACACAAGAGATTCTGAGGGACTGGAGGAGGGCAAATGTGGTCCTACTACACAAAAGTGGAAATAGGGAGGAGACAGAAAAGTAGAGATTTGTCAGCCCAACTTCGGTAGTGGGTAAAGTAATGGAACTGCTACTGAAGAAAAGAACTGCAGAATACCTTGTAACCAGTGGATTACAGGATCCAAGGCAACATGATTTCACAGGGGGAGGTCTTGCCTGACAAACCTGATTGAGTTCTTTGACTGTGTGACCAGGGAATTGGATCAGGGAGGAGCAGTAGATGTGGCCTATCTGGATTTCAGTAAAGCCTTCGACACCACTCAACATAGAAGACTGGTGAGCAAGCAGAGCAACCTAGGAGTGGGTACAAAAGTAGTAAAATGGATAAGAAGTTGGCTAAGCAATAGGAGTCAGAGGGTGCTGGTAAATGGGGTTCACTCTGGAGAAGGCAAGGTAACCAGCTGGGTGCCACAGTGGTCAGTACTAGGCCTGGTCATCTTCAATGTCTGCTTCTTCCACAGCCTGCAGTTGTGCTTTTTCTCATCTCATGCACTCCAGTAGGTTATGAATCCAGTGACCTTTAATAGGGGATCAACCTGTCCACAGTACTGAAGTATGGTTTTCCATGCTGTCACCAATGCTAGATTTCATAGAGGTCAATGTAGCTTCCCCCTTTTTTATTCTTAGCCCTCCAAAATCAACTCAAATGGTGATTAAGGCATCTTGTCCCCGATGACTTGTAACATGATGTTGTGCATCCCTTCCCCGAAAGGCTAATATTAGGGAGCATTCCAGGGCCGTGTGTATATATAAGTACCCACCACTCCTAGGCACTTTAAGTACTGATCACTAATGGTGGGGTTGAGTCCATGGAACTTGGCAAGGTGGAGATATGTCCTATATAGGAAATTGTATTGAATCTGGTGAAGTCTTACCTTTTGCACATGTCCTTGGCATGGATTACAACTCTTTTCCATTGCTCTGGTGTTATTTCTACCTCTAGGTCCGTTGTCCATTCGTCCCTATAATTAGCATTGGAGAGGGACTATTATTACAAATCAACTTATAATGGGAAGAGAGAGATCTGGAACCGGGTTGGGGTTTCTAGATTATATTTTCCACAGGGGAGGACTGTGGTACTGTAATCTCTCCCTGAACATCCTGCATTGCAAGCTTACTGTGACTGAATGTGGCATTTGAACCAATCAGGCTCCCAAAGAAGCAGACTGGGACATGGACAGAGCTATCACAGTCATCGGCAGCTGTCAACCATCTAAGAGGGGCTTCTTGGTGCTAAACTCAGTCCCCCTGACCTTCTGCTCCAATGGTGAGCATCTGCAGCTTGGGGGAAGGTCTTACTGAGGACTGTTAGGCTTCAGAATTCAGCCACAGCATTTTGGATTTTAAAAGAAAGCATTTCATGTTTGCTGTGACTGGAGGGGCATTGGAATCAATCAGGCTCCCAAACAAGCAGATTGGGACATGGGCTGAGCTGTCACAGACAATGGCAGCTGTAAACCATCTGAGAGGGGATTCCTGATGCTAAACTCTGCCCCCAGACCCTCTACTCCAATAGAGAGTGCCACCTGCTTGGGGAAGGGTTTCCTCAGAAGGATAAAAAGGAGCACTCCCAACGTGTCCCACAGGTTCATGTTCTAGCAAGTGAGTGAAACAGTGAATAAATGGAACAGGTGAATTACTGGTGTCTTAGGCATTGACTGGAGTCAGCAGAAGGTAGTGGGGAAGTGGGGGACTCTCCCAGTGACTAAGGTAAGGCACCTGTTTGACCCAGTTGGTGTATTTAGTGAAGGGACGGGTGTAATGGTAAATGTAAGCTAAAACAGGGAACATTGATAACTTATAAAGGAGTATATGTTAAAGAGAAATAGCAAATAAACAATAAAAGTGATGAATTTGGTAATACCTTAAGTAAGTAAAAAATTATTTATATGAGGCGCCCTTCCAAAGCGTAGGGCGCCTTTACAAAATTTCACATATTAAAATCCACAGCAATTTAAAACGCAATTGACATTTCTGAAAATGCTTGTTTAAATAAAAAGGTCTTAAGAACTTTTTTAAACCCTTCTACAGTCAGGCTATTGCATATCTGGCAAGGTAGAGAATTCCACAGGGTAGGTGCCATAAAGGCAAAAGCTCTTCCACCAGATGTTTTCAGGGTTACCCTGGGAATCTCTAGCAATTCCTCACCAGAGCAAGAGGGAATGGGAGGGGTAGTAAGGAATCAGGAGCTCTTTCAGGTAGTGGGGTCCCAAACCATGAAGGGTCTTATAGGTCGTCAATGCGACCTTGAAAGTGATCTGCCACTGTATAGGCAGCCAGTGCAATTCGAGCAGCACAGGTGTTATATGGTTGGAGCTCAAGCTTCCAGTCAACAACCTGGCTGCTGCATTTTGCACCAGCTGCAAACGGCGGATATCCACTACTGGCAGCCCTAGATAAAGGGCATTGCAGTAATCAAGACGACTGGAAACTAAGGCATGGACCAGGGTAGGAAGATCATCCAATGGAACCAAGTGTTTCACCTGTGCTATGTTCCTTAGATGGAAAAAGTACGATTTGTACGATTTGACTATGGCCGACACCTGTGCCCTCAGGGTCAGGCCCTCATCAAACACAACACCAAGGTTACACACCTGGCCAGATGCCATTAGCGGGGTCCCCCCCAGAATAAACCTGAGGCTTTTTCCGCCCATGAGCTTGACGTCCTTACCCCTGGCTCCATTACAAATACCTCTGTTTTTCCTGGGTTCAACTTCAGCCAGTTAGTACTCATCCAGTTCTTTATCTCCAGCAGGAAATTGTTAAACACTGCACTTGAATTGGACTCCTGCTCAGGCACAAAAACATGTAGAGCTAAGACTCATCAGCATAGCAATGAAAACTCAATATATACTGCCTTATAATGTCCCCCAATAGGAGCATATACACCTCAAATAACATGGGGGACTACACCGAACCCTGTGGCACCCCACAGTGCAGGCAGTGAGAGGCTGAGGAATAAATCCCCATCACTACTCTCTGAGTCCTACCCTGCAGGAAAGATTGAAACCAACTGTGGACCACCCCCCTTAGTCCACAGAGAAACCACAGGCATTTGAGCAATACACCATGATCCATGGTGTCAAATGCTGCTGAGAGATCAAGGAGAACCAAGACAGAATGAGCTCTCGGATCTCTCGCCATCAGGAGATCATTCAATAACCGTACAAGAGCCATCTCAGTGCTATGCCACTTCCTGAAGCCAGACTGGAGAGGGTCATAGATACTGTGGCTGGTTAAATGATTCTCCAGCTGCAGAGCGACCACCTTCTCAATAACCTTCCCCATAAAGGGGAGGTTTGAGACCGGTCTGTAGTTTTCTGGGCAGTCGGAATCAAGGGAGGGCTTTTCCAAAAGAGAGCACACCACTGCCTCCTTTAAGGGATCTAGAAAGATCCCTCTCTCCAATGATACCACCACTATCCCAGTAAGGATTGGGCCGATAACCTCTACACACCCCACCAGTAGGTGAGTAGGTCCTGGATCCAAACTACAGTAGGTTGGACGCAAAGTCTGGATGATCCTCACTATATCCATGACTACCGGCGGACTAAAGGTGAACAAAGTTAGTTGGGTATTAGTTCCACTCGGTTGATCAGTGCAAGACCCAATGGGGAGGCGCTGGCTGATCTCATCCCAGATGGTGAACATCTTATCAGTGAAGAACATCGCAAACTCCTCACACTGTAACTGTGACAAAGCTCGACGGGCTTAAAGACAGGCTGGATTGCATAGTCTGTCCACAGTCCAGAAGAGCTGGGCTGGTCTTTTCCTCACTGTAGCAATTTTACTGGACAGGAACTCTGCCTTCTTATGGGAAATTGCTAACTGATAGATCTTATAATGATCCAGCAGTCTAAGCCTGTCCATCTCCAGGCGAGTTTTCCACCAGCGTCTCTCCAATCTTCGACCCTGTCTCTTCAACCCATGGATCTCCCTGGTAAACCATGGAGCCCCTGGATGAAGAGTACAGGGACGAACACGGGATGGAGCAATGACATCCAGGGCCCCTTAACTGCCCTATCATAGGCTAGCACTAGGGGTCCTGGGTCAGTACTATCCATTGGCAATCCCGAGAAGTCCAGCTCCATCATCAGGCCTTCTGAGGTAACTCCTCCTAAAGGACAGAACTGTACTATCTCCTTTGGGGCAGGCCTCTTTCAGGGGGCCACAAAACTAAACCTTAGGGTGTGATGGCCAGACCAACCGATAGGCTCCACCTCCACATCGGAGACTTCCATCCTCAGATGGAATATCAAGTCCAATGAGTGTCCTCCCTCGTGAGCTGCAGAGGTAATAACCCATGTCAGACCCAATGAATCCATCAATTGGAGGAGGTTTTGTCCAAAAAGCACGAGTTCATCATCAACCCAGGCATTGAAGTCCCCCAGAATTAACCATTTAGGGGACTCCAATACCCTCTTGGTAATGAAGTCCGCAACCTCCCTCAGGAATTTCCTCCCATCACCTGGTGGACGATAAATGAGAAGGATCCTGAAACCTGCACCCGCACTCACAATACACTCAGAGGAATTGGTACAGCCAACTGGCACCTCCCTAAGGTCAAGTTCCTGTCTGAAACAGACTGCAACTCACCCGCCCCTACGGCCCACTCTCAGACGGTGAATCACCAAGAACCCAGCTGGAATCGTGGACCCCAAAATAGGTCCCGCCTTTTCATCTAGCCAGGTCTTGGTGATGTAGGCCAGGTCCACAGATGCAACAAGATCCGCCACAACTGCGGTCTTGTTTCTAATGGACCTATCATTGCTTAACACCACCCGGAAGGGACGAGATTCCAAGGATGACTCCACCTCCTGCCTGACCATGTCAGTGCCCTTGGGTATGGGTACACGGCAAGGTGGACCTCGGTCCTGTATCCATTTTGCCCCAGGACGTCTCCTTGTTCTGACGGTCCCTATCTGTCCACTCCTTTCCCATCCCCCACCAGAGTTCCAGGATCTCCTATTCCTCGCACTCCTTCATCTCGCAATGCCGAGAATTCGGTAATTCTTATAAACTTCCAAAGGCAGTGCAGGATATTCAAAAGGACAGACATCCTTCAGTCTTGAGGGGGAGTACTGCCTGGCTGTGTTCTTACCACCCAAAAACATATTTCAGACTCTAGAATACTATTATATCAATTAAAAAACCCTACAAAACTACTTTATTCACCCCAATACACCCACCCTCATAATAAGAACCCTCTATTCCCCAAATGATAATTAAATCAAAACACCTAAAACTGATAAAATATCTATTAACAAATCTCCTCACAGATATATCATTTAACAATCTAAACACTGAAACACTTCCAAGAGTACTCTGATATTTCAGTACAAACACAAAGTCTCGGATGAAGGAGAATTAGTCTGAATGAGAGGTGCAAGTCCAAGGGAGAGAGATGATGTACCACCACAGGGAACTCCCACTTTAAAAACTTCGGATCATAGAAAAGAAAATCAAACTATGTAAACTGAACTTAAAACCATTAAATGCAAAAATAAAACTTAAGTACCCCCCCCTCACTGAGGTGTACAGAAAATAATATAAACAGTGTCAAATGAAGTTCAGACCCCCAGGCCCTCTCACTACCTGGGAGGTCCGAAATAAAACAAAGGCACTCTCACTGCCCAAATAAAGAAAAAAGTTTGAAGTCTAACCATGAGTTTCCTTGTAAGTACAATTCCTAAAGACAAGAATCTCCCAATAATAATCCAGAGCTTGATGATGCCAGAAGCCTGAAAGCCCTATCTATGGGGGGGCCACTGCTGGAGATATCTGCCCTGTAACCTCGACACCTCATTCGAGCCAATCCACCAACTGGCCCAGCAAGGGGCCTTGGAAAATTGCAAACCTGCTAGCCAATTCCCCAGCCAGTCCAGGCCCGGTCCTCCTGAACGGAAACAGATTCCATCGGCTAAGCCACCCACAAATACAGGGTCACACTGTCCAGAACAGGCTGGAATCCCCTGACACCTTCCTGTGGGACAGACTGAGCAGGGCAGCCACCCCCAAGCAAGCAACCAGGTCCCAAGTTAAATCCACACCAGCTCACAGCAGTCCTTTCCTGAAGAATTCAATAGTCCACCAGCACAGAATATGGACTCACTACCTTCCCTTCTGAACCAATCCTCAGGAACTTGCTGAAGCTCTGAGGTCACAGCACGCTGGGGTTCCTCCACACTCTAAACTCCCAGTTGCAGCCACATCTTCTCCCCCAAATGTAAACAGTGTGGGCTGGCCAAAATAGTGGTGATCGCCACAGATGAAAGGTGATTACCCCAAAACATGAAAGCAATGGTCAGAGAAATAGGCTAGCAATTAAAATAATGCTAGTGGGTTGGCATCCCAAAAACACTGCACAGGTTGACTTAACAGATGCACAATAAAAACACATGATAAAAACTCTGGCATCTACCTAATCCCGAACATTTTTTAATTTTTTTTATTTTAGTCTTTGGTAACCAGGTAAGGCCCACTAGGTACATGGGCCTGTTTTCAGGGGCAACTTGGGAGCACTGGGCGGTTGAGTGATTTGCTCAGAGTCACAAAGTATGCAAGTGGAGGTTGTGAGAATCAAACTCAGGTCTGGTTTGCTGCATGTATCAAGCTCGTTCACACCTGGTTCCTCTAACCTCTAGATTATACTGCCAGAGAAGGAGGTTAAGTGTCTACCAGGTGGCATGGCCAGGAAGGTTAGGGAGAATGCAGAACTACCTCACTAGTCTCACTCACTGCAAAACTACATAAAATTAAAAATAGCTAAGATGCTGCTGCTGATGGCTAGCCCAGTGTGGCTGCCATCTTGAAGCATAAGGGTAGGTTGATTAAAGGTACTAAAGTAGCAAAAAAGTAATGTAAAGAGTTAGCCTAAGCAGGAAAAAGGTAATATACATATATAGGGCAAGTGAAATAACAAATAACAAAAGGGGGAATAATAAGTATTATACCATGGACACAAACATAAAAACAAAATACTGTACTGTCATTGGCTGGCTGGCACCTTTCTGCCATGGTAAATCCTACGATATACCCACGGCAAAGGTGCCAGTCAGGCCCATCTCTAAAATCCATCCGAACCCCGAAGTTGGCAGCGGCAAATGACCATCTTGAAACCCCGCTAAATGAGACACAGAAACAGCATTTTGTTTTAAACAGTGCAGCCTGATCAAAATTGTGTGCCCCTTCCCCCGTAAATTCCTAACTTACCGTACTTCATTTCTCACCATGTTCCCAAAATCTTCACCCGCCTGTCCCAACACTGCTGAAGATGGGGCACTAAGAGGAGGGCGCAAACATCAGGCCCCGATGTTAAATCTCCCGCCGTTGCCACTTATCGTCCTCTATCCTCCAATCCTCTCCAGTGTTCCGGAACTGAAGAAAACAGCAGAAAACCCCAGAAACATAAATTTATTGCCAAAATGAAATAAAAAAAAAAAACACTGCCAATTCAAACTACTGTCCTCGCTTACCACAAAACTACACCTGGAAGTGAACGTGCAGATGCACTACAGCCCGTGAACACTCGCACCACACTCTACCACCACTAAAACAGAACAGAGACCGTCATCTTTTTTTATTATGAAAAAATGAAAATAATAACCCTGTGGACTGCTCAAATAAAACCACGGAGTACCATAGTCCCCCCGTACCAAGACACACCAGCAAAGATTTTCCTGCTTGTTTGTTACCAAGCTGCTTCCCGAATGAAACCAAGATCAAGCTTGCACCTCAGAGAGAGAAACACAGCTACACACAATAGTGTGATAACATACATGGTAAATACTTTCTCTTTACTTTTGCCCACAGCTGAGGAAAGTGGCCTGGGGTTGGGTTTGGGGGGGGGGGGGACTGCCATCTACTTAAAATATTCTACCTAGCAACAGGAACTATTTAACACATGGGGGAAGGATATTACAGAAAAAATCAATTAAAAACATATTTTCAAGTAAAATCACTTAATCCTAAATTCTTTAAAAAAACATGGAAATGATATAATCGCAATAAGCCACTCGGGGATGTGGGTTATTGGGAGATTTTTCACGGCAGGCGAGGATTTACTCACTTGGCTGCGCCTCATGGGCAAACCACGCCAACCGTGGTAAATCCCCAAATAACCCACACCCCCCCATGGCTTATTGTTTAAATACTCTAACAGGGATAAAGGTATTTAAGGGAAAGGTGTGGCATAAAATGGTAGGCCTAAACAGGGTACTGGAGTAAACACTGTCCTGGGTCAGTGTACCAGAAGAGAACAGATAATAAAAGGAGAAGCCAGTAGCACCATATCAGTGACAAGGATACATAAATATTGTCTAAATAATACAAGGAAAGGAAGGAATTAAGAATGCTAAGAGTGGTGCAGTGTAGTGGCTGTGGGGCAACAGTATTCAGAGAGACCTTCTGGAGATTGTGATGTTGCCCAATCTGTATGCAGCTCTCTGGGTTGAGAAAAGAGGTTGCTAGACTCTGTCCCAGTTGGCTGAGATGTGGGTAACCTCTTTCAACGACCAGGGGCCACCAAGTCTAACAATGCTAACTAAGAGTGAGCCTAGGAAGAGGACAAGCTGAACTGTGGTGGGCTCAGGAAGGGTGGGGAAAGTGGATGTGAGCCACATACCCGAACCTGTACCACAACATACTTCTTACGGCACCTTAATGGGATGGGACTGCTAAGATGAGGCACCCAAGGTTGGGACTGGTGAAGATGTGAAGATCCTTCATAATGAAAATCCTAGGAAGAGTGGCAGAGAACCCCAAAGAAAGAGGAATCAGCTTCTGGTGGGGGACTGGATTGTGAGGGGGATAGATCTGGGAAGAGGTAAGGGGGTGGAGAGGGAGGTTATGTGTCTACCAGGTGGCATGGCCAGGAAGGCTAGGGAGACAACAGGGAGGATCACAAGGGCAGTAGGAAGGGAGGCAGATATGGATGTCATTGTTCACCTGGGGACTAAGGACCTAGCTAGGGAGGTGGCTGGGATAGTGCAGGGGGGGTTCAAGAAGCTGGGGAACTGTCTTAGGCATGTGGCCTGTTCAGTGGCTTTTGCAGAGGTGCTATCTGTCATTGACAGAGGGGAGGGGAGGGATCTGGGCACCACTACCTTCAATTCTTGGCTGAGAGAATGGTGTAGAGAGGAATGATGGGCAAAAGTTATGAATTCTGCTTTCACATAACGTCCATGAAATTTCGGAAATTTCTCGGAAATTGTGGAACTTTCGCCATTGTCAAAAGTATGATTTTCTGCAGATTTTCACAGAGTTCTGCTGGCATTTTTTGTAAACTGCAGAAAAATGCATTAAAACTACAGAATTTATTCTTTCCACAGTTTGGTGAACTGCCAGTGAATGAGCGCCTGCTTGTACAACCATGCGGTTATTCACTGACAATTCAGTGGGCCACTGGTAGTGGAGGAGAGAGGAGTGCTGCTCTGGTGGCCTGCTCAGGGGCAGGGTGGGAAGGGGAGTTGGGTGGTGGCAGAAGAACTGTCAGGGTGGTGTTTGTGGGGGTCTAAGAGACACCAGGGAATTGAGATAATTTTTTTATAAGGGATCTGGGATGGGGAGGCCCACTAGACACCAGGGAATACTGGGAATAGAGGGGGATGAGTTGGTGGACTACCGGCTGTTTATTTGTGGACTAAGGAATCCAGGATAGGGATGGAGTCTGCTAGACATCAGGGAAATAAAATGTTTTGGAAACCATGATTGGTGGGTGGGAGGGCACTAGAAACCATGAGGGTCCAAGGAAGGGATTGGAGGTATTTACTGGGACCCCTGATCAGTGGTGGGTGGATTAATGAATTAAACTGCAATTAAAAAAAGCCTCAGAAATTACCACTAGCAGTGATCCTTTCTGCGGATTTTTTTTCCGCAGTTAAATAAATTGTCCTGCAGTTTTTTATATTTTTCTGCAGTTTTAAGGCAGAATTTCTGTGAAAGTTCCGAAAATGATTTCTGAACTTTCGCGGAAGAGAAATTTGTACTTTTGCCAAAATTCCACTGGTGGAAATTAATTTTTGCGTATCCCTAGAGAGGAAGGGTTTGGCTATATTGGGAAATGGGGTACAACCTAGGTTGATAAAGGTCTGTACAAGAGCGATGGCCTACATCCAGTCTAGGAGAGGAACATCAGTACTCAATGGAAAGCCTCCTACTGATTACCTCCTAACCTGAATACCCCTCCTGCCAAGTTTGAGTCCAACTCTAGCAGATAGAATTGCACAAATTTGTTTCTTCTTTTTTTTTCCTGTTACTGCTTGTGAAATGTCTTGTTGCATAAATTGATTTGTAGTTTTTACCCTTGTATACCAACCTCGTAAAGCTGTGTACCAGTAATGTTGCCTGTTCTGCTATTGTTTTGTTTGATTACTGCAACAAGTTTAAGTCGTCTGAGACTCTCTTGATAGTTATTTGATTTTCGCTAATTATTCATCTGTTACAGTGATATCGGCGTTCTGCTGCTATCTGTGAACTGTTGGCTTTTGGAGCAGCTTTATTATCTTGCTGCTTTTAAACTTTTTACAACAAGCGGCTTTTCGGATACCTGCCTGCCTGACGTTGGCTTCTGGAGCAGCTTTATTATCTTGCTGCTTTAAATTTTTTACAACAAGCGGCTTTTTGGATACCTGTCTGCCTGACATCTGTAACATACTGCCAGACGTTTGGGATTCTCGATTTTGGATCCGGATTCGGATTTGGCAGCCTGTCCTTGCTCTTTGGCGGTTAGTTGCTTTTCGTGCTCTGGACTTGGATTTTCGAGTGGCTGGCAGTCTTTTGGATATCGACTGTGGTTTCTTGACTGACTACTGCTGGAGCTTCATCGGATTTCTATCTCAGGGAGTGTTTGGAGCCGGACTTGGTGTGGAATTCGTGGATCCTGAACTGGTCTGTGACGAAATCTGGGTGCCCGGTTTCTTGGGATTCCCTGTGGGGGTTGAGGCTACCAGTCGGAGGGCTGGTGGATAATCTTCCTCCTTGACTCCTCACGGCCCCCTAGTTTGACTGGGTGGCTTTGGTGGGCTAAGTGGGGTGTATCTTGTTCCGGGCCCCCCCCTTTTTCTTCTGGCCAGTAATACTGGTACTACTCTCCCTGGATTTGACTTATAAGGGTTTGCTGTTTTTCAATGTTTCATCATCTTCAGGTACTGTAATCACATGTTTTCTTTGAAAAGCATTGAGAGAGCTTCATTAGTATTAGAGACTTATGTACAATTTAAATTGCAGTTGGTGGTAGTGAGAGTGCCACAACTTTTTCAGCTTAGATTTATTATCCTTTGTTGTGGCAGTGAGAGTGCAACTTTTCTCACTCTGGATTTATTATTATCTGTTTTATAAATTCTCAAATGAACTTAGCAACTCATGAAGATACTGGACATTGTGTTTTTTGGACAGTAACAAATGATCAAACTGTTGTTGCAGTTATCAAAATTGTACTTTATTGTTATTTGGGGTTATATTTTGGGTTGGATTTTATTTTATTTTGTCTTTAATGTGCAATAGTGTTTGGTTTTTTTGTTTGATTCCTTCCTCTGTGAGAGAGAGTGAGGAGTGAATTTATTATATATATATTTTGGTTATTTGATATTGATAGGTTTATTTTTGTAATTAATTTTGTTTCCTCTCCTGTCTATTTGTTTGTTTATTTATAATGTGTTGGAGAGGTTTAGCGATGGTTGGGCGCTATTCCCCCACCAGGTTCAGGGAATTATGTCCCTTTGAATGCCCTTCTTTGTCATCTGACACCTATTTTAGGTGTTGTGTGTTGGGCATTCTCAGGAAGCATAGGAGAAGGTGGAAAGCTGGGCCTGTTGGGGGACAGGAGGGGGGTGGGCGGATTGGGGTTTTGGGGTTCAGGAGATCCCCTGGGGCAAAATGTGGTCAGGATAGGGGTTATTCTTGTCTTGCCCCCATACCCAAGGGTTCCGATTTTAAAGAACAGGTGCCGAAGTCTTCCTCAACAACTCATCCCACCTTGGCGGTGTTATGTAATGCCAGATCTATTAAAAAACAAGACAGCTATTACAGCTGATCTTGTTGGATCAACTGATCTGGTTTGAATCACTGAGACCTGGCTGGATGAAAATCCAGGTCCTATACTAGCCTTGGCAATTCCAGCCGGGTTCTCGGTGATACACTGTCCAAGGTTGGATCGTAGGGTCGGGAGTGTGGCCATTATGTTTAAGACTGAGCTGGGCCTTGTGGATGTGCCACTGGGAAGTACCAGATCCTTTGACTATATCCTGGGAGAGGGTGTAGGCTGTGGGATTCTCCTCATTTACCGTCTACCAGGTGATGGTGGAGATTTCCTGCAGGAGATAGCAGACTTCATCGTCGACATGGTGTTGAGGTTTCCCAGACTGATAGTTCTGGGGGACTTCAGTGCCTGGGTCGACAATGAACTCTCACATTTTGGTCAAAATCTCCTCCAGCTGATGATGATGCTGGGCCTAACACAGGTGGTTACCTCCTCGACCCATGTATAGGGTCATTCATTGGATCTGATTTTCCTTTTGGGTATGGAGATCGCTGATTTGGGGGTAGAACCAGTCAGTTGGTCTGACCATCACACCATAAGTTTCAGTTTCAGGGCCCCCCCAATAAGTCTGCCCCTACAGAGATGGCTCGGTACCGCCCTTTAAGGGGTATAAACCCCAGTGACCTAATGGCGGTACTGGACCTATCGAGGCTTGCCGAGTGAATGAATGAGTCCAGATGATCTCGTACTAGCCTATAACAAGGCTGTGAGAGATGCTCTGGACAAAATTGCTCTTGTTTGTGTTTGGCCTCTCGCCCTCCATCCAAGGAGCCCTTGGTTTAATGGCTCCTTGAAGGAGTTAAGGCTTATTGGCCGAAGTTTGGAGACAGTCTGGTGGAAGTCTGGTAATGATGCTGACAGGCTTAGGTTAATGTCACATTATGATGGCTATGAATCAGAAATCACCCGTTAGAAGGCAGCGTTCCTGTTCAGGGAGATTTCTGCTGCACAGATCCGACCGGCTCAGCTTTTCTGGACTGTGGACAAATTGTGCAATCCAATCTGCCTCCAGCCCATAGAAGCTTTTTCTCAGCTAAGATGCGAGGAGTTTGCTCAGATCTTTGCAGATAAGGTTGCCAGCATCAGGTCTGGCATCGGTCCAACCTCTCCTATGGGGGAACTGCAGTGGTTGATGGGAAGTGGCATGTACTCAGTCTGTCTGGTCAGAGTTTCGCCGGCTGGTGTTCAGTGACATTGTGAAGATCATCCAAACATTGCAACCAACCAGCTGTAGTTTGGATCCGGGCCCTACACCTCTCTTAGTAGGATGTGTAGAAGTTATCTGCCCAATCCTTGCTGACATTGTCTGGAAGTCTTTGGAGAGGGAGGTCTTCCCTGACCCCCTCAAGGAGGTGGTGCTTGACCACTCCTTAAAACACTCCTTAAATCCAGATTGTCTAGCTAACTACCGACCTATCTCTAACCTGCCATTTGTTGGTAAGGTTATTGAAAAGGCGGTTGCATTGCAACTGGATGATCATCTTATAACTCACAATGTCTATGATACTCTCCATTCTGGTTTTAGGAAGAAGCATAGTATGGAGACTGCCCTTGTCCAGGTATTGAGTGATCTCCTAATGGCTAGAGATCGAAAGGCATGTACCATTCTGGTCCTTCTCGATCTCTCTGCTGCATTTGACACTGTAGACCATGGGGTGCTATTGGATCACCTGCGGGTTTATTGTGGGCTGTCTGGTACAGTCCTCAAATGGTTTCATTCTTACCTCACAGACGGGTTCCAGAGAGTTGCCACTGGAATTTATTCCTCTGGTGCTCACTGCCTGCCTTGTGGGGTACCGCAGGGCTCCATTTTAGCTCCCATGTTGTTTGCAGTGTATATGCTGCCTTTGGGAGAAATCATTAGGTGATGCAGATGATATCCAGCTGTATCTGTCTTTTCTGCCCAGCCAGGATGATGCATTCTCTGTGCTGAATAACTGCCTTACTGAGATCAGACTTTGGATGAGTTCCAGCTGGCTGAGACTGAATCCGGATAAGACTGAGGTATTGGTAGTGGACCCAGGTCATCCGGGGGTGGGTTTGGGAGCTGGACAACCATCAGGTTTGTTACTTGGTGGTATGCCACTCTGTACCTCCAATCAGGTGCACAATCTGGACGCTATTTTTGATGTCGGTCTGACCCTAAAATCTCAGGTGTCAGCTGTCATCAAATCCTCTTTTTACCATCTGAGGAATATCGCCCGGGTAAAACACCTGGTTTCTCCGGGTGATCTTCCAACATTGGTCCATGCCTTTGTCACTACCCGTCTTGATTACTGCAATTCCCTCTACCTAGGGCTACCTGGGGTTGATATCCACTGCCTGCAGCTGGTGCAGAATGCAGCAGCCAGGCTTTTGACTGGGACTTCTAGATCCAGTCATATTACACCTGTGCTCCTCGAACTGCACTGGCTGCCTGTTAGGTGATGGATCACCTTTAAGGTTGGTTTACTAACCTTTAAAACCGTACATGACCAGGGACCTGGTTACCTGAAAGATCTCCTGATTCCCTACTGCCCCCTCCGTCCTCTCCACTCCACCAGTGAGGGATTGCTGGAGATTCCCAGCATTCGATTGACAACATCAGGATCTCGTGCTTTTGCTTTTTCAGCACCAACCTTGTGGAATTCTCTGCCTCATTGGTTGAGACAATGCCCAACCACCGATAGTTTTAAAGTTGGTTTGAAGACATATTTATTTAGTTTAGCATTTATTTAGTTATGGTTGTTATATTTTAATGCTGTTTTAAAATTTTTATCATTATGTATATGTTTTATGTACAGCGCCTTGGCTTTGAAAGGCGCTATAAAAATAAAGTTGATTTGATTTGATTGTCTCCCGTATGCAAATGATGTCTCTATTCAATGTAATTAATTCCAGGTCACCCCTGAAAAACGGAACCTGTTTGTCTCAGTGACCTTACCCAGTCAACAAATTTCAATAAATAAATAAAATACATAAATTGATCAACATTTTAATTAGCTGAGGGGGTGGAGGAAGATATCAGGTAGGCAAAAACAGCCACCCTCCAATGGCTAAGAATACAAATAGTAGAAACTGAAGGGAGAAAATTATCACAGTGAGCTAATTTGTAAACTAAACAGATTTGAAGAGAGGAATGGGAATGGGAATGGAAATGTTAGCATCAGAAATAGAGTGGGGAAAGAGGAAGGGAAAGAAAGAGAAAAGGAAGGTGAATTATCAGAACAGTAATAAAATCTGGAATGCCATGTGTGCAAATGCTAGAAGTCTAGGAAATAGTATTCCAGACTTAGAAGCACTTATGGCAAATGTCAACTTGGATATAGTGGCCATTACTGAGTCATGGTGCAATAAAAACCAATAGTGGGACATGGCCATATCAGGTTAAAATCTGTTTAGAAAGGACGGGGGGTGGGTAAAAAAGGAGGGTGTGTGTTTCTTTATGTAAGGGAAAGCATTAAAGTGACAGAGATACAGGGAATACAGGAGGGCAGAGGTACTGTGGGTCACCCTGGAAAAGGGAAATGGATCTACCATTCACACTAGTGTGAACTATAGTCCTCCATCACAAGGGGAGGTGTTAGGGTACTACTGGAAGCCATTGGCAAACTGTCAGAAAAAGGAAAAAGCTGCTAGTGGGGGACTTCAATTTGTTGGATGTATATTGTAATCTCCTAGCTGCAGCTTCAGCTAGAAGCAGGGACATCCTTGACAGCCTACAGAGGGCATTCCTCAGGCAACTAGTCAGCAAACCCACTCGTGATGTGGCTATACTGGATCAGGTACTTACAAATAGGGATAGTGTGCAAGATGTCAGTGTGGAAGTCACCTGTGTACCAGTGATCACCTACAGTGTGGTTCAATTTAGGGACAAATGCAGATTTCAAACACACTGGAGTGAGGGTCCAAGACATCAGGAGGGCAGATTTTGTAAAGATGGGTGAATGCCTAAGGGGTGATCTGGAGGGGATGGATGCCCTAGGAGGACTGGAGGAAGGGTGGGCAAAATTAAAGAGGACCATACTGAGTATTACAAACCTTTATGTCAGGCAAGTGAGTAAATGTAAGAAGAAAAACAGACTACTGTGGTTCTCGAAAGAGGTGACTGGAAATGTAAAGGCTAAAAGGGTGGCTTTCAGAAGATATAAGGAGATGCAGAGGGGGAAGGATGGCAGGGAAGAGTATAATCAGAAACAGAGGGAAGCAAAGAAAGCAGTAAGGAGTGCAAAGGCAAAAACTGAAGTTAGGATAGCCCAAGAAGTAACAAAAGGGGACAAGACATTGTTTAGATATATATAAGTGAAAAGAGGAGGAATAGGAGAGGAATTGTATGATTAAAAAAGAATGGGGGGACTGTGCATAGTGAGACCATGAAAAAGCAGACATACTAAATAAATACTTTTGTACATTGCTCATGGTGGAGGAAGTAGGGGAAGGAGCCACAAAAAAAGCAATATGCACTCCGTAAGAAGGGAAATGGATACCAATCCATTTTAGAGATGAGAGTGCTAGAGGGACTTGTTAGTTTAAAAGTAGACAAAGCAATGGGACCAGACAGGGTACATCCTAGGATACTGAAAATTCAGGGAGGTACCGACTGCACCTCTGACAGTCCTTTTCAACAGCTCAATAGAAACAGATGTGGTTTAAGAGGACTGAAGGAAGGCAGATGAAGTACCTCTTCATAAAAGTGTTAGTAGGGGGGAGGCTGGAAATTACTGGCTGGTCAGTCTGACTTCGGTGGTAGGAAAGTTAATGAAACCAATATTGACAGAGAGGATAGTGGATTATCTTAACTCTAAGAGGCTACAAGACCAGGGACAGCTTGGATTCATGAGAAGATGGTCATGTCAAATGGATCTGATAGATTTCCTTGATGGGTGAAGAAGAAATTGGATTAGTGTGGTGCAGTGGATGAGGCTTACATAGATTTTAGTAAGGCATTTGAAACTGTTCAACATAGGAGAGTACTGAACAAGCTGGGGAGCTTAGGAGTGGGTCCAAAGGTGTTAAACTTAGTAAGAAATTGGTTATAGGATAGGAGACAGACAGTGGTATTAAATGGAGTTCACTAAAAGGAGTGGAGGGTGACCAGAGGGATGCATCAGGGATCAGTGCTGGGACCAGTCCCTTTTTAATGTATTTATAAGTGACATTGCAGAGGAGATGGAGGGGAACATCTGCCTCTTTGCAGATGATACCAAAATCTGCAATAGGGTGAACATTCTGAGGTGGTGGAAAGGATGAGCAGAGACCTGAGAAAACTCAAGGAGTGGTCAAGGGTATGGCTACTGGGGTTCAATGCGAACATGTGCAAAGTAATGCACTTGGGGTACAGAAACCCAGGGGCTGAATACAAAATGGAAGGAGTGTTATTGCCAACAACCAAGCTGGAGAGAGACCTAGGTGTAAGTATCCCAAATGACCTAAAGGTAGCCAGGGTATATCAAGGCAGTTAAGAAGGCTAGTGGGATGCTGGGGTGCATAGGGAGAGGGATCACCAGCAGAAGGAGGGAGGTGGTGTTACCTCTGTATAGGTCACTGGTGAAATCTTTTCTGGAATACTGTATACAATTCTGGAGACCACATCTTAGAAAGGACAGAGATACAGTAGAATGGAGGCAGTTCAGAGGAGGGCAACTAAAATGGTTCTGGGTCTGCACCAGAAAACCTATGAAGAGAGGCTGAGGGAACTCAGTATGCATACCCTGGAATAGAGGAGGAAGGGGTATAGGATAGAGACCTATAAATACATAAGGGGTAAATAAGGTACATGACAGTATTTTTCAGAAATAAACGTGCTCAAGAACAGGGGACTTGATATGAAGCTGGAGGGTAAATTCGGGAGAAATGTAAGAAAGTTCTTCATCACAGAAAGAATGGTGGATTCCTGGAATAGTTTAACAGCTGAGGTGGTAGGGGTGAAACAGAGTGGAAGGTTTCAAGAACGCTGGGGATAGGCATAAGGGAATCTTAGTGGAAAGGAAGGAGTGGAGAGAGAAAGAACTGGAGATGAAGTAGGGACTGTGGTGATGATAGGTAGGGAAAAAGGGGCAAACTAGGTAGGCCAGGTGGTCCTTATCTGATGACAAATTCTGTTTCTATGCATCAGACCCCTGATGGCCAGGTAAACAAAAAAGGTATTAGCAAACAGGCCAGCTCTCGTTTTTAGGGCCCCAAAGGTCCTCAACACTACCCCATCCCTGAAGAGATCCAGTACAGCTCTGAGGCCTCTCTTCTCCAACTTAAAGAGCCCCTGTTGTACAAAGATTGTAGATCCCCTTTTGCTCTTAAAAAACAAGGTCAAAGAGCCCCCAGAGAACCCCATTCTCGTGTTTGTTAAATGTGTGAACAGCCATCCAACATTTAGTGTTAATTTTGTAAATGGGTTTTTCTGTCTAGCCAGATAATGTCCCCCTAATGCAGGTCACAGAATGCGCTCCAGTAGGGAGCCACCCCCCCCCCAAATTCTTGTTCCTCCATCTATCTCCATGGGGTCACCCTCTCTCCAACTCTGATGTCCAGAAAAGACAGCTGAGCTGCCCTGTAATACTGCTTCATGTGCAGGACAGTTAACCCTTCCTCCATGCATGGACACTGTAATGTGGTATCCCTAATTCTTGTTGGCTTACCCATCTATAAAAAGTTGCAGAAGAGACTGTTCACTTGCTTGAAGAATTTTGTGGGTCCTTGATAGGAAAAGTCTGGAGAAAGTATAATATGTGAGAAAAGACACTCATCTACATAGTGTTCATCCTACCTATTAAAGACAGAGACAATCACTCCCATCTGTATAGATCCTCCTTCAACTTCTAGAACAGGGGTGGGAAGTTAGTTTCATACTAGCTAATTTGTTTGGCAATCTTAATGCCAAGGTATTTTAAGGTGATAACTTCTTGGAGAGCTAGATCTGCCCTTCCTCCCTCCCTCAGTCTTCCCCAAGTACATGATTTTGCCTTTTCCCCAATTTATTTTGTGACCCAAAATGTTACCACGTTCCTGCAGTGTTGCCAAGTGGGGTAGGACTCATCTTGGTTTTCTCACATACAAAAGGAGGACATCTGTGAAAAGGGACACTTTATGTTTCACTTCCCCCGCTTTCAGCCACTTGATTTCTACGATTTGTCTCAGGGCTTCAGCCAGAGATTCTGATGTCCAAGGGACACTCTACTTTTTTTGCATCATATCATTTTTAGGTAAAACCCCATATTTTATGATTGCATACCTTCTCTGAAATTCATTAGTGTTGCTGGTTGTTTCATCTGCTTCCTTGCTCAGTAGAACTGAAATGCATGGTAATGTATAGTTATACCCAGTCTTGTTTTGAGTCAAATCCTTGAACTACTCTTATTGCATACTCCTTGAACATTAGAAACACCCTCAAACAGTGCAGCCACTCGTGGTACAATAGTCTTTTCTTCTCTTGATGAATAATGAGTGCTTAGACTTTGTTGGTGGTGTTCTTAAGTCTAGGAAAGATGCAGTGGGAGTCAATCAAGAAATGTAAATAAACATGTTTTTGTGTAGGGCAGCCAGTTTTTCACTTTTTAAAAGAAAAAAGGACTCCGAATTATTTACCAGCTGCATCAGCAGTCTCTATAGAATGTGAACAGTCATAAAACGTGTTTTTAACTAGGGACACTTTGAGGCCTAAGGTGGTTGACAGTGTCCCTTTAATACATACAGTAGTGGGGATAGGAGGTATCTCTGCCTAATACCCCATGTGCTGGGGAAAGGGCTGATCAAAGTTCCTGTTGACTTGCCCCTGTGCCAGTGGGGAACTGTGTAGTGCTTGCATTCAACCTCTGAATTTGTTGTCAATCCTGAAGTGCTCCAGCACATGGTGGAGGTATCCCCACTCCACTTATTGAATGCTTTCTGGGCACATAAGGCCGGGATGCCTGCATGCTTGCCCCAAACCCCTGCACCTCCAGATAGTGTTATGAATTCCGTGGCTGTCCCCTTTATAAAGCCTGATTTGTCAAGGTAGTTCAAGTCTGGCAGGATCTTCTCCAACCGGGATCACCTAAGCTAGTATCTTGTTGTCCACAGTTAATAGGGAGATGTGGCAATAGGAGGAGCACAGCATAGCGTTCTTCCCTGGCTTTGGTACCAGAACGTTAGTGGTGGAGCGGATGGATGGAGGTAGTACACTCACTTTTAACCTTTCTGTTAGCATGTCCGTTAGGGGAACCCCTAATCCTTCCACTGAAGATTTTATAGAAATCAATAGGTAGGCCATTGGGTCCATTGGGTCCTGCCGCTTTCACTACAGATAACCCTGAAATGGCCACCTGTAGTGCCCCCTCAGGGGGCGTCTAATTAATGCCTCTGCTCTGGGAACAATTCTTTGAGGGGTGCTTTCTGGAAAAAATGCATCTCTATCTGACTCACTGGATTGACATTCTAAGGAGTAGAGGTTTAGCTAGAATTGGCAAGACTTATGTTCTATTTCTCTAGGCTGAGTAGTGACCCGCCCTTTATTTGAGCTTGATGACAAATGTTGCTCCAGACCGAGCCTTCAGTTGCCATGCTAGCCATTTCCCCACTTTGTCACCCTCAAAGTAAGCAACTGCCCTAGTTTTCAATATTTGGCCCTTTTGTAGCTTTGTATTTAACACACACTCAGTTTTTGTCTTTTGCAGAACTCAGTACAAATCTGCCGTATGGTTCAGCTATTTGCAGCCTCCTGTGACTCAATGTTTCTCTCCAGCTTGCTTAGCCTACCCTTAGTGACTTTGTTTCAATGGTGGGAAAATGATATAATCTCCTTCAAAGGGTGGCTTTGAGGTCCTCCCATCTCATAGAGTCTGAGGTTCCCCCCACTTGTTATTTTGTAGGAACTCCCCTATCTCTCTAGTGATATGCTCCCTGAACCCTGAGTCCTACAGGAGAGTAGGGCTGAGCTTCCACTGCCTCTGTAAGCCTTCCTTTCCTGGTAGGTTGCCTACCAACATGACTACTGGGGTGTGGTCAGACAATACAATCTGTCCTTGACTAATCATGTCATCCTTCCTTAGCACTGCTAGACTGGCTGGCATCAGATCAGTTCTGACATATTTGCCATGTGAGTGTGAAAGAAAAGTATAATCCCTAACACTGGGATTCTTAGGCCTCCAAACATCCACTAGCCTATTGTTGCTCCATTAGTGCCCATTGTGCTCCAGAACTTCTAGTTGGATTGGAAGAGCAGTCCATAACACTGTTCTGTCGCAGTTGGCATCCCCCCACCATAAGCCAAACCCCATGAAGTTTTTTAATCTCCATTGCTAGTCATGGAAGGACCAGATGGAGTACAACTCCCCTGATGCCATTTATAACTGCAAGATGGAGAAGCGCTCACCTGGGTCATCAACAGGCAAAACAGTAAAATTGTGCAAAAACAGTGACTCTCAACTTGAAAACTAATACTACATGCTCAATAGCCATATTCTGTTATTCAGTACTCATTGTCCCTTTGCCTGAAACAGGCACATGCAATGACCCTTCTCATATCAGTTCCCAGTATCCTTTGGTCCAAGATCAACTCAAATTGTTGCGAGCAGCATACCAAGCATGTTGAGCAACAATGGGAATTAAAACTGGGCTGTGTGGGGTACCAGTTCAGTATGTTCCCACCATAGCTGAAGATACTTCCCTATCAACCCCCAGCACAATGTACCTGCAGCCAGAACTTAAAGGAGCAAAGCTAATACCCTATGCCAATGGCTTCACAACTCATGCTACATTAGAGTCTCCTTTCTCGTAAAGCTATATGAGTCAGTAGTCTCTGTGCATTAGCTGCTGGTGTTGTGGAGACAGTGCAGCCTGGTGGCATTAAGCTGTTCTGTCAAAGGTGCCATCTTATGTTTTGATGCAGGTTAAAAGGAGAAGGAAGGGCACTAGAGGGATGCCTAACCAGTCTCGGACAAACCAAAGTGCACTGTATCTTACTCTCAGGTGGCCAGCTGAAAATTGCATCGTCATTTAGCGTGGACTGTAGCTTGTACAGTTGAGGGACCTTCCATAGCTGCTTCCTCTCATTATAGATAGTCTTCCGTATCAGATACACTGTTAAAGACTCTCGAGTGCTGTCCAGTCTTTGTGACTCTGAGTTTTGAGGGATCTAGGTGCTGGTGAGGCTACCCCAGTTGCCGGAACTTCACTTTGTGTGGCTAAACTTTTGGTGCTCTTTTTGTAGATCATTGCTGTAGTTATGGATGATCAGGGCTTGGCCATTCTCCGTGTTAATAGGCCCCTTTGGTCTGGCTGCCATGAGCACCACTTCTTTGTCTTGGTAGTGGTGGAATTTGGCCAAGAAAATCTCTCGGTCTATCACTCAGCCTGGGCCTTGCTCCTGGAGTGCAGAGTGCCCTTTGTGCCTTATAATTGCATCCATCAGAACTCAGATCTAGTTTACCAATGAGTAATTTTATTATGAAGGATTCAAGTTTTTAACTCTCCACCTCCTCGGGTAAACTGGTGATCCAAATGTTCCTTCTATGGGCCAGATTTTCCTGATCATCAGTTTTGTCTTTGAGTTCCTGTACAGTTTCCTTGAAGCTGTTACATTCCCTCTTCCTTTTCCCCTTGCTAACCTGCTTAATGCATAATTCTGTTGTTCTTGTAATCCCCATTTTAAATACTGCCCACTGTTCTTTCTATGGGCTGGATTTTCCTGATCATCAGTTTTATAGATGTAAAGTGAACATAAACTCAAGCATTTTCTTTTTTTTTAAATAATTTGAAATTGTGGCATTATAGTAGTCTCTTCATATGGTATGCATCTTTTTTGTTTTTAATTTGAAATCTTGTTTTCTCCTTTTTGGGGCCCCTTTATCAGTGCTTCCTTTTTCCTCACCTAATATTGGTATTTATCATTGCTATCTGTTCCTAATACTGGTGACATTGGTTGAGTGGAAGTCTACACTGACTGTGTCACTGTGAGCTTCCACTCAGCTGTTGTCTCTGGGTTATGGAGTATATGCAGCAGTATAGTGTAGTGGTTAAGGGCACTGAGCTGCAAACCTGGAGACCTGGGTTTGAATCCCATCAGCCCCCACTTGCATATTGTGTGACCCTGAGCAAGTCACTTAACTTCCTTCTGCTCCCCGGTCACACTTGAACACGAGCTCTGGCTTAGTGTGCCTTTTCATGTTAAACAATTTCCCCTTTCCTTTCTTTATTAGTACCTGCAGAGATGATTCCTGTTCTTCTTCTGTCTTTGCCAGGTCCGCTGTCTCTGTAACCATGCTGCCTGGTCTCACTCTGGTGTTGGGCACATTTTAAGATTTGGTAGCATTGCTGAACAGTGGCTTAGTCAGCCTTTTTGCCACTTTGGAGCCTGCGTGCATCTCAAAGTACATTGCCAAGTTGTTGTTTGTAGAAATAAAGTTGGAATGCTGCTAATTTGGAGATTGAGAGCATCTTCTATAAGAGCCGAGCCATGAGGTGTCCACCATGTTGAGCGATTGGTCACCTGAAAGGGAGGACAATATTAGCATGTAGGGATCCTAACATCTATTAGGTAGAGCCAGAGGTAGCATCAGAGGTTACATACTATGCACTGACTACCCTCTAATAAATTGGACGTAAAAGCTAGTGTAGCCAAAACAGGCAGAAGGGAAAAATACACAAATTTTAAGTAGTACTGTAGTCAGTTTTAACTTGTTATTTCTGAATTATTTTCCTTTTTCCTTTTGCTCATCAGAAAGTATTCTACATGATAAGATTGTGCTGGATATGTGGAACAGCTCTTAGCCTGGCAGCTGACCTATTTACTTTTGACGTTAATACTTTTTATTGAACAGTTTTCAGTACACAAATCTGTAGTGAAAATCCATAACACGCAGTACTTAGACAAAGGGATGTACACAGGTTTAGAGAGTGATACAGTATACATGTTATAGCTCAAAAACCTTTAGCTGGTAACTTGACACAGCAGGAAAACACCACTAGATCTAAAAAATTGTACCTAAAGTGACATATCAGACTACCTAAGAGTATACATAACAGAACCAGGGTGTATTCTCAAAACCTGTATTATATAAACAATAATTGCAAGAACCAGACCACTAGGGGTACATTCCACTAAGGGTGCAACCTAGGTGGAGTCAAGTGGTAGGAAGCCTTAAGTAGCAGACAACCATAGGCAATCGCAGGGACAGGCAGATATTGATGAGTCCTAACATTACAAGAGCCACTTAATCCTACCCCAGTTCTTGGAAATAGATATGCAAGGAAGGGGGTCCCAACAAGCATAATATTTAGGAAAAGTGTTTGCCACTATGTAGGAAAGCTGATCTAGGGCTGCCATATTGGAGAGTGTTGTAAGGAGCTCCGATGTGCTGGGCACCTCCGTGGTTCTCCAATGACCTTTTTGGCCTGAAGACCTACAAGGGCAAGCCACTGTAGCTGCTGCTTGAGCCTTGGCAGTGAGACAGGAAGGCCCAGCAGCCAGAATTTGGGATCTAAATCTATATTTGAAGCAATAATTTGTGTGGCCAGTCTGCCAACTGATGTCCAGAAGGGTTTTATTAGGGGGTATTTCCAAAGTATATGGTGCAAATCACCAACTGCAGATTGGCATCTCCAACATTGGTCACTGTCAACTAGTTTACACTTATGGAGCACAGCAGGGGTCTGGTACCAATGGTGGAGCATCTTATTCTGAATAAGTTTAATTTTGACATCTGGATATGCCATATGAACATTCTTCCAGCAGAGTTTCCATTGTGCCTCGGTGATAGGCTGTTAAAGTGTTTTTTCCCCACCTGATTTTGTATTCTTTATATTAGGAGGACAATTTATCATGAATAGTGGAATAAATCGAGCTGGCTTGCCCTTTAGGAAGAGCCAGACATTGATGAAGTGGTGCCCGACTGCTCTCCCCCCACCCCTGTGTTTTAAATATGTCATTATAGAGTTACGTAGTTGCAGGTATTGCCAGATGCAATTCTTGCAGAGTGTATACTCTTGGTCTAATTCCTGAAAGGACTTTTTGCTCCCCCCCCATCGACTGTTAACAGATCCGTTAATATGACTACCCCTTTCTCCATCCATTGGGGCCAATACAGGGGTTTATTGCCAACTTGCAGACGGTTGTTTCCCCAGAGGGACGTGAGTTCCATCAGACAAGGATTACGCTGCAGTTTCCTATGAAGTTTGTGCCAAAGTTGGACCGTGGAAGCTATAACAGGGTGTTAATCTAGTCTTTAAGGCAGTGCATCGTAAAGCAATAGTGGGAGGGAGTGAACCTTGGCTAGTGCTAATTCCATCTGTAGCTACTGTGGAACATCCCTAGTAATGAGAAGGAACCATTTCAACATCTGGGCAGCAGAGGAAGCCCACTTAGAGCCTTCCATTCAGGGAAGGCCCCAACCCCCTAATTTCCAGTGTGCCTGCAACTTGTTCCTGCTATATCGGGGCTTACATCCCTCCCAGAGGAACTTGCTAAAGACAGAATCAATTGTTTTATACCATGTGGCTGGGGGGTCAAGTGGGAGGTGAGAGATAACATACAGGATTTTGGGGGCCGCAATCATTTTGATAGCAGAGATTTTCCCTGCGAGTGTAAGATATGTTTGCCATCTATCGCACTCAGTTTTCATCTCTGCCACCAAAGGTCTAAGATTCAAATCCCAAATTTTGGACAAGTCTGTGGGCAGATAGATCCCTAAATATATCAGAAAATCTGGGGACCAGTGCAGGCCATGTGGGGCAACTAGCACTCTTTTTACAAGCCGAGTAGAGAGGAAGCACTTCTGTTTTTGAACAATTTATTTTTAGTCCAGAGTACTTAGTGAAGTCTGTCAGGGGATTGAGCAGTGATGGGAGGGAGGATTCCAAATCTGCCAGTGGGACTAGGAGATCATCAGCGTACATAAATTTAGTATAGGTCTGGTTACCTATAGTGATCTCCTGTATATTAGTATGCTGACGAATAGCCATCACCAAGGTCTTAACTGCCAGAACAAACAGTAGGGAAGATAGAGGGCAACCCTGTCTTGTTCCCCTCCCCAGAGGGAAGGGTTCCGACAGGATGGAATTCATCAATACCCGTGCCATAGGTCCCTGGTATAAAGCAGAGATCAAGCTCTGGAATCTGTCCCCAAAGCCCAGTCACTCCAGCACCTGCAAAAGATAATCCCACTCCAGCAAATCAAAGACCTTTTCAGAATCAATGGCTACAGCTGCTGCTGGAGTGGGACTGTCCTTAGCATGGAGCATTATGTTTATCATCGATCAGATATGGTCTCTACTATAGTGTCCAGGGACAAAACCAGCCTGGGAGGGGTGTATAAGGGCCAGAAGAAAAGGGTTCAATTGTGTGGCTAGTATTTTAGCAAAGATTTTGCTGTTCGAGTTAATAAGCGAGATCTGATGGTAACTGGAAGGGAGGGTTGGATCCTTCCCTTTTTTGGGAAAGACTGTTACAATAGCCTCTCAAAGAGAGGGAGGGAAGGAGCCAGTTGTTAGAGCTGAATTGAAAACTAAGCAAAGTAGGGGAGCTATTTGAGCAGAGACTATCTGCCAGAGTTCCAGAGGGAAATCATCTCCCCCGGTGTTTTCCCCTCATTTAGGGCATTCGGTGCAGATGTCACCTCCCCTGGGGGAATGGGTTCCTCATGTCTGCTGGTCTGTTGAGGGGTGAGCTGGGGGAGAGTCAGGGACGATAGGAAATGTTTAACCTCTGGATGGTCCATAGATCTTGTGGAGACATATAACTTTTTGTAGAATCCATACATGACTTCATTAATCTGTTTTGACTTGGTAAGGGTCCGTCCTGTGGAAACCCACAGGACCAATATTATATTTTCAGCCCTCTGCTTCCTTCGTCTATAAGCCAGCACTTTCCCTCCTTTTTCCCCTCCTTCCCAATATTTATGTTTTAATCACAGGATAGCTACCTCGGCTTTCCTAGCCAGCAGATCGTTGATTTCTAAGCACACTCTGATAATGTTACGGTCAAGTGGAGAATGGATGCTAAAGTGGGGGGTTGCTTTGGAACATAGTGTCTAGCTCTTTTAGTTGGTCCTCAAGTGATTTTAGGAGCTTCTCCCTTTGCCATCTGCGGTGGGCAGCGAAGCCCATGATTGACCTCCGAATAGTAGCCTTAAGGGCTTCTGACATGACACCTGGGGTCATATCTGAGGGCGGATTCTCTCAAACAAAATTCTCCACCTCCACTGTGAGCCAGGATTGGAAGTCTAGGCCCCTTAGGAGCAAGGGGTCTAACCTCCATGAGGGGGTGGTGGGGTTTGGGGGCCCCATAGAATATGTAGGTGGACTGGGGAGTGATCCGAAAGAACCATGGGGAGTATCTCTACCCCAACAGAGCTTTGCAGAATGTCTGGTGAAACTAACCAATAATCAAGTCTGGTGTGTGTATTGTGGACAGGGGAAAAAAGGTATAGTCTCTGTCCTGGGGGTGGTGTATACACCATGCATCCTGAAGCCCCAGGTCAGTCATAAGTTGGGAGAGGGATAGACAGGTTTTGGGGTGGTGATCAGGGCTCTGAGAGTTCCTATTGACATTTGGGTCCAGCACTAGGTCAACATCACCTCCCAGAATTATCAGGATGGAGGGCTGGGCAAGTGATCTTAAGGCTTGGGCCACGGCATGAAAGGTCTCTGGGTAGTCTTCATTAGGACCATAGAAATTGTCTAGGATCAGCTGCCCTTTCGGAGTGTTCATCAAGGCTATAACCCACCTCCTGTTTGAATAATGTGAGGTCTGGGATACTGTCCATTTGAGATTTTTGTGCAGTAATATATCCACTTCACGTTTTCTTGTTGGGGCAGAAGAGGATATAACCTGTCCCACCCAGTCCCTGCAAAGCTTATCATGGTCCTGCTTAGTTAATTTGGTTTCTTGCAGGAAGGCAAGACCTGACTGCAGCCTCTTTAATTGAGATAATACCTGTTTACATTTTTATTGGGGTGTTCAGTCCCAGAACATTCCAGGTATGAGCTTGTAAGTTACCCATAATCAACTATGGTAAATTGAGGGAGCAGATGGAGTAGAAATGCTAATAATGAAAAGGCTGAAGTAGGGTCTGGCAGGTATCCTGTGATAGGGGTGTGTAGCAAAGTGGGCGCCTGCTGAAACAGCGACCCACTTTTGGCTACTGCCCTGATGGTGGGGGTGTGGGGTTGGCGATCGGATGGGGTGGGTCATGAAAAGGCGACAGGATGTTGTGCGCATATATGCATGTGGGAGGTGGGAGCAAGCCCGCCAAACATGGGGTGCGCTGTGTGTGAGGGGTAGTGCCACGGGTTGCCGGCGAGGTGGCATTGTGGTGTGGTGGGCTAGGTGCTGGCCTAGGGTGGCGGGGATACAGGGTTCGGGACCGAGCGCCAGTACATTTTGTTGTGTCCGGCCCGAGGCAGTGTTTTTTTTTTTTCCGGTATGCATCCCCCCAACAGGCACCCCCACTGGAGCTGAGAATCCTAATTTAGGGGGATGTGGGGGCACAGCCCCCCCCTACAAAAAAGAAAAAATGTTTTTTGCACCACTTTTGGTTGCGCCGGGATTCCACATCGCCAAAATTGAATTTTGGTGATATGGGGTTGTGATAAGGGCATTTTGCATTTACGAATCGCCCTTATCACATGGAACCGGTCTGGCACAACCTGAAGTGTGATCCCCCCTAGGCACCATGTTTCATCTATAAAACACACATAGCTATCAGAAAACTGGACTGAAATCCACTTGGTCTGGTTCTTGTCACTCATTAAAAACATTAGGGGCCGGTAGCCCAACTATGTGGGACTTTCCCAAACAGATTTACAAATAACAGCAAGATCACACATTCTGAGAAGCATAGAGGCACAGAGTCAGAGGGAAGGCCCAAAAGACTACCTCTATCTCCTGTGGGGGAAATGACTCTGGCTAGACTACTCAGTACAGTGAGACCCATGGGATCCCTGCACAAACTCTGGGAATTGCAGGCATTGGGCAATTTAAGCAATTCCCTGGTCACATGACTTCCTGTTAGTTCAAATACTAAGTCCCAAGTTTCCCATTTGCAGGTTATATAATCTAGTCACTGGAGGGCTTCAGTCCTCCAGGTGTCCCTATCTGCTAGCTCTCTCATCTTCTTTATATACCACTGCCTCTCTTGCTCTCCTCTCCACTCCGCTACCTCTCTGCACTCCCATTACGTTTTTTCTCGACCCACACTTTTGCTCCCGCCAGAATGCTCAGAGTCATTGCCTTTCTCCTTCTCATCTCAGGGAATGTCCATCCCAACCCAGGCCCTGCCTCGCCCGGCCCAGGCTTCTCACAGCATGGGCTTAGAATAGCAGCATTGAATATCTGCAGCCTCCCCAAGAAAACCGCCGGCCTCCACTGCTGGCTACTACAACATCAACCAGATGTTCTGGCCCTCACAGAAACCTGGATCTCCAAAATATACCCGACTGGACAGTCACTTTTCCTGGCTTCACCCTCTACCAACTGATAGAATAGATAAGCATGGAGGGGGTGTGTGGTGTACATCCGGGACTCCATCATTTGTCATGTGCTTCCTATACCCTCACTTGACCACAATGCCCAGGCCCCATCCCTAAAGCTCACTCCAGACCCCTCTAGGGCCCCACTAACTTTGACGGTGGCATATGTTCCCCTGAAAAATCAGGCTCAGGCAGTTCAATCTATCGCTAATTTTATCGCCAGCTTCCCACCCAATACAGTGCACACTATAGTAGGTGATTTGAATGTGAACTAGCTTGCTGGCACAACCTCATTTATCAAAGACACCTTCACTGCTCTTGATCTTACCCAGCTGGTCAGCCAACCCACAAGGGTGAACTTCACTAATTGCACTTGCACCCTGCTCGACCTGCTACTCACAAACCGTCCCAACAACATTTCTCTTTTTCTTTTTTTTTTTTTCACAATTTAAGCTTTATTAATACATTTCCATTATAAGGGGCAGTTACAACAAGTCGAGATGAGACATAGTTCTTGAACAGTAAAACTGCCCAGCCCACCCCTCCCACCCCATCCCCCTTACAGCAGAAACAAAATTTGATCACCCTAACGTGCAGTGCGTGGTTCAGTGGTACGTATGGGTAAACCCAGAGTGTGATATAACTTCAGCGAGGTAGCAAGAGTAAAGAGTGAAGGGGATCTCATATCCTGCTATATATCTCTAATCTGCTATGAAGGCTTGCAATTGCCTTCACCGTTCGAAGGTTAGCAGTGATTTCATGTAACCATTCCTGGAAGGAAGGAGCCGATTTTTCCTTCCAATGATGTAGTATAAGTTTCTTAACTGAGAGCGCAACCATAGAAATATGGTATTTCCTAATTCTAGTGTTAACCAGGGACATGTCCTCTAGAAGACATACCTCCAGAGTAAAATACTCCTGTAGGCCCAGTAAGGGATCAAGAGACATCTTAATTGAATTCCATAAGGAAGAAACTTTGGGACAGGACCAGAACATGTGCAAGAGAGTACCCTCCTCTTGCAGGCACTTAGTGCATGTACTAGAGTTCGAGAAGCCCCATTTTTTTAATTTGGTAGGGGTACAATACATGTTATGTAGAATGTGGTATTGCATGAGATGCAGCCTATCTTGGGAAACATACTTATGGCAGGATCTCCATAGGGATTGCCAGTCCAACTGGTAATGAGGGAGGAGTGAGTTCCAAAAACTAGTAGGTCCAAAGGTGTCCCCGTACTTCTTATGGTACAGCACCTTATATAGCTTGGATATTATACCTGAAGATCCAGACAATTGGGAGAATTCAGGAATCAGAGCTGATATCTTCTGGGAGGGGGGAGAACTCCCCAGGGCTGCAATAAGAAGGTGTCTTAACTGCATAACTTTAAAATGGGATGAGCCTAGAATATGAAACTTGTCAATAATTCCACGTGAGGACAACTAGTACCCTTCCCCATCTACCAGGGAAAGCAGTTTTCCATCTCCTAGTTGAGGCAGCCAGTTAGAAGGAATCCACTTTCCGCTAAGAGTGAAAGATGGGGAATTCCAAATGGACTGAGCTAAGTCAGTCTGAGGGGAATAATGAAGAAATAAACATAACTGTGTATAAACTCTTAAAGAGGTACTTATTGTGGTACAGTTAACCATCTTTACATGAGACAACGTGAGGTAAAATAAGTTTGAGGGATCCAGGTGTTTAGATTTAATTGCGTCTAACTCAATCTTAATCCACACTGGTTGTACCATTCCAGGGCCTGGGGAGATCCATCTCAGACAATATGCTAGATGACTGGCTCAGTAGTATAGTGCCATATGGGGAATCCTCAGCCCCCCCTCAGATTTTGGGGCAGCTAGTTTATGATAGGCCAACCGAGGATACTTATCTGCCCAGATAAATCTGGTAAATATACTGTGCAGTTTCTTAAACCAGCGTATGGGGATAAAAGAGTTGAGAAGGGATAAAGGGTAATACATTCTAAGAAATACATTCATCTTAATGATGTTAATCCTGCCCCATAATGATATAGGAAGTTTAGACAATCTGTCGAGGTCATGCATAATAACCTGTGAGAGAGAATCCAGATTATCTTTGACCCACCTAGAGGGGTTACTGGATAGCCTTATACCCAGATATTTGATTACTCTAGGAGTCCAACCTAAACCTAAGGGGCAAATATCATCCTTAAATACCTTGTGGTTTAGTGGGAAAAATAAGGATTTACTTGCATTCAACTTGTAGTTGGATAACACACTGAACCTAGCTATTTCGTTCAATAGGGGTGGTATTGAAGAAACCGGATGGGAGAGATATATCAGCAAATCATCTGCGTACGCAGTGAGTTTAATCTCATGACGCCCAACTCTAATACCTTGTATAGAGATGTTTTGGAGAATATTTTGGATGAGGGGTTCCAGATATAGGTTAAACAAGAGAGGCGACAGGGGGCAACCCTGCCTAGTGCCTGAATGAAGTGAGAAGTAGTCTGAGAAGGCCCCGTTAGCTGAGATTCTTGCTATAGGGGATTTATATAGTGCCGCAACCCAAGAAATGAATACCAGAGGGAAGTTGAAGGCACTCAAAACCTTGAAGAGAAAATTCCAATTCTCCCGGTCAAACGCCTTCTCGGTGTCCAAAGAGACCAAGCCAGCAGGGAAATCAGCATCTCCGGAGACCGAGAAGACATGGGATAATGTACACAGGTGATCCGCCGAAGAGCATCCCTTCATGAAACCTACCTGATTCATACCTATTAACTCAGGGAGCACCACGGATAACCTGTTAGCTAAAATCTTTGAGAGGATCTTGATATCCTGATTTAGGAGGGATATAGGCCTGTAGCTCTGGATGAGCTCAGGGTCTTTATCTGGCTTAGGGAGGAGCACTATCAAGGCTTCAAAAAGATGACGATCAACTTCTGACCCAGATAAGATGTGTTGTAATAAACTATTAAGTATTGGTAATAGAATATCCCGAAATGTTTTATAGAAAAGGGAGGAAAATCCATCAGGTCCAGGAGTTTTATCCGAGGGTAAACCACTAATAACCTCAGAGATTTCCCCCTGAGTTATGGGAGAGACCAGAGGGGCCATGCAATGTACTGGGAGGGAGGGTAGATGTGAGTCCGTATGGTACTTCTCCACACTTACTGGGCTGGGAGGGTACTTCATGTCCCCGTAAAGCAATTTGTAGTATGCTGCGAACTCTTGAACTATCTCTGTGGGAGATGTTTTCAGGGACCCATCTACAGAAGCCTTGATTGAAGGGATAAATCTTGCTGATTCTTGTTGTTTGATGCGAAGTGCCAAAAGGCGCCCGGCTTTCTCACCTTGGTCAGTATAACTAGCTTTAGTATGTATAATAGCTAACTCGGCCTTTTCTAGGAGTAGTTCTAAGTATTTGTCTCTCAACCTAGAAGCCTTCACCTTGTCCTCCTCCAAGGAGTTAACTGAAACATTGGATTCCAGAGCCCGAATTTGGGATAACAAGGACAGTAATTCTCTCTCCCTAGCTCTTTTCCTAGCCACCTAGAGGCCAATGAGAACTCCTCTCATGTAAGCCTTGAAGGCCCCCCATATAATATCTGGTTTTGCACTATTTAAAGGGTTGGACAGAAAAAAGGCCTCAATGTGCTCCCTTATGGTATTGCAATAATTAGAATCTTTAAGCAGCTGATCATTAAGCTTCCAACGTGTTTCTTTCTTTGACACATCTTGAACTGAGAGATCACACAGCACCAGAGAGTGATCGGAGACAGGGCCAGGCTGTATCGACAAGGACTTAACCCTGGGCAGAAGAGTCTTGGAGATGAATATGTAGTCAATACGGGACTGTGAACCATGTACCAGAGACCTGAATGTGAACTCCTTAGAATCAGGGTTTAAGACACGCCAGACATCACAGAGCCCGCATTGATCCAGTAATTCTCTAAAAGCCCTCTGACCTGGGGAGATCCCCCCGATACACCTCCCGATCTGTCAAGATTGGAATCTGCAACTTGGTTAAAGTCGCCCAGGATAATCCTTATGGGAAGGAAAGGCGGGATTGAATTTGTAAGTCTCATGAAGTACGCGGGGTCATCAGCATTGGGACCATATATACTGCCCAGTAGCAGAGGTGTTGACCAAAGAGTACCTATAACTAAAACAAACCTACCCTCAGGGTCCCTGATAGTATGAGTTGGAACGAATGGAATGCCCCTGTTAATGATGATCATAACCCCGCAGCTGTTTGAGGATCCTTGCGCCTCATACACCGTTCCCACTTGTTGCCTCCTCACTTGTGAGGCTTCTGTTTCTAGTAAGTGTGATTCCTGTAGGAAAGTAAACCGAGTACATAAAAGACTTAAGTGTTTGAGAACCTGGTATTGTTTAGATTTTTTCCTGATCCCCTTGACGTTCCATGTTGCAAAAGTCACCTCCTTAGCCATCTACTTAAGGATTCTAAGGGTACTAGATTCAGCCTTGCACTCAGGGTGTGTGACACAAATAATCTAACTCCCCCCCGTTGCTGCTGTAAGGCCCTCCCACCACCCTAGCCCCCCATAGGAAGCCCCAATTCAAACCCTCTAGTACACCCCACACCCCCAACAAGAGCACATAACCTCTCCCTCCCAACCCCCACACTGTCGCAAGCAACGCTAGCACAGCACTGGATCTTATCCTCCCTCCCACCCCGAACATATCCCCTGCAAGTGAGCCTTATAGTTCAAAGTACAGTCAATAAGCTGCATTACTAAGGGCATAGTGTTAACGAGCGATCTCGGGCTTCCAGGGCCTACAAACATCTGCTTGTGAATCCACTAATGAAAGAGAGAGAGAAATAGAACTAGATGCCATAAATGTGAATGTAAAAAAAAAAAGTCACTCGAGTCTTGAGATGGAGTTGAAAAAAGCTTGTTCCCCACAGGGAACTACCTCTTGAACCAGAACCAGAGCGAAAATTAACATGGAAGGGTGAGCCCATCATCAAGATAAAAACCTGAAAAAACAGATCCGGATGAGAAGTGAAACAAAATCCAGAGATGGGAAACCTGTGGGAGTAACTACCTAGGGGTTGCATACCCCTAGCTCCGAGAAGCCCCCCCTACGAAACCAGCACTACTTAATAACTGAAAGCAGTCCCTCTCAAGGCTAGATGACAGGAGTTGCATTAAATGGGTGAGCTGTGCCCTCTTGTGGACATAACCTGATCCAGCCCACCAGTCAAAGGCACCCTGAAAGCCCGGAATCGCTTGAAAATCTGAGTTCCCATCCTGCAGTGATGTTACGGTGTCAGCGTGGCTCAGTTGGTAGCACATCCGCCTCTGGACCAGAAGGTCGTGGGTTCTCGTCCCACACCGGGATTGGACTTGCACCTACAAATTGCTGGCATCCGCGTGCAGTATTGGGGGTGCTGTACTGCTGGGGTGTGCCATCCTTCGGATGAGATGTTAAACTGATGTCCCTTCTGCCCATCCTGGTGTTGTCCTGGTGGGTGTCCAGGTGGAAGTAAAAGAACCCAGGGCACTCTTCGCAAAAGAGTAGGGGACATTCCCGGTGTCCTGGCCAACATTCCCCTTCCCATAAACTGGTTCATGCAATTATCCAGGCTGTGTGTGTGATGATGTGCGATATGGCTGCCACCACAGATTCAGTCACTTCACTACCAGTCTAGCATTGCTTGTAAGGTGCTTTGGATATAGGAAAAGCGCTATATAAATGCTGATTCTTCTTCTTCGTCTGCAAAGACTAAACAGGAGGCATAACCCAAGACCTAGCCCTGTGTGTTTCCCCTGGATACTGAGCAAGCGACGTTATATCGGATGCAGTCCAAAACAAACCCCACAGGAGCCCCCCTAGGACTCTCCCTGTAACACTATTCCCACCAACAGGCCAGGGCCTGTTAAAGTAAAGTTGAGCCTCTACTAGTAGACCAGTTCTATTAGAGAGCATAAGTCGAGTGAAATCTGTCTCTAGAAAGAACACTGTCCACACAAAGATCCAAACAACAGTTCGTTCTGGAGTTCCAGTGAGCTCCGAAGATCAGGAGGCCTTCTCAGGTCGTGCGAAACAAGTCTGGCAATGCCGACTTAAGGTTTAGTAATGCAGCATCAGGATCCTCGAAATTAAGCCATGAGCCATTTACAGAGACTTGTAATTTTGCTGGGTATCCCATCCTGAATTTTAATCCGGCCGCTATAATCTTGGATACAATCGGGTGGAAGGCTTTCTGTTTTAATCAAACCGAACCAGGGATATCCTGAGCAATTCTCAGCTTCACCTTCTCCCATCTGACTTCTTGCAGGGCCTTAACTTTCTGTAGGAAATGCTGCCTTTCCAAATAGTTGAGAAAGCGGCAAATGATGGGGCGAGGAGGTGCATCGGTTGGGGGTTTTGTTTGCAAAGATAGGTGGGCCCATTCTATTATGTAGTTTGGGCCAAAGGGAGAGGGACCAGCGACTTTTTCTACCAACTTCTGAACAAAAACAATGGTATTCTGGTATTCTTCCCCTTCGGGGAGCCCGAGGATTACCACATTATTTCTCTGACTACGGTCTTCCAGATCCTCAAGTTTTGCTTCTAGTCTAGACAGCTTTTGTTTCATTAGTAGAAACTCAGGATCCATGCTTTCCAATTTTCTGTTGATCAAAAATATTCGGGCAGTGTTGTCCGCTACTGTCATGGAGACTTCCTCTATCTTTCTGGAGAGGGACTTCAGGTCGATTGCCATATCTTTCATCTCCTCCCAAAATGGTTTAAATTCCTCTAAGAATCTATTGAGTGTTAGGGGTTTTTGGTCCCCAGCTTGACACACAGGTTCCGGTTTGTCTGGGCCACTGAGGCTCGGGATTTCTTGAGGCCTCTCGGGTAGGGGTATGTTTTCAAGGGTTTTCTCATGTAAGCCTCCATTTACCACACAGGAACCCAATACAGGAGCACACAGTGTTCAGAGGCAAGAAGAACTCTTGAGCAGAGGAGTTAGATGAAATTTAACTATATTAAATGATGATTTTGTATTCGGAGGGCAGGAGCTTAGTGAAGGAGCATCTACTCAGCACTCTGCATCACGTGATCTGCCCCCCAACAACATTTCTAATCTCTTGGTCCTACTTAACTCACTAAATGATCATTCCCCCATTATATTATCATGGTCATGCTTTCAGCAGAAACCAAAACTGCACAAAATATCCCATCGCCGCCTCAGACTTGGTGGCCTCGCCAAACTTAGGAATTATCTAACCAGCAGGGACTGGTCTCCGATCTCTCGGTCACCAACCATTGATGAAGCCCTTGACTACTTTACTCGTTCATTTAATAAAGCTTGTGATATTTTGGCCCCTTTCTCTAATGTACAGATCAGAGAGCACAATGCTGCCTGGGTCTCCACTGTACTGCTCCATCAGCTCAAATGCAGAGACGACCTCTGGAGGAAAGCAGTTTCCTCCAGTTCACAAGCTGATAGGCAGGCCTATAAGGCAGCCCACAACAAATGCACCTGGGCAACAAAACAGGCAAAATCTGAATACTACAAAGCAACCCTAGCCTCCTCCTGGGGGATCTCGTGGCTGCTTTGGGACGACATCGAGGAACTGAACGGCAAATCATAGCTCCCCCCCCCCCAGTCCAGATTACCATAAACAATGTCCCTACCACCAACCCGCAGGCCACAGCTGACTGCCTTAATGCCTCTTTCTCTGACCTCAGTGCTGTGCTCCCACACAACTTCTTCGATCCTTCTCCAGCAACCCAGCCTGCAAACCTACAGTATCCCCCCTTCCACTTCAAAGTAGTGACCATGAACGAGGCAAGGCCATTTCTCACCAATGCCATCAAGGGCTCCTGCTACTGTAAGGACTCTTTTGATATGAAGATCCTTGGACTTGTACTTGATACTGTTCTCTCTCCATTGACTGACCTTCTAAACCGCTCCCTGTGTCTGGGGCAGTTCCCCTCAACCTGAAAGATGGCCACCATCACCCCTATACTAAAGAGTGGTGACAGTACTCTCCCCAATAACTATCTGCCCATCTCCATCCTCCCCCCCCAAAGCCCTAGAAAAGATTATAGCCACCCAAATTACTGATTATCTTCTCACTAACAATCTGCTATGCAGGGAACAACATGGCTTCAGGACAGGTCACAGCATCACCACGGCCCTCACTGAGTTCTTCAGTTATATCCATTCTGCCCTGGACAAGAAGCACCTTGTGGGAGCCATCTTCATTGACCTGTCAAAGGCCTTTGACACTGTGTCCCACCCCTTACTCATAGACACAGTAGAATACCTTGGCCTACCCAGTGGACCTATAGCCTGGTTCACTAGCTACCTCACAGCCCAGTCGCAATGTGTCAAAATTCACTCCACCCAGTCCTCCACCTTGCCAGTCCCCTCTGGGGTTTCCCAGGGCTCAGTTCTTGGCCCACTGCTGTTCAGCATCTACCTGAATGCCCTGCCCAAATCTTGCACCAGTAATCTGTTGCTCTATGCAGATGACGCAGTTCTCTTTGCCTTCACACCATGATCCGAGTTCTCTGCAACTATCCCTCCAATATGCATATAACCAAATTGAAAACTGGTTTGCAGACCAAAGACTCATAGTTAATGTGAATAAAACTAAAGTCATACTTTTTGCCCACCAACAGAATAAGGCCAAGAGGGGACCATTGGGAGCCGTCTTGTCAACTTGGCAAGATAAGAGTACCTAATTGCAGATACTGACCCCTTACTAGTTGTACGGTTGTCCTGAGACTCCCCTATTATAGAGAATCCTAGGGTTACCTCAATTAGTATGTGGATGCCATGGAAGGTATGGGTGGTGGGTGGGCTAGGGGAAATATTAGGCTGGCTAACTTGTTATACTGTTAGCTAGTTTTGTAGATATTGTTATCACGTGGTTAGCAAGTAATCTGACATGTTAGTGGCACAATCTAACTGGTAAATGTATATCTGTGTAACACTATGTAATCTGTGCCCTGTCAAGAGTGTCAATAAAATTAATTGAATTACAAAAAAAAAGAATAAGGCCAAGAATATGCAACTATCTATCCTCTCCTACTCTCTCCTTCCCCTTGAGCAGATACACACATACAAATACCTAGGCGTAACTTTTGACTCCCACCTCTCTTTCCACTCACATATAAACAACTTGTCATCTGCCATCAATGCCCGCATAGGGCTTCTGTACAGGCATAAAACCTGCTTACCCCCTGAGGCCCTCAACCTAGCTGTCACAGCATCAGTCCTCTCTCTTGTGGATTATGGGCTAACCATCTACTCAGCAGCCGATCATACGGTGCTGAACAAAATCCATCTAGCCATAAATAAAGCATGCAGACTTCTGTCATAGGCAGATAAGCATACCCAAACCTGCACATTGTATTCCCTTACAAACCTCCTAGGCCTGGAAGAGTGAATACGTTACCAAACCTGTCTCCTTACTAAGAAAATTCACCTGGGCCTCTCCCCACTGGAGTAACTGCTGCTCTCCAATCCCACCACTCCATGGTAAATAACCACATCTCCAACAAACAGGTATGGTTGATCCCGAGAGTCAGGACCTCACTAGCGCAAAGGTCCTTCTTCTTCAGAGCACCAACTTGGTACAATGATCTCCCCCCCCCCCCGGAAATTTCCTCCATCTCCAACCTAGGTCCCTACAAAGTAGCACTCAAAGAGCATCTACTCGCCTCTCGGCAGTGCCGCTGTACCCCCTAGTTAGGCTCTACCTAAGGACTACCTCACTGTCAATCTTCTGACAACACCTTTGCTTGGGCTGCTGCATCTGTTAGCTGCACTAGTCTTCCACTCCACAAAAGTACAGTCAATGCTAGCCTGTGCCCAGCGTATGATAATAACAGTTCGATACCTGTTAAGACAAATACCGTACTCTGCCTAACTATTCAAATTGCTTCTATGAAACTTGTCTATATGTAACAGTTATCATGTACTACTGTGGTTATTTAATTTTATGTGTAACCCAAATATAATTCCAGCCTGTTGTTACTTTGTATTCTGTAAGTCCTGTCTTCATGTACTCTGACGCGGAGCCTTTGTAAATGAGTCCCTGACTCAAAGGTTGTAATCATAAATTCTGTTAAATAAATAAATAAATACATAAATGAATAAATAAATAAAATGTGTCCTACACTGCCTTCAATGGGGAGGCCTGATACACTGTATAGGCCAGCATCTTAGCCCCTCGTGGTACCAAGCTGAAGCAGTCCAGCTATAAGACGCATTGCTAAGGATGCAAGGGTTGTAGATTGTGGAGGAGAAATGCAATTAAAATAATTTTTATCCTGTATATAATGTGATGGAGCCACAGCATCCCATGATCTGTGGTGAGGCTCCTAATACAGGTCATGACCAAAAGGGGTACCTTCATTAGAAGAGGTAGAGTAGCTGAGCAACAGTGCACCCTAATTAGGTATTCGGCACAGGCCCTGGAGGAACTGCCAGCATTAGCGGTACAGGCACAGGGGCAGATGTATAGGGAAAAAACTTCCAGTCCATGCTCCCCACTCAAGAAGGAGAAAAGGCAAATAAAAGAAGCAATTGGTACAGAAAAATATTATAAGCGACTTATCTAAATGTCAAACTACAGTAATATTAGTCCTTTAACACTAAAGAGTCACAATAAGATTATCAGTGCAGATCCACCTGGATGTACATCCAAGCAGCCCCCAGTACCGTTGTAAGAAAGCTGCAGGTGGGCATTAGCTACATCCAGTCTCGGGAGGTCAGGGAGGGCAGCCCAGAGGGCATTTCTGCATGAATATCCCCAATGAGAATAAATAGGACCCCCCTCCTCATAACCCTTGCCTTCCCCACCAAAAATAACAGCAGTTCCAAAGTACTTAGCTGCAGGCTTCAGTTCGGCTTAGCCTGATTGACACCGTTATGATCTGTATGGTGGTGGCTCTGGACTGCCTTATTCTACATGGGACTGGGTGGAGGACTAGTTGCTGACTTTCCATGGACAGATGCATGGCCAGACACTGCAATAGCAGCCCAAGACTTCTCAGGTGGTTGCACCTGCTCGTTGGCCTGAGCCTGGTCAGTTTCTACTGGCACCAGAGCTTCAGAGTCCAACAGATGAAGCAGTTCATATAGGTTCTGTGAGAAAAAAAGCCTGTAGATTAGAATCCCCTGCTGCCTTCAGATCTGCTGCTTGCTCTGGGCTGGATACTCTTGTTCGATCCTCTGGGTGTTGCCTCCTTGTATGCTTGTGGGAGGGATGACGCTTTTTGGACCTGGGCGGCAGGAATGCATCAATAACTTGTACCTCAGGTGGAAAGGCTGAATTAGACTGCATGGGACACCAGTCCATAAGACCCCCCTCACCAGATGGGAGCCCTGATGGCTCTCGCATGTTAGGCCCTCTGAATTCAGCTGGATAGGTTTTATGGAAGAAGTCTATCAGATTTTCTGGTGAGGCAAGCATGAGGGGAGAGCCATTGTGCATCACCCTCATAGTCACAGGGTTTCGAAGGGAGAATGAAATGTTAAGTTTATGCATCAGTCTGTGGGCCTTGGAGTATTTTTTACATCTCTCAGAGAGCTCCATCGAGTAATCTTGATAGATTTGCACCTTATTCCCCTGCCACATTAGCTGGCAGAGGTTTCTGGCAGCTGCCGCCACTTGCTCTTTTTGCCTGAAATCCAGAAAGCGTGCTAGCAAGGGCTGAGGTCAATTTTCAGGATGGGGAGGGGAAGCAAGCGAGTGATGAGCTCTTTTGATTTGGAGCGGTATGTCTGCTGGGAGCCTGAGGAGTTGAGGAAGAGATTTTTGAAGAAAGAGAATGGGAACGTTTTTCTCTGTGCCTTCTGGAAAACCCACAAACCACAAATTATTTCAGCGGCTGTGGTTTTCCAAATCATCAACTTTATTTTGTAAGTAGTGGATAGTTCTGGCCTGGTCCCACATCATGGCTGTCAATTCCAGCAGGGCAACATCATGTGATCCCATCCATCTCTATGATTGAAATAGCCGCGTTTCGATGCAGTGCAATGTTTGTGTGGTGGCATTGATTGCTGTGGTCATTTGGGCCATTTGCTTGAGAAGCTGGGTGAACATTTGCTCAGTTCTCACTGGATCTCCAGGTTGGTGAGAGGAGAACACCATCTTTTGGGCCTACTATTGCAGTTGTACAGAATAAGGTAATATGTAGGATGTTGCCAGATTAATCCCAGTGTTCGTGGAGCTCTAACTTTAAGTTGTCAGGAGATAGTCATGTCCAAAGCTTGTATAAGTAATGCAGGAATGTATCTCCTTGTTTTAGGTAGTTTCCCTTTCAAGAATAGTGTGCCCGTATGTAGGATGTCATCAGATTAATCCCAGTGTTGATGGAGTTCTAACTCTAAGCTGCCATACTCATTCATGGCTTGACCACCCGGCCCCCTGCAGCTGACCTATTTAGCTCCACTGTCCCACACTACATCATCAGCATTATGATCTCACTCACAGTGACATCACAAGTGAATGACCTGGCAGTCACTCACTTGCTGTTTCTAAATAGCACTGATGTCACAGTCAATGAGGTCACAATGCTGATGATATAGTGTGGAGCAGTAGAGAAATATGTCAGCTGCCAGGCTATGAGCTGTTCCACACATCACACCTACTAAATAGAAGATAATGCCTGAGTAACAGTGGTTAAAAATTATGTAATCACCTCAAGCAGTTGCCAGGACAAGCAAGTAAACCTCAAGAGCACAGCTCGAGATTTACAATTGTCATGGCAACCGCTGGAGGTGATTATATCTATGGTTGACCACCATTACTCAGGCATTGTATTTTAGAGTGTATGGAAAAACTAGCCACTGTGGGGGGAAAAAATACAGTTTTTTTCAATGTGCATTTGTTTCCTGCTTGGTTATGAATGCCTCCTGGTTTGAATGTTAAGCAATTGAAGTGCTGAAATTAGTCATTGCGATCTATACTGTAGAGGGTCTGTAACTGTCTGAATGGAATGTGTGTGTTTTGAAAGAATGTCCAAGCAGCAGATCACCTTTCCTTTCCAAGAATTTTGACAGTTGGTGACATTCTATCCTGTAATCCCATCACGACATAGTTAAGCAAGGTTTACAGTACACTGATGTCATAACAGTGAGATTATTAGGTTATAAACTGATTAAAAACAGGGGTTAATAGACACTGTCAATACATTATCATCAGGTAAACAATCTTCTAATTAAACAAACGGAAAAAAAAAAGTACCTCAGATACAAAAGGTAATGGTTGGCTGCTTTTAACATCTTAGTTTTAGGCAATACACTTGCTTTTTAAGACATTTCTTAAGCACCGCGGAGGTAAAACAGTTCTGGAGCTCCTGCAGAAGCTTATTCCAATGGGTTTGGCCAGTGAAGGAGAAGGGTCTCTTGTCAGAGCCTGTTTCCACCTATGGAATTTCTACTAGCAGACAGGATGAGGAATGCAGGAGCCTTGTCTGGGGTTTGGTCTTATGAAAACACCTGAGGCTGGGGGTTGGGGATAGTGAGCGTTGTCATTTGGAGGATGAAGCAAAGCAGTGGATAAGCCATTCTTGCTTCAAGAAAGGGCCAGCTCCATGTAGTGAACCCATTGCAGTGGTGGGCCTCTGTGAGGACACCTTCTGCAAACTACCCCACTTTATTGTACAATATAATAAGCCCGCTTAGCTCGGAGTTATGGAGGAATTTAAGGATAGATGGACCATATAGAAGTACATGCAACAATATGCTGTTCACAATAGTAAGGTGTGCTTCCATGAAAAGGTAAGGGAAGAGCATATATAGAAGGCCTAGATTCTTGTGTAACAAGTTTGTTACGACACCAACTTAGGAACTAAATGAAAGATCCTGCTCAAGTTGCACCTCAAGGTATTTCAGTGACCCCACCACTCCAGGTTAATAACCACAGAGGATGGACAATTTTAGCAGATGCTACCTGTCTTTTTCTAGTACTCTAGTACTTAAAAGCATAGCTTTTATCCTTTTGATGTTAAGGGCAAGCTTGTTATTTAGTAGCCATGATACAAGTTGATTAAACTCTCTCCAGTTCCATGTTAATGTAGTTGATGTCAGGTGAGGATCTGTACAGGCCAGTATCATCAGCATATAATTGTAGGGAAACTTCCCACAGTTGCTGGGAATGTCATTCATAAATAGTAAGAAAAGCAGGAGACCCAGTCTTGAACGCTGGGGCACACTATCAAATATATCCTTTTGACCTGATAAACTGCCCTGTCACTTAGCATACAGAGTCCTTTTTGGAGTGCAGCAGCTGTTCTTGGACCTAGTGATGAAACTTGGGGTTGGCAGCCCCTTTTTGTTGCTTGCACCAGCCCTGTATTGTGCTCATGGTTCTAGTGTCTTGGAACTTATGAACTAAATTGTCAAGACCCACTAGTTCAAACTTTGCCAACAGTAGGTCATGTTTTATCAGGACAAACACATTGGAAATGTCTATGAAAATGGCACCAGTAGCCTTCCATCCCTCTACTGCATTCAGGATCTCAGAGGTCAGTCAAAACAAGGAAGTGTTTGTGCCAGATCTTTTCCTAAACCCATTTTGGATGTTTGTTAGGGACTGGTGTCTTCCTGGAGGTGGTTATATTCCAACCATCCTTAGATCCTCACCAGGGTGTTGAGTTGAGAGATGGACTGATAATTGTCAATGGGTTCCTTCTGCCCTCCTTTGTGTATATGAACAACCAGGGCAATTTTCAATTTTTCTGGGGAGGGATTTGTTATATAGGCTTTTATGGGAGTGGCAATGACTGGGGCAGTGATTGTTAAGAATCTAGGTTCCAGAGGTGTGTGGCTAGTGCTCATTTAAGATAGTTGACTAATCAGAGAGTTCCTCGACCCCAGACTGCAATCCTCAGGTATACACTCTTTCCCTTTCTGAATACCATCACTTTGAGTGCTCCTTCGATATAGGAGTTTGCCAGCTAAAATCCGCTGCCATTATTTTTCAAATCCAACCTTGGGTGTTTAAGAGCTAAGACAAGTTTGCCCTGCCAGCAGCCTTCCTCCCATGTGAGCACAGCTTCACCATGCAAGGTAAATCCTTTGGCATGTATAACTGAGCCTTTCTTGTTATGAATCTGCAGGGCACAGAGGACCATGGCCACATCTTATGCCCACCCTCTGAAATTAGGTTTCAGAATTACCTCAAAGAGTCTTACTCTTAAACGGTACCATACCATGAGGACGCCACCTGCCCCCCATGTGCCAAACCTGCAGCTCATGAGATTTTCCTGCCAAAGCAGATGAGGGATCCCCACCCCACCTCCCATGTACACCCACTGCATGATATAAGATATGGTTGGAAAAGCTGACCCTACTTTACATGTTCTGCTTTGGCTTGAGATCCATATTGTTTAGCTTTCTGGGAAAGACAATGATCCATAATTTTCTCTGCTCTGCACATGATTGAGGTTTGGGGGAGTGTTATCGATTTACACCTCAGTTAGTCTGGGCCAATCTAATCCACTGCTCCTTGGACCCAGTTACTGCTCTCGGGTGGTAGCAGGGTAGCCTGTGGTACTATAATGTACCCAGCTCATATCCTAATGCCCTGCTAAAGCACTTATGTTTGTATTACTTACTTTAATGCTGACTTGCAATGTTTAATAATGGTTTATTGTTCTTCTTGTATTTTGTTTTTTTATGTGGTGCCCAACTGATAATTACTGGTGTTCTATAATATGGGTAGATGAATCTAACATGAGAGGAGCATGTCTAATGGCTATACTGTTGTTTAAACAGAGAGTACTACAATTGAGTACACTTCAACAGACAGGAACCACTCTTCCAAGCTACACGTTCTCCCTGCTTGCCACTTCAACAGTTTGTCATACCTTGGACTTCCTTATTGAGATCCCCTTCACTGAAAGCTGTTAAAGGCACAATCTAAGGTCATATCATAGACTATGCTTCGCATAAGCAGAAAGAGAGAGTTCAAAGGAACTGGCTGCACTGGAGCCACAGCTTAAGCCCAAAGGGAGGAATTCAAAGATGATCCTAAAGTGAGCACTTGCTCCTAGGTACATAAAGACATCGTAAATCTGTGCAGAGGTATCAATGCTTTCACTGCCCAAAAGGCTCAGTTAGCCATTCTCAGGCTCTGTCACTGCTTTGGAAGAGTATGAAGAAATGTGGGAAACTTCTCTCATAACAGCTCAGGAAGCAGTAAGGCATATTGCTGTCTTGTGAAACACATAGGGAGACATGTGCCTCAAACCTGCCGATATCTATTTATTTATTTCATAATTCGGATTTACAACCTTTGAGTCAAAGACTCATTTACAAAAGCATCTCGTTGCAGGGAGGGTAGACAACAATTGGTGGTGGAGTACAACAATGGAGAACATTATAGGTGAGGTACAATAAAAGAACACACAAAGCAGTTTATTTATTTACTTATTTTATTTAGTTTGTTTTGGCCGGGTAAGTGCACTAGACAAATCCTGCCTATTTTCAGGCACGACCCAGGGAAGGGGGATACAAATGGATGCCAACTGACTTTGAACCAGATTAAGCTGTTGGTGGTATTTAGAATGAATGAGGGAAATTGGCCAGGACACTGGGGAAATTCCCCTACACTTTTCGATAAGTGCCATGGGATCTTTAACATCCACCTGAACTACCACCAATCCAGGCAGATGACTTCCAGTAATACAAAGTGTACAAAGGCTTCAATTAGTTACAATTAGTCTAGTATACATATAAATAACAAGTTACCGCTAGGGGTTCTAGGTAGCGATACGGGGGGGTTGATGGTGGAGAAGGCAGTCCGGGGAGGACGTTGTCTGTAAAGTGGGCCAAGCAGAGCTCTAGGTATGGGCCAGTCAGGGGCATTTACAGCTCTGAGTGTCAGTGATGTGGTTTCGGAGGGCAATTTTGAAGGGGCCAGTTTTGGGAATGTTTGTGATATGGGTGGGGAGGGAGGGAGTTGTACCAGGAGGGGGCTCTGTAGTGGAATGATCATTGGGCGAGAGAGGTCCTGACTCTCGGGACCTGGAAGGTGGTTTTGGTTGCACTTTGGGTGGTGACCAAGTGGGATGCCAGTTTTAGGGATGCAGCAACCCCCGGGGCAGAGCCAAAGTAGTAATTTTTTGGCCAGTATACAGGTGTGGTAGCGCAGGCACTCGTCAAAGATGAGTAGATTCGAGGAGGAGTAGAGCTGGCATGTGTGCGTTCTGCTGGGAGCACTGGTCAGGATCCTGCAAGCCTTGTTGATCGAGGTCTGGAATTTGGTGAGGGCGTCAGCAGCCGCATAGATGGGGAGCCCACAGTTGATCAATGACAGGATGGAGGAGATGATAGCCAGCTGGAGGGCATTCTGAGGGAGGCAGTCTTTGTGTCGGTAGAGGAGTTCAATCCAGGTGTTTACGGCAGTGGACAGGGAATTAAGATGTGAGTGGAAAGAGAGAGCCGAGTTGAAGGTGATGCCCAGATATTTGTATGCAGTCACCTGTCTGAGAGGGTGAAGGGTGCTGGGGAGGATGAGATTGGGGGCATTTCTGGAATTACTCTGGCTGTGGGCAAAAAGCATAGATTTTGTCTTCTTGAGATTTAGAACCAGACGATGGTCGAGGAACTATTTTTCAGCATGGCTGAATGTAAGTTGCAGAGAGTTCTGGAGGGTGATGGGGTTGGGGTGGGAGGCGAAGAGAACCGCATCGTCGGCATATAGGAGTATTCTGCCCGAACAGGAGCTAGGAAGGGAGTTGAGAAAGAGACTGAACAATGTGGGGCCCAGGATGGAATCCTGAGGGACACCTAAGCGAACAGGTAGGGCGGCTGATAGGGTATTGTTTATCTTGACCCGTTGGGATCTGGCATGGAGTTAACTGGAGAACCAGGCAAGGGGGCCAGATGAGAAACCTAGTTGACGGAGGGAGTCCAGCAATAGGGGAGTCCAGCAATAGGGGGTGGCACACAGTGTCAAAGGCCTTAGATAGGTCAATGAACACTGCCCCGGTGATGTCCCCAGAGTCAAGTGCAGAGTGTATATGCTGTGAGAACTCTAGGAGGGCTGAAGTGGTGCTGTGTCCAGGGCAGAAGCCATGCTGTTCTGGACATAGCATGCTGTATTTATTTATTTATTTATTTATTTATTTATTTAAACATCAGTTTAACAACCTTTGAGCCAGAGGCTCATTTACAAAGGTACCTCGTCACATAGAGGACAAACAGACATTAGAGCAATAAACAACAGTTAATACAGAAATAAGGCAAGTTCAAGATACATATGCTTTAAGGCGAGGACCGTAGGGTAAGATTAGATGGGGAGGGGTGGGGAGGAAAGACGAGAGGTAGGGTGGAAGTTCAGGGGAGAAAGAGAGGCAGGGGCAAGGGGGTGGGAGTGCTGCTCAGCGAGCATTGTCAAGTCTATAAAAAATTTTATGTTCTTAACTTTTAAAGTCTAAAGTTTTAAAGTGTATTTGGTTAGATATTCCATGAGTTGGGTGGATACTATTTTTTCCAGGACTTTAGAGAGTGGGGGGAGGATGGAGATCAGTCAGTAGTTATTTTGTAGTGTGCGATCTCCATTCTTATGAATTGGGGTAATTTCCACTGATTTCCAGTCGCTCGGGTATTGACTGAGGCACAGAGACCGGTTTAACAGGTCAGTGATAGGGGATAGCATAACATCTAGGGTTAGACGGAGAATCCTGGAGTCAATGGGGTCACAACTGGGGTTGTGGCTGGAGAGGGTTTTTAGTAGGAGTGGTTTGGCTTCGTGGGGAGATATGGTACAGAGGAGAAATGGGGAGTGATTCAGGGTGGGGGAGCTGAGGTAGGGGGGTCAAAAAAGTGGCCAGGAAGGACTGCGCTTAGGTTACAGAAAGCCGTGTTGAGGCACTCAGCAATATGTGGGGGGTCAGTGGTAATAGCACCATTAACAGATATCTGAGCTAGGGAGAGGGAGGTTTTCCATTGAGCTCCTTAATATTATCCCAGAATGCATGCGTAGAGCTCCAGGAGGAGGCCAGAGTAGTTTGGTAGTATTTGGCCTTGGCTTGCCTTGTGGCCCAGGTGCATTGGTTACGAGTGGCATTACAGGCCTGTCTGTCCACTGACCTGCCTGACTCGACTGTGACATGCCATAGGTTGTCTTGCTGCCTCAGTTGTTGAATAAGGGAAGGGGAAATCCAGACAGCATTATGTCTTTTGGAGTGGGTACTGGTAAAGGGGGAAAAAAGGCCACAGGCCTTGCAGAAGGCTCTAGTGAGGTAGGCTAGCACAGTGTCTATGTCAGTCGTGAGTGAGATCGGGGACCAGTCAAGCTGGGCTAGGTACTGCTTCAGTTTACTGAGGCTTCCTGGGTGAAAGCAGTGGTGGAAGGTGACTTAGCACTTGGGTTTTTGCATGGGGGAGGACCAGAAACAGAGGATAGGGGAATGGTCACTGAGGGAGTTAGTTAGGACTTTAACAGTCTTGATTTTGTGGAGGTGATTGGAAAGTATTATGTCAAGGAGGAGCTGGTGCCACTTGACTGGTTAAATCTGGTAGGAAGAGTGACTAATTGAGCTAAGTCGAGGGCAGTAAAGGAGTCCTTTATGTGTGCAGCAGTGGAGCCAAGCCAATTGGTATTGAGATCACCTAGGACAAGCTGCTCAGCTTTGTGGGGCAAGATGGAGAGATAGTCAGTAAGGGAGTGGATTGCTGGTTTCTGGGTCCATGGTGGTATGTATATAGTAGTGAGATAGAGAGGGCCCCTGCCTGGGTCAGGGGAGATTTTTAAAGCGATGGCTTGGGCACCATGACTGAGCTTGAGGGCAGGGAGAGCATGGCTAAGGAGGGAGTCTCGCAAGTAGACTGCACATCTGCCACCATGCTTACCGACTCAATCCTCTTGGAACAGGGTGAAACCAGGGAGGGAGACAGCTGAGTCAGGGGTTGATGCAGAGAACCAGGTCTCCACTATGGCAATGATGTCAGGCCTGTGTTGTGTGACCCAGCACTGGAGTGCAGCAGTTTTCCTTGGGAAACTGCAGATGTTCATTGAGGCAATGTGGAGGCCACAACCAGCAGGCTGCGGGGGGGGGGGGTAGAAGACCCAGGACCAGGGTTAGGGTGGACGTTCCCAGAGAGCAGAAGAAGTAAGGTGGTAAGTCTGAGGAGTGGGCTGCGGTGGTTGGGGTTGTTATACTGGAGTTGATGCAAGGATCCGGTGATGGAGGTGCAGGGGATGGGTAGGGAACTATGGCAGGTATGGCTAGGATGATGTGAGACCATCCTGCTCTGGGAGGAGGGTGGAGTCGGTGTTGGCGGGGTGTGTGGTGGGGTGATATGGGTGGTCCAGTGTGAGAGGTGAGTTGGGGTGGAATGGGGGAAGTGGGATACAGGGTGGGGGTAGATGTGGTTGGGTAGGGTGGGGGAAGAGTGAGCATGATGATCATAAGAAGATTAAGCATGACAGCCAGTATGCCCATGGTTGAGGGACACCTGGTGTATATGGGGGGTAGAAGTACTTGGTTAGTGTGGCTGCTGCTATGGAGCAGGGATAGCATCGCCGCCTCTGGTGCTTAAGGTACAGGGTTAGAAACCATCAGCAGATGGTGGTGTGCAGGCCTTGGAGAGAAGTGGAATTGGGTGTGAGAGAGGCTGGAAAGGGCAGGCGGATGGTGCTTGGGCAGGTGGAAATAGTGACTCCTAGTGACTACACTAGGTACTGCTGGAGGCCGGGAGGGGTGAGTGGAGAGAGCTGAAAGAGGACTGGGAGGCGAGTGGCTGGGAGAAGGATGGAGGTACAGGGGGTACTGGGCAGGATATAGGGCAGTGGAGTAGCTGGAGTGGCAAAAATGCCTAGGAGTAGAGGCGATTAGGGAAGTATAGGAGGGAAAATGTGCGGAGCAGAGGAGCTCCCTCTGGTGGTTATAGAATATAAGTTGCAAATGGAAAAGTAGGGAGAGTTTAGAGACATACAGGAAGTCGTGACAGGAAATAGTTGTATAAATTAAGGGTCCGGAGGCTTGGGTGGGAGGGTGGCTGGGGCGGGTGGGTCAGTCGACGTGCACAGCGCGTCGATGGGCTAACACCCCTCAGAAATAAGCCAGGAGAAGGTAGATTCTTTACCTATTCAGCCCTTGGTGGCTGTCCCTGTCCCCCTGTGGAGCAAGTAAGCTGCGGTGGTTTCTGCTGGTGGGGGTTCACAGAGGCCTATAAGGGAAGGAGAACAAAGAAATAAATTAGTATGCAGTGGGAGGCTTGGGGCCTAGAGGTCCTCACTGTGCATGCGCACACTCTTATCAATTGAGCAATGATGATCTTTTAAGCTCAGCTTTACCTTTCAAAGTCCACCACAGTCACTTCCACAGTAGAAGGCTTCCTTTCCAAAATCCACATCCCCTGATTCTGATTCTCACCTGACCAGGTAGCTGCCCTGGACCTCCCTATCACTACTGCCAAGATAGAGGCAACCCTGAAAGGACTTAACCTAAGTAAAGCACCAGAGGGCGATGGCTTAACGGACTAATTCTATCAACTTATTTCTCCCCCACTCTCTTCCTTGTGTTGCAGAATGTATCTGGAAATAGGGACTATAGGATTCTTTCCCCCCACAATGGCCACTGCAACTATCACTGTCCTCCCAAAAAAGGGCAAGGACCTGGCCTTGTCAGCCAACAGCCATCCAGTCTGACTAATAACAATGGACAGCAAAATATATGCAAAAGTTATGGCTACCTATCTGGAACCCCTTCTCCCATACCTAGTACAACCCTCACAGGTGCGCTTTGTCTGAGGTAGGCTTAGCTCGGATCATATTAGGACCCTAGTGAATCTGATGCAGGCAGCCTGCCAATCCCCCACTCCACATGCTGTGGTTATTATCAGCTTTAAGAAAGCTTTCAGTTCCATGGAGTGGGGGTACCAGTACAAGGTCTTAACCCAGATGTGGTTTAGCATGCACTTCCTGATTGCATTACACACAGTGTATTCCAACCCTCTGGCCCCGATCCTTACAAATGAGGCCCCCCATTTTAACTAGCCCAGGGAATCAGACAGGTATGTCCTTTAACCCCATTCTTTTTGTCTTGGCCATCAAATCCTTAGCAGTGACCATTCACCAAATCCAAGCAATTTTTACTTTTTTATTTTGAAAATTGGTAACTGGGAGAGACACACTCACCCAAGGCTCATTTCCAGGTGTGAGTTGTGGGGGGGGGGATTTAAGGGAACAGGAAATACAATAAAACATTACACAGCCACATTTGTGGGCACAAAATAAAGTGCAGTCAAAATACAATAATGAGCAAAATTACAAGTGCAAAATAAAACAAGGCACAGTGAGCAGTAATAATGTATCAACAGACAGTCCAGCATGGGGGAGGGATAGTAGCAGAGGTAGGAAGTACTGAAACCTGAATACAGCCTACAGAAAAACCCAGAAGTGGCCAAACACATGAACAATAGGGGATTGGTCTGGGAGAAGGGGTACTGGTGCAGGTGGGGGAGGGGAGAATTTCATCTGTTGTATGAGGTATCCAGGGGAAGTGGAAAGGCAGAGGTAGGAGGGGAACAGGTTCCAGAATAGGATAAGATGAGAGGAGGAGGCCGATTACACAGCAGAGGAGCAGTGATATGGAGTACAGAAAATGTGATGATCCCTGGAGAGGAGGGAGCATGGGGCTGGGAGTATAGGAAAGAGGAAAGGTAAGAGTGAAAGGGACACAAACCCTAACCAGTATTTGGATATGAAGGAGGTACAGTAAGACTGGTGTTGTGAGGTTAAGTAGAGGATGGGTAGGGGGGAGTAGGGGATCAGTGGTGAGTACGGGGGGGGGTTGGTAGCAAAGCAGCAAAAAGTGTTACAGATCATGTCCAGTCTGGCAAGGGAAGGGGGCAGTGCCACCGACCACATCTGTGTAGTCAAAGACCGGGAGCACCATTTTGGCAACAAGCTCCTGGTAGACCTGACAAGACAGTCTTTTCTGTGGTACAAGGTACAAAGTTTGGGGCAGAGCTTGGCATGGATGGAATAATTGTGGGCTGAGAAGACAAGCTTACTGTCAAGCCAAACTCTGAAGTACTTAAAGGAGTGAACCACTTCAAGTGGTGTGCCACACAAGGTGGAGAAGACAGAGAAAGTGGGGAGTCTTGCCTATTTCTGGCTGGTATAAAGGATCATGGACACTCTCTTTTTAGTGTTGACCCAGAGTTGGTTGTTGTGGAACTGGAAGAGGACATTGTGGAAGTATTGCTGGAGCAGACTTTCCACAGCTGCAGTAGAGGGACTGGAGGTGAAATGACTGTGTCATCTGCATTCATGTGAATTTGTGAGTTGGCACAGGTAGAGGGGAGGTCATTCAGAAAAATGGAGAACAGGATGGGACCCAGAATGAAGCCCTGTGGGACCCTAGACTGGATGTGTAGTGGAGGTGACAGGACACCTCCAACCTGTACCAACTGTGGACAGCCATTAGGTAGGAACCATTCAATAGCAGGAGCTGAGATGCCAGCAGAAATCAGCTTGTTTGGGAGGAGTGGATGAGACACTGGATCAAAGGCCTTGATCAGATTGATGAAAATGGCTACCATAATGTGCCCCTGACCTAACTCAGAGAAGATGGAGTCAGTGACATTTAGCCAGGTGGATATAGTGTAATGGTGCTTCCAGAAGTCCGACTGGAAAGAGGAGAGGAAATTGGATGAAGAGAGGAAACCAGAACATCTGGAACAGACAAGTTTCTCTTTCAACTTTGCAAGACAGGGGAGGAGGGAGATAGAAAAGATGTTACCTGGGGAGGAGAGGTCATCTTTGTGAAGTAAAATAACTTTGGGTGTTTTCCATGGTCTGAGGAATGGCACAGGGAGAGAATGAAAGGATAAAGAGGTGAGTAAGGGGAGATGCGATGGCAGGAGATGAGGGCTGGAGGAGTTTAGTATCCAACCCATCAGGGCTGAACTTGGACAGGTTGAAGGAGGAAAGGGCAAGCAGGGTTTCCTGCGTAGTGAAGGGGGGGAAATGGGAACCCAGGAGGGAGAGAGAGAGAGAGAGAGAGAGAGAGAATAGGGGAGAACAAAAGGGAGAAGGAGCGGAGCTGGGGGGAGAAGGGAGGGCACAGGTACTAAATAACTAACAGAAGTGAGCTGCAACACAGGCAGATTCAGAAATGGGAGAGTCAGAAACAGGTGAACCATTAACCATGAGTATTGGGGTGCAGACTTGGTAGGAGAGTAAAAAAGGGAGTGAATTTCCAAAATTTGGCTGAGCCATTAAGGTTGTTTTGGAGGCTGGCCTTACAATAGTGTGATTTCACAACCTGGGCAGCCTTTGTACAAGAATTTCTTGGTGCCCTGTAAAACAGTAGGTCAGGCAGAGAGTGAAATAATTTACAGTGGGCCCAGGTAAGATCATGGGACTTGCACTGATAGATGATAGTGGTGGACACAGTGGAATAAGACTAGCACAAAGCACTGCTGTACATTCACAACCTACTTGTCTTACTGGTCCAGGCCCAAAACGGTATCCTTCCTTTAATGGATCTGGTACAGGCCTTTGTAGATGCTTCAGTTCTATGCATCAACCAAGGAAAGATGGAGGTACTTGCCCTCAACTGCCACTGCACACCATGAACCTTCAATGTACTGGGCTTTTGCTGGACCCCTGAGTGCATCTCTTACCTAGGCCTCAAAATCACCCCTCACTTGGGAAAGTTATGTGAAAGCAAATTCACCCCATTTCTGGCAGAGCTTAAGATGGAACTGGACTGATGAAAGCCTCTCCAGCTCTCTATGGTAAGCAAAGCGGAGACAATTAAAATGGTAGCAGTAACAAAACGTTTCCACCTTATAACACACATCACATCCCAGATACTAATGATTGGCTCAATCACATGGACAAACTTGTGGGAGATTTCTTATAAGAAGGCAGACAATCCCAATGCAGCTGCAGGAAACTCAGAACACACTGGAGTAAAGGGGGGATGGGGGACTCCCACTGTTTAAAGAGTATTATTGGACATTCCAAATGGTGACAACTACTTGTTGGTTCTCTGACCCTACTCAACCCCCCCCCCAATTGACATAGAAACACAGCTATTGGGAGCGTGCTCACCTACTGTCTGTCTCTATACCCAAGCTTATCAGCACACCGTCATATACCCAACTTTTCCTAACTCATATCTGACCTAACCCACTCAGAGTTTACCCACTGGTGGGACAAACTGGGTATCCAAGTTGGAGGCAAACCACTGTTCTGGACCCAAAGGAAGATGCAGGGTATAGTTATTTGAAAAAGTGTCAAGTGCAATGCGAAACGTAGATCTGTGTGTAAGGGGTGCTACTATATGTAATAAAATTGCTGCTTTTATTTTTACAACAGTGTTCTGTTGTTTTTGTGAGGTTTTTGGGTGAGCCGAGGGTTTCCTTCATTTTTAGCAGGGTATAATTACTGTTGCAGATATGCTCCTCCCCCACCATGGTAAAATGGACTCCTTCCAGCACTTGCAAGATCACTATGACCTGCATAGAACTGTGTTCTTGCACTTCCTGCAACTCAGGAGCACTCCGGCCCCAACATTAAGGATGCTCAAAGAAGCACCAACCACCTTGATGAAATGCCTCTTCTTCTGGCTCTCCCACCACAGAGGCAGAGATGGAGTCACATATTCCATTACAATTTTTGATAGATTTCAAAGATCCTTGAACAAACCACCCAGGCCAAAACTGCCTGATCTTTGTCTAACTATAAGTTGCCCAATCCCCAAGTAAGAGTGGAGCCCTGCTGGAAAGCAGCACTTGTACTGTACCAGTTAGGGACTCCTGCAGTAGGCTACTTCAAAACAAGGTGCTACATTGCTGGTACAATACCCCTGCACTACAGCACACTGCCCACCTCCTGCCTGACGACAATTACTGGAGGTGTAGGAAGCCAGTTCCATGTAATATGGGTATATCCTGCACTAAAGCATTACTGGGAGCAAATCTAAGACACAATTAGCAGGATCCTGAATTCACCTATATTGAACTCCCATGATTTCCTGCTACTATAATCCCAACAGGAGGCCCCCTCCCTCTTCAAGAGCCAGTTAGTGTGGATGTTAATAGCAAGCACTGAACCTAATCACCTCCTTCTATGTCAGTGCTGCACAATGGACATTCCCCCACTTAGAGAGTTCATGATTAATCTAGCTCAGGGGTTCTCAAGTGGTGAGGCCAGCCTCCTTGGGGAGGCCCCAACCTGTTCCAGGGGAGGCTCAAGCAAGTCTGAAAAAGTACTGTATTTAAATTTTGAGTTTTATATATTTTGTGTGAAGAGGTGAAGCAAACTGAAAGAGGATAATAGTAGGGGAATGTTAATGTATTTATTTACTAATAGGTAACAAGGGAAGGTGAATGAGTCAAAGCTCATTTCAGGTGTACGTGGGGAAGGGTAGGGAGTTGAATACATTTCAAAGGGTAACTGCAAACCAATCAAGAAATACACAATGAACAATAGTGCAAACAAATATGAACAATAAACTAATAATGAGTGGTGGTAATTGATCAATTTGTAGCCTGATGGCAGAACAGCCCAAATGCAAGGGTTAAACATAGAAGTGCTAAGAGCAATAGCATGAAGGAACAAAGTAATTCCTGAGAAGTTGCTTAGGAGCAGGGAAGGACAGGGAGAGGCAAAGTATGAAGGAAGGTTATTTTGTATAGAGAGGAAACAGAGAAAGTAGTCTGACCCATGAAGGTACTGCAACAAGGGGTAACAATGGTTCAAGAATAAAAATAGTGGAGCAAGTAGGCTGGCCTGTAAAGGGGGGGGGTGTTACAGTAAGCTGAATAACATTTATTTATTTTATCTATTTGTTATTCAATAATGCTTTTGAGCACAGGAGCTCTTTTTCAAAGGTTCCAAGTCAGTGTAAGACAAAGAACTCAATGTGAGCCAAGTACTCAAAGGGGTTTCAATTTAGGCATGGTGTACTTCGCAAAGTACAGCATGTTATTTTTCTTTGGGGAGGCCCAAAATTATTTCAGTTTTTTGGGGGAGGCTCAAAATCTTTTCCATGGATTTGGGGAGGCTCACTGTGACAAAGTCTGAGGACTACTGATCTAGCTCAATTAGCAAACTTAGAATGCCTTTCACACCTAGCCTCTAACTCACTGAAGGGAGACCTGGGAGCCCTTCTTGTGCTACCTAGAATTATTAGATAGGAACACTTCTGCCACAGAAGACACATCACCCCAACTCCCCAAGACAGTGTAGCACTGATATATCTCTGTTCTACACCATAGAGGTCCAGCAGACATAACTTCAAAGGAAGCCTCCACTACCCACTCAATTGCAAGATCTGTATTATAAAAATTATAACCTATTAGTAACTGGGCACCACTGTGTAATTATTGCATCTCTACATAGTTTGATATCTCACAATGGTGGGGAAGGGGGAAGGATTTTCCTTCCTCCCACCATGCATACCTTCATTGGGTTGAGGTGTAAATAATCCTATTTTATATTTCCATGTCAGCCTCACCCTACTAGTCACTGCCCCATTGTACATCCACCATGTACTTGTAATCAGACCTGATGTATTTCTGTATGTACTGCTGATCTTGAATGCATTCACAATGTAGTGCATGCTTTGTTGGCATGTTTGAAATAATTAAAAAAAAAAAGTTTAACAAAAAAAAAAATCTAGGTTCTAGATTATGATAGCCTGATGAGCCATCACATTTGATGCATCTCAGCAGGGCGAGTACCTCCTTCCTGGTGATTATCCTAATAAGAAATTTGGGCTGTGATCCATGAGGTCAGGATTGGATGGAGATGGGAGGGTCAGAAGAAACCCCACTTAGGGAGCCTTACATTTTTCCAGGATTCTGAAAATGTGGATTATTTTTCTGCAGTCTTTGGAAAATGATTCAATGGTTTACTTGATCCACAGAAAATATTTTCAGGTTTACATAGAAATGAGTTTTGGAATTCCACATAATTTAAAAAACAAATTTTGGAAGTGGAACTGCCATTCCTCACACATTCCACTGGTGGAATTCTGCATTCCCTACAACCAATATGAGAAAACAAAGAGGGATGGAAATGGAGAGTAGTGGGGAAGGGGCACAGAAGGTATAGGATCAGGCAGAGGAGAATGAGCATTGTTAGTGAAGAATTCATTGACGATAGTGTAATGTTCAGAGAGCTCAGAAGTGGGCCTACTGCCAGGCTTGAGGGAAAAGGAAGCAGACAAGGAAGAAGTGTTAAAACTGTTATTGACAACAATCCAGAATTTAGAGGGGTTGTCTGTATTTCTGGATGTTGGAGGCAGTGTAGTAACCAACCATTTGTCAAAATTGTCAGCCTAGCCTGTGTGGGCTGCAACAACTAGCACTGCTACCATGACTAATAAAAAGGTCAACTATGACTATAAATATTCATACTGTTGGCAGCTTTCCCTGTGTGGGCTGCAGCACTACACTGTAAGTGTGAATTATGTGACCTTTGCTTTGTTTCTAACTTGCTAAGATGTGCCTAATTCATAATAATAAATCCAGAAAAGAAAATAACTTTTAAAATAAGGGATGTTCAATTAAGAGAACACTTTTACAAACCATTCAAAATTGTTTTCTGTATCAGCCCGAAACTGCACTATTTCCAACTTCAAAATATCAAAGAATTACAGCCTTTGTATTACTATTGTTGATGATTATTGCCCTGAAAGCAATGCAGTCATGTGCACCTTTCTATCAAACACATCTAGAATAAATGCAGAGGTGAAAAAAGGTGTGTGTGGTGCCATTTTCAAACTGAACTTTCAGTCGACTTATATGTGGAGATAGTTTTTTGCCAGGGAACTGTGTGCCTAAACTGTAGCCTTTATATTAATTTAATGTTACACCTTAATTCGTGTACCTGCCTACAGAACACCTTAATTTAATTTAAGACAAATAAGATAGACTTTTCAGCTTCTATTTCTGCTTTTTCTACTGTGCCTTAAGCAGTCACACAGCTCATCTGGAGCTCCAGTCCACTAGGCTCTCCCTTGGCTTGGATTACAACAAAGTACAAAAAAAACAACAAAAAAAATAGTAAACGAGTGTAAACATGACTTTGGGTCTCCTCAGTTTGTAACTCCAGTGACAGCTACTCCAGCTAGGTTAAGTGGGGCAGGACAAGACTGTAATTCGAATCTAGTAGCAGGCCCCTTGGCTTTCTGTGCCCCCTCCCCCTACTGCTCCCATATAATTAATACATACCTCTCTCCTTTCCTCCACAGTACTCATAGGGATCCTGAAGAGAGGATCCAGCAGAGGTCGTGAAGGTCTCGGATAAACCCTCCCCAACCCCCGAAACAGCAAACAGGTACAGACAGTCCACGAGTGCGCGACATGACGAGGAGCTCCAGCTTACTGTGCAGTGGGAGTGTGTGTGTGTGTGTGCGTGTGTGTGTGTGTGTGCGCACCCTGCTGACGCTCTGCATTGGCTCCCCACCTTCCCCTCCACCACCTCTGGTGAGCACGCCCTTTTATAGGGTTTGGAGAGTAAGCATGAACCAATCAGCTCACTTCTCCATCTGCAGCCTATATTATTCCTCCACATTCTATGGGGGGATGCTGCTGGTCAGGGCTTGGTCACCGTGCCTCTTATTTCTGGCATACCTTTGACCTGCTGGAGTTTGTTGATATTATGAAGATTGTCCCGGGGATGCGCCCTACATGCTGTGGTTTAGATACGGACCCTACCGCCCTGATTTTGGGTTGTAGTGATATCATTGGCCCGGTCTTGGCTCAGATTGTCCAGTGCTCCTTGGAATCGGGTGACTTTTCAAGCTCCCTGAAGGAAGCGGTAATGATACCTCTTCTGAAGAAAGCTTCTTTGGACCTGGATATTCTAGTGAAATACAGACCTATCTTGAACCTTCCTTTTGTGGGAAAGGTTATTGAGAAAGTAGTGTCAACTCAACTGGAGAACTGTTTGACCATCCATAATTTATACAAACCTCTCCAATCTGGTTTTCATAAGAGGCACAGTACTGAGACAGCTCTGGTTCAGATGCTCAATTATCTCCTGATGGTGAGAGATCAGAGAAACAGCTCCATCTTGGTACTTCTTGATCTCTCCTCAGCGCTTGACACTGTAGACCATGGAGTTCTGCTTGAGCATCTGAGGGCAATCTGTGGACTGACCGGTACAGTCCTCAGATGATTTTCATCTTTCCTCACTGGTAGAACACAGAGAGTTGTCTTGGGAATGTTTTCTTCCGAGTCTATCTCTCTGCCTTGTGGTGTGCCCCAGGGCTCAGTGCTGTCCCCCATGTTGTTTGCAGTGTATATGCTGCCCCTCAGAGACATTGTAAGATGGTAAGGGCTGAGTTTTCACTGCTATGCTGATGATACCCAGCTCTACCTGTCTTTTGCCCCCAACCAGGTTAGTGCCCTCTTGGTATTTAATAGCTGCCACACTGAAATCCAAGATTGGATGAATTCCAGCAGGTTAAAGTTGAACACAGGTAAAACTGTGGTTCTGGTAGTGGACCCGGGTCACAGAACAGAATAGTTGAGGACTGATTTGCCCTCTGGTTTATTCTTGGGGGTGTCCAGATCCTTACCTCTGAATGGGTGCATGACCTGGGAGTGATACTTGATGATGGGATGACCCTTCATCATCAGGTGTCGGCAGTTGTTAAGTTAGCCTTTTACCATCTTAGGAACATTGCCAGGATCAAGCACCTTGTTCCATCCAGTGATCTGCCAGTTTTGGTCCAAGCCTTTGTGACCTTGCGCCTTGACAATGGCAACTCCCTTTATTTAGGGCTTCCTGGGGTTGATATCCATGACTTGCAGCTAGTGCAGAACGCTGTTGCATGTTTATTGACTGGGGTATCTAGGAGATCTCATATTACCCCAGTGCTGCGCGAGATGCACTGGCTGACGGTTCAGTGGTGGATCACCTTTAAGGTAGGCCTGTTAACCTACAAAGCCCTACACAGACTTCGTCCTGACTACTTGAAAGAACTTCTGACTCCTTACACCCCTGTGAAACAGCTCCGCTCAGCTGACTAGGGGTTGCTGGAGATTCTGAGGGTTAGTTTGAATTCATTTCGGGCACGCGCTTTTATGTTTGCTGCCCCAACCCTCTGGAATTCTCTGCCCCATCAGCTGTGGGAGTGCAGGACAGTGGGGAGCTTTAAGCAGACACTAAAGACATTTTTATGGAGTAAGGCATTTCCTGATTTGTTGTGATTTTAATGATGTTTTAATTAATTATTTGTGAATTTGTGAAGTGCCTTGATGCTGTGAAAGGTGCTTAATTAAATAAACTTATTATTATTATTAAACTTCTTGTTATACACACTACACCATACTTTATTCTTTATTTTATTTATGTACTAAGAAAAATAATATAATAGTACACCTCATAGGTTACTGTAAAAGATCATAAATACTGTAACAGCATTTATGGCTAGAGATGCAAACTTCACCTGCAAAAGCTGTAGGATGTCAGGAATTGGGATGTCAGGAATTGTGCACTATGTATTGTGATGCTCCTGACTTTGCCCTCAATTTCGAACAACAAAGTTTAAAAAAAAAAACAAAACTTTTTTAAAGTGACAGTTCAGACAGTCAGGTGTTACTATAGAGGATGTCATCATTCATTAATTGATCGATTGCCAAATAGTGTTGCCCCGAATACAAGGGAGTGCACTTTTGATCTTTTGTGTGCCAGCTGATGAGGCAACTCCAGCTTTATTGTCTGCCTTCTGGTCTTGGCACTCATAGAAACATATATCATGTTTGCTCTGCTTAATTTACTATTTCTGTTATAGACAGGGGATTTAATGTGGTCAGCAGTTTCTGCATCTCTAGAAGCTAGGGGCTCTATAAATGTTGTTAGTCAGTTTACTGTGTCAGCACATAATGACAGGTAAATTTGACAGATAAATTTGAATGCTTGTGCAATGTTTACTTGGATTATTCACTTCCTCTGTCTCATGGCTAAGACACCCAGACTGGCAATGAGACCTCAAAGTTCAGTCATATAGCCAAAGGAATCCACTACACAAGTCTTCCACCCTTTGTGTCACCCAAGGAACTCAGCCCTATGGCTAAAGGAGCCTCGGAGGAATGAGACAGATGTCATTGCCCAAAGTAAAGATACTGTAGCAACATAGTAGTGAAAGACAGGTGGACAGAAGTGCATCAGAACTTACCATTTGCAATGAATGCATGAAAGGCTCTTTTTTTATGTTGCTCAGGTGGGAGAAGAAAATGAGTTCCCAATTATCGCATAAGGGTTGGAGACGTGGATCGGAACCAGCTTCACTGAGTCTGACTTAAAGCCTGAACATTTAATCTGGCCCCCTAAATTCTGCTGAACCACTTCAGCACCCAGTAGAGTAATTGATATGGGGTAAAACAAAGTACAAATGGGAGGGAACCTTGAGGTCAGCAATAAATATGAATTAGTACAACTTACTTGTGGCAGGTGCTGTTGGTATGCATCTACTTTAGACAACTATTTGTGGTGTTGTGAAAGAGTCTGCAAAACATATTAAGACTGCCATGACACAATGTGAGCTGCAGTAATAGTTGTTTTTCATTGTTGATTTCAAGGCATGTACCCCCATAGACTCCAAGTGCCAGATTTTCAAAGCACCCTTAGATGGCTGCAATTTGTGGTGGTCTAACGCTATGGCACACACCCCCGGCTGCATCAGGGGACCCTGCACTGAATTCAGGAAGGACACAGTCTCCTCACCACAAATCTAGGAGCTGCAACACCCACAGGTGTGTGCCAAAACAATTGGTACACCTGAGGGAAATGCTGCAGGGATCCGGCTGCTCCCCACCTGGCACAACACCAGAGGAGCTAGGATGGTCCAAGGGGTGTACAGAAACTTGTTAGGCTGGAGTGGGAAGATGGCAGAAGGGGAACTGGGTGCCATGGTGGTTGCTGGGGAGGCTGTGGGTAGTCGGATCAGGATAGTAGTACCCAGCAGGGGTGCTGATTACAGTACACTCATACAATGAAATGGCACCATTCCCTGACCCAAGTTAGGCACAGCCCTGGTAGCAGACCCAGCCTTGAGGTTGCTGCCAAGGCTGTGCTCACATGGGCCCATGGCACTGTGTGGCAGTGAACCCCCCCATGATGCCAAGTCATTGGTATAAGTGTTCTATAATCTGCACCCCCACCAGGTGCAATTGCCCTGATCTAGCTACCCATAGCCTCCCCAACACCCACTATGGTACCCCATGCCCCTTTCCCCATCTTGTATCACTGTCAGAGCCCCCCACCAGAGTCCATCATGGCAGTGCCAATGGCACAAGGGGCTAAGACCAGCTTAGTGCTGATCTATCTCGAGCCCCTTGCTGCAGTAATGGTGGGGCTTTCTGCATCCCAGAGAAGGCAATGTTGCAGCCCCGCTGTGGTGCAAGCCCCCTTGCGACCTGTCACAGCCTGTTGTGTGGCACAAGGTGGCACAGTGTCAGCTTGATTCTGAGGCTCCTGATTCAGATGCAGACCATGTTTCTGAATTGGAACTGTTTGCATCTTTTGATGCAAGCTGCCAGTTGCATCATGCCTGTTTGATGCAAGCACCTTGCGTCTTTCACAGGGCTTTGAAAATCCAGCCTCAACTCTACACTTTACCTCATGTTAGTTACTAGATACTCTCTTGCAGTGCCATAGAGTTTATTTATTTATTTAAAATTTGATAACTGGGAAAGGCACACTGAGCCGAGGCTCATTTCCAGGTGTGACCTGGGGGAGAGGGTAGTGGGATATACAATAGTCAGAGAGGCCTAACAGTAAAATACATGAGTAACCAAAGTAGAACAATATGTACAAGGTACAGGATGCATAAACAGATAACATTATTGGAGTATCATAAACTGACAAGGTGCAGAGTGTAGTAGGCAGTGTAGTACAGCATAGACAATATATACATAGGCAAAATAAATACATAGACACGTTAAATCTAAAATCAGGGCACCTAGGCATACTAGGTATAAGAATTTATCATGCTAGGACTGCACATATACACGGCTATATTAACAGGCAAACTAAATATATACACAGGCACATTAAATGTACAATCTAGACACTTAGGCATATTGGCCCGGATATTCAAACTGCGCCATTCTGAGGCACAAGCCCTTGCACTGCTCAAAATAGTTGTGCAGGGGTGTGGCCGGGGCGATATTCAAAGGAGTTGCGCTATTGAGCAGCTCCTTTGAATCACCCCAGCCACAGCCACTGTGCATAGGCGCAGTGGAACTTGCACCACCGCCAAAGTTGTCAGAGTGGAGCATTCAACTTTAAATTGGCGCAGTGCCATTGCTCCATGCGCAAATTTCCAATATTCAAAAGGTGACATGCAAATGGGGCCATAATTCATGCAAGGCGCAGGGGCCATTTGCATCTGATTATGGCCCCATTTGCATGCCATTAGCATGTAGGTGCGCCTATCCCCGAGGACTTGCGCCTGTCCGCCCTGCCAGGCGCAGCAGCCTCGGGACCGACCCTGCAGCCCGATCACGGGCAGAGCGTGAAAGAACCCCAACATTTCCCTAATGCCCGATCGCGGGCAGAATGTAGAAAGAACCCCGCCCCGCCCAAACATCTCCTAATGCCCAATCATGGGCAGAATGTATATGACAACCCCTCCTAAACATCTCCTGGTCTGGTGTCCCCCACCACACCCACCCGCAAGCCCTACCCGCTCCTCCCCGGCAGCCGGCGGGTGGCGAATCCCCACCGCCTGCATTTTGCTCCCGCCGACTGACTGTCGGTAGGGCTGCCAGCATTGGTGCCAGAGTTAATGGCGTAGCACTCATACTGTACATGACGGTCCAGATTTAGTGAATGAATCATTCACAAATCTGGACTGTCATGGCAGTATGGGCTGCATGCCCATTGGCTCTAGCTCTGCACTTACCGGGCGGTAGCCCCACGATAGTCAGTCGGGCGGGCGGCAGGGCGGCAGGTGGTGGGATGCGCCGCCGCCGCCGTGGGGGGAGCGGGTGGTGGGGCTCAGGTGGTGGGTGGGGGGACACTAGACACCAGGGAGATGTTTGGGGGTTGTCATTATACATTCTGCCCACGATCGGGCATTACGGTCCACTGGACCACCAGGAGATATTCGGTTGGGAGTGGTCTATTGCTATCTCTGCCCGCTGATCAGGCACTGGGGGGTTCTTTACATTCTGCCCACGATCGGGCATTAGGGAGATGTTTGGGCGGGGTGGGGGTTCTTTCACGTTCTGCCTGCGATCGGGCATTACAGTACACTGGACCACCAGGGATGTGAACAGGAGGGGGCCACATTGATGCCCGCAATCAGGCTGGTGGGGGCATAGGGACTGAGTTGGGGCCAGCCGAGGTGGCAGCTGCTGTGTTGCGCCCTGCAATACAGCAGCTCACCTGTGGGTGCCTCAACTTAAGCCTTTTTTTTTGGCTCAAAGTTGTGCAGGCGCAGGTTGGGGGTTGTGCCTGCACAACTCTGCACAGCCCGACTGAATATCGGGCTGTGCAGTTTATGCATGGTTCCTCCCCTTCCTGTTGAGCATGCATTCATTTGCATTGCGCTGTTGTTCAGCCTGTTTTCAGTGGCGCAACTGCCTCCTGCTGAATATCGCAGAATGGCGCAATGTAGGACTTGAGCATGCGCAACCCTGTTGCGCATGGCGCAACCCTTTTGAATATCCCACCCATTAGGTATAAGTATACATAAATATTAGGACAGCTCAGGAGTTCCACTGAAAGGAACGAAGAGAAATTACTGGCAAGTGGTGAGTATGGTCTCAGAATGATGCGAGGAAGTAAAGGTATGTCGGGGGCAAGGTGTAGGAGGGAGGGAGGAGCACAGGGGGGAAGATGTACTGGGAGGGTGGGGGGAAAGGAGGGGGAGTGTTTTTTTTTTTAATTATGACTATTATTTTATATTTTCTCTACTTTTATTTTTATGTGTTTTATATATTAAATAATAAATAGTAATATGATATACAAATCTGTTTTACTTCATTTGTATGTGATTGTTTTATACAACAGGACAACATCATTTGTGATAATGAATGTTTTGTGTTTAGAAGAACTAATCGACTTCTGCAGTTTTATTTTACTATAATTTTATTATTTTTATTTATTTTTAATATATATTAAGAAAAACAGTTGTATTAGGTGTTATTATAGAAGATGCCATCTTTTATTCCTTGATGGGTTGCCAATGACAGTTGGCCTAACTACAAGGGAGTGCACGTTTGAGCTTTTGGGTGCCAGCTGACACTGCATCATTAAACATTTGAGGGCTTGGGAGGGAGGAGGGAGGTTGGGTACTACAGGGGGTTAGAGTAAGAGATATTTACATGATTACATGCATGGGCAGGGGAAGGGATTTTTTTTTGTATGAGTCACTAAATCACATAATTACTAACGGAACTTCACCAGGACAGCGTGCACGTGTGTGTGTGTGGCGGGGGGGGCGCTGGGTGCTACTGGGTGGATGGGTGGAGGAAAATACATTTAGAGCACCTGGCAGTTAGGCCTGTTTGTTGATAAAAAGTAATGCACATTTTGCATAGTTCTTCACCTGTAAAGTACAAATTCACCCAGAGAAAGCTATGCATAATATCTCTCCACCTGCAGTTTCACTGGTGAAGGTATTCTATAGATAGTTTCACCATGTGAAGAGGTCACTTCACCAGGTACAGACTATGCAAAGTGCACACCCCAGCAAAGTGAAATTGAGAAAGGTCACGAAGTATTTCATGAAGTGAAGTTTCCTGACTTTGCCCACGTTTATTTGTGGCATTCAAGTGGGCAAACCCTTAGAAGGATAATGGTATGGGTCACTTATATTGTGCACTTTGGAAGCCTGCTCATATGGTGGCTGAAACAGAATAAGTTTTTGAATCAGAACCACAACGAACTCTGTCTGGAAGTGGCATGCCTAGACAATGTGAAACATGATGAAATATTTTATTTATACTACAGTTCTTCCTGCAGGAGATTTTGAGAGCTGCTGTCTCTTAAAATGGAGAATGGCTGAAGATCAAGAGCCATCATCACTCCCCAAGAAATGTATTTATTTATTTATTAAAGTTTAGGAATTACAACCCTTTGAGTCAGGGACTCATTTACAAAGGCTCTACATCATAACAGGAAAGAAAACAAAATACAATTAAAAAATTCAGAAACTTAGAGCAAACAGATACAGTGAACAAGCAGAAGTGCACACAGTAAGCTTCACATGAACATTTGACAATAGATACATATAATTAACAGGGTGAAGAAAGTAGCTCATGGGACCATGACTAGGTGGTAGAGATTGAGAGCAGAGAATGGAGGGAGGGGGAGGAGGCAAAAAGGGTTATGGACAGTCACAGCTTGAGCTAGATATGATGTAGTCATGCAGCTCTTTTTTTGAAAGGCCCCAATTTGGGCATGGTGAGAAGGGGCCCTGGAATTGAGTTCATCTATAGGGAAGCCTTGTATCGAAAGAACCTTTGACTAGCAGTGGATTTGACAAAGGGGATGTGGAAGGCAGCAGTATCAGAAAGTCTGATACTGGCAACAGGAGCTGTGTTGTTGAATGATTGTCAGGACGCTGGTTCTTACGCTTCTTCTGGTACTGGCAGAGGAGCAGAGCAGAGTGTGAGTGAGAAACCTGTGACATGAATGACATGACAATACATTTATTGGACTATATGATAGTTATAGCATATAACTGTTTTAATGCTTTTAATGTATTTTTACTTACTATATATGACAAGAAAACATGATTTCTGAAGGAACATGTGACAAATCATGAAGACAATAATAGTATGCACTATCTGTAGTGACTCATGGCAGACAACACATTGCCCAAATCCATGGCACACAGGTGCTTGTAGTGGTACTGATACTGGCAACAGGAGCTGTATTGTTTGTTAATATGTGGCAAGTTGTGATGATGATAAGAAATAGCACTATCTCCAGTGCCTTAGGGTGGACAGTCAATTGTCGATGCCATGGAACTCAGGCGGCTGTGATGGCACTGGCAGCTGGTGTTGTTCGTAAACACATGATTAATTATGGCAGTCATGATTAGTCACTATCTATAGAACCTCAATGCAGACAGACAATTTTCTTCAATCAATCAATCAATCAATCAATCAAATCTTTATTTATCCAGGCGATCACCATTGAGCAAGCTCATTTACAAGGTGGACCTGCTGTTGGCAGGGAAAATTGTACAGTTACATATAAATAAATATAATACAAAAGGAACAACATGTTTGCAATACTGATAGGAGCAGAGTATTTACATTCCAAGTCACATGTACAAGAAAGATATACATAACACAACCCAAACGTAATATATATATATATATATATATATATATATATATAGTTCTCACAGGAACAGATGTGTGTGGATGTCATATACAAACCATAGAAGAAAAAGAAAGATTATTTATATTCCTGTCCAACAGAAACACGTTACAGGCCTGGATGGAAATTCCTAAGCTATGGAGGTGCGCATAACAGTATGTAAGCCTTAGGTAAATGCGGCAGAAGTGGGGTGGTGAATAAGAGGGATGCAGAGGGTGCTAAGTGCAAGTGGGGCAGAGGAGGGGGGAGTAGTAGTGGCAAGGACTAATTTGGATAAGCAGCTGGGACTAGTGTTGAAGGAGAAAGGAACAGTCAAGCTGCTAGGAGCAATAGAAGGAATTACAGATTTCAGCAAACGTTTTGCCATAGAGGGTCTTAAAGAAGGCAGGTCTGACAGGTAAGCTAAGTCTCAACAATTTTTGTATCTTATTCCAGAGAGAAGGCAGGGCATAGCTTATGGCGGCCCTTCCAAAGCGAGTGTTGACCCTTGAGACATTCAAAGAAATCTGCGAATGACTGCTTAAGGCATAGTTCTTAATAGGACTAAGGGGGAGACAGTCAACAACGTATTGTGGGAGTTTGTTGGTAAGGGCTTGGAGCGTCCATAGGGCTGCATTTCTATAACACCTGTATTGAAAGGAGGGCCACCCTATGGCTGTGTATAAAGAGCAGTGATGTGTGGAGTATGGTAGGCCAGTTATAAATCTCAGTGCTCTATGATATAATACATCCAGTTTTGCAAGATATGAGGCAGGGCAATGGCCATAAATGAAGTCGGCATAGTCAATTAATGAAAGGAATATAGATTGGACAAGCTGTCTTTTTGCATCAGTGGTCAAGAGACATTCAATTCTGAAAAAAAGACCACGTCTCTGTCTCAGTTTTCTCAGCAGTTCTTCTGTGTGTTCCACAAAAGAGAGTTTGTTGTCTAGCCAAATACCAAGGTATTTGAATTTAGTCACAAATTCAAGATTTTCTCCTAATGGTAATGGACTAGCAACAGCAGAGTAAGCCCCTGGGCCTGGTGGTGAGAAAAGAATGGCCTTGGGTTTTTTTGCATTTAGTAGTAACTTTTTGCTAAGGAGCTGGTACTGCAGAGTATTAAAGTCAGCTTGTAACCCAGCGCAGGCAGCTTCAGGAGATTCCCGGCTTAAGTAGAGCACCATGTCATCAGCAAACAAGTGAACACTGGCATCTTTTGATGCCTATGTCCAAGCTGTTGATATAAATGGCAAACAGTAATGGGCCCAGTATGGAGCCCTGGGGGACACTTCTTTTTATCGGTTTAAGTGGAGAAATCTCTCCATCAGCCTTAATTTGTTGCTGTCTATCAGAAAGGTAGTTTTGGAACCATACCAGTGTGGTTGAGCCAATGCCTATAGTTTTTAAGGTGGAGAGGAGCAGTCAGTGGTCAAAAGTGTTGAAAGCCTTACTGAGGTCCAGAAACACGGCACAAACAAATTTTTTGTTGTCTCGGTCCCGTTGCCAATCATTAGTAACTTTTGCCAGTGCCATAATTGTACTATGCTTAGCTCTAAAGCCAGACTGCATTGGGTTGAGTAGTCTAGCATTGTCTAAGAAAGATCTCAGCTGCGTATCCACAATTTTTTCCAGAAGTTTTGAAAGTATGGGAAGAAGGGAGATTGGTCTATAGTTATTTAGGTCACAGGGGTCCCCTGCTTTAAACAGGGGAATGACATAAGCAGTTTTCCATGCCTTGGGGATGGAGACTTGTGCTAGGGACAGATTGAATAGGTGTGTTATAGGTGTAGCAAGTGAATGGTATGCTATTTTCAAGAAATAGGGGTTGAAAGGAGTCAGCCCCGGCACTTTTTTAGTATCTAGTTGTAGAAGAAGATCTTCAACTTCTTTTATGGTGGTACAGTAGGTGAAAAGGAGAAGTCCATATTATTGCTACTTGGTTCTGAAGGATGGGTGTTGGTCTGAGGAAGAAGCTACTTAGAGGTGCGTTATCAAATGCCAGGCCAGCAGTGGCAAAGTGATTGTTGAAAGCCTGCAGTATCTCTAATTTATCGTTAATGATAATATTATCAGTGGTAATTCTGGAAGGAAGCGCACTTCCTGGAGAGTGGCCAGATAGCTCTTTTATGGTGGACCAGAACTTGGTAGGGCAGTCTGACACAGAGAGTAGCTCGGTTTGATGAAAGTTGGCTTTGGCCTCTCTGACCAACTTAGTACAGATGTTTCTAGATACTCTGAAGAGACACCAGTCTGATTCAGCACAAGATTTATGAGCCTTTTTCCAGAGGCAATCTCTTTTGAGTAAGGCAGCCTTCAGATCCAATGAGAGCCAACGACAGGTTCTGGCTTTTATTCGTGCTTTAACCAGGGGAGCATGGCTGTTTAGGGCACTGGATATGATTTCATGAAGAATGTCATAGGCATCGCTCACTGACTTAGCCAGGTAGAAACTCTGCCATAGCAAAGAGTCTTTTAGATCATTGAAGTATGCAATAGGATTGAAGTTCTGTCTGGATCTTTTAGTGGAAAACTTTGATGTAGATAGAGGTTTGGTAACAGTTCTCATGCCACCAATAAAGCAGTGGTCACTAACGTCCGCTAAGAGGATACCAGCATGGGAAAAGTAATGAGGTCTGTTAACAAGGAGAACATCCAAGAGGGTGCTTCTCATTGGATTTTTTTTGTTGATGCGAGTAGGCTCAGTAATAAGTTGAGTGAGCCCATGAGAGTCGCAGAATTGTTTCAGGGGCAACGAGACCTTAGTCAGAAAATCATAGTTAAGGTCACCTAGTATGATTGTTTCCATTGGGGTAGTATCCAGGTGGGATGACAGATGTGTCAGAAGTTATGGTCCTGCTGCTGGAGGTCTATAGCAGCCTATGATGCAGAATGCCAGTGATGGGGAAAGCTCGACTTTAAGAGACAGGCATTCAAATCCACAGGCAAAGGAGGTAGCATCTAATATAGATACTGAGAATTTGTTTTTAACATAAATGGCTACTCCTCCACCCAGTCTGCCTGTCAGTTCTGAAGAGGAGGTAGTTAGGGATGTTTACCTCTGTGTCTGGAGTGGATGACCGGAGCCATGTTTCCGAAAGCAAGAGTACGTCTGGTGCCGTATGAATAATCCAATCCTGGACTGAGTCAAGCTTCTTTAAAAGACTACACATGTTAGTATGCAAGAAGCTAATTCCTTTCAAAGCTGTGAGTTCAGAAGGAGATGAAAACACTTTCATAGGACCAGGGTTAAGTTCGACGTCACCTGAGCATAGGAGTAGAAGGAGAACAATTTTTCTCAGGGCAGCAAGGAGAAGTTTAAAGGCACAAGTCTTTCTATGTCTGGTATAGGTTTGAGTACATGGGTTCAAAGACTGAATCATCTTATTGTGCTGCCTTATGGATATATATCCTAGGATCCATGCAGAATAGCACCAAGCCATACCTAGTTTGAATGGATAGGGTATAATACCATGTAGAGGATATTGGTTAGCAGTTCCACTTCAAGGAGATTCCACAAACTGTGAGGGGATCAAAGGCATACAGTGGCAGCATAATTTGTTCATAGTGTTGGTATATGGGGAGACTAGAATGGTAGAACATGCACCTTTGTTGAATCAATTCTGTCAGGTTGCCTAACCACATAGGGTATTATACAAAGGCTGGTGAATAAGCGTAGCCAATTAAGACCTGTCATGGTTGCCCTTTATGTAAGTAAGGAGCGTACTGCAGTAGCTTCTGCTATTTAAGTTATATAGGTCCCAGAGGTCATTGTTCCGTATGTGACTGTTTGGGAAGTTTAAAAACAGAGTAACGCAAGATAAATGTATGCCACCCTTGGCTAGAGAAAGGAGAGAGTAGCTCAAATTAATAGTGGGGCAACACAAAGGCTAGCAGTCTGAGTGAAAACAGCTCAATTAGCAACTGAAAAGCCTGCAATTTCCTTGCACCTCGCAGTCTGGAGTGAGTTACAAAGTCACGAAGGGGCTGAAACACTTGGTTGCTGGGAACATTTTTAGACAATAAGCACAGTTTTTTGGCAAATCAGTCACAGTTCAGTAATTTGTAGTACAATTTTCAAGTAAAACAGTGCCTTAGCATGACAGGATATGCTAGACAGCAAGACAGGATATGCTAGTCAGCAATAAGCAAACCTAAAGTACCAAAATGGTATGCCTCAGCAAGACAGAATGAGATAAAGCTGCTAGAAGGCTTAGTTGCAAAAAGGGGAGGGGAGGAATTGCAGTTGTTGACAGTAAATAACCAATAAATTGAAACATCAGATAGGAGTGGGCGGAGACTGCGTGCATTTAAAGAAGGCCTTGGGGGGTGAGACGAAAAATCAAGGGGAAGTTTGCAGAGCTAGCACTGAATCAGTGCACATACAGCCAGAGAGAAACTGCAGCAAGGGGGAATGGTAAGTTACTTTACACAGGCCAAGCAGAACAGGCTAAATTAAAATATATAAATTAGAAGCCGAGTACAGGGATGCAGGCTTACATTAAGCCACACGTCTTGGGTGCTCCTGTCTCAGGTGAGTGAGACCAGCCAATCAGGGAGCTCTACACAGGCATGGAGCCAATAGCGCTACCCTGAGAAAGTGCTGAAAATGAAAACAGCAAATTGCAAGTGATGATTCGGTTCAGCATTCACACAGCTGAGAGAAATCGTGGCAATTTTTCAAGTATCGTACCTTATCTATCTCTTTGGGGGGGGGTAGGTGGATCAGGCTCCTTGCACCATAGAGGTGCTATGGCCGGATCGTGACCACTGCCCGAGGGGGCAAGTGGCACCTTATCTATCTCTTTGGGGGGTAGGTGGATCAGCCTCCTTGTACCGTAAAGGTGCTGTGACTGGATCATGACTGCTGCCTGAGGTGCTTTGTCCACAGCACAACATTCCACCTCCCATAATGAGGGATACTGGATGGCAGTCCTATTGTACTATCTGTACAGTGTACAAGGTGGGAAGAAGGCTCTGTCACCCACATGTGGCAGTGAAACAGGATGAGGAAAATGTGATTTATAATGAAGGGAGGAAGATGTGTTGTTTTCTGAAACCCGAGTCCTTGTTTGCTTTCTGAAACCAGAGTCCTTCTATGTTTTTATTATCTTCTAACACTTTTGCAAGTGAAGTTTGCAAAAGCAAGGAAGATGTAGTACTGCTAGGCTGGAGACTGAGATGCTCATCATTCAATTAGGGTCATAAGATGAGTGAAAAATAAGGTTGAAAACTACAATTACTAATTAAATAGAGAATACTGGATGGCCAACTATGCACAACAATGTATTCTGTCTCAGAGGAATTCTAATTCCCTCTGACCTCTAGAGCAAAGCTTGAGAGGCCCATGGCAATCGCAACCCTGAGGTGGCAGAATACACTAGTTGTGCATAGAGTTGCACATTCAGTATTTTTATAATGTATGGTGCCCCTAAAAGTAATTTAAAAAAATCTGATCTTTTTTTTTAAATAGAAAAGGAAATTTATGCTGCTATGTCTTATTCTGGGATTAAAGGCTGGTTGCTTGGGTCAGAGGTGTGGTCATTAGAGATCAGATGATCCCAAGGTCTACAGTGAGGGCTTCCATTGATTGTCAGTTGCGTTTAGGAGGGATTTAAAAAAAAACATGGTGGCCATAAGAGGACTTTCTATGAGGAATTGCATTTTATTTTGTGAATAATTAAAAATATCTGGTTGATCCTGCATTGTATTTTTTTGTACAACTTAAAATATTTGGTTGATCCTCCATGTTTTTTTCCTATCTGGTTGATCCTGCATCTGTGGGATTTGTTTAAGTCGTGGAGTTGAGTGACTGTGCCACTGCTGCAAATGTCTATCTGGTTGATCCTGCCATTTCTGTTGCCCGAATTAAACAGCAGCTCATGCACTTCTAAAAACAACTGAAATGTTTTTGTACCACAGTAGGGTATTGCGGCGTTCTCTGACCTTTGAGCTGTGGTACAACAATGTTTCAACTGGGATGGATTTCTGTGCAGAACACTTTATTTATTTATTTATATGTTAACCAGGTAAGCACACAAGACAGTCTAGTGCCTATTTTCAGGTGTGACCCAGGAGAATTACAAGGTACAGACAATAACAATGCAAAGTCAAGGCACATCAAACAACAAGGAACAATCAGGTAGAGGCAGTAACAATACAGAGTCAAAGCATGGCAAATCAACAAGGAACAGTCAAAAGTAACAACAGATTAGCAGCTGGGCAAATAAGTGAGGATACCCAATTACCAGACACAAGCCCTCACCATACACTGTATGTTGAGTATTAATACCAACATTTATAAAAAGTTGAATCAATATCAAAATTAAAAAAAAAGTTGAAAAATATTTTTTATTAAATTTTATTTAAACTTTTTTGCAGTTGTATGTATCAGTACAAACAAATAATAGAAATACAATCTATATTTACAAAAAATAGTATTGACACTTTGATCCCTTAGATCGCTGCAAAGTTCCAATGATCTAGGGCTGCAGCACACTCCTGGTGCATCAGGGACCATGCATTTGATTCTGAAACATTGGGGCTTCTTACGCCACAACACCTGGGAAATGTTGCAACTGCAGCATTGAATGCTAGGTGCACCTGCGGGACCTGATGGATGGGTCTGTTCACCCATCCCACTGAGCACAAGATGGACCGCAATGAACAGAGTACCCCTGGGGAAGAAGTGGCACAAGGGAGTACCATAGGAGTGTTGGGGCACTCATGTATATGCCGGGGGGATGATCGGGCATACAGCAGGGGTGCCCTTGTCAGTGCTAGCCACCTACTGGTGTAATCAGTGCCATTACACTGTCACCCCCGCCAGGTGTCCGAGCATCCCCCCGGCATACACATGCTCCTCAACACCCCAGATGTACACCCGTGTCCATACTGACCCCTGGACCCCACATACAGAGCCCCCTGACAGCTCCCCACCTTGAGGGGCATTGCCGCAAGGGGTTTAGACCAGCTGCTGGCTGGTCTAACATGACCCCCCATCCTACTGCCACAGCGAGGCTTTTGGAATTCCAAATCAGCAGATGTTGCAGCTCTGCTGTGGTGCAAGCCCCCTTGTGACCTGGCATACCCAGACGCAGGTCACAAGGGTGACACAGTGCCTCTTTAACACAAAGATTTCCCTTACTGGTGCAGACCATGAACCAGAATAGAGAATGCTGCAACAAATTATGCAAGGTGCGGCTTGTGTCATTGCTGTGTGATGCAAGCACCTTGCTTCTGGCAGAACCCTTTTGGAATTGGGCCCCATGTATTTGCCATTTTTTGGTTGTGTCAAAACTGAAAAACATGTTGATAATTTGCTAAAAAAAAAGTGACAAATAGTATTGCTATATATAGTATAACATTAGCACATAAACACAGTATCATCCAAGCTAATTCTTAATGGCAGGACTCAAAGTTTTCATTTAACTAAATTAAGTTTCTAGCTCCAAGAGTTAGATTATTTAATTAAAATGTGATAACTTTGGAACTCTTAGGTCTAGGGACTTAATTCGTTTTAAATGAAAACTTGGAGTCAGCTTAGTATATTTATTGATAAAATAGTATAATGACCAGATAGCAGTATACAAACACATAAAATATTGAATATTGTTATATAAAAAACGTAAAATTGTTTACTACATTTCTGAAATCCTGTCATTTTTAACAACTTATTATACTGACTTGTATAGATGTGTAGTGACACAGTAAAACTCTATCCTTAGGATCTATATATGTTGATTGGACTCCATGCTTTCCTTTAAAACTAACAAAAAAAAACTTGGCAGTAAAAGTAGTGTCAGTAATTATAGACCTATTTCAGTTATGTCCCATTTCCAAAGGTCCTTAAAGAAGGACTCTGGTCAAACTTTCTGGCATCAATAAATTCAGAATTTGAATCAGTATAGCCCAAATCAGCGTCATGCCAAAAATGAGATCTCTAAGTTACTTTGTTTAAAAGTTACAAGTCAGTTTACAACCCTAAATTCACTGCCTGTTCAAACAAGCTCTGGAAGAGCCACTACAGCTGTGAATACATTAATTAGATAAGGATGTTTCATGGGCTTAAACATAAACAGTTATTTATTTATTTATTTTAAAAATATCAGATTTACAAACCTTTGAGTCAGAGACTCATTTACAAAGGCACCTCGTTGAAACTAATACAAAGACAGCACAGTTAACAAGTCAAAAAACAATGACTCGGAGATCAGACAGTTATAACAATTATTCACTGGAGATACATGCGTAGCAGTAAATAAATAGAGTACATAGCTTAGGCACACAGGGACCACATCAAGAAGACAAACACAGTTCAAACAATATACAATAGCTAAACCAAATAGACATCAGGAGTCAAAGAGAAGCACAGAGTGTTCACATGAAGGCTGTTGCATATACACTAACTGAATCAAAGTACAGTACATTGAGAAAGGGCATATTTAAGCAATAAGGCATGACAGAGGTTTGTGTTATCATGTAATAATATCACTCCTGGGGTGGGTTGAAGCATGAGGCAAAGCCAAGTGCTTCCACCAGCCCAGGAGTGACATTATTACAAGATAACACACACCCTGGAGTGCCTTATTGCAATTATACAATGACTTGTTGTTATAAACGGGATAAAAAATACATTTTAAAGGATGTTTTTGTTAGTGTGGAAAAATATTTCTTAAGAGAAAATGCAAGGAATGATCCAAATCCAAAACTACGGTGATGTTGTTGTGTAATAACATCACTGTTTCAATGGGACAGCAGCCAATCAGCTTCTTACATTTTTCCTTGTCATAGTATAATTAAAAATAATGCCACCTTCTGTATTACAGTTACCAATATGTTTTGCATTTTATTCTATGCACTGTTATAGCAATCAACTCAACAGAACCAGGCCATCATATACATGAAGGTACTGTACCCTAACTGAAATCACTGCTGTGGCAGCTGTATGTTGTGACAAGGTGGACGATAAACACAATGTTGAGACTAGTTTTTGAAGACATTTGATGTGTTTTTTTTTAAGAGACTGATATACAGTTCACACACAAAATTCATATAAAATAAAAGTCCATATGCCCAAGTGGCAATGTAAATTCAACACATTTCATTACAAGTTGTTCTCTTGAAGGAAGATGTTACTATACAAGGCCTAAAATGGGCATCAGGTAAATGTAAACTGGGGTAGGTGTGTTATTGAGGTTATTGCGTAGTTTATCATTTATTGCTGCTCCACTGGATTAGCAATATTTGCAAAAGCTGTGCCCAGTACAGATTTTACAGCTCTGGGCTGGGTCTGATGATGTGAGTTTTATCCATACCCCACTGCATGTGGCTTAGTGATATACTATAAAGATGGCTACAGAGTCTAACCCATTGAAGGTTGAAGTTTCAGAAAACCATTATGCTAAAAATATCAAGACTCACTCTCCCCTCACCCCCCAGTCAAAATTAATCCTCTACCAAAGTCATGCTTAAATACTGGTGCCTCTACATCCACGCCACTAAGTGTTTAATGCCAACATCAGGGTTTTATTTAACTCTAAAAATTGGTTAGTGTTTTACCCATAAAAGTGCTAAAACTTTGTGAAAATTAATAGCTCTTGCCTCACTGTGTTTAACAAACACAGCACTTCTAGAAAATCTATATAAATACTTTCTGTACAGTTAGTATCGTCCCAAGAAAAAAAAACTGCTAATCGATTATTTAAAACCCTGCAACATGCTTCTTTTTTCTGCTGCTGTTAACATAGAAACATAGAATTTGACGGCAGATAAGGACCGTTTGGCCCACCCAGTCTGCCCATTTCCCTACATACTGGATAAGCTGCAGATCATAGTTAACCAGCAGCCTACTTCTTCCTACCCCCACCCCCTAGAATTGCCTTATGACTGTCCCATGCATGCTTGAATTCCACCACTGTTTTGACTCCACAACCTCCTCCGGAAGGCCATTCCATGCATCCACAACCCTCTCTGTGAAAAAATGCTTCCTTAAATTACCTCTGAGCCGCCCCCCCCATCTTCAAGTTGTGCCCTTTTGTTCTTGCACATCTCGTTTTTTGAAAGATGCTACCCTCTTGGACTTTGTTGATTCCCTTGAGGTACTTGAACGTTTCTATCATGTCCCCTCTCTCCCTCCTTTCCTCGAGATTATACATATTAAGTTCCTTCCGTCTCTTTTCATATGTCTTCCGGTGCAGACCCTGCACCATTTTAGTTGCCCTCCTCTGGACAGCTTCCATCCTGTCTATGTCTTTGGAGAGATTGGGTCTCCAGAACTGCACATAGTACTCCAGATGGGGTCTCACCAGCTGTCTGTACAGAGGGATAATAACTTCCTGTTTTCTACTGGTGGTGCCACTCCCTATGCATCCCAGTATCCCCCCAGCCCTCCTTGCTGCCCTCTCACATTGCTTGCCCACCTTTAGGTCATCTGATATGACTACCCCAGGTCCCTTTCCATTTTTGTTAGTTCCCTCAACTATGAAATCCCATTCTGCTTGTGGCATCCCCCCACCCCAAACCAGATAATTTATTTAAAAACATTTTGTTGAGAATTTTTTTTCTTTTTTAGTATATCCATGGTCAGGAAAAATGAATTTGTAAAAGAAACCAAAATCCCCATTTATCAGTTCATTGAATCACAATACAGCATGTTATGAATTTTTCAGATTATGTATGTAACCTACAGTAAGTCAAACATAAATTAGACACACAAATGCCTGGCTATTTGCAAGAGAAGTAACTGTGGTAATTATCATTCAATTATAAACAGCTATCATCACAAACTGCAAGTTAAGAAAATTCAGTAGAATATTAACACTAGCCCAGAACTGCCTGCCAGAGAATGAAGTTTGTATATTATTTGGAAAAAGGCAAAAAAAAAAAAATTGGGTCTCTTGCTACAATATGCAATGTCCTGCAAAGATAGTAGTGTCACATGGCTTAATGAGGTGCTGTGAGGTGCCTAAGGGAACTTGTCATGCAGAATGTTCCAGGAACACAGTCTTAAAAACTGGAATAACAGGTTCCAATTGTAATTAACTCAAAAGGAATGTTAAAAAAACACTACCCCATTCATTCAGAGGTGTCAAAGAATATATTTGTTAACCATGATAGTTTATCCCTCATGGTAAAAATGTGAAACCGCATTTATGTTATTTTAAATAAAAAATGAGTGATAAATAGCTTGTCCAGTTGGATGGCAGCTCTTCATTGATATAAACTGAGCCAGGAAAAAAGTAAATAGGGAAAAAAAAGAGCATTTTGTTTCTACAACTACAGTAGTTGCTAATTGCAGCAGGTATTTTTAACGCATGCAAGTCAACTCGGAGATACTGGATGATTAAGGATCCCTCCTGCGCACACACATAATTACGGCAGTAGCCTGCTTGCCTCACTCTATCGCCACCCACAGATACCGCTGTTGCAATGCCTACTGCCGTCACATTACCAAAAAAAAAAAACAGTGGATAGTAAAACTAAAGCAAAACATACAGATTTTGACAAAAAGGTAGATTAAAGGCAAATAAAACAAATCATGATAATGTGACTGATATACAAATACTGACAATGAGTCCCCCAAATACAGAATTATAAAAAATAATGTTAAAATGCTGAAATTGAAATGCTATTTCAGCCCGGGTCCTCAGTGGTTACTATTGCCAAAAAAATTTTACTATGCACACAACCGTTTTTTAAATAACCATTGAGGACCCAGGGGTGTGGGGGTGGAACAACCCCACAGAAGAAAGAAGATATAACAATTTAGAAATTATTGCTATTGAGATACACTCTACATCTTATTTAGGTAATAGCTTGAAAAGGTCACAGTAATGCAAGTCGTATTTTAAATATACGCACAATGTGTTAGTCAGTCAATATAATTGAGGGTTAGGCACAATATTCATATCGTGGTTGGGCGTGTCATTATAGACTTTCTGTGAGGGTGTGTGTGCATGACATTGAAAATGCCGTCAGTACCGTAATGATGTGAGTTTTTGATTTTGTGCATGAGGGATCCTTAATCATCCGGTATTGCCGTCAACTCCACTTCTCAAACTTAAAAAGAAAAATACACTTCATCAAGGATGTGTATACCAAGTACTGTGCCCATTTTAGTATATACATGTTTAAGAAATACCTGAAAGTTGTCTATTTTCCTTGAAGTGGAGTCCTTAGGCTGCAGTTTCAGACATTTATTAGTGTTTCCTTTTGAGACACCAGGTGACCCTGATAATCATTTGTTCCAAGATTTTTTAAGTCAGTTTGAAGGCAATTTAAGTATTATCTGTTCTCTTAGTCCTTAACAAAATGCAGGGACTCCACAGATGTGATGTTCCTTGGTCCACACCCCAAACTCTAGTGAGTCTTCTTTCAGAATGCTAGATCCACCTCCTTCCCCTCCCACATGAATAAAAAAAGGTGGGATGGACCTTCTGGAGCTTCTTGGGTGGAGGTGGGGTAGACCTTACTTCCTCCCCCAAAAAAATGCTGCCTCCCACTACTCAGGTTCCAGTTCCTTTACCACCCATTTAAGAAAGAAAGTAGTACACTGCAACCATTGACTAACATGAAAGTGTATTTATTTGAGGGCAGAAAACATTTATTGGAGGAAGGTAAGGTGGAGGAGACTATTTACACCTTCAGTCAGTTCCAGAGACAGAAAACATGACATCATTCCTTTTGTACATGCAATACTCCTGTAGGATCCACAGTCATAAAATGCAGTTTCAGTGAAGAGCTGCTGATGATGTCATAACCTGAACTCACAGTCTAGTCCTCCCTGTCAGCAAGCTTATATGACCTTTTTCACCAAAGTTTAGAGATCATGTTCAATAGTTTTCCCAAGTAAGACAGCACCATTCAATAAAGTGCTATAAAAACTATGTGTGTTTCAGGTTTTGTAACAAAGCTGACAAATTCTTTTTTTGTGTATACCTTTTTGATGTGGTCCATATCTTTAGGGTTGCTGGATGCGGAGTCATTGCTCATTGCTGTGAGGTTTACTAACTCGATAACTTTCTTATGTTGTGAAAGGCTGTGATCATTCACAACTGTTATTCAATTGAGCTGGTTTCTCAGTATGACACTTTAAAACAATTATCCCATATCCCTGTAAATGGGGGTGGGAGAGGTAATGCTGTTTTGAATTCTTACTAGTTAGTAGCCAGTCCAGTGTTTTCTCCCTGACAAGCTGTTACTTGACCTACATTCAGGCTCATCTATTGTGTAATCCACATTAAAATGATCATTTTACCAGAGTTAGCACTTCCATCCCTAATAGGAATTAACATAGAAAAGGTGCCTATTACAACTTATTGTAAAGCAAACACTGACAAACAGCAATGAAGTTACCAACATTACAATACTAGTAGCAATACTGCTTCCTAACAAGTATAGTAGAGTAGTACCCCAAATCACATTGGCAATCAGCCTGGAGGCATGTTGATTCAGCAGCCAGCAACCCTGGAGAAATGGACCACAAAAAAGGGCACAAAAAAATACAAATATGTCAAATTTATTACAAAACCTGAAACACACAGTTTTTATAGCAATGTTTATTGAATGGTGCTGCCTGTTTTACTTGTGAAAACCATTGCACAGGATCTTTAAATTTTGAAGAAACAGGTCCTATTTCCTTGTTGACAGGGAGGACTAGACTGTGAGTTCAGGTTATGACATCATCAGTGCATCACTGGCTCTTCAATGAAACTGGCTTTTTTGAACAGACAGTGAAATCAACTTATAAAATAGCTCATAACTTTAAAATGAAGTAACATAGAAATCTAATTTTTGGTATGTGATTCATTGGGGATAGGCAAATTCTAATCTTGCAATGTAACATTTTTGGCCTGACTCCCTCTTTAAATGTGTAGTTTGCAACCAATTATTTGCTTCTCTTTGCAGGGTGGCCATAAAATCCACCTCTGCTAAGTGGGGGCTCATCCATTTGACAATGAACCATATAGTAACAACATTTCTCATGAGTTCCCTCTTAACAGGGCTGTTCATATTAGTCTCAATTCCTGAATGCCTACATGCTGTGTAAGGGTGGCATGTGGACATTCCAGTGTCCAAATGCCACATGGCAGTGCCCTGCACACCACCCATGGCATTCAAGAATAGTGTGCTAGCACCATGCACTGGTGATCCCTGTGTTGGCTGTGCAGCTCCATGCTGGGGGTGGGATGAAGGCATACTGTGGTGGGAGTGCCTGGATGTGTGCATGCACTATTGCACTTGCACACTGGCCTGAGACAGGAAGACTATAGCAGTGGGGGACCCAGGAGTAAGTGGATACCCGCCTCCCCACTGGTCAATGGCGAGATGCGGTACTACCAGGATCCCCCTGCACATGGCTGCACTTGCTCACTGTGCTGCTCAGAAGGTCTCTGCATGTCTGCACAGGCATACACCTGCTGTTTGTACTCAGGGGTGGTACATGCCTTCTCAGGGTCCCCATCAGTCTGCACAAGGGATCTTCTGCAGGACCCAGGATGGGCATCCCATTGCCTGTCTCCACCCCTGTGCCCCTCCCTGCTCTGCTGTTCACTGGGGGGGTTGCATTCTGGCAGCCAGAAGTCCTGAATGCTGGCAAGTGCACACCCACATGGAGGCGTGAAGCTGCACAGGGTGTCCACTCACCTATTGGGTGTATTTTGTGACTAGAGCTCATTGTTGGAGACTTGTGCTTATATATTGGCACTCAATCAAGCTGCTCTATTTCACTTCATAATCCGCCCAGTTGTACTCAGCTCTCAGCAGCCAGTCAGGAGCTTCTCACCCACCCCCTCACTTCATCTGGCTTTTCTGGATAAGATAGAAAGTTGCTTCCTGGGTGCTCTCATATCCTCTAAGAGTCTGCATGGCTACCCTCTGCCCCCTAATTTTCCTAAGCTTCACAATCCCCTTAGTACCACTGTTATGGGCTAGAGATGGTGAAAGCAACCAAGGCTTGATTACCTTCCCCCTCTCCCACAATAACCCCCATGGGCAAACAGGCAATGGGCTAAGAATTGTGCACATCAGGATCTGTCATCTATCTAAGATCACAGAGTTGAAAGCCTGGGTCTCCCTGTACAACCCACATATCACAGGAGTATCTGAAACATGGTTAAAACCCTTTATCCCAGACTCCAGATGACAAATTAGGAGCTTTACCATGATCAAGTAGGTAAGACAGTGGTCCATCCTAGAAAGGGGGTGGAGTCCCATTGTACTTTAGGGATATGTTTAGTGCAGCATTAATTTCTAGCAGTAGCACTGATGCTGCTCTCTGTGGATGGCTCATTACCGAACTAACTCTAGGTACTGCCAAAATATTGTATATTGGCTTCTTTTACAATCCACCTAAAGATAGTGGTATCCTGTGAGTTCAGTGACCTCAATTGGGTTCCTACCAAAATGGTGACACAAGCACAGTGCCTTACACCACAGCGATGAGGGAGAGATGGCGACTGGATGGGGGGGTGCACGAATATAGCAACATCCTATCGTTACGTGTATACCCGCATGGGGAAGTGAGCACTCTGAGTGTGGAGTGGGATGGGAGGGAAGGATTGTGAGGGGTGGTGCCACAGTGAGCTGCTCCCATGGCATGGTGGGTGGGCTCAGGGATGGGGCATGAATGGTGCTGGGTTCGGGTCTGGGCATGGGTGCCTTTTATTGTGCCCGGCCTGAAAAAATTTTGGGGGGGGGTTGGTTTGGCACTCTCCTGACATGCACCCCCCCTAGAGTTGAGAATCCTTAAGTGGGGGGTTGCAGGCAGTGCAGCCAACCCATTCACATTTAAAATCTAAGTCCCCGGCACCCTTTTGCTGTGTGCTGGGGACTGCATCGCTGAAATGTTTTTTGTGCAATTTCTATTCGCCCTAACAGCAATCGCTATTCTGTGATAACCATTATCACATAGATCCAAATATAGTCTATCTGGCCTTGCCCAAGTGATTCAGAACATTGGTCACTGCTTCCTAATTAGGGAGCTCATTATGTTAGGGGACTTTTACCTTTACCGGACTCATGGTGCCCAGCAGGAATGTAATGAACTGCTGTAGCACCCCAGTCTCTCACAATTTATCACTACCCAAACTTGCCTCAATGGCGAGTCTTTGAACCACTCCATTTTAGACTGGATACTTACAAACTGCAAAGTCAGGGTCATTCAGGCAAGAGTCCTTCTTATTCCATCAGTAACCACTCCCCAGCTTTTTGCATCTGGTCTTGTAAGCACCCTTGCCCCCTCACAGGATGCTGTTCATTAGAGATTTCTCTAAATGTGACTTCTTCTGCAAGCCCTCTGACATTAGGGCCATCAATTGGTCAGTTTGCTGCACCTAGCACAATGTAATCTCAGCCCTGGGATTCTTAACCACTGCACTATCTTTTATCCAGGACAAGCACTTCCTAATCACCACCCAGAGAATGTGTGTTGGGAACACCAGAATGACTATCCAAAGAACTACTTAGGAAAATGAAAGAGGGACACCCTCTGGGTGGCCAACAAATCCACTCCCTCACCTTCTTCCTGGAGCAATTACCAAAGGCTGCTAAACCTTTGTAAACAAGTAGTCAAAACCCCAAGATAAATTATACTAAAAACCTTCAGATCAGGAACATTGGTGACCCCAACATTTCTAGTCATCAGTAAACTCCCTAACTAAACCTGAGAACAAAGTGCCATCAAGCTACAAGCAGAGTCCAGGTCATTAACTGGTCCCTTCAAGTCACAGAGGCCATCATTGCTCCCTCTACAGGTCCTTGGCTATCTCTCCTTGCAAACCTGCTGTGAGTACCTATTAGGCAAACATGTTAACAAATTCCTCCAGGAGAAAAAGTTCTCACTATTGTCACTCATCCTGAAAACCAAGCCTGGTTCCAGGTGCCTCCAGTTCTCCTCACATCTGCTCCTGGTGTATCTCCAACTGCCACCTGCTTGAGTTTAAGAGACTTTTCTCTTGCCGTCCCTAAGCACTAAAACAACTTATCTATTTCCCAGTGCTCTCTTGACTCAAACTCCATTTTTAAGTCACACTTTAAGACAGCTTTCACAGCTACCTCTGTCTGCAGGTGCCTCCTTCATCCATATGGAGGTCAGCAAATGTCATAGTTGGATTTTTACATGTGCTGCTGATCTATTTTCTGCTTTACATCAATACCTTTATGTTGCTGTTGTCTATGCTGTAAAATATGTAAATTATCATTATTTTTTCTAGGATCACATTCATTACCATGGCAAATGACTTGTACCTTTCTACTGGTAATTCTGTATTATTGGTTGTTGACTTGTATGGTCCTATCTACGATAGGTCAATTGAATGTATTGTTCCATGCTAAAAATTATTTTCATGTATGTACTCTCACTGTTCGCTATTTTGTGCTCTTATTGTTGACTGTTTTGTGCCACCCTAATGGACTGGGTTGTGCCTGAAAATGGTTCCTGGCTCCAGTGCACCCACTCAGTTAACAAACAAACAAACAAATAAATAAATCAGTCAATAAATAACTGACTAAATAAATAAATATCTTAATATGTATGACATTTGTTCAGAAGTGCAACATGGTTTTAGAAATCAACATACTATTGTGACTGCTCTTGTTGAGTTCACTGACTTTGTTCATAAGGTCTTAGACAATGGGTACCTTGCTCCAACCATTTTCTTAGACATGACCAAGGCACCTGATCATGTCAATCATGTGAGGCATGCACTGAAACATAAAAGCTCTGACCAGTTCTTCAAATTATTTACCAGCTGTTGACATAAAAGGTTATAACTTATTAGAGTACAAAGTGACATTATAAATAGTGTTGTATGTTATTATAGCCTGATGATGCTGTTATTTTTTTAGGTCACAGTACCTGAATGTGACTATTATTGTATACTGCAGTGACCAGCTCCTGATCTTAATTGTACTGTCAGTATTTGCTGCTGTATTTAATGTATTATGTGTGCCACCTTGTTCTCCTGTAACCAAGAACACTCTTATGTTTCTTTGTGATATGGCTGTCTCATTGCTTAGCTCTGTAATCACCTGGGTTGTACTTGGAAATAGAAGTTGCTGAGTGTGCTTACCTGGTTAATAAAAACTAAATAAATTAATATGATTCTCTGGGGAGGATTTTCAAAGCCAGTATCAAGATGAAATGATCCATTATACAATATAACATTAGACATAAGTCTAATTACCCGCTGTCCAATTTTCAAAGCTTGGACATAACTATGTCCCAAAACCTCTCTAGTCTTACTGTACCCCTATTTCATTAAGTGTGCTATTTTGCCCTAAAGGGTACTTCTGACCCTCATTACTGTTTCCTCTACTGCAAACCTTTCTTTCCATATCTTGAGTGTAGAAACCACTCCCAAATGTACATCCTTTCTTTACAAATTATGATTTTGCTCTCTGTTCCATTACCTCTCTTGCCTCTTCTCGTCTTCTGCCCACCCCTACTCCATCTCTTCTGCTGTCTCCAGATCTTCTAAATCCCTCAGTCCAAAATATTTGTAGGTGAAGAAGTCTTCTCCTCTTGCCTCCCCCTACTCGAGAATACTCTGCCTTCTGCTCCTCTTACCTCCCTCTCTTTACTTCAAAGCTCTTCTGGGTGATCTTTCCATGCACATGTGTTCCTGTAACTCATCTCCCACTCCTATTCTTACCCTCAGTCTCTTGCCTCAGCTCCAATATCATCTTTTTTTGCCTGAACACACTTTTTTGCCCTTCGTCACTCTCTTGTTATATATTGTTTGCCAACTGCACATACTAGTGATATTTTTTAAATATTTGACAATGGCATTCAGTACGTTTGTGTATTAAGGCCAGACAAGGAAGTGAGTGGATGGCTGCATCAGTCACTGTCAGAAGAAAGTTGTAAGTCGTGCCACTAGGCACCATGGACTTCATAACAGAGGTAGGGGAGGGAGGGATGTCCCTGGACAGAAGGACTTTGTGGGCTGGCAATAAAGCCTAAGGGTTAGAGCAATAAGCTTTTAATGAACTTGACTGACTGACTGATTGATTGATTGATTGATTAAAAATTTATTTCTATACAGGATACAAATTGTTACGGTTTTATCCCCATTTTCAACAAGGTCCTGTGGTGCAAGTTGCACAAAATACATAAACAAATGACAAGAAAAAAACATTCTATCACTATAATCTATCTAAAACAAAAACAATTTGTCCTAAATTTGCATCCAGCAGATGTTCTTTTGATTCCCACAGCCTCAACTTGCATATAGTGTGTCTTTGAGCAAGTCAATTAACTTTCCTGTACTTCCAGATGAACCTGGGAATAAAGTTCAGCTCAGGGTGCCTTTCCTGACCAAAAGGGTAAGAAATTAAATAATAAAAAACACAAAATGTATTCTTGTGGATTATACCATACATTCTAGGGGTTTACTCTACTTATTACATTTTGCACTATGACACTCTATACCTCTCTCTTCTGTTTTAATCCCTGCTCCCACTTGGGTCTCTCCTTGGAATAAGCCTTGGCTCAGTGTGCCTGTCCTAGCCAAATATTCTAACTAAATATCACTGATACAATATTTAAAATAGTAGCTTCAAGTGAATGTAGTTACCAAAATATGCCGTATGGAAGAGTCAAAGGTGTACAGTTTATGTCAACAGAATGAACTATGAAGAAGGGGTTAAGGTAAAGCCTAATGTAGTAGTAGTAGTAATAGTAAATATCTTTACTTTTAGACAGGATCAGTTGACATATATACACCATTAGGACAAGTCCTGTTTACAAGGTGCTCCTGGTTTTTTTGTTATATAAAAATCTAAAGATATCTAATGTTACACATATGCAAATCTATTATCATATATCTGATGTGCACATGTATAGTTAGAAACATACTGCAGAACATAAAATGCTAGATGGGCACAGTGTTTTATGGTTTGGCTTCTTTTATCCAACATTAGTCAAGTGGCTGCATGGATCAGCTGGTAACAATCTCACCTGCAATCAGGATGGTCATTGAATCATGCTCTACATCAGAACTTTGGCCCATACATATGGTGAAAGTTCAGTACTGAGCTGTTTCTGCACTTTAGAACCACCCCTATTGTGTAAGTGCATAACTAAACATCATGGTTGCTGGACCCATCACACCATATTATGTGCAAATTGTAAGTTTTGCATGAGTTCCCACTTACAGGGGAGCGAATGTGAAAACGGTCGACTTCAATTCACTTCAGTGTGAGCCCTTTGTCTTCAGTTTGGCTTCAACACTTTAGCCAAAGGCACTTTAAATCCTTGTTATGGGGTCTAGCTGACAATAAATGGGGGTATGAGACATCCCTTCACCACCCCTCAGCCACTCTAGTCAAGCCCTACCTCTTCAATACTCCTCTATTCCTCCATGCATTTTTTTAATTGAGTCAGCACCTTGTACAGTGCTAGAAGGCCGAGTTTTTATTTGTATGTAATAAATATGTCTGAGAAGGAGGGAGGAGAATGGAAGTGACTGGTGCAAAAAATGGAAGGCCATAGAAATATTTTTTGAAAACAAAGCATAATGCTTTGAAATTTTTGGATGTTTTTAGTTAACAGGAACAATCATGATTAGCAGTAACCTAGTACTCAGCCCTCACGATAAAGATGTGTCACAAACATATAACAGAAAATGGCTCAGTTCTAATTTTACAATAAAATTATCTTAATTGTGTGTGTATGTGTTTGCTTGTTTGTTTGTTAAAATAAGGACTAAACAAGCATTTGTCAATGCCGAACAGTTGGTTGCTTGTTAAAGTTTTTATTTTTTTTTGTAATTCTGACTCTAGATTTTGAAGATTTCAACTCCTGTCCAAAAGGTGTTTTTGCACAGTGACTGTGAAATCACCTTTTGGGATGCAAAAAAAGAACCAAAACATTTTGGCCTGGATCTGAAAAATGACAGCTGTCAAATTCAAGAGGTGCTGTGAAGAAATAGTTATGCTGAAGATTTGGGGTCACAATATTGAAAATTGCCAAAGTTATGAGTCTTCCTTCACAAATTTTAATGCAGGCTCATAACTTTGTTGTTTGTGAATATTTTTGCCCTAAATTTTCCACATAACCTTCTTATGACCCCATCTCATGAAGAAGTGCAGAGAGAAATTTCAGCTCCTGCCCAAAAGGTGATTTTGTTCAGCAACTGTGAAATCACCTTTGGGGATGCAATAAAACATTTTGGCCAGGATCTGAAAAATGACAGCTGTCACATTCATGAGGTGCTGTGAAGAAAGAGTCATGTTGAAAATTTGGGGTCAAAATATTGAAAATTGCCAAAGTTACAAGCCTGCATTCATAAATTTCAATGCTGGTTCATAACTTTTCTGTTTATGAATATTTTTGACCCACATTTTCAACATACCCTTCTTAGGACCCCACCTCATAAAGAAGTGCAGAGAAAAATTTCAACTCATGCACAAAATGTGATTTCATGCAGCAATTGTGAAATCACCTTTTGGGACAGAATTGCTTACTGCCACTTAAATGTTCCTGAGGTGGTGTCCCAGAAAAGGTAGCTTGAAAATCTTGGGAAAAAATATTAAAAAATGGCTAAGTTATGCCACTAAGTTAAAAAGTCCTTTGAAATACATTGAAACTGAAACCCCCATTGAAATACATTGAAGCACTTTCCTCAGTTTGTGGTTGGGATTTGAAGAGTGAAGACATGTCTGTGATCCAAGGAAGATTACAGTGACAAGCCTCTGGTGGGTAAGTATGGGGGTGTGTGGGGTGGTGGGTCCAGAGTGGGAGGGTTGTGTGTGTGGGAGTTTGAGTAACAACGCAGCTGACAACGATGTACGGTTTTCTTTTTTTCAGGTTTAGAAAAAAATGAGGGACAGTTTTCTTTATTTCAGGGACAGGACATGGGGGGCTGGGCACTAGGGAAGGGGGAGGGACACTAGATAGTGATACCAGAGCACTCAGGACCCCAGATGTGCTTCAGTTCTGACACCAGCTATTATGGTCGTCTCACACTGCCGATCTGCTCCAACAGCAATTAAAATCACTCCCAACTGTTGAAACTGCCGAAACAGAAATAAACAGATGAAAGGCAAAAGGTACAACAGAATTAAACAGGGAAAGATTAAATTAATGTGAGCATCTGACTGCCAAAATGGGAGGAGTGGGGGGCAGAGTCCCCCAACTAAAGACTAAAGCCGTAACAGAAAAAACTGTGAATTATTAAATTAATAAGAACATCCAAAACAGTGGGTGTGGGGGGTGAACCCCCCCAAATAATGACTAAAGGTTCAACAGAAATAAACAGGGAATTATTAAATTAACAACTGCTGAAATCAGGGTTATGGGGGGTGGAGCTCATGCCTGCTGCGCATTCTGGACCATAATCTACTTCCGGTGGTGTGTGGGTTGAGGTAAATTCTTATAATAGTTAAAATATACAAATCTTGTGCATTTCCTTCTTTTTTAGTCCAGTGTTGATATTGTACTCTACAGTTGATGTAGGTGTGTGCCAGAAGGTACAATGTTAGGAAGTTACAAAAAATGGAGGGCAAAAGCTGACAGTGTCCCTTTAACTTATTTTAATTTTTGAATCGTTGTGCTGGAGACTAACCTGACTAACCTACACTTTAAACAGTTGCGTCACTATCATGGAAGGTGCTGACCCCATCATACTTGTTCTGTTCTCCCAATTCTCCCCTTTGTTTACTGCCCACTCACTCACTGCGCTCAAGATGGAGCTGTTTAAAAAGATGCCAGCTTGCCTGTACTCTGTGCCCTGCTCTGTGGTAGCAATGGCAGCTCTGTAAAAATGCTAATTTTGATTTTGTTTTCTGTGAATGAGGTTGTGCTTTACCATTTCATATAATGGCATATACTGGCTGTATCATGACTGCTTTACTTTGCTCACCCACTGTGTTTCTGACCCAGTCACTAGGTGGTAAGTGGAAGTGGTAGCTGCCCTAAAGAATGAACAGTTTAAAAAGGACATCAGATCCCAATGGAAATGAGATATTGCAGCTCAATTGGGCTATCCTGCGTAAATTAATTGTAAAATAAGAAAAACTTATTGACAGCAGCCACTTTCTTTTTCTTGTCCTTTTCTGTCTCTCTTGTCCCCAGAGAGTCGAGGCCATGTAGTTTAATGGTTAGAACACTGCTAGGAATTGGGAGACTGAAAATTCAAGCCCTATTACAACCGTATACTGACTGTGGACCTGAGTGTCTCAATGAACCTCCCAGTGCTCTAATCAACCTACCCCCCCACATGGCAATGGGTAAAAGCAGGGCCCCGGTGGAAATGAGATGTTGCATCTCAGCTGGACTATTCTGAGGAAATACCTTTTAAAAAAGCAAAGAAAAAAATTGGTTGCCTTTTTTAGTCCCTCATTTGCCTCCTCCACCCCCACCCCCCCATCCTGAGTGTAGTGGTCTAATGGTTAGAATATAGTTTGGAACCAGGAAATTGCTGATGCAGTCCCTGGCAGTGAGAAATATTTGCTGTGTAACTCTAAGCAAATCACTTAACAGTAGTGTTCCAGTCCACCCAGCTGAAACAAAATGGGTAGAAGCAGGACCCCACTGGAAGTGCAATGTTGCAGGACCATCATGCCCATAGAGTCTAGTGGATAACATTCCCTTCCCCAAATTCATATCAGAAAAGTGTACTTTCAGTTGAAGAAACATGTAGAAGTGCCATTTAATGTTCCCCTTAGATAAACGTTGAATTATGCCAGCCCTCCCAGAAATTCTTATGGCATGCTATACTTGGGATGCCACATTTCAGCTGAACTATTCTAAGTAAATTCATTGTAAAAATAAGTAAAATCAGGAACCACTGGAAAAAAAATGTTGCATCTCAACTGGACCATTAAAAAAAAAAAAACATTGCTTGCAGCCACCTGCTTTTCCTAGTGCCCTCCTCAGGCAATAAGAGTTACTGTATTGGTTGGAGCGCTGTTGGAAACCAGGAGATTTATAGTTAAAACCTTGCTACAGTCAAATACTGTGTAAGCTCGAGCAAGACAGTGGTAATGAAATTTTGCATCTACACTGTGCTATCATGGGTAAATAAATGCATTGTAAGCAATGAGTAAAAACAGGGTCACACTAGAATCAAGATGTAGCATCTTAGCTGGGCTTTCCTTAGTAAATAAATTGTAAAAAGGAAAGAAAACAATATTACTGAGAGTTGCCCTCCTTCACTTACTAAGCATGACAGTTTTTCTTATACAACATAAATTTTGAAATTAAGACGGCCCATTGGTGCAGCGGTGGGTTTTCCGCTTGCGATGCGGCGACCAGGTTAGGAACAGACCTGGGTCATCAGAGGAAGCAGCTGGGGGAGAAAGGATGGAGCATCCTTTGGGCCGCTCTCCCTTCTCAGGGGAGGGCATGGGAAGCACTTGAGGTTGAGGACTCCTGGCGGAGGCCGGGAGATCTCGCGCTGCCGACGCTCAGTATCTGGGGAGGTGGGGCGAACGCTGGTGTCATTGCACGTCCCCACCTCTGTAGGGAGAAAAAGGGAAAATGGAGGCAGGCAGGACCACCGTGAGTATGAAGCCCTCCCCAGAGGACCTCACCTCATCACCGCAGCTGCGGGACCCCAACCAGACACTAGTCCCGTGGTCACAAAGGTGGCCATGGCCCCGCCTTCCGGGGGGTAAGCCAGGGGTGACTGAGGGTCCCCGGTAGCCATAGGCAGTGGTGGAGGTCTCTGGGGACCATGACCAGGGGTGATGTATACAGGGTTCCTGCCAGATAAAGAGAAAATTAAAAAAAAAAATTTGAAATTAAAAAATAATGTGACATTTTGAGCATTGAACCCCGGCCTCTAGAATGCCACCACACTGCCTTATCACTGAGCTATAGGTTCACATGGTAAGACATAGGGTGTACAGACAGACTTCTTTTTTCTTGGTATTGCATAGCCTGCAATTAGGAATAATCAAGAATTACTGTATATGACTGGTCAGTACCAGCCACTGCCATTGGTGCTGGATTGGTCTGAAAAGTGGTAGGTCTAAGGATGTAAGGGGTAAGATCTCCCATAGTAATTAAGTAATATAATTGCAAAAACTGATAGAGCCAACTATGAAAGTGGTAGGGCCATGGACATTGTGCACCCCCCCCCCCATTCCAGCACCTATGGCCACTGCTTATCAACTGAATCACAAATTGTAGTGAGAAAGAACAAAGAAACAATGTACAGCAAACAAGCAAACATTAAGGCATTCACCAGTGCTTGTTTTTGTTGTGTATCAGGTTGTATATTAATTTTTCATTTATGTAGATCCCCACCCGCATACAGCTGGAATGGACTTTAGGAATTATGTCTCTGCAGTTGCAATGCTTCCTACTCAAGTTGTATTCAGACCTACACATAAACCGAAGCTAGAACTAAGTAAGTGACTGAGTGCTACTTGGAACTAACAGTTTCTATTGTCTGCAAACCTGCTCAAAGTCCTTTCATTGACACCAGCAATGGCATTTGCATCCAAATCCCTCATAGTTAATGCCATACTAATCTTTAGTAAACTTAGAAAAGAGTACACATGACTACAAAGAGTACAGTACTACAAGTTACATTTATTGGCCCCTAAAAAGCAGACCCAGTTTGCATGGTTTGACAACAGAATGCTAAGCTGACAAAGTGTAGGGAATGCAATGCATAGATTTACTCCCTGTAAACCCAGTGGAAGAAATTTTCACAGATGATTAACAGCACCAGAACTGTGCCTCCATTTTTGTTTTAAGAATCATTACAGTAGCAATCTGCAGTTCTTTTCACAGTTCACATAAAATGTGATTCTCCAGGGACATTATTTTCAGTATACTTAATTTTTGTCTCTCTAATGCAGGACAGGTTGTCCCTCTTGCCTCTGCTCCAGGCAACAGTCATAATACTGTATGTTCTGAACCTCAGAAAATCATTCCATTCCCGTTTTATCTCTTTCCTGTAATCCCGCCCGAACATGGCAACACTCTCTTCCAGCTAGGTTTGCTGACATGTGACTTGTTTTACACTTGCTAGTCAAGTCACAGCTAAAGTCATTGGCAGATGTTAATTCTAGAGCTTCAGTTATCATTATTTTTGAAGTATTTAAAGTTTGATAAGTATGAAAAAAGTCCAACATTGTCCTGCAGTGGAATTGTTTTTTATTTCTTGCAAGTAATGCTTTAAAATGTCTGACTGTGATATTTGGGTCCATGGATAGTTGTACTTCCAGTTAAAGGAATTCACCTGAAGCCTCCTTCCCTCCTCAGCACCTGATCCCGTCATTAACTTTGCACAACAAATGCCTGAACCCTATCAACTGGTTATAAAAGTCTACAAAGTGGACCCAGATTCAAGGCTTTCACCAAGCAAAGCTTGTTTAAAATGTTTTGGTGCACCACCATCACACATACTTTGTTCTCTTCACCCCTCCAACCTCCCTATCCCACATTCAAAAAGGTGTCCCATAAGAATACCATGAAAACAAGATTGGTGACAACAGTGCAGTTTTTATATCAGCACTTTTCTTGCAGCTCAAATGGAGTTTTGCTTTAGTTCTTTAAAGCCCCAGCTGTTCTGGTACCACTGGTGACTGCTTGATTTTCTTTTTATAGCTAACACCACCTCTTCATGTCACATGGCAGTGCTCTCTCATGCTACAGGAAACGTCAGTTCCAAGGTTCTTTGAGAAGAAAGCTCATACAAGGATTTTTGAATTTAATGAATTTGACTTTGCACATTAACACTTTGAATAATTTGTAAGGCTGAACAGGGTGCAGGAGGAGAGTCTCTTTCAAATGAGGAAGACCACCAAGTGGAGAAGACATGTGATAAAGCTGGAAGGGGAACGTTTAAGGCAGATGTGAGGAAGTACAACTTCACTGAAAGAGTGGTAGATGCCTGCAATAGACTAGCAGTAGAAGTAGCAGAGGTAAAAACAGAAGTGGGTCTTCAAGCATTCATGCGATAGAAATAGTGGGATATTAGTAAATTGGCAGGGAGGGCGCCAGAGACCATTTAAGGTCTGCAGAGACAGACTAGGCAGGGATCCTCTGGGCAGACTGGGTGGGACAAGCAGTCATTTTCTGTCAACAAATTCTATGTTTCTGTGTTTCTAAAAGTTTCCTAAAGTGTTTGGAGAGTGTGTCACAAAGGCATAGTTATCAGTTAGCACCATTTTTCAAATTCTGTGCCAGTTTTCCTCTCCCTGAAAAATTATCCCAAGATTCAGCATAGCAGTTCTGCGCAGCAGATGTTTTATTACCTGCTAGTTTTGATAATCAATGTTTTGAGAAATGGTTCACCTCCCACAACACTGCTATTTGTTTCGTAAAATGAGCCGTCACTTTTGTGCATGACACAATCCAATATTTTGACACAAACAGAACTCCACTAGGATGCAGACAAGCACTAGCTAATCAAAAATATGTTGCATAGAATAAAACACTACACTTTGCATATAATGTGAACAAGGTTTCAGAGGCCAATATATCACAAAGTGAAGTAGGTGCAGGTATCATGTGGAAATCACATATACACAAATTTGTCCTGTTTCTTATACACTTCTCTTGTTGTCTTCAAAAGAAAAAATAAGTACTGTAGTAGCTTTTAGAATTATTTTGTCCCTTGCTTTGAAAGGGAATACATTATCAGTCATGACTCACATGCTGTGATTGTATAACTGCATTAGAAATACATTGTGCTTCATTTGTAAATGTTTGCCAACAAAGATATTTTTTCTTGGCAAGTCTTATTAAAGTTGACCTTGTGCCATTGCATCTTCACCTTGGCTGAAGTACTTAAATCACTGTTGTTGAACACCTACAGTATAGTTAAACAAGATACAGATACTCAAATTATTTACATCTAACAGTATAATTAGGACATTTTGAGGCTGTGAGTCTATCAAAGTATGCACATTTCAAGATAATTTAAGTGTTGTGTTTAGTTTTCCCCACTGAATGATTAGCTCATATTAGGACTGAGATTACAGGAACTATTATAGGTTCCCAGTTACTCAGAAAACCTGTTCAGATCTTTCTCCCCACAACAATTTAGATCTGTGTTGGTTTCTGTAGCTAAATTTGTTAATTTATCCCATATGTTGGCTAGCCTATGCATGTGAAAAAAAATCCACCTGAATGATTTTATATCCATTCTCTTTCCTATCTATGTACCTCCTTGTCTTTTAAATTTGGTACCAAATTTAATACCAAAAGGAGGTACAGTCACCTTCCTTGCAGTCTTTCTATGGTTTGCAGACCACATAGGGAGCCAGCTCTTGAATGATATGGAAAGCAAGCAGGCTGACCAATGTGGTACATGATGACAGAGCAGAGCAGGCTGTAGAGAAATCAGCTGCCAGTCATGATGATGATGTGCATATGAATCAGGCAGTGTAAAACAAAATAATATGGTTTAGAGATACAGAACAGACATGATAATAGCAGTCCACATGTTAACAAAGGAAAGGGACAGTACCTTAGTTTAATAACATTACAGGGGCACAGCTGTGCCACTACAGTTACTCTTTAAATCTCACATGGTATGTGTTTTTGAGTTTCCACTCTACATGCTGTTATAATGGCCAAAAAAGCCAGCATCATTAGGGGAAGAAAGAGTTCCATTACTTCAGTTAATGACTGAAACAGAACAGACAGGAATGATGATTATCATTCTATGTCAATTACTCCCACCTACCCAGAGCTCTTATACATAGACAGCAATAGGTGTTAATGAGTTTGCCACTGCAGTCGTCGTGAAACAGAAAGGTTGTAGTTCACAGCTCGTTCTCCAACTTCCATTTTTGTCTTCACCACTGTTTTTCAGTTATTCACTAACTGTGGAATCTTTTACAGTGCCAGATGGAAGTCCTGCTTATTTTGTTTTAAGAAAAGTGAAACACTTAACATCAGTAGCAGTAAACAGAGTTCTCATGCATCACAATCCTTGTAGGAGCACTAACGACTCACTTGGAGCATACACTGGAACAAAGGCAACTTAGGTAATAGATGGCAGCTTCTGTCAAGACTGGCCATGTCTGCTTTCTTTTCTAGAAGTACAATGGATCCTCACCTACACAGAGGACTATCTTGTCTGTGAAGTACTGGTGCAGCGTACTAGTTATACTGGTTAATATCTCATTGGACAGTTGTGATGTTTGCTCCTCCATGTTGGCCATATACCAGGACCATACCCAGTCAAAATGCAGACAGCACATTTGCGCTGTGAAAAACAGCGTAGGCATAAATGTGGGCATGGTCCCAGAGTTTGTATATATAATCTAGCATAGTTTTGGACTGTGCTTAGATTACAGGGACTGTGCTGTGTGATTTTTCGCCTGTACCAATTTTACTTTCAGTGAATTGACTCAGTGCTCATTATCTGCAGTGCCCTGCTGCTCATTGACATGATCAAACCTAATGTCTTTCCATTTCCCTGTGCACAATCATTCACAAAGAATGATTCCATGTCTTCTTAAATTATGGCTCAATCCATGATTCCAGCACATAGTGCTTCATTTTGAGCAAACATCCAGTATCTGATTATTTGCCAGTGTGTCCTGTAGGCCCACAAAGAGGTACATGCCATCACTATCCTATTCCTCTTGCTAGAACTATATAGCTATATGTTGTACTGCAATATTTAGAAAATGAAAGTGTGTTAGTATGCTATTTAGGTCCATCTCAGAGCTGACTACCACCTTAAATTGTTCCAAGTGGTAACCAATGTATTAATGAACAGCAGGTTGCTGACCAAAAGCATAATAGTGCATGCAATTGTATGTGGCATCATTGGGACATAGGCAAGCTTAAGGAGTTGTCAACGGTGTGACAGCTAAGATTCAATGCAAAGAAGTGCAAGATCATGCACTTGGGGCACAGAAATGCAGGGGAGAGGTACATGATATGAGGCAGGTATTGACAGTCACTAAAAAGGAAAGGTACCAGGGAGTAATCATATCTGATGACATGTAAGTTACCAAACAGTGTGAGAAGGCTGTGGGGAGAGCCAGTGGGATGCAAGGATGCATTGGGAGAGGAATCACCAGCAGAAGGAAGGAGGTGGTTATGTCACTGTACAGAACAATGGTGAGACCTCATCTCAAGTACTGTGTCCAGTTCTGGAGGCTGCATCTCCAGAAGGACATAGACAGAGTAGAAGCAGTTCAGAGAAGGGCAACAAAAATGGTGCAAGGACTGCACCAAAAGTCATATGGGGAGAGATTAAAGGATCTTAAATGCATTTCCTGGAGGTGAGGAGGGAGATGGAAGATATCATAGAGATTTTCAAATATCTCAAGGGTATAAATAGGGTACAATATGGTTACATCTTTCAGAAAAGAAGATGTTCAAGAACAAGGGGCCATAATATAAGAATTGAGGAGGGTCGATTCAGGGGTAACGTGAGGAAGTATTTTTTCACTGAATGGGTGGAGGATGCTTGGAATGACCTCCCTGCAGAGGCTGTGGGGGCAAAAATGGTAGTAGAATTAAAAAATGCATTGGATAGGCATAAAGGAACCCTAGCAATAGGAAAGATAGGGTAATCACAGATCAATTAGGATCTGCGGTACAGTATATGAAATAGGCAGGGAAAATTGGCAGACTGGGTTGGACAAGCAGTCCTAATCTGCAATCAAAGTCTATGTTTCTATAACTTTGCACAGCCACTTGCTGTTTCAGAAACTGTTCTAACACACTTTGTAATGCATGGAATTCCATCAGGTTACCACATCCTGTTTAAGAAGCTGCAGTGGAAGTTCAGTTGGCTGCTGGATGACTTTGAGTCTTGCATTACTTCACTAAGTGGCAGAAGTGGATAGTAATTTACTTCACTGCTTTGACCTGTAGGTTCTCAGATCACAGCTGAAGCACTTAGCTGCCCCATGATCTTAGGGAGTTCCCCCTCAGCTGTGTCATTCAAGCTTGGTTTGAAATATCATTTATTTTTAATAGTTTACCCCACTTACACTTAAGTACTGTGCCACTGAAAATGCCATATTGAAATATCTAGTTATTGATAGTGCTGCTGTATTTCTATTTTGTGCATGTTTTCTACGGTGCCCAGAGCCTGCGGTATTGGATGCCAAAGAAATAGAACTACTATTACTACCAACGTGTTATTCACATTATCTGTTATGAACATTTGTGGTGTTAGACTGTGTTGAACAAACCACCTGCTGAAGTGCACCCACAGTGCATTTAGTCTCTTCTCATGTATTCTTTATTCATGAGAAATGGATACACCATTAAGTCAGTGACTCATTTACAATAGTTTCAAATGGATCATTTCCACATGTATCCTGGGAGCACAGGGTGGATAAGTGACTTGCCCAGGGATGCACAGACAGTATGCAAGTGTAAGGTGTTTCAATTAAACCCAGGTCAGCTGCATGTACCAAGCTCATACACAGTTCATCATCCTAACCTCTAGGCTGTCCTGCCAGCCAGTGATTGACTGTTTTAAAGTTACTCATCCCCAGGGTTGTCTGACTACTATATAATTACGCACATAGATTACACAGATTTGTGATGGCAGAAAAGGAACACATCTGCCCATCTAGTCTGCCCCTTTATCCTTCCCCTGCCCCATCCTCCCTTTAATGGATAATGGATGACTTGATTCAAGGTGCTGGTTACTGGGAGGTTAATTGTGAAATCTTAATTTGTGATTGAATAATTCCCAGTGTGTGCACTGCAATGTAGTCTAGGACCTGCCTACTGACTCGAATGTTGGCTGTGATATGGATGGACTTACAAGAAGATGGTACCAAAACATTATTTACTTCAGCACATACTCTTTTGTGCAACCATAACATACCAGCATGGCTGAGAAAGTGTCTGTCGGCTACTGTGTACTGCAATTCCCCAGTGACAGTGAACTGAAAGAAAATCCCTCCATGGGCATTACAAAAATGAGGAACAGATTTTTAGCTGCCAAAATGGCTATAGTGTGGTTTATATTCATAGTTCCACTATAATATACATAAAACATTGGGTGTGCGGCATAGTTTCCTGCAGTATAAACTGCCAATTTGTCTTTTTCCCTTGGTGTGCTGATATATAGAAATTGATGTTTCCTGCCACACATGGCTGCTGATTGTAGTGTTTGGGATGGGGGCACAACTGTGAAATACTTCACTGCCTACTGTCAGATGCTAAATCACTCTTCTCTTTCTCACCTCATGAAGGTGAAGTCAGGAAACTTTGCCAAATCTATACTTTGCGTAGTTTTTTTAAACTTCCTGGTGAAGTTGCCACTATGGATAGTTCTTGCCTATCTTCAATTGACAACTTCGCCAGCTGAAGACTATGCAAAGTGGCACTTCACCAGCAAAGGTGCCACTGCACATTCCTCCCTGTCTTCACCTGGTGAAGTTACTGACTGAAGATAAGCAAGAACTATGCATAGTGGCACCTTCACCAGCAAAATGTCACTATGCATAGTTCTCTTTTTGTATTTTTAAAAGAAAAAAGCCATCCCCACTAATGTTGCCCATTTGTCCCACCCCAATCCACCTGAATATTATGAAAAACACCCACCCACAGTAGTACCCATCTCCCTCCTAAACCCCAGTCTGAGCAAAATGTTCTTTTATATGTGTAAAATCAACTACGATACCATTTCCCCTACCCTAGTTGAATTCCTAAAACCACTCCCCACTACACCACCTCCCAGTCCCAAATATGTGAATACCCCTTTCCTCCATCTTCAGACACCTACCCACCCTCCTCTCCCCACACTCCCCAAAGGATATAATATGGTAAATGTACCTGTAAAAGAAAAAAACTGCTTCTCACTGTGAAGAACAGCTGAGCCACCATGTGCACCATCTCACTCTTTCATCAATGGCTGAATTGGTGATGAAGTGCCCTAGTAGTAACATCTGCTTGGTTGCGGTGATCAGTCAGTGAACAGGGAGTCTTAGCTGTTCACCATAGGGAGGGACTGATTTCTCTTTTACAGATACAAAGAAAAGAGCATATCCTTTGGCTAAGAGGGGGAGGAGGGAACAGATATTTATATATTTTATGGGATTGGGTGGGTAGAATGGTATTAAAAAGGTAATGGGGTACCTCATAATACTTAGGTATGCTGTGCTTGGCAAAGATGAAGACTAGGTTTACTGGACAAGGCGCCTAGCTTCAGCTGAGCTCTTCTCTTCTAGGTTGCGTGAAAGGACAGAGCAAATAACCTTACCAGAGCAAGGAAAAGGATTAAGGCTTCTTTTGGCTAAGCAAATTTACTGTGTGTTGTATTTTTATTTTGTACTCACATTGATTGTTACTGTTTGTTGCTAACATTTTATTGCTTTATTTTTCTCTGATCCAAATTGTTGTTGCTGGGTATACCTTCTGCTGCATTACTACAGGGTGTGCCTACAGGTGTGTGCTTACAGATTACTGCTGTAATCTTCTGATTAAAATTGTCTTTTGCAAGGTATATCTTCTGTTCTGCTTTATTTTTCTCTGTAGCAAAGTGTTTCTTACAGGGTATATCTTCTTTGAAATTATTACAGGTGGTGCTTTACAGGTTTTAAATTTTTATCTATCATTAAGATAAGCTTTCAGGCTACTGCATTTGTTGTTGGCTGATTGTTTCTGCTCTTACCTCCTTGTTTCTTTTGTCCGTGGATCTTCTTTTTTAGCAGGGGAAGGTCCTAGCCACCAACCCCCATCCCCAACCACCCCACACTACACTCCTTTTATAGGGCAGCATAGTCGTAACATTTCCTGTAGCAAAGCAGGAAGGGGACGGATTAGAGAGGTACCCACACAGTGACCTCATTTACAGGGGCACTAGTAATTTAACTTGTTATAACAAATTATACAAAAACAAACAAATAAAACACAAAATCAAACTTTTGCTTTCATTTTCTTTCTTCTAATTACTCTGACCAAGTTATAAACCCAGCAGCTTACCTGGAATGGATATCATTAACTGCAGGTACTACGGAGCACTTTTTAGAAGGGCAGTTTTATAGGATTTAGGATGCTGTCCTACATGCTGAGCATTGGATATCTAACGGCTCAGCTCCAGGCAGCATGGGCAGAGACAGTGCATCTTAAATTGCATATTCAAGAGGAAATATATTATAAGAACCTCCCACAGAGTGTAGTTGGTCCAGGAGGATGGCAGGTGGTTAAGAGGGGCAAACTGGGTGCCCCATGACTCGGTGTTCTCCGACATATCATGTCCACAAACCATATAAAAACTACAAACAGGTATCTGCTTCTATCTCCAAAATCAAACAAAGGGGCAGAGGACACTGCAGAGCAGGACACTGCAACACAGGAGCTGGCACAACAAAACTCACCCAAAACAGGAACCAAAACAAAAAAAGTAAAAAGGAAATCCAAAAAACTTGTGATTAAAGGAGACTCCATGATTCAAGGAGTTGATACCTATCTCCAGCCAGGGGTAATGGACAGATGTCTCCCAGGTACATTAGCATGAAGAGACACTGACCACATTGCTAAAATTGTTCAGGAAACAGGAGAAAACATTGATGTCCTGGTACACATAGGGACTATCGATCTCACCAGCTGGTCAGTTGTGGAGACCATGGAACACCTGACCAGGCTGGGTGACAGACTATCATCCATTTCATCCTGCATCTCCTTCTCTGAGATCCTGTCAGTCTGGGAGAGGGGGCAGATGGATGAAGGGTCAGAGAAGGAGAGATAGGGGAGATAAACATGTGGCAAAAGGGCTGGTGCCAGGAAAAAGGACACACATTTGTAGGGAACTGGCAACAGTTTTGGGAAAGAAAGTTCTTTAAATCTGATGGACTGCATCTGCCTCAGGAGGGAGTTAGTGCATGGGGCAGAAGTTTGATGTCTTTGCAGAATATTTAAACTAGCAAATGGGGAGAGGGGTACAGCATCCCATACATTGAATGGGAAGAACACTTCTCCCCCCTCAGCTGGTGGCCAAATAGGAGTTCAGCATGTTTGTAGCTCATTTGCATCACCAGGTAATGAAAAAGGCCTGGATCCCCATACAAGGCACAGAGGAAATGCTAGACCTTGTCCAACATCTAACACTCTGAAATCCGGCCAATGAAAAATCATGTACACAAATGCTTGCAGTCTGGGAAACAAGATCCCAGACCTGCAGGCAATAATGACAGAGGCTAAACTGGACATAGTAGCCATTAGTGAGACATGGTTTACCAGAAACCACACTTGGGAGATTTCAGTACCTGGCTATGTACTGTTCAGAAGAGACCGAGGTGCAAAAAAGGGGGGTGGAGTGGTCCTTTATGTCAATGAAAATATCAAAACTACAGAAATTCAGAATAAACATAAGGAGCCAGAAGAGCTGTGGGTCACCCTGGAAATAGGAAATGGGACAGCCATACTAACTGGGGTTGTGTACAGGCCTCCAGACCAGGGGGAGAACATAGACACATTACTGTTAGAAGATATACAAAACATGACAGCTAAAGAGGAGGTTCTGATAACGGGAGACTTCAACATGCCAGATACAGATTGATCAATACCAGCAGGAACATCTACCAGAACTAGACACATGGTGGATTCCCTGCAGGGGACAGGGCTAGCCTAGATCTAGTACTGACTAACAGGTAAAGTATCTCAGATCTGCAGGTAGAAGTTCACCTGGGGTCCAGTGACCACCACACGGTATGATTTAATTTGGCCACTGGAACTAAATCATCCCATTCCGAAGCAAAAATATGGGGCTTCAGAAGAGCTGACTTTGATAAGATGGCCAAAAGAGTTAAGCTAGGCCTGACAAAAAGAAATACAGGTGAGGGGGTATAGGCAAAGAGGGCAAGCATTAAGAGTGCAATACTTGAAGCAACATCCATTGTGTTAGAGAGAAAGGGAAGTGCAAAAGAAGAAGGAAACAACTTTAAATGAAGAAAGAGATCAAATTCCTTGTTTGGATTTATTGATCTTCAGAAATCAGAATCAACTAAGTACCAAAATGTATAGAAAAGATACAGATAGAAATGCAATCTTGAAAGCTGACAGTTTTCATCCAAAGAAATTAGTGGAGTCTATACCTTACAGTCAGTTACTTAGAGTGAGAAGAAATTGTTCTGAAGAGACAGATGCATTAAAATGTGCAAAGGACATGGTAGATAGGTTTAAGGATAGTGATTATTCACAAAAATTATTAATCAGATCCAAATCTAGGGTGTTAGAGAAAAATAGAGAAGAATTATTATTACGGAAGGAGAAAAAAACAGAACCATTAGGAGAAAAAAATCATGTTAACATTAAAGTATAGTGATGCTATTTACAACATTAAATGGATAATCAATAAACAATGGCATGTGTTGAAAGCAACAAGTTTTGGAGAAAAGGCATTTATTAAAGGAGTCCAAGTAGTGGCAAAAAAAGTGATATCATTGTCAGACCGTTTATTTCACTCTGAACATAAAATTCCAGAAGTTAAACCTCAAGGTTTATTTAATAAAGATGAGCTGAGGGGAAATTTCAGCTGTGGGAGATGTATTCATTGCCACAACACATACAAAATTAAAACAATCTGAAATCAAAATAAAAATTAAGATTTCATGATTAAAGATTTCATAAACTGTCAGACAGAGGGGGGTAATTTATGATATTAAGTGCCCCTGTGATTTGATGTATATAGGGAAAATGAAAAGACCAATGAAACAGAGAATAGGTGAACATAAAGGATAGATATATAAGAAGTAGGGATCTGACATCACCAATAGATAGACATTTTTTAGAAAGAGGGCATCAAATACCAATACTACGGTTTTTTGGCATTGAGAACATTTATAAAAATAATATAGATGGAGATTTTAATGAAAAATTACTTAGAAGAGAGGCAATGTTAATTAATTATTTTGAAACCAACAACTCTAAATTTAGCTTAAATGAAATCATAGAATGGCAGCCAATTCTATAAAGTATAAAACAGAGAATGTAACATTGTATGGGCTTTATTTTACAAAAGCAGTGTAATCGCGTTTCAATTCTCGGTAACAGGGAGATCCTGAGTGAAAGTGTCTAGGTGATAACTGAGATAAGTGAATACAAGTCCCAAATAATAGCAATTAATGGATTAAAAAAATGTTTAAGTTGCACTTTTAACATCAAGAAATAAGGTTCTTGATGTCTCTAAGTAGTGGGTCTGGCATTTAAGCAGGCATTATTAGCCTGCACATGATGTAGGGTCATTTGCCAGATTTAGAGGTGGAGCTCCCTTGTATTTAAATGGGGCATTTTAGCCCGCGCTTTACTCCTACCAGGAAGTCTCTAAGAAAAGGATCTCACTGTGAGTAATGACTTAGCGGTCTTGAGTTTAAACAAAATATATCTATTTAGTAGTTTGTAATAACTCTGGGATAAATGATAAAGAGAACTTAGATGTCTAAGACCTACTTGAGATAAAAATATAATCTGCGAGGAAAGGAGTTTTTTTTGCATGTAGTTGATACACTGCGGAGGTTTGAAAAGCATGGAAGGTCATACAGTACCTATGTTTTTACAACAGCACGAAGTGAAAAGGTTTAGTTCGAGTGAATTACAGGAACAAGGTTCAGTTTGAGTGAATTTCAGAGTAAGAATGAGTGTTAAACTAGATTAGAACATGAAAAACTATTGTTATTATATCATTTACAGCTTGAAATAAAGAAGTAAGGAAATTAAACAGTGAAGCATATGAAAAGATATAACAAAAAACAGGTTGGTGAGATAATTTAGATAAAGCTTATTAAGGGGTGTCATATAAGTTTAAGTTAGGTTATAAGATGCCACGTTTTGTCTTTTCAATAAAATTAAGTTGGAGAAGGAGGAATATTGAGAAAAATAACTCCTCTTTAATAAATGATGTTGGTCACATGTTTATTACTGTTTTTACAATTGATTATTAGAGAGCTAAGTGTTATTATTTTTTTTTTTTTTAGTTTTTGTTGACCGGGTAAGTGCACTAGACAAATCCTGTCTATTTTCAGGCATGACCCAGGGGAGGGGGATACAGATGAATGCCAACTGATCTTGAACCAGATTAAGCTGTTGGTGGTATTTTTAGTGAATGAGGGAAATTTGGCTAGGACACCGGGGAAATTCCCCATCTCTTTTCGATAAGTGCTATGGGATCTTTAACATCCACCTGAACTACCACCAATCCAGGCAGATGGGACCTCAGTTTAACATCTCATCTGAAAGACGGCACCTCAGAAGTGCAGCACCCCTCTCATGCTGTACTACAGTGTCAGTACTGGGACATTAACCCAAGTGCCAGATGTGGGAACTGAATCCACAGCCCTCTGATCTCCCAGACTCAGAGGCGAGTGTGCTACCTGCTGAGCCACTGACACTGCAAGCGTGAGCATGAGGTTAATTACACCTTTTTTTGTAATGTAATGTTTTAGGAGAAAGTGGTGGGAGTTGAACATTTCTACTTATTACAGCAGAAGATTGTGTATGAAAGGACTATAGGCATTACATGTAAGGGCTATTATAACTTCTTATTTGATTATGAGTATGAATTATTTGTGAAAAGAATTATTTATATATGGAAATCATGAAAACATTTTGAAAATATATATATTTTTTATATTAATAATGTAACCAATTTTTCCTGAGGAAGGGAGTTTTCCTGAAATGTAGAACTATTTTTTTACAACTGGATGTTATTTGATGATATTAAAAGAACAATATATATTTTTTCCTCTTGAACTACCTTGCATACCCCTCACCTGCAGGATGCATATGAAAACAAGCTGTTTCAGATCAGTATTCCTGGCAATAGTTTTGAAAGATTTTTGACAGATCAGATAGATAGATAGACAGAGACAGACAGACAGACAAACAGGCAGATTTGTTTGCATATGTATATATTCATATGTGTGGATGTACACATTATGTCACTTTCATTAAGACAATGGGCAGGATTCACAAAGCAGGTGCACTGGGCGCAAATTAGATGCATTGTCCTCAAACAATGGCATTGACAGAAGGATGCACCGCAAGATGCACTGTGCGCATCCCCACTGTGAATCACACTGAAGCACCATGGCACAACCAGGATATGCGTAAACACCCTGGACAGCACAACACTAAATAAGAAGCAAGTAAGCAAGGGACACAGGAGCAAGAGGGGGAGACTGTAGTGACACAAATGATGCAAGGGAACAGACTGGCAGGGACTGGCCAGAGTGCCAAAGGACCAGAGAGCAGCCACAGCAGATGAGGTGCACAGACAGAGCACACACGGAGACACCTGGAAGCACCAGACACACACCCCACACAGGGGCCCAGCAGGCACAGATGCCATACACAGGGTGCCTGGTAAGGTGGGCCACAGCAGCATAGGTGCACTGTGCAGCACGGCAGATGGTGCGAAACAACACGTCCCAGTGCACAGGAACCCAGCAGTATGGACAAGGGAGATACTACACAGTTGCATACAGGTGGACAGTCACAATGACAGACAGGCTGAAGGCCATGTGCTGCACAGGTGAAACATACCCATAGTCAATGTAGACTGCAAGAAGAGTGGCACAACAACAGGGGACCAGCACAACAGAAGCAGCCGGCAAGCACCACTAACAGAACAGGAGTACTGTGAAAGGCAACATGTCGCAATGCCCACCAACAGGCCAGAGGCAACAAGGAGGGAGCACATGGAAGCCGGCATGAAAGGGGGACAGGATGTGTGTGTACACAGTATCACAGGTCCACATGTTTAAATGGGAACAAAGTTGCAGTGCAAACCAGCAAGCACAACAGAGCACATTCACAGGATACAGCCACAGACACCACTAGCAGTATAAAACACTTTAGTAACAAAAGAATGATAACAGATCAAATGATGTACAATAACAAACATCAGTAGGAACAGGAAAGGTGTGGTATGGGAATCAGAACAGAAACATAACTAACAGTGCACAGGAGGGTTATGGTATGGAGGTGGGGGAACAGTGAACAGCGACAGACAATGGGGATGGGAATGGAGTGCAGGGGTATAACAACAAAGGAGCTATGTACAAGTGTCCTTGGCCCTATTGTGCTGGATGGGCCTCAGCATCATGGCCACCCCTCCATCCCCTGGTACTCAGCACACAGACCTGCAAAGTGATTGCTGCAGGAGCTGCCCCTGCCGGCTGCACAGTGGTCGAATGGTCCTCCTCAGCACCCTCCCGAGTTGCAACCCTGCCAGCCACCCAAAAAGTTGTCTCTGCCACTGCCCTGGAACATCCAGCTGTACTCTCTGTTGACCTACAGTGGGGACACAGACAACAGATACTAAGTGCCATGTTCCACACTGCCCCCCCACCCACCACATGAGGTGCAGGAAGCAGCCACCACGGCAATAGCCGACAGCCTGTCAGGCACACCACACACCAGCAACAGGCTGGCACACAGTGCCATATTGTGACCATGCAATGACACTCAGAAAGCACAAGACTCACATGTGCATGTAGAGGTAGGAGCAGAGGGGCATGCAGACATGTCCAACACAGCATGTACAGATGCCAGCAGGCTGCACAAATGTGCAGGCCCCATCCAAACATCACTGAAGCACCACAGTTTGCCCATGGTCTGTGGCAGATGAGCACAAGATGGACGGATAAACAGGGGCCATGTGCACTGTAGCTCAAGCACACACCGCCATGGCCACACCCCATGGGTGTGCACAACATCACCACATGGATGTGCACAAGGGACCAGTAATGACCTGCAGTGGGTACTGCCCCCCTCATAAACACTCAGAGGATGCACAAGAAGGACACTCACCTGCACCCACATGATCTTGTCCCTGACTTTCACCACTGGATCTAGCTATCCTGGCCTCCACCACTACTGCGGCCCTCCACCTGTCTGCTGGCCTTGTTAAGGGGAATACAAGCAAAGAACACCATGAGGTGATGGTAGGTGAGGAACACCCCCACCCGGTGTCCCACAGCAACAACACCAGTGCCAGCATCCAGTGACAGATCCACCCCCAAAGTACCCAATGAAGGCACCCCAGTCAGCGTGCTGCAACACACAGCACCCCAGCCCATGCCCACCATGGGTGTGTGCAGCTGGACGTGTGCCAAGCCAATGGCTATACCACACTACATCTGACACAGTGTCCATGAACAGCCCCAGTGTGCACCATGCTGCACAGAACTGTGCACGGTGGCCATGCCTACACCGCACATGCAGCAGGGAGACAGCATGCCACATGTGTGGGTGTGTGTGTGGTGGCAATTGTGCCAGCCCCACCAGACACAAACCCCTGCCTGCCTGTGTATCTGTAGGGTGATGTGACTTACCTGGGCATGGCACTGCACCCCTGAATGCCCGATCTCAGAAGCACTGGAGCCTGTTTGGGTCCCGGCACCACAGATCCCTGTAGTGGTGAATGCATTGCTCCCCTGCACATTCCACCCCAGTCCTGCGTGCCAAGTGCTCCGCCATCCTCACCCACACTGATGAGTGTGGCACTGTTAGGTCATCTGTGCCAAACAGCTATCCCTTCACATGCATCACCAGTACCACATGGTTAACCAGCTCAATCTCCCCCCAGTTCATGGGCCTGGGTCCTGCTGCCTGAGGACGTGGCATGGTTCCTATCTATGTCTCCTGGGCAGGTGTGCACAGAACAGGCTGCTGGTGTGCAATAGCCCAGTTGTGCCACATGCATGGTAGGCTGTTGTGCACTGCACCAAGCAACATGGTATTGCAGTGTGGCAATGCACAATTACTGCCCATTGAGCATCACTGCACAAGCGCAATGTGCACCGCACGGGCAGGAGACCAGGGTCAGGGGTCATGGGTGGGTCGTGCATGTGTGTTCTCCTCTTACACACCATATTATGAATGGCAATCAATGCCACTCACAGTGCTGTGTTGCCATACACATGGCCAGTGCACTGCAGGTGAGCATTAATGCCATGTTACGCTGAAGCACAAAACATGCACTCAGTGAGTCATGCAGCACAACACCAATGGTGCATGGGGACCTGAATGTGCCACCATACTCGATCACACAGTCAGAACCACTAGACAGGTAGCGCTAAGCTTGACATGCCACTGATTCTGCATTGCACATGTATGGAGATGTGCTGTGACACTTGCGCCACATTCAGGAAATGTCCCAAGTTGACGGGCATGCGCAGGGAATACGCCACAGGGGGGTGCACTCAATGCATCAGTTGCGCATTGCTGATTGAGACGAGCTGGGGGCAATTATGCAATTCACAGACAATGCTCCCAAATCAGCTCATTGCCAAATTCAGGGGCATCTCACCTGTTTAGCATCTCATTACAGTTGCTCCCACTCTCATTTGCATGCCCTAAGCTATAAATGCTCCTCCACACAACTCAGGAGACTGATAAGAACTGCATCCTTGAAGGTAGGTCTGTTTACATTCTACCATAGTCAGCTTGTCAGCACAATATTACAGTGGGAATTATAGGTCATACAGGCATACCTCTTAACTGTTCCTGTTCTTCAGGCATATCCCTGAGTGTACCTCATGGAGTTCCACTGTTCCATCTACAGTTGGGGGTTCTGTTGCTGACAAGTAAGGATTCATAGTAGAACAGAATTCCAGACATGTGTGTTACAGTCTAGCTCCCTGTCAGATAGTACCAGGCACACAAAGCCAGACAATATGGCAGAACATGTTAGCTAATATTACCATTATTAACATTGTGTCCCTTATATTGACCACTTGTTCCTGACTGTTTTAAGCCTTGGCCCTGATATGCAATGCAGGCAGTTGAGAGGTATGCATATAGGGTGCTGTGTCCCTGCAACAGCCAGCCACTGTGCTTGTACACATTCATAGTGGCCTGTACTGTGCTAATGCCTGCATATTGTCACCCACATAAACCACAATGTCTAGACTGGACACAGCTGCAGGACGGAGACATCCAAATTTCACATCAGATGAGGATAGGGCACTGATAGAGGCCTATCTCATATGGCAGGACATTCTGGCTAGCAGAGGTGGCAGCCTCCAGAAGAGGGATGAGGGCTGGGAGGCAGTGACAAGGCTTGTCAATGCCCAAGGGAAGTTCAGTAGAACACCTCAGGAGTGCAGGAAGTACTTCAACGATGAGAAGAGGAGATCAAAGGAGAAGGTAGCACACATTGAGCCCTCCCTGGGTGGGACAGAGGGTGGGCTGCAGACAGGTGTGCACCTCACAGCCACCAAGGAGTTGCTAGTGGCCATCCAGGGAGTTCTGGAGGGGGCTTCCAGGCAGGTGACAATCCATTGCAGCACTGTGAGTGTACATGTACCAGGTACTGTGCCTGTCCGTGTGTGTGTGCCATGGGTGCCCTGACCAGCCCCACTGTGGGACACTAGGTGACCATGTGCCTGTGTGCACTGATCATGTAGCTGTAGGTCCCATCTGTCTACTGCGTATTGCAGATGCATGACATGCCTCCAATGTGCGCTCGGGGTAGGGGCTCGACCATGGTGTGTGGTGCTGGTGGTCATCTGGGATGATATCCCCACGGGTGGTGTCCAGGGCATTGGGACAGTCACGCAGATGTCCATGAGCACCTGTACAGGCAGCAGTGCATTCCTGCATTCACTGGCTTGGCCGCATCAATGGCCCCATGGCCGACTGCCACCTGCATGGCATTTCAGATGCACCTATGGCACACATACATGTCCCCCTGTACATGCCTGTCTGAATACAATAGTCACACATGTCAGTAACAATGTTTCCCTTCTTTCTTTACAGCTCCATCACACCTCATGGGTGCTGCCGTAGCGGCCGGTCTGCACAATTGCCTGGTGGGGGGGGGATGCTGGGCCATTACACTGAGTTGCAGCCAGGGCTGTGGACAGTGCCATGCTGGGCCCTTCAAATGCCACTGCAGCCCCAGCCACAGTGCTGATTGTAGCAGGGCTTTCTAACTCCTTCATGACCGGTGCCATGGCTGGAGGCCAGGACAGATCATGGCTGGTCAGCATTCTTGGTTTGGCTGATGATGACCCAGTGGACAGGATGGACATCATGGATGCCCTGCTGGTGCTGGCAAGTGGTATGCAGGAGGTTTATGATGATGATGATCCAGATGCCATACAAATCTAGGGGGATATGGTCAAAAGTGGACTGGCTGAGGCACAGGTACATGCACAGGTGACACCATGCAGCATTGGTAGTCCTGTGTCCCCTGGTGCACCTGCAGGGCCTGCACAACTGCCCATGGTGGTGGATGATGGGGGCCCTGTTTCTGGTGCTGCTGTGGGGACAGGGACCACTGGCAGGGTGCTGTGGTGCAGCAGCAGGCGGTGGGGGGACCATGATGCTGGCATCCCTGGATGCACCGTGGTTGCCCGCACCCAGTCCCCACCCTTACATCAGCCTGATGTGGTACATCTGCCTATGGTGGATGCAGCACAGCAGGCCAGCACCCCACCTGCCCATCGGTGCCGTCCCCATGACACATCCTCTGCCAACGAGGTTGAGGGCTATGCACACCTCCTGCAGAACACCGTGGAGGGGGCATGCATCCCTAAGGGTGGAGTGCTGGGGCATTCAGATGCAGCTGGTTGTTGAACATAAGTTGTCAGCTGTGTGGCATACCCAGATGTTAGCAGAGGCTTGCCTACTGCAGGTGGGCACGACTGCAGCTCTGGAGCATATTGCTCTCACTGCCGAGACAGCGAGTCCAACCGGTGCACTATGTGGTCTCCAGGCTGCCAGCTGCACTCTTAGGAGTGCCTCATTCACCACCAGGTCATGGCACCAGGTGTACCCATTGCTGCTGGTGCCATCACCATGCTTGGCCATCCCCAGCAACCCCAATCCCACCTGTATCTCAGGGACAACATACCAGTGAGCACATGTTCATGGTCTTGCTGCAGTACCCCTCTAGGGGTGGTGGTCACCCATCCTGCGGCCAGTGGTGCTGAAACAGTGTCCACCAGGCAAGGACATGGCTGCCCATGTGTCCGTGGCATCTGTGGTGCCTCTCACTGATGCCTGGGTTGACAACCCACATGGCCCCTGTTGCCTGCACCTGTAGTGGCCCACACACCAGGCTGATTGTACCTGGGGCAACATGGGTGGCAGGTCCTGCCCCAGTATGATGCCTATATTGGTCACCTGTGCGTTGCACCATGCATGGCTGGAGGTGCCATTGTTGTGCTGTGTGGCATGGGTGTGATGAGTGTGGACCTGTGTCTGCTGTGCATGTGTGCCAGCGACTGTACACTGACCCCTGCCAACCCCAGCACATGCACTGTGTCCCCCCTGGCCATGTGTGTCCTGCTGTGCATGTGTCTGCGTACAGTGATGTCACCTCTCATGGGTGTGCTACACAACAGCTGTGTTACCGTTGTCTGCCCTGTGGTGTGGTTATGGGTGTATGAGTATGAGTGTGTGTATGTGCGTGTGTGTGTATATGTGTGTGTGTGTCTGAGTGTGGGTTTATGGGTGTGTGTGTATGTGTCTGTGTGGTTGTGGGTGTATGGGTGTGTGTGGGTGTGTGGGTTTGGGTGGCTGCTGTGTTTGTCCCATCTGTGTTACTCACCTGCTATCCCTGAAATGCTCTTCCATGATGGTGTCCTTGTGCCGCTGGGACCTGGCAACCAGGCATGGGTCCCTGCAGGCCAGTGGTGGTCCAACATGGGGCCCCTGCTCCGCTGCATCCTCCTCTTCCCCTCCTCCTCCTCCTCCATGGAACTGTTTCCCCTCCTCAGCCTGGACAGCTATTCTACAGTCAATGGCCATGTTGTGCAGCATACAACAGGCCAGGAATATGCCACAGGCCTTCTCTAGGCTGTATGTTAGGGCACTACCTGACCTATTCAGGCACCTAAAACACATCTTCAGCATGCTGAAGACATGCTTGATGATGGTGAGTGTAGCAATGTGTGCCTTGTTGTAGTGCTCCTCCGCCTCTGTGCCAGGTTGACGGAAGGGTAAGAGGAGCCAGAGTCAGAGGGGGTATGCTGCATCACCTGTGGTGTGAAAGAGAAGTCTGTTACAACCCCGCATGCATGTGTATTGTGTACCACAGACCCCCCTTCCACCATGGTGCACTGGTGTGACTGCTGCCTGCCCACCCCGTCCCTGTGGCACCCCTCCCAGTGCATCTCCTTCCCCCATGGTGGGCTGGCACTGTTCTGCACTCACCAGTTCCTACATGCCCTGGCTGCCTTCAGCTGCCCTGTACCTGCCTGTGCATGCTGCCACAGCTGCCCACACCTGTCCCATCTGGCATTGTCTGCCCTCCATTACCCAGCAATTGCCCATGCATGGCTGTGTGTTGCATTCCACCCTGCCATTTGTGCCTGCTGTTACACATCACCTCACCTCCCATGCTGCACTGTGATGCTGCACTTTTCCCCATGTTGCATATGCAGTCTCCTCAGCATGCCCACCTCCAATATCCCACCTGTACACCTCCCCATGTGCAGGCCCTGCTGTGTCCCACACATCTACTCTTCCTCCCATCATTTGTTGCTCCATGATGTCCTGTTCATGGGCATGTCTGCATGCTCCACTCAACCACTAGGTGGCCGCTGGTTATGACCCCAGTCTCAACCTGTGGCACAGGGTGGATTGGTGCCATATGAATGTATTGTGTGTACTCCCAGGGTGTGTGGCACAGACATAGCTGATATGCCCTGTGGCATTGCATACCACCTGGCAGTTGACAGAGTAGAACCCTTTGCAGTTCATGTATGGCATGACCTCTTCACCAGATGGTGCACGGATTGCTGCATGGGTGTAGTCAATGGCCTCCATGATGCTTGGCATACGTGCCACCCTGTGGAACTGCTGCATGGCTTCTGTCCACTCTGCCTGTGTGCTTGATAACTGGATGACTTCCAAAGCATGTAAGAGCAGTGCAGTGAGGAATTGTGCGAGGAGATGGGATGAGGACGGCTGGGATATGCCAGTGGTGTTTCCATTTGGCCTCTGGATGTTTTCCGTGGTGAGCAGGCACATTACTGTTGTCACCTTGGTCTCCACTGATATGGCATGACCCCTTCCAGTGGGTGCCTGCTTTTTATCATGGCACAGCTCACAGAGCTCTCTCAGAATAGCCCTGTTCAGGTGGTATCGGCCAACAGTTTCTGTGTCCATCAGTTGTTCAAACGTTAGTCTAGCATGATATTGTCATGGGGCAGGCCACCTTTGGTGTCTTCTGCCATCACATTGTTGGTTTCCCTGTCTTCTGATCTCCATTATCATTCCCACCATTAGGAATGGTGCACCATCCATCTCTGTGGCCTGTGTTCTGCTTCTGCTGTTCTGCCTGTTGCTGCTGGTGCTGCTGTACTGCAGTCTGCCTGCTGGGGGCTTGCACGTTAGTCTACTTCTTTTATACTTATCTCCCTCTGGTGCATTTGGGATGTGCTGTGAATGCACCATGTTTGCACATTCATCTTGCTTTTTGAATAGCTCTGAGCTGTGTATGCAGCTACACGCACCCTCTAGATGTGCCGCATATCATTATTTTCACTCTCTAGCACATCTGGTGTAGCACAGCACATCCAGGATGTGCCGGGGCATCTCTGCCCTTTGTGAATGGTGCTGTAGTGTATTTTTGTGTTGCTCCAGCACATCTCATTTGTGCCCAGTGCATCGGCTTTGTGAATCCTGCCCAATATGTTTTCATATGCTAATAAATCCTTTTCAAAATGATGTGTGTTCTTTATTTTATTTGTACTGTGAAACTGAAGATGCCAGATTCACTGCACACCACCTTCACATATCTTCATGAGAATCATGATGTTTCATGCAGTGAGAGTCATGATGTTTAATGCATGCCACATAAAACATAAGATTAATACTGCATTGCTTAAAACATCAGACAAGCCTTACACACAGCAAGAGCATGTTTTTTTGCTAGAATTTGACACACATGCATACACCTAGAGAATAATCATTTTTGTATGTTTCATACATTTATTTTTACATCACAATAAACAGATAGATAGAGAGATAGATAGATAGACAGACAGACAGAGAGAGACAGATAGATTGTCTGTTTTTGGTTACTGTAGCATTGTGTGTAGTGGGTTATGGCCTAGTAGAGCCAAAGAGGCTTCAGTTAACATTTTTTTTTCCCAGTTCTGAGCAGGACTCGGCTCTGGAGGGCATAAAAGCCCTGCTTCCAGCAGGACTTAGCTCAGCCCAGGGACCCAGCCTTGGAGAGGGAGGGAGGCAATTTACTATGGCCAGGTGCCAGACAGGACAGGAACACAACAAATCTTCACACTGTCTGTATAACCAAAATAAATTCAGGAAAAGCAAGTGTTAGAAAACTCAATTTGGTTACACAGACATTGTGCAGATTTTGTGTGTCCCTGACCTGGCTGGCACACAGCCATAGTAAACTCCCCCCTCCAATACTGGGACAGGACTGTGCTGGGTCCCACTGGGAGTGGTGACTTTAACAATAGCAATGCCCTCTATGGCTGAACTGGGATCTAAACTGTGACTGAAGTGTCTTTGACTCTGTTGCCCCCCAACCCACATACCTGCAGAATATGGCATAAAAAAATCATGGTCCCCTCCTAGTTGGCACCATCCCTCCAGGGGACATGTTTGTAAATATAATTATTTAATAATAATGCTCTCCTGTGTTGAATTATTTTAAATGATTCTAATACTCTCCCAGCCAGAGACCCCTATATTTTGTATTCTTTATTATTATTTCTTATATTTAATGCTTTTCAGCTGGAATGGAAGAGCCTGCACATAAACATTTTTTATGTACAGTGGTGTGAAAAAGTATTTGCCCCCTTCCTGATTTTCTCTATTATTGCATATTTGTCACACTGGATGTTTTCAGGTCTTTAGAGAAAATGTAATATTAGATAAAGGGAACCTGAGTGAACAAATAACACTTGTTTTTTTTTTTAATTTCACTTATTTAATGAAAAAAAGTTAACCAACACCAACTGGCACTGTGTGAAAAAGTAATTGCCCCCTTACACTTCATAACTGGTTATGCCACATTTAGCTGCAATGACTGCAACCAAACACTTCCTATAATTTAATATCAGTCTTTCACATCGTTGTGGAGGAATTTTAACCCACTCTTCCTCGCAGAACTGCTTTAATTCAGTAACATTTGGTAGGTTTTCGAGCATGAACTGCTCGCTTCAGGTCCTGCCACAGCATCTCTATTGGGTTTAAGTCTGACTTTGACTAGGCCACTCCAAAACTTTAATTTTACTTCTTTTAGCCATTCTGATGTGGACTTGCTTTTGTGTTTTGGATCATTGTCTTGCTGCATGACCCAACTATGCTTCAGCTTCAGCTGACGGAAGGATGACTGGACATTCTCCTTAAGAATTTTCTGGTACAGAGCAGAATTCATGGTTCCTTTAATTATGGCAAGTCATCCAGGTCCTTAGGCAGCAAAGCATCCCACACCATCACACTACCACCACCATGTTTGACTGTTGGTATGGTGTTCTTACTGTGGAATGCTGTGTTTGCTTTACGCGAGACATTATGGGATCCATGTTGTCCAAAAGTTCCACTTTGGACTCATCTGTCCATAGAACATTTTCCCAAAAGGCTTGTGGATCATCCAGGTGCTTCTTGGCAAATGAGAGACAAGCATTTATGTTCTTCTTGGTTAGCAGTGGTTTCCGCTTTGCTGCTCTCACATGAAGCCCATTTTGCCCAGTCTCTTTCTGATTGTGGAGTCATGAACACTGACCTTGGCTGAGGCAAGAGAAGCCTGCAGTTCTTTGGATGTTGTTTTAGGATCCTTTGAGACTTCTTGGATGATTTTACACTGCGCCCTTGGAGTAATTTTGGCAGGCCACCCACTCCTGGGAAGGTTCACTACTGTTCCAAGTGTTCTCCATCTGGAGATTATGGCTCTCACTGTGGTTCGATGGAGTCCCAGAGCCTTAGAAATAGCTTTGTAACCCTTTCCAGACTAAAAGAGGGCAACAAATTTTTTTCTGATCTTTTCAGGAACTTCCTTTGATCATGGCATAATGTGCTTGTTGAATCTTTGTGCTGGCAACGTGACTCTGATGGTAAGGGCCAAAATAAGTGAGGTTTATATTGAGCAGGGCTGGCTGTAATCAAGCCTGGCTGTGTTCAATCAGCTGACTCTAATTATCCCTTTAATTGGGTTGATTTAACTAGGGGGCAATTACTTTTTCACACAGTGCCAGTTGGTGTTGGTTAACTTTTTTCATTAAATAAATGAAATAAGTGAAAAAAAAAGTGTTATTTGTTCACTCAGGTTCCCTTTATCTAATATTATATTTTGTCTAAAGACCTGAAAACATCCAGTGTGACAAATATGCAATAATAGAGAAAATCAGGAAGGGGGCAAATACTTTTTCACGCCACTGTACGTATTTATTTATTTATTACAGTAATCAGAAATACACCTTTGAGTGATAGACTCCTTTGCAAAGGTTCCACGTTATGGGTACATAGGAAATTACCGAGGTAAACAAATACAGAGGAAACAGTCAGCAGTAAATAACACATAAAGACACAAACAGATCATAGGGCAGTACAGGTCCATCATCAAAATATAAAGTTAGTTCAACTGAGTTATGCAGAGGCAATTTTTAGAAGCATTTGCAAGTCCCAACAATTTGGCAAGGTATTAGTTTGTTCAAGTAGTAGAGGAAAAGGCAAAAACAGGGGGAAGACAATAGGGATTTGATGTGGGGGGGGTGAAAGGAGGATGGGGAGGGGCTAGGGACAGTCACAGGTAGATAGCGAGAGGAGCAGGCTTTTGAGGTGCACCTTGAAAGGACCTAATTTTGATCATGAAAGATGGGGAGCTCATTTAGCCATTTAGGGGCCCGACACTTAAAGCCCTTTGGCCAAGGGATGTCCTACAGTGGGGGACAATTATGAGAGACTTTGCTGCACTTCTGGTGGGTCTGGTAAAGGGGACAGGCTGGAGCAATGGGAGAAGTCCAGGTGAGTCGAGGCTGAAAAGGATTTTCTTGGCTAGGAGACAGGTGTGGTATTTAAGTCTTGAGTCAAAGTTTAACCACTGGGACTGTCTATACAGGTCACATGTATGGGTAAATCTATTACAGCCTGTGACAAGACACAGGCTTTGTTTAAGGTGATTTTGAGGAAGCTTAAGGCAGTTTGGTCAGCAGAGCCATATATAACAATGCCATAGTCCAAAATTGAGAGTACAGAGGATGAGAAGGCCATGCGGAAGGCCTTAGGGGGGAGACAGTGCTTGTAACAGTAGCGGAGACCAAGACAAGTGTTTAGGGAGGCAGATAGTAGCTTGATGTGTTTATGATAGGAAAGAGAGGAATCTAATATTATGCCAAGGTATTTAAAGGTGTCTACCTGTTCAAGGGTATCACTCAGGGAATTGACATTGGTTAGTGTGGAACCTGAAAGTGGACTCTGGTGGTGGGTGAAAACCATAGCTTAATTCTTTTTGTGATTGAGTACAAGCTTATGGTCCAGGAACCAGGTTTTGGTTTCCAAGACATGCTTCTGGAGTGAGGTTTGGAGGGAGAGGGGGTGCTGATGACTGCTGAAGATGACAGTGTCATCAGCATATGACAGTGTCAGTGGTTCAGTAGGTAGCACACTCACCACTGAGGTCAGGAGATCAGAGGGCTGTGGGTTCAGTTCCCACATCTGGCACTTGGGTTAATATCCCAGTACCGACACTGTAGTGCAGCATGAGAGGGATGCTGCACTTCTGAGGTGCCGTCTTTCGGATGAGATGTTAAACTGAGGTTCCATCTGCCTGGATTGGTGGTAGTTCAGGTGGATGTTAAAGATCCCATGGCACTTATTGAAAAAGAGTAGGGGAATTTTATTAAACAAATAAATGTAACATCAGGCATAAAGAAGCAATAAAAAAAGCATAACAAAAAAGCATAACAAAAATCCATACATCATACAATAGGCATACAGCTAACATTGGCAACTAGTGCAAAAAATCTACATTTCCACAAAGAAGTAAAGCGTTGTAATGGAAGCTGTTTATGCTCCAACTCCATAATATTCAATAAAGCAGTTTGCATGTGTTGTATGATAGTAAGTGGAAAGGTTAGAAGTTGCTGTAAGGCATATTGACAGCGGGCCTGCCACATATAGTATTTACACATAGCAAAAATCACTCTGAGAGTACTAGGATGAAATCTAATCCAACAACCAGAGAAGTCACCCAATATCAAGATCTGATATGTGATTCTACTAAGAAATGGCCACTTCCACTTATTGGCTAATGTTTTCCAAAATAAAAGAGCATCCTTGCAATCAAAACAGAAATGTGAGTTTCCTCTATTTGGACGCAAGAAGGTTTAGAGCAATATCGTTCCTGAGATGATTTGTGTTTTAAATTTCCCCGGACCTGTAATCTTCCATGGCAACAAAGCCAGGTAACATCCCACATGTGCAGTGGGATTCGTTTATCTCGAAGTATTAACAAAGCACAGTCCATTCGGGAAGAAGGACAAACTGGAAACTGTAACACCGGTTTTGTAATATTCACAAAAGTAGTATATAGTTGTTTTCTAGAGAGCATTAAAAGGGATGCTTTACTGAGTTTCCAAAACTGGGTTTACGGAAACTATCAGCAGCATAAGATGGGAAACAATAAACATGGGAATGTGTAGGCGGGAGTGCATCCCAGTTATCCATTATAGAACACAGGGCATTGCTGATCCAGGTATCACAAATGTGGTACGTGTACCGTATGCTGCGGAAAAGGTGAAAAAGAAAAAAGGAAAGAAAAAAGGCTATTGGGTGAATCATACCAAGCCCTCCCTGATGTACTGGCATGTAGGTTATGTCCCGTTTAACTGGATTGAGGTGACTGCCCCATATCATCTGGAAGAACACACTAAAGATTCTTGTTTCTAAGTGTCTGGGAGGGGCATATACAAAACTAAGAAATAAAAAAATAGGAAGTATACATTTTTTGACCACTAATACTCTCTTCCTCTTCCCCAATTTCTATGATTTCCATAGTCTTACCTTATACTCCCCAATACAAAGGCATTTTTCCCAGTTATATGTTGCTACATCCATGACATTAAACCATACCCCCAAAATTCATTGGGGAGAAGTACAAGCGCGAATTCCACCAACTTAAGAAACAACTGTAGACTCAGGATCTAAAGGGAGGGAGACACTTTTCTGAAGATTAAGGGTGCCCCTGAAATCAAAGAAAATGTCTAGAAGATTCGGACTGCCCAGTCTCCAGAATCTTTATTATGGGCAAATAAAACAACATCATCTGCATATGCAGTGATCTTCACTGGGGGTAAATTAGGTTTGGGCGCTAAACCTATAATTTGAGAGTCCCATCTAATTTGCCGAACAATTGGATCTAAAGCAAAAGTATATAATAACGGACTGAACAGACAGCCTTGACGGATCCCAACCGTCTGGAGAAGAGTATTAGCCACAAAACCATTAATCACAGGAGTAAAGCAGGCTAGGGAAAATATACTGGTAAGCTATCGGAGAAAGATATTTGGGATACCCTACATCTCCATGACCTGAAATAAATAGGAGTGTTGTACTGAATCAAATGCTTTTGCTTGGTCCAGCGAAAGAACAAAACCCGAAATAATATTATTTTGTTTAGCCTCAAAAATCTCTCTCAGGAGAAATAAATTAGTATATATCGATCATCCCGGAATAGCACAAGATTGGGCAGGGTCAATAGGATCAGGAGTGACACGTTGCTAAGTATTCTAGTCAGGATTTTAAAGTCCATGTTAAGAAGATGGAAAGGTCTCCAATTTTGTAAAGATCAGATTTCTTCTTTTTTATATCTAAAGTTTAGAAAGGACATGCCAAAATCAGGAATCTCATCAGTGTTTTGTAGAATATAATTGTAACTTGGGTCAGTACTTCTAGTAAATCATCCCAGAATGTTTTGTAAAACTCATGTGTAAGGCCATAAGGACCCGGGGCTACCTTCAACTTAAGGTGGGAAATGGCACAAGCCACTTCCTCCTGAGTAATGAGGGCAACAAGATCCGTGATATGGTGTACAGAAAGCTGTGGGACCAGAGCCAAAAAAACTGTGTACAGGTCAGGTGGTTTGGATGGCAAGGTGCAAAATTGTCATTGTAAATGAGAGTTAACAATGGAGAGCATACCAGAGACATTATAAACAATATTACCTTTTTGATCAGAAAGTCTGTGCATAACCGTAGCCTGAATTCTGTCCTTGTAAGCAGAAAACAGGTTTGCAGAGGGGGAAACCAAAGCATCCACCCTCATAAAAAAATCGAGGGTATGGGCACTATCGTACTGATGTGCAAACATGCGATGTTTGATAGTGGTAATTTGGGAGGAATAATCAATAGGGGAGAAAACAGAAAAATACATCAATTTATATAGTTGATTCTTTTAAGTTAAGTAAATAATATAATTATCTTGAATCACCCATTTCCCCACATTCTGGAAAAACAGACGTAAATCCAGTTTGGTATCTTTCCACCATGCCCAGATAGAGTCATAACAGCAAAGAACTGGAATCCATGCCTGAAAGAGGGTGTGAACTTGTGCTTGGACAGAATGATGGGAGAACAGAGAATTGTTCGGCTTCCACTGAGTCGATGTTGAGGAGAGAGGCGTTGGGGCTGTATCTAATGAAAATATACTAGTCAGCAAATGGTGATCTGAAAGCTATGTGGGGCGAAGTGAAACTTGATGTGGGACACAATATTGAGAAGAAAAAAAATAATCAATACAGGTGTGATAAATAGATCTGTAATATGTGTATCCAGCATCAGTTTTCAGGGAGCGATATGCATCAGTTAAACCGGCATCCGTTATCAAAGTGGCCAAGCAAGGGAATCACAATAAATTTTTTTTCCCGCTGTTGTCCTACAGGAGACATCGATAGAGCAGTTAAAGTCCCCACCCCAAATAACATGTTTCCTTGTACATAAATAGGGTTTAATGAGGTCTAGTAAATGAATACGAGCAGCTTTGGTTTGTGGGCCACAAAGATTGATAAGATGGAAGGAATGGCCTTGAAAGGTACAGTCAAGAATCAGTGCCCTGCCAGGACAGACATCTATAATGCGTGAAATTGAAAAGGCTGGGGAAAAAAACAGGATAGCCACACCATCAGCCAAATCTTCCCCAAAAATCTAATATGAGGGGCCCTTAATCCAAGCCCGTTTAAGCTGCTGAATCTCAAAAAGAGATGTTAGGCGAGTTTCTTGTAATAGGATAACATCTATGGGGAGAGAGGCAGCAAGGTGAAAAAAAAAACATCCGTCTCTTGTAGCTTTTCAAGTTACAAACATTGAATGAGGCTAGTCTGATAGTAGTCAGAACAACGGATAACTCAGCCACTCCCATCTGTAATAGTCATATTTTTACATTTCTTACTCCCCTTTTTTGTTCTAGTGAGTTTTTACGGGAAACATCAGGAGGCCTAGAAACAGTGAGGTCCATGTCTGATGGTAAGACAGAGGCATCCGAATCACCATCAGATTCTTCTCTCCTGCCCCTTAAACATTCAAAAGGATTGGAGAGAGAAACTTCAGGAGCTCTTAAGGTTTTGCGAGTAGTTGCTCTGGTGACTCGTCTGCTAAGTTGAAAACCTTCTGGATCCACAAGGGAAGTGTCAGTAGCCGGAAGGGGAGTAGGGTGTGGGGTAGAATCTACAACATCCGAAGCAAAGGGAACAGTCTCCATAGCAGTAGGTGGTTCCACTAGAGTCTGTGGCTCTATCGCCACCACTGGGGGAGTTTGGAGGGAGGGTGAGGAGACTTCTGTGGCATTGGACACATTGACCTGTGCAGTAGACCATTCTTGGGCTTTATCCTGTGCTTTCTGAACTAAGACATCAGGATTCCATCCCTCATTATGGTTCTTACTAGCCCAGGGACATTGATGGTATGCATGTCCTTTTTCATCACATAAATTGCACTGAAAAACATTATCACAGGAAACGCTAGGGTGCCCATACCCCCCACATAAACTACATTTAAGCAAATCACAAGTGCTACTTAAATGTGTGTGAGCACTACATTTGTAGCAGGCCCTAGGCTGTCCCCAGTAAAAGCAGACACCCCTATCTTTACCCAAGAAAAAATTCTTAGGTAGGTGTATCACTTCTGAATTAACCTGAAAGAGTTTCACAAGAAACTTCCAACCTCCCATCCAGAACCCCTCCTCTTCTACAATGGCCTCGGGGGGGACAAGACTGTACACCTGTTTTGTAACCAATGGTATATGTCACTGATGCTGACACCCTCATTTCTGAACATAATAGTGACAGTGCGAACTGCTGGCTTAGTTAGAGGAATAACATAGAAAGGAGCCCATAGAGGGGTATTCTTCAATGTGGCATATTTAGGCCAAACTCTATCTAAACCACTATTGTTCTTGAAACTGATATCAAAGGTTTCCTCCCCTGAAATATGAATTAAGGCATAAATGTCTGAGGCCTGGAAATGCATGGTACCTTTCAATAGAGTCCGAGCCACATAATAAAGATCAGGGAATTCAGAAAGGCCTCCCTTATAGCACAGACGAACTGCGTTATGTCTAGGGGCCTATTCTAGTTTGTTTTTAAACAAATCTGATAGGATAGGCCCTCTGCCAGGAGCAGGAGGGGGATCTAAGGGGGCTCAAAGTTGGGGTCACAGTCGAAGGGCCTTCCCCAGGGTCATCCAAAATAGGTGAGATTGGTTGAACTGATCCTAAAAGGGTGAGGGGGCACTGGGAACAGTATCAGAGGTCTGCCCATGAACTGAGGTGTGCACAATAGGTTGTGCAGAAGAATGCCTGGTAGGGCAGGAGGTATGGAACAGGGAAGAAGGGAGAGAGGAGGTATTAGACTGGAGAGGAGTGGAAACTACTGGTTCCTGGGATAAGGCAGCAACAGGTGCTTCTCCAACTAATGGTGCCATGTTGGAGCTTTGTGTAACAATAACTGCAGAATCAATATCATGAGTATCCACAATATCCCACCAAGCAGCCCCATAAACAACAGGTTTAATAGAAACAGCAGTGACCTTATCAATGCTAGTGTCTTTTATAACAGGTACCTTGGTGGAGCTCTTGTCGAGAGATGCAGGCCTGGTAGGGGAAAATAAGACTCCGTGCTTGTCCACATCCCACGATGTATCTGGAATCCAGGATCTCGAAACAGTTTTTGTCCATCTCGCACATTGTAAAGCATCCGTGGCAGTCCAGGCGGGGTCTGAAATGTCCGGGGCAGTCTGTAGACCCAATTGTGAGTGAATTAAGGAGGCAGTGGCAGAAGGTGCTGGCGTAACAGTGGAAGGTCACAATGGGTGTAGTGGATCCAAAAATAACAAATCTGTTTCCTCCAAATGCGACTCTGTAGCCGCACTGACTCTCTTGAGTCCTATACCGGATGTTGCAGGGGGATCATCAAGTGTTGCACTCTGAAAAGCCGGCACACTGAGTTCCGCAGCAGAAACCTGTAACAGAGGTGAGGAAACACTCAAAGGCTCTGCAGACATCATTTCAGAAGGCGCAGTATTGACAGAAGGCTTCTCCACTGGAAAAGATGTGTCCGACGTATCACTGGAAGGGTAAGACGTCTCCCGGGGTAATAACAGAGCAGGGGCTGCCTCAGTCAACATCGTAGTGGTAGAGGATAGAACCTCACTGGTGCAGAGCTGAACACCAACTGAGCTCTCCATAGCTGTGACCAGAGTTCTCCCTACTGTCAAGATTAGGGGAATTTCCCCGGTGTCCTGGCCAAATTTCCCTCATTCACTAAAAAAAAAAAATACCACCAACAGCTTAATCTGGTTCAAGGTCAGTTGGCATTCATCTGTATCCCCCTCTCCTGGGTCGTGCCTGAAAATAGGCAGGATTTGTCTAGTGCGCTTACCCGGTCAACAAAAACTAAATAAATAAAATAAATAAATAAAATATAGGAGAAATCTACCTGAGCAGGCCTTGGGTAGAGAGTTTAGAAATATGCTAAAGAGGAGAGGTCCCAGTATGGAGCCTTGTGGTACGCCTGATAGGAATGGGTGGCAAGAGGAAAGGGAGGAGCCAATTTTGACATGTTGGGTCCTAACTGCTAAGTAGTCTGTGAACCAGGATGTGGTATCCTGGGAGAGTTTAAGGGCAGGTAGATAGCAGAGGAGCAAGGCATGATTGACCAAGTCATAGGCCTTAGTGAGGTCACTATAAAGGAAGCCAACTAAAAGCCCACGGTCAAGGGCTTGGTGGACATAGGAGGTATATTCAATGAGGGCTGTGGTTGTACTGTGGCCCCCACAGAAGCCAAGTTGCTCAGGGCAGAGGAGATTATGGTCAGAGAAGTAGTGTGAGAGTTGGTCATTTACTATTTTCTCTAATGCCTTCGAAAAGGGGGGGAAGAATGGATATGGGTTTATGGTTGTTGGAGAGGTTCTGTCACCATTCTTTAGGATAAAGGTTATGATTGCTTGCTTCCAGAGTATCGGAAATTGGCTGAGGCAGAGAGATTTATTATGAATTTTAGTCAGACAGCGGAGGACTTCATCAAGGATAAGACATAGGAGTTTTAAATCCAGAGAGTCATTATTATACTGGGACTTGGTCAGAAACATGGCTAAGTATTTCTTAGCTTGAGAAGCCGATAAGGTGTGGAGATGCAAAGGGGGAATATTTGTGTGTGTGTATGCGTGTGTGTGTGCTGGGAGGGTCAAAGAAGTGGGGGGCAGGACTCCACTGAGGTCAGAAAATGTGGTGTTTAGGATGTTAGCAATCTCCAGGGGGTCAAGGGTAGTATTTATGTAAGTGGATAACTAAGCAGGGGGTGGGTAGATGGTTTTTCAACTGAGCTCTCTTATATTTCTCCAGAAATCATGACCAGAGCCCCAGGAGAAAGAGAGTACTCTCCTGTAGTGAGATGCCTTGGCTTGGTGAATGGCCCAGGTGCATGCATTTCTGGCCTCCCTATAGAGCTGCCTATCCCTAGGTGATTGAGAGTCAATGGCTTTGAGTCAGAGATTATCACAGTGCTGCATCATATCCAGAAGGGCATGAGTGATCCAGGGGCTGTCTCAGTTTTTGGTGAAAAGTTTAGTGAGAGGGGCTTAGTGGTAACAGGCAGCATTGAAGGTGTCAACAAAATAGGACAGTGCAGCATAGACACACACTGTCCTGTCAATAGGGGTCCAGTCACATGCCTGAAGGTGGGACTTAAGGCGAAAAAGGGAACCTCATTTTAATTGTTGCTGGAAGGAGGGGATGGGGGAAGGTGGGGATATTTATTAGACCACCAGCAGGAAACTGGGGAGTGGTCACTAATGGCATTAGGAAGAACCCTGACTTGGGAGAGATTGTTGGGCCTGTTGGTAAAAATGAGGTCAAGTAGAGTTGCGTTGCCTGTTTTGTCATTTAGCCTGGTAGGGGATAGGATGACTTGAGTGAGATCTGAGGATAAGGCAGAGTCATGGAAGTTAGATAAGGAGGGCAAGAGCCAATTAATGTTGAAGTCTCCAATGAGGATGACTTCATTTTTGGAGGGGAGTTGTACAATGTAGTCAAGAACGGATTTGAAAGCAACCCTTTGGTTGTGAGGGGTAGTATAGGCCACAGTGAGGTATAGGGTTTTCCCAGGGTCATCGAGAAGCAGTTTGACAGTGAGAATTTGAGCTTTATTGTCATGGAAAGGGAGATTAACTTGGGTGACTTGAAGTGTATTCTTTATGTAAAAGGCACATCTGCTGTCCCTTTTTGTGAGTCAGCCAGATCGGAAAAACAAGTAGCCATCTAATGCAAATGCCGAGTCAGGGGTACCATTGGTGAGCCAGGTCTCTGTTAGGACCAAGATGTCAGGCGAGTTCTGATCCAGCCAGCCTTGGAGGGAAGAGAATTTGTTTTGCAGGCTGCAAATATTGAGAGAAGCTATGTGGAGTCCGTGATGTTTAGTGCCTGCGGAGGTTAAGTGAGAAAGGGGGGCCTGGATTGGGGTGGACATTTCCAAGGATTAGAAGGAGCAGGAAAGTATGTAATAAAATGGCATGCTTTGGAAATTTCATAGTACAGTGATTATGACTAGGTGGAAAGGGGTGACGAGTAACAACATGGATGAGAAGGGACCTCAGGCAAGGGGCTAGCCACATGAGTGGGGGGAGGCCCAAGCACCAGATTGCAGGTCTGGTGATGGCAGGAGTACTGTGCAGGATGAGGTGGCTGTTGGTGGAACCGTGCAGTACATATAGTTGGCAAAGATTGGGCAGACAAGGGGGGAGGCAGGGGTGCATGGGCAGTGAGGTATGAGAGAGGGGCCTGGGAAAGGAAGAGAGGAGGAATAGTATAAGTGGGAGCATAGTAGGGTTTGGGGGTGCAGCACTTGAGCTTAAGGGTGATGATATGGTGGTAATCATTAGGGCAACAATGGTGGTGCAGCGGTAGGGTGCCCACCCACAGTGCAGAGGGTACAGGGTTTGAGACCTGCACAGAGCTAAAGGCTGGAGGGAGGAAAGCCCAAGCAAATCACACCGAGGACGAAGAATAATAGGGTGAGAAGCTGGGCAACTGGAGTGGAGGTGCCGTAGTAGGTGAGGAAAAGGCTTATGTACTAGAGTGATATGGGTGCACAACACTGACTCATGGTAGCAGGTTTGTATAACCTGCAGTGGGGAAAACAGAGACTCTAACTAAAACAGTCACATGACAGAAAGTAGTCACAGAGTGTAGTCAGTAAAGGTAAGATAGAGCTTGGGTGGAGGGGTGGCTGAGGTGGGTGGGGAGTCGACGAGAAGCGTGGACTGGTAAACACCCCTACTAGAGTTGTGAGCAGCAAGGGGGGGGTGCCTTTACCTATTAGCCCCACATCCACTCCCTTAAAACTGATGCTGCATGAGGCCCCTGGTCTTGGGTCTGTGCATCTGTGAGTGCCGTCGCCAATGATGTGATGATGGGAGGGTTCTGTGGAGCCTACATGGAGATAGGACAAAGGACAGATCAGGTTACTGACAGGAAAGACCTCTCAGGGACACAGGCAGCAGCTACGCATGTGCGACAGTCTCCAGGTCTGTGAGGAGAGAGCAGCCAAGACATGCATACAGGTAGGCCAAATACATCAGCTAAAACAACTGTCAAATACTGGTAGCAATACAGGCTACAGCATGCGGGAGAAAGGCTGCTGCAGGAGATAGTGAGCAAGTGCCTGTAACACTAGGCTTGAGACCCAATACCCCACAGTACAACAGTTGTAAACCCACAAAGTATAGTCCCCCCAGCATAGATTCATCTCCAGCATAGATCCAACAGTGCAGTGTACTTACAGCACAGTACCCAGGACAGACAAACAGCAGATTCTTAAAGCAACCTTAAAGTACCCCCAGTAATCACTGAAATGGCTATAAATAATTAGAGTTCCAGAGTCAATCAGCCATTGTCGGCATACACGCCAGACACCAAGTAAAACACCACTACTAGAGTTGTGAGCAGCAAGTGGGTGCCTTTACCTATTTGTCCCACGTCCACTCCCTGAAAGCTGGTGCAGCAGGAGGATCCTAGTCCTGGGCCTGTGGATCAGAGAGTGCTGTCGCTGACAATGTGAGGATGGGGGGGGGTTCCATGGAGCCTATTAGCCTCAAGTCCACTCCCTCAAAGCTGGTGTTGCAGGAGGCCCCTGGTCCTGGGCCTGTGCATTGGTGAGTTCTGTTGCTGATGATGTGAGGATGGGGGTTCTGTGAAGCCTATTAGCCCCATGGGCACTAACTTCAAGCTGGTGCTGAAGGAGGCCCCTGGCCTTGGGCCTGTGCGTTGGTGAGTTCTGTCGCTGATGATGTGAGGATGGGGGGTTCTGTGAAGTCTATTAGGCCCATGGGCACTAACTTGAAGCAGATGCTGCAGGAGGCCCCTGGCCCTGGGTCTGTGCGTTGGTGAGTGCTGTCGCTGACAATGTGCGGATGGGGGGATTCCATGGAGCCTATTAGCCTCAAGTCCACTCCCTCAAAGCTGGTGTTGCAGGAGGCCCCTGGTCCTGGGCCTGTGTGTTGGTGAGTTCTGCCGCTGATGATGTGAGGATGGGGGGTTCTGTGAAGCCTATTAGCCCCACGTGCACTAACTTGAAGCTGGTGCTGCAGGAGGCCCCTGGCCCTGGGCTTGTGCATAAGTGAGTGCCATTGCCGATTATATGAAATATGCCTATAGGGGACCTGGACAAGAGGGCATTACTATCTGAAAAATAATTCAACCCAGAGGGCAGTATTATAATTAAATAAATGTGTGATCAATGTCACCAGAAGCGATGGTACTATATCAGCTAGGAGGGGATGTGATTTTTTTCTTACTATGTCAGTTTCTGCCATGAAACTCAATGTTTCTAGGTATACCTATTACCAGATAAGCATGTTAGTCTACCTATGTAAATACAAGGTAATAAGTAAGTAAATAAGATTTTTCCTGACTGCTTTGTGCAACTTATGCTGTTTTAACTGACCTTGTATGCACCTTGAATTGTATTACCTACCTAACCCAGATATTGCTTTTAACAGTGTGAGGAGCCCTTGTTCCCTATATATATATTTCAGTGGAATAAGGAAGAGAGCCTGTAATTCGCTACGTTGTCATTGCGACTTATAGACTGACTTGATATTAGATACCTTGTGATTGTGCACTTTTTTAATTTTCTGTCTCCCTGAATATACCCTGTTAGACATTACTGTGCTTTTAAGCACAAATATTCTTATTCGGGATGTGAGGAATATGAGGTGCTTGTGACCTCCTACTAACACTTCTGGGGTCTAAAAAACTCTATTTAAACAGGGCTCAGCGAGCAGGATGAGCCAAGCAGGGCATGCGCGACATCGCATGCAGAGACGCACACCGAGACACATGCGTCAGTGCATGTTCAGCATGTTATGTGTGAGCTGTGTGAAGTCTACACTACAGGCAATCACCAAGCACCTGTTTCACCTCTGTAATCTATGTGTAACAAATTTGTTTCGGCACCAGTTACTTTGAGAAGAAAAAATCCTTTATAATATTTAAATATCTACAGTCAGTAATGGCTAAGCCAGGAACCACTTCTACAATGTTTGAAGGGGTTCATTGTATTTCTTGCTTTATGTTTAGTACAACTGTTAGTGGGGCTTTTTCTCACAGGTTTATCTGTCAAAAGTGTGAAGAGATTTTATCCTTAAAACAGGAAGTGGCTTTATTTTATAGCAGACTTACTGAACTTGAAGCTAGTCAGAAACTTATGCATGATAGATTCAATGCATTAAACCAAACATCGTCAAAGGACTCTGGCAATACACTACTAACTGATTCTCCCTGTTTACAGTCTCATTCTTCTAAGCACTGTTCCTTAAGCCCAAGTAGTAAAAAAAGAGTGCGAGGGAAACAGACATTGCTGATAATCCTGACGAACAGTGGTATGAGGTGCAAAGTCAGAGGGTGCATAAGAAGGGACGAAAGGCCTCTCAATTTTCTTTAACAACCAGTAACAGGTTTTCCATTTTTAGTCAGTCTGAGGATCATTGTTTAATAGACATTGGAAGTGAGGCAGCTGAAGCTTATAATACAGACTTGCCTAATACCTCAGTTAGTCTAAGATCTCTTTCTAATTCCACCACTTTGCTACTGGATAATACATCATTGGCCTCTACCGAAACCCCTCTCATTCCATCCCCACTTACTGATTATATGCCACCTATTTCTCATACTCCTCATATTAAACCAGTACTTCATAGACACATTTTTGTATTATGGGAATTCTATGGTTAAGCATTAAGACAGAGCAATTTATAACCCGGATAAGAATATCACACTGTCTCAAGTTTTCGGGGAGCCAAAATCTCTGACATTACTAAGATGTCATCTAATATTTTGGCAGATGGGGGAACAAATCCACTTGTAGTCCTCCATGTTGGCACAAATGATTTTTTTTCATTCTAGTGACTTAGAAATAAAAAAAAAGGATTTGGTTGCACTCTCAAATGTTTTAGTTGATAGAGGGTGTGAAATTGCCTTTTCTGAAGTCTTTCCAGTCCCTCAAGCATCTATTGAACACAATAATAAAATTCATTCTTTTAACAATTGGCTATGTGCCAGGTGCCTCTCACAAGATCAGACATGCATTACCCATTGGGAAGACTTCTATGTTAGAACTGATTTATTCTGCAGGGATGGTTTACATTTGAACTATCATGGAAATCAAGTATTTAGTACCCAGTTTCTGAAGTATATTAATAATTTAAACTGTTAGACTTGGGGAAGAATTCACTTTCTTCCCCAAGAATATCTCCTGGTAATATTATCCATACTACTAACTTGAAATGTTTATATTTCAATGCTAGAAGTCTGCAGAATAAACTTGATGATTTGAAAGTAGTCTTAGCAGCAGATAATGTAGATATAATTTTTATTACTGAGGCATGGGATGATGATCAATCAAACTGGGATTCCATCCCAGGGTTTATTCCTTATAAACTTGACAGAAAGGAAAGGAAAGAAAAGGTGATGGTGTTGCTATATTCCTTAAATGTTCCATACGTGCAATTGACATCTCCAATAAAATTAAAAAAATCCAATAGCTCTGTTGAAACACTCTGGATCAAATGTTTGGTAGACCAGTCTCAGTTTTTTGTCTTGGGTGTTTGTTATTGCCCCCCTGGTACTTCTGCTGATTATTTGGGCACTATTATACAGGAAGTTGAAATGGCCAGTTCACTTGGTGATGTCATTCTTACTGGTTATTTCAATTTGCCAAATATTGATTGGGAAAATATGATGGCTTCAAATAATGTTGGTAATAAACTAGTTAACATGTGTGAACAGTGTGATCTTGTTCAAGGGGTTAGATTACCCGCTAGGAGTACTAACTTATTGTATCTTGTTTTCTTTAGTAAATCAGTACTATTATCAAATTTTGTTGTTTTACCACCAATAGGAAACAATGATCACAGCTCTATCAGTTTCAACGTACCACATATACACATATCTCCTTCTTGTACCACTAAAATCTATCTCTATGACAAGGCTGATACTAGTAATATAAAAAATAAGCTAAATAATGTTGACTGGTTAACTATTTACAACAGTGTCAGCATAGAATAATTTTTCAATATACTTGTAAATAAGATTACTGACTTAAGGAACAAATATGTTCCCTTTAGAAATAAAAATTATTCAAATAAACCTAAGCCTAAATGGTTGTCCAGGGAAATAGTTAGATTACTAAAGAAAAAGGATAAAAGTTATGCGACATATTTAAAGCAATGCACTCCCTCTAATTGGAATTACTTTGTATGTATTAAAAAAAAATGTAAATACACTATACACAAGGTGAAGAGAAAGTCTGAGATGAATCTGGCTATAAATGCCAGAAAAGATTATAGCAAATCTTTCTTCTCTTATATCAACTCTATGAAAAAAACAAGTTGTAAAGTTGATCCCCTTCAAATAAATGAAAAATTGATCTGTGATCCTTTGGATATGGCCAAATATCTTAATAGTCAATAGCACCATAATTACACTGGAGATGGACCTGAGAGGACCGCATGAAACTGATAGGTGCTGCATGCGAAGTAGGGACCCATTTCATCCACTAGTAAGCTGTGTTAATTCCTCTTGCTATATTACAACAACCTCCCCTGCTCGAAGCACTGTTCTTTCTGCTACCAGGTGTGATCCAGAGACTGACTGTTGCTTGCTGACATGGGAGACACTAAGTGACTGCTTTATTCTAATGGTATTTTTTATTTTGCCAGCAAACAAAAAAAAAACTCACTGAAAAAAAAAAGGATCACCATTTTAAATGAGTTTTACTCAATGATCTAAACCATTTAATAAAAATGAATGAAAAATCAATGATTTATGCTATAGCCATACAGTCTCTGTTAATGAAAGTTCACTATGGCTGCCAGTCAGTTTCCATGATAGGGCTCAATTTCTGTAATTTCCATGATTAGGTACAATATCTGCAGTCTAGCACAATTTCCGTGATCAGTTGTGAATTCTTGGATATTTCCACTTTCAGCTGTAGAATCTCAGAAAACCCAGGGTCATGTCCATACTTCCCTCCCACTGTTCCACCCCAAGCTTCTTTCTCTGCTCCATCACCCACCTCCTTCTCATGCATCTTTCCATTTACTGCTATTATGACTTTTCTCTCTCTTAAACTCTGCAAGGGTACAGCCAAGATGTGCTGGATACCAAACTCTTGCACCTATCTGCCCATGCTATTGTAGCTGGTATCATCACTCTCCTTAACCTCTTGTTTTAATTTGGGTCTGTCCCATAAGTCTGGAGCAGACTAAAATACTCTGTTTCCACACAGGGGAAAGTCTCCTTTTACCCTGGAACTACAGTATCATCCCATTTTACTTCTCCCTGTCCTGATCATGTTACATGAAACATTTATTCTATTTCAGCTCTTCCTCCTTCTCTGCCCCTACTAGTCTTACTTTCAAAAAATCCACTCCACCAGCTCTTTTCCCCTTCTGGTCACTGAATCCTTTCAAGAGTAATTTTCTAGGGTCAATTTATGGTGCCATTTTTGTTGACCTGGCCACTGTCTTAGGTGCAGTTGCCCACCATATCCTCTGGAATGAGCTAAATGGAGCTTGACTTTCCAGTTAGGAGGCTATATTGTTCCATTAGCACCTTTCTGACTAGCACCAGTCAGTCTACATTGTCCAATTAAATTTTGGGATTGTTTCATTCCTACATTTCTGACTAGCACCAGTTTGTCTAGGTTATGCAATAAAGCAGATGAATGGTTGTAATCCTACATTTCAGACCAGCACCATTTGGTCTAGGCTGGTAGCATCTACAGCTGTGCAGAATATAAAATTCTGCCCATAGAATTCCTGCAGAATAACCATTCTGATTCCACAGAATTCTGCAGAATGTTTGCTAGGATTCCACAGAATTTTGCAAAATTAAAAAGTTCTGTTATTTTGCCATACTTTTAACAGTATATATCCTAATAACACCACATATGGAACATAAACAGCACCTAATGACTTATAGGAGTGTTCCAGATTGCAGAGCTGTGGATTAAAAGGGGACAGAGTGATGGGTGGTCGAACATTTAATCAAAATTTAATTTTCAGTTATTTTGAGATAATTTAACATTTTTTAATCCATACTTCTTCACAATATCAGGTTCAGATAAGCACCTAGAATATGTATATGCACCATGTTTTACATCTCAAACTGCAACAGGGGCTGAGTTATAGATAGCCAAATATTCTGCCAAAATTTGGACTTCTGTAATTTTAGTATAATTTTGATTGTATTCATTGAAATGTTACAAAAATTAACAGGAATACATGTTATCACTACATTTGTACATGCACATAGTTTTAGATTTTCAGCCTTACTTGGGACTGAGTTATAGCCTGCCAAACATGTTGCCAAAATTAAAATTTTGGTTAGTTCCCTCTAATTCTAAAACTACATATTCAAATTTAACCAGAGTTGAGACATTTAAACTACTGTACCAAATGGCCATTTCCAAAAAAGTTCATATTTTCAGCTTTAATGTTGCAAGAATATAAACTACAAATATATAACCCCCTGAAACTTTAAAACTAGAGGATACAATACCATTAAATTTGGCAGGTTCTTAGACCTTAGACCTTACAAGGAGACTGTGTGTGCCAATGTTATTAATTGCTTGCTGTGAGAAACTGCAATATAATGTGTACTTAAAGTCAAATCCCATGAGTCTTTATAAAAATTGTAGGATTTCATGAAAAATTCTAGAATTTTTTTTTTTTTTTTTTGTGGGAATCCTACCACCAGGTATCCGCTCTGGTCACGGACCCACGGTCTTTCCTTCCATGCCGACCATAATCCCCCAGTCACCCCTGGCTTTCCCCCCAGAGGATGGGGCCACAGAGTTGGCACACCCATATGCCAGCCCATGGTCCTTGTAACTAGTTGGGGGATTGGTGACATAGGACAAGGAAACCCGGGGAGGGCTTCCTAGAGGTGGAGGTCCCCTATTTTGCTTGTATAGTATGGCCCACTGGAGAGCCGGACATGCAATGATGTCCGCGCAGGTACGTGCAGATGTCTGCCGGCTTCTCCCCCCTGTCAGATGCACTCGCTACTGTCAGACACCCAGTCTCCGGCTGGTGTCACTGTGGCACCGCATGTACCCTCACTCCACCTCAAGGAAGGAGAGCTGTCATGGGACGCCAATCCTTCCTCTGCCAGCCCTTCGTGGCCCGGTCCATTCCCCGAACCCGGGTCACCGGCGTGGTGCGAGGTGTGGTGTCCATGCCTCAACCCTCAGCGCCAAGGGGCCAAAATTCAAGAATTTTCTAATTTCACTCAGCCCTATCTGGGAGTTTCTAATTAAAGGATAGGGGTATAAGAGGCAGGTAGTGCAGGGGGTCACCAGGTTCTGGTGCTAGATGTGCAGTTTCATGAAGAAATGGACAGCTGAGCTGGGTAGCACAACAGTGGTAGACCCCTAGGTTGAAGCAGGAAAGCACAGAGTGTCAACCATTCCAACCTGAATGCAGGATATTTAAGGATCACTGTGAGTGGGTGCAGGTCTCTTTGTGGACTAATCGGTAGCATGACACAGCTGCATTTGTAAATGAATGAAATTTATTCAGTTCTATCTCAAATTTTCTTCATTGCAGGACAAATATAATATCAGTGGACTGGTACAACAACAAAATAAAATAATCAGAATGGCAAATAAACTTTATCCCATGACTTTTACATGGCTTGAAAGGTGTTCTTCTCCTAATACCTGCTGGAACAATTCACAGAGATTCCTGGAGTTCACCTCCAGACCCAGGAGCACAATCTAAACTAACAATCTCAAATGACAGTCCTTTTATACAGGGAAATGATCATGTGTTCTCCCTAAATCCACCCACATAATTAATGCTAAAGTAAAACTTCTTATTTAAACATAATTATTTTATTTTAACTATCTAACTAAACAGTTTATAATTCACATACATTTATACACATACTCAGTCAATTTTATTTCTATTCCTGGCTCTTTTACAAATAGCTCTGACCATCAGGCACTGCCCCCAACAATCATAAAACATAGGAACAAAGGGCCAGTTAGCAGTATAGCTGTCCTGGAAGGGAGTGGTGCAAGGAGAGTCAGAAACAGAAGCTGAAAATCCAAAGACACACAAACAGGTGCCCTTTCTAAAAGTGAGAACTGTACCACACAATTTATATAGTTATTCTCTGAGGTGTACAATCCCCCATATAGTTTCATAACTTGCTTACTTAAATACAACTGCCAGGCTTTTACCAACATGTACCTTAATTGGTTAATTTGTACAGGGAGCTTTGAGCAGGAAGTAATTCAAACTAATCAGCCTTTTACAAATGTTTTTTACTTTGGGTTGAGGAGCAGAGAGAAACCGCAGGGAGAAGCAGTGTGGAGCCAGAGAAGCAGCCAAATGTGAGAGAGACATGCAGTGTTGAATTACTGAGATCCTGGTTTCCCAAAGGTAAAGGTGAGGCAAGCTTAAGGTGGAGTTCAGGTTGAAAGTCCTGTAAAGCCTGAAAGCAAGGAGGAATCACTGTGGCCTGGGATTGGCCCTGGACCACCAAAGGTCAGTTTTGGGCTACCTGGATGCTAGAAGCTGCTCACTTGGAATTTACCAAAGGGAGAGGACTCAGACTGGTGAGAAGCTGCAGAGGCCTGAGTGGGCAGATACTCAGACTGCAGAGGAACTTGCAGAAACCCAGGGGGTATTGGCAGGGTGACCATACCAGTGTTCTAGTGAGAGGTCTCCTAGCTAAACTCCCAGCACATACTCTTTATTGTTTTTCTTATAGTAACCTAACAAAAGTTTACATCTGAAAATGCCATCTGTACAAACTTGGCAATAAAACAGCATCTCAGGGTGTTTTACATGATATTTTGTGATTCCTGTTGTTTTCCTGAATTGAACCCCACGACAATCACATCCAGTAAATTTATGATCCAGGGAGCCTGGTTTACATGCAAGTCTAGGACTTAGAGGTACTCAAAAAGATATAGCAGGGGAAAACAATGTATTGGACAGCAGGAAGAAAGAATTCTGGCTATTCCAACAGAGTAGCTTAATAGGAAAAGGAGTAAGTGACTCACATTTTAAGGGAGTTTGTCACTGTAAAGAACAAGGAGGATATCAGTGGTATCAGTAGTTCTAATGAGTCAATCTGGCTATGCCAAAAGAGATGAGGGATGGGAATAGACATCTAGAGAGGAACAGCAGGACTGCAAAAACACAGCCCAGCTTATCAAATGAAGTAGTGTTATGTGCATTGTTAATGTTAAATACTACAAAATGCTGGATGCTTCGTCTACAGTCTATACTATCATAAACATGTGAGAAAATGTTACTAATCATGTTTTTCCTTCTGAAAAATTAAAACTGCTCAACCAATGTATCCAGTTGTGTTAGACATCAGGATACACTGACTATCGATATGAATGTCAAATGTTTACTCTATGCATGCAAGGGCAGAGAAGTTACAAACATCCACATTTTTGATAGTTTTCACAAAGTTTTGCAAATATTTACATAGTAAATTGTTAAACCCCTGTAACTTAAAAATCTCTTATCTAATTATGCCCATATTTAAATCATTCTATAAGCATTACAAAAAGGTTATCCATACTAATTTACACATGCCTAGCTCCAAAGGTGTCTGAGTCATATGCAGATGAAACTTTTTCATGACATTTCCTGAAAAAAATAAAATGACAGATTTTGAGCATATATAAAAAAATTTTGAGATGATGCATCATATTGTCATGAAATCTGGCACATTGTTAGAACACCTATCATCAAGAGATCATGCCAAATTTATGATCCCTGACCCAATAGACGATTAAGGTATATGCAGATAAAAATGTTCATGAAATGTCGCACAAACAATAAAATGACAACATTTGAGCACCTATAATTTGGAAACTATCCATCCAAATTTCATTGTATTTGGCACATTAGTGGTCAATGACCATTAGAGAGGACATTCCATATTTCAGAGATCTAGCTTGCTCAATGGCTGAGTTATAATCAAATTAATGCATGTTAAAAATTCAGTGAACTTCCAATGAAATTCTGCAAAATTTCATGGAATTTTGTGAACGTTTAGTGAAATTCCATAAATTCAGAATTTTCCCATTCCACACAGTTCTAGTAGCATCCCATCCTATCCTCCCCTCCCATCAGATCCCTAGTTCCCATGAATCTATTCTGAATTCCATCATTTTTTCTATTTTTTAATAAATGATCTCTTCTTAGCCTGTGTCTCTACATACAGTACATCCATAAGTACAAGATGTTGATAACACTTTCCCTTTAAGACTCTTGATGGCAATCCCTTAAATAAGTATCTGTGTATGTGGCTGGATCATTGCTTTGATTTCTGGACCAATATCAACACCATTAATTAACATCTCTGCACCAAGCCTAATACACTGCCCCACAACAAATCCTGTCTGCCATGTCAAGACAAGTCTACCACTCCCACCCTGCCATGAGATCATGTAGAAGATGATCCAGCTGGTGTTTGCCTATGTAAATGTGGTATACAGTGCTGCAGTCAAATCCTCCCTGACCAGACTGCACCCTGCTTTACACTTCTTTCACTTTGTCATCCTTAATGCCCTACCAGTTATCCACCACTACTCTGTCTACTGCTCTCACTCACACTCTCTCTCTTTCTCTCCATGTCTCCATCTTCTCTACATCTCTTCATTGCTTCTTTTTTCTTGCCAAATTCCATCTCTCTAACCTTCACTTCTAGCTCTCTGCTTGTCTCTCTCCCATCCCTTCCTCCTACTCTTGTCATGACTCTGATGTCCACTCTTTCTTCATCCCTCACTGCAAAACCACTGATGGTCAGTCTGTCTTCTCTGTTCTCCTCCCAATGACTGGACTCATCTTCTTCTCAAACTGTGTCTCTCCTTCTTTCTTTCTTCTATTATACTGCTTCATTTAGCTTATTTCACCTCTTCTGTACCTATTATTAGCCTCACTTATTCTTTTCATCTACTTGTTTTATCTCTGGCCCTGTTCTTAGTCACTTTTCCAGCCTCCTCACTATTCCTACTCCTTACTCACTTTTGCTCTTCTCCTGACATACTGCACAGTAGTTATTTTTGTCATCTCCTCTCTCTCTCTCTGCTTCTTCCAGACTTTAGTACCCTTGTAAGGTTAGTATATCACAGTTACATCTTGATGTGTTCCACTATGTGAACTGATGCATTCTATATGCTATGATACATTCAGTACCTTCTAGCTATTTTCCTTGTTACCGATATTGCCATTTTTTTCTCTCTCTTTTTTTCTACGCCTCCCCCAGGTCACACCTGAAAATGAACTTAGGCTTAGTGTGTCTGTCACAGTCACCAAATCTCAACTAAATATTTCAGTGTTTGGGTGAATAGAGTAAAGGTTTAGTAGTGCTTATGTAACTGTAGTTTACTTATGGCTTTTCTCTATTCCCACCCTTGGTAGGTAAGCTGGGTAGTGAGTAGGGAATAGAAAGCCCAGAACCAAGGGTGAGTAGAGTGTCAGAGAAGGAGGAGGCAGAGGTGGATGGAGGGTGTTTCACAATAAGCTAAGCAGACAACTGCCAGGGGAAGTTGGCCTTTGTAGGGGATGTGGGAGAATCTATTCCCCCACATCGAACCTCAGGCTATAGCCCTCCCATTCTATGTTTGAGTGAATAGAGTATGGGGTTAGTACTGCTGTGGTTTACTTTTCACTTTTCTCTATTCCCACCCTTGGTAGGTTAGCTGGATAGTTAGTAGGGAATAGAAGACCCAAAGAAATTATCAATGAATGTTCAAAAGAGTATGATTAACTCCTCCAACTCACAGAGAGTATGACCAGTGGCATGCAGGAGAGGTACCCACCCCCAGGTGGAGGAAACCTCTGAGGACAAATGGCTACTGATCTGCCCACCCTCTGGGCAAACTAAGATGAGATGAACCTAGGTTCTAGCAACCATAAACTAATTTTCCAAGGAAGGAGAACTGCTTGAAGAAATGATGGTCCATCTTCAAATCCATGGATGATGTATTCTGAAAGGATGATTCTGAGGTTGAAGAGGTTGGTCTATTCTGAAGGAGCATCCAAATCCTGAGAGTGTAATAGGTCCAGTTGAAAAAGGGTGAATGTAGTCCAGGTTTCCAAGGTGATGATGGATGATGTCCAAAGGGATTACAGAGACTAATGATCAGGAAGAGTATGATTTGATAAATATGCTACCAGACTTTGAACGGTGGAAAATATGATGGGTTATGAAGTCATAAGGTAAACAATCTAACTTTGTAGAAGGTCTGAATTTCAAGTTAGAGTTTGGAGGTGATGAGTTAAGCAGTGAGCAATAAGTTGCAATGTAAGCATCCATGTAGCAGATGAAGGAGTTGGACAGAGTCTTTATGTGCCAGGTAGGAGTAATGACATGAATGATTTTAGACCAATGAAAGAATATTTGTATATGCAGTAGAGATGGTAACTGAATATATAAGGAATAATTGGAAGTTCAGAACAAGGAATTTGAGAGTTGATTTGGGTAATGATGTCATAATGATACTTGTATAGGCTTTTGCTGGTCTACCAGTAGAAAAGTAGATATGGGTATTCCTGTGATGTAATTGCCCATGACATGCATTGAAGTGGCCATGACTGTTTTGCCTTACAGGTAATCCAATGTCTAAATACTGTGGGAAGCCCAGAAGCAAGTATATGATGGAGTCTATAGACAGCTGTGGCAATGGGAAGTCGAGAGCAGTGTAGAATGCCTGGGGTGCCTAGTACTGTAGTCAAATATAGATCTGTTCAGAGGCAAGACTGGGATAATAAGACAGCTGGATTGGTTGCAGACATTCAGACTGAGAATCAATAGAAGCCTGATCTCAGTGAAAGTTTTCACTGGAGGGAGTATGGGAGGTGAATCATGAGGGATTGGCTAGAAGGACTACTGGATGGGCAGCTGATCTGACTGATTGTAATATGATGAAGTAATGTAGATGACTGTGTGAAATATGGTGACAGCCAGGAGCTGGAAAACAGTGGTTTGGATAGAATGCCTTTAGTAAGACAGCTTGGCATCAGAGATCCAATGATGGGAGTTCTGGGAAGGTAGCTGTGAAGGTCTTAGGACAGTCAATGGCTATTGAGGAAGTAGGAGTCAAGTAACATGATCAACAGAGTCAGTGCTTGTAGGAGAAGTTACATAAAGGTAAAATGAATGATGTTAGTACAGCTATGAGGTATCTTGTGGTTCCCATTACCTGTAACAGCAAAGCTGATTGCAGAGTCATTGCATGATGGAAGGAATTAGGTCACTTTTCCATGTAAAAAGATATTCTATGAGACATGGTAGATGGGGAAGCCATGGTGCTTGAATTGGCAGGATACATAGGGAGTATCAAGTAGTGCCAATGAGGGATGAGAACCTTCTATAGTCCAGTCAAATGGGATTCCAGAATTGATCCTGTGGAGATGATTGGGAAGCATAGATAACTCTATGGTGATGTAAGAGTCTATGAGGCATGTTGTTCAAGGGATGTTTGCTAGACGTAGTTTTCCTCAAGTGAAATGAACAAGTACTCCATTAAGTAGTAGATGGGAGCTGTTAGAATGGCCAGAGTAGGAGTATGTGATAGATAAATGGAAGGAGTAGTTAACTGGATAGAAATACTAGCTAGAGATAGGGTAAAATGCCCAAAAAGAGCCACAGCAAACAAAGCAAAGCCCTGAGCTGCTAGGGTGGTGAGGAGAAGGCAGCTGTCCAAGGATGGAGGGGAAAGTCTTGACGGGATATTAGGGGACTGGAGGAAGGAGTCCTAAAACAAAATAGCAGAGGCCAAGCCATACTGACATTGTAGGTGCAGGAAGCAACAGGACTGGGGTCAGCACCACAGCAAACCGATGTAAGATGTAGCAAAGCCACTGCAGGACATGAGTGGCAGATCCAAGGATAACCAGAAGCGACTCCAGATACAAAGTGCTACAAAGCTGATGTATGAAAGTCCCATGGTTACAGAAGATGGTGAACAACAAGTGCAGAGAACAGAAGGTGCTTCAGCCATGAGGCACGAGGTTCCTATCTCCAAATGAGAAGGTGAACTCACAAGGAAGACAGGAAGGGGTGACCAGCAGCATTGAAGTTCAGGAAGCACTTGAACTGAATGGATGTAGAGACTAAACAAGCTTGTGAAGTCCAAGTCCAAAGGGCAAGTAGGCCAAGGCAGGGACGATCAAGATGAGTCTATGGAGGTGCAGGATGTAGACTGGTGAGGTAGAATGTGGAAGGCAAATGGGGTACAGTGGTTCCGTTAATGAGGAGAAGCAGCAACCAGTTATCAGGTAGAGAATGTAGATGATTGAAACAGTGGAATGCAGACACAGTCTCCCAGCCCTGGTAGTTGAGGTGAGATGACCATTACTCAAGGCTGACAGGCATAGGTAGGATGGTGAAGGCAAATGGGTTAAAGTGGTCCCGTTCCCAAAGGGACACGGCAACTGAGTATTCAGGCAGAGAATGCAAAAGGCTGAAACAGTCCATTGCAGACAGGTTTCCATCCCTGGTAGATGGTGCAAGACAACCTTCAGTTGATGCAGCCAGGCAGAGGTAGGATGTTAAAAGCAAATGGGATATAGTTGTCCCATTCCTGAAGGGAAGTGGCAGTGGTGTATTGGGTAGAGTATGCATAAGGTTGAAACAGTCAAATGTAAACTCAGGCTCCCATCCCTCGAAGTTGAGGCAAGGTGATCTTGAATCTAGGCTGCCAGACATAGGTAGGATGCTGAAGGCACATGAGTAAAGAGGTCCCATTCCCAAAGGGAAGCGGCAAATGGGTATCAGGTACAGAATGCATAAAGATGACATTGTAGATTGCAGACATGGCTCCCATCCCTGGTAGTTGCGGTGTGCTAATCTTCACTCAATGCCACTAGGCAGAGTTAGGGATGTAAGATATCAGGTTTGTAAGTATTAGATGGAAGTGATCATAATGGAAACCCATCCTCGGTAGACAGGGCAAGCCTATATTAGTTCAGTGCTTCAGAAGGTGTGAGTTAGGAATCAAATCCGGAAAACTTCTGGTACTGTATGCGATGAGCATGGAAAGAGCAGCTGGCTGCATAGTCATAGGTAGGTAAACAGTGAGGCAGTAGAAAGGAGAAGGCAGCAATTCAGAGAGTGAGAACGTGAGGAGAAAGTCAACGGGAATGCCAGTAAGGAAGGTTTAGTGCAATCCCTGAAGGAGTATGCTGGTAGTGATAGAATGCAATGAATGACTGAAGGCTGAGTAGACTGCAACGTTGATGATCCATGTAATGGTAGAAAAAGCCATGTTTGCAAAAGGGAAGGAGAGATCATATGGCTGGCAGGAAGAAGGCTCCCACTGATCAGGCTACAATGCTTTGCTGTGACACCTCAGTCCTCCACCATGGGAAAAACAGGGGAGCCACAAGCAAAGCATCCCCAAGACCAAACAGGAATGATGGTAGGGCAGAAATCTAAAAGATGTTCTGGGACAGGCGGACAGGGGAAGAGAAGCCATAGGTAAAATGGGGATTTGAAGCAAATAGTGCGATGGTCACAGAGGATGTATAATGCTTAATGAAAAGAATGCATAAGGAGAGCCAGTGATGTGGGCCCTAGGGGTTGCCACAAGGGGTGTGGAAGAGGGAACAGGTGTGAACATTGCAGGTAACTGGCAAGTTGAAAGGTGAGGAGCACCATGGGTAGAACAAGGAAACATAAATCCTGAAGCTGAGCAGGGTATAGGTCCCTGGAGCAAAATGGTAAGGGGTGCAATCACCAGACTAGGGGTAGAGGTTGCATAGATCTGTAGGGTAGAAGGGGCATGAATGGAGAAGGGATGCTGTTGTGAGGAGTGAAAGACCCAAAAGGAAAACCAGGGAAGCACAGGACAAGGGCAGGAAAGGGAGAAGGAGGGAGGGGAGCAGCTGGGAGTACAGAGGATGCCTGCAGCAGTCAGGGTCAGTGGGTTAACTGCCAGAAAGGACTCTAAATAGGCCTGCCCAAAGAGAGGGAACAGACAGCACAGTAGTGGAATTGAAATGGATGTCTGCCAAATGACCACCTGCCCACACAGGAGTGTGGGAGGGGGCAGTCACTGGAGCAGAGAATCGAGTAAGGTGAGGGATTTGGGAGAAAGTAAGTAGCAGAGCAGAGTGTAGTATAGATGCAGACCTGCCGACATGCAGGTGGTAGCTATGCAAGATTGGTGAGGTGCAGAATTCAACCATCCAAAGCCAATGGCACCAGAAGGAGAACACAGACAAAAGCAAATAGAGGGGCAGAACAAACAAGCTCAATGAGTTTGCAGGTAATGTAGGTAAAAAAGCATACAGAACCCCCTGCAAATATTAATAGCTGAATAGGAACCAGAGGGGAATCCAAGTTGAACAACTACTGCAAGCCATTCTCTAGGCTGGGGCAGCTGAGAATTGTTCTGTTGCACTATGCAATAGCTGTTACATGTGTTGTTACACTTCCAGCATAAATGATTTTTTCTGCTGCATTTTGCAACATCTGTTACACGTGTAATTACACTTACAGCATAAATCAGTTTGTGCCAAAAGAGAGATGGTTGTGGTTGCATGTGTAACTACCACTTAATGCAATTTGTATAACTACACACCAGGAAGGGTCCCTAATTGTGTATCCTTCAACACCCACCACCACTCCACACAGCAGATTGGTGGTAAAGCATTGTATGTAGCCATGTCCCACCCCCAGCCATCCACCTGGGCCACAGCAGGCCAGGAGTGTGGGTGCAGAAGAGTTGTGGATCAATGCCACAAAAACAGCACATTTCTTAGTAACTACTGAACTGTTACAAGCCAATGAGTAATTATGTAAATTATTTTTATTGAATAAGTAAACAATGTAGTTGTATAGCCATTCAAAATATTAGATTGCATGTTTATTAAGCAATAAGTGCATGAGGGAATGATTTGTGAAGGAAAGCATACGTCAGAACTACAGCACTGGCATTCAATGTAGAGTAAGTGTATACTGTAGTAGTTGCACCCGTTTTCATATGCTTTATTGTAAGTGTCAGTTTCTGCATACATATTTAGTTTGCAAATATGTGTTAGTTAGAAATTAACTGTGGAAACAATGTCACAGAAGCAGCACTTTCCTTAATAACTAGAGCACTGTTACACCAATCTTCTTACACTTCATTTTAAGTGTCAGTTTCTGTAAACTTACTTTGCAAATGCATGCCAGTTAGTCATTAACTGGAAACAATGTCACAGAAGCAGCACTTTCCATAGTAACTACAGCACTGTTACACCCTTCTTCTTACACCTTATTTTAAGTGCCAGTTTCTGTGTATTTACTTTGCAAATACATAGTCGTTAGTCATTAACTGTGGAAACAATGCTAAAAAAGCAGCACTTTTCATAGGAACTAGAGCACTGTTACAACCTTCTTCTTACACTTGGTGCCAGTTTCTGCATACTTACTTTGTAAGTAAATGTTAGTTAGGCATTAACTGTGGAAACAATGCCACAGAAGGAGCATGTTCCTTTGTAACTATAGCACTGTTAAAAGTCAATAAGTATGTATGTAAATTAAAGACTTTTTATTGTATAACAATCTACAATGTTAGATTGCATGTTTATTTTTAGTTCTTTTTTTGGGGGGTCACACAGTATACAAGTGGTGGCTCTGGGATTCTAACCCAGTTCTCCAGGTTTGCAGGTCAGTGCTTTTAAACACTGCACTATACTGCAGTAACTTCAAGAGGGAATTATTTCAGAAGGATAATATTAAGTTCACTAATTACACTGTAACTACTGTATAACTACACTGTAACTGCACTACTATGTAGTTGTTAACTAGTTTCACAATGTGTCTTGCATACTTAAATAGCTTTAAATGTGCTGCTTCTGTGAGAGTGACCCACACCTCTACTGCACCCACACCCCTGTCCTGCTGCCGACCAGGTGGGTGGCTAAGGGTGGGGCATGGCTACCCTTCGATGAAAGTCCTAATTCTTCTGTAACTAAGAATAAACTGTCGCATTGTACAATGCTGAACAGTCATAAGACTGCCTGATTGTACATCATGTATATTGCAGCTGCACTTCAGTTGCTACTCTATTGTGTTTCAACTGTGTTCTTGCACTTAATTGTACCTAGCTGTACTCAATATATTCAATGTATTCTATTTCCTGTACCTTTCTCTGTTAATGTAAGTGTATTGTCTGTATTACCTATGTACCATCTTTATGGCCTGGGTCATGCCTGAAAATGGTCCACTGAATCAGTGCAGCCCTCAAGGCTGACACATTACAAGGCAGTCGCGGGCCAGCCAGCAATAGTCACCAGCTCCTCCTCTGCCCCAGTTCTGCTCACCAGATAGAGAGGAAAACAGATAGACAGAGAAAAAACAAGGGTAGGGAAAGGGAGCCCAAGGGATAGCTAAAGGAAAAGATGCAAAACTGAAAAAGGATTAAGCCAGCCAGAGGACAGAGGAAGAGGAGGACCTGAGGGTATGGGATTTGGCCACAGTCCCTGGATGGCCAACCAGACAGAGGGAGAAGAGAGAAAGCTAAGTAAAGAGGAAGAAAGATGGTAAAGGAAGAGACAGAGACCCACCACAACCTATACCCAGAAAGAATTCTGGGAAAAAAATGTTGTTTGACATCTGGGAGGTCACTGAGCCTGTTGCTGTTCCAGGGAGACTACAGAATTTGGCTGTACCAAAGCTAGGCCAGGCACCCAGAACCTCCAGCTGGAGGAGATGAACCACAATTCAGACGGAGACTCAGAACCGAGTACCACCTGGCTTGAAAAGGTGAGAGCAGCCTATTCAACAGACAGTCTCAGACATCAATTCCTCCTGAAGAGCAGGTGTGGAGAAGGTCTTCTCCCTCCCCCACTGCAGTACAGGGTGTTGACAGCCATCCTGGGACAGGACCCCCTCCAGTTACTGTTGTTCTGAGAGGGAGAACCCACAGGGTTCAAGGGGAATCCTGTCCAGGACAAGTCCTACCCCCAAAAAAAGGTGAAGAGTAAAAATTATATAAGGAGGGAGAAGGAGAGTCCCAGTGGGCTATCTCCTCCCCATCCCTCAGAGGGTATATCCCCATGACTAGGAGTCAGTCACGGCCCACAGGATTGGACCATGTCCTGGAAGATGCTCCCCCAGGCAGAGAAGAGAAGGACCCACAGGGAGTCCCTACGTCCAGGGCAAGAAGCCCTACTTTCTTTCCCTCCCATGGTGGGTCCTCTGTCACTTAGGATGGTAACAGAGGTCTCAGAGGTATCAGTGGGACCTCACCCATAATTGGCCTCAAGGAGGGGGAGGAGAGCAGGGAAGGGGCATCGCACAGGGACTGAGGTCCAGATGGGAAGGTGGGTGAGTGTCAGTGACGAATGGTGAAGATACACAGGACGATCAAGAATTACAATAGATACATCATTTTCATATCTTTCCTGTGTCAATCTTCATCATTCATCACTGTCTGGGTGAGTGCTGCCCCCTCAAAGGGTGCCCAGCATTTCCCTGAGGGATATGAGTCTCTCAGCCTTTCGTGAGGGAGGACCATGAAAGGAGGAGACCCATTACAGGCTAGTTAGGCCTACAACTGGTCAGGGAAAGGTGGTGTGTCTCATTGCCTGGGAGACAGAAGTCACCCCTGTAGTTCCTGCCTTGCCCTGCAGGAGAAGAGGTGGGTCCCCCGGAAAGTGGAAGCAAGCACCCTACACCAGGCCAAGGACAACAACCTTAACAGATAAAGCCACTCAATCTGCCTAATGCAGATTGCTGTCACCGTTAGCCTTGAAGCTACCTCACTGGTGTTGTAAGACACCCTTGCCTGATGCCTTGCAAGCCCCAGACCCTGTGCAGAGAGGGCAATGGCCTGTCTGGTTGTCTCTGTATCAGGTCACAATGTCAGCACCTGGCCTAGCATTGACCACAGATGCCTGTTGTGGGCAGCATGGTGTGCCTGATGGACAGCAATGCTGAGCATGATATGCGCCAAGAAGAACACTCTCCACCCCCAGCAGTCAAACTCTGCAAAGTCCTTATCTGGGGGACAGTCATGCACCAGGTGCCTATGCCCAGAAGGTGTACCCAGTACCCTCACTCCCGAAGAGGGATGAGGCATGGTCCCTGGAGACCAGTGGGGTGCACAATACCTGCCCTGGAAGTCCATAGGGGTGGGAGATGGGGCACATGGGCACTGCCAAGTGTGGAATGATGCATCCTAAAAGGGAATCAGCCAGGGAGGGACCACCAGGTGGTTCATACTGAATTTGCTATGGAAGACACCCGTCTTCCACTCAGTATTGCATCTTGCGATGTCGGATAAGTGCAGATCGCCGACTAGCCTTAATAGGAAGTGCTGATACTAGGACTGATATTAGGGCTGTACTTTGTATGGCAATACATAATGCTTAGTCCAGCCTGTACCTATTCTGGACCTGTTGTAATTCACCTGTATGTATCCACTCTGAATCTGTTGTCATACTATTGTATTGTTTTTTTAAACCTGTTGGATTCTATGTAACCCCAGATCGCATCTGGAAGCAAGAGTCCCGTTTAGTATGCTTATCTGGTAAATCTCTTAAATAAATAAATAAGTAAACAATACTCTGCCTGATCAGTGTATGAGTGCAGATGGACAACGTATCTTCTTCCTTGAAGGAGGAAGATGAGGAGGCCGATGAATCTGAAGAGTCTGAGTCTGGCTGCTGCAGAGGTGACAGGTGAAAGGCCTGCTACTGCATAACTCTGATATACCTGGAGAAGGCAGCAGCAGTGGCTCTGAACTGCTCCCAGGTCAAGGGCCACAAAGGACCCACAAGGCCTGGGAAATGAGGGGGGCTGCAGAGGCAATGGGGAGACACACTTCACCTTCTGCGAGCTACCTCTGCCAGGGCTAGGGGACTTCACTGGTGATCTCAGACCTCCTGGAGATCCACTGGTCTGTGCAGTTACTGTCCATTCAAGCAGCTCAAAGTGGTCAGGATTGAGTCCTGAAGGAGAAATTCCCCTGTGAGAAATCCAGGGCCAAATAGAACCAGAAGAGTGGACCCCAACTCCACCCAGTAAGGCATCCTTCGAAGGGGAAGAGGGGGAAAAAACAAGGGCTTGGTGTTGTGACTCCTCATCAAACTCCGAAGGGTCCCCCGGGAAGGTCACTGCCCCCACGCACTGCCCCCTCAACCCCTTCAAATCCAAGCTCAACCTCTTCCTCACTCCCTAGGAGCTAGGAACTGCTCCAATCCCACAGGCCCCCTGCGGAAAGCCACAGAGGAGGGAGTCCCTGTTCCAGCCCCGGAGTGGCAAACAGCACTTGTACCTGCTCTCTTTAAAATGAAGGATGTACCTCCAAATAAAAAATATTTTGTTTGCAACAACTGTGTTGCATGGATTTCCTTCACTGGAGTTTTAAAAAGGTAAATTCCTGGCTCTGGAGTGCTGGATAAATGATTTGTGTTTGACCTCTGAGGAAGTAACTGCCTGTGTGGTGCTCCCAGCCTGGCCACCAAGAGGGCAGGACCGTTACTTCAGCACCTCCGAAGTGACCTCCTCCTTGGCAAGGCTATAAGGGGAGGAGGCCCCCTCCTCAACCAGTCTGTACAGAACCAGGAGGGGACCCGAAAGAAGGGTGGAGAGACCTGCAGTTTGAGTCCCTTATACAATGCCACCCTCTGAAAGTCAGTGGATCTGACTTTCCACACTCGGTGCTCCAGTACTCCCTGGACCATGGAGAAGTAAGCATTGCAACTATCCACATCATGAGACAGACCCAGGCAGGTGAGGCATTGGCCATACCGGTCCATGATAGACATCTGCCAGCACAGGGACGCTGAAGCATAAATGGGCTGGCCCACCTTGGAAGAGTGCTTTTTGTCCCTGGAGGAACCTGATATGACTCGTGGTAACCAAAATAATAATAAGAAACAGACTCGATGCCACTTTAAGAAAGAAAAAGGAAAGGTCTTACAAGATTCCTGCAGAAAGCTGCTCCAAGTTACTAGCGGACAGTGGAACTGGAACGGAGCAAAAACAATGTTGACAAACTGCATCGAGACAACTGACTAGGCTACAATGTTACAGATGAACTTTCTTCAGCAGGGCGAGGTGCTGCACTCACGATGGTTGGAGAAGCAGAACTGGAGCAGAGGAGGAGGAGCTGGTGATCATTGCTAGCCGATCAGCGAGCACCATGTAATGTGTCGTCCCCAAAGGCAGCACTGCCTCTGGCACCGGCTCCTCTCCTACAATTAAAAAAGCTCCCACAGGGTACTGTGCCTCCAACTGTCACCAGACATTGATGAATGGTGAAGACTGACACAGGGAAGATGGGTAGTACTGTGCTCTAGTTAAAAAATTCACATGAAGTGGTAGTTACTGCAGTTATTGATGCCTCCCTTCCGCCTCAAATCAATTCTTTCTGGCAAATGTAACTATGTATGTTGCACTTTGCAACAAGTAAAAACACTTTGCAAAAAGTATGCTATTTCTCCCATCCACCCTCTTCCTCCTCTAACCTATTTGTGTAGTTACACTTCCAGTATAAATCAATTTTATATTGCACTTTGCAACAGCTGTTACATATGTAGTTACACTTCCAGCAAAAATCAATTTGTGCCAACAGAGAAACTGTTGTGATTGCACGTGTAACTACCACTTCATGCAAATTGTGTAACTGTACGCCAGTCAAATGTTAAAGTAATTAACAACTACATAGCATTTACAGTGCAATAACAGTGTAGTTACTTCATATAAATGTGTCTAACTACATAATACACAAATGTGAAACTAATTACCAACTACATTGTAGTTGTATGTAACTATGCAGCACTTACATAGCAGTTGCATTGTAGTTATACAGTAAGTACAATGTACTTAAGCACACTTAAAATAAAGTGTTACCAACCAAGGCTTTGCCACTGGTGCCATCTTCGTCGATCTCACAAAGGCATTTGACCTGGTTGGCCATGGTCTCCTGCTTCAGCAGTTACAAGTTCTTGACCTTGATGCCAGTGCTTTAGCAAGGGTCGAAAGTTATCTCACCTACTGCTCACAAAGGGTCAGGTGGGCCAGTTCTCTTTCTGACTTTAGACCAATAACTCAGGGTTCCATACTAGGCTCACTGCTGTTCTCCCTATTTATTAATAATCTGCCAAATAACTGTTGAGGGGCTTCCGTGCACCACTGTGCGGATGATGCAGTTATCTATTGTTCCTGTTCTAATGTTGAATGGATCTGCAGGATGCTAGCATCTGACTTTGCTGCTCTCAAAAGATGGTTTATACAAAATCATCTGGTTCTTAACACCAAGAAAACAAAAAGTATGCTATTCTCTCATCCACCCTCTTCCTCCTCTAACCTCCCTCCTCTCAGGGTTACTTCTCTCAATGGTGATGACCTTGAACTTTTCCATGCCTTTAAATACCTGGGCATCACTTTGGATACCTTGCTCTACCTTAATGCTCATGTCTCCATCCTAATCAAATCTCTGAACCAAAACCAAGGCCTTCTTTATCATATCTGCCCATTCCTCACCTCAGCCTCTTGTCATAAGGTTGCATCCTCTCCTCTCCTCTCCTCTCCTCCTCTCCTCTCCTCTCCTCTCCTCTTCCTCTCCTCTCCTCTCCTCTCCTCTTCTCTTCTCTTCTCTTCTCTTCTCTTCTCTTCTCTTCTCTTCTTCTCTTCTCCACTTCTATTTTATGGTGTTCCATCTGTTCACAACTAACACCACTACCTTATCATTCCTCAAACAGGCTAACCATAGGGTGGATAGGTTTGCTCTGTGGGTCAACGCCTGTCACCACCACTGTGATGTCCTATCTTCCCTGGGTTGGTTATCATATGAATCTAAACTAAGGTACTAAGTCCATTCATCTAAGACAACCTCAATGAACCCTAAGATCTGCCGCCCTCTCTTTTCTCATAAAGTCCAAACCACGGTTAGCTGTGGCCCATAAATCATTTACCTATGCAGCTGTGTCTGACAGGAACTCCCAACCTCCCTCCCTCCATTCTGTCATGCTCCACCCTCCCTGAGTTCCAGTCCAACTTGTTTTCTTTTCTTTTCTCTCTGCCTCTACACCTTGCTCCTGCTACCAGTGATATTAAACCCCAACCCCAATAGCTCTATTTGTCATCCTTGCTCTTTTCTTAACCCTGACTTCTTACCTTGCCCTCTGTGCCTTGCCTTTAAACTTAACTGCTATTGGTTAGCCCTCTTTATCTGATATCATTAGCTTACAATTATATATTGTAGTGCACTCTCTTGAATGTGTCATGTATTTATCACACTACTGTGTAACCTACCTGCTTGTTATTTCATAAACCTGTGATTGTATCTGTCTGTATCATACGCCTGTGGATCATTGAATGCTGTATATCAGGTTTTTCCATTGTAACTGTCATTGCTATGTTAAAGCACTGTACTGTATACATACTGCACTTCCGGGTCACCACTGAAAAAGGGACTGCAATTGTCTCAGTGGACTTACCCAGTTACCAAAACTCAAATAAATAAATAAATTAATTTCTCTAGCCTAGCCAGATCTTCCTTGATCTCCTGTCTTCCCTTCTTTGTGTCCACCCTCCCACAGAGCCTAGTATGATCTGGAAATAGGCAGATTTTACCTTTGATCCCTTCCACTATGTCACCAATTAAGATGCTGAAAAGGATTGGTCCTAGTACTGAGCCGTGTAGGACCCCACTGGTTACAGGCCTAGGTTTGGATAGTTCCCCCCACACCATTCTCTGGTTCCTCTCCCACAGCAAGCTCTTGACCCATCTCAGCAGCTTGTCCCATATTCCCATGTCACTCAGCCTGCTGTTCAGCCTGCCACATGACACTGAATGGAATGCCTGGCTGAAGTCCAGATATAGGATGTGCCTCTCCTGTTTCCTGTTCAACGACCTTGTGACCCAGTCAAAAAAGTCTATCATGTTTGTTTGGAAGAATCACCCCCTTACAAACCCATACTGCCTTTCATCCTGGAGATCATTTACCTCAAGGAAGGTCACCAGCCTTTCCTTTAGCATGGTCTCCATTAACTTGCCCACTATGGAGGCTAGGTTAACCAGCCTATAGTTACCCAGTTCATCCCTCATCAGACATTTTAATATTCCCCAAGGCTGCCACTGTACCTAGGAACAACACACTCTTACTATATTGTTGTTTGTAAGTGAAGAAGAGAAATGTCATGTTTAGTGCAAACTGTTCCATTGGATCTATATGATGCAAGTTACTGAAAGATCAGCAGTAACATTACTACACATATTATAGGATATTGATATATGCCATGGAGTAAGCCAGGACCCAGTTCACTTATCACAGTTTCTGTCAGTGACATGCTGAAAATTTCTGCAGGAGCACAATGTAATCCATGGCTATTATTACAATTTTCTATGCAGGAAAGTATGATATACTTATCACAGACTGTTGCATCAAGACTGACTTCACTGTATAATGTCAAGTAACTACTGCTATATGAGATCTGTGTGATCTAAGTGACTGCCACTGAAGGTGCAGTACTAAATAACTAATAGGCTACTGCTGTCTGTCTGTCTATCTATCTATCTATCTATCTATCTATCTATCTGTCTGTCTGTCTGTCTGTCTGTCTATCTATCCATCCACTGGGGGATCAGTATCACCTCTATAGTTCGGGTTGAGTAGGGTATTTAATGCTAATCCTCTAACTTTGCACTTTAATAGCCTCACCCCTATTCAATGGAATTGCATGACATGTTGCGAGTGTGGTCTGTAAGACAAGGTTTCCTGATTTGGCAAGCTTCATGATGGTCAGATATCCAAATTCCGAGATCTGGATAGTGCAAAGGTAATTTTTTTTTCTGTTTATTTGCTGTCACCTACAACACAGGCCATTAGTTCAGAAATTTTTCAGGGCAGAAGGGGCTTGCCATAGAACAGTGCCTTTTTTTTGGTTTGGTGAAAAAAGAATTAATCCATTTCTAAGTTATAAATATGTGAAATGTTGGTTCTGAGCATGCTTAGTGAGGTCTTTAATTTATATGTCTGATATGAAACCAAAATATCTGGCTCACAGTAAGCTAGAATACTTCTCTTATGAGAAAAAAATGTCTTTCAAAAGGCAGCCATCTTGTTTTTTTTTTTTTTCAACAAATAATTGAAAACCTGTAAAAATGATGCCCAAGAGAAAAATAAACACATGAATCTAGTGCTAAGCAAAACCTAGTTACCTAGTTTCTGGTGTTTGGTTTTGGAAAAAAGACTCTGAAATTTGGTTTTGTGACATTCTTCAAATTATAGGTGTAAGGATTAGGGAAGACTCCTAATTCTTCTTACATGAGCCAAAATCTTTTGTGAGTTTCATGAAAGAAGAATCTCTACTCATGAATGAAGGTGGTGGAACTTTATTTTCTTTTTCTCACAGTTCTTTCATGAGATTATAAAAAAAACAGTTTTCTTTCATGAGATCTCAATCTCACAAAAGAAGAACCTTGTCTTACAAAAGGGGAGTTTTGGTCTTAGTTTTTTTCACAGTTCTTTTTGTGAGATCTCAAGAAAAAAAATGGTTATTTCATATGAGCTCAAGAAAGAACTGTGAGAAAAAAATGAAGTTCCGCCCTCTTCTTTCATGTTCTGAGATTCTTCATTTGTAAGACCACAAAAGAAGAATTTCACCTCAAGGTGGAAAACTGGGAGCATTCACAAAGCTTCCACCTAGGATTTCTTTGTCAGTGGGACATTCTTGAATTGTGAAGCTACAGCTGAAGTCATACTGTTGGCTTCCATTGGAGCAGTGAGGTTGTGGGCCTAGCAAGAGCTCATACAAAAGAATAATACAAAAGAACTATAGTTCTTTCATAATTTTCTTTTGGAAGAACAAAGTGACTTTGTTGAATATTAAAGCTGCACCTGCAGTTGTTCTGACTGCTTCAGTTGAAACAGTGGTCCACCAATTCCCTGCTCTCTATCTATCTATCTATATATCTATCTATTATTTGTTAAGTGATCTGAGGTCGCCTGCCCCCTTCCCATAAAATTTGTGGCCTCTGCTGCTGAAGAATATCCTGACAGTGGAATGCCCAATCCCCAGTGTCAGCTTGGGTCTCTCTAAAATAAAGAAAACCATCCCTTGTTGATCTTTTTTTTTGTAAGTTTTACCTGAAAAAGGGAAACAGCACATCAGCGTCTGACTCCCACAGACCACCTCCCACCCCATATTGACCCCCTAATCAGCACCTACCACCCCACACCACCACACAGCCTCACTCACCTGAACATGTTCCATGATGTAGATCCACTCCCCAATTGAAGACATTTCTTGCTTCTGGAACTGTAAACTATGATGTGAGAAAATAAGTTAAGTCTTGTATAATGTTTTAATTTATTTCAATGTGGTTTGAACTTTTATTCATAACTTTGTCATTTTTTAATATTTTTCACCAACTTTTCAACATGGTCTTTTAGGGACCCCATTTCATGGACGGGGTAGTGAAATTATTCAAATCTGTTCTGAAAGGTGATTTTTGTGGTTGCTGTTTGAAATCACCTTTTGAAAATGTTCTCTGCACTTGTTCATGAGGTGCGGTCATAAGAAGACTATTTTGAAATTTTCTGGTAAAAGTATTGAAAAACTACAAAGTTATGAGTGTACATTGAAATTGTTCTATGCTTGCTCATGACTTTGGTAATTGTCTACATTTTGATCCCAAATATTCAACATAGCCATTTCATCACACCACCTCATGAATGTGACAGCTGTCATTTCGCAAATCCTGGCTGAAAGGTGTTTGTGCACTTGTGGTGCAAAATTGAGTTTTACTAACATATGAACATATGAAGAAGCCAGCAGAAGAAGGCCATTTGGTCTATCAAGTCTGCTCGAGTTGCAGAATCCACAGCTTGAGCTGCTGTCCCTGCCTCCTCTCCCTAATCCTCCCATCCTCCCTACCCATGACCCTTACCCTCCCCTATACCTGTCTCAGCCTCTCGTAAAGCTGCCCACTGTCTTCAATGAGATTGCCTCTTCTGGCAGCACATTCCAAGTGTCCACCACCCTCTCTGTGAAGAAGTGCTTCCTGACCTCCCTCCTAAACCTCCCACCCTCGAGCTTAAGATGGTGCCCCCTAGTGTTATGGTTGCCACTCAGCTTAAAGAGACTCTCCTTATCAACCTTATTTATCCCTTTCAAGTACTTGAAGGTCCCAATCATGTTCCCTCTCTCTCTCCTGTCTTCCAGGAGTATATGTTCAGTGTCCTCAACCTCTCCTCATATGCCTTACCCTGCTGACCAGCAATCATCTTTGTAGCCCTCCTCTGGATCTTCTCCAGCAGGTTAATGTCCTTTTTGAGGTGTGGGCACCAGTTCTGAACTTTGTATTCTAGATGCAGCCTTATCCGTGACCTGTACAAGGGCAATATAACCTCCTGTCACCTACTGCTAATCCCCTTAGATATGCATACCAGCATTTTGTTTGTCTTTACTATTGCTTTCTTGCACTCCGTGGAGTGCTTCAGGTCACTAGTTATCATCACTCCCAGGTCCTTCTCCTTCTCTGATGCAGATACTCAGACTCCACCCAGGTAGTACTCTGTCCTAGTATTCTTGGCTCCAATATGCATAACTTTGCATTTCTTGGCATTCAAGCCAAGCTGCAAGACCCTGGACCACCTCCCTAGCTTTTCCAGATCTTTCTGTATGTCTGGATGCCTTCAGCTGTGTCCACTATCCCACAGAGCTTGGTGTCATCCACAGATAGGCACATTTTGCCTTTAGTGCCATCTCCAATGTCATTGATGAAGCCATTGAACAACACCGGCCCGAGCACCGAGCTCTGTGGAATCCCACTGGTTACCTGTTTTGTGCCAGTTAACTCTCCCCCCCTACATCCACCCTCTGGGTTCTGTCCTTCAGCCAGTTTTCCACCCATCTGACCATCTTTTCCTCAACTCCGAGATCCACCAACCTCCTGATCAACCTTTTGTGGGGCACAGAGTCAAAGGCCTTGCTGAAATCAAGATAGAGAATATCTATCACTTGGCCCCTGTCTCCTGTCTTAGTGACACAGTTAAAGAAGTCAATCAGACTTGTTTGACACAATCTCCACTCCATAAATCCATGCAGCTTCGCATCATGGAGACCATGCTCCTTTAGATATTCTACCAATCTTTCCTTTAGTATGGTCTCCATGAGCTTGCCTGCAGTGGAGGTCAGACTGACTAGTCTGTAATTCCCTGGGTGAACCTTGGGACCACTTTTGTGGAGTGGCACTACATGTGCTGTTCTCCAGTCCTGTGGTACTATGCTTGTCTCTTGTGAGCTATTAAATAAGTATGCCAGTGGCCCTGCCAGCTCCTCAGCCAGTTCTTTTAGTACCATTGGATGTACTCTATCCAGGTCTGGTGATTTGTCCACCTTCAATGCCAACATGCCAACAGCCCCCCACCTCGCTCTATCCTTCTCTATCACTACATCTGTGTTCCCCTTCCCCACCGCTCCTCTTTTTCCTCCTGAAGGCACTGATCTGACCTTCTCCCTGGTGAAGTTGGAACAGAAATATTCATTTAGTATCTCTGCTTTTCCCCCTTCATCCTCCACCCCTTTCTTAAGCCTAACAATCCCTTCCTTCTTTTCCTTTTTCTCACTTACGTAGTGAAAGAAGGCCTTCTCCCCTGTATTAATTCTTTCAGCTGTCTGCAGCTCCTCCTGTGCCTTTTCTCACCTGACTTTCTTACTTGCCTCACTAGCCAACCTTAGGTAATTTTCCCTATCCACCTTTCTCTCGGTCTTCCTGAATTTTCTTTAGGCCAATCTCTTTTCCCTTACTGCCTGGGCAACCCCAGAACTGAACCAGCTGGGCACTTTGGCCCTTGTTTTCTTACCCCTGAGCCAAACACACTCATCTGTGACAACCAGTATTCCTTCCTTAATGATTAACCACCTTTGGTCCACATCCATATCTGCTTTGATGCCCACCAGATGGCTTCTTAGCATTTCACCCATTTTCCTGAAATCCATACTCCTGAGATCCAAAATTTTGGTCTTTGTCAGGAGGATTTCCCATATCCAACTGGGACCACACTGTGCAATGGTCACTTCCTCCCAGTGGCTCCCTGACCATTATTTCCTGTACATACTCCCCATTTGTGAGCACTAGATCAAAGAATTGCCTCAGTTGTTGTTGGTTCAGTGATGCCCTGAGTCAGGAACCCACTCTGCAGTCCTTTCAGGATCACCTGACTCCGAGCACATGTCATGGATGGTATGCTCCAGTCCACCTTGGGCAGGTAGAAATCCCCCACAATTAAAATCCCTTCTTTCCCCAAAGCTTCTGATATTTGTGAGCTCAGTTCCCTGACCCTCTCCTCATCCTGACTGGGTGATCTATAAACCACCCTCAACCTCACCTTTCTCCCTCTATTGGACCTTAACTGAACCCATAATGCCTCCACCTCCCCTTCTTCCAACTCCTCCCTCATGCAAGTTATTCCATCCCTGATATAAACTGCCACACCTCCCCCTTCCTGACTACCCTGTCCCTCCTGTATAGTTTATATCCAGAGATCACAAGGTCACAGTTATGGTGTGATGTTGCCCAAGTATTCTTTACTGCAGCTAAGTCCACCCTCCTGTCTGCTAATAGTTCCTGCAGGTCTTCCAACTTGTTTCCAAGACTCCGTGCATTCAGAGACACCACCCTCCACCTAGAATCTGACCTTCCTTCTCTTCCCTCTAGTCTTCTATTCACATTTATCCCCTATGTGTGCACCCCTCCATGTACCCTTGTTATGTGTTCTTCACCCCCTCCACCCTTTGCTCACTGTGTTCTTGCATCTACCACCTCCTCCCTCCAGATCTCTTCCTTCACTGTGTGGGGCAAGGTTCACTGGCCTCCTCCTCTCAGAGTCTGTGGGCCTGCACGCCCACTGTTCCCCCCTCAGTAGTTTAAATTAAGTGTAGTGGTTATGTATTCTCCCAGTTTGTCCCTGAGTACCCTCAAACCCTCCCTACTGAGGTGTAGCCTGTCTGGTGAAAAGAGTGCATTCCAGGTCTCCTCCCAGTCCCCAATACAGATGAACATCTCCTTCCTGCACCATTTCCTCAGCCAGTCATTGAAATCCTCTATTCTTCTTTTTCTGGCTGTGCTGGCACTTGATACTGGTATCACCTATGAGAAGGCCAGTAACATTCCTTCCTCCCTGAAGATCTCCCCAACTCCCTGAACCTAATTTGCACTACCTCCACCTCCTCCTCAGCTAGGACGTTGGTTCCCAAATGTATAACTAAATTTGGTTTTCCTCTAACCTCCCTTAATATTTCCCTTATTCTTGGGCCCACCTTCCCTGCTGTCATCACTGGCATACAAACCACCCTCCTGCTTGCATTTGGGTCCCTTTTCCTTTCCCAGTGAATACCCCAGTTATGTTTTGGCCAGGATTTGAACATTTTCACCTACTGGCTTCATCAAGTGAGGTCATAAGAAAGCTATATTGAAAATCTGGTGTAAAAATAAAAAAAAAGTTATTAGCATACAATGGGCCCTATGCATGAAGAGTATGCCATGTGTGCAGCAAGTGGGCGTACTGAGTAGGGGAGAATACTCACTTGCAAACCATGAGCAGCATCCATGATGCGCACGGGAGTAACTGTGCAGCAGGGCAATGCAGAGCTACACAAGCTGCATAAGCTGCGGCTACACATGGGAGGAGCCATGCAGCAGGTACATGCTGACATGCACAGCCAATGCATGAACATGTGGAACACATGTATATGCACGCCCCAAAGCACATGGAGCAACATGTGGCCGGGGCAGATGTAAACAGATGCGCAGGCAACAGGAGTACCAACAGCAGCAAAAGACCACAGAGGGGCAAGCAGCCGGGTGCAGATGTATAGCACAGCAGGAGGCATCTCACCACAGCTGCACCGTGAGCACCCAACACAGGCAGACAGGTATGCCAGCATGGCACCAGCATGCAAATGCGTGGCAACCAGGCCACCAGCAACAGCACCCATGTGGCACACATCAGTGGCGGTGACAACGAGCATGATGTGGGACACCACAGCAGTGCACAGGCACCCACTCACCCGTGCAATGGCCTGGTGGTGACAACGCACCCACAGGCCAGAGGACGGAGACATAACCGACCAGGGCCCATGACCCAAGGTGGCAGCCACAGCAGTGCACAGCACAGGGATGCTGAGCGGGCAAACCACCTGCAACAGTGAGAGTGGCATGCCCCCACTGGATGGCAACCCACAAATAGCAGAGCAAGCTGACCAGCAGGCAGGACTAGCTGGAGGCCACAACGTGGTTGTAGCCACAACATGCCACAACCCCCCCCGGGGCACCAGCACCACACTACACAAGTGGCCCTGGGAACACAGGATAGCCCCCAGTGAACCTGGGGCAACCACCAAGGCCCACAGAAGGCACACTTGGTAATGGCACCGGGCACCGTGACCGTTCATGGCCCATCTGTGCAGTCTGTCAATGAGGGACAGGATGCCACTACGGCAACTGGAAACCCACATGGACACCACTGTGCCATGCCCTGGGACCAAGACACCATGTGCTGGACATACCCCCTGCACAATCCCCCGTGACCCACACCGACCCACCCAGGGAGACCTCTCAACTGTCCCTGAGTGACAGGGACAGCCCTAATCATGCCTCAAAATTGTACCATGTTCCCCTCTAAGATTTGTGTTTCCATGACCAAACAGTGGATTGGAAGCACAAAATACTGTTAAACAGTAAAGTAACAGACCTGTTGCTACATAGAACATACATTTTAAACTAAGCTCCATATACCACCAACATCCTGAGTGGATGTCACCAATGTAGAAGATGTGTCCCTTAGTTCGGTCCATTGCACCTGATATATATAAGCTGTGTCCCTGATACATGAGGCAGGAGGTTGAGAGGTATGTGCCCCGGCACCTGCTACCAGCCACCCAACACACAGCCACAGCCCTGGGGTGGATCCCAAAATCCTCATGAGGTACACACAATCATGAACAGCCTCCCCACTAAGAATGTACATATACACCACAGTAGGCACCCCCTACCACACAAAACAGGATGTTGGCTGATGGGTCCTGTAAATGCCAAAGGGGTGAGACATGTATCCATCCCCTGAATCACAGAGACTTCAACAGAGACACTTCCCAGTGGTCTACACCAACCAACACACCACAGAACAGATAATGTTAACAGAAAGGCATACGGATTGTGACAGGCACTCAGAACGGTACACAGTCATGTACAGTGAGGATGCCAATCCACACCCGTGCAACGTCCCTGCGTCTGACCTGGGCAGTGACCCCCCCAAACACACACATCCACACAGACACACACACATGAGGCAAGGACGACACATCATAGAGCATCAGTCATTTATTACAAACAGCACTACTGTATAGGTGTCAGAAACCCCATGCTCCCTCCAGTGCACAATCCCACACATTGCCATAGCAGCTGCACATCCATACAGCCATGCTGTGGCCCTACCGCCATCACTCATGGCACACCACCATCACACCACTGGCCCCATCATGGCCCATCAGTCAACCTCCTTTCTGCTGCTTCCCCTCCTCCGACAGTACAGGCATCAGCACACGGCGCAGCACCATGAGATGAATGGGTCCACGGTATCACAGTTGAGAGAAGCAGACAGTTAGCACAGTGTACACAGGTAGGGCCATAAACCCCTACCACCACCTCCGCAGCCCACACCCCACCCATGCCCACACACTGCATCCACCGGACTGCTGGGACTGATGCCACACTGCACATGCACCGCCCGGGGCCACCCACCGAGTGCAGGCACAACCCCTCCACTCTGGCACCTGGGAGGCCCGCCCAGATCCCCACACCCCAGCCGCACAGTCCTCAACCCCAAAGGGCCCTGCTGCCAGGGCCTGCATACACCTGGACACCGACCCCCATGCTGACCTGGCTCACACACAGGGCAGACCCTAGCCAGGGTCATACAGACAATGTCCAGGAGTCACACTGCTATGTGTGTGCAGCTGCACAGGGTGACTGGATCACAGCTGTGAAGGTGACGGTGGACCAGATGATGGCCTGAATAGTATCCCATGGTGTGTGGGGTGCATTTACCTGTGACGGCACATCGACCCTTCACAGGGTCCATGGCTCTGCATTGCCCTGCCTCCCCTCATAGTGCAGAACACCTCTAATGATGGTCCTGTGAAGGTGCCGTGGCAGCCTGCAAACCCACTGCATGTGGTACTGTGCCCTGGGCATCTTCACCATGATGGCGACCCCGTCCAGCTGCTCCCTCCACCGAAGCTCTATGTACAATTGAATGGCCATTGAGCCCTGTGGGGGGGAGAGAAAAGACACACGAGGTCAGCACACCTGCACATGCCAAGGCAGCACACCACAGACCCCCACTGGCATACACATACCCTCAGCATGGCCATGGTGGCCCACAGCGTGATGTAGCCACTGCTGATGGAGGACTCAGCTTCTGTGATGCACCACAGGTCCTCCGGGTATCGCTCCATGCTGCCAGTATGATGTGCTGGGGCAGGGAACGTCCCCATATGCAGGCCGCCAGCACCTGGCATACACATGGCTCCTATGTGCGTCCTGCCTGGGGCATGTGCAAAAGGACACATGTGCACCCCCCAGGGTGCACCGTACACATCACAGGAGGGGTGTGCCCCCAGGCACATGGCAACAGGGTGCTGCATGCATGATGTGTCACATGCCCTGTGGGATTTTCCATCCCCATAGCCAATGCCACATGCATGTGTGGTGCGGCCCCTGATAGGCACATGGTGCTTGCACGGTGTGGCCATATGTCTGCCATCCCAGATGCCACTTAGGTGGTGTGACACCCATGCAGTGTGCTGTTCCCAGTACAGGCTGGTACCGACAGACTTCAATATGTGCCTGGAATGCTGATGAACATATACCTGCTGAACACAAGGTGACAGAGGGGCAGCGGATGGTGGCCATGGGAGCATGTGTTCCGGCCCTGTATGGATGGGTGGGGTTATGGGATGCCCACTGCATCAAACACTTCTGGCTGTCATGGCCGATGGTTGAACACCTGTGCAACATGGTCCGGGATAGTGTGAGACCCCTCACACTCTGGCCCATGGTCATGACCGTGGAGACCAAGGTTATGTGTGCACTGTCATTCTATGCGATGGGGTCCTTCCAGTGCTTCGCCAGTGATGTGATCGGTGTGAGCCAGTCATCTGGGTCCAGGGCACTGTCCCAGGTCACAGACATCCTGCTGCCGCATGTGCGGGACCATGTCCTTCTCCCACGGACAGCAGGCGAGGCACTCACCATGAAACAGGCATTCCACAAGATGCACAGATGTCCAACTTACTCATTGCCATGAATTGATGCACCTTGCAATCCTGCTGCCCACAGTCAATGAGGTGGCATATCGTAACTGCAAAGGCTTCCACAGCATCAATTGCCAGGTCATCTGTGATGCGGGGAACCTGTTCACCGACATGTGTGCACGGTACCCTGGATCATGCCATGACACCTACATCTTGGATGGCTCGGGCCTCAGTGCCTGGCTCCATGAGAGACATTTCAACAGCTGGCTGCTGGGTAGGTGATGCTGGCCCCTGTATGGCTGTGCCACGTGCATGTGCCATGTCTAATGTCTCCCTCTCTCTTGCAGGTGACAGCGGTTATCCACTGTGGCAGTACCTTCTGATGCCGTACCTGGTGCCTGGGGATGCAGTGGAGGATGCCTACAACATGGTGCACTGGAGGATGAGGGCCATTGTGGAGAGGAGTATCATCCTCCTGAAGATGTGATTCTGGTGTCTGGACCACAGCAGGGGCACCATCATGCTGTGTCCGATGTGTGCCTGCCATTTCTTTGTGGTCTGCATGATGCTGCACAACATGGCCATGATTCAGGTTGTTCCAATGCCTCACTATGAGCCCCAAGACATTCCACCAGAGCACAAGGACGCTAGTCCAGTGCATGGCCGGGAGACCACAGCAGGTCATGCAGCATGGGCGGCAGTCATCAGTGGCACATTTCACTGCTAGGCATGGCAGCCCATGGTCGGGTGTGGCCTTGCTGCCCAGTGCCTGTATTGTCAGTGCCCATGCTGGCTGTGCCGGGTGACACCGTGGCAGCTGATGTGTGCCCAATGATGAGGCTTGTCTGAGGGCATGCCTAGGCCCCACAGTGCCCACAGTGTGTGCCCCAGGTGTGGCTGGCATTTAGTGGCAAGGTCCCATGGCCCTTGCGACAAGCCTATGTACCTCTGCACAGTAGCCAGCCGCTCGGGGTTCCCCCCACCACGTGACCATGGTCTTGATGTATGTTGTGCTACCATCACCCTGTGCTGCCCTGTGTACTGTGCATGTGTAGGTGGCGCTGTGTGTGATGGCCCAGGGCCACTATCATGGCACAGTCTGGTGATGCTCCAGTCTGGTGTGTCTTGGCCATTGCATGCCCTGTGATGTGGCATGCTCCTTCCAATCTACCGTGTCTCCCACCTGTGCATCTGCCCCAGTGCCCTGCTGTGGCCCCTGCACCGTGCTGCCACCAGCATGTTGGCAAAATCCACAGGGGGCCTACCCAGTGCCACCTTCCATTTCTGGTCTGTCACAACTGCTGTCAATGCCCTAGCTGGCCCCAGTGTCCAATCATGGCTGTGGGTCTGCCGGTGTCCTCATGAGCATGTCCATGTTGGCATCAGGAGCCAGCCCATGTCACTGTCCTCCCGTGGGTGGCCCCCATCTGCCAGTGCTGCACATGTGCTGTCGCCCTGCTCCTGGAGTTGCCCCCCGCCTGTCACCCATGGTGGTGTGCCCCAGCTCGTGATGGTCATCTCCATCCACTCCTGGGACAAGGCAATACACAATATGTTCTCCATCCACTCCTGGGACACGGCAATACATGCTATGTCATGGCCCATGGCTGTTGCAGCAACAGTCAGCACCACCAGTGCCTCTGTATGCTGCCATTGCACCTCCAGGCTGTCCTGCTCCAGCCACTGCAGCTCAGTGTACTGTCAGTCAGAGATCACCTCTGTGTATGTTGCCATGCTTCGCCATGCTATCCGGGTGGATGGGACCTCGTCACTGCTATCGATGTCCATGATGGCCACAGGGGAGGTGCACGCATGCCATGGCAGGTGAGGGTGGGCTGGGTGCACTCCGTTGGCTGGACATGCATGGCCCTTGCCTGTCCTGTGTTGTGCAGCTGACCTGAGTGCTGCCCTGTGTCCCTCCACCTCCATGGGCCCCTGCTATGTCCATGGCAGTTGTGTCTACCTCCATGTCTGTTAATGCACCACTGTTGGGGGCCATGGCTGGTGTCACAGCTGCTGCTGGCTGTCTTTGCCCTGTGGGATGTAGATGGTAGGCTGTGTTACATGCACTGCTTATGCTGTGAGGCCTGAGCCCAACCCATGCATACACTGGCTTACCTGCGGTGTTGGCCTCCATCAGCTGTGTGTGTCCTGTGTCTGTGGCATGCGGTGTCCATGTTGGCTGGTAATCTCCACATCCACTACCTCTGGCTGGCTCTGTTGGCACATGGAGGTGGTTGTTAGGCTTCAGCAGTTGTGTGTGTCCCATGCATGGGTGTGCAGTGCATCTGTGCCATACCTACCTGCTGATGTGTCCACTCCCTCATCCACTTCATAAATGCTCACCACCGTTATCATGTCCGCCACCATCTGCTCTAATGGGGTGAGCTCAGGCTCCTCTGCAGGTTATCCCCCTCCCATGCCACACTGTTTGTGGGCTGCCACCACCAGGTCCCTCTTCATGGTGATCCACATGTCCTGCCATTTGTGTTTTATCACCATTGTGATCCTGGCATCCAGTCTGGTGGCATTGATGGCAGCCTGCACCTCCAGCCACAGGCACGTCTTCATGTCTATAGGGGTGGACAGGCCAAGTGTGCCATATAGTCGGTCATGGTTGGCACTTATCTTGGTCACCATCATGGCAACCTGCAGCTCAGTGAAGTTGGATGCCTGGGACTGCCTGCTCCCTCCGATGCGGGGGCCTCCATGACCAGGGACCGGTGTGTGCCTCCCCTGCTCTCCCTCCCTGTAGTTGTGCTTGGCTTGCTCTGCACCCTCCCTTTGTTCTGCCATTTATTCCACACCTCCTCTGTGTTCTGGATTCCTGTTCCCGTGTGTGCTTTGGCAGGCATGGTTATCCTTTTACGGTGGGGTCAAAGGGCGGGTTTGCGTACCCTATCCCTTCCTCTGCCATCTGCGTGTCCCATTCTGTGCCTTCCAAGGGGCCATCCCTTGTCTCTGCATGGCCCATGGATCTGGTTGTGCATGCCGTGTGCTGTGCAGGTGCTGTGTGTTTTGCGCAGCTGCACGCCACATATCCTGTGTTTTGTGCACCTTTCTCGTGCCATCGTGCATAAGCTCCATTGAAATGTTTCTAAAGTCACTCATAATTTTGTTAATTTTCAGTATTTTAACACCAAATTTTCAACATGATCTTTTTTCACGTCACCTAATGAATGTGACAGCTGTCATTTTTTGAATTTTGAACAAAATTGGCCCAGTTTTTAAAGGCTGATGCAAGGCTAGCATCAAGTCCTGTGTCAAAGCCATTTTTTGGTGCTGCTGCCCCAAACTCCTTTGCCACAACTGCACCCGATTTTCTATTATCAGGTGCAGCTGGAAAAGTTTCATCAGTTTACAGCAGCTTGTGTCAAAGATTTGGCATAAGCCCCGTAAAAAGACTCCCCCACATGGTACAAGTTAGACCGGGAAAAGCTAGTTTAATTTGTGATATGTGGCACTTGGGATTGAAAATCCTGTTCACTGTCTGAGAGAATGCCATTTTTGGGGCTTTGAAAAAGAAGCTGAATGTGGTGTAAAATGTCATTTCAGCAGGGTTTTGAAAAATGTCAGCTTCTGGATTCATGAGGAGAGTTAATTAGAAGGCTATGATGAAAATTTGGTGTGGAAAATATGGTGACATAACCAAGTTACGAATGAACATTGAAATATTTCAAGGTCACTTATAATTTCACTAATTATCAATATTTTTCTCAAAATCTTCAGCATAGCTTTTTCTCACATCACTTCACAAACTGGACAGGTGTCATTTATTTCAAATACTGGATGGGATGTGTTTTTCACACTTATGGTGCAAAGTGACGTTTCAGTCACTATTCAACTAATACATATCATGTTTATATGGAGAGTCTTAAAAAGACTATGTTGAATATTTGGGGACAAAGTATAAAATAATAATTATTAAGAAACATTGTGTCTTGCCAGACATTACCCCAGTGGGTAGTGCTTTGTGATCCTGTGTAGGTGAGCTCAGTTCAGGAGCATGCTCAGTTAGCCAGCTGTCTGGAGTGAGGGTAGTGGAATAACACTGTTATGGGACATTCTGCCAGCGAGGGAAGAAAACATGCAGGATTGAATTCAGAACACTAAACATGATTTATGCATTATTTAAAATTAGATCCTATACCTGAAGAAGCCTATTGAGGTGAAATGTTGGGCCATACAGGATCTATTGTAAAGAATAAAAGAAAATAAAGAAAAAGTTGTTGAAAAACTGAAAGGAGTGGCTAGTTATTGTTCTTTGACTTTTACAGCAGCACTGTACAGTGTACAGCAGCGGTCATGAGGCAGTGCAGTAATGCTGCAGTATGCCACAAAAATACTGCAGTATGCTGCAGGGAACAGTGTAATTCAGTGGCAATTAAGCCCTTTTATACTGCAATATTTTGTGACATGTAATTTACTGCAAGTTACTGCAGAAGAGTGGCAACTGGGATTTAATGCAAAGAAGTGCAAAATCATGCACATAGGGAAGAGAAACCCTGAAGCCACCTATAGGCTGGGAGGGGAGTTGCTAGCAGTCACAAAGGAAGAAAGAGACTTGGGCATCATCATCACTGATGACCTAAAATCATCCAAGCAGACCTCTAAAGCAGTAGGTAAGGCTAGGGGGGTGTTAGGGTGTATTAGTAGGGGTATCACAAGTCGTAAGAGGGAGGTAATAATCCCTCTGTACAAGACACTGGTTAGGCCCCATCTGGAGTACTGCATGCAGTATTGGAGGCCACACCTTCACAAGGACATTAACCAAATTGAGGCAGTCCAGAGAAGGGCAACCAAAATGGTGCAGGGACTGCATCAGAAGACATATGAGGACAGATTAACGGAGCTCAATATGTATACCCTTGAGCAAAGGAGGGAGAGAGGTGATATGATCGAGGCATTCAAACACCTTAAGGGCATAAACAAGGTGAAAGAGTCTAACATGTTTAAATATAAGAAAAATAGCAGGACAAGAGGACACAGCATGAGATTAGAGGGGCCGATTAAGGGGAATGTGAGGAAATTCTTTTCAAAGAAAGGTGGTGGATGCATGGAATGGCTTACCACAAGAAGTGGTGGCTATGAATACAGTGCAGGGCTTCAAACAGGTATGGGATAGGCATAAGGGAGCAATACAAATGACTATGAATAGATAGGCCACCGACAGAGCAAAGGCCGATGGCACATTTATAAGGTAGAAAAAGAAATGGGCAGACTGGATGGGCCTTGCGGTCCTTATCTGCCGTCAACTTCTATGTTTCTATGTTTCTATGTTTCATTGCAATGTGACTGGCTCCACTGTACTGATGTACGCTGTGCCCAATACCTCACTATATTGCATGATCCGTTACTACATGTTTTTCTATATGCATCTGCATAACTGAAAAAAAAGTAATGATTACATGTGTGTATATATATATATATATATATATATCTATATATATTTATAGTAACCCCTCGCTATAACGAACATGTTTGGAGCCAGACTGAGCTTTAGTTATAGCTCCCTGTTCATTGTAGCGAGGGATGCTATTTCATGAATGAGTTGAGTTTTGTCTAATTTGTGGTTATGTTTTCTGGGGGCTACTAGTGCTACGATGGGTGTAAGAAAGTGCTCAGTTACTTTGTTTCTTTATTATTTACTATGTTTTACCAAGTTTTACAAGTTTTATCATTGGTGCAGACAGAGTGCAATAGACACGCTCAGCAATGTGTGATTCAGGAGAAGCAAGACAGCGAGAGAGATGGAAGACATGACAATATACCTGCAGCTCAACATAAAGGGAGATAAAAAAGGTTGCTGTCTGTTTCCCTTTCCCTGCTGCCCTGACGGTACAGTACTGCAACATAGGAGCTCCACATCAGGTAAGCCCACCCCCTGCCCCCCCCATGGTGTCAGACAGTGTTGCCAGCTACAAACTAAACCCCCATAGTAACAGTGCATGTGTGTGTGTGTGTCTCTGATCAGTGCTTCTGCAGTGCAGTGTGTGGCTTCTTCTCTGTCCCTCTCTCTCTCTCTCTTAGCTGTTGCCAACTGTATTGTCTCCTGAGATTCACTCCTTGCACAAAGAAACACAATTACCTGAGGATTTTTTTTGATGGAGTGATCGCTTTTGCATTATGTAAAATCACAAGCCAGTTGGGACTATAAACAGGAATCATGCTGTTGGGAGCCAAACAGACCATTCGCTATAGCTGAGCATACACTATAGTGGGGTTCGTAATAGCGAGGGGTTACTTTAGATATATATATATATATATATATAATGGATACGAACTTTTTAAAGTCAACCCAGGTTCTGTGGAAAACCATTATGGTGCCAGGTACATTAGTCTACACACAGAGGGCATACTTCCTGTTGAGGGTCAGTGCAGCAGACATTGGGTAACCAACAGCATTATCACATCATCATGGATGGTTAACTCAATGGTCGAGTCATCCTTCTGGGACATCATTTGGCAAGACACTGTGCATCAGCCCAGTCATGTCAAGAAGCATTACATGAAATTCCAAAAGCAGCAGCAGGGGACATACTGTAGTTCTTACTGGAGTGTGTACATGCATGACTGAGTGTGGCATGAATTAAATGGAGACTTTTCTTTCCATTTTATGATCTCATTTCTCTTCATCTGGAGTCAGGAATTTTCTGGACAAAAGACAATAGCATTTTGGGGATGCACTTTAATTCTGGTGACTGTGTGTGACCATTACGTGCATGTCAAAGTGTGCCATTAATTCTAGGAGACTTTGCATTTCTTGTTACGCTGTCCTTTCACTTTGCCAGCACTGGGGAATTTTATGGACACAAGACAGTAGCATTTTAGGGATGCACATTAATTCTGATGACTGTGTGTGACCACGGCACGCATGACTGAGTGCACCTTTAATTCTGGGAGACTGCATTTCTTGCTACACTTTCATTTCACTTCATCAGCACTGGGAAATTTTTTGGACAAAAGACAGCAGCATTTTGGGGATGCACATTAATTCTGGTGACTGTGTGTGACCACAGCACGCATGACTGAGTGTGCCATTAATTCTGGTAGACTTCGTATTTTTTGTTATGCTCTCATTTCACTTCGTCAGCATTGGGGAATTTTCTGGACAAAAGACAGTAGCATTTTGGGGATGTACATTAATTCTGGTGACTGTCTGTGATCACTGTGCATGACTGAGTGCACCATTAATTCTGATAGACTTTGCATTTCTTGTTAAGCCCTCATTTCACTCCATCAGCACTGGGAAATTTTCTGGACACAAGACAGTAGCATTTTGGAGATGCACATTAATTCTGGTGACTATGTGTGTGGGGGCTGCCAATATTATTGTCACTTTGCCTTACTTATGTTAAGGCGGGATGACAATGTGAAGTAATAATTCCAAGATGAAGTGAGCCTTTCATATTGACCACTCCGCATAGCGAAATGACAACGCAAAGTGCCACTTCGCATGCACCTTGTCAGTGAAATTTAAATTTGCTTCATCTCTAGAGGTGGCTCATGCTTCATCCCTTTGTCCATTATGACTTCTGTATCCATTTCATCCACTTCATGCCATCAAAAAGCTAGCAGCATTCTCAGATGCATAGGAAGGGGTATCACAAGTAGGAAAAGTGAAGTGATAGTCCCACTGTACAGGTCCTTGGTGAGGACTCACCTGGAGTACTGCATCCAGTTCTGGAGACAGCACATCAAGAAGGACAAGGATCACCTGGAAACTGTACAGAGGAGAGCTACAAAGATGATACATGGACTACATGAAGAACCATATTAATTGAGATTAAACCATCTTAGGATGTACTCACTGGAGAGGAGAAGCGACAGAGAAGATATAATAGAGACATTTAAATACCTCAAAGGTATCAACTCAGTACAAACACAGGATCTCTTCAGGGAAAATACAAATACATGGACAAGGGGGCACACCATGTGCCTGAATGGAGGTAGTTTAAAAACAAACAGCAGGAAGTTTTTTTTTCTTCACAGAAAGGGTGGTGGAGCCCTTGAACAGTCTGCCTAAGAGGTTGTGGCAGCAGAGAAAGTGAGGGAGTTCAAGCTAGCACGGGATAGGCACTGTGGTAACCTAAGGCAGTAAAGATACTTGGGGGGGGGTAGATTTCATGGGCAGACTAGATGGATTACAAGGTCCCCTTCTGCTAGCACTTTCCTATGTTCTTATGTTCCACCACAGCAAGAGGAGCCCTATACAGTATATACCGTAGGTCCTGCCTCTGCCTCAACACTTGTACCACCTTGCTTTAGACTACCTTGAATCTAAGACTATGGGAGTCTAACAGTCACCATGCTTGTTCAGGCCTTGCTTAAGTGTGTCTCAAACATTAGCTACTGTATGAATCTCTCAAGTAGGACATTGTTGCAGCTGTCTGGGGGAAACTTTTAAAGACAAACCCCACAAAACCATCCTTGACTATTATGTGGACATAATCCTGAAGTCTAGGTTTTGAATATATTATCTGCTTTGTATCTAGAGAGTAGCTTGACCTTAAACGCATAGACAGTAATATCCAAAAAATAGTCCCTGTGGTATAATGACCCTTTAAATTACCTGACTAGTAGAAAACACAAGCATATCCCCAAAGTGAACCAAATTCATATCAAGAATCTACATGGCCTCACTCAATAAATCATGTTTGCAGATTTTTCTGTAGCCCAGGAACCTTACTAGACAGGAGAATGTCCTTCTTAGGATAGCACTTACAGATATACTTTCAGTTACCAGCGCAGTATTATAGCTTATTTAACACTATAACACACTCAGTCACTGGGTGAATTATGTGTGAATTTTTCAAACAATAACACCACACACATTCTGGGCTACTAATCAGTAGTTAAAGAACATACAAATTTCTGGGGGTAATCATTCAAAAACAAAATATGTGTTGCAGTAGATTGCATGCTAAGTCTTTAGTGCCACCAAATAACCAAAAAGCAACTTTACTTCCTCTCCAAACTCACTACAGAATACATATACTGTCATGAAACACTATTCATTAAAAACTAATGCACTTATCTATTTGAAAAATGTGGACAGTGAGGATCTGGAAATGTTTGCAGGGGTCAGTGGAGAAGCACCTCAGAGAAGGAAAAGCAAAAACTGCATGCAAATGGTTTTGTGACAAAGTATGTCACTTTGTACTAGTGCAAAGTATGTAGCATTTAGTAGGTATGTGCAGTATGCATGTCTTGGGATTTTTTCTTGTGTGCACTTTCCTAGAGGTAATGGGATTACATGGGTTTAAACATCACAGAGATGACACATTTGGCTACAAGAATGTAGCTGGAAGACATTTCTGTAATTGCATTTGCAAGATGACAGACAGATAAACAGATAGACTGACAACCAACAGATGTTTGTTTGCTGAGTGCAGGTGTAAAAGTGTTAAACTGGGAACCTAAGAACAGACTGGAATTAAGTTTTAGGAAGAGTCCAACAACTGGGTACTGTTTTGTTTATAATGTAAATGAACGATTTGGATATTCAATGTGAAAAAGTCATTTACATTGATGATACCACATTATACAGAAATTATATCAAGAAAAGCCCAAACACCTTCCAGTAAAATCTGGACTTAATTGTTGATTGAACAAACTGTAGTGGTATACAGGTTAATGAAAAAAAAACTCAGAGCCTGAGAAATAATGGGCAGAACACTTGTAAACAAAGGTTTCAAATAGAAGTAACTGAAGTTAATGGTCCAACAGAGGGTGACAGTGAAAAGGCAGACATACTAAACAAATATTTTCACTCAGCATTTACAAATGAAGAGGGGGAGGTACCTAAAACAAACAATAGAAACACTCTGGATACAGAAGCTGATACCAGCCCATTTACAGAAGAAAGGGTTCTGAAAGAACTCTTAAAACTGAAGGTGGACAAAGCAATGGGGCCTGATGGTATTCATCCCAGAATTCTAAAAGAACTAAGGATATAACTAGTGACACCATTGACTACCCTCTTTAACAAATCATGGGAGGATGGGGTGGTACTGGAGGACTGGAGGAGGGCAGATGTGATTCCCCTTCACAAAAGTGGGAGCAGGGCAGAAGCAGGAAACTATGGAATCACTTCTGAGGGGCACAGGACCCAAGGCAGCATGGATTCACAGTGGGAAGGTCATGCCAGACGAATCTAATAGATTTCTTTGACTGGATGACCAAAGTAGTAGATCAGGGAGGGGCAGTGGACATGGCCTACCTAGACTTTAGCAAGGCATTTGACTCAGTTCCACACAAAAAGATTAATATACAAGTTAGCCAGCCTGGGAGTGGGTCCCAAGATGATAGCCTGGGTAAAGAATTGGCTGGAAAATAGGACACAGAGGGTAATAGTAAATGGAGTCCACTCTGAAGAGGGGATTACTAGTGGGGTACCCAGGGTTCAGTATTAGGACGATCCTCTTCAATGTCTTTATAAGTGACATTGCAGAGGGACTGGAAGGAAAAGTATGTCTCTTTGCAGATGACTCAAAGATCTGCAACAGAGTTGATGCACAAGGTGGGGTGGAAAGGATGAGAAGGACTTGGTAAGGTTAGAGGAATGGTCAAGTGTATGGCAGCTTAGATTCAATGCTAAGAAGTGAAGGTAATGCACCTGGGAAACAAAAACCCAGGGGAAGAGTACACAATGGGGGGTGAGATACTAACAACAACAAAAATGGAAAGGGACCTGGGGGTAGTCATATCAGATGACCTAAAGGTAGGCAAGCAATGTGAGAGGGCAGTAAGGAGGGCTCAGGAGATACTGGGATGCATAGGGAGAGGCATCACCAGTAGAAAACAGGAAGTTGTTATCCCTCTGTACAGACAGCTGGTGAGACCCCATCTGGAGTACTGTGTGCAGTTCTGGAGACCCAGTCTCTGCAAGGACATAGACAAGATGGAAGCTGTCCAGAGGAGGGCAACTAAAATGGTGCAGGGTCTGCACCGGAAGACATATAAAGAGAGACTAAAGGAGCTTAATATGTATAGCCTCGAGGAAAGGAGGAAGGGGTGGACATGATAGAAACTTTCAAGTACCTCAAGGGACTCAACAAAGTCCAAGAGGTAGCATCTTTCAAAAAAAGAGGTTTGTAAGATCAAGGGAGCAAAATTTGAAGATAAAGGGGGCAGCTCAGAGGTAATGTATGGAAGTATTTTTTCACAGAGAGGGTTGTCGATGCAAGGAATGGCCTTCGGAGGTTGTGGAGTCAAAAACAGTGGTTGAATTCAAGCATGCATGGGACAGTCATTTGGCAATTCTAGGGGTTGGGGGTAGAAAGAAGTAGGCTGCTGGTTAACTAGGATCTGCAGCTTATCCATTAGGTAGGGAAATGGGCAGACTGGGTGGGCCAAGTGGTCCTTATCAAATTCTATAATTGTTAGGATGGAGTTATTGAATGATCTCAGGTGGTTGCAGCATGTAACAAACATATTTCTGAAAGCATCCTCAAAAGTGTGCTTCATGATTCAGCTAAAATGGAATGGGTTGTTTGAGAGTGAGTTGCTGCTAGTTTGCCAACTCTGATTTGGCCTATTTTAAAACACTATTGCCTGTTATCTCAGTGTGACATCCTGCATTAGATAAAGGAACACTTATGAGCTAGCTTGGACTTAATGGAATTTACCCACAATGTTTTTTTTTCTTTCTGTAATGCTTTTTCCCTTAGGGGTCCAGGTGGGACTACTCTGTCCCATCCCTGCCCCTTTTCCCACCAGTCACTGCCTCCCCCAGCACTTACTAGATCCAGAGAGCCCCCTGGCTTGCCCCCCCATGGTGGGGGGGCAGGAAGGGGCGGACCATCCTCTCACCACCTGGATCCATTATCCAGTATCTATCAGTAGTTTTGGGTGGTGGTGCAGATCGGAAGGGAGTGGGCAGGACTTCCTAGAGCCTGAACCCCAATTGTTTCCATGTTTAGGTGACAGTGCAAGGGCATGCATGCATGGAGACCCACACATATCGCATAGCTGTGGTTCCTCCCTTCCTGGCACTTAGACACCACACTGTACCCCAGGCCTTCACCTTGAGGCAGCCAAGGGCAGAGAGGGCTCCCCTCTCAACAGTGGGAGAGGAGAGCACTCCAATGGATGCTAAATCCTCTCCCTCCCTCCTTCTCTGGCTGACCCACAATGACCCACGCTTATTCCCAAACTCAGATTGCCAGCATGGCAGGAGGTGAGGAGTAAGGCACTTCAGTCCTTCATGCCACCAGGTTGGTCTCTGTGCTATCTTTCATGAGCTGTAAAAGCTTTCGATGAGAAGAATACATTTCTGTGATAAAACTTTGGAAGTCTCATAATGATATTTATTATCTGCATATGTGACTGCATGTTTATCCAGGGTAAAGTTAATGTTCTAAACTACTGAATACACTAATAAGATCCTTAACATAAGTTGTTCCACTTGCAAATTAATATTTTATATTGCATCTATAGGCAGAAAGCTTTGCTTATTTCAACATCTGTTAGGAAATGTGGACCTTGCAGGATGAAATGTCTTACCCACAGATTATTACATCACTGGGCAATGTGTGTATGTGTGTTGTACATCAGAACTTTATTGCGATGTATTCTTATTGTGTAAACTTCAACAGTGTTATTTAAAATTGCAATAAGCTTAGTAACTAACTTACTAACTAAATATGTGGTTAAATAGTTGACAAAGATGTCAACTTAAGGTCTCACACTTAAGTCCAACTGAAGTAAGCATGTTTTTTATTCATCTGTATCACTTTCTAGTCAGGAAGTTAACTTGAATTAAAATGCAGGCCAGTCTTTCAACAACTAGGGCAGGATTTTCCAGCTCTTGTGAATGCCACAAACTCTGAGTGAGACGTATCTACGGTGCACAGAGCTTGCAGCATTCATCCACCAGCAATCGGATTTTCTATCCCGTGCAGCAATTGCCACAAGCTAGATCAACATTTTGTGGTCTAGGTTGAAACAATCCCAAGGACCTTTTTTATGGAGTTTTCACCAGATAGCAAACTGCAATAAATCATGGAAACTGTGTCTGAGATTGTAAAATCAGGCACGGTTGTGGTGAAGGGGTTTGGCACACCACCAGATCCTAAGTGCTGTGGTGCAAGGTTTGTCATAAGCCCTGTGCCACGCTTTGAAAATCCCGCCAATGGTCTCACATAAATTCCCAGAGAAAATATATGTGGTCTTAATTTCAAGGAGAGAAAATATAACAATATCAAGATATTTTCCAGACAGTCTGAAGATGGGTTATGAAAGAGGGAATAGCTCTGATCAACTACTTGGGAATATGTTTTAACCAAAGTGGAGAGTAACTGCAGTTCTATAGAGTCTGCTCAAAGGCTTCATAAGAGAGAGAGAGTCATTGAGAGAGAGAGAGAGTAAGAGGAAAAAGAGAGAGAAAACTAGAATGAAAATGGGAATGAGAATGAGAATGAGAATGAATAACTGAATGAGGATCTAGCTCAAAGATAAAAAGAAGAAATACAAAGTGAGTTACAAATTACTTAACCTACTGTATGTACATCATTCTTCCAAAAAAAATTATAGTTATTATATATACTGTGAAGTGACATACTATTTCTATTTCAAGCAAGTACTTATGCTAAAGAAAGTATAAACTACATAAATTCATGTTTTACAGAGAGAGGAATATGTCCCTGACATCAAGCAGGAACACCAGTTCAAAATGGAGGGCCCCATTGGCTAAGTTTCAGTCTTAGAGAAGAAATGCCAACAGACAGCAAACCAAGGGATCACTGTTAAATGTACTGTAGTTACACATGCAGTATACTGTATACCTTAGCAGTAGAAGCACTGCCACAGATGAGATAAAAATATACAAACATGCAGACTCCACCCACTGCAGCCATAATAATGTATGGGCAGCCAGACACAATGAGCTTGTGTTTCTATTGTGTGGTTGATACAACAGCATATGGACCCTGAGAGTGAAGCTAGAGAGGTCCATGCTGTTATCTCATACCTCAGATAGAAATGCATGTTGAGTTTTGTATGGTTGCCTTTTTTTTTTTTTTATCATATATGGTTTTGAGCAAAGAATTGTTTCTTTTTTTAAATGTGAGTGCCACGCCTTTATTTTCTGTTTTTCATTCATGAGTGAAGCACAAATATCTTAACTGTGTGGTGGGAGACAGCATAAGCAGGGACACAGCTGAATTTGATTTCAAATGTGTACAACAACATTTTTTTTTAGAAAGTGCATAACAACTCAGACTCTGCACAACATGTAGGATAATGTATGGGCATCCATTCTCAGAAAGCCTTTATCTATATATCGAGAGGTTTCAATGGCAACCAGGACAGGAGCCTTGAGATTAAAGCTACAGAGGTTCCCTAGTTGCCATAGAAAATGCAAGACAAAGACACGGATATGCCTGTGTATTGATGTCCATACATTATCGTTTATACTGTATGGGCACCATGCTCATTTCAGACACTCCAGTTCCTTTCGGTGAACTGGTAGTTAGGGGGGAGCACTTGAAGGTTGCGGTGGCCTTAAATGATTGACTCAACATGTGGCTAGAAACTGCAGGTGTTTCTTTAAGTTCAAGTTTTAATAAAAAAGCTTCCAGCTCGATTGGCTGGAGGAAAGCAGCTATGTGGTGGCATTCTAAGTTGTTGTGCTGTTGCAATGACATCACTACACAGCACAACAGCATACTAACATCACTAATGCTGCACAATAACGCTATTTTAGGCATGTATTTCCATGTAGAACACTCCACTCTACACTATAACTTTATTGAGGGGGACATTTTCATTCATACAAGCACTTACTGTAAACTATATATGTTTATTTAGTTATTTAAATCTTGGATTAATACCTTTGAGCAGAAGCACTTTACATATGTTCCACATCAGTAGACAAATACAATATGAAACAAACAAATTCATTGGCACAGATACTAAAATTATTACAATGTCAATTAGCAGTAAGAGGAGAATATATTAAAAACACATTAGAGTTACATCACAAAACAATACAATATATACCAGGGTCAAATTGTAACTAAGCTAAACAAATGGACAGGTGGTAGAGCAACAGAGGTAGGGGTACACTGATTGGTCACGTCAGGGATGAGAGGAGAGGGGGACAGGGTGTGAGGGAGGAAGAAGGAGGTGTAGGTGGTGGGGTAATGCAAAATGGTGGGTAAGGAGGTATCTGGGGAAACATAGAAACATAGAACTTGATGGCAGATAAGGACTGCAAGGCCCATCCAGTCTGCCCATTTCTTTTTCTACCTTATGAATGTGCCTTAGGCCTTTGCTCTGTCAATGGCCTATCTATTCATACTCATCTGTATTGCTTCCTTATGCCTATCCCAAGCCTGTTTGAAGCCCTGCACTGCATTCATATTCACCACTTCCTGAGGTAGGTCGTTCCATGCATCCCCCGCCCTTTCTGTGAAAAAGAACTTCCTCACATTACCCCTTAATCGGCCTCCCTCTAATCTCATGCTGTGTCCTCTTGTCCTATTTTTTTTATATTGAAACATGTTAGACTCTTTCACCTTGTTAATGCCCTTAAGGCTTTTGAATGTTTCAATCATTCCACCTATCTCCCTCCATTGCTCTAGGGTATACATATTGAGTTCAGTTAATCTGTCCTCATATGTTTTCTGATGCAGTCCCTGCACCATTTTGGTTGCCCTTCTCTGGACTGCCTCAATTTGGTCTTCTAAACCCATGTTGTTGGGAAATTGGAATTGATAGTGGTCATGTGCTTAATCATTTGGTCTGCCACTATTCATTCAAGTGCTTAGAGAGTGGAGGAATGATGGAATAGAAGTGCTAAGATTGGCCTGCTGCATCAGAGGAAAGCTAGGGTGAGCTGGCTAAGTGCACTTTGTTATTGAAATCTCAGAGGGCTTTAGTTAAAGCACTTACAGGTGATGCTGGTAACAAGGTGTTGTCGCAATTTGTATTTAAAGGAACCTATTGTAGTAGCAGAGGTTAAATCAGGTTGTAGAGAGTTGATCCAAAGCAGAGCTCAGTGGGCAAAAGCACGTTGAGCAAGGGCCATATGGAATCAAGGGACGTTGAAAATTTGATTGTGAGAACTTCTGGTATTTCAAAAGGCCTGATGAAGGGTTAGAAGGTTCTGAAACTCTATTGGCAGCATTTCTAGACAGATCTTTTTGGCTATCAAGCAAGTTTGGTAATGGACTCTGTACTTCAGTTGAAGCCAGTTTGCTTGGGTGTACAGATCACATGTGTGCATTAGTCACATAGTACTGGTGAGAAGTCAGCATGCCTTGTTTAATGTCATTGTGAGGTGGTGGAGGGCTTTGTCAGTGGCTGACCCATAGACAGCCAGTCTGTAATCTATTAGTGAGACCACAGAGCTGTGTATGGCCAGATTCAGAGCTTCATGTGTAAGACTATGATTATGCCGATAGAACATTCCAATTCACACATTAATCACCTTGGCAATATTGTCTATGTGTGTGGCATAGGAAAGAGTGAAGTCTATAATGATGCCCAGATACTTGAAGAGCTGGACAAGTTCAAGGGAAGAGCCCTTGTCATTCTTGATGGTTAATGGGAAGGCTTTGTGTTTGCTTTGGGAGCTGGTGTACAACATGGTATTTGTTTTTTTTATAGTTCATTATGAGCTTGTGCTCCCTAAACCATTTTTCAGAAAATGCAAAGCATAATTGCAGTGCCTCCTCCAAACACTCAGGGTGAGGGTTGCTGGTATATGTAACCGTGTTGTCAGGGTACAGGAGGATATGACCAAGGTAGGAGTCCAGGGATTTGTTAATGAATAAGCTGAACAAGAGCAGACCCAGGATGGACCATTGCGGTACACCAGAGTGGACAGGTCTGCTTTCAGAAAGGATGTCACCAATCCTTACTTGCTGTGAGTGGTTGGTAAGGTAGCTGTTGAACCATATTGTGGCCTCTGATGAGAGCCCAACATTAGTGAGCTGTTCAAGAAGGAGGGCATAATTCACAGTGTCAAATGCCTTGGTTAAGTCTATAATGTAACCCCTACCAGGTGCACTTGATCAAGGGCATGGTGAATGTAGCTGGTGAACTCCAGTAAGCTGTGATGGTACTGTGTCCTCTCCTAAACCCATGTTATTGGGAACATTGGAGTTGATAGTGGTCAGGTACTTAACCATTTGGTCTGCCACTATTCTTTCAAGTGCCTTAGAGAGTGGAGGGAGGATGGAGATTGGCCTATAATTACTGTGCAGGGACTGATCATCACTTTTACTCACAGGAGTTATAGTCGCTGATTTTCACCTTTGGGGAAATTGTGAATAGTAGAGGGACATGTTGATTATTTTTGAGAGGGGTTCAAGGATTTTCTCCAAGGACAGGTATATTAATTTAAGGTCCAGAGAGTCTCTGCTATATCTTGACATTCCTAGCACTTTCTCAAGATATTTTCTAGCTTCTGCTTTTGAAACTGCCTTGAAGTAGAATGACTGTTGCCCTCGGGGTTGTTTGTGATTTCCTGAGATTCCACTAGAGGTGGTACAATTGAAATAGTCAGCTGGGAGAACACTGCTTAGGTCTGTAAATGCATTGTTAAATGAGTTGGCTATGAGTTGAGGGTCTAGTGTCAGGGTACTATTGATACTGAGCACAGAATGAGTTGCTATCATTCCAGGATCTAGTGAGAGCATCCTTGTAGTAGTTACTTTTTTTTTTGGCAGTACGAATTGCTCTCGTGCAGTCATTTCTGGCTTTCTTGTAGCACTGAATGTTGGCTTGGGTACCTTGTGCCCGTGACTTTTGCCAGAGGTGGTCTGTTAATTTGAGTAGTTCTGTACGGTCGGGAGTGATCCAGGGGTTGTATGTTCCTTTGAGTGTTCTCATTTTTAAGAGTGCATGCTTATCGCAAACAGCATTAAATGTGTTAATGAAATGTTCCAAAGCTGCATCCATGTCACTCGTAGCATAGAGGTCTGACCAAAAAAATATTGTATGAGCAAGCATACACAGCAAGACTGTGTTCCGTCAAGAAGTAATATGACATCATAGACCTCGAGACTGATGTCATCTTACCCTGAGAAGCAAACATCAGCCTTGTTGTGTATGGTTGCCAATGCATTATTTTGTATAGTATATGTTTGTTTGAATTAATTTACCTTCATTTTAACTGTGTTTTGAACTGTGGTTAAATAATCAGAAAAGAGAAAATAACAGGATAATGTTAGAAACATTTAATGTTATTTAAATAATAGCTACAGTACATGAGCTGTCATTTTTAGAACATCTTTTCATGAACAGTTCACTTGAGTTTTTTTCAGTCCCACTGCTATCTTTATTATGAGGAATCTTAAGTGTAGGTAAGAACAATGGATCTTAGTAGACATCTTACTTACTGTACTTACTTACAATCCATATCATAAGAATGATATCAGCTTGTTAGAAAGGGTCCAAAGGAGGGCAACCAAGATGATAGGTGGACAGCAGGGGAAGTCTTACGAGGAGATGCTGGAAAAACCTAAGAATGTACTCCCTGGAGAAGAGGAGAGAGAGGCGGAATATGACAGAGACCATAATAATGCATAAACATTGTTGTATCTTTTGATGAATCTCTTGCATATTTTCCTGTCCTGTATTGAAATTATTTCTTTTTTTCTGTTTTGTTCAGTTCTGCACTTAACTTATATTCTCATTATTGTTTTATATTTTATAAACTGGTAATAACGATATTGGTATGCATTGTTCATCAAATATGTCACTGCAATTGTATCTCTTTGCTTCAGCTCTATTGTATTTATTCAATTATATGTACCTATTCTGTATGCTATCCTAAACAGTACCTCCTTGAAAATGAGCTTGCTCAGTGGAATAATTCCTGGTAAAATAAACTTGAATGTGAACCTGAGGAGAATAAATAGAGGTGATAAGGAAAGTCTCTTTAAGCCGAGTGACAACAGCTCCATGAGAGGGCACAGTTTGAAGTTGGGAAGGGGAGATTTAGGAAAAATGTTAGAAAGCATTTTTTTCATGGGGAGGGTGGTGGACAAGTGGAATGTCCTGCCAGAGGAGGCAGTCTCAGTGAAGATGGTGGGAGGTCTTAAGAGGGCCTGGGATAGGCATAAAGAGAACACAAGGGTCCATGGGGGAATAGTTATAAAAAAAGGGTGGACAGGAGAGGGGGACAGGGTCAAAGGTGTAAGCCAGGCACCCTGCATTGCTAATGAGCAGACTTGCTAGATCATTCTGGCCTTCCTCTGCTAGCTATTTCATATGTTCATATGTTCATATGATGTGGGATTCAGTGATGTTGTACCACAGTACTGACATTATTACTGTGATGTAACAGCAGTCTGACATAACTAATTTGATTTGACAGTATCTGGAAAAACACTGACCCATATACAGTACTATAGTAAAATTAAAGACCCTGTTGTGGTGTTATGGTCTGTGCCATAAGAACATGTCAGTCACATCTAGAAACAGCTGTAGTATCAATTCAGTTTACACAGTGTAAAGTGATTTTGTGAGAAGAGATTTTTAATAATTGTTGGTTACAGATATATTTGTTAACACAAGCCCTAAATAAAAAAATAGAACTACTGTAATAAAACCTTTCTTAAAACAGTATGAAGGAATTAAAATACACTGAGGTTGAACCTAAAGATATCTGGAAATACATTACTGCAAAAAAGGATGATATTGTTATGCTGGTTACAAAATACTGCACCTTCTTTTAAAAAATGCATGCTTACTGTATGTTAGAAGTAGAGATTTTGTGAAGTTTTCTTTCACTGGCAAAGATGTGGTGAAGTCGTAGGGCTTGATTTTTAAAGCCTGGAGGATGATTCAATCTGTCTGTGTCAAACAAAAGTGACACAAGTGGCACCTTGCATCAAAAGATGTGGCAATTCCTATTTTTGAACACAGCCTGTGTCGAAAAGGGGAGCCATTGTGCCAACATGACACTGCCACCAGCCTTGCAACCCAAACTGAGGGGCACCAGGTTGCAAGGGGGATTGTGCCATAGCATGGCTGCAATATCCCCTTTTCTGCAATTTTAAAAGCCTGCTGTGGCTGCAACAGGGGCTCACGTCATACCAGCCAGGAGGTGGTCTAAGTGCCCTTCACTACTGCTTGGCAGAGCAGCGAGTGAGCTCGGGGCCAGGACAGTAGGGAACAGGGGTTTCAGGGGCACTGAGGGTGCCATAGGGCATGAGGGGTGTATGGTGGCAGGTATAGGGAACAGAGGAGGAACCTGGCAGAAGTGCCATAGGGAGTAAAAGACAGCCAAGGGAATCATATGGGGGGTTGGCATCATAATCCTATTATGACATGACTCCAGGTGGAAACAGCCCTGGCCTCTGCTCCACAGAACCCACAGTCCTGTGGGGGAGGTACCAGGGCTACTTCCACTTGGGGCTGTGTTATAATAGGATTGCGATGCCACCCCCCATTACCCAGCCCATTGACTATCTTGTATGCCCTATGACACCTCTCACAGGTGCCTACTCTGCTCTCCATACCTTCTGCTATGCACCCCTCATCCTCTATGGTACCCTTAGTGCCCCTGCAGACCCCATTCCCCACCTTCCATTCAGTGTCCCCCCCCCCACCACCTCCATGAGTAGTGTAGGCTTGTGTCTGGGAGTAGAGAGATCCCTCCATCAAACTTCACAGCTGAGCCTAATATTTGGCACAGCCCTGCAGCTGTGGCAACTCCCAGCCAGGTCTTTGGCACAGGGACCTCTGATTTTACAAAACTGGGTGCAGGGACCCTTATGCAAGTATACTGTTGCAGGAGTACAAAGATGAAACGATGTGACAGTGTGTAACCCTAGCTTATTAAGGGGTGTAGAAAGTGGCTCCACTGTGCTGTGAAGAACATCAAACAGAAATAAAAACATTGCGTGATTTTAGAGCTGTGCATAACTTTCAAATCACATTTTCATCAGAATTCCAAAGAATTTCAGAAAATCCACCTAACTGCATAAAGTTCAATCAGAAGCAGAATCATGAAATATCAAAAGTGAATCAATTGTGGAATTGTAGTATGCAGTTTTCTAAACTGTGAATTCATCTTCCACAAACCACAGAATAATTTTCCAAAGATTACAGAATCCACAGAATATTATTCCACAAATTACATAGAAATGTGTTTTGGAATTCTGCTGAATTAAATAATAAATTCAGAAAAGTATTTTGGAAGTGGAATCACCATTTGAACAAATCCTGCTGCTGCAGTTCCTCATTATACACAGCTCTATTTGATTTAGTGCAGCTATTTTGTTTTCTACCCATTGTTTCCCCCACCTGACACCCTTGGCAACAGCCCTTCAGATGGCTCCCTAGCCCCATCACCAGGTTCCCTGGGACTTACCTTTGCCACCAATGTCCTCTGCCACAGGACATGAAACAGGTGCCTGGCTACCAGTGCAGAGCCTGCATGGGGTGGTCTTCATTCATTGCTGAGTGTGATTTTCCACGTAATTTTCTCCTCTTACATCCCCAGAGCTTCAGTGCAAGGATGTATGCTGGCAGAAAAGCAGGTACATCAACCCATTCAGTAGGCCACCAGTGTTTCAAAACATTATGCTATCTGAGATATGCATTGTTGCTGGTAGAAAAGCAGGTACATCAACCCACTTAGTAGGCTACCAGTGTTTAAAAAAAATTATGCCTGTCTGAGATGTGTATTGTTGCTGGGAGAAACGCAGGTACAGTACAACCACCCACATAGTAGGCCACAAGTATTTCAAACAATTGTTCATGTCTGGTATATAAGGGGTACTGGGCTTGCAGTGACTGAAAGCATGCACAACTTGGAATAGACCTCAGAAAAGGAAGAAGAGGTTCATGAAGCTTGTAGTAACTGAAGCTAGCTCACTGGAATGGGTCCCTGGGGATGATGAGCTTTCCTTATTCCACTCTACACTATCATTTAAGATGATCAGACCAAAGAACTCATTCATTAATGACAAGTTCATCCAGTTGATTATCTTTGCTATCATTTTTATATTGGAATCCCACCCCTCATCTTCAATACCTGAAGGAGAATCAAACAGGAAATGCAGACAGTACATTAGATACCATAGACTCTTCTGTATTCTGGCAGCAGAGAGATGAAGTTGCTGTGTGGCTTAGATGGGTATTTATTTTTATGAATGTGAGTAGCTCAACATTTTGGGGTGACAGATTGGTATGTGTGACAGTAATGATGGCCACTGGTGAACTGAATACCCTTATAGAACTAACATTGGACTTTTAGCTTCTCAAATAGAGTATTACCAAAGAAAACAATGCCAGTCACTCCTGAATCTTTGTTGCCAGTACAAAAAGTGGCTCCTCAATGTTCAAGCTCTTTAGAGTCAGTCAGGTGTGCCTCTACCATACATCCAAAAGACTTGTGACTGATGTCCTCCTTTGTCTCCTCCTCCTCCACCTCATCACTATCTGGGTTTAGTCTTAACCTTTTCTGCACTTACCAGTAGGGCAAGTTGACTCAACATTTTACAGGCTCACTGATGGTTGCTAGTCCTCAATTATAATTTGAAATGTTTACCCACTTGTACAGGGAAAAATGCAAGCCAAGAAATATTCTGATTATTGTACATTTATCCATCTCCTGCATTTCTCCCTGTTCCAGAAAATCATAGGCTATGCTATCACACATTGCCTGCATCTTCCATTTTGTGCCATGGCCCCCTCTCTTCCTCTTTCTTCTCTCCTCCTTCCTGAATCAGATGGTCCTACAGCAACAGATATTAAATAAATCAGCCCTAACCCTGCATGCACAATAACAAACATCATTGTGAACTTCACCACACTCTTACCCCCATCCACAGGCAATAAACAGGGGCAGCCAAAAACAGACACACTCAGTCCCCTTCTGTGACAAACCAGAGACCTGCATTTCCAGAAGTGTTCAAGCTGCATTAGTTGATTCATTAATAAATCTAGGATTTTGTTGGGGTTGGGGTCAGACAATCCTTGGGGGCTTGGGAAATAGAACACATTGCAACATTTTTATTATTGTACACCAGTCACAAAGTATTTATTTTAACATGCTCTGCCCCAACAATAACACCATTAGTTTTAACACTACCCTTTCATCAGCCCTTGAGAACCGCTCCCAAGGCATGCAGGTTTGCTTCTTCAATTTCTGTTTCAGAGGATCTATGCACCCACCAATGTCTGGCAAAGCCTTTCAAATTATCTATTTTGCTAAGGTTTTTTTTGTACCATCCATGCACCTAAATATAATTTTAGGATGAAAGGGCATGCAAGATGGGTGACGTGAAAGTGAGACTGCATGGATTGCATTGACTGATCTGGTCCATTGGGAAGAGTTGGAAACCTCTACATCTGCCAGCAATAGCAGCTATGGCCTATGGATGGTCATTCTTGGCTCCTCCTCAGTCATCAGACTGCAGTGTGCCCAGGAAAAGTACAGTCCTGGGAGACTGGGCATGGAGAGTGAGCAGCTATGGAAGGCTGGAATAAAACCCTTTACCCTCATTTTGTTTTATATTATTCATGAAAAAAAAACATTGAGCCAAGGCTTGTTTACAATGGTGTTCAATAGACAGTAACAATAACACACAGTTGCAACAATTTCAAAAATATGAACAGTTTACAAGGAGGTAAATACTATGAAAATAAAAATAAAATAAAAAATATAAAATAAGAAATACAAGACCAAAATATAAATTAAAAAAGCACTATCATAAATCAAAAGCATATGAAAATAAGCTCAGATTCAGATTATGTCCTCTCAGCAAGATTCTTTTTTAAGAGGAAGAGAACTAGGGAGCCACTTCCATTACCTAGACAATAATAGAGGAGACTGGAGGATAAAAATTACTAACAATTTATTCGCTTTTTTATGTTTTTATGTCAGGAACAGCAAGTTTAGTACAGCAATTGGAGCATAATGTGGAAGCAGGCATTCAAATAGCATTTGTAGACAGTAGGTAGGAAGCTAAGTTGTCCTGAATGGCTCATGATGCAAACAAATGTTAATGAAGCAACTGCCTAACCTCCCAAGAAAGCCAACTCAGGTGTCTAAACATTTTACAATGATAAGAGAAGTAAGGAGCTCCAGAGGCAAAAAGTGCACGATGCCTAAAGAGAACATAAAATCTATGAAGAGAGCCTTTTGATGCAGAATAGTAGCAGATGTCCATATTATCAAAAAATTGTAAAATTAGGGACTGGGCCAGTCTCAGAAAAAGGAATGAAAGATTTATACAGTATATAAGACATCAATTTCCTTTGAGATAGAGTTGGAAAAGTAATTGATGTGAACTGACCCTGAGGTAGTGGCATCAAGATAATTGACCAGATATTTATAAAAGTCCACTGCCTGATACCTGTATGGCAGACCTGTATGCCTCTGAACATTTTGTCACTAAAATATTGAATACTGACATTCAAAATGTTGGTAAATGAAGGGCACTAGCTCCCCAGAACTGAAGAAACCAGCTAGATGGCACTTGTGAACTCCCCAGAGACCATGTGCCAAAAAGTACAGTGCAGAAGAGGCAGTCTGACACATTCAAGGAAGGACGTGGCTGTCCAGCCATGAAAATCACGTGACCTTTCAAGGTTGTTTATGGTGTTAAGATAGAGGTATAGTCATAAAGACACCAGTATATAAGAAGCAAAATAATAGAACACAGGGGGCCTGACAAAGTAGCAGAAAGGCAATGAAACATTGCCCTTTTATATGTGTTACATAATGAAATAAAGGATTAGGCGGACTTCATTTTATGGTGCTCACCCCAGTATTTGTTGAGTTCCATCTTAATAATGTGGGATGCATTATGCTGCATTATCACACATACTGTATTTAGATACAAACTGCAGACATTGGAAGCCAGTGACTTCACATCACTCCACAACTGATGAAAGCCTGTACACTAGCTGGAGGCCCTAACAATTGGGTAATAATGATTTACATTTTGTCTATTGAGGGATCACCATCTTGCAGTGCTAGATAATTGCAGATCTAAAGGACACTGTCAATACAGTATGGTCTCAAATTGTCTCTTGTTTAAACAAGCATTTGTCAATGCCGAATGTTCTTGGAGTGCACTGGTGTCATGTGGGGGTGAAAATTACTTCAGTGAAGGGATCACTGTATTAACATTCAAGAATGCAAAGTAGAAGTGATGATGTTGGGCAGTGTAAGTGTCTAGTTTGGTAATATTTGTGCCTCAGATTTTCAACATACCCTTCTTATGACCCCACCTCTTGAACAAGTGCAGAGAAAATGTTCAACTCCTGGCCAAAATATGATTTCACGCGGTGACTGTGGAATCACCTTTTGGGATGCAAAACCACATTTTGGCATGGATCTGAGAGATGACAGCTGTCACAATCATGAGGTGCTGTGATGAAAAGACAATGTTGAAAATTTTGGGTCAAAATATTAAAAATTAGCAAAGTTAAGAGCCTGAGGCCCAGATATTCAAAACATTGCCCAGGGGAAAAAGTAGCACTGCCTGGAGAGCAAACATAGCCCGGAGCAAAAAGCAAGCTATATTCAAAAGGAATAGCCCAGTGCAAAACCCACTGAATATAGCATGCAAAGCAAACTGGGCAAACAGGGCCTGGAGTGCAGGGCAAAAATAGAATGGAAATAAGACAGCACCGAATACAGCAAAGAAGACAGCACTGAATATAGCAACCAGTCAGGCAGTGCAGACACTCAGAGGAATACAGTGCAGAGGTGAGCCTGCTGCACCCTGGAGCACATGGAAGGAAGAATAGCCCTGAAAGTGACCCCAAGAGCTGACAGTAGTGCAGAACCCAGAATATGTCAGACACCCAGGCATGGAAAGGCCGAGCAACACCCACGACCCCTGAATGAAACCAAAGCACAGGAGAAATCCGTGTAAACCCCATGTGCCCAAAAACAACACTGGACACAGGAAGATCATGAAAGTATAATGTATTAATGAAAAATGAAAAAGAAAGGCAATAATAAACAAACAGAACAGCAACAAGAGCAACAATATATACAACAAACAGTGATGGAACAACGTTAATACAAAAACAACAACCATTACAAATCCTACTACAACTACTGCTACTACTACTAATACTACTACTGCTACTACTGTTACTACAACCACTACTGCTACTACACCTAATACTACTACTAATACTATAACAACCAATACTGCAACTACTAAAACTACCAGTGCTACAACTAATACTATGACAACTACAGCTACAACAATGAAAACTATTACTGCTACTCCTACATGTACTACCCAAATGAAACATAAACAAAAGTCAGGATGCAGAAGTGAAATGAAAAAGTAGGGAATGGGGAAGGGGACACATATAGAAAACAGGAGCACAATGCGACAGCAAACAAAGCAGTCCATGGGGAGGGTGTCAAAGTGAACAGAAAGGGTAACAGCATCACTGCTGTATGCTCGATGGTTCTGGCAGTCTCACCTCCAGCACAGCAGCCACCCTCCTCATCTCAGATATGAGCACTGCCTGCTGCTCAGTAATGGTCTTCTGTTGCCAGACAAGCCTGCTCAGGAGGTCTTCCATCACCTCCGATGTCTCTAGACTGGTCACCCATAAGGAGGACCTCCATGGACCTACAGGAGGAAGAGGGTGCATGTGAGGATGGAAAACCAGCAAGCAGGCAAAATGGAGCCACAGGTGGCAACACAGGGATGGACAGCTTGTCCCAACAACCATGCCCATGTGGTGATGTGAAACACAATGGAATGCACACCTGACAGATGCCCGCAAGCTGGGGCTGGATGACACAGGCAACAACCGACAACCCAATGGACACAGACATGAGTGGAAGGCCACCGACAAAACTACAGCATACTGGACACCACCCAATCTAGCATTGCACACACAGTGAGACAGTGCTGCCACACAGGCAGGACCCTGAGATGGCAGCGACAGTGAGCCATGCAACGATGCATATGGTCTGACACACGTAGGGACATGCTGCCCATAGGAACTGAACAATGTAACACAATGCAGAGCACAACCACAACAGTTTTGGGCACAGCAACAACATGGTATGGTGGCATGAAGCCAGTATGAATGCACAGCAAGGCACATAGCACTGACAACACCCACTGCAGCAGCACGCACAGGCAGGCATGTATGGCAACACCCATGGCACACATGACCACAAGTCATAGTCCACCAGTGGCAGAACAACAGTGGGTGGAACACATGGCCAGTTCAGTGCTGCACAAGCGGCCATGGTACGGCAAGTGGCACACACCCCACTGGTGGCCATAACAACAATTGCAGAAGTGGAACCAGTGCACACCATGGCACCATAGACCACCATCCCACACACAGCACAAGCACAACTGGTGTACAAACACCAGGCATGATGGGGACAGTGGATGAGCAGCTGGGTGGGGAACAGCAATTCCCCACCACTGCCATATGCAAGAGGCAGACATGATGGGCAGAGAAACACTGGCTGGGAGAACACTAGGGCACCACCCCACCCCAATGCAGGCAAAGTGTCAGAGGACCAGCCAGCCCCCGCCATGGTCCACCATGCCATACCAGTGGCCACAGTGCAATGCACACACACTGGCAGGGTGATGCAGGCACAATGCCACCTCACAGCACCCTGGGATGTACAGTGTGGACACAACTGGCATGCATCTACAACACATCTAGCAGCACCCCTACACCCTAGACATGGTAGTGTGAACGGCACATGCCATGTGAGCCACAGAACGGTCGGGCAGGGCAACCAATGGCAATGGCAACACACACCAGCACAGCATGTAGGCCCCACACAGCCCACCCCTGACAGGCACAGTGCATGACAGCTGCACACCCAGATACATACCGCACCCTGCCAGACCGTTGTCCCACACAGTACCACGCTGCCCATACCATGGTACCCAGCAGAGAGCCAGGCATACATTTGGAACAGCACTGTCAGCCAATGGAAATTCCCACCAATGTCACAAGCTGTTGAATGTGTAGAAAATCAGTGAACTCATGCAATAGGCTCCGATTCTCAGGGCTGCTCTCTTCCACCCACTGAGACATTGGCGGCACCCTCTGCCAGTCCCTGGTGGTGTCCTGGGTGCCCTGCTGATCCATGCTCCCTAACCCTGTCTGGTTGTTGTGCTCTGCAGTGGGAACAGAGAACAGCACCATTAAAACCATGTGAGCCCACACAGCATGCCATAGCAGTGTCCATGCTACACAGAGCATCCCCCAACAACCCCCCATGCCACAGGTCGCATGGCACATTGCATGCACATGGCACCCCCAGATAGGCATACTGTGTTACCCATGCCACGGCCAGCCCTGGACAGGCACATCCACCATGGCCTATTGTAGAGGCACTATGCACACAGGGCAGCATGGCAAGGCAATCATGCTGTGGACCGTGGCCACATGCAGGTGAACAGTGGCATGGCACACACCCTGTGGTGGAGGTGAGGAGGACGCAGGGTCCCCAACAAAAGCGTTATCTGCCTGTGTGTTCAGCATGCAGAGCTTCATGCTGACCATCCCCAGCATACCCATGCACAGCATGGCTTGGGCCAGGCCTGGTGGGCATACAGCAGCAACAGGAGGCGATGTGGTCCATGGCTGCAACATAGTGAACCACAGATCATCCAACATGCCAGATCCCCTGGGTGGCCAGTAGATGATACACCACCACACCCATACACCCATGGACCCCAGAACAAACATCACCCATCCTACACAGGTACCCAATGGCACCTGCAACACCCATGAACAACCTTGTCAGGTCTGTGTATGGGAAGGACCACAGCCACACATACTCACACACCTGTGCACAGTGACAGCCATCACTTACCTGGCATGGGCACAATCCCATCACATACCATATGGCAGTACCTGTCCAGCTGTTGCTGCTGCTATCTCCACAGGTCTACATACCTGTGCCTGCATTTCTCTCCATTGTGTGGGATTTCCATTCTGGCAGATAGGTGGCAGGCAATGGATGCCCACACCTGCTGCCGTGGCACATCCCCCTCCCTTATCTCCCCAAACAGGCGTCGTGCTGCTGCTGCACTAGTTGAACAAGGTTTGCAGTCTCAATGTCACCCCAACGCCTGTCCCTATGCTCAACTGCCCACTGCCTACGCTGCCAGGACATAGTCCTGAATGTGTATTGTGCTCCAAAAGTGACACTGGGGCACACCCTGCACCTGGAAACACTGCCCTTCCATAGCACCATGCTGCTGTCTGCTTTAGTGCCATGCAACCCAGAAGTATGCGCATTGCACATGCGCAACCCTGCCATAACCCCCACGCTGCCATAGCATGCATGTGCAGTGCCATCGTGCAAATGGCCGTAGCATGGAGCTATGCTGCTCTGTCATGGGGGTGTTAGCTCATGCAACTGCTTGACCGTACATATGCAGCTGACACACAACAGAGCATAGTGCAATGCTATCACTGCAGTGCCCTGCAATACACTGTCAGATAGCGCGGCGCTAGCCCTTTGCCCAATGCTATCATGCGCTGTACTGGTCACTGACACTGTCTGTTTTCCTTCCACATCACTGGGTGCTCAGTGAGCAGTGATCCAGCATGTGGCTGGCATGGAGGCCCTGGTGCAGGAGGTGGAAGATGCTGATGACATGCCATCAACATTGGGCATGGGTGCCCTGCGTGAATCATCTGCAGCAGTGCACTGGTGGCAGGCCTCTGGCCATGGATCCCATGTGCCACTGGGTGCTTATGATTCCACGGATGAGGATGATGTACACCTGGTGGCAGGTGTAGGACTAGAGGATGCAGAGGTGGAGGACCTCAGCGATCACCAGGTAGGTGGTCATCCTGATGGTCACAAGTGACCATGGCTCAGAGGGTTCAGAGCAGGAGTACTACCTGCCGGTGGAAGGGACTGTGTGTGGAAGCATAGGGTTAGGACCTTCTAGGGAGTCACACGCAGATGCAATGGGGGGTGGGGGTGCACATGCAGATGGTGACAACATATGGCAACAGGACACTGGTGATGGGGCATAAAGTGTGTGCCACTGGACATGCACCACCAGTTGCAGGGTGTGGTTCAGACCCCACAATCTACCACTGTGCCATTACAGCTACAGTCTCAGTGGCAACAGCCATCCTCCCAGCTCCCCCACCATGCCCAACATCATCCCCAACTATCTGCGGCCCAGGGTGGTGCTGCACCTTTGAAACCGGAAGGTCAGGGGTCCCGTCCTCTGCCCCAGGCTGCCCTATCATCCCAGCAGGAGCCCAGCAGGACCTGCATGGCTTTTGGAAGGAGGTGCGGCATGAACTGTCACAGCTGCTGGAGACTGTGGGCTCTGCCCTTGCCCATGCTGAGCAATGGGCAGAGGAGAGGATGACATGCATCCTGGCCACAATTGACCATGGATTTGGGGGGCTCACCACCACTGTTGGTGATCTTGCCACTGTGCTGCAGGTGGTGCACAGTGGGCAGCGCTGTGAACACGCCAAAGGCATGGCCTCACCACACATGTACATGGGCAGGCCTCTAGTGCCCGCAGGGTGGGCACAGGTGCCATCACAACTGCATCACTGACCTCCAAGGACCCCTTGCGGTGTCATGGCCAACCATCCACTCTGGCTGGGTCTGTGTGACATTGAGGATGCAGGCGTTCCACCCTCCCAACATCACCACAATTCTCACCCAAGATATCATTCACACAGAGCACTCCTGGTTCTGTGTCCCATGCACAAGGGGCACATCATGTGCAGGGCGGAAGTCACCACAGCTAGGCACTGCTGCTGTGCCCACACACACACACACAAACACACATATGCACACCCATGGTCCAGTGCCATACACACACATTGTCACAGGCCCCTCCCACCACACCCCGCATACACCTGCTATAGCTTAATACTTTGCTTATATGTATGTCCTGCATTGCACACTACACACATAACCAAGTCACATCTTAGCACTTCCAGAGTGTATTGCACATGATCGGTACACTGTCAACACTGTGTTGGGTTTCTGCACTTATTAAAGTCTCTGTTCATGTACTGTCTGTTGTGTATGTTGTGTTTACTTACTGTCCTGTCTGGGCCAGTGTCCTGATGATGCCACTCCTATGCTCCAGGGCCCTGCGTGCCATTCAAGGATCTCTCCTCTTGAGTTGCTCTACTATCTCCGACCTCTGGCTCTGGGTCACTGTCGGCCTGTCCCTCAGGGTCAGGTGCCTGTATCCCATGGTTCATTGCCATGTTGTGGAGCATAAAACAGGCTAAGATGATATGGCATACCTTTTGAGGCCTATACTGTAGGGCACCACCTTACTGGTCTAAGCAGCGGAAGCACATCTTTAACATGGCAAAGACTCTCTCTATGATGTTCCTAGTTGCAGCATGTGCCTCATTGTACCTCTCTTCAGCCACTGTGACTGGCCAGGGTACTGGTGTAAGCAGCCAGGGTCACAGGGGATAGGCACTGTCCCCTGTGAAGAGATGTGTACCTGTTAGTGTTGCTGTTCAGCTGTCTGCCCCTTGCCACTGTTCATCTCCTGTGTTGCTCTCCCCCACCCCCCTCCTTGCTTACTCCTGCCTGTCCCCACCCCCACAGTGGTGTGTGCATGTCATGCCTGCCCATACTCACTGACACAGTGCCCACTGGGTATCCTGCCCTCCTCAAAGTCCTGGCACAGCCATGATTGGTGCCAGATGAAGGTGTTGTGTGCACTGCTGGGGTACTGTGCAAAGACATTGCTGATGCTCCCTGCCGCATCGCACACCCCCTGGCAATTGATGGAGTGGTACCCCTTTCTGTTCACATATATGTCACTGCCATCACAAGGTGGTGCATGGCTGATGACAAGGGTGCAGTCAATGACACCAAGTACTGCTGGTAGGTAAGCAGTTTGATAGAATTGCTTCATGGTTTCTCTGCGCTCGGCTGCTGTGCTTGGGAATACAATGAATTCACCAGCATATGGCAGGAAAGCATCTAGGAACTGGGTCAGGAGGCAAGAGATGGAAGACTGCAACTGCAATACACCTATGGTGTCTCCTGTTGGTCATTGAAACGTCCCTATGGCTAGGAAGCACATCACTGCTGTCACCGTCTCCTCCACTGTCATGGCATGGCTGCATCTGGTGATGGGTTACCGCTGCTTATGCAGGAGTTCATATAACTGCCTCAACATTCCCCTGTTCATCTTGTACCAGCCACTGATGTGCTCATTGGGCAGGGTCTTGAAGAAGACTCTGGGCCAGTATCACCTGTGTACAGCGTATCTTCTCCTTAGACTGCGTTGTGGGCCAAGTTGGGCCTATTTCCTTTCTTCCTCCTCCACTACATCTGCCATTAGGTACAACAGCACTGCATTAGTGCCTAGTGCCATGTTTACTTCCTGCTCTGGTCACTCCCCCTTTGAGGTTTGCCCTGGGAATAAGACCTGCCTTTTATAAGTGGTAGCCAGCGCCACGCTATGTGTTGTGAAATGCAGCCTTGCATGGTGCTATCTCTCTGAATATCCCATTGCACAAGTATGCTCATTCCTTGACCCCCTCACTTTGCCCCTTGCATATATTATGGGTTTGCCCTGCACTAATGAGGTTATCGCGTGCTATTTACACCTTTGAATATGGCGGCCCCACGCAAAACCTGCACTATTCCTATGCAAACAGTTTGCCTGCTGTGCAGTGCTTTGAATATCTAGCCCTGAGTTCACAAATTTCAAAGTAGGCTCATACCTTTGTTTTTTTTTAATGTTTTTACACCAAATTTTCAACATAGCCTTCTTATGGCCCCTACCTCATGAACAAAGGCACAGACAATTTTCAACTCCTGCCCGAAATGTGATTTCATGCAGCAACTGCAAAATCACCTTTCAGGATGCAAAAAAAACCCACTTTGGCCGGGATCTGAAAAATGGCAGCTGTTATATTCATGAGGTGCTGTAAAGAAATGGCTGTACTGAAAATTTGGGGTCAATATATTGGAAATTGCCAAAGTTATGAACTTGCTTTGGCAAATTTCAGCACAGGTTCATAACTTTGTTGTTTTTTAATATTTTTATACCATTTTTTAACATAGCCTTCTTATTACCCCATCTCATTAACAAAGGCAGAGTACAATTTCAGCTCCTGCCCAAAAGGTGATATTGCAGAGCAGCTTCAAAATCACCTTTCAGGATGCAAAAAACATTTTGGACAGGATCTGAAAAATTGCTGCTGTCACATTTATGAGGTGCTGTGAAGAAATGGCTATCTATGTTGAAAATGTGGGGTCAAAATATTGAAAATTACCAAAGCTACAAGCCTGCGTTCACAAATTTCAGTGCAGGCTCATAACTTTGCTGCTTTTTAATATTTTCACACCAAATTTTCAGTGTAGCATTCTAATGGCTCCACCTCATGAATAAAGGTGGATAACATTTCCAACTACTGTCCAAATGGTGATTTTTCATAGCGACTGCAAAATCACCTTTTGGGATGCAAAAACATATTTTTGCCAGGATCTGAAAAATGACAGCTGTCATCATCATGAGGTACTATGAAGAAATGGGCATATTGAAAATTTGGGGTCAAAATATTGAAAATTGCCAAAGTTATGAGTCTGCATTCACAAATTTCAACATAGACTCATAACTTTATTGTTATTTTTTTATTATTTTTACACAAAATTCTCAACATAGCCTTCTTATCAGCCCACCTCATGAACAATGGTGGAGAAACTTTTCAACTTCTGCCCGAATGGTGATTTTGTGCAGCGACTGCAAAATCATCTTTCGGCACAGATTTACCTGACATCACTTGCATTGTTTATTAGGTGGGGTCCCAAAAATGTGTGTTGAAAATCTGGAGCAAAAATATTAAAAAAATGGCCAAGTTATGCCATTAAATTGAAAACCCCATTGAAATACATTGATGCCAAAAACACCATTGAAAGTCATTGAAGCGCTTATCTCAGTTCGCGGTTGGGCTTTGAAGAGTGAAGACATGCCTGCAGTTCAAGGAAGATTATGGCAATGGACCTCCGGTGGGTAAGTATGAGGCGGGGGGTATTTTGGGTGGTGGATCCTGAGTGGGAGGTTGGGGGGTTGGGTAAAGGTGCAACGGACAACAACGCATGTTTTTTTTTCTTACAGGAAAAAAAAACAATGAGGGACAGTTTTCTTTTTTTCAGGGACAGTTTGCTGAACAGATGAGGACACTGGAGTTTGGGCACCCTCCGTGTCTGTATACTGTTGGGGGAAGTTACACAGTGGACAACGATGGATGGTGTTCTTTTTTTCAGGATAAACAAAAATGATAAGGGACAGTTTTCTTTCTTTCAGGGAGAGTTTGCAGAACATTTTGAGGACACTGTGATATTGGGCACCTCCAGTGTCACTATGGTATGTTTGGGGGACAGTTGTAGGGTGGTGGGTGCTTACAGGGAGGGTTGGGTGGGGAATAGCGGTGCTTGTCTTCCTACCTTGCACTTCAAAGGATCAAGCTGCCCTGCTACTGTGTCGGCTCTGTCTTTTGAAGTGCATGACCAGACCTGCCCTCTCAGAAAACCAGTGTCATCAGGATACTGCCTGCTGATTCACCTGCCACAGAACAGCCCCTAGAGCACCACTCTCCATTGGACTCACCCCCCCCCACACCCCTGTCTAGCAACTCATGCCAACATATTCGCTTGCTCATGTGTATGGGCATGTGCACACGATGAACATAAAAATACACATTATGATTTGTTACATTCTGTAGTAATTTCTGAATACTTTTTAAAAGTGACAAACAGACTGCCCATCATATTTGTGTTACTACACAAAAACATTTTTGTTTACAGCCCTTGAATAACTCCCACTGCATCTTTAAACTCCCACTGCTTCATTGCTGGACATGAAACACCCCAACGCAATCTAACCGCAAATGTTGCAGTGGGAGGAGAGGAGACTATTGCATCATGAGTGACTGCACTGTTTGAGGTGTTCCAAAATGTTCATGTAATATACAAAAAGAGTATATCAAGGATTTGAAACAGAACAAGTCTAGGTACAATTACACCATTGGAATGCATTTCAGTTCTACAAAGAAAGCAGGCAGATAAAGTAAACTGCTTCATCCATGGATTTTAGAAACAGTAAGCAATCATAAAATGTGGGTTTTCAATTAGAAATAATGTGCTCCAAAATGGGTTGACAGTGTCCCTCTGAAGAGCTATTAATCACACAAGACCATCTGGAACACTGAAACAGATTAGCATGACTAGAGCTTGTTAAAGAAGGGGCTCTTAACTTCATCAGTAGCCATTAGAGGCCTGTTCTAGTTGAGATGGCAAGTACAGGGAAAGCTGCACCAATCCAGGTCAGTTTGCACTATACCCCATGCAAATAAAGCAATGTTAAACTCAAGCATTTTCAATATGCACCAATACTGCCCACAGAGGACAGGAAATGCTACAAGAGTGGTCTTTAGATGTGGAGATGCCAGTGTCCAAGGTGTCCATTGATGATATGTTAGAGTTGTCACCTGTAAGGTGTTTTACCTGATGATCAGGTTTTCAGGGTCCCTATCAGATAATCCAGTTTTGCTCTGTGCTGGTCAGGTTTTTGAGCCATTTTAGTACTTACATACTTTTGAAACAGAGTTTGTCATATCATTCATTGTTTCAGCTACATGTCCAGGTTACAAGCATGTTCTGTTGCCAATATACTCTTTTGTTTTTGAAAGCAGTCAAACTGGGAGTGTAAAGTGTGACCATTAACACCATTAACACTTACTTAACCTAATCTTTTCCGCTGCATCTTAAATTGGCATAGCAACAAAGCTGCCCCCACTCTTTGTAACAGTAACACAGTCAGTTGTCTTCCACTTTCATTTGCTAATAAACATTTTCATCACTAACAGAATTTAGGTATTTTTAAATGTTTTAAATATTTTTTTTTCCTCAAGAAAAAAATATGGTCACTTCTTTGGCTTTGAAATAGTACTGTTGACATAAAAAGGAAATGGAGACACTGAGCCAGAAAAAGATATACAGCACTCATTATAGGAAATAATTTCTTTATTATGTGCTGTATTATTATATACCATGTATACTGTTGTATGCTATGTACAGTATTTCCCACGTCTCCCCGCAGATCATATCTGTAAATGAGATTTCTTTTATCTCTGTATGTATATTTGGTAAACCAATGTCAATAAATAAATACATAAGAAAATAAATAACTAAAGAGAATCTAGGAAAGTAACTTTCACATGTACAGTACACTACAGTATCAACATTTTTGTTGAACTGCTGCATTAAGTGTTGCATTTTATTGATATAACAAATGGCTTTCTAGGAGGAGCAATGCATGATGAGTCATGAAAAGGGGTGGGGCTAGGAGCGGAGCGTAGGATCTGGTTTTTGCCTCATCCAAAGTTGGCAACCTTATCAGATATGTGTAGTTCCCTGGAGCACAGCTTCCCTATACTGCATGGTGCAAGAAACATAAAAACATAGATAATGACGGCAGATAGAAACTCATGGTTCATCTAGTGTGCCCAGGTTCCCTTAATCCCTGGGATCATTCTTGAAACTTAATGTTCCTCCAGGGTACTAACCCTCTTGGATTTTAATCTAGCTAATTTTGCTGGTGGTGTCTGCCCTGGTAACCACTATTCCCTTCATTCTATCTCAGGCCTGTTTGGACCACCTTACTGTGCTCACTCCCACCACCTCATCTGGAAGAAGCATTTTGATCCTGAGACTCCTGCATATTTTGTTTGAGCTCAATAATGTATTAGGGTCAGAGTCACTACTGGGATCATTTTGAAAGGCTTGTGATTGGTATTACTTTGATGCCATTCTCATCTTGGCTAACTTTGCAGTCAGTTGCTGTACATACATCTTTTCAATCAAATAATTGATTGCTTATTGAAATGAATTTCCACCAGAAGTGCTAGAAGTCCATGTTTGCATCATGTATCCAATACAGGGGTAACTCTGCTCTCCAGATTCTCTGATGGATTACAGGACAGATTTGTTATCGAGTACTGCCTGAATGCTTTCGTTGAGTGCAGTGGATGTGGAATCATAAATTACTTCCTGTTGTTTATGCAGAGTCTTCAATGTCTGCCGCAGCAGATGCAAGAGTCAGACTGCTTGGCTTATGGATACCTTGAAGCCACCAACTGCCTTGGTGGAATGTTCAACAGATAAGAATCAGGTCATCCAAGAGAAACCACTGCTCTGTTGCCAAGCTCATGGATGCTCCTTATGCATTATGGGAGGTGTTATGTTAATAAGCATAGTTAGACAGCATGTTGTACTGTGGGAAAACATGTTTAATTATGTAGCTGGTGGAGTTCCACTATGTGACTACTTCATGTCTCATTCAGTGCTTTAGCAGATTATTTTTCATTTGTAGCTCTCCTAACTACTGCATGATCAGGCAAAATGGCCACAAATGCAGCAGTCTAAGTAGGGCACTCAGGAAAGCAGTGTCAGTGCCCACAATGGATCCACTATCTCAAATATAGAGATACAAATGCAAAACAGTGGCACTCAATTCTGGAATAACAACAGACACTCATAAATAATAGCAAAATGTGGTGAGTTTATTAAACAATGAGGATGCTGACAAGACAAATACCCTGGCACTTCGACAAAGTAGGTCTTCCTCAAGGGGCATGTCAGTACAAACAGACAGACAGACATCCAGTTTATATTGCCTTCTTAAAGTGACAGGCTCTAAAAAAGCACCAGTGTTTGACTATGCTTTGTTCAGATTACAAAGGGAGTAATACCAAAGATGTCAAAACTAATATTTGGGGGGGACCGTAGGAATTTGTTACAGAGGAAAATGAAGTGGATCATTATGCTAAACACAGTTCATCCAAATGGTTTAAATGAAGATGTGGACTATTGACCATAGTTATAAATCAAATTCAGATATATAATATTTAAGGCCACAGAAAATTAATATTTTTTACATATTTAGTATTAGCCTAGATAGAAACATAGAAATATAGAATTTGACGGCAGATAAGGACCGCTTGGCCCACCCAGTCTGCCCATTTCCCTACCTACTGGATAAGCTGCAGATCCTAGTTAACCAGCAGCCGCCTACTTCTTACCCCCACCCCCCAGAATTGCCTTATGACTGTCCCATGCATGCTTGAATTCCACCACTGATTTTGACTCCACAACCTCCTCCGGAAGGCCGTTCCATGCATCCACAACCCTCTCTGTGAAAAAATACTTCCTTAAATTACCTCTGAGCTGCCCCCCTCTATCTTCAAATTGTGCCCTCTTGTTCTTGCACACCTCTTTTTTTGAAAGATGCTACCCTCTTGGACTTTGTTGATTCCCTTGAGGTACTTGAAAGTTTCTATCATGTCCCCCCTCTCCCTCCTTTCCTCGAGGCTATACATATTAAGTTCCTTAAGTCTCTCTTCATATGTCTTCCAGTGCAGACCCTGCACCATTTTAGCTGCCCTCCACTGGACAGCTTCCATCCTGTCTATGTCTTTGCGGAGATTGGGTCTCAGAACTGCACAAAGTACTCCAGATGGGGTCTCACGAGCTGTCTGTACAGAGGGATAACAACTTCCTGTTTTCTACTGGTGATGCCTCTCCCTATGCATTCCAGTATCCCCCCAGCCCTCCTTGCTGCCCTCTCACATTGCTTGTCCACCTTTAGGTCATCTGATATGACTACCCCAGGTCCCTTTCCATTTTATTGTTGTTAGTATCTCACCCCCATTGTGTACTCTTCCCTGGGTTTTGTTTCCCAGGTGCATTACTGCACTTCTTAGCACTGAATCTAAGCTGCCATACATTTGACCATTCCTCTAACTTTGCCAAGTCCTTCTCATCCTTTCCACCCACCTGTGCATCAACTCTGTTGCAGATCTTAGTGTTATCTGCAAAAAAACGTTCCTTCAGTCCTTCTGCAATGCTTAAGCATAAAGACATTGAAGAGGACCGATCCTAATACTGAACCCGCGGTGCCCACTAGTAACCCTCCTTTCTTGAAAGTGGACTCCATTTATTATTACTCTCTCTGTCCTATTCTCCAGCCAATTCTTTTACCCAGGCTGTCATCTTGGGACCCTCCAGGCTGGCTAACTTGTGCATCTAATGCTGACTGGGACTGTGTCAAATGCCTTGTATAAAGTCTAGGTGACCATGTCCACAGCCCTCCCTGATCTACTACTTTGGTCACCCAGTCAAAGAAATCTATCAGATTTGTCTGGCATGACCTTCCGCTGTGAATCCATGCTGCCTAGGGTCCTGTGCCCCTCTGGCCTCTAGATACTCTAGACAATTCTTTCCTTCAGAAGTGATTCCATCATTTTCCCTATCACTGAGGTTAAACTAACAGGTCTGTAGTTTCCTGCTTCTGCCTTGCTCCCACTTTTGTGAAGGGAATCACATCTGCCCTCCTCCAGTCCTCGGGTACCACCCATCCTCCCATGATTTGTTAAAAGGGTAGTCAGTGGTGTCACTAGTTCTACCTTAGCTCTTTTAAATTATGGGATGAATCCCATCAGAGCCCCATTGCTTTGTCCACCTTCAGTTTTAAGAGTTCTTTCAGAACCCTTTCTTCTGTAAATGGGCTGCTATCAACTTCTGTATCCAGAGTGTTACTACTGTTTGTTTATGTACCTCCCCTCTTCATTTGTAAATACTGAGCAAAAATATTTGTTTTAGTATCTCCGCCTTTTCACAGTCTCCCTCTGCCCACCTCCCTCCCTTTATTAAGCCTCACTATCCCTCCATGGTCTTCCTTTGCTCCCTGATGTACCTGTAAAAGGTTTATCCCCTTCTTAACTGAGTTGGCTATCTTTTTCCTCGGTTTGGGGCTTTGCTGTTCTGACTGCCTTCCCAGCCTCCTTTTGTTTTAACTGATACAGTTCTCTGTCCTGCTCCTTCTGTGATTCCTTGTACTTCCTGAATGCTTTCTTTTCTCTTGAACCTTCACTGCCACTTCCTTTGAGAACCACAGTGGTTTCTTACATCATCTTGTTTTGTTTATTTGCTTCACACAAGGCTCCGTTCCTCTGTGATGGCAGTTTTATTATTCCCATTGTTCTTCCACCTCCTTCCTGCCCATTTGCTAGGTGCATTCCTGGGCATTCACCCATTTTGGCAAAGTCAGCCCTCCTAAAGTCCAGTACTTTTGTCTTTGTATGGCTTGACTCTATTGCTGTGTTTATTGTGAACCATACTGTTCGATGGTGCTAGTTCCCAGATGGCTACCCACTTCTACATCTGTGATCCTCTACCCATCTCCATTTGAGAGAATCAAGTCTAATATTGTTCCTCTGGTGGGCTCCGTACTAGTTGTCTAAGGCATGCCCCTGTAGGGCATCTAGAATAACTGCACTCTTTGAGTGGCAGCTGCAACTGCACTCCAGTTAACATCTGGCATATTCAGATCACCCATCAGCAATATCTGGAGTATGAAGAAGATGGAGGTACCTGGGTACAGTCCTTTGCCCCAGTGTAGGGTAAGTACTCTCTATAGCTCTTAAAGCTAGGAGAGAAGAAACCTCTGCCTCTGGGCAAGAGTTTCCGAAAAGTTGCAGGTGGAAAGATCTGGCTCTCTTCTTTGGAAGTTTTGAAAGCTAAAGAACCAGTCCCTGACTTACTCTTCCAGGACCCACTTGTCTGATGTAAGAGACATCCAGTCCTGGACAAAGTAAGCCAGCCTGCCCCCTACTGGAATAGGAGAGTCGACCCGGCCAGACCCATCAGGGTGCCTGCTTGGCAGGAGCTTTAGGCTGAGGGGTGGATGCAGGCCTGCTCATCCCCCTTCTGCCTCTCCCTCTGAAGAACCCCCTCTGCGAAAAGGAAGAAAAGGCCTGTGCTTGGTAAAAGGCCTTTGAAAAGGCCTGCCCCTGCCCCTAGACTGCTGCTTCTAAGGAGTTGCCTGCCTTTTCTTGGCCTGAGCACTCCTGTAAATGGTCCTGTACTCATCCATTTTCTTCATGTAATTCTCTGCCTGCTCACCAAACAGAAAATTACCCACTACAGGAAAATCCATAGCCTTAGCCTGGGTGTCCTGCGAGAGGCTAGTACATCTGAGCCAAGCCATTCTCCAAAGAGCCACAGATGTAGCCATGACTCTTGATGACACATCATTAGAGTCCACAGCAGCATGAAACTGAACCTTAGATGCTTCAATCCCATCTGCAGCCACCACCTCCAGCTCCTTGGCTAGCTGGGGGGAGGCCTATTTAGCCAGTGCCAGTACAGTGTCCCACCTGGAATTCTGGTACCTGGCTGTATAGGCCATGTAATTCCCCTGCCTGAGTCCCAAAGGAGATGCCATGTACTGCTTCTTTGCCATGGCATCAATCTTCCTGGAGTCCCTGTCAGGGGAGTGTGAAGCCAAGGGAATATTTGCCTTGTCACAGGCAGCAGCCTGCACTACTCCAACATGGCTGCATTGCTGATATAAGAACTCCGTGTCCAAGCCTGAGAGTGTATATCTCTTGTCCATTCTTCTATCCAGAGGAGGTATAGTGTTAGGAGACTAAGATTTTTTGTGTCCATTTCCCAAAAGATTTATGGAGGGGAATAGACAGTCTCCTGGACTCTGGGATATCCATCATCTCTATATAATCAGGTTCTTCTTGATCTTCCACAGCCTCCTCCACAGGAAGCTGGAGGGTTTCAGTCACTTTTCTGTAAAACATAAAGTGGGAAGGGGACTCAAAGCCTCGGAGCGGAAACACCGGATGGTCTGTCTGGGGAGATGTCCGGTTCCACAGACACATCCAGACCTTCACTTGCATCATAATCCTCAAATTCCTCTTCAAACTCCGATTCATAAAAATCTTTAAGGGCATACTCTTGAACCGGGGAAACCAACCGAACCAAACCCCTGCCAGAAGGAGCCGGATTGGTCGGAACCGGACGGAGCGATTCCACAATCTGAATCTCCCTGGCTATCTCTTCGGCGGTCGGAGCATGAACCTCTGGATCCGAACCGGTTGATTTATCTTTGCACTTTCTTTTTGTCGGAACTGATCCCTCAGAATTGGCTCTCCTTTTGCCCGAAGAAGTATCGCCCCGGTCAGAGGGCACTCCTTCTGGTTCAGTCGAAACCAAACCGGGCTGGCCATCCGGGTCAGCGGACTTTTCTGCCTCCTTTTCCCTCAGTCTACCTAATCTCTTCTCAAGGGTAGATATGGGAAAATGTTTACATATTTGGCAGTCTGAATCAAAGTGGTCAAACCCCAGACAATAAACATAGGTGGTGTGGGGATCGGCCAAGACCTCCCCACACTCACTGCAGTGTTGAAACCCAGTGGGCCCTTTATTTTTTTTTTTTGTTGAGTTTCTCAGACATGGCCAGCCTAACCAAACTTACCCTTTTTTCCGCAACCACCAGGCAAGATTCCCTTATCAGTTCCTAACCGTGTCATGGGTATTGGAAAAAAACTGTTAAAACACGTTTTTTTTGTTAGAACTGATAAGAACCAGTAACCACACACTAAATATAGCAAAATTCACAATGAAGTGGTTGGTTCAGCCGAACCGACCACACTTTTACAAGTTCCACACATAAAAATAGAACAATTCCTATCTAGTACTCACGGCACCACAGACAGACTGAACCGACTACTGTATGTGGATACTTTTTTTCGGTTTAAACAGACGAAAAACTGAAAAGTTTAACCGATTTCGAACCGAGCTGAAGGAGAAATCTCCGGAGTGACCGTTCAGTGAGGCGGAGTAAAGAATCTGACGGTTTGAGTTCAAAACACTCCAGACAGCGCTCCCAACCGAGCCCGAGCCCAGCATTCCATGCCCTGCATGGAAAGCCAACCCCCAGTTCTCCGGGGCAGTTCAAAGGCTGGGAATCACTGCAATAGACCGTGATGGCCTTTTGCTGCTGGCAATTTTCAAATGTTCGTATTACACACTGTATAATCTGAACAAAGAATAGTATTACAATTGGAGACTTAATTTTATATTGGATTGCATATATTTATGTGTATATTAATGCCACCATTGTTTGTCATTTTCACCTAGTCAACAGATATTTATCTTGTATGTAGGCATGTTTAGTGCTCTTTTAAGGTTTTAACAAATGCTTTTGTATGTTGGAATGGTAAAATTGATTTATTTATTTATATACAGTAGTTATAGGGTGTATTACACTTTAAAAAGTCAAACACTGGTGCTTTTTAGAGTCCTGAAACTTTAAGAAGGAGATATAAACTGGATGACTATCTGTCCATTTGTACTGACATGTGCCCTGAGGAAGACCCATGTGGTCGAAGTGCTGAGGCATTTGTCTTGTCAGTGTCCTCATGGATTAATAAACTCACTGCATTTTGCTGTTAATTATGTGTGTCTGTTTCTATTCCTGAAATGAGTGCCACTGTTTTGCTTTTGTAAAATGACCACACACACATACACACGCACATCTTTGATGTCTGCTTTGCTGTGGAAGTCCTGAGCTACCACAGAATCATAAAATTTGTCAGCCGATAAGGACTGCTTGGCCCAAGTAGTCTGCCCATTTCTCCCTGTGTATACTGTCACTGCAGACCCTATCTGATCTCCAGCTACTACTCCCCCCACCTCCCTTGAAAGATATCTTTAGGCCTATCCCATGCCTGCTTGAAGCCCACCACTGTTTTTGCTTACATCACCTCTGGCCCCACCCCTTTTTTATGACTGAAGAGTATATCCCTCCTCTTCCAAAGCCATTTGCAATTTCAGAATAAACTTTAAAAATGATAGGAAATCATATTATACTGTATTTTATTTATTTATGTATGTATGAATTAATTTATTTTTATTTAGTTATTTCTTTAATTTTTTATTCTTTGGTAACCAGGTAACTTCCTTTGGGCACAAGGCTCATTTACAAGGCTGACCCAAGAGCACAGGGAGGTTAAGTGATTTGCTTAGTGTGACACAGTATGCAAGGGGAGGCTGTGGAAATCAAACCCAGGTCTTCTGGATGTACCAAGCTTGTTCACAGCTTGTTGCTCTAACCTCTGTTAAACAGTGTCCCATTGTCTTTTCTATGTCAGTCAAGCATTCTCATATGCTTGGACCAATTTTTGATAAATTAATTCTCAATGTTTGTGGTGCCGTCAGTTCTGCATTGTGTTTGCTTTACCTCGGCAGCTACTGCTGTTTAGTTTCATATTTCTAAGACGTTACACTGTTTCAGAAACAGAATTCCATGCCATTCATCTGAATGGCCTGTAATGGTGTAGCTATTATCATGGAATGTTCAGGTAGCATAAAACTGAGAGCAGTAGCTGCTGAGGACTCAGGAGGGGGCTAATTGATTTTGCGACAAAGGCAAAAATTAGAAGATTAGTGTAACAAAAAATGGTTCTAAAACATGTCAAAACATATGACAAACAAAAAAGAACACATAAGAGCATATAAAAACTGTTTCCTGTCACAGCAGTAAAAGACCATATTTAAAATTCAGAGTGGCAAAGATTAGGTTGATTGACTGCTAATTGTCTTAAGGCCATATTTTACACCTCTCAGACAGACTGGCTTTACAAACAAAGGCCAGTGACATCAGAACTTCTTTGTTTTATTTATTTAGTTTTTGTTGACCGGGTAAGTGCACTAGACAAGTCTTGCCTATTTTCAGGCACGACCCCGGGGAGGGGAATACAGATGAATGCCAACTGACCTTGAACCAGATTAAGCTGTTGGTGGTATTGTTAGTGAATAAGGGAAATTTGGCCAGGACACCGAGGAAATTCCCCTACTCTTTTCGATAAGTGCCATAGGATCTTTAACATCCACCTGAACTACCACCAATCCAAGCAGATGGGACCTCAGTTTAGCGTCTCATCCGAAAGACGGCACCTCAGAAGTGCAGCACCCCTCTCATGCTGCACTACAGTGTCAGTACTGGGATATTACCCCAAGTGCCAGATGTGGGAACTGAACCCACAGCCCTCTGATATCCTGGCCTCAGAGGTAAGTGTGCTACCTGCTGAGCCACTGACACTGCGTAACCTGAACTTGCAGTGAAAACAGTGAATGATTTGAGAAAATCTGTTTTAATACTAGCATGTGAGCACTCAAAAGGGCCCCAAAACCAGACTACATTGAAGCAAAAACAGGAGGACTGGAAAAGGACAATAAAAACTGGATTATCCAGTCTAAAACCAGGCAGGTGGCAACCCTATCCATGTATCCACTACCCTTTCAGTGAAGAAATACTTCCTCACATCAATTCTGAATCCCCCCTTCCACCATCATTGTATGCCCCCTTGTTCTCATGCACCTTCTTTTTTGAAGAATACTCCCCTCCTGTACCTTATTCATTCCTGTGAAGTATTTATAGGTCTCAATTATGTCCCCTTCTCTCCCACCTCACTTCCAGGGTGTACCTATTGAGATCCCTCAGTCTCTCCTCATAGGACTTCTGATGCAGCTCATGCACCATTTTAGATGCCCTCCTCTGGACAGCTTCTGCCCTGTTTATGTTCTTTGTGAGATGTGGTCAACAGAACAGGACACAGTACTCCAGGTGAGGGTTTCACCAGCAGTCTATGCTGGTGTGAAACTACCTCCCAAGCAGGAATAAATCCAAAATGAGCTGCTCAACCCAATCACTTTCACAAGCTCTAACTTGCTTTTGTCATTGAGGTGCTACTGGATTTGGCATACATAAGTCAAAACAAAAGAACCAGTGCACACCCTTCATCTCCCCAAAATTGGCAAGTCAATGAATTGTTACAATATGCTTTCTACCTTGAATGGCTACTCCTATATTACATACCAAAGGGAAGGGGGGGTCTCTTAGTTTTTCAAATAAAAAAAATCAGAAGAAGACGGTGTGCACTGGGTTATTTGCTGTAACACTACCTCCCTCCTTCTGATGGTGATACCTCTCCCAGAAGCACACTGGCCATACATACTGCCTTGTCACACTGCCGCAACACCCAGTGATTAAACTGGAAATGTTTAGGTGGGGAAACTCTTATATCCAAATTTTTAGGTGGTAAAACTATCATTTCTAGGTGGTGAAACTCTCCTATTGTAGTTAATGGAAAAAGATGACAGAGGTGGTGGAACTGAGGTAACAGTTTTTTAAGAGGTGGTGGAACTGAATTTCTGTGGGTTCCCACCCAGTTTTACCTATGTCACTGCCTTGTAGTTATCCAGTATGATTACTCCAAGCTCCTTTCCTATTTTGCGACTGTTAATACCTCTTCCCCCATTTTAAACTCCACCTCTTGGTTTCTGTGTCCTAGGTGCATGATTTTGCACTTTTTTTTTGCATTGAAATCCAGCTGCTATATACTTAACAACTCTCTAAGTTTTTTCAGGTCTCTGCACGTTCTCTCTGACCCCCCTCTCCCTGCCCCGGAGAGTCATCCCTGCTGCAGTTTTGGTATTATCTGCAATGAAGCTTACCTTCCTTTCTTGGTCTTCCACAATGTCATTTATAAAGACATTAAAGAGGACTGGTTCCAGTACTCAGCCTGAGGTACTTTACTGATCTTTGTCCCCTCCCCCGAGTGAGTGCCATTTACCACCACACCCTGTCGCTTATCCATCAACTAATTTCATACTCAGTTTACAACATTAGGACCATTCCCACACTGCCCAATTTCCTTATGAGCCTCTAATATGGTATGTTACTGAAGGCCTTGCAGAAGTCTAAGTAGGCCACATTTACCTCCACACTCTGAACTTTTTCCCTGGTCACTGTTACACAAGGTCCCTGCACCCTAATTGATACCCTCAGGGGTACACCGCAGACAGCTAATGTTTAGGCATAGGCTATACTAATACATAGGGCTAAGCGCATCTACCGTACAAGAGTAGATGTCAGGATAAATGCATATTGTTGTAATCCACTTTGCTTGCTAATGCACACATATTATACCATGTATTCTCTGTCTATTTCTTACTTGTCAGATGCCAAGACACCTGTCCTTGAAGTAATTATAATATGTAAGGCAACATTGCCATCCTTTGGTGATGTGCACCACTACACCTTGTTATGTAAGACTCTGTATAAGAACTTCTTTGTTCTAAAACTGATGACTTTACAGAATTATATAATGTTATCTTGGACTGTGGAGCCACCTCTAATTTAGCCAATAGGGCTCATCTCTGTAACTAGAAATGTTTCTATCGTTTAGTAACCATAGTAATTATCACAGGTATATAATGTTATGCAGGCTTTACATCTACGGAACCTGAGAGATTCAAGAGACTACAGAGAAACCTCGAGGTGTAGGGAATGCTTAGCACTGGCTCCCGGTTCATATTGGTAAGAACTGCTTAGGGCAACTGTGATTTATCCCTTTTGTAGTAATAAACTTGTTTATTACTTGAATGCAACTTGTTTGTGATTATTTGCATTCCCAATATCGTCAAGAATCTGAAGGTGAGGTTTAGACCTCTTACAAATTGGCAACCGTGTGCAGGCGATATTTGGTGTTTGCAAGTTTTCACTTGTTGCTGTAAATTTTACCTTCCCCATGGGGATTGTAGGTGTACACTCCTGTATCACCTCTCCAATTTTTCTACCAGTTTGTAGATACTTGCAAAGTCTGGCTGACTTTTTGGGTGTGGTCGGTGACGTCTCGACCCACTCCATAGCGGCTTTGAATTGCAAGCCTACAACTTATACAGTAGCCCGGCTGTGTTTAAAGTACTCGTGTTGTGGATTGATACGCAACACGCTGTCTTTTTCACTGTTTGAATTTTTGTTCTCTCTCGCATAATGGCCATAGTACCAGATATCTGCGCAGAACTGAGACTCAATGTCTCTAACTTCCTTACCTCCCATGGGGGATGGGCTGACATCGCGTGGGGCGCAAGTCAATCTGAAAACCCTGTATAGGGGAGTTTCAACCCAGTATTAAAAGGGCGACAATCCACCAATAAGCGTTGTGCTAAAGGGTTGATGGTCCGCGCTCTCTACGCTGCTTGGGAAGCCTCCGAAGCGAGGTTTCGTACCCTTGATCTGCAGATCGCATCTCTTAAGCAAGAGATGGGTTTACAGGAAACTGAATGTGTTCGAATACAGCAGAACTTGGAGTCAGAACTCCAATCTCTGCATAATGAAAAGGATTCGCTATTGCATCATTCAGCACAGGCTGGTGAACAAGAAATGTGTACTCTGAAACAGGAGTGTGAAAGTTTGAAACAGCATAAGAGTCAAGTTGTGCAGATGAATGATTTGTTGAGTGCTGCGAATGCACAGTTGAGTAATGAAATGGGTGAGCTTCAGGATGAGATCAACCAGGTATGTAACGATTTAGAAATAGCCTATAGGAACAATCGTGAATTAAGCGCCACGTACCGTGTTTTGCAAAAGCAGAAGCAGGATCAGGTTGATATGGATGTTGCAAGTGTGAATCATGATGAATGTAGAGCTAAGATGGATAAACTGCACCATCAGCAAGAGGTTTTGGCTGGCCACGTCAAGGCAATGGGAGGCGTAGCCCCTGCCTTTCACTCGTCATCAGAAGGGGAGTTATCTGATGATGACGTCTCACAGTACAACGCCCAGTCACGCCCCTACTATGGCCCAGATTCCCCACCCAGCCATCCACAGTATGGCAGGCCCCGGCCCACCACTCCCCAGGTCACATGTCAACGACGTCGTGACGCTCATCATGGGAAACGCCATCATGGCGGTGCCCATGATGGGGAGGAGCAGGCCCAAGCCTGGTCCCGAAGGTGCCTCCGGTAGCCATATTAGTGTGGAAGGCAGGCAAGAGACTGAAACCATGATTGATAGAGCATTAGGTAATGTTCCTCTTTCTGAAAGAAGTATGAAAGCCATTAAAAGTCAGATCTGACAAATTTTCCAAGAAGCTGGCACTCAGGAAGGTGTTGTCCATACTGCAGCTGAAGCTGCAGCTCGCGCAGCATTGGATGGTGTGCGAGATGCGTTACCTTTGCCTGATCGACCACCAACTAATCCCCTACAAATGGCCTACTCTGTTCAGCAAATTGCTGACAGTATCGGTCGGACGAGTCCTTCCGACAATCTCAGTTGCCATTTGGAAAAGGTGTGCTCCAAATGCGAGATGCTTAGCCTCGCTGCAGAATATCAGGTCCAAATACTACGCCAGACCATCGATCCTGGTTTATGGGCCAAACTCCCGGAAGTAGTTAGCAAGGATGGGAACGCTACCTTTGATGAAGTTGCAGCTGAGCTCATCTCCGCTCATAGCCCAGGGGTGGTAGGAGTGATGCTGGAATACCCCGTGAAGCAAAATGCAAAAGAAAGCCCAGCGACCTACCACCAGAGACTCTGGATGGCCTACCGAGCAGGGAAGCATTTGGCACAAGAAGCTGCGGATGTAGATCTTATTGAATATAAGACCTTGTTCCTTAGGAACATGATCCCAGCTGTAAGAGAAAAGGTAGAGCCAACTACGTACCCAAATATGGATAGGTTTGCCGATATTCTTTGGAAAACTGAGAGGGTGTATCAACTGTATATCTGTGATTTGGGTTCCGGTTCCAAGAAGGTTGCTGCCATGGAACCCGCCTCCGGGACCGCGACACACTATACTGTGGAAGGGCAGGCCCAGCAACAGCAGCCCAAACATCCATTGGCCCCTCCAGTTAGCAACCAACAAAACCCCCCAACAGGGCCAACAACAACAACTACAGTGGGGTGGGAACCGGAATTGGCCTAAAAACAGAAGGCACAAGGGCAGAGGGAAACCATTACAAAGAGCGGGTCCCTCATACAAGGAGATAGCTGAAGAAAACCGAAAATTTTGAGAGCTCCTGGGACAAGTGCGCTCCGTAGCGGATGCTGTTCCCTCACAGACCCTTACAACCGGCGACCCATGCCACTACTGGTCACGGAGATACCCAGAAGTACGAGCTCTCAGGCCCACACAAGCCTGCACCTGGAAGTTCCTCCCTATATTGCATCAGTGCAGCAATGTGAAGTCATTCATGCAAGTCAGGCCCAACCTCTGCATGCCTCCAGCAATACAGATTGACAATTACAGGCCCCAGTCCACATTGTAAACCAGCTGGTCTTGGATACAAATGGAAGGCCCTGCACCGAGGCCGAGGTCGGGGGCCGCCAACTAATTGTCTTATTAGATACAGGTGCAGCTGTATCTGTGTTACACGACGAACACCCTGACATGTCCCCTTGGTCTACCAGACAGAAGACCAATATGTCAGGAGTTGATGGTACTAGGCAACCTGCATACCGTCCTCTACCCTTACCGGTAGAGCTAGGCCATCTGAAGGCCTCACACACTTTCCAACTAATGGTACTGCATGATCATCCTAGTATCATAGGGGATTGACTTCCTTGCACCACACGGCTGTGTGGTGGATCTAGCTAACATGCTGCTGATACAGATCCAGGGTCAATACCACACTGTTTTAATTCCTGACTCACATGCTGTGGCGACAATCTCTATCAATAACAAAGAATATGATGTCATAGATTTGTTCAAGAACCATGAACTCTTTCCAAAACTCCTACCTATTCTACAATGACATTTGGAAGCGTTTGCAGTTAACAAGCATGACTGTGGCAGAATGCATACCATTATCGAGGTGCCAGACCCGGCACATGAAAGACAAAGGCAATACCCATTTCCCACTGAAGCCTTACCCTCTCTCCGAGAAATGATCAAGTCACTCCTTAAGCAAGGAGTAATCAGAACTTGTGTTTCCACTGCCAACTCTCCCGTTTGGCCTGTGAAAAAACCCACAGGTGCCTGGAGACTTACTATTGACTACAGGAAACTGAATCAGGTCACTCCCAGTTGTTCCCCAACTGTGGCGTTGGCACCAAATGTGCTTCAACTTTTAACACCGGATCAGAAATGGTTCAGTGCCCTGGACATCTCCAATGGTTTTTGGTCATTACCATTGGCCCTCAAGAGTCAATATAAGTTTGCCTTCACATTCGAAGGACGATAGTACACGTGGACTTGCTTGCCACAGGGATTCCATAACAGTCCATCCCTCTTCCATCTCCACATGATGGACGCCCAACAGAGTTTCTCAGCCCCCCAATGTCTCTTACAGTATGTAGATGACCTGTTGTTGGCCAC